>JAPPVO010000017.1:65734073-67157532 GCA_030407325.1 Camellia japonica
CTTGAAAACATGGCCGATTAGATTAATCAACGCAATAAATCTGTTTGAGCGCTCCGAATTCGGAGACTTGATCGGCAATAAGGTGTCATGCACCAAGGGGGCTCCGAATCTGGAGTGTAAGGTGCATGCACCCGGGGGCTCTCCGAATCCGGAGTCTTAATCGGCCCTAAGGTGTCATGCACCAAAGGGCGCTCCAATCCGGAGACTTATGGTGGCCAATCATGATTCCACGAAGGGCGCTCCGAATCCGGAGGCTTAATCGGCCCTAAGATGTCATGCACCAAGGGGGCTCCGAGTCCGGAGTCTTGATCGGCCCAAGGTTTCATGCACCAAAGGGGCTCCGAATCCGAAGTCTTCATCGCCCTAAGTGTCATGCACCAAGGGGGGCTCCGAATCTGGAGACTTAATGTGGCCAATCGTGATATCCATGAAGGGCTCCCGAATCCGGAGTCTTAATCGGCCCTAAGGTGTCATGCACCAAAGGGCGCCTCCGAATTCGGAGACTAATCGGCCCTAAAGGTGTCATGCACCAAAGGGCGCTCCGAATCCGGAGACTTAATGTGGCCAATCATGATATCCATGAAGGGCGCTCCGAATCCGGAGGGTTAATCGGCCCTAAGATGTCATGCACCAAAGGGGGCTCCGAGTCTGGAGTCTTGATCATCCCTAAGGTGTCATGCACCAAAGAGGGCTCCGAATCTGGAGTTTTCATCGGCCTAAGGTGTCATGCACCAAGGGGGGCTCCGAATCTGGAGACTTAATGTGGCCAATTGTGATATCCATGAAGGGCGCTCCGAATCCGGAGTCTTAATCGCCGTAAGGTGTCATGCACCAAAGGGCACTTCGAATTTGGAGACCTAATCGGCCCTAAGGTGTCATGCACCAACAGGCGCTCCAAATCTGGAGACTTAATGGTGGCCAATCGTGATATCCACGAAGGGCGCTCCGAATCCGGAGATTTAATCGGCCCTAAGGTGTCATGCACCCAAGGGGGCTCCGAATTCGGAGACCTAATCGGCCTTAAGGTGTCATGCACCAAAGGGCGCTCCGAATTCGGAGACTTAATCGGCCTTAAGGTGTCATGCACCAAAGGGCGCTCCGAATCTGGAGACTTAATGTGGCCAATCGTGATATCCACGAAGGGCGCTCCGAATCCAGAGACTTAATTGGCCCTAAGGTGTCATGTACCAAAGGGCGCTCCGAATCCAGAGACTTAATGTGGCCAATCGTGATATCCACGAAGGGCGCTCCGAATCTGGAGGCTTAATCGGCCCTAAGGTGTCATGGACCAAAGGGAGGCTTTGAATCGTCAACATGACGAGCGCTACAATAGGGTTTGAGAAATGAATTGAGCGACGAAGAAAAATGGTTTGCATTGCAGAAGTGATATATGTACAAGTATCAAAGCCCACAGGTCGGGTCAGTGATAGGGTTTTCATAAAATCTCTGCTTGTGCCGATTGCGAGGAGCCACGGATTTCTTCAATGCCATGGGCTGTCGGGAAGCGCACAAGCTGATGATAAGTACTTGGAAGGGCCTTCATAATAGGTAACCAGGTTCGCCCCATGATGACATTATACGGCGAAGGGAGCTTTATGATCAGGAATTCTACTTTGACCGTTCTGGGGCCCGCTCGAACCGGTAGTATGACCTTCCCTAACGGGTACTCAGGATTCATATTAAAGCCGAACAATGTGTGAAGCGCCGAAGACAGATCTGACTTGTTGAAGCCGAGTTTGATGAAAGTTTTGTAATATATAACCTCTGAAGTACTCCCTGGGTCTATGAGAATGCGTTCAATGGTGAACCAATTTACGCGTAATTTGATGACCAACGGATCGATGTGGGAAGCTGTTGTGCCGCTAAGATCGGAGTCATTGAAAGCAATTGTCGGAGCTTTTCTGGGCCATTCGGTCAGAATACGTTGCTTTTGGGGATTGGATACGATTGAATTTATGTGCACGGTTGGGGATGCAGGCAGGCTGTAGATCATATGGATCACGCCAAGTGGAGGTGAGTCCTGCCTCAAGCTAGTTAGTTGCCTTGATTGGCTTTCCCTTTCTCACGTACTGTTGCAGTCGGCCATCTTGCACCAGTTCTTCCAGGTGATCCTTTAATGCGTAACAACTCTCAGTTTCATGGCCGTGATCTTTGTGATACTCGCACCGCCTATCCCTTCTTCGCGTGTCGGGTGGTCCCACCATCTTTGATGGACATTTGAAGAATGGAAGGTGTTGGACTTTGGTCATTATTACAGCGATTGGCTTTGACAACTATGTGTACTTCTTGTCGGCATGCCTCGAGCGTCTGCTGTCGACTTGCAGTTGTTCATTCGTCCGATGGGAGCATTGATCGTTTGATCGGCGAGAGTCCCGCCTTTTGTCTCGTTTAGCGCGTTGCCGTGGCTTAGGGCTCGAAGGTGGCACGAAACTTATTGGTTGAGCAATTTTAAGGGGGGCCGTTTTGTTGGACATTTGTCCGGTTTTTATTCTCAAGGGATCATCTTCCACTTTGCAATACTCTTCAACTTTCTTCATCAACGCCCAGACTGTTTTGGGGGGTCTTCTGGTCAGGGAACTACGAAGAGCGCTGTCAGGATGTAGTCCCATTTTGAAGGCGGTGATGGCCATGGAGTCGTTGCAAGCGTCGTCGACGAGGTTGAAGCACTCCCAATAGCGCGCCGAATACGCTCTGAGCGTTTCTCCTGACTGGATTTGCATAGCCCAGAGAGAGTCGGCCTGTTTCCGCTGTATCTCGTTGGTGATGAACCTGGCCCTAAAGGATTTCTGTAATTGATGGAAGCTTTTGATCGAAGCCGGCTCCAGCTTGTAATACCACCTGACAGCTAATGGCTCCAGGCTATTGGGAAATATTCGGCACATGAGAGCTTCGTTGTCTGCATGCAATGTCATGGCCTGCTTGTAGTGACGAATATGATCAGTGGGGTCTAATTTTCCGTCGTAAAGAATGAATGACGGAGCTTTGAACTTCTTGGGCAGGGCCGCCCTCGCAATCCGTCAGACAAAAGGATCGTGCTGGTCCTCTTCGTCTGAACTGCTTCTTCTGCGCTTGTTCCTTGTATGTGGACTCTTTTCGGAGGAGCTGAAAGTTTCGGATCGTTCCTTCTTGTTGAGCTCCGTGGGTAATGAGTTGGAGTCGCTATCAGTATCCTTTGGTCGGGCTCGAGGTCGTTGTCCACCTGTCCTCGGAGGTCGTTCGGGATCTTGGCGCATGGCTTCTCTGGATTTTGCTACTTCCAGGGCCAAATCTTGACGAAGACGTTCATTTTCAGCGATCATGTTCTCTAGCCTTTGTTCATTCTGCTTTGCTTATTCCATGATCGCTTGCATTGTCTCTTGCGCTGAAGTCGTTGGTGAGTCGAAGTTCAAGGCGCGTCTTGCAGCGATGGTTTCCTTTCCGAGCATATTTGCTGGAGTGAGGTCATCTCTCTGTGCGGTCTCGTCAGTGGCTATCGGAGGATCTTCAGTCACGCCTACCATGGATGTATTTGAGTATTCCCACAGACGGCACCAGTTGTGGAGAAGTGGTTTGGAAATACTCTTCAGACCCTGGGAGACGCTAATGATCCTCAGCTAGTCACCTGAAAAGATACAAACACTCCGGTCGGGGGTGCCGGAATTAGCACTCCGACGGACAAGTCAGTTCAGACACTCAAGATAGCTT
Organism: Camellia japonica; assembly: GCA_030407325.1. Taxonomy (NCBI): domain Eukaryota; kingdom Viridiplantae; phylum Streptophyta; class Magnoliopsida; order Ericales; family Theaceae; genus Camellia; species Camellia japonica. The sequence continues at coordinate 65,737,758 of JAPPVO010000017.1, forward strand.
GTTTTCTAAGTTAAGTGAAGTGATTCTTACATACCTTTTCTCAATCCATTGTTCCTGTATTTATACATGTTCCTTTTGGTCCTCGGGGCCAGGGCCTACTTTTTATCATTGTCCTTTCTATTATTCGGCTCTAAGGGTCTACACTTATTCGGCACATATATTATATTCGGCTTCCCATTCTCGTAGGATACATCCGATTAATATCAGTCTTCTAATGGTTTGCACCATCTGATTTTGACATATATTCGGCTCCCATTCATATAATTTGTACATGCATGTGATGAATTAGCCACAATTTCAACCTAGATAACATATATGGTGATCAAAACATAAGCTCCAATTTAAATTGCACATGGATTATACATCTTCATGCTCAAACATGCAAATTCAAGGTACTTCCTTACGTGCATGCACATATTAAGCTTCAATTCAACAAAACCAACCCAATTCCATTTCAATCTTACTCTTGATCACCAAATTAGCTTGAACACACAAAATTACAAACTATAATTCAAGAATTACTCACCTAGAAGTTTTGATCTTTTAAAGCTCTAGTCATTCTTGAGCTAAATCTCCCAAAATTTCCAAGCTTTAAGCCAAACCCTCAACCTCCTATTCTCTTTTCTTCCAACTGACCCTCTCCTCTCTTCTTTGAGTTTATCATCAGTCAAAATGAGGCTAGGGAGAGAGAGATTGAGTGTTTAAAGCCTTGACAACAAAACCCACTAAGGCCAACATTAAAATAATAAGTAGTTGGGCTCCAATTCATCAATTTAATCAGTTTAATATGACCAGGATCAATTTCCAATTAAATTTCACCGTAGGCTCTAAAAATTATGCCAATCACAATGGCGTATTTCGGGTTCTGTGGCCGATAGCCAATCATTTAATTCCAAAGTAGACATTTCAAACAGTGATAGTGAGAGGATTCTAATTCAATTCAAAATTCATTACAACATATTTCACATGTGAATACACAAAATCAATATTCATAATGGCACACAAATCATATTAAACACATATCATACTCACATCAAGACCGATTAACATATTACGGGACAGGGGTATCACAGCCATGTTCCCATTTCATTCATGCTTTGAATGCCTTTGAGTGTTATGCATTGTTGCCTTGTTTGTGGCCTAGCATGCATGCCATCTTGCCTAGGCCTTTGAGCCCTCATCTCAACATGTTTAGGTCCTTATTTTGACCTACTTAAGCTCTGTCCATGCTTAGTTCATGCATTTGTGCCATGTATTGCATGCCTCCTTTGTAGTCCTCTTTACTAGCTTCATGCTTCAAGGACCCTAGCATGCCATACTTGTGTTGTTTGAATGATTTGGCATCATTTCTTACCTCATTTCAGTGCATTTAGTGTTGCTACACTTCCATGCTTTTCACTCTTTAGTGTTCTTGAGAGTTGCACCTTAGTGTCTTAATTGGTGAGCCAATTGGCATGCATGCTTGTATGTGTTTTCGATGCCTTCTTTTTAGCATTATGGCCACTGTTTTTGGCATGACTGAGGTCTGTCCATTTTGGTTTAAGTCGATTGAGTATATGGTTTGCATGTTGTCGCATGCTTGTTGCATTGCATATTGTTGCCCTTGTTGCATTGCGTTGTGCATGCATGCATCACATTGTGTTAAGAACCCTATGATTGCCTTGCATTGAGTATGCCATCTAGTTCTTAGCATTTAGCATTGTGTATGCCATGTTATTCCTTGCATTGTGTATGCTAGGTTGCTAGTTGCATTGAGCATGCCATGTAGTTGCATGTTCATATGCTAGGTCGCTAGTTGCATTGAGCATGCAATGTAGTTGCATGTTCATATGCTAAGGTTGCATTACATTGCATTGAGCATGCCATGTTATATGTTGCATTGTGTTTGGAATAGGTGTTAGTCCAAACACGAGGAACGAGGGACGTTTTATACTTTAAGTGATGAAACGTGCCTCAATTCTCGGTCGCCGACGCTCTTGATCATACATGATAGAGTTTTAGGCTTTATGTGTTTACTTGCGCATTCATTTTACATTGAATTGTGCAACTTTGCCTCTCGGCCATCATGCATTGAAATGCGTGATTGGTGGCCCGAGGGTCGAGAACCATACCCCCTTGAGTCCATGACATGATAGGGAGGGGTGGTTGTGCACACATATCTTGCAAATACATTGCTATGCCCTTTCTTGCTCTCTGTTGCAGAAAACTAGGATTCAGCAGCAACAATTGGCCAGCCAGCCAGCCAGAAAAACTAGCTGGCCGACCACTTTTCTGGTTTTTCAACAACCAAAAGTGGTCGGCAGGTGCTTGGAGAGACCAAAAGTGGTTGGCCACCCTCCCATAGGATTCCTAAGGTGGAGTTCTATCTTTCTGGAGCTTGGTGCCAGGTTCTGAGGACAAATGAAAACAGAGGCAAATCGAGGCATCGCATTGGATTTCCGAACGAGGCGACCGGGCTTGCACGTATTTCTCTCCCTCTGAGGCTCCTGATTTACTGCTTTCCTTAGCTGCCATGCTTAGATAGCTTGCTTTTGCTTTGGTTTGTACTTTAATTAGTTAATGCGTTAGCTATTCAATTCATTTTGTAATAATTAGTTAACTAGGATTAGTTAATTAATTTGTTGTGTAATAATTAGTTTAATTAGCTTAGATTAGCTAGTTAGCTTCTTATTCGGTCCCCTTTCGAGACGGCGCATTGTTGTAATAAGCGTGCGTGTGTGTGATGCATGTCTTCCAATCTCCATTTCTTTCTCCTCTTTTACTTAACCCGCTTACGATGGTTAGTTTTAGGGCATATTTCATTTAGCATACCTTATACTCGTATGTTTGCATCCATTCATCTGTATTGCATGCACCGGGCTCGGCGCATCATACTAACTGCATTGTATTTCAATTCCAATTTGAATACATGTATCAAGTCGCATTTCATATGCATCTTAGGTAGCCGAGCCTATTTTAGTTGCATTTTCGCATGTGTTGCATTAGCCATTTTAACATGAACTAGGATCATGCATTGATTTCTAACTAGTTCTTTGTTTTGGCTCGGAGTACACTGTGAGTGTTTACGCTTTAGCATATTGCATGTGTGTTAATGTTGCCATGAAAGCATGCTTACCATGTGGCTAACTGCTTAGTTGATTAACTGCCTGCCTAATGCCTGTGGGTGAAGGTTGGATTGCTTGAATTGGAACATTCATTGAAATTCGCATTTTACCCTACTTGCGAGTAGCAAACTTCAAACCGTTTTCAAATGAATATGCAATGTTTTGTTCCAAATTAGGCGATCTAGTCTATACTTGTTTGCTGTGTGCATCACATAGTAAGATTAGCTAATTAACCGAATAAGAACACTGTGTTTTCATTTCAAAAATAAGATATTATGCTTAGTACAGGCCGATCTTTGATCGGACGAGTAGGGGTGCTCATTAAATGACCTTCCCCAATCGTACCCAAGTTCCCGAGCCAAGGCAACTTTGGTGATGACGGAAACGTGGCCTTAGGCACGAGTCAGGGTTTCATAAATTTTCCAAAACAAAAAAACATTTAGGTGGCGACTCTGTATCTGGCAAAGCAGTCCATGTTTGGCACTTCTTTATAAAAATCAGTTTTCCAAAACGATTTTCCGGATTTGGACTCTTTGGTGATTTATCGGTCTCAACATCGCATTGTGAGATTAATTCAGAACCGTGACATTTGAGTCCAAACTTGTAGTAGTAGCTAGAGAACAAAATGGGCGCCTTCGCAGCCTTCGAGCCAGGCGAGAGCCCGACTCCATTGGCCCGTGAGTCCTGAGGCGCGTCTACAAACCGTGCGTATTATTGAGTTTCGATTCCCGTGTGGTCCAGGTAAATTCCAAAAAACTGTGTTATTTGGGTGTCGATTCCCGTAAATGGCAATTGAATTGTTTAATGATGATTGAATTGGTTAGAGAACCATTGGGTTGTAACCTTAGTTGGGTTGTCTGGGTAACAATGGATTTAACTTATGGATTGAGATGAAATGAATTGTCATGAAATGAAGTAAGAGTAAAATGGCTTGGGATATAAGACTTGGCATATTATGATCTTGTAACAATACCAATGATTTTGTCATAGGCATTGTATATGCACTTCATACTCATACGTTTGTTAAGATTCATATATTATGTTAGATTGTTTCTATTGGGCTTTGGCTCACCCTCCTTGGGAAAAACCATTTTCAGGTGCTGGTGATATGCCTCCGTCAAGGACTTAGCTTGGGAGGACTGTGGAGCTGAAGGCTCAATTTCTGTTTACTTTGTATTTATTTTCTTTTCAAGCCTAAGGCTTTACTTGTATTGAGCTGATGACTCATTTTGTTGTAATCAAGCACGATTTTGGAAATATGTAAGCCCTCAGGGCATTTTTGTCTATTTATTTTCCTTCATCTTTGTAAACTAGTAGCATATGCTATAGTTTCAAGGCTAGGCTTTATAAATGTATGGTGCATATGTTTCTCTTTTGTATATCATATTGAATTAATGGAAGATAACCTTATTATTGTTGTTGTCATATATTGGATATTATGGGTGGATTATTGTAATTATTTTGGGGGTGTTACAGAACAAGCTGCTAAAATGGGGTAGGTGTGGGGTAGGGTCTCCTGACCCATATCTTATCCATTGCCATCTTTACCTGTGGTTCCAAGAATTATACCACACTCTTTAAAGTTTTTAATTTCATAACAAATGATTCTTTTTATTTATAAATCATTAAGTCAATTAACAATTTTTAATGATGTCAAAAATTTATTTCAATTAATAATTAAGGTCATTTTTTCATTGTATAGAAGAGTAGTTAGGAATTTCATTTTTTCAGTTAATTCTATTAAATAAAAATTTCTAACAAAGGCATTTGTAATTTTCCAAATTACAGGAACAATCTATATTTTGAGCAAATCTTAAGACGTGTATATATAATTTTCCCTCATAATTAAGTTGGAAAATAAAAAAATATATATTTAACAATTTTAATTAGCTCTATTTAGTACAATTATTATTTAGTTTATAGTCTAAATAAATTCATAAACATAACAGCCTCAAAGATAAGATAATCGTAATTCATCACACCATCTTGCCCGCTTCCAATTGATGACTGACTATTATATAAGTGTTGCCTTAAGCCTTAAGTCCTTGTGATGGGGCTCGCCTTCCAAACTATACTTGAGTTATCAGAAAGTAGGAGTTAAAGTACATCTTTTCTAACTTCTAGATAATCAATTTTTTGAGTTTTAAGTTTAAGATCCCTGATATTAAAATTTTATAAGACAAAGGATATACAATATTTTCATAGTAGTTGGAGTCCCTCAACATTTTCACAAAAAATTTCATTGCAGAGAAATTTCAAAAATTTCACAGAGAAATTTGAATTTTTTCTGTGATGAGTTGAAATTTCTCTAATAATACTATTGATGGACGTTAACTAATAAGAAAAAATATATTGGACCTACTATCAGAAGTTGGAAAGGGATGTTTCACTAACTTTTTTATTTTTAAAGTTATTTAAGCTATTTTTATTAAATATGATGTAAGCAGAATTTATAAGTTATAAGCAACTCATTTAAGCTGTAACAAACACCCCTTTTTATATTGAGTTGTTTGATCATAATTGATTTGAGTTCAGTTTCCAAACTATAAATGACTATATGTGAGAGTACCTCCAACGCTTACTCAAATTTTTCATCAAATTTGAGTAAAAATTTGATGAAAAGTTTCATTTGATACCATGCATTCTAGTGCTAATTTTTCAATTTTCATCAAACAACTGGTTGACTGGAAAAACGCCTGGGCGGTGGTTCAGTTTCTGCAAATTTTCATCAAACAACCGGTTGATCGGAAGGACAATTGGCCAGTCGTCAGGTATATGGTGAAGCCTCTGTAAAAGCAACGGCTATCTGCAAAAATTTGATGACCAGTGAAGCCTCACTCAATTTGATGAAATTTTTGGTTTTGCCCTTATTTGATATGTGTTTGATGCCATAGTTAGAGCAAAAAAAGTGTGCGTGCTTCATCAAATTTAAATTTGATGAAAAATTTGGATAAGGGTGGGAGACGCTCTAAGTTAATTGAGAAAATGTTGTATTTTTTTTTTCTCTTGTTTGGATAAATAAGATAGAATTTTCTTTTAAAAAAACATTATATATTCTATTTTGTTTGGTTAAACTATATAAAAGAAAATAAATGATATCATGTTGTGAGGAGTGTTTCTAAAATATTTCTTTTGTCCAAACAGTTCTCCATTTGATCTTCGCTTTGATGCTTGAAACAAGAAACACTCTGGTCGGGGGTGCCAGAATTAACACTCTGACGGGTAAGTTAGCTTGTGTATGAGAAGGGGTGTGTAATTAGTGAAAGAGAAAGTTTTTGTGGGTTTACAGTGCATACATTTTCTTCTTCAACTTTCCTTCATTTTATATTTCAGTATTGATGTTTGTCAGTATTGATTATATTTCTTGACATGTTACTCTGATTATAGGGCCTAATTTCCTACTACACCTTCAGAAGGGACAACTTGCAACTGGCCCACTAATGTAAGTTGATTCTATCAGCATATCTTATTTGGCATATCTCTTGGTTGACGAACATGCTGTTTGGTGTTTAACTCTCAGCAAACCTAATGGACTTGATTGGGTTTGGGCTTTAAAATGGATGGGCTTAGATATCTTGTTTGTCGATTGTGCAAAAACATTACTGGCCTCACACACATGTTATATTACCTAATTAACCTTTTATAGGTGTTAATTTTTTTAATTTATTTTATATCTAAAATGATAATTTTAATGCTATAACAAAATAGTATTTATTATGCAGTAATATTCAATCTAAAAAAAACATATGGTAATTCAACAAATAAATTTTTAATAATTTTTTTTATTACTTTTAAAGATTTTAGAAGACCTTAATTTGTTTCAAAAGAACCAAACTACAAGTTTTCTAAAAATAAAAAAATTACAGCTTGCTTGTTTTCATTTTTCTGAAAATACTATTCAGAAAATTCTACTTTCTTATTTTCCGTGTTTTTTTGTTTTTACTGAATTTTTTTAATATTTTAAGCAATTTTTTTACTTTTTAGACACACCTAACATAAATACACCTAAAAAGTAAAAAAATTGTAATTTTTTTTTAAAAAAATTCACTAAATATCAAAAATACAAAAAAAAAATACAAGAATTCAGTACATTTTTTTGTATTTCTATGTATTTATTAATTTTTTAAAATATTTTTTCACAATTTTTTACTTTTTAGATACATCTAACTAAGGTGCATCTAAAAAAGTAAAAAAAATGTTTAAAATTTAAAATATTCACTAAAAAACAAAAGAATACGAAAATCAAAAAAACTCAGTTTTCAAAAAACTCAATCCAGAAAACTTAAACCAAACACACTGATTGTTTTTTTGAGATTCAGTAAAAAAGCAACAAATTTCTTTATTTTGTGATTTACTGAAACTTTTTCAAACTATTTTATTTATTTTATTATAATTTGTGCCATCTTCTAATCTTGAAGAATCCAATAAATAAATAACTAAAAAATTAGCATTTAAAAAAAAAGAAGAGATTGAGTACAAAAAAAGAGACAAAGAGGCTCAAGCGCTATAGCCACGTTTGATTGCTATATTATTTTTGATAAAATTGTGAATAATAAGTTATATGATGGAATTAGATGGGATGAAGGATTAGATATATAATAAGATTATGAGGAATATATTCATGGAGAAATGATTAGATCGAAAGAGTGAAATATTATATTTGGTTAAAATGAAATAAAAAGTTATAATTATTTTTACTGTTGGATGAAGAAATTTTTTTTCGAAGAGATCTCATTCTACTGATACCACACTATGTATGATATTATTTAATCTTCCATTTCACTCTATTTAATCATACATAATGGTACTAAAATTATTCAAAATTTAAGAGTTGTTTTGGATGATCTAAATAAATATACTTTTTGACTTTTTACGAAAAAACATGTGTAAGAAAGTAAAGAGGTAATGTGACTTAAATAAGTACACTTATCTAAATAAATACACTTCACTACTTAAAAAAGAGGGTTTTTGAATTGGTAACGTGCCGTCGCAAAAAGTTTTTGTGACGGCGCTGCAACGGCAACTCGAGGAACGAAAATGGTGGGGTCGCAAAAGGTTTTTGAGTCGGCAAGTTGCCGATGCAAAAAGTTTCAATTTTTTAAGATGGTAAGTTGCCAACGCAAAAAGTGCTTAAATGTTTAAAAAAAATATAACCCATGGTTTTCTCATTGATACTCCTAAGATTCGTACCCATTTCATCCAGGTAACTTGGGCACAACATACCACACTTAGCCCACTTCATCACAATACCTTTTTTTGATTTTAAATGAGGTATATATTATTTATAGTATATACACACTCAATATTAATATAAAAACATATGTATAAACAAATGTATTTATTAAATATAATCAAGTAAATATATATATCTTGAGTATAAAAATATTTTTGTTGCCATGGTATCAGTTGCCGACACAAAAAGGTCTAGTTTTTGGCGTCGGCACGGGTTTGCCGATGCAAAAGGTCTATCTTTTGGGTCGATAAATTCAACCGACTCAAGTAATGTTATAAAATATTAATTTTTTGTGTAGGCCAACGGTGCTAGTGCTAAAGTTTGGTATTTGCATTGGTAACTTCGTGCCATCGCAAAAAGACTAGCTTTTACGACGGCAAAATATGCCGACTCAAAAAAACCGACTCGAAAGGCCCTTTAATTAGTAGTGCTTATTTAGTTTATGTCAAATAATGTCTTAATATAATACAAAACAAAAACTAAATTAGATTATCCGATCTGCACCTCTAATCCTTTCATTCTTGTCTTGTAATCAAACACTGTTTAATGATTCAATGGGCCTCACATATTTCCCAATTCCACTTATAATGAAGCGATCAAACATGTTCTTTTTGTTTTTCTCCATAGTTTATGGGATTGGACCTGTATGCTCCACAATAATCATGTTTATTTTGACAAACTATGCGAATATAATTGTATATATTATAGATTTGATACAGTTGTGATTGTGTATATATTAGGCATGGTTGTGATTGTGTACATATTAGGCATGGTTGTGATTATATCAATCTTGTATATCCTTTTTTGGTTTAGGCGTTAGGGTTATATAAACTAAGGTCTTGATGTAATTGAAACACAATTGAATATACAATTCTTATTTAGAAATCTTACATGGTATCAGAGCCATCTCTGAGCCAAAACCCTAGAAGTCTCTGAGTCGACTTCTTTTTCTCTGTGTTTGTCTGGTTCGATTGAAGGTGTGATAACCCTGTTCCACATTATGCTAATTGGTCCTTATTATGAATGTGATTATGTGTATGATATGATTCTGTGTGCCATTTATGTGAAAACATGTGGTTTTGAATTTCTATCTGTTCAGCGTAGGAATATCTGTTTGATTATCTGCTTTGGAATTTAAATTGAAGGCCTTATCGGCCACGAAACCCGAAATTGATTACGCCATTGTGATTAGCGTAATTTTTAGAGCCTACGGTGAAATTTAATTGAAAATTTATTTGGATCAAAATAATTAGGTTCAGAACGATTAATTAAGTGCTCAATTATTTAATATTAAAATAATGTGTTGAGTAAGAGCTTATAAATGGGCCACTTTCACTCAATTTCCTTTCTTTTATTCATTTCGCTGATATTAACTCTTGAAAGAGAGGGTGAGGGTCGGTTAGAGAGAGAGGGAGCTCAAAAATTGGAGTTTTGATCTTGAAGCCTGGAAATCTTGAAGATTGCTCAAGAATTTGCTGTAGATTGGAAGAATTGAACCTCTAGGTGAGCAATTGAACATGAATTCATGAGTATAAGTTTGTAGATTTGTGTATTCAAGCTAGTTGGGTAATCAAGAGCAAGAATTGAAATGAAATTGAGTTGGTTTTGGTGAATTGGAGATCAATGGATGCATGCATGTAGGGAATTATCATGAATTTGTATGTTTGAGCTTGAAATACATGATCCATGTTAAATCTTTGATTGGAATTCATGTTTTTAACCATCTCTTCATTATCTAAGTTGAGAATGAAGGTTATATCTCACATGCATGAACAATTCATGAGAATATGAGTTTGAAATACATGGAATTGTTATGAAGGAAACAAGTTTGGTGTAATATGGAACATGCATGTAAGTAATTCGTGGAATTGAGCTCCATAATGTTGTAATTTGGTGTTTGTACCATGTTAGTACATGTATATGTGAAGTTGGAGCCATAATGTCCAAGATATGTTGATTTGAATGTTGAATTTGAGCTCAAGAACAATTCTGGATTTTCCAGAATTTGTGATGTCCGCTCGAGCGTGGGAACCGCCGCTCGAGCGGGAAATACGAGCTCCCAAAACTTTTTGCAGACATGGTGTCCGCTCGAGCGGGGAGGTTTACGCTCGAGCGGGGAGCTATGTAGGTTGAACTTCCGCTCGAGCGTCTGAGTTCGCGCTCGAGCGTGAAAATGATATAACCAGTACTTTTGCAGACCTTATGGGTTCGCTTGAGCGGGGAAGTCCACGCTCGAGCGGGGGACCCCTGTTTCTGAAATTTTGAAAATGCATTCTATGCTTCGTTTTCCGCTCTCTTTCACTTCTAAGTACTCTTAGGCATGCATTGAGCATTATGAGTGAATTAAAAGAATACGAAAGAAGCCTAAAGAGGAATGTGTGGATTAAGAACGGATTGAACTGTTTGTGACCCTTTGTGTTCATGGAATGTATAGGGTTGAGCTCCAGGGCAAATCATCCAGCCGATCACTGTGAGTAATATCTTAATAAAGATATTTTGAAATATGTCGTTTGTCTAATTGCTTATCTCTCTATAAGTTTTATGAGTTTGTTGATTTGATTTGTGAGCAAATGTTTGCTATGTCATATGGTTGGGCCTAAGGCCGTTTGCTATAAATGAATGGGCCAAAGGCCAGTTTGACACGAAAGCCTGAATGGGCCAAATGCCAGTTTGACACGAAAGCTTGAATGGGCCAAAGGCCAGTTTGACATGAAAGTCTGAATGGGCCAAAGGCCAGTTTGACAAGAAAGTATGAATGGGCCACAGGCCAGTTTGACATGAAAGTCTGAATGGGCCAAAGGCCAGTCTGGCATGAAAAATAGAATGAATGGGCCAAAGGCCAGTCTGACATAAATGATAGAATGAATGGGCCAAAGGCCAGTTTGACATGAATGATAGATTGAATGGGCCAAAGGCCAGTATGACACGAACGAATTGGGCCCGAGGCCGTATGATGTGTCCAGAACCGCAGTCACTTGACCTAGATTTGTGTGTATATGCTAAATAGAAATACGAATTGGGCCCAAGGCTGTTTGAAGCATGTTGTTCTACATACCGTCTGTATAACTTCTTTAATTGATATTATTTACTGGGCTTTCGCTCACGCTCATTCATGTGTTTGTAGGTGAGCCAAGAGAGGTCCAAACCCAGCCTCAGTGAAGTTTGTGTGGAACGACCAAGGTTTTGAAGAGTTAGCCCCTACGTCTCACGCACAAGACTCGTCTTCGCCCTTTTGCCATTTAGTTTTATTTTGTCATATTGGCGAGGATTTTGGTTTGTGATTGTATATAGTTTTGATTGGCTGACCTAGACTTGAATGATCTTGTCTGTACAGAACTTTATGTTACTGTATTTTCTGAGGTGAGTTATTAATATGTATATGTATGGTTTGTTATGATGTGCCATGTAAGCACAGCTCTACGGACAAAGTTTGAAATTGCTTCCGTTTGGCCCCTTTTCTCTGATGAGTTATGTCTGGTTTGGTTTGAGGCCGTAGGTAATCCCTTAATTACTGGCCAGTTATGTCATTAACCCATAGGGGCGGGTTCGGGCCATGACAGAAGGCCTCAAGCGACTGTCATTCATGGTTCTCTCTTGATTACAAGATCTCTCAGGTCATAACACACAACCTTAGCCTCGTAACCCAATTGCCTCAACTGTTCTTCTTCGCTATTGTCGTTCGTGGTTCTCTCTTCAATTTCGGCTCCAAGTCTTTAATTTTGGACTTCAGCTTCTGGTTCATCTCTTTTCGACTCAGCTTCAAATTCTCAATTTCGGTCTCTCTCTCTCTCTCTCTCTCTGATTCGACTTGGGTATTTCTATTTATACCCTATTTAAGGATTATTGCACTAAAGCCCCATACTTGTCAGTTTATTACAATGTCAGACACCAAACTCTAAGCTATCAAATACAAACACACTGTTGCCAATTATGCTTATTGGGCCAGTGTTATGAAGAATTTTCTTCTTGGTAAAAAAAAATGGGACTATGTTTCTGGTTCTATTCCTCATCCATCAGACCTGAAACAAGAAGTATATTTGACTTCTTGTGACACTTGGGGTTGTGACGATGCCCAAGTTCTGACCTAGTTTAATAATTCTATGGATGACCATATTGGAATGATGTTTTCCAAATACAGTACTACTAAGGAGGTGTGGGACTATTTATTAGGTGCGTATCAGCAGTCCAACTTTGCCAAACGGTATGAATTGGAAACAGCTATTCAGAGTGCTCATCAGCAGGATCAATCTATTCAGGACTTCTACATTGACATGACAGGTCTCTTTGATTAGTTAGCTCTCATGGAACCATCTAACCTCAAGGCTTTAGACGCTTATGTTGAGTTTCGGGAGTAAGGTCGTTTAGTGCAGTTCTTAACGGCTCTCTCCTCTCAGTATGAGGCTATCCGTGGTGGCATCCTTCATCGATCTCCTCTCCCCTCTGTAGATGCTATTGTTCGTGAGCTCCTCTCCGAGGAAACCCATCTTAAGACGGCTAGTCAGACTCTATCTCCATTTGTCTTCTTGGCTTCTACTTAGCCTCCTCTATTGTTGATCCCACCATCTTATCAGCTTCAGGGCAATACGAAGCCCAAGAAAGGGGCTATTAGGCTCTGATGAGTGTGCTTTTTGCCATCAGAAGGGCCATTGGAAGTACAACTATCCCAAAAAGAGATGTTAGTCTGCTAAGTCTTCTCAACCGCTTCAGACACAGTTTCGATCTCCTACTGCTTCTACTGCATCTGCTCTAGTTTCTGATCTTGACTTGGCTTTCTTGCGTGCTTAAATGGCCCAGCTTTAGCATCTCTTGTCCACCTCCCAGCCATCTTCATCTGCTTCTGCTCTCATATCTCTTCATTCAAGTTTGTGTAGGTCCTCTTTAGGTATCTCCTTTTCTGTCTGGCTTTTTGACTCTAGTGTCTCTTATTATATGACTCATCACCTTTCTTTACTTCGAAACTGTATCCCTCCGTCCTCTTCCATTACTGTTAATACTGCTAATGGGTCTGATATGCCTGTTCTATCTATTGGGTCTATCTTACTCTCTGTTATGTTTGTTTTTACTATTCATTCTGTTCTTTATGTTCCTCAGCTATCTATCAGTTTATTATCTATCAATCAATTTGATACTTCTGGTTTTGATGTTATCTTTTCCTCTTCTGTCTATTGTGTGCAAGATTGGGTGTCCAAGAAGCAGATTGGGATTGGCCGTAGAGTTAGAGATCTAGAAAGCTTGCATCTCCCTCTATCCATCTCTCCTATTGTTTTTTTTTTCTCATTTCAATTAGATTCTCACTCATGTCAGTTTTACTTATGGCATTCTTGCCTAGGTCATTTGTCTGTTGGCCACTTACGTTCTCAGTCAGGATTATTGGGTAAAGTTTCTCCTAGTCAAATTGATGAATGTCGGGGGTATAAACTTGCCAAAATGTCAGCTTTACCCTTTAATAAAAGTACTTCAGTTTTTGTTTCTTCATTTTCTCTTGTGCATACTGATGTTTGGGGACCCTCTTTTGTTCTCATTAAAGGGGGTTTCGCATACTATGTGCCTTTTGTTGATGATTGCACCCGTTATACTTGAGTTTATCTTATGACTCATAAATTTGACTTCTACCAAATATATCATACATTTCAGTCTATGATCACTACACAATTTAGGGCTACCATTAAATTGTTACGATTTGACTTGGATGGAGAATATTTTAAAACTGAGTTCTGTGAGTATTTAGCCAATCTGGGTATCATTCACCAAACTTTTTCTACTGATCCACCTACCAAAAATGGTCGAGTCGAGTGTAAACACCATTATTTTCTTGAGACAGCTAGGTCTTTTCTTCTCTCTGCCTCAGTTCCGGCTTCGTTTTGGGGAGAGACAATTGTTACTACTACTTTTCTTCTTAACTGCATACCTACTCCCATTTTTTCTAGTCGGTTTCCTTATGAGGCTCTGTTCTCTCAATTTCCCAATTACTCACTCCTTCGTGTGTTTGGGGCTGCTTGTTTTGTCCTTCTTCCCCACAAAGATTGGACCAAACTTAGTGCCCAGTTTGTCCTATGTGTCTTTTTGGGTTATTGTAGACACCCCATTTTTGACCGTCCTCAAGACTTGGACGTCACCGCTTGAACACTCGGTGATTATCCATGTTTGTGTTCGTTTGGAGTTCCCGGAGTTCTTGGCCCGCGCGCCTTGCCTCAGGACCTCCAAACTCGACCGTTTTGTGTCTGGTTTTGCACCAAACACTTGTGTTTTGCCTTGGAAGGGCAGGGAGTGCCTTGTGAGGCACCCCCACATACCACCGGCTGTGGCTAGAGGCCACCGGCTGGCTGGTTTTTCCATCGGCACTATATTGTGCCGGTCGGCACTATTTTGTGCCGGTCGGCACTATTTTTGGCGAAATGACCATTTTGCCCTGCCGACTACTGTGCACTTGCTTTCTGGGATATTTTTAGACAGCTTTGTAGCTTTTGCTCCCCTCCATACACGTGTATGGAGGGGATACACTCCTTCCAAGCTTGTTTGACAAGCTTTACAATGCCTATAAGAGGAGAGCTCCTCCTCTTGGCTAAGGGTTAGCATTTTGGAGGCAAAAACCAGAGCTTATACATATATTTCTCTGTCATATATCTATAGATACATAGATCTCCATCTCTCTCCTCTTGTGTGTGTGATTTTAGGCTTGAAAGTGTAGATTTACCTCACTTTTGCACCATTACACACACCTTTACACCTTAGCTCGAGATTGAGAGACTTGGAAGGTTATTTGTGTTGGTTTTGGACTGGTTTTGAGCACTAGAGAGTGGCTGCACCACTTGTTCTTCAAGGGATCTTCAAGGGTAAGAACATCACTTTATATTCCCCATTCTTGCAACCCTTTTCTACCCTCTTTACTTTGTGTTTTTGAGTTTGTGTTTAAGATAAAAAAGTCTTGTTTTTACTTGTTCTTGAACCTTCATTAAGGTCCTTTTTTGGTTTGAGCAAAGGTCCATCCTATTAGGCCTTGTATGGCCACTTTTGGTGCCTTTGCTTAAGCCCCTTTTTACTTGTTGTTCTTGGACTTCTCACCACTGAAAACCAGTGGGTTTTCAGTGGTGAGGGAGGTGTTTTGAAGTCACATAAAGGGGAGGGACACCCCTCTCCCCTTGATCCCTTGTTTGCCTTTGTTTTGGGTTCAAAGAATAGCATGTATGCATAGTCTTGTTTGGCTTCATTTAAGAGTTTTTTTGAGTGTTTTGGAGCATGTTTAAATTCTGTTTTTGGTCGGATTTGTCACCTCTAACATGTCTCTCATACTTGTTTTGAAATGCTTTCTTATGCTCAAAAGCATGCCATACTTTGAGGCCATGATTTTAGTATGTTTTTAGCTTAATTTCATGGAGATGCTAGCATTATTTTGCCATGTTAGAGGGCTGTGGGCCACTATTTTTATCATGTTTGGTATGCTTGACATGTTTGTTTTGCATTCTAGTTTGTAAATCTTGGGGTGTGTGAGTCTCTAGCATGTTTAGCTTGCATTGATCTCATGATTTGGCATCATTTTAGATCATATTTCAGTCCCTAAATCATGCTCACTTGTTTGTGCTTGTCATCTCTTTCATGCTTTAAAGGTGTGTCCTTTTATGCCTAAGAATGGGCCTTGTGTATGCTTCCATGATTAATGCATTTTGGGGTGCCATGTGAGGGGATTTGGGTGTCTTTTCGCATGCTAGAAATCTGTTTTTGCTTGCTTGGTGTATGCCATGTTTGGTCTTGTTAATGGTAGTAAGGTGTGCTCCTTTTGGTGCCTTGGACTTGGCCTTATTTGGTTTGCATATTAGCATGCTCATTGGTCACTCTTGCCACTGTTTTTGGGCTAGTTTAAGGGCTGCCCCATTTGACTTCAGTCCACCATTGCATGCTTACATAATGATTGTTGCATGTTTGATTGATGAAGCCTTGAGTACATGCTAGTTCTAGGCTTGATTGGTCCATGTCCACATGCCACTTGTGCCTTGCACGCTCTAGCATTTTGCATGCCTATTGTGTTAGTTGCATGACACTTGGTATGCCTTGCATCCTTGCATCATTGTTGCATTATTGAACCATGTTGCATACATGCATCTCATGGCTTGGTTTGGGGTTGTCAAACTAAGCATAAGAATTGAGAGGAGTTCACACTCCAAGTGGTGCAACTCACCTCAATTCTTGGTCACCAAGGCCTTGGACCAACACATGATAAGGCTTTGGATTTCATTTGCTTGTATTGCATGCATTTACATCAAAATGCAACCTTGGTTCTTTGGGCTATCATGCATTGAAATGCACCATTGGTGGCCCAAGAACCAAGAGTCTTACCTCCTTGAGTCCCCAAGCATGATAGGAGGCAATGACCATGCTTACATGCCCCCCCCCAAAACCCATGCCATGCATTGCTGTCTTGCTGCTGCTGTCAATCTGTCTGCTGCAGGGACTTTCTGCCGGCCGGCAGTTTGTTGTGCCGATCGGCACTGTTTTTGTGCCGATAAACTCCATATGCAGCCGGTGGACAACTCAAATAGCCGATGACCACTCCTTCCAGCCGGTGGGGTACTTCAGACCATTTGGAAGGTATCCCAGAACTTTGGGAATTTTTAGAGAGGCAGGACAGTAAAAGCAGAAGCAACAGTGCCATGACACGGGTTTTCCGGGCAAGACGGATCGAGCACGCATCACTCGCACATCCCAAGGCAGGGCTGAGGCCCCATTGCATTTATTTATTTATTTGCTTTGATTTTAATAATTAGAATTGTGTAATAATTTATTTAATTTATTTATTATTCGGACTGTAATATTTATTTGGTCCCTCCGAGCGAGGGCAAAAATGTAATAAGTGTGTGTGAGTGGGTGCATGTCTTCCAATCCCCACTTCTTTCTCTCCCTTTTACTTACCTGCTTTTTATGGTTAGTATTAGGGCATACTTATTTTAGCATACCTTATGCAATGCATGCATGCATTCATGCATTTGTTTACATGCATCGGGCTCGGCACATCATGCAAACTGCATTGTATTTCAATTCCAAAATTGAATACGTGATAGTTGTTGCATTTCATGTGCCATGCTTAGGGTAGCCGAGCCTGTCTAGATTACATCCCTGTATGCGATGCATTAGCCACTTAACATGAACTAGGTCATGCATATTTGCTAACCGGGTTATTGTTTTGGCACGGAGTACGATGTAAGTATTTATGCTTTAGCATATCGCATGCGTGTGAATGTTAAACATGACAGTATGCTTACCATGCGGCTAAATGCTTACATGAGATAAACTGTTTGAATGCCTGTGGGTGAAGGTTGGATTGTTTGAGTTGGAACAAACTCATTGAAATCCGTATTTTAGCCTACTTGCGAGTAGCAAATTCGAAAGCATTTTCAAAACAAACGGATATGCAATGCTTATTTCCAAATTAGGCGATCTAGTCTATACTTGTTTGCTGCGCGCATAACATAGTAATTCTAGGCTAATAATTGGAATAAGAGCATGTAATGTTTTCAAAAAAAGGATATCACGGTTAGTAGAGGCCGGTCTTCGGACCGGGCGAAAGGGGGTGCTCATAGCTGACCTTCCCCGATCGTACCCAAGCTCCCGAGCCAAGTCACTTTGGTGATGACGGACACGTGGCCTTCGGCACCGAGTCAGGGTTTCGTAAATTCTCCCATTAAAAAAATATTTAGGTGGCGACTCTGTAATCTGGCAAAGCAGTCCACGTTTGGCACTACTTTTTCAAAAATCTGTTTTTCTTCAAAACGATTTGCCGGATTTGGACTCTTTGGTTCAGATTTAGAACCGCGACACAAATCGAGTCCGAACTGTAGCCGAGGTCCCCCGCGGACGTGCTACAGTTTCTGGCGACTCTGCTGGGGAGTTTAGAGAGCTTGACTCGAACTCATGATATCCTGTTTTGACTACACTTATGTGTTTCTTTGCATTGCATGTGCATTGGTGCGCCTAGGACACCGTGTTGGCCATCTGCTATTCCTGAGCGGTTTGCCGGAGGCTTGTCTTGTCAAGGCATGACCATAAGGCTGACCGGTTGCGGGCTCTGCCAGTATGGGAACACAAACCCCGGTTTTACCGGGGCACCCTTCTTGACCATTCGACCTAGTGCATATTCGGAATCCATAGTGACCATTCCAAACTAGGACAGGTTGCTCACCCGATATTAGGTTGTTTGAAACCGCTGTGTGCATAGTGAAACCCTAGCTCCTGACAAAATAAGACAGGGAAACCCTACCCCAACATAGGGGTGTTTTGGCTCTACTTTACGTGCTATGTGCTTTAGAGTATATCTCTGCAGGAACGTACATGCCAGTTTGCAAGTCTGGGTATCAGGCCTGTGGACACCAGTTCGGTATTTGGGGAATCAGTTTTACCTGAGGGTATCAGTTTACAAGGCAGATATTTGGGAAACAATTATCAGTATTGAGTACAGTCGTTCCGCTATCCGTTCCAGTGAAATTGGGTTGAGATGCTGTCTGTTTTCTCTTTTGCTAGGTAGTCTTGGAACTGTAGCTTCAGGAGGCTCCAATATCCCCTGAGGTTCATCAGATTTGTGCTGATAGACTCTGTCAGGTCAGAACTCAGTTCAAGGGTAACAGGCCAGAGAAGGCTAGTCAGGCACAGACCACCAGTATAACAGCTACCGATCAGTGACCTTTGAGCAATCGGGTTGAGATTTCCGAGCCTACTGCAGACACAGATATACCGATTGCTCAGTTAGATCATCAGGACAATATGTCGAGTTGGAAGAGATGGTGCGCCAACTCCAGGATAGTATGAAAGCCATGCAGCAAGATGCTGTCCGTCAATCTGAATTCACCAAGCAACAGGCTGTGGTCATAGCCCAACAGGCAGAGACAATTGCCAGGTTAGAGCAGCAAGCCGGGGCATCTGCTTCGCATCAGGCTCCTCCCCCACCAAGGGTTCCGATACCCGAGGACGCCAAATGTCCAAAATGTCCAGAGGATACAGGCCTTCCAACGGGGCCAGCTCCGCCCCCGATTCTACCGCAACTATCCAAGGCGCCCACGCCTATCAATGTACCAGACTCTCCCTTTGAGTTCGAAGCGGACCCCACAGCGCTGAAGCTGAGTAAGTTGGAAAAATGTTTAAGAAATCCCAAGGAGTCAAGTCCATCCCGGACATCGAAGATGGATATACCGACGCAACTGTGACGCTGCCAGATCGTTTCAAGATGCCTCACATCGACCGTTTTGACGGGTCGGGAGATCCCATGGTCCACCTGAGTTTGTTTTCATATGTTCTACGCCCGATGGGCTTGACAAGATTACAGAAGCTCTCCCTCTTTAGCAGGACCCTGTCGGGTATCGCGGCCATCTGGTACGCCAAATTAGAGGACTCAGTGAAACGAAGCTGGGAGGAGATGTCCGAGGCCTTCGTCGCACAATATTCATACAATACCCAGATCGAGATCACAACCCGTGATCTTGAGACAACCAGGCAAGAGCCGAAAGAGGGCTTCTCTAACTTTGTAACCCGCTGGAGGGCCAAGGCCTCAATGATGACCATTAGGCCAACGGATAAGGATCAAATACGGATGGTTGTGCGCAACCTCCAGCCCAAGCTAATGCAGAAAATGATCGTGCTCCCCTTCCCTACCTTTTCTGATTTGCATGAGATGGGGGTACAAATTGAGGATGCTATGAAACAGGGCTTGATTGACAGTGATAGGGAGCAACCTAGGAGGACCTTCAACCGCAATGTAAATACAGGCGTAAGCAGTGATGAAAATGCCCGAGCTTCAGACGTGGGCATGGTTACCACCACCACACAAAAAACCGCCACCTCATTCACCGGTGTGTCCGGAGCTAGCTCACAAATAGCCAAAAACCCACCTCAGGGCCAAAGGGTGTTTGCTCCACTATACATGCCCCTATCCAAAGCTTTAGGGGTTTTGATCAAGAAAGGGCATCTGAAGCCCCTGGAGCCGCAGCCACTACCAAAGAACCTCCCTCTCTCACACAACCCAGCTGACTATTGTGCCTTCCATCAGCGAGCTGGCCATGACACTGACATGTGCTTTCGTCTTCGCCACGAAATACAAGATCTGATCGACAACAGAGTCATCCCCGCACCGGGTCCCGCAAAGTCTATCGGCACTTGATCAGTGAACTTGTGGGGGGATAATGTGAGGTGATCAGGGGATGGACCACCTGCGAGCGGCGCTCAGTTTACTCCAGATGTGGCGTATGGCACGCACCGTTTTGAGCATTTGTGAATGCTGGTTTTTGTACATTCTGACTTGGGTATTGGGTCAGTCTTGTTGTGTTATTTTGAGTCTGTCTCTTTGTTTGGAGTCAGTCTTTTTGTTTTGGGTCTGTCTTGTGGTGGTTTCGAGTCAGTCCAGTTGTATTGGATCGGATCTCACTATTTTGTTTTGTGTTTGTCTTTTCACTTTCTTTTGAGTCTGTTTCTGCCGAGGAGCCAGTTGTGCCAACAGATTTGAATGGAACAGCAGTGATTTTCACACTCTTGTGTTTGCTTCTGCCGTGTGCCAGTTGTGCCAGAATTTCTAAATGAGATGACAATATTTGACTAAAAGCTATGTCTTTTCTGTGCCTTGAATTCATTGCATCGACCTAAGTTTTTCAAGACTTTTTGAACACTGCGGTGAAAACGAAGAGGGAGGAATTCCTCAGGATTTGCAAAAATTTGATCAATTGAGAGAAAGAGAGGCGTGCTAAGCCTTTTAATGAATGAAATCATGCTTGTTAATGTGAGTACTGAGAAGGACCCTAGCTTTGATCCAGATTGGTCCTACACTGTCTTCAGCGCAAGCGATTTGTCGCTTTCTTAAAAACTTTCAAAAAATGTTTTGCGCGGTCCTGCGAAGACATGTGTGGAATTGCTCTTGAGATTGTGCAGCCTAGGATCGCTCTCAGCTTTGAGACTCGACCCCTCATTTTCGAACCTTGGACTCAAACTCAGAATGTTTAACGGTTAACTACAACGTGAGGCCTGCGTGGCCAAATTCAAAGCAGCCCTCGAACAAGAGGCACCGAAGTCAGATCAAGAAGGTCAGACCTCATCAGAAGAAGCTTGCAAAGCTAGAACAGCAGTACCCTTCGAACTAGGGGCAAAGATGTCAGATGTGCTCGAAGAGCCGAAGATGAATCCTTCTGCAAGTCAATACAGTAGTCATTCCCCTGGATACGGATGGCTTCGAGATTTTAAAACCATTTGACATGGACCTGTTACACTTTTACCCTTTGAGAGGCTCGCTGGGTCGAAAACCCAAAAGGGCGACCCAGGCAAAAGTTAGAGCAAAGAAAAGAATGAAGAAAAAGAAAAAAGAGAAAAAATGCAAAGATACAAAAAAATGCAAAAAGAAAAGAAAAGAAAAATGCAAAAAAGAAGAAGAAAAAGGAATGAAAAGAATAGAAAAAAAAAGAAAAGAAAGAAGAACAAAGCTCGCAAGGTCGAAAACCTGCAATAGGCGCCTTGGCAAAAGTTAGAGCCTAAAAAGGAGAGGTTAAATACCCGAGTGTACCTTAACCCCGAACTACGTAAGGCTTGATTCCCATGTTTGGGATACGTAGGCAACTTCATCCTGAAGTCCAGCCATAAACATTTCCAATTCAATTGTGTCCATGTGATGGTTTTGATCATCTTTGCCTCCTCTGTATCCAAGAGTCTAGTTGTGTTCGTCGCTCTGAGGACTGACTACAAGTACACTGCGATGCTATCCAAACAAGGGGCAACTTTCCGTTGCCATTCAAAACGTCGCGGTGTCACTTCAAACAAGGGGCAACTTTCCGTTGCCATGCAGTGTCCTTCAGACAAGGGGCAATTTTCCATTGCTTATGGATCCGAGGTTACGCATCTCAAGAGTAGGTTCCGTGCTTGTTGAACATTGACCGTTTGCAAAAAATAGTTTTTGAGAATTTTTACTGAGGTTGACTAATTCTCTCGAAAATTATTCCATCTTTTCCAAAAACTGGACCATTTTCTTGGACCCAAAAAAAAGGAAAATTTTCAGTGCTCATAGCCTGACTTGCATGATTTTAAATCAAAAAGTTGAATAAGCATGTTAATCTAACTTTCATGTTGGTCAAAATTGTTTTAAAACCAAAAAATGGTCAAAATGATGAACTAGGGGCACAGTTGAGTCAGGTGTTCTGTCTTTTCCCCATCATCAACATACTTGCCAAGAAGGGCACTCCACCTGCCAAAAGAGGGCACAACTGAAGTCAATAACAAAGGGCTGAAAGCTCTCCCGTCCTCCAAGCAGCGAGGTATCAAGCCATGTGCGAAGCATAAATTGGAATGGGGCGAGATGTTCCACTTCCTCATCTGGACAGATCTAACCACGTCCAAACTCCCCAGCAGGGCATCATCAACCGATGTTAGCTGCAGATTTGCTACACACCCAGTTGTGGCACAACCTCTCTGTGGGAAAGTTCACTGCTGTGTGCGGAAGAAAAAGAATCTAGCAGAATGCTAGGGGCAAGAGCCCGCAACTTCTTGTCTATCTACCAACCACTCTGGGAAGGGATTGAAAAATGAGAGATTGAAGAATAGAGAGATGTGCGCTGAGAGAAAAAGTGAGGAAAAGGGCTTTTTCAGAAAAACAGAGCTTGAGGGCCGAGTGATGTGAGAATCACAAATGAGAAAGGGTGGGAAACACTACCCGGTGAAACAGGCTCCCTGTGCACATTCGAGTCTTGTGTTTTGTTTTGTCTGTCTCGATTCTTGTTTTGAGTCGTTTCGAGTGTCAATAGATGTGTTTAGGTTGTTTACCTTTGTTTTCTTTTGTTGAGTCTTTTTCGCTGTGTTCAGTCGTAAGCTCAATACCCGGTTAAGAACTCATTTCTCAATTTCAATAAATCATCTCGTGCTCAGAGTGCTGTGCCATTCTCCACATTTGTGCAAAACAAGATTTGTTCTTTCATAAAACCGCAGGGTTCAACCCAGGTCAAGTGTGAACAGTAAAACAGGGACCTATCTGAAGCCATGTGGGTTCCAGACTGCAAAGCAAAAGAATAGAGGGAAAATCAAAGCATCTGAGAGTGTTTCACCTTCAGTGGATTCTGAGATTGTATTCCGGATGTACCTCTTCAAACCTTGTCAGTATTCCGAAGAATGAGCGTGCCTCTATTCCAAGTGTAAGCCTGCTTCAAGTCAGAATGGCAATTAAAGCAGCAACAGATATTATCTCTCTCTAATATGAACAGGGTGTGCCCGTTCTTGAGATGAATCGTGACCCCTCCAAGAGGTAAATCGGAGGTTGCGTTTGGAGTTTGGTCTCCTTAAGGCTTGCAATCCCTTATTCGGCATTTTGTTTCAAATATGCATTGTTATGCACACTCTACCTGCATTGTTATGCACTTTTTTCACTTGCATTGTCATGCACATCCACTGGCATTGTTATGCTCACTCGTTGCATTGTTATGCACATCTATCTCGCATTGTTATGCACCTTTTTCACCTGCATTGTTATGCACACTCTACCTGCATTGTTATTCACTTGCATTGTCATGCACATCCACTGGCATTGTTATGCTCACTCGTTGCGTTGTTATGCACATCTATCTAGCATTGCTATGCTCATTCGTTGCATTGATATGCACCTTTTTCACTTGCATTGTTACACACATCTACCTGCATGGTTATGCACCTTTTTACTTACATTGTTGACCTTTCCTCTCTTGCATGTGATATGCTAAGAGGTCTACCTTTCTTCTCTTGCGTGTGATACGCTGAGAAATCTATCTTTTCCTTTCTTGCATGTGATATGCTGAGAGGTCTACCTTTCTTCTCTTGCGTGTGATACGCTGAGAAATCTACTTTCCTCTCTTGCATGTGATATGCTGAGAGGTCTACCTTTTCTCTTGCGTGTGATACGCTGAGAGATGATCTTTTCCTCTCTTGCATGTGATATGCTAAGAGGTCTACCTTTCTTCTCTTGCGTGTGATACGCTGAGAAATCTATCTTTTCCTCTCTTGCATGTGATATGCTAAGAGGTCTACCTTTCTTCTCTTGCGTGTGATACGCTGAGAAAGTTACTTTCCTCTCTTGCATGTGATATGCTAAGAGGTCTACCTTTCCTCTCTTGCGTGTGATACGCTGAGATGATCTTTTCCTCTCTTGCATGTGATATGCTAAGGTCTGCCTTTCTTCTCTCGCGTGTGATACGCTGAGAAATCTATCTTTTCCTCTCTTGCATGTGATATGCTGAGAGATGATCTTTTCTTCTCTTGCGTGTGATACGCTGAGAAATCTACCTTTCTTCTCTCTTGCGTGTGATACGCTGAGAAATCTATCTTTTCCTCTCTTGCATGTGATATGCTGAGAGGTCTACCTTTCTTCCCTTGCGTGTGATACGCTGAGAAATCTATCTTTTCCTCTCTTGCATGTGATATGCTGAGAGGTCTACCTCTCTTCTCTTGCGTGTGATACGCTGAGAAATCTACCTTTTCCTCTCTTGCGTGTGATACGCTGAGAGATGATCTTTTCCTCTCTTGCATGTGATATGCTAAGAGGTCTACCTTTCTTCTCTTGCGTGTGATACGCTGAGAAAGTTACCTTTCCTCTCTTGCGTGTGATACGCTGAAGGTTTACCTTCTTCCCCTCCTGTGTGTGATACGCGGAGAGATGTTATGTGTTAGACTCCGGGTACTCTCGGTAGTCACTTTTAGCCTTCTCCGCGCAAGACGCCGTGAGAATTGCATAATTTTCTTACATCCTTTCTGCATGAGATGTAGGTTGGTTCACGTTTACTTGCTTGCATAGCATTCGCTTAAAATGTTGCATTTATTTTGCATAATTGCTTCATCACAGCATCCTTTGCATGATCATAAGTTATGCTCGGCTTCTTGCATGTTCAGTTGCATTTTGCCCCTACCTTCGGGCGCATACCTTGTTTGTCTTGCATGTTTGTCTAAGTCTTCGGCCTTGTCAAAAATGGGTCGTCTCTGGGCTTTGACATTCACTCCCGTCATTGTTGTGACTTTCGAGTTCTGTCAAAGAGGGGCAACTGTAGACACCCCATTTTTGACCGTCCTCAAGACTTGGACGTCACCGCTTGAACACTCGGTGATTATCCATGTTTGTGTTCGTTTGGAGTTCCCGGAGTTCTCGGCCCCGCGCCTTGCCTCAGGACCTCCAAACTCGACCGTTTTGTGTCTGGTTTTGCACCAAACACTTGTGTTTTGCCTTCGAAGGGCAGGGAGTGCCTTGTGAGGCACCCCCACATACCACCGGCTGTGGCTAGAGGCCACGGCTGGCTGGTTTTTCCATCGGCACTATATTGTGCCGGTCGGCACTATTTTGTGCCGGTCGGCACTATTTTTGGCGAAATGACCATTTTGCCTGCCGACTACTGTGCACTTGCTTTCTGGGATATTTTCAGACAGCTTTGTAGCTTTTGCTCCCCTCCATACACGTGTATGGAGGGGATACACTCCTTCCAAGCTTGTTTGACAAGCTTTACAATGCCTATAAGAGGAGAGCTCCTCCTCTTGGCTAAGGGTTAGCATTTTGGAGGCAAAAACCAGAGCTTATACATATATTTCTCTGTCATATATCTATAGATACATAGATCTCCATCTCTCTCCTCTTGTGTGTGTGATTTTAGGCTTGAAAGTGTAGATTTACCTCACTTTTGCACCATTACACACACCTTTACACCTTAGCTCGAGATTGAGAGACTTGGAAGGTTATTTGTGTTGGTTTTGGACTGGTTTTGAGCACTAGAGAGTGGCTGCACCACTTGTTCTTCAAGGGATCTTCAAGGGTAAGAACATCACTTTATATTCCCCATTCTTGCAACCCTTTTCTACCCTCTTTACTTTGTGTTTTTGAGTTTGTGTTTAAGATAAAAAAAAGTCTTGTTTTTACTTGTTCTTGAACCTTCATTAAGGTCCTTTTTTGGTTTGAGCAAAGGTCCATCCTATTAGGCCTTGTATGGCCACTTTTGGTGCCTTTGCTTAAGCCCCTTTTTACTTGTTGTTCTTGGACTTCTCACCACTGAAAACCAGTGGGTTTTCAGTGGTGAGGGAGGTGTTTTGAAGTCACATAAAGGGGAGGGACACCCCTCTCCCCTTGATCCCTTGTTTGCCTTTGTTTTGGGTTCAAAGAATAGCATGTATGCATAGTCTTGTTTGGCTTCATTTAAGAGTTTTTTTGAGTGTTTTGGAGCATGTTTAAATTCTGTTTTTGGTCGGATTTGTCACCTCTAACATGTCTCTCATACTTGTTTTGAAATGCTTTCTTATGCTCAAAAGCATGCCATACTTTGAGGCCATGATTTTAGTATGTTTTTAGCTTAATTTCATGGAGATGCTAGCATTATTTTGCCATGTTAGAGGGCTGTGGGCCACTGTTTTTATCATGTTTGGTATGCTTGACATGTTTGTTTTGCATTCTAGTTTGTAAATCTTGGGGTGTGTGAGTCTCTAGCATGTTTAGCTTGCATTGATCTCATGATTTGGCATCATTTTAGATCATATTTCAGTCCCTAAATCATGCTCACTTGTTTGTGCTTGTCATCTCTTTCATGCTTTAAAGGTGTGTCCTTTTATGCCTAAGAATGGGCCTTGTGTATGCTTCCATGATTAATGCATTTTGGGGTGCCATGTGAGGGGATTTGGGTGTCTTTTCGCATGCTAGAAATCTGTTTTTGCTTGCTTGGTGTATGCCATGTTTGGTCTTGTTAATGGTAGTAAGGTGTGCTCCTTTTGGTGCCTTGGACTTGGCCTTATTTGGTTTGCATATTAGCATGCTCATTGGTCACTCTTGCCACTGTTTTTGGGCTAGTTTAAGGGCTGCCCCATTTGACTTCAGTCCACCATTGCATGCTTACATAATGATTGTTGCATGTTTGATTGATGAAGCCTTGAGTACATGCTAGTTCTAGGCTTGATTGGTCCATGTCCACATGCCACTTGTGCCTTGCACGCTCTAGCATTTTGCATGCCTATTGTGTTAGTTGCATGACACTTGGTATGCCTTGCATCCTTGCATCATTGTTGCATTATTGAACCATGTTGCATACATGCATCTCATGGCTTGGTTTGGGGTTGTCAAACTAAGCATAAGAATTGAGAGGAGTTCACACTCCAAGTGGTGCAACTCACCTCAATTCTTGGTCACCAAGGCCTTGGACCAACACATGATAAGGCTTTGGATTTCATTTGCTTGTATTGCATGCATTTACATCAAAATGCAACCTTGGTTCTTTGGGCTATCATGCATTGAAATGCACCATTGGTGGCCCAAGAACCAAGAGTCTTACCTCCTTGAGTCCCCAAGCATGATAGGAGGCAATGACCATGCTTACATGCCCCCCCAAAACCCATGCCATGCATTGCTGTCTTGCTGCTGCTGTCAATCTGTCTGCTGCAGGGACTTTCTGCCGGCCGGCAGTTTGTTGTGCCGATCGGCACTGTTTTTGTGCCGATAAACTCCATATGCAGCCGGTGGACAACTCAAATAGCCGATGACCACTCCTTCCAGCCGGTGGGGTACTTCAGACCATTTGGAAGGTATCCCAGAACTTTGGGAATTTTTAGAGAGGCAGGACAGTAAAAGCAGAAGCAACAGTGCCATGACACGGGTTTTCCGGGCAAGACGGATCGAGCACGCATCACTCGCACATCCCAAGGCAGGGCTGAGGCCCCATTGCATTTATTTATTTATTTGCTTTGATTTTAATAATTAGAATTGTGTAATAATTTATTTAATTTATTTATTATTCGGACTGTAATATTTATTTGGTCCCTCCGAGCGAGGGCAAAAATGTAATAAGTGTGTGTGAGTGGGTGCATGTCTTCCAATCCCCACTTCTTTCTCTCCCTTTTACTTACCTGCTTTTTATGGTTAGTATTAGGGCATACTTATTTTAGCATACCTTATGCAATGCATGCGTGCATTCATGCATTTGTTTACATGCATCGGGCTCGGCACATCATGCAAACTGCATTGTATTTCAATTCCAAAATTGAATACGTGATAGTTGTTGCATTTCATGTGCCATGCTTAGGGTAGCCGAGCCTGTCTAGATTACATCCCTGTATGCGATGCATTAGCCGCTTAACATGAACTAGGTCATGCATATTTGCTAACCGGGTTATTGTTTTGGCACGGAGTACGATGTAAGTATTTATGCTTTAGCATATCGCATGCGTGTGAATGTTAAACATGACAGTATGCTTACCATGCGGCTAAATGCTTACATGAGATAAACTGTTTGAATGCCTGTGGGTGAAGGTTGGATTGTTTGAGTTGGAACAAACTCATTGAAATCCGTATTTTAGCCTACTTGCGAGTAGCAAATTCGAAAGCATTTTCAAAACAAACGGATATGCAATGCTTATTTCCAAATTAGGCGATCTAGTCTATACTTGTTTGCTGCGCGCATAACATAGTAATTCTAGGCTAATAATTGGAATAAGAGCATGTAATGTTTTCAAAAAAGGATATCACGGTTAGTAGAGGCCGGTCTTCGGACCGGGCGAAAGGGGGTGCTCATAGCTGACCTTCCCCGATCGTACCCAAGCTCCCGAGCCAAGTCACTTTGGTGATGACGGACACGTGGCCTTCGGCACCGAGTCAGGGTTTCGTAAATTCTCCCATTAAAAAATATTTAGGTGGCGACTCTGTAATCTGGCAAAGTAGTCCACGTTTGGCACTACTTTTTCAAAAATCTGTTTTTCTTCAAAACGATTTGCCGGATTTGGACTCTTTGGTTCAGATTTAGAACCGCGACACAAATCGAGTCCGAACTGTAGCCGAGGTCCCCCGCGGACGTGCTACAGTTATAGTCTTACCTAGAAAAGCTATCAATGTTACGACCCTATTTCCCGTCATCTTTACATCTCCCGTCATGTTTCTTTTCTCTAACATCTGCCTTACTTTTAGCTTCCTCCTATCACTGCTCCAATTTCCAAAGAGGATTTGGTTTACATTGATCCATTTCCTTCTAAGGTCCCTCTTGATGAGTACATCTCTACTGTTCTCCATGACCTTACTTATTTTTCTCCTCCTTCTCCCTAGCTTGCTCCTCCTCCTCCTCCTCTTCCTCCTCCTCATCCATTGTTACTTTATTTTCATCGTCTGGCTCTCCCTCTACCTGTTGTCTCTACTCTTACTAGTGATCCTCTTGCTTCTGACGGCTCTAATCTTGTTGCACACCGATATCCTCCTCGAGCGCGTCATCCTCCAAATAGGTTGGGTTGCTCTAATACATGTGTTTCTGCTTCCTATCATACTTTCTTGTCTGCTATTCATTCTTTTTCAAAACCTCAGTTTTACAAGGAGGCCTATCAGGATCCCTATTGGATTCAAGCTATGGAGGATGAGTTGTCTGCTTTACAGAAAACTAGTACTTGGGAGTTAGTTCCTTTGCCTACTGGTAAGAATCTAGTTGGTTGCAAATGGGTCTACAAAGTCAAGACTCATTCTGATGGTTCTCTTGAGCGCTACAATGCTCGTCTGGTTGCCAAAGGTTTCTCACAGGAGTATGGTATTGATTATAAGAAGACCTTTGCTCCTATTGCCAAGATAACTACTGTCTGTACTTTGATCTTTGTCGCTGCTGTTCGTTCTTGGCCTCGTCATCAGATGGATGTTAAAAATGCTTTTCTTAATGGCCATCTCACAGAGGAGGTTTACATGTGTCTTTCCCTTGGCCTTCACCATTCCTCTAGACAGGTTTGTCACCTTCGGTGTGCTCTGTATGGTCTGAAGCAGTCTCCTCGTGCTTGGTATGATCGCTTTTAGACTGTTATTACTGGGCATGGGTTTCATCCTTGTGCTCAGGACTCTACTTTGTTTCTTCTCCACACATCTACTGGATTTGTTGCCTTATTACTATATATGGATGATATGATCATCATTGGCTTTGACTCTTTTGCTATCTCTGACGTCAAGCAGTATCTTTTTCACACATTTGAAATGAAGGATCTGGGCCCCTTACGGTATTTTCTTGGTATTGAGGTAGTTTATTCTTCCAAGAGCTACTTTCTATCTCAGGCCAAGTATACTAATGAGGTTATTCATCGTACCAGTCTTACTGACACTAAGATTTTTGATACCCCTATTGAGCTTAATGTGAAACTTAACACTACTGACGGTGTCCCACTGGATGATCCTACTTTATATCGCGAGCTTGTGGGCTGCTTAGTCTATCTGACAGTTACTCGCCTTGATCTTGCCTATGTTGTTCATGTGGTTAGCCAATTCGTTTCTACTCCCCGCTCTACGCATTAGGGTACTTTGGTTTGGATTCTTCGCTATCTCGACAGTACTATTTTCCAAGGCTTGTTGTTGTCTTCTACTTCTTCCTTAGATTTGGTGGCTTATGTTGATGCTGATTGGGTTGGTGATGTTACTGATCGTAAGTCCACTTCTGGTTTCTGTATGTTTCTTGGTGATTCCTTAATTTCTTGGAAAAGCAAGAAACAAACTGTTGTTTCCCGTTCTAATGCCGAAACTGAGTATCGTGCTATGGCTCATGCTACTGCTGAGGTTGTCTAGTTTCGTTGTCTCTCTCTGACTTAAGCATTCCTCAGTCCTCTCCGACCTTTCTCTATTGTGACAATCAAAGTGTTATTCAGATTGCTTATGACATTGTTTCCATGAACAAATGAAGCACATTGAGATTGATTGTCACTTTGTCCGTCAACACCTATAGTCTGGTTTTATCTCGCTTCTGTTTGCCCCTTTGGCTCTCCACTTACTGGCTTTCTCACCAAAACTCACACCACTACTTGTTTTCAATTTTTTTTTGACAATCTCTCCATGTTTTCGGCTAAAACACCTTGAGTTTGAGCAGGGGTGTGAAAATATAATCGTATATATTATAGATTTGATATAGTTGTGATTGTGTAGATATTAGGCATGGTTGTGATTATATCAATCTTGTATTTCCTTTTTTGGTTTAGGCATTAGGGCTATATAAACTAAGGTCTTGACGTAATTGAAACACAATTGAATATATAGTTCTTATTTAGAAATCTTACACAAACAACATTTGAGACTAAAAGGGTATTTGGGAAATTGAATTTTTTTAGTGATTTTTTATTTTTTACGAAAAAATATATAAAAAAATAAAAAGAATAATTTGATAACTTATAGTGATTTTTTTAATTTTTTTGGCTATATTAGCCCTTGCCCAAATGGGGTTGATAGCCCATGGGATAGGGTAGATGTGTGCAAGGTATGGTGATGTTTGAGAGTAAAATTATAAACCAAATCATGAATACCTGATTGACAAATAACCAAATCGTAATTTGAGCGGTTTCAATTTGTTAGTTAATTGAAGAGTAATCTAAACAATTATTAAGCATTTACATAATATATAACACTAATTTGTATACTTACCCAAAAAAAAAAAAAAAAACTAATTTGTATAATATTTTTCATATATATTGCACTATCTAATTTTACATAATATCTTTCATATATATAATATTAATTTGTAATAAAACTCACATATTAAAAATATTTCTCATATTGATTTTTACTTTGATATTTCATTGGAAGTAAAAAAAGAAAAAAAGAAAAGGTTTTCCTCCAACCCAACATGTAGGAGCTCATTCAACCTAAGTAATGTGGCATTCTATGATTGGTTAAGCGATTAAATATGTATTTGGAATTCTAGTTATTTTAGGTAACTTGTATATTATTTTTGTAATTAAATTTTTATCTAAAAATATAAAATTTAATTCTGATAATTTTTGAATGATCCATCACTTGAATATATATATATATATATATATAATAAAGCAGGATGATTTTTCAATTTGTCCTATATACATTTGTCCTAGTAGGACATTTGGACGGCTCAGATCTATTCAAATTATAAAACAACGGCTGAGATATATTTTTCAAAAAATATCCTATATGTACAATTTCTATTTTCCCGCTTCTCTCTCTTACTTTTTCCTTTTCTCACCCATCCTTTTATGATTCCATGATCCCACCTTCCTCTCTCTTTTCTTTTTATATTTTTATTTTCTTCCATTTTTATTTTTCTCTCTATTTGTTTATTTTTTTTATTTTCTCCTTTTTGTTCACATATTTTTATTCATATTATATGAAAAAGTCAGCGATCCCAGAATTAAGATCCAAATTTTATTGTATGTAGTGGAGATTATATTAATGAATTTTATAGTCCACAAATTAAATGGATTTGAACAATTAATTATTATTTTTAAATATATTGAATATTTGATAGATTTCGTAAATTTAGATCTCATATGAATCTTCAACATCTATATAATAAAGTAGGATGGTTTTTGAATTTGTCCTACACATATTTGTCCTACTAGGACATTTGGATAGCTCAGATCTATTCAAACTATAAATCAACGGCTGAGATATATTTTTCAAAAAATATCCTACATGTACATTTTTTTATTTTCCTACTTTTCTCTCTTACTTTTTTCTTTTCTCACCCATCTTTCTATGATTCTATGATCCTACCTTCGTCTCTTTTTTTTTTTTTAATTTTCTCCCATTTTTAATTTTCTCTCTATTTGTTTATTTTTTTTATTTTCTCCTTTTTGTTCACATATTTTTATTTATATTATATGGAAAAGTTTGCGATTCCAGAAAAGTCTCCTTTTATTTATTTATATTATATAATAAAGTGGGATGGTTTTTGAATTTGTCCTACACATATTTCTCTTAGTAGGACATTTGAGCGGCTCAGATCTATTCAATTTATAAAACAACGGCTGAGATATATTTTTCAAAAAATATCCTATATGTACATTTTCTATTTTTCCGTTTCTCTCTCTTACTTTTTCCTTTTCTCACACATCATTCTATGATCTCATGATCCCACCTTCCTCTCTCTTTTCTTTTTATTTTTTTTATTTTCTCCCATTTTTATTTTCTCCCATTTTTATTTTTCTCTCTATTTGTTTATTTTTCTATTTTCTCCTTTTTGTTCAATATATTTTACACATATTTCATACAATGTATGTATGCCCGTAATATAGTAGGACATTACGGGCGACATACAATTTTTATATAATTATATAATCAAAAACATTATTGTATGTATGCTCGTGAAAATTGTATGTATGCCAAGTACATTATCTATCTAGCTATATATTATATAAGCAAAAACGAGTTTTCGTGAGGAGTTTTATGAGAACTCTAAAATTTTATAATAAATTTGTGAATTTATCAAATTAAAAAATAAATTTAAATAGTATTGGATTACAATTATATTCTAATCCTAACATTACTTATACCGTGCCTTCAGGCACGGGCATACGCTATTATATTTATATTGCACAATCAAATTGTATCAAAATTATATTACACAATTGATATCAATTGAAAATCCACATATATTAGTCAACATTGTGTGTCGTAGAAATATATAAAAAATTCACAAAAAAAAAAAAAAGAAAATCACAAAACAAAGCAAACGAAAACGTGTCATTTTTTGTTTTTGTTTTTTATTTGGTTGTAGTAAACCCTTTTTTTTTTTTTCAAATTTCTTTGCAAATATTTTAACTTTTAAGTACATCTAGACTAGCATATCATCCGTACTATACACGGGATTGAATTTAAAAAGCTATTTATGATTATGTCAAACATATTTTTAAATTATTAGTATAAAATATACGTTATTTTAAAAGAAATTATTGACATTGCATAATTAAAGTAATAAAAATAAATAAAACAAAGTATAACTAAAATCTAAATTGTTGTGGGTCTTTCGTCAGCATTCCTGCATTGTCAACATGATAGTTATTATTATAATTGATGAACAACACATATATTATGTATTCATAAAATATTATAAAGTAAAAAATGTTATACTTACATATTATATATTTCTATTTTTTCTACCTTCTAAAAGGTATAGACATTCTTTAGATCAAATTATATTTAAAACAAAGATCATGCACGGTGTACAATCTAGTTAACACTGCATTGTTGGTACAAGTATGATAAATGCATAGGCACGATCTTAGCATGATGCAATAATTTATTTATAATAAATTGTATAGTTTTGTACCTTTGATCTCATATTTTTCAAATATGATGGTTGACATCGCAAGATAAACTTTGCCCGTTTATCTTGAGCAATGAGATTTATTGAATCAATATTGTCTTTGACCACAATGTTAACATTGTATCTAATAAAAAAAAAAAAACACCCAATCACAAATTAAGTTAATTAATCGTTAAAAAACACAACCATTAAAAAAAAAAATACAGTGAGTTGAAGAACCCAATTACAAAATACAATGTAATCATCATCATCAATAGTGAGTATTTTATGTGAACCTAATGAATATAATCCAATTTTTTTTTTCTTCAAAAAAGATAGATTCAAAATACAATCACCGTATTAAAAATTAAATTAAGTTCAATCACAATCACAAAATACAGCGTGTTTGGTAACGTTTACGTTTTCAGTTTATATTTACAAAAAATTTATAAACTGGTTTTTGTTTATTTTTAAAAAAACATAAACAACAAACGCATTTGGTAATTGACAAAATGTTTTAAAAAATTTAAAAATATAAAAAAGAGTGAGAAATGGCAAGTAGCGGCGGAAGACGGTGGTGGAAAGTGGTGACGGTGGGTGGTGGGTAGCTGGTGGTGGTGGTGGTGGGTGGGTGGGTGACGTGGCGGGTGGATGATGGTGGTGGTGGTGGTGGTGGATGGGTGGGTGATTGTGGCGGTGTGGGTGGTAGGTGGTAGCGAGTGGGTGGTGGCGGTGGTGGCGGCGGGTGGTGGCAGTGGTAGGTGGGTGACGGATAGCGGGTGGTGGTGGTGTGGTGGTGGGTGGTGGCGGGTGGTGGTGGTGGTGGCGAGTAGGTGGTGGTGGTGGTGGTGGTGGGTGGGTGGGTGACGGTGACGGTGGCGGTAGTGGGTGGTAGCGAGTGGGTGGTGGTAGTGGTGGTGGTGGTGGCGGGTGGTGGGTGGTGGTGGCAGGTCGGTGGTAGGTGGTAGTGGTGGTGGCGGGTGGGTGGTGGGTAGTGATGGTGAGTGGGTGGGTGACGGTGGCGGGTGGTGGGTGGTAGCGAGTGGGTGTGTGGTGTGGTGGCGGCGGGTGGTGGTGGTGGCAGGTGGGTGGCGGATGGCGGGTGGGGGTAGTGGCGGGTAGGTGGGGTGTGGTGGTGGGTGGGTGGGTGGGTGACGGTGGCGGGTGGTGGGAGCGAGTGGGTGGTGTGGTGGTGGTGGTGGTGGTGGCGGTGGTGGGGTTGGTGGGTTTGTGGCAGGTCGGTGGCAGGTGGTAGTGAGTGGTGGTGGGTGGGTGGTGGGTGTGATGGTGGGTGGGTGGGTGACAGTGGCGGGTGGCGGTGGTAGCGGCGAGTGGGTGGTGGTGGTGGTGGTAGTGGTGGCGGGTGGTGGTGGTGGTGGCAGGTGGGTGGCGGATGGCGGGTAGTGGTGGTGGTGGCGGGTAGGTAGCGGGTGGTGGTGGTGGTAGGTGGGTGGGTGACGGTGGCGGGTGGGTGGTGGGTGGTGGCAGGTGGGTGATGGTGGTGTGTGGTGGCAGAGGGGTGGATGGTGGTGGCGAGTGGGTGGCAGGTGGGTGGTGGCTGGTGGGTGGTGGTGGCAGGTGGTGGGTGGCAGCGGCAGGTGGGTGGTAAGTGGTGGCGGCGGGTGGTGGTGGCGGATTGGTGGTGGGTGGTGGTGGCGGAAGACGGTGGTGGAAAATAGTGGCAAGTGGTAGCTAGTGTTGGGTGGTAAAAAAAAAAAAACTAAAAACTCAAAACGGAAACACATTTTTTGTGTTTTCATTTTTTGGCCAAATTTGTAAACTGAGACCACTGATCTATAAATCAAAAATTTTACCAAACAAGTTTTTATTTGAGTTTTTAAAATTTTTGTAAATATAAATAGAAAACTGAAAACGTAAGTGTTACCAAACGGCACCAATATAATCATCATTAATAGTGGGCACTTTATGTGAGCCTAATGAATGCAATCAATTTTTTTTTTTTCTTTTCAAAAAACATAAATTAAAAATACAATCACCATGTGATTGTATTCAATAAACATGAATACAAATTTTTTTTTTCAAAAAACACAGATTAAATGGAATGTAAAAAATCACAATCATTTAAAAAAATAAAATCACCGTGTGATCAAAACGGAGTGCAAAAAAACACAATCACATTTTTGCTCATAAAAAAAAAAAGAAGAAATGAAGTCAATTGGTAGTTAAAAAATACAATTATGTTTTTAAAAACCCAATCACGAATTAAGTTAATTAATATTTAAAAAGCATAATGAATATAATGAGTTAAAAAGTTCAATTACAAAATATAATCTAATCATCATTATCAATAACATAGATTAAAAATACAACCACCGTATTGAAAATTAAATTAATCACACTCACAAAATACAATCCAATCATCATCAATAGTTATACTTTATGTGAACCTAATGAGTACAATCATTCTTAATCATCAATAGTTAATACTTAATGTGAACCTAATGAATACAATCATTCTTAATCAATTTAAAAATATAATCACTATATTAAAAAATAAATGATTTACTTACAGATTTTGAAATGTTTTTCTTCCGAGATTTTGTCTTAGTCTCTCTCCCAAACTGCTGTGTAGGTTGCTGCCGCTATGTAAGGATTAGGCTGCTGTGATAGGTTTAGGTTTAGGCTGTTGTGTTAGGTTTAGGTTATTCTCTCTCCCAAAGTTTAGGCTGCTGTGATAGGAGGTGATAGGATTTAGGTTTGTGGAGATATGGTTTGGAAATACTTTCTGGATCCTGTAGGACGCTCTTGACCCTCAATTAATCACCTGAAAAGGAATGAACACTCCGGTCGGAGGTGCCGGAATTAGTACTCCGACGGATAAATTAGTGTATACTCTCTTGGTTGCTTGTGTCCCAAGTTAATCTTATTTTTTCTCACATACCTTTTCTTAACTGATGCTCTTCTTATTTATAGTCATCCTTGATATTGATGGTTGGGCCCACCTTTCGACCACCAAATAATTGGTTATTCGGCTATTCTGTCCTACCTATTCGTACCCAGCGCAGCTTACAACTGATTCTATGGCCATTCTGGTTATTCGGCCTCTGTCCCTCCAGGATAGAGCCGTATAGTACATAACTTGATTTCTTTCTTTAAACTAAATCGGCTTCCCTACGTAATAATATTATTCGGCTCCTACAATTGCCCCCCCAAACATCCTATTAATGTTAGTTATTCAGGATGTTTGGTCTTGGACTTGGAGGGTCAAAAAATATGGCGGTTTCCCTTATTCCAATGCAAGCGTCAGAACGCCTACTCTTTTTAGTTATGATTATAATCTCCCGCCCCTTTATACGTTTCATTCATTTAATACGATTTGAAACCGTGTTGTCTCTTCATTTGTATGCTTTTTGAATACACAAGGCTTCTCGTTACCTGTCAGTTCACCTCCCTCGCTTAACGTCCTCTGCAACTTTTTTCCGTTCTTCATTGTCCTCCTCATTTCTTGTAAGTTTTTCTCTCTCCCATTTCGACTCCCATTTCCTTGTTTGTTTTCTATTTAGAGTGTCCACTTTATTGGCTATGATGGCGAAACATTTGAGAGCCCTTTTTTCTACGGATCGAGTCTTTGGTTTCTGTCGCCATTTTTCCATTCCCGCCGACGTCCATGTGTCATTCTTGGCAGAGAACGTAGTTGACACGAAGGACTGATGAGAATACAATCGTCTTCGCTCTTCTGTCAATTGCTGAGGGCGGAGTCCGTTTCCCCCTTCATCCATTTTTGAGGGCTATCCTTCGCCATTGAGGTTTAATCCCTTCTCAGCCGAACGTAAATTTTTACCGAATAATAATGGGAATTATAGAACTAAACTGACGCCTTAGGCTTAACCTTGGAATCCCTGCTATTTGGCATTGTTATGCCTTGGCCAAATCTTCTGGCCGGCAGGGGCGCTATTTCCTCAGGGCCAAGGACACCGACCATCACTTGGTGACTATGCTTGCCAGCTCTGGCAAGCGTTTTGATGATGTCATGGTCGTCGTCCGCGGTAACTGAGAATTTGGCGAGGGCGAAGATCGCCTAGATCCAGTGCCCAGGCGAAGAGGCGAACTAGGTGGCCGTTTAACCCCCCACGAATTTTTATTAAGTATTTACCTGGTTCAAATTCTACGTATTTACCGTTTTATTTGTGCAGGAAACGATTTGAAAAAAGTTCTCGTCTCGGCCGACGACGCTATACTTGCGCAGATCAGAACCGCACTCCAGTTCTTTGGCCGTCCAAATCTCCAGAAGCAAGGAAGGGCGGCCCACATTCTTCTGAGATACGAGCCGACTTACGCTACTTTTTTGGCCGCAAACAACATTCCGATTCCGAGGGGTGAACAACACCTTACGGCGCTTATTTTTCCGAGCTTCAAGAACCTTAGGCAGATTGGTCTTGAAGCTTCAAA
This sequence comes from Camellia japonica, assembly GCA_030407325.1. Lineage (NCBI taxonomy): Eukaryota > Viridiplantae > Streptophyta > Magnoliopsida > Ericales > Theaceae > Camellia > Camellia japonica. The sequence continues at coordinate 65,776,499 of JAPPVO010000017.1, forward strand.
TTCAGAGCCAGCGGACGAACAAGCAGCCGAAGGAGTCGCTGAGCAGCCGAATCAACCCTCCTTGGACAGATCTGACGGACTAGAGGAGGAGGTTGACGCGACACTAAATTTGGCTTTTGAAGAAGCCGGCCTCAATCCTCCATCCACTTCTGGCCGAGTAGACGTGTCCTTCGAAGATATTTTCACCGACTTAGGGGACCTACCCGGCTCATATCCTGACAACATGGCTGGAGAATCACTTAGTCAAATGGCCAGGCGGAAAAATGCCGTGAGGATGGCTGTCCGTAGGAGAGCCGAAACCTCGCGAACTGAACCTCCACCCCCTCCACCAGACGCTAGGGCAGAATCTCCTCCACCTGCTCCTATTGAGGAGACGGTTTAGATTGATGTGGCCGAAACAGAACCTGTTGTCGATCAACAGGAGGGTCAAGTGACGGATCACGGGGGGGAAAAACGTCTGGCCGAACACGAAGCTAATTATTCAAAAAACCTAGTGGATAAACGGCCATGCGTGGAAGAATCGGACTTGGTTATGCCGTTTACAATACAACCAAGGATAAAAAAACGTGCCAGTTACTTCTGATGCATCGGCTGTAAAAGACGCCGCTGTGGTCTTGAGCTTGGTCTTCTTCATTTCTCTGTCGGTTGACAGAGCAACCTTTAGGGCAGAGCCCGATCTGTTGTCCATCGCATTAGCGCTCAATCGCGATATTGGTATATGATCCTTGTTTATAATTTTGCAAGGCTAAACAAAAGAAAAGTTTTTTATATCAGCTAACTTACTGATTCCTTATTTTGTAGGCGGCGGGAAGGATAACTGAGATTGGCCGTCGCCAACATGACGCTATCGAACAGATCGGCTTTCTCACAGCCAAGGTGGAAAATGAAAAGGGCAAGGCAGTAGAGGCCTCTCTTAGAGCCGAGTCCGAGGCCATGAAAGCGGCGGCAAAAAGAACGAGGGTCAATGCCGAAGCAGATAAGGCTAAGATCGCTGACCAACTGAGATTGGCCGCCGAGGAAAGGGCGAACGCTAACGAAGAAGTGCTCAAATTGGCCAACGAGATGGTTGCTAAGTTGGAGGCCGATTTGGAGGAGTCGAAGAGGGTAATGGCGAGCGTCGAATCCGAGATTTCCAAGTCATTCCAAGCTGGCAAGGATGCGGCCTTGGAGAACTATGTTGAGGAAGTGCCTAAGTTCGAGAATAGGGGGTTTGTAGACACCCCATTTTTTACCGTCCTCATGACTTGGACGTCACCGCTTGAACACTCGGTGATCATCCATGTTTGTGTTCGTCTTGAGTTCCCGGAGGTCTCGGCTACGCGCCTTGCCTCAGGATCTCTCGACTCAACTGTTTCGTGTCTGGTTTTGCACCAAACACTTGTGCTTTGCCTTGGAGGGGCAGGGAATGGCTTGTGGGCCATCCCCACACTCCACCGGCCATGGCTTGAGGCCACCGGCTGTGTTTTGTTGCCATCGGCCAAGTGTTTGGCCGGCCGGCACTATAGATGGCCGGCCGGCTATCTTTCTTTGGTCAATTGCATTTTTGGCCGGCCGACTACTGTGCATCTGCTTTTGCAGATATTTTTGTGCAGCTGGCATACACTTTCACCCCCTCCATACACGTGTATGGAGGGATTTCCCTCTTGTTAGCTTCCTTTGGAAGCTTTACAAGACTAATTGTCTATAAAAGAGAACCTCTTCTCTCTTGTTGAAAGGTTAGACAACTTAGACAACATTTTCAGAGCTTGAGCTTTAGGGTTAGGGTTTACATATATCCTCTATCTCTATATCTCTATATCTCTCTCTTGTGTTTAGTGTGTGTTTAGTCTCATTTTTGTGCACAAACACCCACCATCACACCTTTTCTTGGTTGCTGAGGTACCAGAGGTCTTTCCTTGAAGCTTTTGGACTGGTTTGGAACCAAAAGAGCTGCTGGAACATTGTTTGTGAAGAGGGTCTACAAGGGTAAGACTTTTGTCCCTTTTTACCCCATTTTTGCAAAGCTTTTTAGCCTATCTTGCATTTGTTTTTGAGCTTAGCATATAACATATAAAAGTCTTGTTTTTGTCTGCTCTAAATAGTTTGTTAAGGGTGTTTTAAGCTTTGGGGTTGTTTGACCCCTCTTAAGGCTTGTTTTGCCTTTGTTTTTTTCCATTTTGGTTGAGCTCCGGGACCATTGTGTTTGGGCCTCCTCACACTAAAATCTTGAGGGATTTCAGAGGTGAGGATGGTGCCTTGAGGTCCTAAGAAGGAGAGGGCCACCCCCTCTCCTTGTTATCCTTGAAAAGGGCTATTTTTGCCTCTTGAGGGAGCATCTAGTTTAAGTGTGTGTTGACCATGCCTTGACTGATATTTATGCTTATTTTTCCATGAAATAGCATTGTGTTAAGTTGGTTTGGACACACCTTGCATGCCTTGCATACATGTCTTGTAATGCCATCATTTAGCCTTAACATGCATCTAGGCTTTGACCTTTGTTCAAGCATGTTTTAGGCCCTGCTTTGTGAAGCTTTTGTACTTGTTTTTCCATGCTTAAGGTCTGCCCTTGGTTGTTTTGGTCGGCCATGGCATGCATTGCATAGCCCCTTTGCATTTTGGCTTGTAAGCTTTAAATGTATAGACCTCTAACATGCATCACTTGCATTGTTTCAATGGTTTGGAACCACTTACCATGTTATTTCAGTCCTTGTAACATGCACATATGCTTGCATTTGATGCTCCTTCAATGTGTTAAAAGGTTGTTGCCTTATGCTCCATGGATGTGCTTCTTTGTATGCTTACATGTTTGAGCCACTTAGATACCATCTAGGTGCACCCTTAGCCTTGTTTAGGTCTGCATTGGACTTGTTCTAAGTCCCTCTAGCCTTGTGAGGTTTGGTTGACTTAGCCTTGGTGTAAGCCTCCTTGGCTTGCCTTGAATCTTGGGCCATAATTGCATGCTATGCTTGTCTTGTTTGCTTGATTTGGCATCATCTTTAACATGATTTTTAGAGCTTTCTATGCATGCTAATTGTCCATGTTTGGTCTCTTTTAAGTGTGTTTAAAAGATGCTTGTTTCGCGCTTAAATGTTGGCCCATTTGCATGCATGTTTGTGTGCACATTAGCCTTCACTTCCTTGGCATTTGGCCACTGATTTTGGCATGCTTGCGAGCTATCCATGTTAGTTTAAGTCCACCCCTTTACATGTTGTTGCATGCTCACCTTGTATGTTGTTGCATATTTGTATGTTGTTTCATGATTGAAGTTGCATGATTGAATGAAGTCACATGTTTGCTTGCATGCTTGAATACCCACATTGTGCCTTGCATACTTGTTGGTTGCATTGTCTCATGCCTTGCATATCTTGCATGACCATTGTATGCTTTGTATGCTTCTTCGCATTTCCATGTTGCATACTTAGCTTCTATGCCTAAGTTGCATTGCATTAGCATGCATGCTTGGCCTCTTGAATTGCTTGTGATAGAGGTTAGGCCTCCTTGTGTGTTTATGTGCATTGCATTCCATATCAAAATGCACACTTGATTCTTTGGGCCATCATGCATGGAAATGTGTGATTGGTGGTCCGAGAATCGAGGCCCATCCTCCTTTGAGTCATACACATGATAAGGGGTGTGGTTGGTGCATACATTTCTTGAAATGCATTGCCATGCCAAGTATTGTCCTCTGCTGCTGTCAAAGCAGTTTTCTGCAGGAAGATTTGGCCGGCCGGCCATCTGCAATGCCGACCGGCCATCCATTGTTGGCCGATGGAGTATTTTGTGGCTGGTGACCATTATACATGGCCGGTGGCCAATCCCTTTAGCCGGTGGTGTTCTACAGCACTCAGAGGAGCAACCCTGGGACTTTTACAGTCTTCAGAGGAGGATAACAGCTAAAGCAGAGGCATCTTGTGCATGGCAGTGACTTCCGAGCGGAACCGAGCGCGCACGCATTAGACCCTCTTCCCGAGGTTGCTGTTTATTGCTTTCATTAGATTAGTTAATTTGTTAATTAATTAATTGATTTGTAATATTTAATTAGCTTGTTGGTTAGTTAAAATTGTATTATTCTTTCGGTCCCTCCGAGCGAGGGCGAATTTGTAATAAGTGTGGGTGCGTGTGTGCATGTCTTCCAAACCCCCACTTCTTTCTCCCTTTTACTTACCTGGTTTCGATAGTTAGTTTAGGGCATGTTTACTTTAGCATACCTTATGCTATGCATGCGTGCATCCATTCATCAGTATTGCATGCACCGGGCTCGACGCATCATACTAACTGCATAAGTATTTCAAATCTAACTTGAATACATGCTACTCGTGCATTTTCACATGTCATTCATAGATTAGCCGAGCCTATTCTAGTGACATTTTGTATGCGATGCATTAGGCACTTAACATGGACTTGGATCATGCATGATTGCTAACATGTTCCTGTTTTGGCACGGAGTACACTGTAAGTGTTTTATGCTTTAGCATCTCGCATGAGTGTGAATGTTAACATGACAGCATGCTTACCATATGGCTAAATGCTTATTTGATTAACTGCCTGAATGCCTATGGGTGAAGGTTGGATTGTTTGAGTTGGAACAACTCATTGAATATCCGTATTTTAGCCTACTTGCGAGTAGCAAACTCCAAAGCGTTTTCCAAACAAACGGATATGCAATGTTTCATTCCAAATTAGGCAATCTAGTCTATACTTGTTTGCTGTACGCATAACATAGTAATTCTAGGCTAATAACCAGATTAAGAACGTGTAATGTTTTCAAAATAAGATATCATGGTTAGTAGAGGCCGATCTTCGGATCGGGCGAGAGGGGGTGCTCATAGCTGACCTTCCCCAATCGTACCCAAGTTCCCGAGCCGAGGCAACTTTGGTGATGACGGACACGTGGCCTTTGGCACCGAGTTAGGGTTTCCTAAATTCCCCCATAAAAAATATTTAGGTGGCGACTCTGTATCTGGCAAAGCAGTCCATGTTTGGCACTTCTTTCAAAAATTTGTTTTCTCAAAACGATTTGCCGGATTTGGACTCTTTGGTTCAGATTTAGAACCGTGACAAATCGAGTCCGAACTGTAGCATGAGGTCCCTCGCGGACTTGTTACAGTATTTGGCGACTCTGCTGGGGAGTTTAGAGAACTTGACTCGAACTCGTGATATCTTGTTTTGACTACACTTACGTATTTCTTTGCATTGCATGTGCATTGGTGCGCCTAGGACACCGTGTTGGCCATCTGCTATTCCTGAGCGGTTTGCTGGAGGCTTGACTTTGTCAAAGCATGCCATAAGGCTGACCGGTTGCGGGCTCTGCCAGTATGGGAACACAAACCCCGGTTTTACCGGGCACCCTTTTTGACCATTCGACCTAGTGCATATTCGGAATCCATAGTGACCATCCAATCTAGGACAGGTTGCTTACCCGATCATAGGTTGTTTGAAACTGCTGCGTGCATAGTGAAACCTTAGCTCCTGACAAAATAGGACAGGGAAACCCTACCCCAAACATAGGGGTGTTTTGGCTCTTCTTACTTGCTATGTGCTTTTAGAGTGTATCTCTACAGGGAAGCGCACATCAGTTTGCAAGTTTGAGTATCAGGCCTGAGGGCACCAGTATCAGTTTGCGAGAATCAGTTATATCTGTGGGTATCCGATTCAGTGTTTTGGGGCAGTGATTCTGGGGAACAGTGATCAGCAGTAGAGTACAGTTGTTCGGCTACATCTATGTTTGATCCGTTTGGGCTGAAATGCTGTTTGTTTTTCCTTTCAGTTCAGAAAGTTGATACAGGATAGCCAGTGTTCCCCCTTGCTGAGGTAAGATTTATCATGACGCAGAACTCGGAAGAGATTGTGGTGATGACAGCCGCATTAGATCAAGGAATCACTCTGCAAAGTGAGACCAATGTCGATGTTTGACTATTTATTTTTGTGAGAAGCTATCATATGGTAGTTTTCATTTGTAAAGTGACTTCTGTTTGTACTCAATTTATGAATGAAAATTGCCTTTGCCTTTCTACCTGATGCATGTGCTTGTTAATCGGCTAAGTAAGATGTAAAAACATGAATAGAACAAACTACTGAATTAATCCAACGCTAAAATAATTGCATAGTATTGCGATTTAGCCAAATAGATTAATGAACATGCCCTTGCCCCAGCAAATTGATGAACAGGACCGCCGAATAACGGCAACTCAGGGATTAGCTGGGGCAGAATAACATTTCGGTGCACTCTGATACTTACGCTGAATAGATTAATAAATTTGCCCTTGTCCCAGCAAATTGATGAACAGGGCCGCCGAACAACGGCAGCTCAGGGATTGGCTGGGGCAGAATAACATTTCGGCGCGCTCTGATACTTAGGCCAATAAATTAATGAATATGCCCTTGCCCCAGCAAATTGATGAACAGGACCGCCGAATAACGGCATCTTAGGGATTGGCTGGGGCAGAATAACATTTTGGCGCACGTTGATACTTACGCCGAATAGATTAATAAATCTGCCCTTGCCCCAGCAAATTGATGAACAGGGTCGCCGAACAACGGTAGGTCATAGCGCAGAGCATTGAAGGGAACGCTTTGGGAATGCTGCACCCGCAATGAATAAGAAGGGTGGGGGTTGCGTTCGTTTATGGTCCACATTGGTGTCGAAATTTGGCATATCACAGGAGGGAGAAGAGTAGTGGGTTTGAACTAGATGTCTAGAAGACTATTCTTCAACAGCGGAGGAGAGGGTAAGACAATGAATGAGTTGGATTCAACGATGAATCGAGGTGGCGAACCGTTGCGAATGGGAAGTAGGACGTCGGGGGAGCGCGAAAGGCGCCATTCTCTCTGTCGTCGAAGCAGGTCACCTAGGAAGGAAAGGCAACAGCGGGGGAACTCCCCTTGCTCGCGAAGTGAGACCAGTGGGGCACCACGCCCGTTGAGCTTTTCAGTCTTCGTGGGGAACAAACCAATGACAGAGGCGGATTCAATCATCCGCGATCCAAACGTGGCAGTTGAATTCGCCCGACAGATTTTTCCGCCGGAAGTCCAACAGTCGATGGTTGGGCGACCTGATTTCGAAGTTTTTCGGGAGGGCGTCCATGGAGCGGTGAAAGGGCTTTATACGTCATATGAAATCGGCACGCGTCTCCGTGCCGCGCGACTGGAGATCGAGCAGAAAGACGAGTGCATTCGGAACTTAGAGGTGCGCGTAGAGAGAGTCGAGTGAGAACTAAAATAGGCAAAAACTGCCGGGCAACATTCGGTAGGTGAAGGTAACCTGATTGTAGAGGAAAGGGTGACCCAACGGCTGCTAAACCAGGCTATTGCCGACCGAGATACGGCGAGCATGTTCGCTAAAGAAGCGATAAGGACGAAGGCCTATGAAGAGGGATTTTTTGACGGTCGGAAGATTGGTATAGAGAAGACGAGGGAAAAGCTGGCCGAAGAGGTCTGCCGATGCGAAAATCGTGGATTCAAGCATGGGTGGACCAAGGCTCTACAGGCAGCGGACATTGATTCGGCGTCGCCTCTATATCAGAGTTATAATTTGCCCTTCGCAGCTTTTGAAGCCGAGAAAACTGACAACGAAGACGGTACCGAATAATAGAATGAAACAGATCAAAGATATTCGGCGGCTTTTTTTTTGTTTTACGCATGTATTGAATGAAACAGATCAAAGATATGCAAGACCTATTACAAATTTGGTGCGAATTATGTATTTACGATCTATTGAATGAAACATCTTATTTTAAATGTCTATATTGTTTCAATTGTTGTTTGTAAATTAAGTTGTAACCATCGATTACTGTTAATCACGTTCGCGGCGGCCAACTACGATGTCGATGAAGCACTCCAATTCTGGATGTTTATTCGGCCCAACCTTGACACGGAAGGGGCTCCGAATTTGGAGGCCTTTATCTTGGCCAACCGTGTTATCCACGAACGCACTCCGAACTCGGATGCTTATTCGGCCCAAATGTGTCATTCACGGATGGGGCTCCGAATTTGGAGGCTTTTATTTTGGTCCAAATTCGGAGGCTTTTACTTTGGCCAATCGTGTTATCCACGAAGTGTCATTCACGGATGGGGCTCCAAATTCGGAGGCTTTTATTTTGGCCAATTGTGGTATCCACGAAGGGCGCTCCGAATCCGAAGGCTTTTATTTTGGCCAATCGTGTTATTCACGAAGGACGCTCCGAATCCGGAGGCTTATTCGGCCCAAACGTGTCATTCACGGATGGGGCTCCGAATTCGGAGGCTTTTATTTTGGCCAATTGTGTTATCCACGAAGGGCGCTCCGAATCCGAAGGCTTATTCGGCCCAAATGTGTCATTCACGGATGGGGCTCTGAATTTAGAGGTTTTTATTTTGGCCAATCGTAGTATCCACGAAGGGCACTCCGAATCTGGAGGCTTATTCGGCCCAAACGTGTCATTCACGGATGGGGCTCCGAATTTAGAGGCTTTTATTTTGGCCAATCGTAGTATCCACGAAGGGCACTCCGAATCTGGAGGCTTATTCGGCCCAAACGTGTCATTCACGGATAGGGCTCCGAATTCGGAGGCTTTTATTTTGGCCAATCGTGGTATCCACGAAGGGCGCTCCGAATCTGGAGGCTTTTGATTTACCGAACTAAATTTCACATAGCGAGGAAATAAGAAGCCTTGCATTGTAAAAGTGAAAGTTGTACACGACGAACATTCAAAACAAGTTATCATGCCCCACAAGTCAGGTTAATGATAAAATTTACGCAAATGCATGGAATTCCAGGGTCGTGGCAGATTTCTCTCAGATATGTCTTTGAGCCGGTATGTCCCTGTGCTGGCGATTGATTCAACTTAATAGGGGCCGTCCCAATTAGGACCTAGTTTTTCGTCAGCGGGGTTCTGAGTAGCGGGAAGAACTTTCTTGAGGACCAATTCTTCGGGTATATAACGTTGCAGCTGCACGCATTGATTATATGATTTAGCGAGCTGCTGCTGATATTGCACCATAGATACGAGGGCACGGTCTCGGCGTTCCTTGATCAGAGTTAGATCCAATGCTAACATCATGTCATTACGGTCCAAGTCGAAGAGCTTCGTTTTCAGAGTGGGTAAGCCAATCTCCAGCGAGATAATTGCCTGGGTTCCAAAGCATAGGGCGAACGGCGTTTCCCCAGTGGATCGCCTTGGTGTAGTGCGATGAGCCCATAACACACTAGGGAGCTCTTTGACCCACCTGCCTTTGGCTTTCTCCAATTGTTTCTTGATGCCGTCCAAGATAGCTTTGTTGGAGGCTTCAGCTTGACCATTGCTCTGTGGATAAACCGGGGTGGAGAAATAGGGCCGAATACCATACGTGCTTTATAATTCTCGGTAGACGCCACAATCAAACTGGGTGCCGTTGTCTGAAATGAGTGCTCTTGGAATGCCGAATCGTGTTATGATATTTTTCCATACAAAATGCCAAGCATCAGTATCTTGAATGTGTGTTAGTGTCTTCGCTTCAACCCATTTCGTGAAGTAATCTGTCGCGACAATCAAGAATCGCTTATTTCCTAGGGCCCGTGGCAATGGTCTGACGATATCAAGTCCCTATTGAACGAACGGCCAAGGACTGGTGATAGAGCTTAACTCCTCAACAGGAAAATGAGTTAAAGGGGAAAACTTCTGGCACTGTTCACATTTCTTGACGTAACACTCGGCATCAGTTCTCATAGTCGGCCAATAGTACCCCTGTGTTATAGCTCAATGGGCCAAAGAACGCCCGCTAGAATGGGCACCACAACTACTTTCATGTATTTCAGTCAAGAGTTCCTCGACTTTATCCGGATGAACGCATTCTAGGTATGGACCAGAAAGGGATTTTTTGTAGAGCTTTCCTTACGGATCTAAGTAATATCGCAGGGCTTTGCTTCGCAGTTTGTGCGCTTCTTTCTTGTCTATCGGGAGCTGTTCGAAAGATAGGAATGCAGTGATAGGGTCTGTCCAACTTGGACCTGATTCTATGATATTGATATGAATTGACTCCGAAGAGGCAATGCTCGACTCAGGGATGAACCTTACTTCAATTGTCCGTTTAATTTCTGAGTTAATGGCAGAGGCTAAGCAAGCCAGGACGTCTGCATGTGTGTTCTGATCCCAGGTTATTTGATTCAATTCATGATGGTCGAATTTTGCCAGCAAAGAATTCGCCGTTTTCATGTAGGCTGCCATACGGTCATTTTTTGCCGCGTATTTCCCTTTCAATTGGTTGATGACTAGTTTTGAGTCGCAGAAGATAAACATATGCCGAGCACCAAGGAGAAGTGCATTCCGTAAGCCGGTTAATAATGCTTCGTATTAGACCTCATTGTTCGATGCTTCGAAGCCCAGTTTAACAGCTTTCTCAATTATTGTCCCGTCGGGGGCCATGATCACTACACCCGCCCCACTGTCACGCTGGTTGGATGACTCGTCACAACACAACTGCCAAATGTCCCTAACATAAATTCTCCAGTTCGGCTTAGGTTGAATTTCATCAGACTTAAAGTCGGCGAGACACCCAGTGAATTCGGCCACAAAGTCGGCGAGCACTTGCCCCTTGATTGAGGTTCTGGGTAGAAATTGGATATCGTACTGGCCAAGTTCGAGAGCCCATTTTGAAATGCGCCCTGATGCTTCCGCGCTACGGAGCACTGACCGGAGGGGGTAGTTCGTTAGTACCCCAATGGTATGCCCCTGAAAGTAATGCATCAGTTTTCTTGCTGCCATGATGAGAGCAAGGACGAGTTTTTCCAACGGAAGGTAACGTGTTTTGGCGTCAACCATTACTTTGCTCACATAATAAACTGGCCGCTACTCCCCTAGTTCTTCCTTTAACAGTACGGCGCTGACCGTCCGATCGGAAACTGCCAGATATAAAATGAGCGGATCACCTGCCGAAGGTGTTGTCAAGAGTGGAACTGATCGGAGGTAAGTTTTAGATCGTCCAAAGCGGCTTCGCACTCGGGGGTCCATTCAAAAGCTTTACCTTGCCGAAGGGTATGAAAGAATTATCGGCAGCGATCTATGGAATGACTGATGAACCTGTTGAGTGCGGTGGCCATTCCCATCAGCTTCTGAACCTCTTCGACCAACCGAGGGGAGCCAAGTTCTAGAATTGCTGTGATTTGCCTCGGGTTGGCTTCGATTCCGTGGTGGTTAACAATGTAGCCAAGGAATTTGTCGGATCCGATGCCAAATGCACATTTGGAAGCGTTTAGCTTCATTTTGTATTTGCGAAGAATGCCGAATGTCTCTTCCAGATCGACTAGATAAGTTTGCTCTTCTTTGGACTTGACCACCATATCATCGATGTATACTTCCATGGTATGGCCGAGTTGCTCCTTGAACATGGCAGTCACTAGTCTTTGGTAGGTTGCCCCTGCATTCTTCAGCCCGAAAGGCATAACCTTATAGCAATAGGTTCCTCTTGGGGTGAGGAATGTAGTTTTTTCTTGGTCCTCCGGATGCATGGAAATTTGATGGTAGCCTCTGTAGACATCCAGGAAGCTCATACGTTGATGATGTGCCGTTGCATCTACGAGTTGGTCTATTCTGGGGAGGGGAAAACAATCCTTGGGACAAGCTTTGTTTAAGTTCGTGAAATCCACATAAACACGCCAAGTTCCATTTTTCTTCTTTACAACTACAGTGTTCGACAGCCATGTAGGATAGGTCACTACACGGATTGCCCTGGCATCAAGCAACCGATCAACTTCTTCAACCACAGCAGCAGTGTGTTCCGCGGCTGACCGTCGGCTTTTCTGAATAATTGGCTTACATTTGGGATCAACATTTAAGCGATGCTGGGACACAGATGGATCCACCCCCGGCATCTCATATGGTGACCATGCAAATACATCAAGGTTGCTGAGTAAGAAGGATATTAGCTCTTGTCTGTCGACTTTATTCAGGGAAGCGCCAACCATGAAGAACTTGTCAGGATTCCTGTCAATTTCAACCCAATCCAAGGCTCCAGTTGCCTTTTCACTTGGGAGCCGCCCAACGTCGTTGAGGCTCTCCCGATCCGGCACCTCAATTGAATTCACTTCCAGCTCTCTTAGTGTCTTTCCAGCAAGAAGATAACATGCTTGCGTCGATTTCTAGGAACCTCAGATTTGCTCTATGCCGCGTTCAGTCGAAAAGCGAAGTAGTTGATGATAGGTGCTTGGCACGGCCTGCATGGTATGCAACTAAGTTCGTCCCATGATGAGATTATACTGCGAAGGAAGCTTGACAACCAAAAATTCTACATCCACTGATCGGAAGCCTGCCCGAACTGGTAGTGTGATTTTCCCCAAAGGATATTCCGGATTAGAGTTGAAGCCGAATAACGGATAATTAGCTAGAGACAGGTCCGACTCAGTGAGGCCGAGTTTAATGAAGGTCTTGTAGTACATTACTTCCGAAGTACTTCCCTGGTCAATGAGAACACGTTCAACGGTGAATCGGTTTACGTGTAATTCGATGACTAAGGGATTAGTGTGGGGGAGTGTTACGCCGACCAAACCAGATTCATCGAAAGTAATACTCGCAGCTTCATGGGGCCGTTTTGTTGGTGTGATTTGCTTTTGGGGGTTAGGATGCGACTGAATTGTATGTACTGTGGATGCCGTCGGCAAGCTGTATATCATATGAATTACGCCGAGTGGAGGTGAATCCTGTCGTAAAGCTACTATTTTTGTTGAATTGCTCTTTCGGATGTGTTGCATAAACCGACCATCTTGTACCAACTCCTCAAGGTGGTCTTTCAACGCATAACAACTGTCGGTATCATGACCGTGGTCTTTGTGATATTCGCACCGCCTATCTCGTCTCCTCGTGTCGGGAGGTCCCACCATCTTGGGTGGCCATTTAAAGAACGGAAGGTGTTAGATTTTAGACATAACCGCATTGATCGGCTCCGATAACTCCGTATATTTCTTGTCTGCGTGCCTTATGCTCCTGCTATCCACTTGAAGTTGTTCATTAGCTCGATGTGAACATTGGTCACTTGATCGACGTGAATCTCGTCTTTTCTCTCGTTTAACCCGATTCCGTGGTTCAGGGCTCCGTGATGGTACAGAGTTTATCGGCTGAACGATTTCAGATGGGGCCATCTTGTTGGCCTTATGTCCGGCTTTGACCCGTAGGGTATCATCTTCCACTTTGTAGTATTCCTCGACTTTCCTCATTAACGACCAGACTGTTTTGGGGGGCCGTCTAGTCAAGTAGCTGCGGAGGGCACTATCAGGATGCAATCCCATCTTAAAGGCAGTGATGACCATGGAGTCATTGCAGGCATTGTCTACTAGATTAAAGTATTCCCAATAGCGCCGAATATGCACGAAGGGTTTCTCCCGATTGAATTTGCATTGCCCAGAGAGAATCGGCTTGCTTCGGCTGGACCTCATTGGTGATGAACCTTGCCCTGAAGGATTTTTGGAGTTGGTGGAAGCTCTTAATCGATGCCGGTTCCAATTTATAATACCATATGACGGCCAATGGTCTCAAACTGCTCGGAAATATTTGACACATGAGGGCCTCGTCGTCTGCATGAAGCGTCATGGCTTGCTTATAATGACGAATGTGATCAGTGGGGTCCGATTTTCCGTCGTATATGGTGAACGATGGAGTTTTGAACTTTTTGGGTAGCACTGCCCTAGCGATCCGTCGCACAAAGGGGTCGTGTTGATCCTTTTCGTCTGAATCATTTCTTCTTCGCTTATTCCGCGCACGTGGACTTCCTCCGAAAGAACTGGAGACCTCGACTCGTCCCTTCTTTTTGGATTCTGGGGATGATGAGTTAGAGTCACTGCCACTATTATGTCTCCGAACTCGAGGTCGTCGACCATTCTTTCCCAAAGGTTGTCCCCGATCTTGGCACGCGACCTGTGGGGATTTTGCAACCTCCAAGGCCAAATCCTGTCGAAGGCGCTCATTCTCAGCCATCATGTTTTCTAACCTTTGTTCATCTTGCTTCGCCTGATCCATAATCGCTTGCATTGTCTCATGTGCTGATGTCGAGGGTGAGGTCTACGTGCGACAATGTTCTCTAGCCCAAGCATGTTTCTTGGAGTGGTATCATCTCGTAGCGTAAGGTCGTCAGTGACTACCGGAGGATCTTTTGTCACGCCTGCCATGGATGTGCTTGAGTATTCCCACAGACGGCGCCAATTGTGGAGATATGGTTTGGAAATACTCTCTGGATCCTGTAGGACGCTCTTAATCCTCAGTTAATCACCTGAAAATGAATGAACACTCCAGTCGGAGGTGCCGGAATTAGCACTCCGACAGATAAGTTAGTGTATACTCTCTTGGTTGCTTGTGTCTCAAGTTAATCTTATTTTTTCTCACATACCTTTTCTTAGCTGATGCTCCTCTTATTTATAGTCATCATTGATATTGATGGTTGGGCCCACCTTTCGACCATCGAATAATTGGTTATTCGGTTATTCTGTCCTACCTATTCGTACCCGACGCAGTTTACAGCTGATTCTATAGCCGTTCTGGTTATTCGGCCTCTGTTCCTCCAGGATAGAGTCGTATAGTACATAACTTGATTTCTTTCTTTAAACTAGATCGGCTTCCCTACGTAATAATATTATTCGACTCCCACAAGGTTAATATTTATATATTATCGGTGGTGCTACATGTACCAATTAGTGTACTAACTAGTGTATCAACACCAGTTATGATATTATTATTGACCCCACTCATTATACAAATTACAAATACCAAAAGTTAGTACACTAATTGGTACATATAACATTATTCATATACTATTTAAATCAGAAGGCGAGAAAGTTTGGTTGTTTGTTTTTTTATTTTTTTAAATCAAAAAATTAAGAAATTAGGATTGGAATAATGGAGTTTCCACAAGGTTTGTGGGTTAAAAAGACCATTTTCCTTATATAATAGACTAGTGGTAACATGTGCTATGCGCGAGACTTTATAAATTAAAAAAAAAAAATCATCATAATTATCTTGAAATAATCTAATATTTTGTCTTGTGGTATATATGAAATTGATAAGTTAACTTTTATGTTTACAACTTTTAAAATTATTAGTTTAAAAAATTTTAAAAATATATATAAAAATCTATTTAGTGCAATTTTCATAATTTGTATTAAAAAAAGTTAAACCTGATTAAATGAGATTAAATGAGTTATGACATATCTCTTCTTGTTATGAAAATATACAAATTTAAAAGTTATAATTAAGACAAATATACAATTTTATTATTAAATGTGAAATGAAGTGATATTTAACAATAATTAATATGATGTTTCTATTATTAATCCAATAATTTAAGTTACATTTCTTTTTATTTCAATTTCATAACTAAAAATACAATATGAATATAATACACATACGGATTTCTAGTCTTTAACAATAAGAAGGTCGCAAAATATTTTCAAACTTTCGTCATTTTCTTTTAATTTTTTTTTATCTAATTTGATTTTAAATTTGAATAAAAATTTTGATTTGATATGAATTACTTTAACTTTTTCATTAAATTTTTATCAAATTTTAAGAGAACTTTCATTCTTATCCCAATATTTTTTTCTTTTCACCAATTTTGATGGAAAAAACAATAATTTTTAACATTTCATCTTTTAAAATTTTTATCAAAATTATAATTTGATAAAAAAATATCAAGGGTTGAATATTCTATTACTTGAAATTATAGTGAAATAATATCTTGAAATAGTTAAAATTTGAGTATGTGGTTGGTTAAAATGTATAATTTAATTAGTTCTGTTCTCATATTTGTATAAAAACTGACACTTATGACTATCATTATAAGTCAAATTATGGAAAAAAAATTTGAGGTGTTAAACATTTTTCATTTGTAAATATCCTACATATTAAAAAAAAATGTGTAGCTTTTGGATATATGTTTATCAGTTTTATTTTACGGACATAAACAATTGCTGTTTCAATTTAAAAAATTAAAAAGTAAAAAAAAAAATAGATGGGTTTTTAAGAGATAAAAAAAGCCATTTAACTCTTCTATATATACTATTTAAGATGGACTATTTAATCACATAAAAAAAATAAAAATTATATTTATAGATTATCCTTATATATTATGCTATTATATACAACTATAGATGTAACAATTTAACTATAATATATATGAAAAGTTATATTAAACTTTCTATAGCGACCCCGGTCTTTTTCTTTATTTTCTCATTTTGAGTTATGGGATGTGTTGAGCAAGTTTATTGCAGGTTGGTAGGGTTCAGAAACCAAGCGTTGCTGTCCAGTTTTTGGTTTGGTCGCTCGAGCGAGGCTTGTTTTTGTGTCTGGTGGCTCGAGCCAGGGTTTCTTTGCTCGAGCGAGCGATTGCGTCTAGTATAGACCTGAGAGCTGTGTTTCTTCGCTCGAGCGAGCTTTTCTTCGCTCGAGCGAACGAGGTGTATGTTTTCGAGTTCTTCGCTCGAGCGAGCTTTCCTTCGCTCGAGCGAGATAGGTTTTCTGTGTCTGGTCGCTCGAGCGACCAGGTCTTCGCTCGAGCGAGCCTGTTTATATCAGTTGGCAGCTACGGGTTTGAACATCACTTTTCTTCCTCTTTTATTTTGTAAACCCTAGCAGCCCACACTCTCTCTCTCTAAACTTATCTTCTCTCTAAGGTTTGATCTCTCTTGAGTGTGAATCTACCCTAGGGCCTTTGTTAAAAAGATAGAGGGTGTTGAGATCTTCGTTTTAATCTGAACAATCTTGGATTTGGAGCACTTTGGAGTTTGGGTCATCATCTCCATCTTCTCTGTTTGGGTTATTTTCTTCGAGGTAGGGATTTCCTACTCCATCTTATAAGTGTTGTTCTAAGTTCTGGTATTTTGATATGTTAGGGGTATTTCGGTAATTTCGGGAAAAATCTTAGTTGTTTTAATAAATTAATTTGTATAATTAATTTAAGGAGAATTGAGGAATTTATTGATTTAATGGTGTAGTTGGATAATTTAAATCACTCGCCTATTGAATTGTTGTTATATTTATTTCCAGTATAGAAATAATTGTTTTGGGCTATCGGTAGAGGATAGTCGTGATTGTTGTAGATATTGCATGTGGATTAAGGATAACTGAAACTAATCACATTGGTTAAGTCATTAATTTTGACTATTGAATTAATACAGAAATTACTTGTATTGATTGAGCATTGCATTATGCATATTGTGTGGGAGGAGATAGGGGATGTACTCCACGGTTTAGGGGAAGATAGGGGATGGACCTCTAAACCGGATTTTATTTGGGAGGAGATAGGGGATGGACTCCATTAGCATCACTTTTATGTGTGCTTATTGATATTGAAGTGTTTATACATGTTATTGATTTACATGTTATTGATACAGCACTAAAATGTGTATCAAATGGGAAGTATGAAGTGTTTTGATATGAGCCTGTATCTCATTTGTTTTGTTGATATTGGAAGTAATGTGAATATGATATATAGTTCACTGTTGTAAGTTTGGCCAGGTTTTGAGCCATATTGATAATAATGGAAAGTGAAACGTGTCATAGACAATAATGTCATGAACTGTATAATGACAAAATTGATTATTTTGGCGAACCATCTATTGAATGCTCTTGCTTTATTCAATGCTTATATTTGGTTTAGTATATTTCTACTGGGCTGTGGCTCACCCTATAAAGGAACATCATTTTCAGGTCCAGGTGATAAGCTACCTCCAAGGACTTAGCTTGGAAAGATTTGGATCTTGAAGACTATCTTTAGTTATTTGTTTTTATTTGATAGTACATGTAAACATTCAAGCCTAGGGCTTTATTTGTATTTGAGTTAGAACTCATGGTTGTATCCAAGTGTTGGCTTGGAAAGATGTACGCCCGTAGGGCATTTATTTGGATATTACATGTAACGCTTTATTTAAGGATACTCTGATGAATGAATTATGGTTTATTTTCTTAAGTAATGCATGTATATGTATGGGTTTACTTTTGAGGGCGTTACAACTTGGTATCAGAGCGTACCGGGTTTGAATACTTTGGGTACGTAGGAAGTGATTAGTATCACAATGGGTTTGTCTCGCTTGATTAGAGACTTAGATGTAGTGTCACATGCTTATTTGATAACATGTTTATGTGCTTGTTTGGGTATGGGATTTAATTTCTAGGATGTTGATTGGATCCTTGGGTTTCTGTGAGTCTTGTTGGAAAGGCACTTGATCAATGTTGTTTCTAACCGGAACTCAAGTAACGCCTCGGGACTATCATTATCCGGAAAGGAAATTCGTAAGTGCTTATGTGTTTATATGCTTACGTGGAATAAATTAAAGTTGTCCATGCATTAGGACGCTAGTATTGAATTTCGGCACATTTATGAATGTGCTAATATTCTTCGTTTCCTTTATTAGGATGTCAGGACGAGGAAGAGGTGGTAGGCGTGGCAGGCCTAGGAGGCAGGAAATGCCTATTCCGGAGGAGATTCCGGTAGTACATGAGGGAGTTGGCCAGGCCAATGTGGCAGAGCCAGTAGGCCAGTAGGCTATGGGCACTTTAGCCCGAGAGATAGCAGGGGCATTTAGAGAGTCACTAGGCATTCTCAGAGCTGAGAACCAGGCTCAGGTTGTTGTTGCGGATGCAGGACCTTTCTTTTTGAAGAGGGAGTTCTTCCGGTCTAATCCGGATGAATTTGTGGGTGATCCTAGAGAGCCGCTTAAGGTAGATGAGTGGCTCGAACAAACAACGAAGACGTTTGAGATGCTTGGCATCGAAGACGAGGGGTTGAAAGTGACCTTGGCATCGTTCCAGCTGAAGGGAGATGCGGGTCAGTGGTGGAAATTCACCAAGGTTCGTATAGGAGTTACATGGGAGGCTTTTGTGAATGCTTTCTAGGAGAAGTACTTATCTCTAGCAGTTAGAGAGAAGCTGAGAGACCAGTTCTGCCAGCTTAAGCAGTCGAGTTCTTTAGTGGCCGAGTTTGAGGCTGCATTTACTAGCTTGTCCAGGTTTGCACCTGAATTGGTGGCGTCTGAGGAACGCCGTTGTATCGAGTTTGAAAAGAAGTTGAGGCGTGGCCTCAAGCTGAGAGTTGGGAGAACTATGAATCGGGAGTATGGGCGTATGGTTGATGCTGCAGCCCATATGGAAATCATGATGTAGGAGGAGGAGGAAGCGCAGAAAGGCTCCAAGAGGAGTTAGGATGGCCAGAGTGATGGCAGGAGACAGAAGGGTTTTAACCCTCAACAGTCTCAGGGTAGCGTTTCTAGATCGACTTTTCCTGTGCAGAGTGCTAGTTCTGGGAAAGGCAGCCAGGGAGAACCTGTTTCAAGTGTGGCCAGCTGGGCCACAAGTCTCCAGTTTGTCCTCAGAGGGGAGGAGTGCAGAGAGCAGCATCTTCTTCGGCTCGATCGCAGAGCCAGAGTCAGGGTAGAGGCTAGCCGCTCTCTTGTTTTCAGTGCGGTCAGGCAGGGCACATGAAGAGGTATTGCCCGCAGTTGGGTGGCACACCTAGTGCATCTGGTTTGAGGCAGACTCAGGGTCAGCAGCCAGCTCAGTCGGGTCAGGCCTCGAGGGCCAATCAGGGGGCTTCATCGTCCCAGTCTGTACAGCAGTCTTATGCTCCTAGGGGTGAGCAGGTTGATCAGAGGTCTTCTGGGCGCGTGTATGCTGTTACCGCGCCGGATCTTGTACCAGCTCCAGCTGTTGTGAGAGGTACTTTCTTGTTTTGCAACTCGGTTGCTAATGTTTTGATTGATACAGGTGCATCTCATTCCTTTGTGTCTGCTGCATTTGCATCTGTTTTGGAGTTGGAGTTAGCCCAGTTAGCATCTCCTATTTGTGTAGTGTCACCTCTTGGGGTTGAGTTGATCTTGAAACAAGGTGTTAGGGGTTGTGATATAGAGGTCGACTATCATAGACTTCCGTTTCCTTTTGTAGTTATGCCCATGAAGGGCTTCGATGTTATTTTGGGTATGGACTGGTTATCGTCATACCGGGCAGTTATTGATTGCTACCGCCAGAGGGTCACTTGTTGTACCGTGGGCGGGGAGTGTTTTTATTTTCTGGGGGACCGGGATGGTAGTGTTTTGCCACCGGGGTATGATTCGCGAGGGCAGAGTGAGCTTAGTGGTCTACTTGCTAGCCTTTTGAGTAGTGAGTGTGATGAGACCCAGATTGTGTTGCCAAGGGTGGTTTGTGAGTACTCGGACGTCTTTCCCGAGGATCTTGTTGGTTTGCCACCGCATCGAGAGATTGAGTTCTCTATTGATCTAGTGCCCGGCACGGCGCCAATTTCTATGGCACCTTATCGTTTTGCCCCAGCCGAATTAGTCGAGTTAAAGATTCAGCTCCAGGAGTTGTTAGATAAGGGCTATATCCGTCCTAGTGTTTCGCCGTGGGGTGCACCGGCCCTCTTTGTTAGAAAGAAAGGTGGTGCTTTGAGACTTTGTATAGATTACCGGAAATTGAATCGGGCTACGGTTAAGAATAAATACCCTATGCCTCGTATAGATGATCTGTTCGACCAGTTGAAGGGTTCCCGTTGTTTCTCTAAGATAGATTTGAGATCGGGTTACCACCAGTTGAGGGTCAGGGAGGAGGATATTCCTAAGACGGCATTCCGTACGCGGTATGGCCACTATGAGTTTCTGGTGATGCCATTTGGGCTCACCAATGCACCGGCAATGTTTATGGATTTGATGAACCGGATATTCCGGGAATTCTTAGATCGTTTTGTAGTCGTCTTCGTGGACGACATCCTTATCTATTCACCTTCGGAAGAAGAGCACAGGGAACACTTGAGAGTGATGCTTGAGTTACTTAGAGCCCATAAGCTTTATGCTAAATTTGGGAAGTGTGAGTTCTGGCTAGAAGAGGTCAAGTTCTTAGGCCATGTAGTTTCTGGGGAAGGACAGCCTAAGAGTGTGTTTGTGTAGACACCCCATTTTGACCGGCCCTAAGACTTGGGCATTTTAGTTTGACCACCCTCACCAAAAAAATCAAATTGAAATGTTAAATTCCAAACCTCACCCATTTTGGCCATCACTAGTATTTTTGTTAATTTGTAGTGTTTTATAATGTGTGTGTACATATTAAATTAGATGTGTGCATATTTTTTAAGTGTGTTTTATATTAATTGATAACTAAATTGAAAAAAAAATATATATATATATATATATAATAAAAAAAATATAAAAAAAGAGGAAAAAGAAAGGTGGGGCGGTGGTGCATAATTGTTATAAGAGTATGATGATTGTATTTTAGTGGGTGGAGGAGATTTATTTAAAAGAGAAAACAAGGGGGGAGGAATGTGGTGATGGTTTGTATGGTGTATACAAAGTTAGAGAGTGAGAATAAAAAAAGTAAAAAGAGATCAAGATGATAAGGTGGACAATGGAGCTCTCTCGGGTGGGATTGGGTTTTAAAAGAAAAGAAAAGCTGAACACAAAAAAAAAAAAGGGGGGGAAGAATATGGAGTGGGGGTCGGCAGTGGACAGAACAAAAAGGAATGGTGGTGGATAAATACTTTTATGAAGTGGGTTTAGATGGGGGAGGCAATATGTTTTAAAAATAAAAAGAGGAGGCTTATCACAAACCATGGAGACACAGAGAAGAGGCACGGTTTTGGTGAGAGAGAAAGGAGAGAATACACGGGTTAGAGGAGTGAAGGAGAGGTGAAGGAGAGAAAATGGGTTGAGGAGGAGGAGAGAGTTCTTTAGATGTTTGGGTAGAAACACACACAAGGCAGAGGAGATATAGAGAGCACACACACACCAGCTGCTAACGAGAGGCAAACACACACACCTCTCTCTCTCCCTCTCGGCACCATGCACGACACACCCAGCCACCCACGGAAGCTCTCTCTCTCTCCCTCCCTCACAGCTCAGCACACGGACTGACCACTACCATGCATATACACACACCCACTCATCACCCTCCCTCTCGGCCCAGCAACACACAACACACCACCACCGTGGCCACCCTGCACTCACCTCACCACTCCATTCACTGCACACACTCTCACCACACCACACAACACAGCACCAACCCATCACCCACAACCACCGTGGCCACCCTCATCGCCAATGACACACACCCAACACACCCACTCACTACCCACGGGCTTGCCCTCTCTCTTCTCTCTCTAAACTCCCTCACACCCACCTTCACTCGCACACAGCCACGGCCATAGACCAACCCAGCAGCACACACCCAACACTAACACACACGGCACACTCACAGTACTCACCTTCATCTTCATACACACTGCACCCACCCATGCATGGCACATGCACACAAACATTCACATACACACAAGGATCACACACACACGGGTAGAGAAGGAGGAGGAGACCATGGCTACACCAAACCCACACACCCATGCACACGGCACTCCCTCTCTCTAGAGACCCAGCACCACCCCACGGCTCTCTCTCTCTAAGACTCTCTCTCTAAAACACCAACACACCCAGTAGCCACCCAATATAGACACCCACCACCGACACCATGATACACCACCGAGCTCTCACTCTCCCTCTCGGCACTTCATTGAACGCACACACACCACTCAACACACACTCCCATGCACAACCCACGGCTCTCTCTCTCTCTCTCGGCTTAGAGAGAGAAAAGGTGGTAAGTGGGGTTTGGTTTGTGAGGATGGTTCATGGATGTAAACAAAAGAGAAAAGATGGGCCCTCCATTGAAGATGAATTGAGTACATGGGCTGAGGTGTACGAGTCTGCTGGAGGGAAGATTTTATTTTATTTTATTTTATTTTTATTTTGAGTGTTTGTGAGGTTTTATTTTATTTTATTATTTCTCCCTCCTCTTTTATTCGGATCTGTAATATTTAAAGTATTGTAATAATTCCCTCACCCCGCTTCTTTCTATCCCATTCTTTAATCGCTTTCCCTAACTGTGTGTATGTATATATCTTGACACGTCATGCATATCCCTGCTTTACATCCATGATCCATGCATAAGATTTGGCGAAATTTGCATCTTTATGCTTTAATTGATTATCCCATGATTTTGTGCGCTATCTCATGTTTTGCAATGTTTCACCTGTCACATCTTAGAAGCCGAATCTTTAGCTGCATCTCATGAGTGAATTGCATTAGGATTCTGTATATAAGATCATGCATATTTTACTAACTTTTGTTTTGTAGTTGTTCGAGGAACGTCGGTCAATCTGTGAGTTTCTATGCTTTAGCATCTTATTTGTGTGTGATTTTCTTATTATGTTTAGCATCCTACCATGTGGCTATTTGCTTAAATGATAAACTGTTTGAATGCCTGTGGGTGAAGGCTTGTTGCTTGAATTGGAATGATTCAACGAATGTACGTTTAAGCCCACTTTGTAGTGGCAAATTCACAAACTTTAAGCCCACTTGATGGTGGCAAAATCAAACCGTTTTCAAAACAAACATGAAGTTGAATTGTTCCAATTTGAGCAAACTAGTCTATACTTGTATGCTTCACATAGTAAATTTTAGGATTTACTAAAATAATCAGAACATGAACATATAAAGAAAATAAAAGTCATATCATGGTTTAGTAGAGGCCGATCTTTTGATCGGGTGAGCGGGGGTGCTCATTATTGACCTTCCCTTTTCATACCTAAGGTTCCGAGCCAAGCATCCTTGGTTACGACGAACAGTGGCCTTTGGCACCGAGTCATGGGTTTCCTAATTTCCCAAAATATTAGGTGGCGACTCTGAGATCTGATGACGCAGTCCATTTTTGACAAAATTGCAATAAAATGGATTTTCAATAAAAGTTGCCAAATCTAGACTCTCATCTATGTTTCACATTGCACTCGTGAAACTTGAGATCAAAGAGATCTCGGGAGTCCGAACTGTTTAACACGCGCGGGCACCCCCCGGGCATGTTACAGTTTGAAATCCGCAGTTTTCTGGGATTAGTTGGGTATTATCGCCGGTTTGTGAAGGATTTCTCCAGATTAGCTTCACTTTTGACTAGATTGACTCGGAAGGGAGTCAAATTTGTATGGAGTGAGACTTGTGAAAAGTCGTTTCAGGAGTTGAAAGTTAGACTGACCACCGCTCCAGTCTTGATTATTCCAGAGAGGGGGTTGGGTTATGCAGTCTATTGTGACGCCTCACGAGAGGGTTTGGGTTGTGTGTTGATGCAAGAGGGGAAAGTGGTTGCCTATGGCTCACGTCAGTTGAAAATTCACGAGAAGAATTACCCTACGCATGATTTAGAGTTAGCAGCTGTGATATTTGCCTTGAAAATCTGGAGGCATTATCTTTACGGTGAGAGGTTTGAGGTATTCTCGGATCATAAGAGTCTGAAATATCTGTTCACACAGAAAGACTTGAACTTGAGGCAGAGGAGGTGGATGGAGTTCATTGAGGATTATGACTTCGAGTTGCATTATCATCCGGGAAAGGCCAATGTGGTGGCCGACGCCCTTAGCAGGAAACCTGTTAGAGTCATAGCTAGTATAGCCATTCGGGAGTGGGAGATGTTAGGTGCACTTGGGGAGTTTGATTTGCTTCTGGGCGAATCCGTTGAGGCTGCGACCTTGTTTTCTGTTGTTGCGCAGCCTACACTTATGACTCGAGTGTTAGAGGCTCAGAGGGGTGACCTTGAGGTAGAATCCCTCCGAGAAAAGATCTCCAGTGGAAAGGTTGAGAAGGGATTGACGGTGTATCCCGACCTGAGTGTGAGATACCGAGACCGTCCGTTTGTGCCGGAGTCTTGCCGAGAGGAGGTACTCCGAGAGTTTCATCATTCGCGCCTTGCGGTGCATCCGGGAGGCACTAAGATGTATCGGGATTTAGGTCGCCAGTTTTGGTGGCGGGGTATGAAGAGAGATGTGGCAGCTTTCGTGTCTAAGTGTCTTACTTGTCAGCAAGTGAAGGCCGAACATCAGAGGCCAGCGGGTTTGTTGCAACCCTTGCCTATTGCCGAGTGGAAGTGGGAGCATGTCACTATGGACTTCGTTGTAGGTCTTCCGAGGACTCAGCGAGGTAGTGATGCTATTTGGGTGGTTGTAGACCGGTTGACTAAGTCAGCGCACTTCATTCCTATGCGTGTGAGAGATTCGGTAGATCATCTTGCCGACTTGTATATTCGGGACATAGTGAGGTTGCACGGAGTTCCAGTGACGATCGTCTCAGATAGAGATCCTCGTTTTACTGCTAGGTTGTGGTAGAGTTTGCAGAGTGCCTTGGGCACTAAGTTGACCTTTAGCACGGCTTATCATCCTCAGACTGACGGGCAGTCCGAGCGTACTATTCAGATCCTTGAGGATATGCTTCGGGGTTGTGTTCTTGACTTTAGTGGGTCGTGGGAGAGGCACTTACCATTGGTGGAGTTTGCCTATAACAACAGTTTCCAGTCTAGTATCGGTATGGCACCGTTTGAGGCCTTGTATGGCCGACCGTGTAGATCTCCTGTTTGTTGGGCCGAGGTAGGTGATGCACCTTTGTTAGGTCTGGAGTTGGTAAGGGAAACGACGGAGAAAGTTGAGCTTATCCGTAAGAGACTTGTTACAGCCCAGAGTCGTCAGAAATCTTATGCCGACCGTAGGAGAAGACCTTTGGTGTTTGAGGTGGGTGATCATGTTTTTCTGAAGATATCACCTAGACGGGGATTGATGAGGTTTGGGAAGAGCGGAAAGTTGTCCCCTCGGTTCATTGGTCCTTTTGAGATCCTTGAGAGGATTGGCGAGACTGCTTATCGTTTAGCTTTGCCACCGCAGTTGTCCGGAGTACATGACGTGTTTCATGTGAGTATGCTTCGGAAGTATGAGCCGGATCCATCACATGTGTTGGATTGGACCGATTTGGTGGTTGACGAGGATGTCTCGTATGAGGAGAGACCGGTTCGGGTCTTGGATAGGCGGGATCAAGTTTTGCGAGGCAAAACCATTCCTTTGGTGAAAGTTCTGTGGAAACATCATGGAGTGGAGGAAGCCACTTGGGAGCGTGAATTAGAAGTCCGTGAGAAATATCCGGATATGTTTATTGATTTATAATCTGTCTTTAGATTTTGTAATATTGTTGAACTTAAGAGCTTTATATATGTCTTAAGTTGGAAAACATTGAGAATGTTTTGGTTTAATGTTAGTAATTTGAAACTTGCTTCGATATGGAAGTTTAGTGTAACAGTTATATGTTGAATATATTGTTGAATTAGAGTTATATCATGGAATTGAATATGATATTGAAAACTGTTGAAATGGAAAGCAAAATGCATAATATTGATGCAGGTTGAAATATATGTTATTGTATATACATATTGTGAGATGCCTCTTGATAAGAGATGAAATGACCGGTATTGGGTCAAGTTGTTCATTTTGGAATTTGAGAAAAACCTGTTTTTGAAAACTTATGCTTAATTTCGGGGGCAAAATTCTTTTAAGGGGGGGAGGTTATAGCGACCCCGGTCTTTTCCTTTATTTTCTCATTTTAAGTTATGGGATGTGTTGAGAAAGTTTATTGCAGGTTGGTAGGGTTCAGAAACCAAGCGTTGCTGTCCAGTTTTTGGTTTGGTCGCTCGAGCGAGGGTTTGGTCGCTCGAGCGAGGTTTGTTTTTGTGTCTGGTGGCTCGAGCCAGGGTTTCTTCGCTCGAGCGAGCGATTGCGTCTAGTATAGACCTGAGAGCTGTGTTTCTTCGCTCGAGCGAGCTTTTCTTCGCTCGAGCGAACGAGGTGTATGTTTTCGAGTTCTTCGCTCGAGCAAGCTTTCCTTCGCTCGAGCGAGATAGGTTTTCTGTGTTTGGTCGCTCGAGCGACCAGGTCTTCGCTCGAGCGAGCCTGTTTATATCAGTTGGCAGCTACGGGTTTGAACATCACTTTTCTTCCTCTTTTATTTTGTAAACCCTAGCAGCCCACACTCTCTCTCTCTAAACTTATCTTCTCTCTAAGGTTTGATCTCTCTTGAGTGTGAATCTACCCTAGGGCCTTTGTTAAAAAGATAGAGGGTGTTGAGATCTTCGTTTTAATCTGAACAATCTTGGATTTGGAGCACTTTGGAGTTTGGGTCATCATCTCCATCTTCTCTGTTTGGGTTATTTTCTTCGAGGTAGGGATTTCCTACTCCATCTTATAAGTTTTGTTCTAAGTTCTGGTATTTTGATATGTTGGGGGTATTTCGGTAATTTCGAGAAAAATCCTAGTTGTTTTAATAAATTAATTTGTATAATTAATTTAAGGAGAATTGAGGAATTTATTGATTTAATGGTGTAGTTGGATAATTTAAATCACTCGCCTATTGAATTGTTGTTATATTTATTTCCAGTATAGAAATAACTGTTTTGGGCTATTGGTAGAGGATAGTCGTGATTGTTGTAGATATTGCATGTGGATTAAGGATAACTGAAACTAATCACATTGGTTAAGTCATTAATTTTGATTATTGAATTAATACAGAAATTACTTGTATTGATTGAGCATTGCATTATGCATATTGTGTGGGAGGAGATAGGGGATGTACTCCACGGTTTAGGGGAAGATAGGGGATGGACCTCTAAACCGGATTTTATTTGGGAGGAGATAGGGGATGGATTCCATTAGCATCACTTTTATGTGTGCTTATTGATATTGAAGTGTTTATACATGTTATTGATTTACATGTTATTGATACAGCACTAAAATGTGTATCAAATGGGAAGTATGAAGTGTTTTGATATGAGCCTGTATCTCATTTGTTTTGTTGATATTGGAAGTAATGTGAATATGATATATAGTTCACTGTTGTAAGTTTGGCCAGGTTTTGAGCCATATTGATAATAATGGAAAGTGAAACGTGTCTGTAACAAGCCCGCGGGGGACCTCGCTACAGCTCGGACTCGATTTGTGTCACGGTTCTTAATCTTGAACCAAAGAGTCCAAATCCGGCAAATCGTTTTGGAAAACAGATTTTTTTGAAAGAAGTGCCAAACATAGACTGCTTTGCCAGATACAGAGTCGCCACCTAAATGTTTTTTTAATGGGAAATTTAGGAAACCCTGACTCGGTGCCAAAGGCCACGTGTCTGTCATCACCAAAGTTGCCTCGGCTCGGGAACTTGGGTACGATTGGGGAAGGTCACTTTGTGAGCACCCCCGCTCGCCCGGTCAAAGACCGGCCTCTACTAACCATGATATCTTATTTTGAAAACATTGTGAGTTCTTATTCCGGTTATTAGCCTAGGTTACTATGTGATGCGCACAGCATACAAATATAGACTGAGTCGCCTGAATTGGAACAAAACACTTCATGTTTGTTTGTTTGAAAATGGTTTGATGGTGCTACCCGCAGGTAGGCTAAGACGCGGATTTGCCACCCTCGGGTGGGCTTAGAAAACATGATTTTGCCACTATCTAGTGGGATTAAAACAAACATTTGATGAATTGTCCAATCCAAGTAACTCAACCTCCACCCACAGGCATTCAAGGCAGTTATATCACATAAGCAGTTAGCCTCATGGTAAGCATGCTATTCATGGCAACACTCACACGCATGCAAGGATGCTAAAGCATAAAACTCACCGAGTACTCCAAGCCAAAAACAAAAATTGATTAGAAATCATGCATGATCCTAAATATACGGAAATGCCTAATGCAACGCATGCAATAGTGCAACTATAGCAGGCTCGGCTATTCTAAACATGGCATATGGAATGCTACAACTAACGCGTATTCAATTTGGAATTGAAATACAAATGCAGTTTGTATGATGCGCCGAGCCCGGTGCGTGCAAAACAGATGAATGATGCAAACATGCTGTCATACTGTATGCTAAGTGAAATATGCCCTATATCTAACCATCGTAAGCGGGTAAATAAAAGGGAGAAAGACGTGGGGTTGGAAGACATACATCACACTCACGCACACTTATTACAATTATGCCCTCGCACAGAGGGTCCGAATAAATAATACAGTCCGAATAATACAGTCCAAATAATATAAATTCCTAATTAATTAACAAATTAACTAAGAAAAACTGTAAACTGGCATGCAAGCCAGGGGCTGCCTCACTTCCGCTGAATGATGTATGCTGGGCTGCTTTGCGTGGAAATGCACTGGGATGCCCCAATTAGCCTCTGTTTGCAATGTTCCTCGAAATACGTGCCAGACTCCAAAAAATTGCTGATTCTTCATTCTGCTGCAACAGAGAGCAGGAAAGGGGCATAGCAATGTATTTCACAAATATATGCATGCCTCGATCCTCGTGCCACCAATCACGCATCTCGATGCATGATGGCCGAGGAGTCGGATTGCACATCTCAATATAGGATGAATGCAGATGAATGCTACAACAAAACCTAACTCCATCATGGGTAATCCGGAGTGTCGGTGACTTGGGAATTGAGACCCGTTCCGTCGCTCGGAGTACGAAACGTGCCTCGTTTCCCGTGCCCGGGCTAACTCCTATCCCGAACACGATGTAATATGCATGACATGCATGAAATGCAGCTAATATGCAATCCTAACATACACAATGTCATGGAATGGCATACACGCTATACGAGGTAATACATAACCGGGCATACACAATGCTACAGATGAAATGGTATACGCAATAATGGGTTTACACCAACGTGAGTGAGCCTCAGCCACACTCACACGGGAGACCATGAGATGAAAATGAAGCGCCTCGAAATGCATGCACACGGGCGCACAAACCGAGGCGATGGCCCTAAGGCATGAGATGGCATGAAATATGATATACAATGAGACTAAAATGAGATGTCTCGAAATGCGTGACCACGGGCACGCAAACCGAGAAAATGGCATACGGAATGCAACAGGACTAAAATGAAATATGCGATGCAATATGGGCTTACACCAACATGAGAGAGCCTCAGCCACACTCACACAGGAGGCCGATGGATGAAAATGAAGTGCCTCGAAATGCGTGCACACGGGCGCGCAAACCGAGGCGATGGCATACGCAATGCGATGAGACTAAAATGACATACAGAATGCAAAATGGACTTACACTAACATGAGTGAGCCTCAGCCACACTCACATAAGAGGCCGATGGATGAAAATGAAGTGCCTCAAAATGCGTGCACACGGGTGCGCAAACCGAGGCAATGGCATAAAGGCATGAAATGGCATGGAAATGATATGCAAACATGCAAATGAATTTTGGCACTGAAATGTGGGGGAAAACAGCCCCGAAACATGGCCAAAGTGCACCCGAAGCATGGAATGATCCCGAAATGCAATATTAGGCGCCCGAAATGGCCTATAGCCATGCAATGCATGCACAATATGGACATGGAATGAAAATACAGTAGCAAGGAAGCCCCAAAACAAGCATTTTCCAGTCTAAAACATAGCCAAACAGCAAGCATAGATAGGGCAACAATGGCATACAAAAATGGCTCCGCAAGAGGGGTATTGAAGCAAGTGATACATGCGATGCCCAAATGGAAAAATACCCTTCTACAACACTGATGAGGGACTAAAAATATGAACATTTACAGTAGATGACATCCCCCAACTCAGTATGAAAACATGCTAAAAATGTCATGCAAGAACTAGGATACATAAGGCTATAACATGAGGTACCCCAAACATTCATCAAACCAGCAAAGACCCTTAGGCCCCGTTTGTTTTGGGGGATAAGAGAGGGATTGGGATTAGGTTACCCGTGGGTCCCACTTAATACCCTGTTTGTTTACAGAGATGAGGGGCGGATTAGTAAGCCGAACGGCTTCATAGAGGCCTTGCAGAGGGGATTCACAGTCTGCCCCTGATGTTGGTATTCAAAGCTAGTCCGTTGGTATTAGGAGTGTGATTACTTCTTTACCCATATTGTTGCCCTAGCCCCAACTCATCAAAGCAGCAGCAGCAAAAGGGAGAGGCAAGAGAAGCTCTTTTTCTTCTTCAGATTTTCATTCTTGTTGGTGTTGCAGGTGAGAAAAGCTAACTGTTGCCCTAGCCCTAACTCTCTGATTCTTGTTTGTAAATTTGAGTTGAAATCGTAATCGAAGTTTCTGGCAAAATTGCAGATCATTTTTTCAAGAATGGGTGAAGTTCCATCTCTGGCAAAATTGATTCTTGTTTTCAAAATTGCAGATCATCTTAAAATATGGTTGCAGATGATGATACTCTTCCACCGCATGCTTATGAAATTCCATCGGATTTATTTGATAGCTTGCTGACATTTTTACCTCCACTAGGCTTGCAAAAGATACAAAAACAAATGTATTGTGTATATATTGTGTATATATATATATATATATATATATGTATATAATATGTGTATATAATAAATAAAATAAAATAAAATAAATAAATTATTTATTTCTGTTAAGGTGTGTGTGTGTTAAATATATATATATATATATATATATATGTATATAATAAATAAAATAAATAAATAATTTAGTTTAATCAAAAATTTTAAGTCCAAAATTAAATTTCAAGTCCCAAAAAAACATTTATAAAAAAAGAGGTATCAAATGGGGTGCAAATTTATTATTTGGGTGGCAAATCTGCTTTACTCAATAAAAGTCCCAAAAAAATAAAAAAAAAAACATTGAATAAATAAATTTGTTGATAATTAGATTCTTTAATATTAAAAAAAATAAAAAAAGAAGAATAATAATATTGAGTACAAATTTATTTATTCTTTACTTGGTATAAGTCCAAATTTAATAATATGCAATAAGGGTATTTGTGGAATTTCACATGGTTAATCCCATCCCTATCTCTCAAAACAAACATGAACTATTACTACTCCATTGGTTATCAAACAATCATAATTTTACTAATCCCCTCACTATCAATCCCTTCACTAACAATCCCCTCACTATTAATCCCCTCACTATCAATCCCCTCCCTTCTATCACCGAAAACAAACGGGGCCTTAATGAAATATGTCAAGAAGATCAAAATATGACTCTTTCAAGTTCTGATTATGGCCGAAAACAGAAGCTAGATAAGCTTAAAAAAGCATGCAAAAATGGGGGTCAAAGAGGGATATAAAGACAAGCACAACATGGAGACCCCCAACAAGGTTGATCCCTTCTACAATGTTGTATAGGGACACAAAATAAGATTACTAACAGTTCATGACATGCTCCAAAACAGACTACATATAGGTCAAACAAATCATGCAAATTTACGGTAAATATGAGAGATTATGAAGCAAGTGCATGATAGAGAACCCAAACAGGGTTGAGCCCTTCTTCAATGTTGAAGAGGGGCTCAAAATAGGCCCACTCACAGTTTACATTATGCTCGAAAACAGATCACTCATAGGCTAGAAAAAGCATGCAAAATATTGACATACAAGATGATATTGAAACAAGTGTGCCATAGAGGGCTCAAACAGGGTTGAGCCCTTGAACAAACATTAAGAATAGCTCAAAATAGACCTAGTTTCAGTTAAGGTCGGAGCCCAAAACAATAAGCAAATAGGCTTAAGAAATGAAGCAAGAAAATGCTACAAAAGAGGGGAAATCTACTTACCCTTGAAGACCAATACTTTTGTTGCTTCTTGGACCAGATTTGATGACTCTAAGCTGCTGGAATCCCTTCCTTTGCTGCTGGAATGGAGTGGTGAGGGTAGAGCTTGAAGATGATGAAGAAATGGAGCCTAAACTTGAAGGAAATGGAGTTGTGTGTATGTATATGCTCAAGCCAACTCTTGGAACCTCTTCTCTTGAGTTGGGAGGACACCAATCTAGACAAGGGAGGGAGAGAGGAGTCCTTGCAAAAGTGGAGGGAAATGAGCCTTTATTTCCCTCCAAGAGGGTCCCCCGGGTACAGATATTTTTGAGGAAAAGCAGATATACAGCTGTAATACACCCCCACTGAGGAAGCAGGCCGGCTAGGTACTTTAGTTGCAGGTGGCCGGCCGGCCACCCCCACGGCCGGCCGGCTACTCCCTATGGCCGGCCGGCTAGGGTCAAAAGGTTCAAGCCATAAAACAGGCCGGCCATGTAGCCCTTGAAGTTAGCTTTCCAATGCCGCAAACCTTGCATCAAAATTCCTCCTGTAGAAAAAGTTATGCCAGTTTCCGTAAAGCCGCGCAGATTCAGTCTAACCAGACTTCAACCAACCATATCTCCTCCCCCCGGATCCGTACTTAGGAGATTCTTGAGTGAAAAATGAAGCCCCGGAAGTAAGCTTTCCAATGGTGGTGGCCTCATATTTTAATTCCTCTTGTGCAAAGAGTTACGCCCGTTTTGGTGAAGCCGCGCAGACTTTTCTCCTTCCCGGATTCATGCTGAACCACTTTTGACCAAACAAAAAGTTGGTTGTCAAAACAATTGCTGGCCTCCCACCCTTCAGTGACCTTCCTGGTGATAAAACAGAGGTACCTGCCAAAAATGAACGAAAACCGATGCAAAACGAATGCTCGGGGACCAAAACACGCAGTTCGGGGTCCTGAAAATAGGTCGTTAAGCACCGAAAGTGGTGTTTGGCCACGAAGTGGGTATCTAAGACCCCAGTGTCCCTCGAAAGGGAGTAAATGAGATGCATGCCAAAAACCGGAGGAATCGGAGATGGTTGGGTGGTCCCGAACCGAGGCACACGGCCTGACGGCTCCGAAAACCGGGAACCGGGCTCCGAAATGGGCAAAATGGCCTACGGCCACGAAATGTAGCTCACGGCCACTGAGAGATGATCTGCTAGACCTCTCCCTCCCTTCAGGAAAAGAAACAGAGAAAACCGAATCTGGTTCGCAAACCGAGACAAGGTACAGAAGAGGGTTCGGAAGTCCGGAGGCGGGGCTGACGGCCGCGACTCTGAGACTTCTGAACGAGCACAATATGCAACATCACCGAGCGCTCAATCGGTGACGTCTGAGTCTTAAGGTCGGTCAAAAATGGGGTGTCTACAGTGTCATAGACAATAATGTCATGAACTGTATAATGACAAAATTGATTATTTTGGCGAACCATAAATTGAATGCTCTTGCTTTATTCAATGCTTATATTTGGTTTAGTATATTTCTACTGGGCTGTGGCTCACCATATAAGGGAACATCATTTTCAGGTCCAGGTGATAAGCTACCTCCAAGGACTTAGCTTGGAAAGATTTGGATCTTGAAGACTATCTTTAGTTATTTGTTTTTATTTGATAGTACATGTAAACATTCAAGCCTAGGGCTTTATTTGTATTTGAGTTAGAACTCATGGTTGTATCCAAGTGTTGGCTTGGAAAGATGTAAGCCCGTAGGGCATTTATTTGGATATTACATGTAATGCTTTATTTAAGGATACTCTGATGAATGAATTATGGTTTATTTTCTTAAGTAATGCATGTATATGTATGGGTTTACTTTTGAGGGCGTTACACTTTCATTTTTAATTAATTGAATTATAATTAACAAACTAACAAATAACAGTAATGGTATAATGGGATAGAAATAGGATAAAAATAAAAAACAAGATAATATTTAAAAGTTTTAAATTTACCTAGTTATACAAAAATGTAATGTTAAAGGGGGGTTTCTAATGAGACATTAGCCATTAGGTTTTAAATTTGTTTTAGATATTTTTTTAATATACAAATTATTTTTTTTAGATTTTTTATAAAAATAATTTAATAATTTCATTACCAACCATAGTGTTTGGAAAAAGTTGAAAATGGTGTTGCAATAACTATGAGAGAAGTCAAAAAGACTTGTGGGTTGGAAGAAATCAATAAATGCTGAGGTTATTTTTTTTTAAATCAAAAAATTAGAAAATTAAGATTGGGATATTGGAGCTTCTACAAGGCTTGTGGGTTAGAAATCCCATTTTCCTTATATAATACTAGCATATCACCCGTGCTATGTACGGATTGTGCTTACAATTATCTATATATGTGAATTGCAATTTTTAAATGTCTTTTTTTTTTTTTAAATATCTTTTTTTTTCCTTTTTTATATTATATTAAAGTTTAATATTTTGATAATAATCATATGTGTTAGACTTTTCAAGGAATTAAATGTTTTTTTTTATTATTATATTATATTAAAGTTAATATTTTGATAATAATCATATGTGTTGGACTTTTTAAGAAATTTTTTTTATTCTTGTTCTTAATGTATTAAAGTGTTATTATGAGGATAAGACTTGGGGGTTGGGAGAAATTAATAAATGCTAAGGTTTTTTTTTTGAATTGCGATTTTTAAATGTCTTTTTTTTTTTTTAAATGTCTTCTTCTTTTCCTTTTTTTATATTATATTAAAGTTAAATATTTTGATGATAATCATATGTGTTAGACTTTTCAATGAATTAAATGTCTTTTTTTTATTATATTATATTAAATTTTAATATTTTGATAATAATCATATGTGTTAGACTTTTCAAATTTTTTTTATACTTGTTCTTAATGCATTAAAGTGTTATTATGATGGATAATAATCATATGTGTTGGAACTTTTCAAGGAATTAATGTGTTGGATTTCAATTTTTTTTTTTTTTTTTTTTTTTTTTTTTTTTATGGTTGTTCTTAATGCATTAAAGTGTTATTATGAGGGTAAGACTTGGGGGTTGGGAGAAATTAATAAATGCTAAGGTTTTTTTTTTTTTAAATCAAAAATTTAAGAAACTTAGATTGGGAGATTGGAGCTCCCACAAGGCTTGGCGTTAAAAACCCCCTTTTGCTTAATATATAGTATAGACTAGCATATTACCCGTGCTATGCACGGATTGTGTTTACAATTATCTATATATGTGAATTGTGATTTTTAAATGTTTTTTTTTTTTTTTAGATGTCTTCTTTTTTTCCTTTTTTATATTAGATTAAAGTTTAATATTTTGATAATAATCATATGTGTTGGACTTTTCAAGAAATTAAATGTCTTTTTTTTTATTATATTATATTAAAGTTTAATATTTTGATAATAATCATATGTGTTGGACTTTTCAAGAAATTTTTTTATGCTTGTTCTTAATGCATTAAAGTGTTATTATGAGGGATAATAATCATATGTGTTGGGACTTTTCAAGGAATTCATATGTGTTGGATTTCAAAGAATTTTTTTTATACTTGTTCTTAATGCATTAAAGTGTTATTATGATAGTAAGACTTGGGAGTTGAGAGAAGTTAATAAATGCTAAGATTTTTTTTTTTTAAATCAAAAAATCAGAAAATTTAGATTGGGAGATTGGAGCTCCCACAAGGCTT
This sequence comes from Camellia japonica, assembly GCA_030407325.1. Classification (NCBI taxonomy): domain Eukaryota; kingdom Viridiplantae; phylum Streptophyta; class Magnoliopsida; order Ericales; family Theaceae; genus Camellia; species Camellia japonica. Next base: position 65,812,511 of record JAPPVO010000017.1, read on the forward strand.
GAGGTTAAAAACCCCATTTTGCTGTTTGGTGCAGCTTAAAAGCTGCTTATTTCAGCTTTTAGCTTAATTTAAGCTATTTTGATGTGTTTGGTTTAGCTTATAGCTTATAGCTTATAGCTTTTTAGAAGTCAGAAATCAGCTTATTCTTTGAGTGGGGCATGAGATGCTTAATTTATAAGTCAAAAATCAGCTTATGTTCATAGTTATAAGCTATAAGCTGTTTAGGCATAAGCTATAAGTACTTTCCCACATCTCTACCAAACAGGTATATAGTATAGATGTAGGTAGATAGATAGTGGTAACCCGTGCATGTAAACAAAATTAATAATATATTTTTATACAAAATAATATAAATAGTTTAAATTTTTGTATGCAAATTATGAAAATAAAGAAGATTGAAATTTACAATTTAAGTCCCACAATTTTATCACAATTTATTTATTATTTTTTAATTTATCACAAATTTAACCATGTAACTTAAAACCTCGATTGTTAGAATTCAAACTTAGGTGAGCTCAATCCAAACAACTTGAGTCGAGCTTTAAATTTTTTAAAGATTGAACAACATAGTTTTTAATTAAGTGAGATCCTATGTAGAAATTCAAAAATTCAAATTAAATTTGAGTGGACTTGGGTAGAAACACCAAATAACCTGAGAAAACAAAACAAAATTGTATATATAAATTATTTGCTAATTTATTTTTTTAAAACAATAAATAAAATTAATTAAAATTTTAATATTAATGAACAAAAGAAAAAGCAATATACTTAAGATTTTCAATAGAATTTTTCTTGAAAATATTTAAAAAATACACCTTTTAAAAAAGGATCATCGAATAAAGAGTTGTTTGGAAAGTGCCATATTAGCTCACTTTTTATTTATTTATTTATTTTTATTATTTTTATCTTTTTTGAGTCACATTACATCTCTACTTTTCTATACAACTTTTCGTAAAAAGTAAAAAAAATATACTTAATTATTTTTTTTGAGTCACATCATATCTCTACTTTTCTTTACATATTTTTGTAAAAAGTAAAAATATATATACTTATTTAGCACTTCCCAAACTACCACTAAGTTGATATAAAAAAAAAATTTACTTTTTATAATGGCATAAATAATTTAAATATGATTTTTTAGAAATTCTTTTTAATTTAAAAATTACAACAAAATATTAAATAGAACAAAAACAATTTTTTTACAAATTAAAAGTATTTGAATAAAAAAAAAAGTAAGAAGAAAATTTAATATGGTGTTTTCATTTAATCTGAAAATAATTATAGATGAATAATAAATTATCTCCTATAATCCTTCCTTTTTTTTTTAAATTCTTTTTTTTTAAAATAAAAAAAGTTTAACGAACTATTACTTTTAATAAAAAAAATTAACGTTTCTTTCTAATTTATTTTAGCAAAAGTAACTTTTTAACAATTTGAGCCAAAGATATCTTTATTCTTTATTTAATTTCTTTAATTGACAATTGTGATAAATAATAATAAAAAAAATCTAACAAAATCCATCGTGTTTGGTAAATACTAAAAAAGTTATGTTTTGTTCTTTTGTTAAAAAAAAATTTATACTAAAAAATATTATTGTTCAAGTCCTTATAGTTTAGAAGGATATAATGTTTTTTTTATAAAATTTTAAAAAAAAGAAAAAAAAAATAGCGATTAATAATTTGAACATATGTATTTAAAACAAATTATATTTACACCAAAAATATTGTGACACATGTGAATATTAGTCTCATTCTAATTATAGTAATATAATTTGAAGAAGAATTTAAATTTCAAATTATATTTTATAATTTAATAAAAGATTCAAAATTTAAGGAATGAATATTGATCTCATTCTAGTTATAGTAACACTAGCGTATGCCCGTGTAAACAATGTTGCGATTAGAATATAATTGCAATCCCAACACTATTTAATAAATTATAAATTGACCCATAAAAAATCTAAAATAACCCTAAAAAGATAGATGAAACATGACATTCAAATTAACCTCTAATGAACATAAATCATCAAAACACCATAATAAATCAACATAAATCAAATTAATTCACAATAATAATAATAATAAATAAATAAATAAAGGGATAATTCCAAATTAACCCAAATAAATAAATAAAGTAAAAAAATTAAATATGAGGAAGAAAAATGAGACCTTGGAATAAGAACCAATGCCATAGATCCTGCCCAATTCGAAGTCTTGGATGGTGAAATTCTCTTGGGATGCCCTAAATGCGAAGCTCTTAGATCTGGGTATGTTCCATCCATTAGAAGAATTGCTCTCAATCCTGAGCTTTGAATCAAAATCCTTCTCTATGTTAGCTGCCGCTCCAGACCAAACATTTCTCTCTCTACAATTTCCTATTTAATATATAAAAATAGATACATATATACGTATAGTTTTTTCTGTTTATAAATATCAATCTCTCTCTCTCTCTCTCTCTCTCCCCCTCTAAAAATAGCACACACTTTCTCTCTAGAAATCTTAGAAGAAGAGGACAGAGCAGAAGAAGAGCAAAGCCATCGTACATTCAGATCAGATTGTCTTTCCTTCTTTGAACCAATCTGATGAAGCCACCACACCACAATTTGAAACATCATTGAGGCTGTGGCTAAGAAAGAGGGAGGAGAACAGGAATAGGGGGTTCGGGTTTGGGTTTCCGGTGAACATTATTGTTGTTGTTGTTGTTGTTGTTACCAAGATCAGCTGATTCTGATGCAAATGTATCAGTACTGGTGGCTGTACATTGGATATTCTGGTGAACTAGGTTGGGTATGTCGTGGCTCTTGCGGTGTTTGATGGCGAAGATCTCCTTCTTCAGAGTCTTTACTTTTGGTTTTTTCATGTATGTTAATTGAGGGTTAGTGTTGGTCTTGGTTTGATTTGGAGGTGGGTCTGGAAGTACATTTGGAGAGGAACAAATTGTGGTTTTCTTGCTCAAACAACTACCCATTTTCAAAGGAAAGCGAGACGGGGAATTACAGAGAAGAATGTGATGAAAAGGAAGAAAAATGAGAGATAGAGAGAGGTGTATTTGGTGGTTCTGTTCAAGAAGAACAGAGAGAGAGAGAGAGAGAGAGAGAGAGAGAGAGAGAGATAAAAAGGGAATGAGGAGGAGACGTGAATGGAAACTATAGCGATTCCGGCTTTGACCCGTCACTTGTCGTATTCCGGACTTGGGTTTGTATGATTTTGAATGGTTATTTATATCTTGTTTCCCTTGTCTCCTCTCTATTTTGATTATCGGGTTGTAATTGTGCGTTTGGAACAGGTTGGTTGCTTGTTTACCAAACCTGTGATGCCTAGATTTTGGCTGTTACCCTCGAGCGGGCATTTTTGCGCTCAAGCGAGCTTCACAAATTTTGCTCCTCTGCTTGAGCGGCCATTCTTGCGCTTGAGCGGGATTTGTCAACTCTCAGTATTTTTGGCAAATACTGGAAGAGTGCATTGGACACTCAAGTGTCCAATCTCACGCTCGAGCAGAGTCCTTCGTCTGCAAAACTTCTGGAAGTGCGTATCCCACACTCGAGCGCCACTTTTCACGCTTGAGTGAAGCTTTGTGTCTGATGCTCGAGCGTCACTTCCCATGCTCGAGTGGATTGTGTGTATAAAAGTCTGTGAAGATGACATTTTAAACCACTTTTTCATTTCTCTCTCTCTCTCTCTCTAAAACTTCCCAAAAACCTAGATCTTGAGTTTCTCTCTCTAAAACTCACCTTCACTATACTATTCCATCTAGATCCATTGGGATTTCCACCCTAGTGCCTTTGAGAAGAAGGTAGAGCGTCTCAAGATCTTCATTTTGATCCGAATAGAAGTAGGTTTCGGCGTCCTTGGAGTTCTACTCTTGCTTGGCTCATCTTCTTTCTTTGAGGTAGGGATTTTCAACACTTTGTTATGATTTTTAACTTAATTATTTGTGGTTGTATAACAATGGTGGGTTTTGGGAGCATTTTAAACAAACCTTGGGTGTGGGTATAAATGGAAAAGATGGGCTTTTGGTGGAAATGAAATAAAGGAACATGGGGTTTGAAAATGAAGTCATGTTATGTCAAAATAGTTGATTTTGGTACTTGGATTGATATTTTGAAAAAGGGGGATTTTTGCCCTAAAATGATTATCATATTCATTTGGCTTAAATAATTGAGATTGGTGTTGTAAACATGGAATTGTGTGAGTGTTGAAGTAGATGGTGAAATTGAGTATGTAATACTTCATACCTTTGGAAATTTTGAATAAATTATTTGTCTCGAGATTGTATATCTGTTTAGAAATATCTGTATTGGGCTATCGGTGGAGGATAACTCTGATTATTGTAGAAATTGCATGTGGATTAGGTGAATTGAAATTAATCTTTTGTTGGTTGTCGTTGAATATGACTATGTTTATATACATTACATATGTATGATTATTTGGCAGAAGAAATGGGATGTACTCCATGTGTGATTATGTGTTTATATACATTGTATATATATGATTGTTTGGGAGGAGAAAGGGGATGGACTCTATTGTTTAGGAGGAGAAAGGGGATGGATTCCATTATAATTAAGTTGGCTGGAGTGTCCTGAGTGAAAGTCCCGCAATTTATACATGGGTGCTGATCTCGCGGACGAAATATCCGTAAAATGGCAATTGGTAGTGTTTGTGTGTTGTTTGTGAAATTGTTGAACCATTGAGTTGTAGTCTCATTTGGGTTATTTGAAAATAATAAAATTGGCTCATGTATTGAAACGGATTGAAGGGAAATGAAATGATATATGAACTTGGTGTTCTATGACTATACAAATGTGATCATTTTATTTTCGGCATTGTAAATGCACATTGCACTTATACCTTTGTTAAATCTCATATACTATGTTAGATTATTCCTGTTGAGCTGTGGCTCACCCTATTTGGGAAAAACATTTTCAGGTAATGATGGCACACCTCTACCAAGGCAATAGCATTGGAGGGACTTTTGGGAAGCAAGAGCTTCTTGTTTTGTTTCACTTTTGTATAACCTAGGGCTAAAATTGTATGAGCTAGTATCACTTTTGTTATAACCAAGCCAAGACTTGGAAAGGCGTAAGCCTGAAAGGCATCTATTTACGTTAAACTCTTTTGTACTATTAATGTTATGAAATGAAAGAATATTATACTCTGATTTTGCTGTCATTTATGTATGCTTTCGGGTTATATTTAGTGTGTACTTTTGGGGGCGTTACAACTTGGTGTCAGAGCGTACCGGGTTTGAATAGTTTGGGTATGTGGGAAGTGGTTAGTACCACAATGGGTTTGTCTTGCTTACTCGAGACTTAAGTGTGTACGATATGTGCTTTTATGATAACATGCTTATGTGATTATATGGGTATGAGATTTAGTTCCTAAGATGTTGATCGGGTCTACGGGTTTCTGGAAGTCCTATTAGAAGAGCACCTGATCACTGCTATTTCTAATTGGAACTCTAGCAACGCCGCAGGACGGTCATTATCCAGGAAGGAAATTCGTATGTGTTTATGTGACTATGTATAGACACCCCATTTTTGACCGCCCTTAAGACTTGGACACTACTGATGGTTTACTTGGTGGAGAAAGGTGTGCAGGGCACAGGTTCAGTTTCTTCGGCAAGGAGAGAGGCAAATCTTAACTTCACACCCCATTTTGGACCACAATTATTTTGGATGGTTTTTAGACCTTAAAACCCTCTCTTTCAAAACATTTTTGAAATAAAATTCCCACGATGTTCCGACACTCGCATTTCGGTAAATGTTGCGCTTTTCGGTAAACCGAGCAAGGACAAAATGGGGATGAATGAAAGAGAGATGAAATCTTTGAAAAATCTTTCAAAACACCTTACTTAGGGGTTCGAAGTTGAGGAGAAGAGGAAAGGAGAGGAGAAAAACTGGTCTGGGAGAAGTTCGGCATGAATCCGGGTAGGAGAGAATCGAGCAGCCCTCGCTGAATCAGGCTTATTCAATTGCATACTTGGAGTTAAGCTATGAGGCCACCATCGTTGGAAAGAAGACTTACGGGGCTTCACTTTGTACTCAAGAATCTCCCAAAGCCAAGTCCGGGTGGAGGAGATATGATTGGTTGAAGTTGGGCATCATCCCGTTTGGATCGAGTCTGCGCGGCTTCACCAAAAAGGGCATAACTTTCTGCACATGAGGAATTTTGATGCAAGGTTTGTGCCATTGGAAAGCTAACTTCCGGGGCTTAAATTTGCATACCCACCGGCCATTTTTTGACCTTGGAATCATCTATCGGCAATCTATTTTGCCGACCGGAAAAATATTATGCCGACCGGCACTTTATTTTGGCCGACGACCAAATTTTCTGGCCGGTTTGCACCCTTTGCACCCTCCAAGCCTGGTGCATCCCAGCTGTGCCAGTTGGAATGCACCAGCACACTCCCCCGTGCATATATGTGGCTATTTTGAGCCTTTGATCATTATTTTTGCACCCTTTGCTCAAGGCTTCTTGAGGAAGCCTTGACCCCTTGTCTTAGCTTCCTCAAGAAGCCTACCAGCTGTCCAAGCTTCTCCAATAAGCCTTGACCTCCCCTTAGACCCCTTTGACCCTTTGAAGCTTGTCTTAGAAGCTTAGCATTGCCTATATAAGAGAGGTCCCTTCTCCTTTGTTTTGGTTGGATTTTTTGAGCAAAAAACCAGAGACATATAGATATATATCTGATATATCTCACCTCCTTCTCCATATCTCTCTCATTCAACCATCAAATACCCTTGTTCTTGGGCCATTTCCTCACCAATCCATAGCACCACACCTCTACACTTCATTTCAGTACATTGGAGGCCATTTGCAGAGGCTAGGAGCTCATTTCCTTGGATCAAAACTTGCTGGTTTATTAGTCTACAAGGGAAGTTTCTGCCGACCGGCAACATACAGTGCCGACCGACCATTTGTGAATGGCCGATAGCTTCATCAGCAGCCGATGGACATTCCTCATGGCCGGTGGGCATTTCCTCCAGCCGATGGTATTCTACAGTGTGCAAGGAACGTGTCCCAGGACTTGGCAGTCTTTGGAGAGGCAGGACAGTAAAAACAGAGGCAGCAGTGGTATGGTGCGGATTTTCCGGGCAAGACGGATCGAGCATGCATCATTCGCGCATCCCGAGGTGGGGGCTGCGGCCATCTTCTCTTTGCATTTATTTTGATTAGATTAGAAATTATGTAATAATTAATTTAGCGATTTGTTATTCGGACTGTATATTCTTTTGGTCCCTCTGTGTGAGGGCATATTTGTAATAAGTGTGGGTGAGTGTGTGTATGTCTTCCAACCCCCATTTCTTTCTTCCCTTTTATTTACCTGCTTATGATGGTAGATTAGGGCATATTTAAAATTGGCATACCTTATGCAATGCATGCGTGCATCCATGCATTTGTTTACATGCACCGGGCTCGGTACATCATACAAACTGCATTGTATTTCGATTTCCAAATTGAATACTTGTTACTTGTAGCATTTCACATGCCATGCTTAGGGTTAGCCGAGCCTATCCTAATCACATTCTGCATGTGTTGCATTAGTCATTTTAAACATGAACTAGGGCATGCATGTTTGCTAACTAGTTTATTGTTTTGGCACGGAGTACGATGTAAGTATTTATGCTTTAGCATCTCGCATGCGTGTGAATGTTAACATGACAGTATGCTTACCATGTGGCTAGCTGCTTATGTGACATAAACTGTTTGAATGCCTGTGGGTGGAGGTTGGATTGTTTGAGTTGGAAAAACTCGTTGAAATCCGTGTTTTAGCCTACTCGCGGGTAGCAAATTCCAAAGCGCTTTCAAAACAAACGGATATGTAATGCTTGTTTCCAAATTAGGCAATCTAGTCTATACTTGTTTGCTGTGCGCATAACATAGTAATTCTAGGCTAATAACTGGAATAAGAACACATAACGTTTTCAAAATTGGATATCACGGTTAGTAGAGGCCGGTCTTCGAACCGGGCGAAAGGGGTGCTCATAGCTGACCTTCCCCGATCGTACCCAAGCTCCCGAGCCAAGGCAACTTTGGTGATGACGGACACGTGGCCTTTGGCACCGAGTCAGGGTTTCCTAAATTTCCCCATTAAAAAATATTTAGGTGGCGACTCTGTATCTGGCAAAGCAGTCCATGTTTGGCACTTCTTTTCAAAATCTGTTTTTCTCAAAACGATTTGCCAGAGTTGGACTCTTTGGTTCAGATTTAGAACCGTGACAAATCGAGTCCGAACTGTAACCCGTGAGTTCCCTCGCGGACCTGTTACACTATGTGCTTATATGAAGTGAATTATTATTGTCCAACGCTTTAGGATGCGAGTGAGTTAGCTTCAGTACATTTGCAAATGTGCTAATCTCTTTTGTTACCTTTATTAGGATGTCATGACGTAGACGTAATGGTGGTAGATGTGGTAGGCCTAGAAGGCACAAGGTGCCTATACCGGATGATATTCTGGCACAGGAGGAGGGAGTTGGCCAGGCCAACGTGGCCGAGCTAGACGGTCAATAGGCCATGGCGCCTTAGCCCGCGAAATGGCCGGAGCATTGAGGGAATCTATGGACATTCTCAGAACTAAGAATCAAGTCCAGGCCCAAGTAGCTGAGGCAGGGCCTTCTTTTCTGAAGAAAGAGTTTTTCCGGTTGAATCCAGATGAGTTTTTGGGCGATCCTAAGGAGCCACTGAAGGCAGATGAGTGGCTAGAACAGGTAGTAAAGACGATCGAGATGCTCGGCATCGAGGACGACTAGTTGATGGTGACCTTGGCGTCTTTCCAGCTGAAGGGAGATGCGGGTCAATGGTAGAAGTATGCGCAGGGACGCATTAGAGGGACTTGGGAGGCCTTTGTCAATGCCTTTCAGGACAAGTTTTTGCCTTCCACAGTTAGGGAGAAGTTGAGGGACCAGTTTTCCAAGCTGGTGTAGTTGAATACACTGGTGGCTGAGTTTGAGGCCACATTTACTAGCTTGTCTAGGTTTGCACCTGAGTTGGTGGTGACTGAGGAGCGCCGTTGTTTGGAGTTTGAGAAACGGTTGAAGATCGGGCTCATGTTCAGAGTGACGAGATCCATGATCAGAGACTATGGATGCCTTGTAGAGGCGGCATCCCATCTTGAGACCATTATGTAGGCTGAGGAGGAAAGGATGAGGGGCTCCAGAGGAGTCAGGATAGTCAGGGGGACAGTAAGAGACAGAGGGGTTCTAACTCTTAACAGTCCCAAGGAGTGCAATCGAGGTCTACCTTTCTAGTGCCGAGTTCGGGTTCTAGGAGAGGTGGCCAGGGAGATGTGACTTGTTTTGAATGTGGTTAGTTAGGCCACAAGTCTCCAGCCCGCAGAGAGGTGGAGGGCAGCAAGCAACTTCGTCTTCGGCTCGCTCTCAAGGCCAGAGTCAGGTAGAGGGCAGCTGCCCACTTGTTATCAGTGTGGGTAGGCGGGGCACCTAAAGAGATTTTTTCCTCAGTTGGGTGGCATATCTAGTGTATCCGGTTTGAGACAGACTCAGAGTCTCCAGTCAGCACAGGCCTCGAAGGCCAATCAGGAAGCCTCTTCGGCTTAGTCAGTGCATTAGGCTTATGCTATGAGGGATGAGTAGGTTGAGCAGAGACCTACTGGGCGTGTGTATGCTGTTACCGAACTAGATCTTGTACCAGCGCCTTCGGTAGTGAGAGGTACCTTCTTGTTTTGCAATTCAGTTGCTAGTGTGTTGATTGATACAAGTGCTTCTCATTCTTTTATTTCGCCTGCATTTGCATCGGTTTTAGGGTTGGAGTTGGCACAGTTAGCATCTCCTATTTGTGTAGAGTTACCTATTGGTGGTGAAGTTATTCTGAAATAGAGGTGTCGGGGTTGTGACATCGAGGTTGCCGTTGTCGATTACCTTTTTCATTTGTATTGCTTGAATGTCTAGTTTTGATGTTATTTGGGGTATGGACTGGTTATCATCATACTGGGCTGTTATAGATTGCTACCATCAGAGGGTTACTGTATGTACCTTAAGCGGTGATTGCTTTCATTTCTTGGGGGACCAGGTGGATAAAGTTTTATCACCGGTGTATAATCCGCATGGGCGGAGTAACCTTAGTTGTCTTCTCGCTAGCTTCTTGAGTGGTGAGTGTGATAAAGTCCGGGTTGAGTTGCCAAGGGTGGTTTATGAATACCCAGATGTCTTTCCCGAGGACCTTACTAGTTTGCCACCTCACCGAGAGATCAAGTTCTCTATTGATTTAGTGCTTGGCACGGCACCGATTTCTATGGCACCGTATTGGTTTGCACTTGCTGAGTTGAGTGAGTTGAAAATTCAACTCCAGGAATTGTTAGATAAGGGTTTTATCCGCCCTAGGACTTCACCTTGGGGAGCACCGGCCCTCTTTGCTAAAAAGAAAGATGGAGCCTTACGACTTTGTATCGATTATAGGAAGTTGAACTGGGTTACTGTTAAGAACAAGTATCCAATGCCTCGTATAGATTATATATTTGATCAGTTGAAAGGGTCTTGTTATTTCTCTAAGATAGACCTGAGGTCGGGTTATCATCAGTTGAGGGTGAGAGAAGAGGATATCCCAAAGACGGCGCTCTGTACGCGGTATAGCCATTACGAGTTCCTAGTGATGCCTTTTGGGCTGACCAATGCACCAGCTGTATTTATGGACTTGATGAACCGGATCTTCCAGGAGTTTCTAGACCGTTTTGTGGTCGTCTTCGTGGACGATATTTTGATTTATTCACCCTCCGAGAAAGAACACGAGGAATACTTGCTAGTTGTGATTGAGTTACTTAGAGCCCACAAGCTGTGTGTTATGTTTGGGAAGTGTGAGTTCTGGCTGAAAGAGGTTAAGTTCTTAGGCCATGTGGTATTCGGAGAAAGGGTGACTGTGGATTCATCCAAGATAGAGACAGTGCAAGATTGGGCACAACCTAAGAACGTTTTCGAGATCCATAGTTTTTTGGGGTTGGCTGGGTATTACCGTCGGTTTGTGAAGGATTTCTCTAGACTAGCTTTACCTTTAACTAGGCTGACGAAGAAGGGAGTCAAATTTGTATGGGATGAGACTTGTGAGAAGTCGTTCCAGGAACTTAAGGTCAGACTCACCACTGCTCCAGTTTTGATTATTCCGGAGAGGGGATTGGGTTATTCAGTATATTGTGATGCCTCATGGGAAGGTTTGGGTTGTGTTTTGATACAAGAGGGAAAGGTAGTAGCCTATGGCTTGCGGCAGTTGAAAACACACGAGCGGAACTATCCCACCCATGACCTAGAGTTAGCAGTGGTGATTTTTGCCTTGAAAATTTGGAGGAATTATCCTTATGGTGAGAGATTTGAAGTGTTTTCTGATCACAAGAGTCTGAAGTGTCTGTTTATACAAAAAGACTTGAATTTGAGGTAGAGGAGGTGGATGGAGTTCATGGAGGATTATGACTTCGAGTTGTATTACCATCCGAGGAAGGCTAACGTTGTGGCCGATGCTTTGAGCAGGAAATCAATTAGCAGTGTAGCTTATATCGCCATCCAAGAATGGCAAATGTTGAGTACTCTTGGTGAGTTTAATTTGCATCTTGGTGAGTCCGTTGAGGCTACAGCCTTATTTTCAGTAGCTGCACAACCTACACTTGTGAACTGAGTGTTAGAAACGCAGAAGGGTGACCTTAAGGTAGAAACCATCAGGGAGAAGATCTCCAGTGGGAAAGTGGAAAGAGGCTTGATTGTGTATCCCGACTAGAGTGTGAGGTACCATGACCGTTTGTTCGTACCGGAGTCTTACCGAGAGGAGGTACTCCAAGAGTTTCACCATTCATGCCTTGGGGTGCATCCGGAGGCACAAAGATGTATCACGATCTTAGTCGCCAGTTTTGGTGGAGGGGTATGAAAAAGGATGTAGCTATGTTTGTATCGAAGTGTTTTACTTGTCAGCAAGTGAAGGTCGAGCATCAAAGGCCAGCGGGTTTGTTGCAACCCTTGCCTATAACCATGTGGAAGTGGGAGCATGTCATGATGGATTTTGTTGTGGGCCTTCCGAGGACTCAATGGGGTAGTGATGCTATTTGGGTGGTAGTTGACCGGTTGACCAAGTCGGCGCACTTTATAGCTATAAGTGTAAGTGTAGACACCCCATTTTTGACCGCCCTTTAAGACTTGGGCGCTACTGATGGTTTACTTGGTGGTGAAAGATGTGCAGAGCAAAGGTTCGATTTTGTTCAGCAAGAGGAGAGTCAAATCCTAACCTCACACCCCATTTTTGGACTAAAACTATTTTGAATGGTTTTTAGACCTTAAAACCCTCTCTTTCAAAATATTTTTGAAAAGAAGTTTCTACGATGTTCCGAGGCTCGCATTTTGTCAAATGTTACGCTTTTCGGTAAACCGATCAAGGACAAAGTGGAAATGAATGAAAGAGAGATGAAATCTTTGAAAAATCCTTCAAAACACCTTGTTTAGGGGTTTGGAGTTGAAGAAAAGAGGAGAAGAGGAAAGAAACCAAGTTGGAGAAGAAGATGGGCATGAATCGTTAGGAGAGAGACGCGCAGTCCTCGCCAAATCAGGCCTATCCTTTTGTATACTTGGATTTAAGCTATGAGGCTACCACTGTTGAAAAGAAGACTTCTGGGGCTTCATTTTATACTCAAGAATCTCCTAAAGCCGAGTCCGGATGGGGGAGATATGATTGGTTGAAGTTGGGCATCATTCCGGTTGGACCGAAACTGAGCAACCTTCACTAAAAGAGAGATATCTCTTAGCACACATGGAATTTTGATGTGAGGCTTCCAAATTTGGAAAGAAGACTTCTGGGGCTACAGTTTAGGCTCAAGAATGACCTGAAAAGGAGTCCAGATGAAGGAATTAGGCTTGCTTCAAGTCAGGGACCAGCATTGATTTTTTCTATTGGCCTCTATGGAACTGCATCGGCCACAATTGGACCTCATCGGCCATAGGTCGGCCAAAAGTGAACCTTATCGGCTACAAATGTTGGCTGATCGGCCAAAAATGTCCAGAAAGCCCAGAATTGGCAGATATTTCTCCTCCAGTTGTTTCTAGGTTATGCCACCTGTCCTAAATCAGATATTTCGACCCAAGCTTGATATTTTGCTATATATGAAGCCTTATATCTCATATTCAAAGGGTTAGAACATTTCTAAAAGGCTTAGAAATTTGAGAACTTCTCACTCTAGAATCCTCTCTCTCTAGAAGTTTTGTGAGCAAAACCTCTCTCCCTCCCTAGAACTCTCTCCTTCGCCTCTTGTTTTAGGCTTAGAAGTGAGAATTTCCTACACTTTTGCAAAGAAACCCTAAACCAAAGTTGATCATATTTGGGTTGAGATAGCTTGGGACTTTGTTTGAGCTCCAAAAGGTTGATTTTGGCTCAGATTTTGGGCTGGTTTTGCAGCTGTATATCAAGGGTAAGAACTCTCTCCCTTTTAGCTTATTTTGCATGCTTGGTTGGCCATCTTTTCACACTACTTTGGGGCTGTTTTTGGGGTGGTGTTGAACTACAAAAACCTCTGTTTTTTCCCCTGTTTTTCAGTCCTAAAAGTGTTGGTTTGTGCTTTGGTTGGCTAGGGTGTTGTCCTGTCTTTTGCTCCTTGGCTTGCAAGGCCTTGTGAGCTAACTTTCAAACTTTTCAAACAACTTATTTTTAGCCTTAGAACCACTGAATTCCAAAGGAATTTCAGTGGTAAAAACCCTATTTTGAGGGCCCAAATAGGAGAGGGTGGTCCCCTCTCCTCTTGTCTTGCTTGCTAGTGTTGATGGCCAACCAAATGAGCATGTGTTTTTACTTCTTTATGGCTTTGTTTAGGCTCATTTTTGTGACTTATCAGACCTTCCATAACTCTGTTTTTGGCTGCCTTGGTCACCTCTTGCATGCTTATTGCACTTGTAGTTTAAATCCTCTTTGCTAGCCTTGTTAGCTTTACAAAGTAGCATGCTTTTGTGGTTTGAATTATCTTATTTCAAGCATGTTTTTGGTGTTATTTTGGCATGTTATAACTCTAATTTTGATTGGTGGACTCACCTCTTGCATGCTTTATACACTTGTAGTGTAATCCATGCTTACTAGTCTAACATGCTTGATGTTTTGGCCAATCATGCTAGCTTATTTTGGCTATACTCCATACATGTTTTAGCATTATTTTGACATGCTTTAGAACTGTTTTGGGCTTCCTTGGTCATATGACTCATGTTTTGTATAGCTATAGTGTAAATGGCTTCACTAGTCTTAAGTTTTGAGACCACTAGCATGTTATATTTGTGATATTTGCATACCTTGGCATCATTTGGAATGATATTTCAGAGCATATAGTGTTGTTACACTTCCATGTTTTCCACTCTTTAAGTGCTTTTGAGAGTTGTACCTTTATGCCTTATTTGTGAGCCATTGCATGAGCCTCATTTTCTTGCCTTTCAAGCCATCATCTCAGTCCATTTTGGCTACTGTTTTGGCCTGCATAAGGTCTGTTTGGGGCTGGTTTGGCCATTTGAGCATTGTCTTGCATGCCTCTAGTGTAATACACTTCACTAGCTTTGATGCTTAAGCCTTGCAACATGCATCACATGAGTTGTTTGCATGATTTTAAGTCATTTAGCATGACATTTCAGTGCTGGAACATATGCCATTATACTCCATGTTTCATCCTTTCAATGCCTTTGGAGAGTTGTGTCTTGTGCCTTAATCTTGCATTAACATGTATGCATGCTTGGCTAGTCCTTGGAGTCTCCATTTCAGCATGTTTTGGCCACTGTTTTGGACATGACTGAGGTCTGTCCATATCCGGTTTAAGTCCATCTTGCATGTTGTTTACATGGTTGTTGGCATGCTCATGTTGCATTAGCTTTGTTTGCATACTTAGGTTGCATTGCATTGAGTTGGCATGCCTTTGGCTTTGATAAGTTAATCATGCTGCATTACATTGTTCACATGCCATTAGTATTACTAAGTCAATCATGTTGCATTGCATGTTATTGCATGCTAGTTGCATTGCATGACATTGTTGCATGTTTGTTGCATGCCATGTTGTTTGCACGCTTGTTATTTGCATTGTGTTTGGCATACCTTGCATTGCATTGTGTTTGGATAGGGCATTAGTCCAAACACGAGGAACGAGAGACGTTTCATACTTGAAGTGATGAAACGTGTCTCATTTCTCGGTCGCCGACCCTCTTGATCAAGCATGATAGAGGTTAAGGCATTTTTGTGTCTTTTGTGCATTCATGTGATATTGATTTGTGCAACTCGGCCTCTTTGGCCATCATAAATTGAAATGCGTGATTGGTGGCTCGAGAGTCGAGCACTACACACCTTTGAGCCTTAGACATGATAAGGGGGTGTAGTTGCACGCACATTTTCTTGTAAATACATTGCCATGCCTCTGTTTGTGCTCTGTTGCAGCAAAAAGGAGAGTTTGCAGGAAGAAGTGGCTGATCGGCTATCTAGTGTGCCGATCGGCTATCAGTAATTGGCCGTTAGCATTGAAATTGGCCGATGGCCATTTTTCTTTGGCCTATGGCCACCCCTCCTGGCCGATGACCTCTCAGTATGTTCATGAGGTGGATCAGAAGTATCATAGAAGTTGGCATAATTTTCAGAGGTGCAGAAGTGTGCAAACAGAGGCAACATGAGGCATGGTAACGGATTTCCAAGCGAGGCGTGTAGACACCCCATTTTGACCGGCCCTAAGACTTGGGCATTTTATTTTGATCATCCTGACCAGAAAAATCAAATTGAAATTTCAAATTCCAAACCTCACCCATTTTGGCCATCACTAATATTTTGATAATTTGTAGTGTTTTATAATTTTATATGTGTGTATTAAATTAGGTGTGTGCATATCTTTTAAGTGTGTTTTATAATTGATAACTATGTTTAAAACAAAAGAAAAGAAAAAAATAAACAAAAGAAAATTAAAAACAAAAAAATATATATAATAAAAAATAAAAAAGAAAAGAAGAAAAAAAATATATAAACAAAAGAAAATTGAAAACAAAAAAATATATATATAATAAAAAATAAAAAAAGAGAAAATAATAAAACAAAAAAATAGAAAAATAGAAAATAAAAAAAAATGATGATGAAGAAAAGAAATGGGGCGGTGGCTTTACAGAAAGAAAGAAAGAAATAATGGTGGTGGACATTTTAAAACAAAAAAAAAAAAAAAAAAAAGAGTGGTACTCAACACCCCACGAGGCAATACACAAGCAAAGAGGAATCTTTCTTCTCTGGAAAGGGTAGATCGAAGGGACACACTCATGGACAGACTACCAACTTTTCTCACTGGAGGGACCAACTGAACCCATCTCTCTTACTCTCTCTCTCTCTCGGCTTGGTAAAAGGGGAAGGAAAAGAACAACCCACGGGGAGAAGGGGGACTCACATGGACACATGAGGGACAGCACACGGGGGCTCTCAAAAAAGGACACACGGCTGGAAACACATGGGGTTTTCTTCACCATTAACACACGGCACACAGACACACTCAGGGACAAAAAAAAAACACACCACTCATCACCTACACACTCTAACACACACATGCATACATATTGGTAGTTTCACACACCCAGGAGGGGGGAGATACACACCACTCATCACCTACACACTCTAACACACACATGCATACATATTGGTAGTTTCACACACCCAGGAGGGGGGAGATACACTCCACACACCACACAGATGGAACCCACGCTCTCTCTCTCTCTCTCTAAAAGAGAGACCCATTTTTAGACATTGAGGGAGAGAGAGGCACGGGTACACAAGGGACAGACCCAGGAGCTCAAACACACACACATACTCACACACCCACGGCCATTGAGACATGAGAGCCACGGCCATTCACTCATCACACACCCAACAGACCCAGCTGAGAGACACGGCACAAAAGGGAGAACACGGACACACACAGATACAGGGGTGAGGGAAGGAGAGACACGACACACCACCACCTCCCATGCACACACCTACTCGAACTCTCTCTCTCATGGCTCTCTCTCTCCCTTTTCTCTCTCTAAGACACCACCCATGCATGACACATGCATGCACATGGGGGGGGACCTCTTTATCTTCTGCCATTGATTGTTACAGCGGAGGAACCCACGCTCTCAAGCGTCGATCTCTCGGTCTCTCTCTCTTTCACTCAGAGAAGAAGTCGGGGAATAAGCTTGGAGGGAGAGAAGATTTGCAGCTTGTGCCATGGAATGGAGCATTGATCTCGAGAAGGGCCTTCGATCAAAGAAACCCGGTCAATCTCTTGAAGCCATACAACAGGTTGGGCTAAGACTTGAGCAGTGGGATAGAGAACCTGCAATTAACATAGCACAGCATAGCATGTTTGGGTTAATTCCAGGGGAGGATAGGCTATTTGCAAACACAATCCTCCTCCGTTTTATAGATGCTTTTGGCTCGGGTGACAAACAGACCAAGCTTTGTGTTGTGAAGGTTTTCTTATCGTTGTCGAGGCACCGTAGAAAGAAACGTGGACAACATGATGGAATCATGTTCAAGTGTAGTTTAGAGAACCGCTTAGAACTGCTAAGACGAGTAAAAATTGTTTTTGACACGGGGGATGCTGAATCAAGAGGACTAGCCTTGGTTCTTTTTGGTTGCTGGGCTGATGTTGCAAAGGACAATGCTGATATGCGATACCTTATACTTTCGAGTTTGGTCTCATGTGATGTTCTGCAGGCAATTGGAGATATGTTTTCTAATCCTACTGGGCTGGCTACCTTGCACTCTACGGATCGTGAAGTCGCTCTTATGGCTCTCATGGCTTACCTTTCATATGTGATTGCTGAACTATTTGACTTGAGTGGGATTATTACTGTATTCTTTTGCGGAATTGTAATGTCACACTACACCTGGCATAATGTGATGGAAAGTTCAAGAGTTGCAACATTGTCATTCGTTTGTGAGACCCTCATCTTTCTTTATGTTGGTATGGATGCCCTGGACATTGAGAAATGGAGATTTGTAAGTGATAGCCCTGGAAAATCAATTAGCGCAGCAAGTTACAATTTGGTGGGTTGGTCTGCGTTTATATGGGCTGGATTGGATTGATTGAAGGCACATGGATGTATGTTAGTTGCTGAATGGCTCGGGGTTTAAAACTTTTATTTTTATTTTGAGTGTTTGTGAGGTTTTATTTTTTTTTATTTTTTTTCTATCCTCTCTCCCTCATTCGGATCTGTAATAATTCAAGTATTGTAATAATTCCCCCACCCCGCTTCTTTCTATCCCATTCTTTTATCGCTTTCCCTAACTGTGTGTATGTATATATCTGACATGCCATGCATATCCATGCTTTACATTCATGTCTCATGCATTAAGATTCGGCTATATTTACATGTGTGGATTTAATCAATTCTTCTGTGATTCTATGCGCTACCTCATGTTTTTGAGACGATTCACATGCCATATTTTAGAAGCCGAATCTTTAGTGCATCTCATGAGTGAATTGCATTAGGATTCTGTATATAAGATCATGCATATTTTACTAACTTTGTTTTGTAGCTGTTCGAGGGACGTCGGTCAATCTGTGAGTTTTTATGCTTTAGCATCCCATTTGTGTGTGATTTTCTTATTATGTTTAGCATCCTACCATGAGGCTAATTGATTAAATGATAAACTGTTTGAATGCCTGTGGATGAAGGCTTGTTGCCTGAATTGGAATGATTCAACGACTGTACGTTTTAGCCCACTTCGTAGTGGCAAATTCACAAACTTTAAGCCCACTTTGTCAAGTGGCAAATTCAAATCCTTTTCGAAAAACAAACATGAAGTTGAATTGTTCCAATTTGCGCAAACTAGTCTATACTTGTATGCTTCACATAGTAAATTTTAGGATTTACTAAAATAATCAGAACATAAACATATAAAGAAAATAAAAGTCATATCATGGTTTAGTAGAGGCCGATCTTTTGATCGGGTGAGTGGGGGTGCTCATTATTGACCTTCCCCTCTCATACCTAAGGTTCCGAGCCAAGCATCCTTGGTTACGACGAACAGTGGCCTTGGCGCCGAGTCATGGGTTTCCTAATTTCCAAAATATTAGGTGGCGACTCTGAGTTCTGATGACGCAGTCCATTTTTGACAAAATTGTAATAAAATGGATTTTCAATAAAAGTTGCCAAATCTGGACTCTCATCAATGTTTCACATTGCACTCGTGAGACTTGAGATCAAAGAGATCTCGGGAGTAGGTTGAAAACCCGAGAGGGCGGCTTTGGCAAAAGTTAGAGCACAAAAGGAGAATGCCAATACCCGAGTGAACCTTGGCCGGAACTACGATGGCCTGATTCCTATCTTTGGGATACGTAGGTAGCTTCATCTCGAAGTTCAGCCCTAATAATTTTCATTTCGTCCATGTTTGATTGGTGTGTCTATAGTCGACTTGGTTGTCCTACCCGTGTTTGATTGGTGTATTTTCATTCTGTTCAGTTCAGTTGGTTCGAGTCAACTTGGTTCAGTTCGGTTCGGTTCGGTTCGACGGTTTGGTTCGGTCCAGCTTTACTTGGCTTCATTCGGTTCGGATTGGCTTGGTTCAAATCGGCTCGATTCGGTTATCCCCTTTGATTATCTGGTTTGGGACTATGCACCCCAATGGTTGATTCCATGTTAGTTGAGTAGTGGCCATTTGCATAAATCGATTTTGATTAATTTGAATGAAGCTGACTAATTTTTCTCGAAAATTGTTCCATTTTTGCAAAACTTGGACCATTCTTTGGATTTGAAAAGGGAAAATTTTCAGTGCTCACAATTTA
This sequence comes from Camellia japonica, assembly GCA_030407325.1. Classification (NCBI taxonomy): domain Eukaryota; kingdom Viridiplantae; phylum Streptophyta; class Magnoliopsida; order Ericales; family Theaceae; genus Camellia; species Camellia japonica. The sequence goes on from JAPPVO010000017.1 coordinate 65,832,251, forward strand.
GCTTACACGATTTGAAATAGAAAATGGAATAAGTATGCTAATCTAACTCTCATGTTGATCAAAACATTTTTACAAAAAAAACTCAAAAAAAAAAATATAATAAAATAAAATAAATAATTTTTTTTTTTTCAAGGTAATGAATTAGGGGCGTAGTCGAGTTCGAGATTCTGTCTTTTCCACCACTCGAGTCAACTCGTCAGTGTATATCAGTGTGTTTTCATACCAATCAGTGTATTTATACCAATCAGGGTATTCATACCAGTCAGTATATATAAGTGTGTTCCTTTCATACCAGTCAGTATAATTATACCAGTCGGTGTATTTATACCACTCAGTGTATATAAGTGTGTTTGGATTAATTTGCTTCGTTTTTCAGTTCGTTAGGGCTTTTGTTGATTCAGATCAGTAAAGAGTCAATGTCTAATTCAGACTTCAAACAAGTTCAATCAAACAAATTGTTTTCAAGCTCAAAGTGATATGCCAGTCATGCCAGTGATGAGCAAAAACAAAAAAAGAAACTGATTTCATTGAAGTTAGGGGAGGACATCCCCGATTATAGAGACTCCAAACAAAAAAAAAAAAAAAAAAAAAACAAAACAAAAAAAAAACAAAAAAAAAAACAACATATATACAAAAAAAAAAAAAAGAAATACAAAAACAAACCCAGAAAAATAAAAATAAAAAATAAATACAAAGTCCAGAAAAAAAAAGGGGGGGGGATCTTGCTCTTCTTTCTCCTCCGGTGACGGCAACTTCACTTACTCGGCTCTTCCGTCGCCGAGCTCTTCCTCTTTTTGTCGTCAGCCTTCGAAGGCCCTGCCTCAGTGTTTCCGGCAAAAGTGTTAACTTTTCGCCGACCATCAAAGGAAAAGTACGCCGGCGCTCCGAACTGGTCCAGACAAATGGCTTGTCGTTTTACCTCTCTACTCTCCATCAAGGTAGTCTTCCGTTTCAGTTCTTTGTTCTCTGCCTTCAGCGCACAAACCTCTGCTCATGCATCCTTATACATCTGCTGAAGCACATTGAGTTGGGCATTAACCCGATGTAGCGCACTCGTTCTGTTTTGCAGACGGTGAGACAAATTAGTGACCGCGGCCACTGTTTCCATACACGACTTCAACGTGAGGTGGTTAGCATCAATATCAGTTTGAGCAGCCATCACTTGCTCAACTGTGAGTGTGGGAAGACTGGGATGAGTAAGACCAGAGGCACTTGGCCCAGAGGAGCTCGATGGATCATTAAGGTCCGGAAACAGAGAGAGAGGGCGAGACGAAGCCATGTATGGGAAGAAAGAGGAAAGAAGGCAGTCACAGAAGAGTGGGAGAAAATAGAAGAGGAAAAGAAGAATGGCAGAAAACAGAAGAGAAAAAGAAGAAGGAGGAGGACGATGGAAGAGCGATAGAGAAGATGGAGAAGAAGAAGAGAATGGTTAAGAAGAAGAAGGCGGATACTGAAGAGAAGAAGAAGACGAGAGAGAAAGACAAAGAGAGGAAGAGAACCGAGGCGAGCGTCGTTCGAGGCCTGCTTTTGTCGGCCAGTGACGCAAAAGCAGGCCGCGTGACAAACGCGGCAAGAGACGCGGGAGAGTTGTGTATGCATATATGTATATATATTGTATAGCCATGTAATATAGATATTTGTTTGAACATTTTGGTCATACGAGTGGCTTGGGTTCAGTGGTGTGGCTCAATGGTTGAAGGCTGAAAGGCTGAGCCCGAGGTCAGGGGTTCGAACCCCACATCGAGTTTTTTTTTTCTTTGTTTTGGTTTTGATATATATATGTTTTGTACACCTATATATAGATATATATATATATTTTTTGAATTGTTTCTGTCACACGAGTGGCTTGGGTTCAATGGTTAGGCCCAGTGGTTGAAGAGTGAGAGGCTGAGCCTGAGGTCAGGGGTTCGAACCCCACATTGAGTGTTTCTTTTGGTTTATTTTGGTTTTATGTATATATATGTCTTGTATAGTATATATATATTTGTTTGTATATTTTGTCACAAGAGTGACGTGGCTCAGTGGTTAAGGACTCGGAGGCCGAGCTTGAGGTCAGGGGTTCGACACCCCGTATCCCATGTCCATGCATTTTGCATTTTTCCTTTCTTTTTTTTGCGTGTTTTGCGTACGTGTGCTGACGTCAGCAAAACGGCATATGCCTTCTCAGTAACGGCATCTTCTCACTGACGGTTGCAAACGGAATATTCTCCATCTGTGTATATATCCGTATATGTTTGTGTATAGGTTCGTATATGTGTCGTATACACCCGTATATATACTGTATATGTCTGTGTACATATCTGTATATATCTGTCTGTATGATTGTCTATATGTGTATACCGTATGTATCTATCTGTGTGTATTTTTGTCTGTATATGAACATATGTATACCGTATATGCATGTCTGTGTATATTGTCGTATTTGTATGTATTTTGTCTATACATGGTATATGTATATGGTATTTGGTTCGAACATACAATTCCTTCTTTCATTCTGTGCATCTATCGCACAATAATCTCACTTCGTTCACCTACCACACAAATTTCGAATTCAATTCCATCGCACTATTTTGTGCAATCCCCCGGTCTAGGAGACCTTAAATCCCCGGTCTAGGAGACCTCAAAATCCTTGGTCTAGGAGACCTTAAATCCCCGGTCTAGGAGACCTCAAAATCCCCGGTCTAGGAGACCTCAAAATCCTTGGTCTAAGAGACCTTAAATCCCCGGTCTAGGAGACCTCAAAATCCTTGGTCTAGGAGACCTTAAATCCCCGGTCTAGGAGAACTCAAAATCCTTGGTCTAGGAGACCTCAAAATCCCCGGTCTAGGAGACCTCAAAATCCTCGGTCTAGGAGACCTTAAATCCCCGGTCTAGGAGACCTCAAAATCCCTGGTCTAGGAGTCCTCAAAATCCTTGGTCTAGGAGACCTTAAATCCCCGGTCTAGGAGACCTCAAAATCCTTGGTCTAGGAGACCTCAAAATCCCTGGTCTAGGAGTCCTCAAAATCCTTGGTCTAGGAGACCTTAAATCCCCGGTCTAGGAGACCTCAAAATCCCCGGTCTAGGAGACCTTAAATCCCCGGTCTAGGAGACCTCAAAATCCCCGGTCTAGAAGACCTTAAATCCCCGGTCTAGGAGACCTCAAAATCCCCGGTCTAGGAGACCTCAAAATCCTTGGTCTAGGAGACCTTAAATCCCCGGTCTAGGAGACCTCAAAATCCTCGGTCCAGGAGACCTCAAAATCCTTGGTCTAGGAGACCTTAAATCCCCGGTCTAGGAGACCTCAAAATCCCCGGTCTAGGAGACCTTAAATCCCCGGTCTAGGAGGCCTCAAAATCCTCAGTCTAGGAGACCTCAAAATCCTTGGTCTAGGAGACCTTAAATCCCCGGTATAGGAGACCTCAAAATCCTCGGTCTAGGAGACCTCAAAATCCTTGGTCCAGGAGACCTCAAAATCCTCGGTCCAGGAGACCTCAAAATCCCCGGTCTAGGAGACCTTAAATCCCCGGTCTATGAGACCTCAAAATCCCCGGTCTAGGAGACCTCAAAATCCCCGGTCCAGGAGACCACAAAATCCTCGGTCCAGGAGACCTCAAAATCCTTGGTCTAGGAGACCTTAAATCCCCGGTCTAGGAGACCTCAAAATCCCCGGTCTAGGAGACCTCAAAATCCTTGGTCTAGGAGACCTTAAATCCCCGGTCTAGGAGACCTCAAAATCCTTGGTCTAGGAGGCCTCAAAATCCTTAGTCTAGGAGACCTTAAATCCCCGGTCTAGGAGACCTCAAAATCCCCGGTCTAGGAGACCTTAAATCCCCGGTCTAGGAGACCTCAAAATCCCCGGTCTAGGAGACCTCAAAATCCATGGTCTAGGAGACCTTAAATCCCCGGTCTAGGAGACCTCAAAATCCTCGGTCTAGGAGACCTCAAAATCCCCGGTCTAGGAGACCTTAAATCCCCTGTCTGGGAGACCTTAAACCTTACGGTCTAGGAGACCTTAAATCCTCTGGTGTCTAGGAGAGCCTAAATTCTACAGTGTCTAGAACCCCTTCTCTCATTTGTGTGATATGCACATTTGAATGCGATGCACCCCCCTCTCTCATTTGTGTGGTATGCACATTTGAATGCGATGCAACCCTTTCTCTCATTTGTGTGGTATGCACATTTGAATGCGATGCACTTTTCTCTCATTTGTGTGGTATGCACATTTGTAGGTGATGTACCCTCTTCTTTCATGGTCTAGGAGACCTTAAATCCTATAAAGGTGCAAATTCTTTGGTGTTTGTCGTGCCCGAACGACTTTAGGTGGTCTGGTATAGCCACCTGCCTGTGATTGCAATGAGTTCTTAGGAGACCAACTGCGATGGTGAAAACTAGAGTTCGAATGGCAATGCTTAGAACGCAAAAGATTCGGGATTTTCGAGATTAAAGTCTGGTTTAAATACCCAGGGGTGTATCCCCGACTTGAAATCTGTATGGCAGCCCCATAGGTTCAGGTAGCTTGTATGCGCCTCAATTCTGGATACTGAACCAACCTAGTCTGTCACCCCATTGGAGAATAGGGAAAGTTGTAAATATGATCAGAAAAGCGGCATCCGTGGCCACGCAAATTGGTTAAAAAACAGCAGGTGCGCCTGTCTGTTCACACCACTCAAACCGGCTTCGCGTAACGTATAAGTCCAATTTTCAAACCGGCTTCGCGTAAGCGTATAAGTCTAATTACAAATCGGCCTCGCGTAGCGTGTAAGTCCAATTATCAAAATCTTCCTGCATATCACTTGCATTCTGCCCCTGAACTACGCTAGTTTGATTCCTTGCAAAGGGATACGTAGGCAACCTTCGGGTTCAACCATATGCATTGCATTTTGTTTGATTGCCCAAGTCTTACGGCCTTGTCAAAAGGGTCGTCTTCTGGCTTTGACATTCACTCACGTCATTTCATGACTTCGAGCTCTGTCAAAGAGGGGCAACTGTAGACACCCCATTTTGACCGGCCCTAAGACTTGGGCATTTTATTTTGATCATCCTCACCAGAAAAATCAAATTGAAATTTCAAATTCCAAACCTCACCCATTTTGGCCATCACTAATATTTTGGTAATTTGTAGTGTTTTATAATTTTATATGTGTGTATTAAATTAGGTGTGTGCATATCTTTTAAGTGTGTTTTATAATTGATAACTATGTTTAAAACAAAAGAAAAGAAAAAAATAAACAAAAGAAAATTGAAAACAAAAAAATATATATATAATAAAAAAAATAAAAAAGAAAAGAAGAAAAAAAAATATATAAACAAAAGAAAATTGAAAACAAAAAATATATATATAATAAAAAATAAAAAAAGAGAAAATAATAAAACAAAAAAATAGAAAAATAGAAAATAAAAAAAAATGATGATGAAGAAAAGAAATGGGGCGGTGGCTTTACAGAAAGAAAGAAAGAAATAATGGTGGTGGACATTTTAAAACAAACAAAAAAAAAAAAAAAAAAGAAGAAGAGTGGTACTCAACACCCCACGAGGCAATACACAAGCAAAGAGGAATCTTTCTTATCTGGAAAGGGCAGATCGAAGGGACACACTCATGGACAGACTACCAACTTTTCTCACTGGAGGGACCAACTGAACCCATCTCTCTTACTCTCTCTCTCTCTCTCAGCTTGGTAAAAGGGGAAGGAAAAGAACAACCCACGGGGAGAAGGGGGACTCACATGGACACATGAGGGACAGCACACGGGGGCTCTCAAAAAAGGACACACGGCTGGAAACACATGGGGTTTTCTTCACCATTAACACACAGCACACAGACACACTCAGGGACAAAAAAAAAACACACCACTCATCACCTACACACTCTAACACACATGCATACATATTGGTAGTTTCACACACCCAGGAGGGGGGAGATACACTCCACACACCACACAGATGGAACCCACGCTCTCTCTCTCTCTCTCTCTAAAAGAGAGACCCATTTTTAGACATTGAGGGAGAGAGAGGCACGGGTACACAGGGGACAGACCCAGGAGCTCAAACACACACACATACTCACACACCCACGGCCATTGAGACATGAGAGCCACGGCCATTCACTCATCACACACCCAACAGACCCAGCTGAGAGACACGGCACAAAAGGGAGAACACGAACACACACAGATACAGGGGTGAGGGAAGGAGAGACACGACACACCACCACCTCCCATGCACACACCCACTCGAACTCTCTCTCTCTCATGGCTCTCTCTCTCCCTTTTCTCTCTCTAAGACACCACCCATGCATGACACATGCATGCACATGGGGGGGGACCTCTTTATCTTCTGCCATTGATTGTTACAGCGGAGGAACCCACGCTCTCAAGCGTCGATCTCTCGGTCTCTCTCTCTTTCACTCAGAGAAGAAGTCGGGGAATAAGCTTGGAGGGAGAGAAGATCTGCAGCTTGTGCCATGGAATGGAGCATTGATCTCGAGAAGGGCCTTCGATCAAAGAAACTCGGTCAATCTCTTGAAGCCATACAACAGGTTGGGCTAAGACTTGAGCAGTGGGATAGAGAACCTGCAATTAACATAGCACAGCATAGCATGTTTGGGTTAATTCCAGGGGAGGATAGGCTATTTGCAAACACAATCCTCCTCCGTTTTATAGATGCTTTTGGCTCGGGTGACAAACAGACCAAGCTTTGTGTTGTGAAGGTTTTCTTATCGTTGTCGAGGCACCGTAGAAAGAAACGTGGACAACATGATGGAATCATGTTCAAGTGTAGTTTAGAGAACCGCTTAGAACTGCTAAGACGAGTAAAAATTGTTTTTGACACGGGGGATGCTGAATCAAGAGGACTAGCCTTGGTTCTTTTTGGTTGTTGGGCTGATGTTGCAAAGGACAATGCTGATATGCGATACCTTATACTTTCGAGTTTGGTCTCATGTGATGTTCTGCAGGCAATTGGAGATATGTTTTCTAATCCTACTGGGCTGGCTACCTTGCACTCTATGGATCGTGAAGTCGCTCTTATGGCTCTCATGGCTTACCTTTCATATGTGATTGCTGAACTATTTGACTTGAGTGGGATTATTACTGTATTCTTTTGCGGAATTGTAATGTCACACTACACCTGGCATAATGTGATGGAAAGTTCAAGAGTTGCAACATTGTCATTCGTTTGTGAGACCCTCATCTTTCTTTATGTTGGTATGGATGCCCTGGACATTGAGAAATGGAGATTTGTAAGTGATAGCCCTGGAAAATCAATTAGCGCAGCAAGTTACAATTTGGTGGGCTGGTCTGCGTTTATATGGGCTGGATTGGATTGATTGAAGGCACATGGATGTATGTTAGTTGCTGAATGGCTCGGGGTTTAAAACTTTTATTTTTATTTTGAGTGTTTGTGAGGTTTTATTTTATTTTATTTTTTTTCTATCCTCTCTCCCTCATTCGGATCTGTAATAATTCAAGTATTGTAATAATTCTCCCACCCCGCTTCTTTTTATCCCATTCTTTTATCGCTTTCCCTAACTGTGTGTATGTATATATCTGACATGCCATGCTTATCCATGCTTTACATTCATGTCTCATGCATTAAGATTCGGCTATATTTACATGTGTGGATTTAATCAATTCTTCTGTGATTCTATGCGCTACCTCATGTTTTTGAGACGATTCACATGCCATATTTTAGAAGCCGAATCTTTAGTGCATCTCATGAGTGAATTGCATTAGGATTCTGTATATAAGATCATGCATATTTTACTAACTTTGTTTTGTAGCTGTTCGAGGGACGTCGGTCAATCTGTGAGTTTTTATGCTTTAGCATCCCATTTGTGTGTGATTTTCTTATTATGTTTAGCATCCTACCATGAGGCTAATTGATTAAATGATAAACTGTTTGAATGCCTGTGGATGAAGGCTTGTTGCCTGAATTGGAATGATTCAACGACTGTACGTTTTAGCCCACTTCGTAGTGGCAAATTCACAAACTTTAAGCCCACTTTGTCAAGTGGCAAATTCAAATCCTTTTCGAAAAACAAACATGAAGTTGAATTGTTCCAATTTGCGCAAACTAGTCTATACTTGTATGCTTCACATAGTAAATTTTAGGATTTACTAAAATAATCAGAACATAAACATATAAAGAAAATAAAAGTCATATCATGGTTTAGTAGAGGCTGATCTTTTGATCGGGTGAGTGGAGGTGCTCATTATTGACCTCCCCGTCTCATACCTAAGGTTCCGAGCCAAGCATCCTTGGTTACGACGAATAGTGGCCTTGGCGCCGAGTCATGGGTTTCCTAATTTCCCAAAATATTAGGTGGCGACTCTGAGTTCTGATGACGCAGTCCATTTTTGACAAAATTGTAATAAAATGGATTTTCAATAAAAGTTGCCAAATCTGGACTCTCATCAATGTTTCACATTGCACTCGTGAGACTTGAGATCAAAGAGATCTCGGGAGTCCGAACTGTTTAACGCGTGCGAGTACCCCCCGGGCATGTTACAAGGCGATCGAGCATGCATCTTCGAACTCTTAGAACTGAGCTGAGGCTTTATGATTTGTAATTAGCTTTACTTGATTAGTTAGCTTTTGAATTTGTAATTAAACTAGCTAATTTGTCAATTAGTTAACGTGTTGTAATAATTAGCTTAGTGTTAGCTAGTTATTCAATTTGATTATGTAATAATTAGTCTAATTAGATTATTAGATTAGTTAGAATAGCTTAGTGTAGTTAGCTTAGCTTTCATTTGGACCCTCCGTCGAGAGGGCGAATTTTGTAATAAGTGTGCGTGAGTGTGTGAATGTCTTCCAACCCCACGTCTTTCTCCCTTTTACTTAACCGCTTACGATGGTTAGTTCTAGGTCATGTTTCAATTAGCATACTTATGCTTCGCATGTTTGCATCCATTCATCTGTCTTGCATGCACCAGGCTCGCGCATCATTCAAACTGCATTGTATTTCAATTCACTTTCTTGAATACGTGTTTCTAAGCATATTATCAAATGTTGCATTCATATGCCATTCTAGGTAGCCGAGCCTATCTTAGTTGCATTTTTGCATGTGTTGTATTAGGCATTGTTAACATAAGCTAGGATCATGTATGATTTCTAACTAGCTTCTTTTTTGGCTTAGAGTACTAGGTAAGCTTTTACGCTTTAGCATCCTTGCATGTGTGTAAGTGTTGCCATGTTCAGCATGCTTGCCATGAGGCTACTTGCTTAAATGTTCAACTGCATGAATGCCTGTGGATGAAGGTTGGATTGCTTGAATTGGAACAATTCATCGAAATGTAAGTTTTAAGCCCACTTAAGAGTGGCAAAATTTTGTTTTCTAAGCCCACTAGAGGGTGGCAAAATCCATGTCTTAGCCTACTGTAACAGGTCCGCGAGGGAACTCACGAGTTACAGTTCGGACTCAATTTTGTTTGTTGCGGTTCGTAATCTGAACCAAAGAGTCCAACTCTGGCAAATCGTTTTGAAGAAAAAAACAGATTTTGAAAAGAAGTGCCAAACATGGACTGCTTTGCCAGATACAGAGTCGCCACCTAAATATTTTTATAATGGGAAATTTAGGAAACCCTGACTCGGTGCCGAAGGCCACGTGTCCGTCATCACCAAATGTCTTGGCTCGGGAGCTTGGGTACGATCGGGGAAGGTCAGCTATGAGCACCCCCTTTCGCCCGGTCCGAAGACCGGCCTCTACTAACCATGATATCCGATTTTGAAAACGTTACATGTTCTTATTCCGGTTATTAGCCTAGAATTACTATGTTATGCGCGCAGCAAACAAGTATAGACTAGATTGCCTAATTTGGAAATAATCATTGCATATCCGTTCGTTTTGAAAGCGTTTCGGAATTTGCTACTTGCAAGTAGGCTAAAACACGGATTTCAACGAGTTTTTCCAACTCAAGCAATCCAACCTCCACCCACAGGCATTCAAACAGTTTATCTCATATAAGCACTTAGCCTCATGGTAGTCATGCTGTCATGTTAACATTCACACGCATGCGAGATGCTAAAGCATAAACACTTACATCGTACTCCGTGCCAAAACAATAAACTAGTTAGCAAACATGCATGTCCTAGTTCATGTTGAAATGACTAATGCAACACATACAAAGATGCAGTTTAGAGTAGGCTCGGCTAACCCTAAAATGGCATGTGAAATGCTACAATTATCACGTATTCAATTTGGAAATTGAAATACAATACAGTTTGTATGATGTACCGAGCCCGGTGCATGTAAGACAAATGCATGGATGCACGCATGCATTGCATAAGGTATGCTAAAATAAACGTGCCCTAATCTACCATCATAAGCAGGTAAATAAAAGGGAAGAAAGAGGTGGGGGTTGGAAGACATACACCCACTCACGCACACTTATTACAGATTTGCCCTCGCACGGAGGGACCGAATAAATATACAAATTAATTAACTACGCCAGCTAATTAAATATTACAGATTAATTAAATTAATTAAACAAATTAATTAATCTAATTAAAACAGTAAAGCCCTCGGGAAGCGGGTCAGATGCAACGCATGCTCGGGATTTGCTCGGAATCGTACTGCCATGCATAGTCTGCCTCTGTTTTCCCTGCTTTGCTCCTCTGAAGACTGCCAAAGTCTCAGGAATGCCTCTCTGGACACTGGAGGATACCACCGGCTGAATAGAATTGCCACCGGCTGAATAGAATTGCCACCGGCACAAAATAGATCCATCGGCCATAGATTGGCTGCCGGTCGGCACTAAATACTGCCGGCCGGCAATAAGTTCCTACAGAACCTGCAACTCACAGCAGCATAGGGCAAAATCTTGCATAGCAATACAATTCAAGCAATGTGTGCACCAATCGCACTCCCTATCATGTTAATGACTCAAGGGAGGATGTGCCTCGATTCTCGGGCCACCAATCACGCATTTCCATGCATGATGGCCTAAAGAATCAAGTGTGCACTTCAATTTCAAATGAAATGCAAACCAAACAAATAAAGGGGCCCAATTCCCATCACCAAATCAAGGGACAAGGCATGCATGTCTATGTGTGCAATCCTAAGCATGTCAACTAGTATGCAACATGGGATGCAAATAAGAATGCTAGTATGCAAACACACATACAAGGCAAGCATGTAAACCAAGCAAAGGGGTGGACTTAAACATGACTTAGGCAACTCCAACTAGGCCCAAAATCAGTAGCCAAAACTAAGAAAATGAAAGCCAAAATGCACACACACGTGCATGCAATCATGGTCCAACACCTAAGGCTCAACAAAGAGGTATTGAACTACACTTAATGCAACCACACATGGCATGAAGCAAATGACTAAAAACAGAATTTTAGCACATTAAAACAAGGCCTAAAGATCACCTAGATGGCATCTAAATGGCCTAAATTCAAAGGCATGCACAAATGCACTTTCAAGGAGCATGAAACATAAACTCTTGAAGCAATAGAAGAGCTATGAAATGCAAGCATACAAGCATGTTAAATGGACTGAAATGACATGGAAAGTGACTCCAATCCACTAAATCAAAGTAAACAAAACATGCTATACACTTACATACTTGAGGCCAACAAGCCCAAAAATGCAAAGAGGCTATATAATGCATGCTAGGGTCGACTCAAACAACCTAAGACAGACCTAGAGCATGGCAAAATAAGCACAAAACATTCACGTATCTAAGCCTAAAACATGCTCAAACAAAGGCACACAACCTAAGGCATATTAAGGCAATCACAAGGCATTACAAGGTAGGTATGCAAGGCATGCATGGTGTACCAAAACCAACTTAAAAAAACATGTTATATTATGGCAATATAAGCATGAAAAACAGCCATGGCATGCTCAACACACAATCAAACATGGGCTTCCTTAAGAGACCAAAAAGGGGCCCTTTCAAGGACAACAAGGAGAGGGGGTGGCCCCCTCCTCCTTGAGACTTCAAGGCACCATCTCCACCACTAAAATCCCTCAAGATTTCAGTGGTGAAGAGGCCCAAACACCAAAGTCTCGAAACTTGCACAAAATAGCACAAAAATGGGGCCTTTCAAGGCCTAAGGGTGGTCAAACACACCCAAACCACAAAACACTCTTAACAAACAATCAAGAGGGCCTAAAAATAGAACTTTTTTATGTTATACACTAAACACAAAAACAGCTCTAAGATAGGTAGAAATAGGATGCAAAAATGGGGAATAAAAGGGAAGTTTCTTACCCTTGAAGACCACCTTCACAAGCAATGCTCCAGCAGCCTTCTTGAGCTTGAATCCACTCAAAAACTTCCAAAACAATCCTCAAGGGGGTTTAAGTCCAAGGGATGGTGTGGTGGTGTGTGTTTATGAGCAAAAGTATGACCAAAAACACACTTATAGAGATAGGATATGTATCTAACCCTAACCCTAGAACTCAAACTTTAAGAAAAGCTGTAAAAATGTCTAACAAGTGTCTAACCTCCATGCCAAGAGAAGACCCTCTCCTATATAGGCAATTCCCTCTTGTAAGGCTTACAAAACAAGCCATCCAAGAGGGAAATCCCTCCATACACGTGTATGGAGGGGAATGGAGTGGGTGCCAGCTATCACAGCTGGCACAAAATATCTGCAAAAAGCAGATGAACAGTAGTCGGCTGGCCAAAATTGTCATTTTGACAAAATGGAGTGTCGACCGGCAACAAATAGTGCTGACCGGCAATATATATTGCCGGTGGCAAGGAAAACCAGCCGGTGGCCTCTAGCTAGTGCCGGTGGTGTGTGGGGATGCCTCACAAGGTATTCCCTGCCCCTCCAAGGCAAAACATAAGTGTTTGGTGCAAAACCAGACACAAAACAGTCGAGTTCGGAGATCCTGAGGCAAGGCGCGTAGCCGAGGACTCCGGGAACTCCAAACGAACACAAACATGGATAATCACCGAGTGTTCAAGCGGTGACGTCCAAGTCTTGAGGACGGTAAAAAATGGGGTGTCTACACCTACTTGCGAGTAGCACCTTCAAACCATTTTCAAACAAACATGAGATGTTTTGTTCCAACTTAGGCGATCTAGTCTATACTTGTATGCTGTGCGCATCACATAGTAGTTCTAGGTTAATAACCGGAATAAGAACACATGTGTTTTCAAAACAACATATCATGCTTAGTAAAGGCCGATCTTTTGATCGGGCGAGCAGGGGTGCTCATTGCATGACCTTCCTCTCTCGTACCCAAGTTCCCGAGCCGAGGCAACTTTGGTGATGACAGAGACGTGGCCTTAGGCACGAGTCAGGTTTCCTAAATTCCCCAAAATAAAATATTTAGGTGGCGACTCTATATCTGGCAAAGCAGTCCATGTTTAGCACTTCTTTATTAAAATCAGTTTTCCAAAACGATTTGCCGGATTTGGACTCTTTGGTGATTTATCAATCTTGCATTGGACTTTGCAAGATTAGATTTAGAACCGTGACATTGAGTCCGAACTGTAGTAGCTAAGGAACAAAACGATTTCGCGCCCTTGCGCGCGGAGCCGGGACGTTCGGGCCGTCTACAGTAAGCGACTCGGTGGATTACCTTGCCGACCTTTATATTAGGGACATAGTCAGATTGCACGGGGTCCCTGTGACTATTGTTTCTGATAGAGATCCGCATTTTACAGCTCGACTGTGGCAGAGCTTGTAGAGTGCCTTGGGCACTAGATTGACCTTTAGTACTGCGTATCATCCTTAGACTGACGGACAGTCCGAGTGTACTATTCAGATCCTTGAAGATATGCTTCAAGGTTGTGTCCTTGATTTTAAAGGGTCGTGGGAGAGGCACTTGCCCTTAGTGGAGTTTGCCTATAACAATAGCTTTTAATTGAGTATTGTATGGCACCATTTGAGTCCTTGTATGGCTGACTGTGTAGATCCCCAGTGTGTTGGACCGAGGTGGGTGATGCACCTTTGTTAGGCCCAAACTTGGTTTGAGAAACGACAGAGAATGTGACACTTATTCGTAAGAGGTTGGTTATGGCCTAGAGTCGCCAGAAGAGTTATGCCGACCGTAGGAGGAGACCCTTATCTTTTGAGGTGGGAGACTATGTGTTCTTAAAAATATCACTTAGGCAGGGTTTGATGAGATTTAGGAACAGTGGGAAGTTGTTCCCTCGATTCATTAGGCCTTTTGAGATCCTTGAGTGGGTCGGAGAGGTTGCTTATCGGTTGGAGTTGCCGCCACAACTTTCCGGAGTGCATGACGTGTTTCACATTAGTATGCTTTGGAAGTATTAGCTGGATCCATCACACGTGTTAGACTGGACCGACTTGGAGGTAGATGAGAATGCCTCATATGAGGAGAGACCGGTGAGGGTGTCATGACCCGAACCCGCCCCTAAGGGTTAAGGACATAACCGGCCAGTAATCCTGAGATTACCTACGGCCTCAATACAAAACAAATATAAATTATCAGAGTAAAAGGGGCCAAACGGAAGTAAAAATTTAAAACTTTGTCCATAGAGCTGTGCTTATATGCACACCAAAACAAGCCATACTCGTATATGTTAATAACCCACATCAAAAGTGCAGTAGCATAACTTCTTTACAGACAGGATCATATAGACCGAGTCAACCCATAGCAAACTATATACAAATATACACAAAATCCTTGCCAACGGAACATAATATAAATATGTAACAAAATGGCAAGGTTGGGTCTCGTGCGTGAGACACAAGGCTGACTCTCCCAAGACTCCTGCTGTCCCTGGCTGACTTCACTGGGGCTGGGGTTGGACCTCATTCGGTTCACCTACAATTACATGAATGAGAGTGAGCGAATGCCCAGTGAATAATATCAAATAAACAAGTTACATAAGCAATTATTGGAACATTGCAACAATCGGCCTTCGGCCGAAGGCCGAGTCATTCATGTCAATCGGCCTTGGGCCCAATCATTCATTTCAATCGGCCTTTGGCCCAATTATTCATTTCCATCGGCCTTTGGCCCAATCATTCATTTCCATCGACCTTTGGCCCAATTATTCATTTCCATCGGCCTTTGGCCCAATTATTCATTTCCATCAGCCTTTGACCCAATCATTCATTTCCATCGGCCTTTGGCCCAATTATTCATTTCAATCGTTCATATCCATCGGCCTTTGGCCCAATCATTTATATCAATCGGCCTTTGGCCCAATTATTCATTTCAATCGTTCATATCCATCGGCCTTTGGCCCAATCATTTATATCAATCGGCCTTTGGCCCAATTATTCATTTCAATCGTTCATATCCATCGGCCTTTGGCCCAATCATTTATATCGATCGGCCTTTGGCCCAATTATTCATTTCAATCGTATCAAACCATTCATATCAATCGTTGTCTTCCAATCAAAATAATGGACTTACAAAACTTACATACAGGTAAGCAATTGGACAACGGTATACTTCAAATATCTTATTAAGATATTACTCACAGTGATTGGCTTGTGGATTTGCCCTGGAGCTTGACCCTACACATTTCATGAACACCAAAGGGTCATTAGCAGTTCAATCCGTTCTTTAATTCACATATTCCTCTTTAGGCTTTATCATTATCTCATTAACTCAATTACAATGCTTAACATGTGCCTAAGAGTGCTTGCAAGTGAAAGAGAACGGAAAATGAAACACAGAACGCATAAACACAATTTCAGAAAACAGGGTCCCCGCTCGAGCGTAAACTTCCCCGCTCGAGCAGACCCCTTAAGGCCTGCAAAGTTCTGGATAGGTGAAAATTGCGCTCGATCGTCCAATATGGCGCTCGAGCGGAAGGCCTCTCAACATAGCTCTCCGCTCGAGCGTGAACTTGCCCGCTCGAGCGAAATCCATGTCTGCAAAAAGTACTGGATGCCTCGTTTTTACGCTCGAGCGTGAACTAGGACGCTCGAGCGGAAGTTCATCCTCCATGATCCCCCGCTCGAGCGTGAACTTCCCCGCTCGAGCGGACACCATGCCTGCAAGAACAAAATACTGGGAGCTCGAAATCCCCGCTCGAGCGGACATTAACCCGCTCGAGCGGACATCAAAATTCTGGGTTTCCCAGATTGTGTTCTTGAGCTCCAATTCAATTTTCCAGCCACAATTCTTGCATGCAATGGCTCAAATCTCATGTACAATCATGCTAACATGGTATACACCCCAAATTACAACTCAATGAGGCTCAAATTTACCAATAAGTCACATGCATGCCTCAAAACATGACAAATTCATCACCAATATAACAAATTCCTGCATTCAAGCTCATATCTTTAATTATTCAAACATGCAAGGCCATCTTGACTTCATTTCCATTTCAAAGATGCAAATGGTGCCAAAACTCAACAAAACCAAGCTTGCATGCACGATCAAACTTAAATTTTTGCTTAATTGACATGATACATGTTATATCAACACAATTTCATACATGCATGCTTATATCAAGCTTTAATTCCAACAAAACTAACTTAACTCATGCTCTTGAGTACAAACAACCCTGGAACACACAAGATCACACATTACTTCCATGAATTCAAGAGTCAAGGGCTTACCTAGAAGCTCAATTCCTTCAATCTATGGTCCAATTTAGAGATGGACTTCAATTTCTCCAAACTTGAGTCAAAATGGCACAATTCTCTCCCTCTCTCTCTCTAACAGCCGGCCCTCACTCTCTCACAATTGTCTCTTCAGATTTTTAAGCTCAAATGAGCTAAGGGAGTGTACATGGCCATAAATAAAAGTCCCACTAATGCCTATTTAATAATATTAAATAGTTGGGCACTAATTCACCAATTTAATCGATTTAATCTTACCCGAATCAATTTTCAATTAAACTTCACCGTAGGCTCCAAAAATTATGCCAATCACAATGGCGTAGTCAATTCCGGGTTCCGCAGCCGATAAGGCCCTCAATTTAATTTCCAAAGCTGATTATTCAAACAGATATCCCTACAGTGAACAGATACGAATTCAAAATCACATATTATCACATAATGGCACACAAAATGATGCTAACACATAACCATAAACAGATTAAGGACCAATTTAGCATATTACGGAACAGGGGTATCACAGTCTTCCCCCCTTTAGGAAGTTTGGTCCTCCAAACTTAATTTACCTTCGTCGGGAAACAAATGTGGGTAGCTCAGTCGCATTTCTCCTCTTTTTCCCATGTAGCGTCCGTCCCATAGTGTTCTTTCCACTCTACTTTCACCATGGGGATGGACTTACTTCTCAACTGTTTCCCTTGCCTGTCTACAATCCATTCCGGCCATTCAGCATATTCCATATTTTCATCAATAGCAACCCGGTGATAATCAATCACATGAAACGGGTCTCGGAGATAACCCCTCAACATCGACACATGAAACACATTATGGATTTGCTCGAACCCCGGTGGCAGGGCAACTCTATAAGCAACTGGGCCAAGTCTCTCCAGAATCTGGAACGGCCCAATGTAACGGGGCGACAACTTGCCCTTTTTTCCCAAATCTGATTTGGCCTTTCATCGGAGAAACACGGATGAACACATGGTCACCAACCTCATACTCAAGAGGTCTTCTCCGAACGTCTGCGTAATTCTTCTGTCGGTCCTGAGCTGTTTTGAGCCTTTGACGAATGGTCTTGATTTTCTCAGAAGTGTTTTGCACAATTTCTAGCCCAAGCAGAACTCTATCCCCGACCTCTGTCCAACAAATAGGTGATCTACACCTCCTTCCATACAAAGCCTCGTATGGTGCCATACCGATGCTGGAGTGGAAACTGTTATTATAGGCAAATTCTGCAAGCGGCAAATAATCTTCCCAACTCTCTTGAAAAATCTAATGCATATCTTTGGAGCATTCCTCCCAAAAATCTAAAAAGTTCTTTCTGATCATACATCAATTTGCGGATGGAAAGCGGCACCGAATCATAATTCAGTTTCGTATCAGTTCATAATTTGTCAAGATCATATGCAGAAATCATAAGTCATGGTTAAGGTTACGTGATACATCCATTAGTATTAACAGAACAGAACAGAACATATACACGTGAGGTTACGAATAACCAGTTCCTTAAAGGAACCTCCGAATCCGGGTAACATAACAGAACAGAAGCTGAGCCCCCATTGCCTCTTGAAGGCTTTTCAGAATTCAAACACATTTTAAAATTTCTGTCTAAACAATAGATACTGGGACCCCATGCAACAAGCAATCTTATCGATGTACACAGTGGCTAGTCTACGAACACCATACGAAAATTTTACATACAATAACCCAAACAGGACTTTTACCTTGGGTGCTTCAGGTAGCCCCACAATGAAGTTCGTAGCCACATATCCCTATTTCCATTCCGAAACAGAGAGAGGCTGAAGTAGTTCTGCCACTATCCGATACTCGACTTCGATCTGTTGGCACCAAAAACATTCAGACACAACCTCACCAACATATTTGTTTCAAATGCCGACTCATTTTACCATAGCAGTTCGGTCTATTCCTTTGTTACAAAAGTTCAATTCATTCTTCAATAATTCCACAGTTTACAATCCGATTCGGTCTTTAGTTCAGCGATTCATCACAATTATCCGAAGTCAATCAGAAGTCTTCGGGAATATACAGTGGATCCAGATACTGAATTCTGAATTAACAAAGGTAACATCGAAGTAATTACCCACACAATACACATACTCCAGACATCCCCATAATACTGATTGTAAAGTACAATAACATCGAAGCAGGCAATTTCTGACATAATACACGTGTTCTCAATTCATTCAACAGTTTACAGTTCATAATTCAGTTCAATATTCAATTCCCTGTTCTATCGAGTCTTTCCACATTATCTGATAGTCATCAAAAGCATAATGCAATTCATTTATAAACCTCTATAATGGCAAAGGCAGTATCAAAGGAGTCAATCACATGTTTAGCATAATTTACACCTCCTCAGGGCCACAATTACAGAATATAATGGCTCTGGGCAGGTATTCACAAGGTGTACTGAATTCGCACACTTACGGACAATCGGGATTTTTCAAAGCTTCTTGGATGTTTATAACATCTGCATAATACCGAAGGATGACATTCCGGACAAAACAAAGGAATAATCGTCTCGGAATCAAGCACACCCGTTCACGACCGTCGGTGGCCGACTCGAGATCGATTAGTCAAACCCACCCGTACGAAATCGTCAGTGGCAAAAGGTATCTCAATCAAAGGTGCTACATAGGCTTAACGTCCCCTAGCACGAAAGGATGCCCCAAGAATGTCATCAAAACAAACATAATACCACTCACCGTAACCTGATTTCCCAAAATCCGATAACACTGAAGCAACTACTTTCCCTTACGCAACATATTCTGATCAGTCAAAGACGAATGTTCAGTACTGCTTATAGTCAAATTAATCTGTTGATGGCCCACAAAAGGTTTCTCACATAAGTCAAGTATTCCAACCGGATTCAAGTTTTGGGTTTATCAGTTTTCTTCCAAGAATAATCTGACTATTTACTTACAAGCAATTCTTAATCCCCTTTTTACAAAATTAAATCAGATAGGGGGTCTTATCGAACCAATTCCGACACAGGTCTTGCCAAATCAAATCTAACAAGGGTTCCATCAAATTATATCAAATGAGAGTTCCATCAAGACAATGTCAGCAAAGGTTCTATCGGATCGAATCAAATAAAAAGTTTCTCAAATAGGGCACATTCAATTCTGTAAGGCATACTTCGTTTGCTTAGGTACATGGTTGATAGTTTCTCAGCTGTCCTAAGTTCATCAGTTCTCAAAGTCATATCAGACTCATTCATCACAACAGTTCATATCAAAATGTTTCGAATCATGTACAATACGGTATTGTCTACATAAATTAGGGTGTAGTTGCATAGGCATGCAGTTATCCGTATCAGGAGGTACGTATCATAATCAGTATGGCAGTTCCCAAATAAGTCTTACATGCAAGAACATGGTGCACAGTAACACATTAAACAGAATTCCTCAGGTACGCATGGTATAGGATTGTTATACAAGAGTTCCAAATTAGCCACAAAAGCATAGGTTTATGAGTCGAGCCCAGTATAGTCACATCATCCAGTCAACTTTCTACCAATCAAAATATATGGTCTCACAATTATAGAGTTCATCATTTGGGGTGCTCAACTCGGTCACACAATCATAGAGTCATAATTCCAGTGGTTTAGTCATTGAAGACGGTAACATAATAAATCACCCTGAGCATAGGTGTAGATATACATGTGCATGTGCAGAGTCAATCAATATCCCAAAACGTATTTCACAAATTTCCCAAACGGGGCATATACCTCCAATGAATACAGTCTCGATCATGTGGGTCTAACCAATCTAGATACACATGCAGCAAATATGAAAAAAAATATGCCGATCTGAATCAAATAATATCCCAAGCGAAGATGTACAAACGTACTAATTCAGAATCAATCAACACATAAGCATTCATTTGTAAACAGTATAGATACCTGGGATAATGGTTACAACATTCTGAGTGCTTTCTGGGATGAGTGTGATTACTCCATCCTGAGTAGCAATTCCTACCACTGGTACGGGTTTAGCCGAGGCAGAGGATTCATTCACATTTCGTTCAATCCGGGGACAGTTCCTTACCGTATGGTCCATTTTACCACATCTATAACGAGCCCCAGAAATCTGATAACAAACTCCTCGGTGTTTCTTACACTGGTGGTGGGAAAGGTTCTTGCCGTAGCGGCAACTGACGCTGTTGTCTCAAGATCTCTGTCAATTCTCGTACTACTCTTTCCGGGCTATCAAGTCGGGCTGTGGAAGAACCTTCCAACCCATATGCCCTTAATTTGCCCATACTCTACACAAATTCTTATCAAACTTTACCAAATACTGGGATGCCCAATACGAATTAATCACAAAATCACATTCGTACATAGGCACGTCTTTATATTCTCATTTCACATATCGAACGCAATTAATCATATACGTAACAGATAATTGCATACTTATCAGATATCGCATGCTGAACATTTACTAAGTAATTGTATACTCAAATCATGTTCATACTTCACATAGACACCCGTAGGCAGAATTGAATGCACATAAACAACTTTTCATAGTTCATATATTCATGTATGTGCATTATAACAAAACAAACTTGTTGTACACATTAGTGTAACAATTCATATCTCATATTCGAATCATGTGTGGTACTTCCTTTAGCGTGATCATGTTGGTCAAGCATATCAACATATCTCATACATAGGCCACGGTATTATTTCCCCCGGGCGAGGGCCTGTGCCACAGTATTATTTCCCCCGGGCTAGGGCCTCATGACCATAAGCCACAGTATTATATCCCCTGGGCGAGGGCCTCTGCTACGAATACCACAATTATGTTCAAGGAAAATTTTGAACAATTATTAATTCATACAAGACATAGCATTTCAGGGGACTCGTCATTTCATATCTTTAGAAAATAATTAAGGCTAAACATAACCTTATAGAGTTCTTATTCACCATCCAATTAAACCTGCATTATATGCTGTACAAAAATTCACAAGTATGCATATACCAGAAAGCATACATATTCCGATAATTGCAATGCAAGTAAATCATGACTTATGGCACATAATTACTCAAATCAAAACACTTAAGCATATTCTTGGTGCTTTCAAAGTTCATATTAAAACAGTTGAGCATATTATCAATGCCTCCAAATTCATATTTACCACATGAATGCATCCTAGATCTTTTCTAGACGCTTATTGCTCTTTTTGGACAAGTGTGTGAGTTATTAACTCGTGCTCTGATACCACTCTGTCATGACCCAAACCCGCCCCTAAGGGTTAAGGACATAACCGGCCAATAATCCTGAGATTACCTACGGCCTCAATACAAAACAAATATAAATTATCAGAGTAAAAGGGGCCAAACGGAAGTAAAAATTTAAAACTTTGTCCATAGAGCTGTGCTTATATGCACACCAAAACAAGCCATACTCGTATATGTTAATAACCCACATCAAAAGTGCAGTAGCATAACTTCTTTACAGACAGGATCATATAGACCGAGTCAACCCATAGCAAACTATATACAAATATACACAAAATCCTTGCCAACGGAACAGAATATAAATACATAACAAAATGGCAAGGTTAGGTCTCGTGCGTGAGACACAAGGCTGACTCTCCCAAGACTCCTGCTGTCCCTGGCTGACTTCACTGGGGCTGGGGTTGGACCTCATTCGGTTCACCTACAATTACATGAATAAGAGTGAGCGAATGCCCAGTGAATAATATCAAATAAACAAGTTACATAAGCAATTATTGGAACATTGCAACAATCGGCCTTCGGCCCAGTCATTCATGTCAATCGGCCTTGGGCCCAATCATTCATTTCAATCGGCCTTTGGCCCAATTATTCATTTCCATCAGCCTTTGGCCCAATCATTCATTTCCATCGGCCTTTGGCCCAATTATTCATTTCCATCGGCCTTTGGCCCAATTATTCATTTCCATCAGCCTTTGACCCAATCATTCATTTCCATCGGCCTTTGGCCCAATTATTCATTTCAATCGTTCATATCCATCGGCCTTTGGCCCAATCATTTATATCAATCGGCCTTTGGCCCAATTATTCATTTCAATAGTTCATATCCATCGGCCTTTGGCCCAATCATTTATATCAATCGGCCTTTGGCCCAATTATTCATTTCAACCGTATCAAACCATTCATATCAATCGTTGTCTTCCAATCAAAATAATGAACTTACAAAACTTACATACAAGTAAGCAATTGGACAACGGTATACTTCAAATATCTTATTAAGATATTACTCACAGTGATCGGCTTGTGGATTTGCCCTGGAGCTTGACCCTACACATTTCATGAACACCAAAGGGTCATTAGCAGTTCAATCCGTTCTTTAATTCACATATTCCTCTTTAGGCTTTATCATTATCTCATTAACTCAATTACAATGCTTAACATGTGCCTAAGAGTCCTTGCAAGTGAAAGAGAACGGAAAACGAAACACAGAACGCATAAACACAATTTCAGAAAACAGGGTCCCCGCTCGAGCGTAAACTTCCCCGCTCGAGCGGACCCCTTAAGGCCTGCAAAGTTCTGGATAGGTGAAAATTGCCCTCGATCGTCCAATATGGCGCTCGAGCGGAAGGCCTCTCAACATAGCTCTCCGCTCGAGCGTGAACTTGCCCGCTCGAGCGGAATCCATGTCTGCAAAAAGTACTGGATGCCTCGTTTTTACGCTCGAGTGTGAACTAGGACGCTCGAGCGGAAGTTCATCCTCCATGATCCCCCGCTCGAGCGTGAACTTCCCCGCTCGAGCGGATACCATGCCTGCAAGAACAAAATACTGGGAGCTCGAAATCCCCGCTCGAGCGGACATTACCCCGCTCGAGCGGACATCAAAATTCTGGGTTTCCCAGATTGTGTTCTTGAGCTCCAATTCAATTTTCCAGCCACAATTCTTGCATGCAATGGCTCAAATCTCATGTACAATCATGCTAACATGGTATACACCCCAAATTACAACTCAATGAGGCTCAAATTTACCAATAAGTCACATGCATGCCTCAAAACATGACAAATTCATCACCAATATAACAAATTCCTGCATTCAAGCTCATATCTTTAATTATTCAAACATGCAAGGCCATCTTGACTTCATTTCCATTTCAAAGATGCAAATGGTGCCAAAACTCAACAAAACCAAGCTTGCATGCACGATCAAACTTAAATTTTTGCTTAATTGACATGATACATGTTATATCAACACAATTTCATACATGCATGCTTATATCAAGCTTTAATTCCAACAAAACTAACTTAACTCATGCTCTTGAGTACAAACAACCCCTGGAACACACAAGATCACACATTACTTCCATGAATTCAAGAGTCAAGGGCTTACCTAGAAGCTCAATTCCTTCAATCTATGGTCCAATTTAGAGATGGACTTCAATTTCTCCAAACTTGAGTCAAAATGGCACAATTCTCTCCCTCTCTCTCTCTAACAGCCGGCCCTCACTCTCTCACAATTGTCTCTTCAGATTTTTGAGCTCAAATGAGCTAAGGGAGTGTACATGGCCATAAATAAAAGTCCCACTAATGCCTATTTAATAATATTAAATAGTTGGGCACTAATTCACCAATTTAATTGATTTAATCCGACCCGAATCAATTTTCAATTAAACTTCACCGTAGGTTCCAAAAATTATGCCAATCACAATGGCGTAGTCAATTCCGGGTTCCGCGGCCGATAAGGCCCTCAATTTAATTTCCAACGCTGATTATTCAAACAGATATCCCTACAGTGAACATATACGAATTCAAGATCACATATTATCACATAATGGCACACAAAATCATGCTAACACATAACCATAAACAGATTAAGGACCAATTTAGCATATTACGGAACAGGGGTATCACAGAGGGTCTTGGATAGACGAGACCAAGTCATGCGAGGCAAGACAATTCCCTTAGAAAAAGTATTGTGGAAACACCACAGGGTTGAGAAAGCAACTTGGAAGCGTGAACTGGAAGTCTGAGAGAAGTATTTGGACTTATTTGTTAATGTTTGAACATGTATTGTTTTGTGATTATGATTGGTAGAATGTATGAACATTGTATATGTTTTGGAAAGGTAGAGCATTGCATATGTTGTTTACATTTTGGAAACATGAGTTTATTATAGACATTGCATATGTTTGAGGATATGGATTATCATATGTATTGTATCACTCTTGGAAACATTGTATATGCTGTGTAAAACTTTGAAAACTTGGATTTTGATTAAACAATGTAAATGTTTTGGGGAAATTCTAAATTTTATTTAAATATGGGACTTGTGTATCGAGTCGATAAGAATGGATAACCGGAGAATGGGTCATGGTATTGAACTTGTAAGAATAACATTGTTGTGAATGGTTTAATTATGTTTTTGAGCTTGATTTGTAATTTTGGGGACGAAATTCCTTAAAGAGGGGAGGTTGTAGCGATTCTGGCTTTGACCCGTCACTTGTCGTATTCGGGACTCGGGTTCGTATGGTTTTGAATAGTTATTCATATCTTGTTTCTCTTGTCTCCCTTCTATTTTGATTATCGGGTTATAATTGTGCGTTTGGAACAAGTTGGTTGCTTGTTTTCCAAACCTGTGATTTCTAGATTTTGGCTCTTCTGCTCAAGCGGGCATTCTTGCACTCGAGCGGTGTCATGACCCGAACCCGCCCCCAAGGGTTAAGGACATAACCGGCCAGTAATCATGAGATTACCTACGGCCTCAAACCAAGCCAAACGTATTTTAACAGAGTTAATGGGGGCCAAACGGAAGCAATTTAAAACTTTGTCCATAGAGCTATGCTTACATGGCACATCATAACAAACCATACATATGCACATTAATAACTCACATCAAAATATGTACTACACAAAGCTCTGTACATACAAGATCATATAGGTCTAAGTCAGCCGAACAAAACTATGTACAACATATTCAAAGACTTCGCCCATGTGACAAAATAAAACAGAATGACAAAAAGGCGAAGACGGGTCTCGTGTGTGAAACGCAAGGGTTGACTCTTCAAAACCTTTGTTGTTCCTTACAGACTTCACTGGGGCTGGGTTTGGACTTCTCTTGGCTCACCTACAAACACATGAATGAGCGTGAGCAATAGCCCAGTGAATAATATCAAATAAAGAAGTTATACGAACGATATGTAGAACGACATACTTCAAACGGCCTTGGGCCCAATTCATATTTCTATGTAACATATACGCGCACAATTTAAATCAAGTGGCTGTAGTTCCAAACATACTGGCCCTTGGCCCATTTATCTTTCATTTGTCAAACTGGCCTTTGGCCCATTCAGACTTTCATGTCAAACTGGCCTTTGGCCCATTCATTCATGTCAAACTGGCCTCTGGCCCATTTATTCATGCCAAACTGGCCTCTGGCCCATTCATTCATGTCAAACTGGCCTCTGGCCCATTCATTCATGTCAGACTGGCCTCTAGCCCATACATTCATTCATTTATTTATTTCAAACTGGCCTTCAGCCCATTCAGTTATTCATATCAAACATTTGTCCACAATTCAAACTAGCAACTTATAAGGCTTATAAGGAAATAAGCAATTGGACAAATGACAGGCTTCAAAATATCGATATTACTCACAGTGATCGGCTTGTGGATTTGCCCTGCAGCTTGACCCTACACATCATATAGCACATATGGGTCACAAACGATTCAATCTGTTCTTTAATTCACATATTCCTCTTTAGGCTTCATTCTTATCTCTTTAACTCAATTACAATGCTTAGTGCATGCCTAAGAGTGCTTGCAAGTGAAAGAGAACGGAAAACGAAACACAGAATACAGTTTCAAAATTTCAAAAAACAGGGTCCCCGCTCGAGCGTGGGATTCCCCGCTCGAGCGGACTCATTAGCTCTGCAAAAGTGCTGGTTGTATCATTTTTACGCTCGAGCGTGAACTCGGACGCTCAAGCGGAAGTTCATCCTACATAGCTTCCCGCTCGAGCGTGAACTTCCCCGCTCGAGCAGACACCATGCCTGCAAGAAAATGTTGGGTTTTCCAGAATGGTTCTTGAGCTCGAATTCAACACTCTAACCAACATTTCTTGCATGCCATGGCTCAAATTTCACATATACATATACTAACATGACACCAACACCAAATTACAACACAATGAAGCTCAATTTCTTGAATTACTTACATGCATGCCTCAAATTAACCCAAACTCATCACCAACACATCAAATTCAAACATGCAAAGCTCATACCTCCATGATCTACTCTTGCATGTGAGAAATATTCATTAATATCAACTTAATTGGTGAAGAGATGATCAAATACATGGATTTCAATAGGATTCAACATAGATTGTACACATTGTGTTCAAATATGGAAATTCATAGTAATTTCCTACATGCATGCATCTATTGACTTTAAATTCAACAAATACAACTCAATTTCCTTATAATCAAACTAATTCATGTTCTTGACCATTAATCAAACTTGAATTCACAATTTACAACATTAAACTCATGAATTCACTTACCTAGAGGCTCAATCTTCCAAACTATAGCAATTTCTTGAATTTAATCTTCAAATTCCCCAAACCTTGAGCCAAGATTACACAATTCTCTCTCCCTCTCTCTCTATAGCCGGCCCTCTCTCTCTCTTTGAGTTCAAATCAGCCAAATGAAGCTATAAGGAGAGAATTGAGGGTGTAGTGCCTTAATTCAACAAACCCCACTAATTCCAATTTAATAATAGTAAATAATTGAGCACTTATTCATCAATTAAATTAACTTAATTTGATCCGAATCAATTTCCAATTAAATTTCACCGTAAGCTCTAAAAATTATGCCAATCGCAATGGCGTAGTCAATTTCGGGTTCCGTGGCCAATAAGGCCTTCAATTTAATTTCCAAAGCAGATAATCAAACAGATATTCCTACGGTGAACAGATAGAAATTCAAAACCACATATTTTCACATAATGGCACACAAAATCATATCAATCACATAATCACATTTATAATAAGGACCAATTAACGTAAAACAGAGTAGGGTTATCACAGTCTTCCCCCCTTTAGGAAGTTTGGTCCTCCAAACTTATTTTACCTTCGTCAGGAAACAAATGTGGATAGCGTAGTCGCATTTCCTCCTCTTTTTCCCATGTAGCATCCGTCCCGTAGTGTTCTTTCCATTCCACTTTCACCATTGGGATGGACTTGCTCCTCAACTGTTTAACTTGCCGGTCGACAATTCGTTTCGGCCATTCGTCGTATTCCATATTTTCATCAATGGCTACCCGGTGATAATCAATCACATGAAACGGGTCTCGGAGGTAACCCCTCAACATTGACACATGAAACACATTATGGATTTGTTCGAATCCCGGTGGCAAAGCAACTCTATGGACAACTGGGCCAAGCCTTTCTAGAATCTAAAACGGCCCAATGTAACGGGGCGACAACTTGCCCTTCTTTCCAAACCTGACTTGGCCTTTCATCGGAGATACACGGATGAACACATGGTCACCGGCCTCATACTCAAGAGGTCCTCTCCGAACATCTGCATAATTCTTTTGTCGGTCCTGAGCTGTTTTGAGTCTTTGCCGAATGGTTTTGATATTTTCAGAAGTGTCTTGCACAATTTCAGGCCCAAGTAAAGCTCTATCCCGGACTTTTGTCCAACAAATTGGTGATCTACACCACCTACCATACAAAGCCTCGTACGGTGCCATACCGATGCTGGAGTGGAAACTGTTATTGTACGCAAATTCTACAAGTGGCAAATAGTCTTCCCCACTCCCCTGAAAATCTAAAGCACACGTTCGAAGCATATCTTCCAAAGTCTATATTGTTCATTCTGATTGCCCATCTGTCTGTGGGTGGAATGCAGTACTGAACCTTAGTTCTGTCCCCATAGCTTCCTGCAAACTTTTCCACAATCTAGATACAAATTTCGGATCTCTATCCGACACAATAGATACTGGAACTCCGTGTAAACGGACAATCTCATCAACATAAATAGTAGCTAATCTATAAGCATTAAATGTAGTTTTGACAGGCAGAAAATGTGCAGATTTAGTCAGTCTATCAACTACAACCCAAATAGAATCCATACCTCGAGAAGTCCGAGGTAGGCCAACAACAAAATCCATAGTCACATGTTTCCACTTCCATTCAGGAATAGGGAGAGGTTGCAGTAGACCGCCCGGTTTCTGATGCTCAGCTTTAACTTGTTGACACTGAAGATATTTGGACACATATTCTGCAATCTCTTTCTTCATTTTAGGCCACCAATAGGTTTGTTTCAAATCCCGATACATTTTATTATTACCCGGATGCATAGCAAATGCTGATTTGTGGGCTTCATCTAAAACCCCCTTCTTTAGTTCCAGAATGTCTAGGACACACATTCGGTTTCGGAATCTCAACACTTCATTCTCAATACCGAACTCTACTTTCAGACTTGCCTCATATTCATCAATCACCTTTTTGAGGAATTCATCCTCTTTCTATTTCTGCTTAATTTCATTAATGATTGTCGGCTCGGCTGTAATAGCGGCTATCAATCCGCCCTGTTCACACATTACCACTTCGATTTCAGGCTTCTCAAAATCTTGCAAGATCTCTTTCTGTTCAGTAAGCAGACAAGCCATACTCCCCGTTGATTTTCTACTCAAGGCATCAGCAACTGTGTTAGCTTTCCCGGAGTGATACTGAATGTCTAAATCATAATCCTTTATCAGTTCCAGCCACCTCCTCTGTCGCATATTCAACTCTTTCTGCGTGAAGAAGTATTTCAGACTTTTGTGATCCGTGTAGACTTCACACTTTGCTCCATACAGATAATGCCGCTAGATTTTCAAAGCAAAAACAACTGCGGCCAATTCTAGGTCATGTGTTGGATAATTCTTCTCGTGTGGCCTCAACTGTCGGGAGGCGTAAGCAATAACCTTCCGTTCTGCATTAATACACAACCCAAACCTTTATAAGACGCATCACTGAAAATTACAAAATTCTCCGTACCTGAAGGTAGTGTCAAAATTGGTGCAGTGGTCAACCTTGTTTTCAGTTCATGAAAGGCAGCTTTTCTATCATCATTCCATTCAAATGATTGCCCTTTGCGTGTCAATTGGGTAAGAGGTACAGCTATCTTCGAAAAGTCTTTCACAAACCTCCTGTAATACCCGGCTAAGCCCATGAAGCTGCGGACTTCTGTTACATTTGTCGGTGTAGGCCAATTCACAATTGCCTCTATTTTCTGTGGGTCCACTGAAATTCCTTCCTTGTTGATCACATGCCCTAAGAAAACAACTTCATCCAACCAAAACTCACATTTCTTTAGCTTAGCAAATAATTTCCTTTCCCGAAGTATTTGTAGGACAGTTCTCAAATGATGTTCATGTTCAAGTCTATCTTTAGAATATATCAAAATGTCATCAATAAAAACCACAACAAATTCGTCAAGGTAGGTTTTAAAAATTCGATTCATTAAGTCCATGAATGCTGCCGGAGCATTAGTCACTCGAAATGGCATAACAAGAAACTCAAAATGTCCATACCTCGTTCTGAATGCGGTTTTCTCAACATCTTCTGCCTTAACCTTCAGCTGATGATACCCGAATCTCAAATCAATCTTAGAAAACACCTGTGATCCCTGCAACTGGTCAAATAAGTCATCAATACGGGGTAGGGGATATTTGTTCTTTATTGTTACCTTGTTCAATTCCCGATAATCGATACACAGGCGTAGGGTTCCATCCTTCTTGTTCACAAATAATATTGGTGCACCCCAAGGTGAAGTGCTAGGTCGAATAAACCCCTTGTCAAGCAGGTCTTGCAACTGTTCTTTCAATTTTTTCATTTCGGCAGTAGCCATTCTGTAGGGAGTCTTAGAAATAGGCTGGGTACCTGGCACAGTTTCAATAGTGAATTCTATCTCCCGGTCTACCAATTCCCCTAGTAATTCATTTGAAAACACATCTGGAAATTCTCTAACAATAGGGATACTGTTCAATTCAACATTCACAGATTGTTCAGATAACACATAGCACAAATAACCCTGGCACCCTTTCCTGATCAGTTTACATGCTTTCATTGCAGATATCAAATAAGATGGAGGCACTACCCCATTACCCACAAAGACAATTTCCTTATGTTCTGGTGGTTTAAACACAACCCGTTTTGTCAGACAATCAATGGTGGCACAATATTTGGTCAACCAATCCATGCCCAAAATTACATCAAAATGTCTAAAATTCAAGGGTAACAAGTCTACATATAGGATAGCATCTTCAGCACGCATATCACAAAATCGGTATATGGATTCACACAATACAGATTCCCCAGATAGAGCAGACACACATAACAGATATGGTAGTAATTCTAAAGGTCTGTTCAGTCTAGATGCAAATGCACATGTTACAAATGAGTGTGTTGATCCAGAGTTAATTAACACAAAGGCATCCTGGTTACATATAGAAATGGTACCTGAGACAACTGCATTGGCATTCCGTGTATCGCCCGGAATAAGCGCAAAAACTCTCCCTTGTCTCACGGTATCTCCAGCGGGAGTAGGTCTCATAGTATTTCCTGGTTTTGGGATCGATGCAGTGGAACTAGCAGCTATTCTCCCACTGTTCTGATTACAATCTTGGGCCATGTGCCCTTGTTTACCACACTTGAAACAGGCCCCTGACACACGGTAACAAACCCCATGGTGCCTTTTGCTACAAATATTGCACATGGGAGATACGTCTCGGGAGGAATTCAAAGTATTTGAGGAGCCCGTGTTTTGCTTTTTCGAAAATTTCTTCTTTGAGAAGAAGCCTTGTCTTTTGTTGCCTTTCCAGTCAGTTGTTGGCTTAGCTTGTCTGGCTATGTTAGCCTCTGATATGATGGCCCTGTCTAGCACCCCAATGTAGGTCTCCAGCATCAAGACATTCACTCTTTCTAAAATGTCACTTCGAAGCCCACCTTCAAAATGTCTCGCCTTCTTATAGTCAGTGTCAATCACGTGTGGTGCAAACCTGGCTAATTCAGTGAATTTGGCCTCATACTCGACTGCAGTCATGCTGTCTTGCCTACGTTCCATGAACTCTGCTACTTTCCTGTCCCGAACACACTGCGGGAAGTACTTGTCATAGAAAATTTCCAAAAATTTTGCCCAATCGACATCTTTATGATTCTCACGCATTAACATCCACCATCTTCTTGCCTCGTCTTCTAGCATAAAAGTGGCTAGAAGCACTTTCTGTGTCTCCGAGCAAGGGAACACTTCAAACAATTTCTCAATGCCGAGGACCCACGCTTCGGCTTTCAACGGGTCTAATCCACCATGGAACTGTGGTAGTTTCATTTTCTTGAATTCCTTGGTGAGAGCTATTATCTGATCATCATTCTGATTATCTGGCACAGGTGGTGCCGGAGGTGAAGGTGGCGGGTGTGGTTGCTACCACTGTTGTTGCCACTCCTGTTGCTGTCTCAAAGTTTCTGCCATTTCCTGTATCAGTCTTTCCATTCTATCCATTCTGGCAGTAGAGGACTCTTCTATCTCATCACCTCTTGTTCTCACCATAATGATTGGCTTGTGGATTTTGCTCTGGAGTTTGACCCTACACATCATATAGCACATATGGGTCACAAACGATTCAATCTGTTCTTTAATTCACATATTCCTCTTTAGGCTTCATTCTTATCTCTTTAACTCAATTATAATGCTTAGTGCATGCCTAAGAGTGCTTGCAAGTGAAAGAGAACGGAAAACGGAACACAGAATACACTTTCAAAATTTCAGAAAACAGGGTCCCCGCTCAAGCGTGGGATTTCCCACTCAAGCGGACCCATTAGGTCTGCAAAAGTGCTGGTTGTATCTTTTTTACGCTCGAGCGTGAACTCGGACACTCGAGCGGAAGTTCATCCTACATAGCTCCCCGCTCGAGCGTGAACTTCCCCGCTCAAGCGGACACCATGCCTGCAAGAAAATGCTGGGAGCTCGAAATCCCCGCTCGAGCAGCGGTTCCTCCGCTCGAGCGGACATAAAAAATTCTGGGTTTTCTAGAATGGTTCTTGAGCTCGAATTCAACACTCTAACCAACATTTCTTGCATGCCATGGCTCAAATTTCATATATACATATACTAACATGACACCAACATCAAATTACAACACAATGAAGCTCAATTTCTTGAATTACTTACATGCATGCCTCAAATTAACCCAAACTCATCACCAACACATCAAATTCAAACATGCAAAGCTCATACCTCCATGATCTACTCTTGCATGTGAGAAATATTCATTAATATCAACTTAATTGGTGAAGAGATGATCAAATACATGGATTTCAATAAGATTCAACATAGATTATACACATTATGTTCAAATATGGAAATTCATAGTAATTTCCTACATGCATGCATCTATTGACTTTAAATTCAACAAATACAACTCAATTTCCTTATAATCAAACTAATTCATGTTCTTGACCATTAATCAAACTTGAATTAACAATTTACAACATTAAACTCATGAATTCACTTACCTAGAGGCTCAATCTTCCAAACTATAGCAATTTCTTGAATTTAATCTTCAAATTCCCCAAACCTTGAGCCAAGATTACACAATTCTCTCCCTCTCTCTCTCTCTCTATAGCCGGCCCTCTCTCTCTCTTTGAGTTCAAATCAGCCAAATGAAGCTATAATGAGAGAATTGAGGGTGTAGTGCCTTAATTCAACAAACCCCACTAATTCCAATTTAATAATAGTAAATAATTGGGCACTTATTCATCAATTAAATCAACTTAATTTGATCCGAATCAATTTCCGATTAAATTTCACCGTAGGCTTTAAAAATTATGCCAATCGCAATGGCGTAGTCAATTTCGGGTTCCGTGGCCAATAAGGCCTTCAATTTAATTTCCAAAGCAGATAATCAAACAGATATTCCTACGGTGAACAGATAGAAATTCAAAACCACATATTTTCACATAATGGCACACAAAATCATATTAATCACATAATCACATTTATAATAAGGACCAATTAACGTAAAACGGAGTAGGGTTATCACAGCGGACTTCACAAATTTTGCTACTCCGCTTGAGCGGCTATTCTTGCACTTGAGCGAAATTTGTCAACTCTTAGTATTTTTGTAGATTTGCAAATACTGGAAGAGTGCATTGGACGCTCGAGCATCTAGTCTCACGCTCGAGCGAAGTCCTTCGTCTGCAAAACTTCTGGAAGTGCGTATCCCACGCTCGAGCGAAGCTTTGTGTCTGACGCTCGAGCGTCACTTCCCACGTTCGAGCGGACTGCGTGTATAACAGTCCGTGAAGATGACATTTTAAACTACTTTTTCATTCCTCTCTCTCTCTAAAACTTCCCAAAAACCTAGATCTTGAGTTTCTCTCTCTAAAACTCACATTTTCTCTACTATTCCTTCTAGATCCATTAGGATTTCCACCCTAGTGCCTTTGAGAAGAAGGTAGAGTGTCTCAAGATCTTCCTTTTGATCTGAATAGAAGTGGGTTTCGGTGTCCTTGAAGTTCCACTCTTAGTTGGCTCATCTTCTCTCTTTGAGGTAGGGATTTTCTACACTTTGTTATGATTTTTAACTTAGTTATTTGTGGTTGTGTAACAATGGTGGGTTTTGGGAGCATTTTGAACAAACCTTGGGTGTGGGTGTAAATGGAAAAGATGGGTTTTTGGTGGAAATGAAATAAAGGAACATGGGGCTTGAAAATGAAGTCATGTTATGTCAAAATAGTTGATTTTGGTACTTGGATTGATATTTTGAAAAATGGGGATTTTTGCCCTAAAATGATTATCATATTCATTTGGCTTAAATAATTGAGATTGGTATTGTAAACATGGAATTGTGCGAGTGTTGAAGTAGATGGTGAAATTGAGTATGTAATACTTCATACCTTTGGAAATTTTGAATAAATTATCTATCTCGAGATTGTATATCTGTTTAGAAATATCTGTATTGGGCTATCGGTGGAGGATAACTTTGATTGTTGTAGAAATTGCATGTGGATTAGGTGAATTGAAATTAATCTTTTGTTGGTTGTCGTTGAATATGACTATGTTTATATACATTGCATATGTATGATTATTTGGGAGGAGAAAGGGGATGTACTCCATATGTGATTATGTGTTTATATACATTGTATATGTATGCTTGTTTAGGAGGAAAAAGAAGATGGACTCCATTGTTTGGGAGGAGAAAGGGGATGGACTCCATTATAATTAAGTTGGTCGGAGTATCCTGGGTGAAAGTCCCGAAATTTATATATGGGTGTCGATCCCGCGGACGAAATATCCGTAAAATGACAATTGGTAGTGTTTGTGTGTTGTTTGTGAAATTGTTGAACCATTGAGTTGTAGTTTCATTTGGGTTATTGGAAAATAATGAAATTGGCTCATGTATTGAAACAGATTGAAGGGAAATGAAATGATATATGAACTTGGTGTTCTATGACTATACAAATGTGATCATTTTATTTTCGGCATTGTAAATGAACATTGCATTTATACATTTGTTAAACCTCATATACTGTGTTAGATTATTCCTTTTGGGCTGTGCCTCACCCTATTTGGGAAAAACATTTTCGGGTAATGATAGCACACCTCCACCAAGGCAATAGCATTGGAGGGAATTTTGGGAAACAAGAGTTTCTTGTTTTGTTTCACTTTTGTATAGCCTAGGGCTAAAATTGTATGAGCTAGTCTCACTTTTGTTATAACCAAGCCAAGACTTAGAAAGGTGTAAGCCTGAAAGGCATCTATTTATGTTAAACTCTTTTGTACTATTAATGTTATGAAATAAAAGAATATTATACTCTGATTTTGTTGTCATTTATGTATGCTTTCGAGTTATATTTAGTGTGTACTTTTGGGGGCATTACAGGAACAGAGAGGGAGAGAGAGATGGAGAGGGAATGTGGAGAGACGTGGGTAAGTGGGAAGCTTAGGAGAGAAATGTTTGGGCGGGAACTATAATTGATCTGAACTATTAATATAAATATAAGATTCATTTTAGCTGTTCAACCGAAATGTATCTTTGATATATTTTATATATTTTCAAAACCGGTTCTGCTTTATTATATAGATAATTTAAGTAAGAATTCAAATTTGAAATTTGATTTTAAGAATATAAAATTAATTTATAGACCAATCATATTGTAATACATATTAACAAAAAATTAAACCAAAAAAAAAAAAAAAAAGAGAAAAAAGAATTACAACTTTCAACCTTAATGAAATGATGATATTTTACAATTATAATTGTATATAGATATATAGATAAATCATGGAATAGATCATTATTTAAAACTTATATATTATGGGATAAATCATTATACTTTTAAGTTTAAATTAATGGAATGCTTTCCATATTCGATGCTCCTCAAATTTGAATTTGAAATGAATTAATATGCTTTCTATTTTTTATTTTATATATTTAATATACTTTCCATTTAAAAGTCATAAATCAAGAGATATTAATTAATTAATTATTATTTTTTGATATGAGAGTTATAGAGGATTTTTTTTAATTATTTAAAATCAAAAAATTAGAAATTTTAGTTTGAGATATTGGAGCTCCCACAAGACTTGTGGTTAGAAACCTCCTTTTACTTATATAATATATAGATAGATAGATAGATAAATTTAATAAGAATTTATATTTGTTTTAAATATTTTTTTAATATACAAATTATTTTTTTTAGATTTTTTAATAAAAATAATTTAACAATCCCATCACTAACCATAGTATATGGGAGAAGTTGAAAATGGTGTAACAGTAGGTATGAGAGAAATCAAAAAGGCTTGTGAGTTGGGAGCAGTGGCGAAGTCACCATGTGACAGGGGGCTCACGTGCCCCCCCTAGAATTTTTTGTTTTTTGACATATGTACATAATAAAATTTTAAACAAAAATAATATTTGGAATAAAAATGCCAAGGGTATTTTTAAATTTATGAAAATAATAGTGATTGTTTTATTGAAAATGAAGTGATTACAACAAATTATATTTCTATGTAAAAAAATTTTGTAAAAAAATCTCAATATAAAAGTAATATCCATCATTATTGATATGCAAATATAATTAATATCACTATATATATGTAAAAATTACTAGAGCATTAGTTATATTTGTATATAGAGTTCACCCTTTATGTTGTTTTACTATTGGTTGGTAATATCATATGTCAATAATGACGTGATATCACTATTATATGAAATTTGTACTCAAAATTTGTAAAAAATTGATTTATCTTACCATTATATAATTTATACTAAGACTTAAATATATGATTTTTTTATATTGTCCGTGATACACTAGTTACACGCAATACTTTATTTTCGATTTTACTCGAAATTAATTGTAAAATTTAATGTGAAATACTTTTGTAATAATTTATTTAAGTTTTTGTACTTAATATTAATTTAAAAATTATTATTATCTTCTTATTGTTGGTTATGGAAAAAAAAAAATTAAAGTTATAATCAGTAAGTGCCCCTTTCTGATTTAGTTTTCTGGCTCCGTCATTGGTTGGGAGAACCCAATAAATACTGAGATTTTTTTTTTTTTTTGTAAATCAAAAAATTAGAAAATTAAAATTGGGATACTAGGTGGGTGTTTGGGAAGTGGGTTTTTTTAGTTGTAGGATATTATTGGAGAATTTTTTTTTTGTGTTTGGGAAGATAGTTGAGTTTTTTTGTGGTTGGATGTGACATTTGTGAGAGAAAAAATAAAATGATTATGGGGTTTGATGTAATATTTCGTTTGAATTGATTTTTTTTAGTTTTGTAAAACATTTGTCTTGTAGTGAAAAAAGTTAAAAAAAAAAAAAAAAAACCCAAAAACTTAGTTGCCAAACACCGCTTAGAGCTCCCACAAGACTTGTGGGTTAGAAACCCCCTTTTCCTTATATAATACTAGCGTATGCCCGTGCCTGAAGCCACGATGTAAATAATGTTGGGATTAAAATATAATCATAATCCCAACATTATTTAATCAATTATCAATTTAATATAATTGTAATCCCAACCCTTCAGTCTATTTTGAAACTGTCATTTCCTAATGTATACTCTTCAAAATCAATCAAACAGTAAATCATTGAAAAAGAAAACTCTCCTTTAAAAAAATCATCTCTTCTATCATTACAATTTGTTTCTCCTCAAATTTTCATTGCAAAATCAATAAAACATTATAATCTATTGACAAACTCTCTCTCTCACCTGCTTTCTCTATCTATAATTACATTTTGATATCAACAAAACAGAACACATGAAGCATTTGACAATCTCTGACTTAAGAAACCCTCCTTTCTATTTACATTACATTAACAAAACAATTCACACCTTAATTAATAAAAAATAAAAAATAAATAAACCTCTATCTCTTACAATGTACAAAACAGGTGAAACAGAGAGTAAGCCATTGAAGGATTCAAAATAAATAAAAGATGGCACAATATAGTAGATAAAATAAAACGAACCTGAGAGGTTAAATTGGGAAAAGGCATAGTGGTGTAATGCAATGCCAAATGGTAGAGTTGCACTTCTTAGATTTGTGACGACCACCGATTCTTCCCAAAGCGTAACTGATGATCTCTTGGTTGAGTCGAATAGCTTACATGTATCTTAGAGATATTGAAGCTTGAGAAAAATCAAACATGATATATACACAGCAAGTTTATTCACAGAATTAATTTTCCTTGATTTTGAGACTACCCTTTAAAAGCAGAACTACTGTAATCCCAAATTTGAAGAGTGAAAATGACAGTAAAAGATAAAAGAAAGAATCATTAGGCTTTTTTAAAAGTACTTGTACTTGATTTCAAGAAAACATATCCTGATGATGATGTGTTTCGACTATCATCATAAATTTGTTCAGAACCTTAATTGTATTATTTCTTTTTCTTTTTTTATAATAAAAAAAATACAAATTAGCCAAGTTCTTTAAACCTATCAATTCCACAAAACCATTCAAATGGAGAAAAATGTCAACCCTTCATAACATGAATTCAAGAAACATCATTGTACAGGGAAGGTTCAAAATAGAACCATGAAGCAAGCAATTAAACCCAAAGGCAGAAAATTCACTTGACTCAACATTCAAGCCTGTATCTTTTGAGTGAAAATTTTGGCAATGAAAGCAATCCAAGTAATATTTAAAATATACAAACATTTGTAAATTAGTGTATATATATATACATATAATAAGGTTCCTTACAACAGTACTCTTAACCAAAAAACACTTCCAATGAAAGTACATATACACACCAGCAACATAATCAATACAGGAATAGAATTTTAACCTTCCAACATCTAATAGAAACATTATTTCCCAAAAATGTTATAAGTCCATTAGTGAGATTAAGCAATTTTATTTTTTATTTATTAAAGTTTAAGAATCAAGCAATATACCTTAAAAGCCCCAGCGGTTGCTCTCGAATCGCCAGTATCTTGTTCAAGACTTTCTGTCCTTGTAGAGCCAGACCTTGTGAGTGCATTTTCTGAGGAACTCAATGATGACTCAAGATCTATAACTGCACTTCTCTTTACAGGTGTGAGAGGAAGTGCTCTCAACATATGATTCTGCTTGCCATCCAAGGACTGGAAAGCAATAACTTGGATTCTTCCAACCTGAAAATCCCAGAATGTTTTAAAAATAACCATGCTTCCACGTATTTTATAAAATTTCCTTTTGACTTATCAGTAACTACCACAAACCTTATGCACATCTTCACTAAAACATGAAAATATCAGTCCAATGAACCCAGAATCTAGAAGTTGATACATGGCTTACGTCCGCACATCTGAAGAAGACATAAAGATTTAGCAGATCTTATTTAAGTAGCCAATAATAGAACTACTGGCAGAAAATTAAAAAGAAAAGGTTTCAAATCAGGCCCCAAACATGAAGAATGAATGAAAGCATTGAAATGTTCAACCAACACATTTTATATTTAGAAACATTTAGATATTCACATAAAACATTACGTTGTTAATTGACACTTACCAACATGGGAAGGAAGAACGGTGATGTGAGGATGTGAATGGTACCAACCAATTACTCTAGTTGTTAACTGCTATTATAATACTTCAGCAAAATGAAACTGGGGAAACATCTACACAAAAAAAATAAAAATAAAAAATGAATGGCTATTAAAAGTGCAAAAATTGACCTTTCTATGATGAAGCCATAATCATTCATGTTGAAAAACAAATATAACTTATAATTATTCACATTTAGCAAACATAGTCTATTATGCATCAATAACATTATTTCTTCAAGGAAACCAAAGGTTATGTGGATGGCAGAGAGAGAGAGAGAGATACACACCATCAAAAACTCCAAAGAGACCAACTATCTCTCCATCCATACCATCAATTCTTGTCTCATAAAAATCTTCCATTGTAGACCTTTTTCCAGGGGAGCTTGCATAACCATAGCTGAACTTTCCATTCTGACTGTTTTCAGGTGACAAATTAAGCACAATGTTAGACTCAGTCTTCTGCACTCTCATTTTTCGGAAAGAACTATAAACATTGCAAAGAAGTATAAATTCCTTCAATTACTAAAACCACAGTCGCCATACAACATCAACGAACTAAAGAACTTACCTCTGCTGAATTGAAGAATAATGGGTTTGAATTGCAGCAAAGATGAGTTTGAAGGGAGCCGAGCGAAGCGGGAGGGGTGCGTGTGCGAAGGGTGGGTGATCTTCAATGGCGGCGATCCAATAACCAAAAACAAACACAGAGAGAGAAGGGAAGATAAACAAAGAGGGAGATAGAGATAATGAGGGAATGAAAGGAGACGAATTGAAGCCAGTCGGAGAGAAGGGGGAGATAAAGAAAAGGAACAAAGAGGGAGATAGAGATAAGGATGAAATGGGAGGAGATGTGCAACAAAAAGGGAGAGAGATAAAGATGGAAGGGGAGGAGACGTGAGAGAGAGAGAGAGAGAGAGAGAGCAGAGTGTGTTTGGGCAGGAAACAAATTACTCTCAACCATTAGATATTCATTAGGATTGATCTAAACCATTCAAATAAAGTGTATCTCTGATGCATTTTATATATTTTCAAAAACTGTTCTGTCTTATTATATAGATATAAAATTAAAAATAAAAAAATAAATCAGAAATGGGTATAGATGATTTACTGTCTTTGGGTCTATGAAAATCCACATTAAAAATAAAAATAATAAATCAGAGATGGGTATAGAACTCTTGCATACCATCATTGATCGTCTCCACCTTATAGTCACTCATCATCCTATTTCACAACAATCAAAACCCAATGCCTACTGTTTTCAATGGTGCCTTTTTTTTTTTTTTACAATAAATCAAAAAACCAACTCTAATTTGACAACAAAATTTGTTTTTACAATAAATCATAAAACGTACTCTAATGACACTCAATGGTGTTCTTCATACACTATCACCACAACCATACTATAGTGCAAGTAGATGTTGCAACCATATAGATAAAACCAGTTCTTGGTGTTTGTAATTAATTTTGGAGAATGGAATTCAAATAAAATATATTAGATTAAAACTAAATGATCCATAATAACAGTATGTACATAACCTAAAACTAAATGACCCATAATAACAATATGTGCATAACCTTGAAGCATCAGGATTCCCAAAAAACTTGCTCTTGCGCTGTTGTTGTTTTTTATTTATATCAGATTTGTTGCAAGATTATCCACTTATGAATTCCTACTCTCTATTTAATTGTCCCCCCACTCACCCTCACTTTAAATACCCCCTTTCTTCTATTACTAACCACTGTTTACATATAACACCTTACAAACTGGTGTATATTTGTATATATGCATTCCCAAAAAAAAAAAAAAAAAAGAAGAAAAAAAAAAAAGAGAAGACAAAATTATGTCATAACTTGCTGGTATGCAATAGTGAGTGTGAGCTGGTATGCATGTGCATATATTCCCATATATTTTTCATTATGGTGCTCTTTTTTGCATTGTTTGTTAGGTTTCCATTACAAATTGCACCAGATCTAAGCCAGCCCTATTAACCCATCCTAATTCAACCAAATGATCACCAGTTGACCAGAAATTCAGGAGTTAAAAAAAACCCAGAAAAATGTAATAGATAGATAAAATGCGAAAAGAAAAAAAAGGGGGAACTGAAGAATTGAAGAAGCAATTTAATAGTATTGCCATAATGCACCAAGAACTGGTTTTGTCTATCACCATATAGACAAAACAATGGAAAATACCTCTGAAATGGCAATACTATTAATTACAAGCACCAAGAACTGGGGAGAGGCAGAATACTCTGTTTTAATAGTATTGCCATTATGGCAAACTCTGTTTTGGCAATACTATTAATTACAACCATATAGACAAAACAATGGAAAATACCTCTGTTTTGGAAAACTCAAAAACAGAGACAGGCGCGCACACACACACATACACACACACACAAAACAGAGAGAGAAGGGGAGAGGCAGAAATCGAGTGTACCTTGCGAAGGAAGCAGAAATGTTGCGCAGCGGCAGTGGTAGACAGTCGCGAAATTGGTTTTTTGCTGTTCGCTGACAGTCGTGAAGTTGGGTAGGTGTTGGCAACGGTGATGATGAGAAGCGGCGATGGTGGTGAGCGGCGTCGAGAGAGAGATGATTATACAGTTTTTTTGCGATGATCGTAAGTGGTTGGCGATGGTTGTGGGCACCAGTTTGCGGATCGCAGAGATCGGGTTCTCTGATACATTTTGAAGAGACATGAAAGAGAACGTGTAGAGAGGGAGTTGAAGAGACGTGGGAGAGAGTAGTGAGTGTTTGGGTGGGAAAAAAATCGATCTCAATCATTAGAAATTAATTAAGAATCATCTCAGCTCTTAAAATGAAATGTATCTCTGATACATTTTACATATTTTTAAAATCTGTCCTATTTTATTATATATATATACATTCATCTATATATTACATTCATCTAAAAATTTAATTATAATATAAAAAGTTTACTACAAAAATAAAAATAAATAAGCAAATCGTAAAACTCAAAAATTAAACACACAAACTGTTTTTTGTTAATAAAATTTTACAGCAAATAATGTTGTCTAATGTATGTAGGTTTTCTTTCTTTATTTATTTATTTCTTCTTCTTTTTTTTCGTATAATGGAAATAATGTAAGTAGATTTTAAACTGGTACTAATTGTATAATACAATTGTGGAATAATTTAATCATGCAAAAATAAATAAATAAAAATCAACGTATGGGTCACCCAAAAATTACCAAGATTTTGAATTTTCAGATATAGATTTAGTTACCTAAAAGAAAAGAGAGAGAGAAGAAGAAGAAAAACAAGTTATCTAAAATAATTAGGATTCCAAACACATGTTTCCTTGAATTTTATAGTCTCTTAGCCATTCATAAAATGCCACATTATTGGGATTGGAGGAAGTCCTACATCCTAAGTTGAAGGAAAACTTTCTCTAAAAAGCAATAGGGAAAATTAGTTTAAGGTCTCTTTCCCATTTTTAAAAATGGAAGAGATCCACAATATTATATTTTGATGTCTAAGGTCCTTAAACCCACACCCGTATATCAGATCAGAGAAATTTTACTCTCTCTCTCTCTCTGCTCATTTTTTTCTCTCTCGGTCTTCATCTCTGACGCCGTCGGCTTCACCTTCGCCTCTATCTCTACTATGCCGTCGCCAGAATGCCGCGATCTGAGCCGGACCATAGCGATCTAAGTCGCGAACCACCACGATCTGAGTTAGACGAGGATGCCTTCATAACAAGCATGGCCTCATGTTCCAGCTCTTTAATGGAGTCCAGATATAGGCTAATGTCATGCTGGGTACGCTTGCTGGAAATAGAAGAACTATTATTCCACATATGGAATTTGAATATCCTGATTTGGACATCCATGAAGACCTGTACCAGCTAGTCAAATATTCTTGTGGTGAAGTTTGTATGACTGAACAGTTGGATAAAGTTGTGAAGATTTGGAAAACCTTTGGAACCGATGCTCGGGGTTCCTTCTCGGCCTAAAGGGGCAGAGGACATGGAAAATGTCTTAAAGGATAAGAATCATATTTCACAAAGTGGTGCT
This sequence comes from Camellia japonica, assembly GCA_030407325.1. Classification (NCBI taxonomy): domain Eukaryota; kingdom Viridiplantae; phylum Streptophyta; class Magnoliopsida; order Ericales; family Theaceae; genus Camellia; species Camellia japonica. The sequence goes on from JAPPVO010000017.1 coordinate 65,875,838, forward strand.
ACAAATGTTGGAGAAAGTAATGGCAATCCAATTGGTAGTACAACTGTCATTACTACAAAAAAATGAAATCCATCCAGAAATGGAGATGAAAATACTCCACCCGAACAATCAAGTTCTTGCCGAATTTGGTTGATAAATGGTGATAATGGGGTTAAAGAAGATAGTCCTCATGATGGTGATCATACTGCATGTAAAAGTGATACCTTACATAACACCAGTCAACTTGGAAACGTTCAGAGTAATACTATTGTAGCTAATGAAACATTTGGGCTCAATAGACTAATTCAAATAAATTAGATTGAATTTTCTCTGGACTGTGTGATTTTTCTCTAGACTGTGTAAATTTTCTCTGGATGTGTGAATTTTCTCTGGACTTGTGTAAATTTTCTCTGGATCATTACTCTTTTTTTTCCCAAAATCTACAAATGACATATGTGTCCAGCTAGGGTTCTGGGACTGCAAATCATGCAAAAACAAAAAGTAACTTTCTCAATATATACATAGCATGTAGGTATAAAGCTTTCTCATGCCAATAGCATTCTGCTTCTTTATTTACTTTGATGAATGTCATATTATCTATAAAAAATGAGACATCCAAGATCCCAAATTTATATTGCAGATTTTTTAATTGAAAGGTGAACAGACATGAAAGTAATATCAATCATGTTGTTCAAATCATGTCGAGTATGTGAGGAAATTAGATTGAATTTTCTCTGGATTGTGTGATTTTTTTCTGGACTGTGTAAATTTTCTCTAGATGTGTGGATTTTCTCTAGACTGTGAATTTTCTCTGAACTTGTGAATTTTCTCTGGATCACTACTCTTTGTTTTCCAAAATCTAGAACGGTGCATGATACTTTTGATTCTACAATCAGTAGGATAATCAAAAGTATTTTAATCACTGTAGAACCGTAGTCTGAGTAGAATTCTAAGACATAATAAATTTGTGTATTTAAAAAAACAAAACAAAGTAAAAATAATCTGTTTTATTACTTGTAGTGCTTGAAGAAATTCTTGTTCAAGCTCGCCCAATGACTTCTTCTCTTTCTTGTCTGTCAACCACCTCATCTTGTTGGACTTGACCTGCAAGGAGCACTGGGATTAGCAAACAGAATTTTGATGGCAACCCTCCATGAAAAGTTATTTGTAAAAGAACATATGCAATGCATGATGATGCAGAGTTTCCTGGATTGTGTGAATTTTTTCTGGATATCTAAATTTTCTCTGGATGTCTGGAGAGAATTTCTCTGGAGTCCAGAGAAACTCTCTGGATCGAATTTTCTTTGGATTGATGTTGAGGGATTTTAGACATTATGAAAATATTGAGTGTCCTTTATGCTATAAAATCTTAATATCAGGGACTTTAAAGAAAATCCCCAAAGAAATATATATTAACTATAGCGGAACGAATCAGTTTTGAAAGCAGATTGAAATTTTCAAATCGCGAATCAAACTAACCTGCGGTTAATAGGTGGATCGGTGCGGATTTGGCAGTTTTAATGGTTTGGATGGTATTTTGCACAACTTTACCATGAGATTAGAAATACCTTCTAGAGAGGAAACTAGAAATCCTATGGAAAAGTGATATTTAAATCCAATCTCATAAAATTAGAGTTGAAATAATTATTTTGCCTTCCACTTTATAAAAATAATAAAATCACCATCTACGTAATACGTAACAAGAATTTTTACGTAATTTTAATCCAATTAACTAATGGGATTCCTTAATATAGATTGTAAAAGGTGATTATAACTTATTTTAATTTAAGAATTTATGTCATACTATTTGATACAGCTTCTACTTATAACTTATTATGTTGAAATAACTTAAATAAACTGATCATTTAGAAACTGGAAAATGAATGTTTTTAGTTCTTACTTTTTAATTATCATATTTTAACTTAAAAAAAAGCTCTATCAAAGAGGGCTAGTATTGTCATACTACTGCACAAATAAATATAATTTTATCTTACATTTTCAACTTGCTATATTAATAATTTCTCCATTCAATTTGGTGTACATGTACTAATAATTTCATCAAACTTTATCTGGTAGAGAAAGGAAGCCTAAGAGCATTTCCAAACTATGTCAAATTTTGGAATGTGAAATAAAATTGAAGTCTTGGGGTTAAATTTGATTGGTGATGTGGCATATAAAATTTGACATATAGGTTAGAGATGCTCCAAAAATTCCTTTCCCAAACAGGGTATTACCAATACGAGGGTGTGAATCCACCCGATAAGTGTACTTAAAATATCAATATAAATTTTGAATTAAAATTATATCTTATATATTGTTTAAGGCCTAATTTGAAACTTGTTAAAAGTCTGAGTTTTAATCTATTTTAAATTATATCATCTTTTTATTTTTTTACATATTTTTTTAAAAATTTCATAAAAAACTAAAAAGTTAATTTTTAATCAATTTCTCAAAATAATCTTAAGTGGTGAAGGCGTTTTTTTATTATATTAATGGCCATAGCTCAAATTTTGTGTTTATCTTGTAATTATTATTAGAAAATCAAGTTCATGTAAACCAAGTGCTTGTTTGGGAAGAACTAAAAAAATGTATTTTTTTTTACATGCATATATTTATTTGGGTTACATTAATCAACATCTCTTCTTTACTTTTCTAATTATTTTCTTTATTTTTTTACATATTTTTTTTATTTATAAAAAAGTAAAAAAATATACTTATTTAAAAAATCCAAAACCACCCCAAATGAGTTGTTTATTTGCGGATGGATAAATTAGAAGTTACCTTGCAAATATGAGAGAATAAAATTCATGAAAATTGTGTTTGGAGTGATCATAAAAGTCCACTTATTTATCTTTTTCAAAAATGTTCTCGACGTTTAATTTGTGAGTTTTAATAGTTTTAATATGTATGTGACACCCATCTAATAGAATGTTTTAGCATTATATTTTAATTTTTTTAAACTTCTAACCTCACTTTAGGAAGTGGGTTACTTTTTTGGCTTTTTAATTTTTTTGGCTATTTTAATATGGGTTAAAAAGTTTGGTTTGGAAAGGATTTTTGGCTTTTTGATTTTTTTGATTTTTTGTGAAAGAAGAGTGTAATGATTATGGGTTAGATGTGATGTTTTGTTTGTTGTGATTAAAATAACCTATTTTATCTTTTGTGACTATTTTAACCAAAAAAGTCCAAAACATCTCTTTCCAAACAGAGGCTAAAATTTAGGGGTTGTTTGGGATGTTCTAAATAAGTGTACTTTTTGACTTTTTATAAAAAGATGTGTAGAAAAGAAGAGAGAAGATATTGATTGATGTGACCCAATAAAGATAAAAAGATAAAAAGTATGGACTTATTTAGTCTTCCCAAACAAGGCAGCTCTAATTTTAAAAGGGTATGTCTTTAAATTATACAGCAATGGTAAAGGGCCCTAATTTTCGTGGCTCAAATGGCTCGAATTTGCCAAAACGACGTCGTTTTGAGTACAAAACAATATCAAAATTACCAAAACAACGTCGTTTTAACAATTTTAAGCCATTTAAATCCACAAATTAGGGCCCCAAATATTTTATTATATTATCTTCGCTATTTTTACCAAACAATTCAAAAGTTGTTGACTTTTAACACTAGTACAGAATACAGATAGATAGATAATTTTCCGACGGATAAGGAGGAGGTTGCAAGCAAACCCGAGGCGGCACACTTCACACCAGAGGGAGGAGAGAGAGAGAGAGAGAGAGAGAGGGAGGGAGAGAGAGAGAGAGAGATGGAGAAATACTTTGGGAATGCGTACAGAGGAGACCCGGGAGTTCCACACGCCGACCCAGATCGTTTCGTGAACATCTGGATTGGATCTTTCGCTTTCTCTGCCCTCACTTGGGTCAATCCTTACATGTGGCAGCTCTCTAATCAATTCAAGTACTCTCTCTCCCCCTTGGTTTGTGTTCTTTACTATTATGAGTCAATTCTTTCTTTTTGATGATTCTGTTTAGGTTTTATGTTTCTCTTAACAGATTTGTGTATTTTCCCGATATGGGTCATTTTGAAAAGGAATTTGTAGTTAGGGTTTATGTTTTCGCAACAAATTTCAGTGTTTCGGCTGAGTCTGTAGCATAATCTGTCTTTCTTTTGTGTGTGTGTGTGTGTGTGCGCGCGCGCGCGCGCGTGCGGATTATGAATTAGTAGTGTTGATTATTACACTCTGTTTGGATGGCGTGATTTAGTGTGAAATTATAAGAAATGATGAGAAAGATAACTCTTTTCTCATGTTTGGTTTATAAGTTGAGTGAGAAATGGTGAGAATGGATGAGAAATGGTGAGGAAGAGAGCTCCCTTACTAGGCTTATTTCATTTGTCACCAAAAGTTGTGAGATTTGGTGAGAAACAAATTGATTGGTTGGGTTGTAAAATATTTATAATACCAAGATTCACTTAAAATACAAATGAAGAAAAAAGAAATCTCATTCATGTCCCGTTCTCACATCTTTTGCTATCTTACTCATCCAAACATCATCCAAACATGATAGTGGAAAAACACAATCATTTCTTTTCTTTTCTCACCCTATGATCAAAATGGAGTGTTAGTTACCATGATTCTTTACATAAGGTTAGAAAAAACCCGAATAATTTTTTTTTGAATATTTGTACATTGTAGTTGTGACCACCAATACTGACTATCTATAAATGATAGACCGATTAAACTTTCTTGTTGTAAATCATAATATGTGAATTCTTAATTGACTAGATTACAAAAGCAGGACTAAAATGATAATTTGTTGGAGTTCTTCCGGGCTTGTTTGGATTTTTATGGAAATTGAATTGTCATATTGCATCTATTAATATTATAGATATTTTTTGTGCAAATTAATCATTATAAACTGGGCCTTCAAAAAGTGACGGTTGTCTTGGCATATGATAATAGAGAAATGGGGAAGGAGATTCTATTTATTTATTTTTTTTAATTCCAAATTGTATGATGCTTTAAAGATCAATCAGCCATGGTGAATGCATGTGGGGTTCTCAACAATTCATATGTGGATGATTAATCCAAAAAGAATTGGAATTGAAAAGAAGCCAAACCCAATAAAAATGATTTGGTGGCATTTTGCGAAACTGCAAAATGATCAAATACCATCTGTTGTCGTAATGCTCTGACTTTTTTAGAGGCTTCATTCTAAATGATGAATGTTGCCTTGTACTCTCAATGCTTACTGTCTCTCTTTACTATTAGAAAATTCTGTTGTGAAATGATATTAACATCTCAACCTTTTATTTATTGAAAAAAAAAGGAAGAAAAAGTTCACCTTCTATGAGTAAATGTATTATCCATTGTAACTCATTGAATTTTGTATCCACATGGTGCATTTATTTTTGTAAAGCACACTAAATTGTTTGATTAGTTCTTTCATCATTGTTCCTTTTTGTTTTTTAAACTTTACATATTTCTATTTTCCCAAGCACAGTTAGAGACGATGGAACATGAAGTGAAAAAGTTGATTGAAGTTTAGGCTGTTTTTTTATTTATTTTTATTTTTTTTTCAAACACTTGGTTTTAATAGAAAGAAAGTACATGTGGTATTTGGTTTAAATACTAAAACTTTGTCAACTATTAGTTTTAAGTAAGATCATCATGTGGACACTCCTCATAGCCCAAGGACAATCTCTCAAATACACATTAAGATGTTGACCTGTTTTTCTTTTCTTTGTTGATTCCTCTCAATGAAATTTTATGTTGCACAGGATTCTTCAAAATGGTTTCTGGCATAGGATTTGAATCGTTTGTGCAAAGTTTGAATTGTAAGCTATAAATGCTTAAATTTTAGGATTTGAATCCTTTATACTTTTTTCATGATATGCAAAAAATTTCAATGTTTTTAATTTTCAACCCTCGTTTTGTCAAGTTCTAAACCTCCATACCAGACATGCAGTCCGTAGTTGGGTACGTTGTCATGTTTTACTGCTCTTGACGAATGATCGAAATTATCTTAAATCTGTGGTGTTGCATCTGCTGGATTGTGCTTTTGTTTACTTATTGTTGGGATATATGTGCTTGTTAATTGATTGTTAGTGCTAAGTATCTCATGTAAAGTTCTCCATGGCTTGTGAAACCCCGGGACTGCATTAGGTCATAGAACCTCAATCTACTGAGGAGGCTTGCTCTTGCATTTGAAAAATTTTGGAAGATAATTTCATAAGTTTGCTGTGTATGCTTTCACCTTCAACCCTTACATATTTCCCTATATGTTCAAATTTCGATGAACTTTTAATTCAAGCAACTAAGCCACATTTATGTTTCATGTTTATTTGTTTTCCTTAACCTATATTCCTACAAGTCCATTTGGTCACCATGCAGTTGAAATATGAATCTGTCCTATTATTGATTTCATTGCTTATGAGAAATGGATATGGACACATGTTGCGCTTCTGCACCTACAGAGTGTGATGGGCAACAACTCCTTGAATCTAGGTAGGGAAAATACATGTTTGTTTGTGAATTATAATTTTATCTGTCATTTGAAGGTACAAAACCCTGTGGACACAAAATGGGTGTTTTCTTAATGTAAATGGAAATGGCAATGCTTAGCATGTAGACATTGCTATGTTAGTGTGTTTTGTGAATTTGTTATTCTTCAGAGACAGACGTTTATGCCCACAAAGAAGGACGAGGCTTCCACCTCTTCTATGTGGATGAATGGCTCTTACTCAACAGGTCATTGAATTTGTGGAAACCAACCTCTCCTATGATTTATAGGCACTTTTAAAGGAAAGCTGTGAATCTATTTTCTTGATTGATTGATCTAAAATGTGTACAGATGTTTATATACAAAACTAGTTACAGATAACAAACTCTAACTAACTTTTATTCTAACTGCCTAACCACCACAGCACACGCAGTTGTAACAACTTGTTTTTCTAAACACACATGACTGTGATGCACAAGGTGTTAATGCTAAATGATGAGGCTGCACTTGTGACATTGACTGAGATAGCTTATGCAACTGTTGTGCCATATGCTGCAGCTCAGTCTGCGGCTCAGTCTGTTGCTTTTGTGCCTTGAACTGCAGGCCAGGCTGCGGCTCAGTTTGTTTCTTGGACTGCAACTCAGACCACTCTTGACGTGCTATCTTATCAGCTTTAGCTATTTATTGTTGACTTGTATTTTGTGTGTGAGTTTTTTTTTTTTTTTTTTTTGTGTGTGTGTGTGTGTGTTCTGCTATTGGGTGAAGTTCAGGTCGTCCTGGCATGTGGATCAAATAACATCTTTAAGCTGCAGCAATTCTGATTTTTTTCAGTTCTTCTGACTCATACTTGGAATTCAATTACATAGGAACTACCAAGATTTTGTGGTTTCGAGGCCACTTGATTTGGTTTATTGCTTTGACCCTGACATGTGTACTTCATTGTTTTTTTTTCTTTGTTGGGGGTGGGGTTGTTATTTAAGTTACGGCATTGTTCTTATTGAAAATATCCTGTGTTTTGCCTTCACACTTTGCTTCTTTCTTCCACTTTTTCTTCATTTTCTTTTTCTTCTTTGTCTGACTCCACATCATTTAAGTTTACTAGTGGTATCATGTGTTCACACACTTAAATATGCAGTTGGCATGACAAAGCTATGTTGTTTGAGCAATATCACTGGAAGAAAGCAATGGCAAAGAAGCAGCCATATGAATTCAAGGTATGATATTTCTGTAGTCTTTAAATATGAAGTTTCAAATGAACCACTAGGCATAAAGGCACTAGGATTTTCTTTTTGTGTTTTAATTGAACCTTTTGGTGTTGCAGTGGAACCAGTATATGGACAAGGAGGCTCGAGACTCGTACTATTTCAACTGGCCTGTCTACTTCCGTTAGATTTTTCTTGCATATGAAGAACTGTCTTCTTGTTGAAATTTGACACTAGTGAGCAAAAGTAGCTTGAACATGTCTTTCGCTTTCTTATCCTTATCTATTTACCTAATACTGAATTACTAGTATCTTCCCTGATGCTATTGAGTTGTTCCTGCTAGAAATTTTGCAAGAAATAATGATGAATGGCTGATTTGGGCTTTTGTTATTGATATATGATTCAAGTAGTTGAGATTCAGATGGTAGGACGGTGGTATGTGTTCATGATGAGATTTGATGGCTGTTACATGTCATGCCCCCTTTTATAGATTTAGACACACTGATGTGCAGGTGTGCTTAGTTGTTTCTTGATAAAATTGCACCTATTTATTGTGGAATGCCTGCCTCATGGTCATACTAGTGTTACTTCAAAGCTAGTTATGCAAAAGGGCCTTGCTAAGCCTGGCTGTTCGAGCTTTGCATCGAACTCGTTTGTGATTGTATTTTAAATGTGTACCCCTGAAATTAATGAGCCCTTAAACTGGGAGATAAGTGGTAATCAAGGGATATACTACTATGATTTCCTCTGCAATTGTCAATATTCAAATAAGCTGGAGGAGTGTCTACAATAGTTTGAGAATTGCAAATACGGAAAGATTGCAGGAATGAATTGCTGATGAGTTGATTTCGATTTTGAGCTGAATTTTTTGGTTCTCATGTCAGGCTAATGAGCAAAATGATGTTTCTTTCTTGTCAGAGGCAAAGATTGATTTTCCATGTTTATTTTCTAGCAAATTTCTGTGCAACTCCTCGGGTGAACACTCTTCTGGTTCCTGTCTGTCATTTAGTTTCTTCTGCAACTCCTCAGATGAGGAAGGGACTGCAAGAGTTCCCTTCTGTTCAAACCCGTATTCCTTTTTAGTCTTCTCTAGCAAACTCAAGAATGCAGGGTCACTTGGGCCTAATTCAACAACAAACCTTTTTGGATACTCACTTTTGAATGCAAAAACTGCAAAATGTCCTTTCATATTGTCTGGAACTGTTAATGTTGCTGCCCTGGTTTTTGTTCAAAATCATCTGATTTTGGCCTTCTACATTGCCGAAGTGTGAAACATATACCTAGCTTTCCAATTGAAAGCTTAAGCATAATCAAGTTTGGAGTTTGTGATACCGTTTGTTGCAACTTTTAGGACTAAAAAAAATAAAAAAATTTGCAAACCACTTCAATCTAGACCAAATTATACAGCTTGGTTTGTTTTTCTCATGGTTCTAGACGTTGTGTTTAATTGGGTGATTTGTAGAGAGATTTAGAAAAGGAAAGAGAAAATGTGTGTGAAACTAAGTGAAATTTAAATATATTTTATTCACATTTCACATACTTTTTCTCTTTATCTTTCCAAATCTCTTCCTAAATCCTCCAATCAAACAGTGTAAATGTGTATAGTTTGTGTCATGTTAATGAGTCACGTTTTGAATTCCCACAATTTCTCTACTTCCTGTTTGTTTGGGTAGGAACTATTTTTTGAATTTTTTTTTTTGGCATTTAATACAACAAAAAAAGAAAATCAATGAAAAATATTTTCTATGAAAAACAAGTTTATTTGGACAAAAAGTATTTTATACATTTAAAAAGTGAAATATTTTTCAAATTAGAATCTTACAAATATCATCACATTACCATCGCAACCATAACCTCTACTACCATTGCCACCTCCACCGCCACATCTCCACCTCCATCACTTCCACTTTGTTGCCACGCCATCCCTCCACCTCCACCTCACTTGCTACGCCACCCCACCACCACCTTACTTGCATTTTGTTGTTGCTATTGCCATCACCAATACAATATTAGTATATTTGTTTCAAGAACAACCAAACACAGAATTTTTTTTTTTTTTTGGGAAAATAGTTTTTTCACATAAAATATTTTTTGCCAAAATTAATGGAGCGTTAGTCCCTTTGTTAACTTTTGAAACACGATTATGTGACTGAGTCCAATTAATTAAACTAAATCAAATCAAGTCTTAAGTATCATCAAATGAGATTGATTACATAAATCTTGCTTCTCTACTCGACTCTATCAGAGAGTATTTGGTTAGTCAAAATAAGAACATTCATATATCTATTTATCATACTAGCCCACATCAATCTAGGTCTATCTTTCCCCTAACACTTCCATTTACCGTTACTGTGTTACATCTCTTCATTACTACTTCTGCTGATCTCCGTTGTATATGACCAAACCATCTCCATTTATTCTCTCTCAGCTTATTTTCTATCAGTGCTACTCCTACCCATTCATGAATAGACACATTTCTAATTCTGTCTTTTCTAGTCTTACTACACATCTGCCGTAGCATCCTCATCTCAATAACATTCATTTTTTCTACATGTTGTTTCTTAGTTACTTAACATTACGTCCCGTACAATATTGCTGGTCTAATAACTGTTCTATAAATTTTTTTTTTTGGTCTAATAGATATTCGTTTATCACACAGTATCCCAGATACACTCCTCACAACTGAGTTCAATTATGACTTGAAATTTAAGAGTTACTGGAACAATTAAAAAATTAGAAGATAAAGTGAGATTTTGGCCTCGTTTGAGAACATGTTATTTTAGTAATTTTTTGACTTTTTATGAAAAGATATGTAAAAAAGTAGAGAGAGTGATGTGACAATTTATAGTAACTTTTTGACTTTTTAACTAAAACTGAATGTTGCCAAACGAGTCCTTAGTATAAAGAAGGTGCAAAGTTAAATTTGTCCAAAAATTGGCATGGAAGTGTGTTAAAACAACGGCCTCCGAAGGTTCATTCTCCAATTCGGTCTGTTAATATTTCCTATGGGTTGTTTGGGCAAACCCTTGAAATATCACAGGAAAAAGTGTTTGGATAAAATGTAAGTATTTATTTTTTTAAATTTTTTTTTAAATATCCACACAAATTTTGCTTGCATATAGAATTACTAAAGTTAACTATATACTAAATTTAGTTGTACAGATTAAGATATTAAGAAATCATCACAATAATTAAAAAAAATAAAATTATGGTCTTCTTGTATTATAATTTAAAAAAATTTAGTTCATAACAAAAAAATATTACTAAATCTAAAAAATTAAGGAAAACATTAAAAAGAAATTCAAGTTATAATATCAAATAAAAGTTAAATCAATTACAGCAAGGTACGAGTCAAATATTACATTTTTCACATTTTTAGATGCAAAATTATTAATTAAAATTTCATAATCTGTAAATTATATGAAGTATATTGTAAAATTAATTGGGTGAATTACATTAGAGCCCCGGTACAGAGCCCGAAAACTGGGGCTCGAATTTGGCTCGAAACAGAGGCGAAGGAGGAAGAAGGAGGAAGAAGAAGAAGAAGAGAAGGAGGAAGGAGGAGAAGAAGGAGAAGAAGGAGAAGAAGAACTGGAGGGGGCCATAAAAATGGGGCTGGAGGCGGAGGCGGAGGCGGAGGCGGGGCTGCGAGCGACGATCGGCTGACGAGCTGTGGCGGCGATGACGAGCTGCGACGACGACGACAACTCTCTCTCTCGCCTCTCACCTCTGTTTCTCTCTCGCCTGTGTTCAAACGAAGAAGACGAAGAAGAAAAGAATGGAAGAAAAAAAAGGAAAAAAAAAAAAAAAATCGAAACGCAAAACGACGTCATTTTGCGTTTCGAGCCAAATTCGAGCCGTGATTTCGGGCCCTCAAACATTTTTCATTACATTAACCTCTCATGAAGTTTAAAAAAAAAAAAAAAGTTGTAAGAGCAGCTCCAACGGTGAAATGCTAAAATAGCATAGTTAAAGTTACAATTTGGCGTGTTACAGTGGCAAAATACAAAATTATAGCAACGGTGTTACAATAGTGATTTCCTATTTTGGCACAATGTCAATCACCTTTCCCTCTTTTTAAGGTGGTGTTTGGATTTCGCTTTTTGAGTATTTATTGAGTTGATTTTTTATTTTTATTTTTATTTTTATTTCATTTTTTGTGATTTTTTTTTTAATTTTTACATTCTACACGATTAAACAAATTAAAAAAAAATTGAAAAGAATTTTTTTTTTTGAAGATGTATTATAATTTCTAATATTTCACAATTTTGTTTTTCTAGTTGTGATGGATTATTTTTTTTTGTTGGGAAGATGATATATGGGAGATTGTAGTTTGAAGCAGTTGGGTTTTGCAAATGTGGAAGATTTGGCAATGTCATAGTTTTTGCCAATTTAGCACAAACTATGGCAATGTTATAATTTGGCAAGTCTTTTGACAGATCATTGGAACTTAAAATTGAGCAAGCCGTGCCAAACGATGGCTTTGACGGGTGTTTTAGCACTCCACTGGAGAAGCTTTGAGTTTCATAAGTTTGGCTTACAGTAATCGTTGGTGGTCCGAAATTTAGTGGCTCGAAACTGTCAAAAGACGTCGTTTTGGGCGCAAAACGACGCAAAACGACGTCGTTTTGGCAGTTTCGAGCCATTTGAACCACTGATTTTGTGACCCTCAAACATTTTTCTTTGGCTTAATTATATTAGACTTTCTTATAATTTTAATAATATTTAGTTATTTTTTATAATTAATTCAGTAGTTATATGGATAAAAAAAAATAAAAAATATTATCATGTCTTTTACACTAATATATATGTATTATATAGTTTATCTTTGTGTACTCATTATTTATATTAATTTTGATCTCTTTAACTTTACTAAAATGGATGTTAGAATAATTATGCCAAAATTATAAATTTATTATATTTTTTCAAATTTTAAATGTGGTCATATAGTGGTGTTGTTTGGTGTAGCTGTTAAAACAGATTATAGATTATAGCTTAACAGATTATAGATTATGACTTTAATCAGAAGCTGTTAATCTGTTTGGTATAGCTGTTAGATTATAGATTTGTGGGGATATATTTTTTGAGTACCAACACGTGGCAAGGTGACGCCGACGTGTCAGCCGAGGTGCCATGTGTCCTGGTCATTTTGCCGAGGTTATCTCGGTGTTGCCGAGGTGACCTTCGAAGATATCGGAATCCGAGATGAGCAGATAAGAGACAAGAGTCCTAGAATGAAGAAAGACTTCAAGATGGATAAGGATAGTATTCTTAGGGATTCTATCCTTATCTCTTATAGAGTCCAAAGTAAGCACTGAATGGGAGCCCATAGAAGTCAGGCTTCTAGTGGGACTAGAATTGAGTAAACTATAAAAGAGAGGCACCCCCATGGGTCTAAGGTATGCAATTTATGCTTTGAGCAGTGAATTTAGCACTTGATTATCTTTGAGAGATATACTGACTTGATCGTCGGAGTACCCCCGGGTGGAAGAACCACCGCCGGAATCTTCTCTTTCTGTTGTAGGTTAGCCAGGTGTCATCTATTCTGCCAGTTCTCTCCAGCTGATCACTGAGTTGGCAGTGTGATCGGAAAATTACTCACACAATTTGGCGCCGTCTGTGGGAAAGATAGGAGAATAGATGGCCATCAACGGACAGAAGGAAAAGATTGGGGACGACACTCCTGCTGGGAGTGGGAGACCTATTGACCTGGATGTCACAGGAGACGAATACAACGCAGAAACTCGTGACCAGAATCACGGAGTGAAGGACGTCGGCCAGACTAGCGACGCACCAAAGAAACCAGATCGAAGTGGCTATTACAACGAAGACGACCTCCAGGTATGGGGATAGATGCCTGCGGAGGGACGAAGAGATGAAGGAGATGGCAAACAAATTGGCAGACCTACAGTCGGTTGTCAATTTCATGATGCAAAATAACGTCATGCAGCCGCCGTTCCCGCTACAGGACACGCCGATTCCAGCAGCCAATACCCAGAAGGGAGGGCAAAGAACAATCCCCGTAGCCTCTCAGCACAACGGGAGTGAAAGACACTCTCACCGACCTTCCAGGGAGGTCGGACGAAGGGAGCCAAGAAGAGAAGAATCACGGAGGACGCATCACACAAAGGAAGCAGACCCCAAGGGACATCGGCATGTTCAGGGGCAGGTGCTGTGCTTCGACACAACTCATGGAGAGGGGTCAAAAAGGACTCACCACGAGGCTGAAAGTAGTGCACCAAAAAGACTGAAAGCAGGAGATAGCCGAGCTCCTGGGAGGACAAAAGAGGACTTAAGAGATTACCTCAAAAGGAAGCAACAGAATGCCGAAGCCGAGGTAAATTCCCCAGATAAGCCGAGGACACCATTCTCGGTGGAATTGGACAGGTTTGAGGCGCCGAAGAGATTCAGTATGCCGAGGTTTCAAATATACGACGGGAAGTCAGACCCCAACTTCCACGTCGGATTATATCTGAACTCAATGGCACTATATAGTGGGAACGAGCCGTTGCTCTGCAAAGTGTTCCCCTCATCCTTCGGGGAGATTGCATCAGACTGGTTCCACAAACTACCGAAGGGAAGCGTGAAGACATGGGAAGGCCTGGCCGAGATGTTCGTGGCCAGGTTCGTGACAAACAAGCTGCAGCCATTAAGGGTGGATGCACTGATGGCTCTGAAGATCAGTAAGGATGAAGGCCTTAGGGCCTATGCAAAAAGGTACTATGAGGTATTCAACCGAATACCAGAATGTAATCAAGAAGTGGCGGTCGTGTCATTCAAGAACGGCCTGAAAGACAACTGTCCACTACGGAAGTCTTTGGCAAAAACTTTGCCAAAAAGCATGGAAGAGCTCATGGCGAGAATCGAGAAGTATGCCAGAGCCGAGGAAGATACATCGGGGACTAAGGAGGTAAAGCAAGAGAGAGGAAACGGCTCGCCGAAGCGAGGCCGAGGTAACAACGGATCAAACAAACATGAAACAGAACTGAGGGCTGCACAGGCGGTGACGACTGTGTTCCGGGCCCCAATTCACAAAGTCCTGGAACAAATTCGGAACCAACCCTATTTCAGGGCACCAACAAGGGCACCAGGGGAATTCATGGGGAGGAACGTCGGCAGGCGCTGTGCCTACCACAATGAAGAGGGGCACACAACCCAGGGTTGCAGAGCCCTGAAAGCACACTTAGAAGACTTGGTAAGGCAAGGCCATCTGAGAGATCCGGTTGACGAGGCCAGAACAAGAGAAGAACAGGCAAGATTGCCTCAAGCACCAGCAGCTCCGCCTTCCCCAGTACAGCAACCTCAGGCAGGAGTACCTCGGGTAGTCAATGTGATTCACTCAAAGGTCAACGAGAACGAAATCAGAGGGGAGACCCAGAAGGTAAAACACCTACAACATGTCTATCAAGTCGGGGAGAAAAGACATCGGGCAGAAGGATGCCAGGAACCAATGATAACCTTTACTGAAGCCGACCTAGAGATGGTCCAGCATCCGCATAATGATGCCTTGGTAATATCCCTCCAGGTTGGGGAGTGCCAAGTGAAACGCATCCTGATTGACCAAGGCAGCTCTTGTGACATCATGTACGTCCGATGTTACAAGGAGCTCGGCCTTCACCCAGACGACATGGAACAATCCAATGGCCCAATGGTTGGGTTCAATGGAACGCCGACATGGCCACTGGGAGCAGTAAACTTGGAGGTGCAGGCTGGCACCAGGAAGATCAAGACAGAATTCACCATCATTGACACACCTCCCCTTACAACATCATCTTGGGAAGGCCATGGTTGCATGCAATGGGGGCAATTCCCTCAACATTGCATCAACTATTGCGATTCCCAATAGAACATGGGATAGAGGAAGTCAGGGGCGATCAGCTGCAGGCGAAGAATTGCTCCATGGCAGCAATGAAATCAACCTGCAGCATACGAGAGCCAAAAAAGGCAGAAATTGAAGATGAGGACGTGGAAGTCCTAGAAGACATCGGCAAGGAGCCAGCCGAGAAGAGCGAAGAGGCACTGAAGAAAATCCTCGTCCAGGATGGGGATGAAGAACGCTTCTTCCTTCTCGGCTCGGGCTTAGCCGAAGAAGAGGAAAAAGAGTTGGAGGCTTTTCTGCGAGCAAATATTGAGGTGTTTGCTTGGACACCTTACGAAATGCCTGGCATCGACCCCGAGGTCACTTGCCACAAACTGAATGTTGACAGGTCGGCCAAACCTGTAATTCAACGAGCCAGAAGACCGACATTGACGCACGTCGAAGTGGTAGAAGAAGAAGCAGACAGACTTCTGGAGGCTTGGGCCATCAGAGAAGTTCACTACCCAACATGGCTGTCCAATACAGTGGTGGTAAAAAAGAAGAACGGTAAATGGAGGGTCTGTGTAGACTTTACCAGTTTAAACAAGGCCTGTCCCAAAGACAGCTTCCCTCTACCCAAGATTGACCAGCTAGTAGATGCCACTTCGGGGCATGGAAGGATGAGCTTCCTGGATGCCTATAGGGGGTATCACCAGATAGCTATGGACCCAGCAGATGAAGAGAAGACTGTATTTATCACTCCCAAAGGGCTATACTGCTACAGAATGATGCCCTTTGGATTGAAAAACGCAGGAGCCACCTACCAAAGATTGGTAACCAAGATGTTCAAGCACCTGATTGGCCGAACAGTAGAAGTCTACATTGACGACATGGTCGTTAAGTCCAAGGAGCCAGAGGGTCATCTCGCTGATCTAAAAGCAGTCTTTGAAATCCTTAAAACATATCGACTCCGACTCAATGCATCGAAGTGTGCATTTGGAGTTGGATCTGGTAAGTTTCTAGGATACCTGGTGACCAGGAGGGGCATTGAGGCCAGCCCAGATTAGATCAAGGCCATCTTAGAGCTGAAGAGCCCGACGTCGGCAAAACAGGTGCAGATGCTAACTGGAAGGGCCGCAGCCCTGAACAGGTTTATAAGCAGAAGCTCAGACAAGTGCAAACCTTTCTTCAAATTAGTGAAGAAAGCCACAGACTTTCTTTGGACAGAGGAGTGCGAAGAAGCATTAGCTGATCTGAAGAAGTACCTGACCACACCGCCAGTACTTTCAAATCCAGAACCTGGGGAGGAGCTGTTCCTGTACTTAGCAGTTTCAGAACATGCGATTAGTGCAGTACTAATCCTAGAAGAAAAAGGGGAGCAAAAGGCTGTTTACTACGTAAGCAAAACCCTAGCCGACGCAGAAACAAGGTATCTACCCTTAGAGAAATTAGCACTGGCTCTAGTAATGGCTTCAAAGAAGTTAAACCATTACTTCCAGGCCCATAAAATTGTGGTACTGACAGAGCATCCATTGAAGTCCCTATTGCAGCAGGGAGACTTAACAGGACGAATAACCAGATGGGCAGTCGCCCTAGGCCAGTATGATCTGGAGTACAGGCCCAGAACTGCAATCAAAGGCCAGGTTTTGGCCGACTTCGTGACCGAGTTCACGCCAGAGTCCATCCAGCATCGGGCTCCGTTGAGCCAAGACAGACAATGTCCAAACAAGCAAGCAGAAGCCCAGCCAAAGGCTAAAGAACAAAGGAAAGAAGAGAAACCCAGACCTTGCAGCATTTACATCGGTGATTCCTTTCAACTGTTCGTTGATGGGAGTGCAAACCGACAAGGAGCGGGGGCAGGAGTAGTACTGATATCTCCAGATGGAAAAATATTAGAACAGTCCATTCGATTGGGGTTCAAGGCCTCAAACAATGAGGCAGAATATGAAGCATTGATTGCAGGACTGAAGCTAGCAGCAGCAGTACAAGCAGATGAGGTAATAGTCTTTTGTGATTCACAATTAATAGTTAACCAGACAACGGGCGAGTTTGCAGCCCGAGATGAAAGAATGTCGGCCTACGCAAAAGAGGTCATCAGGCTAGCAGCCTTATTCCAGAACTGCAGACTGCTTCAAGTCAACCGAGATGATAACAACCATGCCGATGCATTGGCCAACCTAGCTAGTGCAATACAACCAGGAAAAGCAAGGACAATAATGATTGAATACTTGTCGGACCCGAGCATTGAACCAGTAATCACAGAACGTGAATCAATGTGCGTAGACATGGGACCAAGTTGGATGGACGCAATTGTTGCATTCTTGAAAGAAGGAAAGCTACCAGAAGACCAGAAGGAGGCACACAAGATCAGATTGAAGTCGGCAAGATTCAGTTTGACAGCAGAAGGACATCTCTACAGAAGGTCCTTCACTGGACCCCTCTTAAGGTGCGTACACCCTCTGCAGGTTGAAGATTTTTTATATGAAATTCATGAAGGAATTTGTGGAAGCCATACTGGGGGCAGATTGCTAGCTCACAGGGCCATTACCCAGGGGTACTGTTGGCCCTACATGCAAAAAGATGCAGAAGCTTACGTGAAGAAGTGTGAACAATGCCAAAGGTTTGCACCTTTGATTCACCAGCCAGCTGCTGACCTAAACCCTGTATCCAGCCCTTGGCCATTTGCCCAATGGGGAATGGATCTCGTTGGGCAATTGCCCCAAGTAACTGGGCAAAGGAAGTACCTGCTGGTAGCAACAGATTACTTCACAAAGTGGATAGAAGCAGAACCTCTGGCCAAGATCCGAGATGTGGATGTCAAGAACTTTATATGGAGAAACATCATTGTAGACACCCCATTTTTGACCGTCCTCAAGACTTGGACATCACCGCTTGAGCACTTGGTGATCATCCATGTTTGTGTTCGTCCTGAGTTCCTGGAGATCTCGGCTACACGCCTTGCCTCAGGATCTTTCGACTCGACTGTTTTGTGTCTGGTCTTGCACTAAACACTTGTGTTTTGCCTTTGAGGGGCAGGGAATGGCTTGTTGGCCATCCCCACACATCACCGGCCATGGCTTGAGGCCACCGGCCACTAGTTTGTTGCCACCGGCCAAATGTTTGGCCGGCCGGCACTATTTGTAGTCGACTGGCCATCCATTTTGGTCAAATTGCATTTTTGGCTGGCCGACCACTGTTCATCTGCTTTTGCAGATATTTTTATGCCAACTGTGCTAGCTGGCATACACTTTGCTCCCCTCCATACACGTGTATGGAGGGATCTCCCTCTTGACTAGCTTGTTTGGAAAGCTTTACAAGAGGGATTGTCTATAAGAGGGAGCCTCTTCTCTCTTATTTGGGGCTGAACAATTTTTCAGAGCTTTGAGTTTTAGGGTTAGGGTTTGTTCATACTCTATCTCTATATCTCTCCCTCTCTTGAGTATTTTGTGTGTGTTTAGTCTTAGTTTTACACACAAACACCTACCATTACACCATAACTTAGTTGCTGAGGCATAAGGGGCTTGTTCTTGGAGGTTTTGGACTGGTTTGAACCTAAGGAAGCTGCTGGTCTTCCATTTTTGAAGAGGGTCTACAAGGGTAACAATCTTACCCTTTTTCCCCATTTTTGCATAGCTTTTTCACCTATCTTGCAACTATTTTTAGACTTTGTGTATAACATATAAAAGTCTTGTTTTTGCCTGCTCTAAATAGTTTTTTAAGAGTGTTTTGTTGTTTGGGGTTGTTTGACCCCTCATAAGCCTTGTTAGGCCCTATTTTTGTGCCATTTTGGTGAGCTCCGGGACCACCTTGTTTGGGCCTCCTCACCACTGAAATCTTGAGGGATTTCAGTGGTGAGGATGGTGCCTTGAGGTCCTAAGAAGGAGAGGGCCACCCCTCTCCTTGTTGTCCTTGAAAAGGGCCATTTTTGCCTCATGTGTGAGCATCTTGTTTAAGTGTATGATGGCCATGCCTTAGCTGTTTTTTGTGCTTATTATGTCATAATATAGCTCTGTTTTTACTTGGTTTAGACACACCATACATGCCTTGCATACATGTCTTGTAATGCCATCTTTTTGCCTTAACATGCTTTAGGCTTTAACCCTTGTTCTAGCATGATTTAGGCCTAGCTTTGTGAAGCTTTCATGCTTGTTTTAGTATGCTTTAGCTCTGTTTTCAGTTGCTTTGGTCATGCTCAACATGCTTTGCATAGTCTCTTTGCATTCTAGCTTGTAGGCCTTGAATGTGGGATGTCATGAGCATGCTTTGTTTGCCTTAATTAGTTGGTTTGGCACCTCTATTTTATGCAATTTCAGAGTTTGGCATGCTTGCCATGTGTCTATATTTATTCTCTTTTAAGTGTGCTTAAAAGTTGTCTCTATGTGCCTAAGTGTTGGACCTTGCATGCATGCCTATTTGTATGTGTTTTGGCTTCCATTCTTGAGCATGTTGGCCACTGTTTTAGGCCTGTTTGAGGGCTGCCTAAATTAGTCTAAGTCCATTCTCGCATGTTGTGGCATGCTCACCTTGTATGTTGTTGCATACTTGGCCTATCGCATGTGTTGCATGCTTAAATCTTAGTGCATTTGGCATGCATTCTTCTCCTTGCTTTGGTTGCTAAATATGCCACATGTCTTGTACACTTGCATGTTGGCATTGCATCCCATATGCTTGCATGTTTGCATGCTAGCCTTGCATGTTGTTGCATACTTAACCTCCATGCCTAGGTTGCATTGCATGAGCATGCATGCCTTGCCTCTTGACTATCCATGATTGAGGTTGGGCCTTATTTGTTTGTTTCGTGCATTGCATTTCATTTGTTATTAAAATGCAAACTTGGTTCTCTTGGGCCATCATGCATGGAAATGCGCGATTGTTGGTCCGAGAACGAAGAACCATGTCCCTTTGAATCATAAACATGATAAGGGATGTGATAGTGCACACATTTGCTTGAAATGCATTGCTATGCCTTGTTTTGCCCTCTGTTGCTGTCAAAACAGGATTCCGCAGGAAGGTTTGGCCGACCGGCCATCTTTAGTGCCGACCGACCAACAATTGATGGCCGGTGATCATTTCCTTTGGCCGGTGACCAATTCCCTTGGCCGGTGGTGTCCCTCAGGGTTCATAGAGTGCACCTTGGGAATCTTGCATTGATCAGAGAAGGAAAATAGTGTGGACAGAGGCAACTTGTGCATAGCAGTGGACTTCCGAGCGGAGCCGAGTACGCCTTGCATTGGGCCCTCTTCCCGAGGCTGTTTACTGTTTTATTAGATTAGTTAATTTGCTTAACTAGTTTAATTGGTCTGTAATATTTAATTAGCTTGTAGGCTAGTTAAATTTGTATTATTCTTTCGATCCCTCCGAGCGAGGGCAAATTTGTAATAAGTGTCGGTGCGTGTGTGCATGTCTTCCAACCCCCACTTCTTTCTCCCTTTTACTTACCTGCTTTTGATGGTTAGTATTAGGACATGTTTAAATTAGCATCCTTATGCTATGCATGCGTGCATCATTCATCAGTATTGCATGCACCGGGCTCGGCGCATCATGCTAACAGCATAGTATTCCAAATCTAACTTGAATACATGCTACTTGTTGCATCCCACATGCCATCCTAGGATTAGCCGAGCCTATTCTAGTGACACTCCGTATGCGTTGCATTAGCCACTTGACATGGACTAGGATCATGCATGATTACTAACATGTTTATTGCTTTGGCTTGGAGTACACTGTAAGTGTTTTATGTTTTAGCATCTCACATGAGTGTGAATGTTAACATGACAACATGCTTACCACGTGGCTAGATGCTTATGTGATATAAACTGCTTGAATGCCTATGGGTGAAGGTTGGATTGTTTGAGTTGGGATAACTCATTGAGATCCGTGTTTTAGCCTACTTACGAGTAGCAAATCTCAAATCATTTTCCAAACGAACGGATATGCAATGCTTTGTTCCAAATTAGGCGATCTAGTCTATACTTGTTTTGTTGTGCGCATCACATAGTAATTCTAGGCTAATAACCGGAATAAGAACGCATGTGTTTTCAAAAACGAGATATCATGGTTAGTAGAGGCCGATCTTCGGATCGGGCGAGAGGGGGTGCTCATAGCTGACCTTCCCCAATCGTACCCAAGTTCCCAAGCCGAGGCAACTTTGGTGATGACGGACACGTGACCTTAGGCAAACGAGTCAGGGTTTCCTAAATTCCCCCATTAAAAAAATATTTAGGTGGCGACTCTGTATCTAGCAAAGCAGTCCATGTTTGGCACTTCTTTTCTAAAAATCTGTTTTTCTCAAAACAATTTGCCAGATTTGGACTCTTTGGTTCAGATTAAGAACCGTGACAAAATTGAGTCCGAACTGTGGGGTGAGGCCCTCACGCAGGGCGCGTCCACAATCATCACCAGATTTGGGATTCCAAGAGCAATTGTTGCAGAAAATGGGATACAATTTGACAGTAAGTTGATCAAAAACTTCTGTGCAAAGTTTAAGATCAAGAACTACTTTTCAACCCCAAGTTTTCCACAAAGCAATGGACAAGCAGAAGCATCCAACAAAGTAATTCTGGATGGGATAAAGAAGAGGCTACAGGCAGCAAAAGGGAAGTGGGTAGACGAATTGCCCAATGTACTCTGGGCATATCGGACTACGCCGAGAAGATCAACAGGGGAATCCCCCTTTGCCATGGCTTATGGCACAGAGGCAGTCATTCCATTGGAGGTCGGCATCCCAGGGATCAGGACCCAGGGAGTTGAGAACGGGACTAATGATGTACTCTTAGCCCGAGATCTGGATCTTCTAGAAGAAAGAAGAGAGAAAGCTGCAATGCAGCTTGTAGCATACCAGTAACAGCTTGCTAGAGCTTATAACAAGAAGGTTAATCCAAGAGAATTTCAAGTCGGCGACTTAGTCCTGAGAAAAGTCGTCGGCAACAAGAAGGATCCCAGGGAAGGCAAGCTTGGCCCAAACTGGGAAGGACCCTACAGAATCACTTCGGTATTGGGCAATGGGGCATATCGGCTTGAAGATAATGAGGGCAAAGCATTGCCAAGACCCTGGAACACTTGTAATTTGAAATTTTTTTATCATTAGATGTTGCTTGATTTTTTGCCGATGTCATCAATAAAATCTTTGCAGAATTCTAACTTGTGAAACTATGCATAATAATGTTTTGAATAATGAGAACCCAAGTAGAACTCAGGTTCACATTGGGGGCAGAGAGAAGACAAAAACGCTTAAACGCTTAACGCTTGTTAAAATTTGTAGCAATTTACAAGTTGAAGTGAAGCTGAGATAATTGTTTATCTTCACTTGTTGAAATTTGTAGCAATTTACAAGTTGAAGTTAAGCCGAGATAATTGTTTATCTTCACTTGTTGAAATTTGTAGCAATTTACAAGTTGAAGTTAAACCGAAATTATTGTTTAACACTTATTGAAATTTGTAGCAATTTACAAGTTGAAGTTAAACTGAAGTGATGCTTAACACTTGTTGAAATTTGTAGCAATTTACAAGTTAAAGTTAAGCCGAGATAATTGTTTATCTTCACTTGTTGAAATTTGTAGCAATTTACAAGTTGAAGTTAAAACCGAAATTATTGTTTAACACTTATTGAAATCTGTAGCAATTTACAAATGGAAGTTAAACCGAGATCATTGTTAACCGAGGTAATTCACCCCGAGAAGGTTGCACAAAGAAGGAAGAGCATATTAAAAGACTTGCAAAATATTCTAAGTATAGAATCATGCAGAAACAGTCAAAAGAAGACAAAGGTACAAGCATTCAAGAGAAGGAAAGTTGAATTAGATATTCAAATAACAAAGAGGCACATCGGCCATTTGCAGCGCTTACATTGTCTGAAAAACAAAAAGTACAAGAATACAAAAGACAAAAGAAGAAAAACATGAAAATTAAGGTTCCTCAGCATCAGCAGTAACTTGGGGTAAGACCTCGGAAGGCTGTTGAGAAGCCACCTCGGCCGCCTTTTCCGCCGCAAGCTCGGCGTCGATTTTTGCTAGAGTTTCATCAATACTCTTCTCGGCTAGAGGAACATCGGATGATACCTGCTCAAGGGCAGCTTCCTTGGGAACCTCCTCAACCTCCTCATCTTGAGTCAAGTCAAGGACTTGCTCATTTTGAGGAGGGGACTTGGCCCCAGTAGCCTCCTTGGATTTCCTCACCAAGGCCTCATCCTCGTCTTGATCCTCAGATTCAGAATCATCATCAGATTGGGCTGGAGGTGGCGGCGGAGGGAATGGAAGAGGAATGGCGTCGGCACTCTGAAGAGGCGAGTCCTCGGGGACATTGAGCTTTTTCAGAAGAGACATCCAACCAAGGGAGAAACCCTTGTTGCATGCCTGCTTCACTTGTTGCTCATAGGCCTCCGTGACGTCGGCCATGCCCTGAGCATACGCCTTCTCATCAGCATCCTTGATCTCGGTCACTTTGGTGGCCAGAGCATCCTGAAGTTCCTTCTGGGCCTGGGCCACTTTTTCATCGGCCTCCTTCAGTTGAGCTTGAAGGACTTTATTTATCGCCTCAGCAGCGCCGACCTTTTCTTCGGCGGCATCCTTCTCTTTAATGGCAACCTCGGCCTGATCCTCTAGCATCTTCATCTTTGATTGCAGGCTTTTATTGATTTTTTGAAGTGTGGCGACTTCCCTCTTCTTCTCGGCTAACTTCTCACGGTTCTGAAAAGATTGCATCGAGAAAGAATGGGCATGCTGGATGGCCTGGAAGAAAACATAAGTATTAGAAAAATATTCTAAGTATGAAATAAAGAGAAAGAAAGAAAAAGTACCAGACAAAAACACTTACTTGAACAGAGTGTTGAAGCATCAAAGCATAGTTTTCATATTCACTAAACCCGGCGTTTCGCTCCAGATCACCTGGAAGAAGCAGTGCAGTGCTGAGGGCAACGTCGACATTGATATCGTCGGCGCTGTCACTAGCCATAACAGGCTTATCTTCTAGGGTAATCTCGGGGGCCCAGGGGGCATCAGGTTTTTTAGACCTCGAGGTCGTTCCAGAGGATGACCTCGGCCTTTTTGACTTGGTGGATTCGGAGGGAAGGGCTTCAGCGGACCTCTTCGTAGGGACAGAGGCAGTCTTTTCGCTTGGAGCCAGCTGGGAAATTGGCAAAGTGTCTTCAGTCTCAACCTGAGTCACTTTGGCCTTTGGTTGAGCCTTCTTAACTCTTTTTGGCTTGGGTAGAAGTTGGGTTTGTGTTGGTAGAGCATCAACATCAGTTGGGATGTTGGCTAAAAGATCTTTGGCCACTGGTTTTGCGCGATCCATCTCGGCTGCAAGAACAAGACGTCGGCGACGTTTGCGTTGAGATGGTGGGATCAGGTATTGAGCCGAAGTAGACGGCTGCTCTGCTGGATCAGATGTTGATCCTTGGTCTGTCCGAGATGTGGATGCGGCTTGTGGAGTTGTGGCAGAGGGAGGAGATAGCTCTTCTTTTTTCTCTTGGGAACATCGGGAAGAGTTGATTTGTATGTCAGAATGAAGTTAAGAAGTAGAGGCGCCTTCCTTTTTTGGACTGGCAAGTCCAAGAGTTTCTTCAAATCCTTGCTGAGAATGAAGGATTGGCGAAAGTTCTTTGGTGGCTGACGGAGAGCTGCAAGGGAAAACAGACATTAGAAACAGGTAAAGTATTAAAGACTTGAAAAGAAACAACCAAGTATTAACACTGGGCTCTTACCCTTGCCCTCTAAAATTGATCGGGGAAGAGGGAAGAGATGGAGATCCTCATCTGGAGCAAACTCCCAATTTCCTGAGGTAATGAAGTAATCGTCTCCAGCCCCCTTGTTGGAGTCTGGGAGGTTGGCTACGATTTTGAACTCTGTGGATCTCGGCTTAAGATAGTACATGTAGCCTTTTTCTTTCAAGTTAAGGCTGCACATGGTATAGCAGTATTGAACGTCGGCTAAGGTGATCCTAACGTTTTCCTGTTTAGCTAAGGCTATGATACCGTTGATCACTCGATAAGAATTGATAGCAAGTTGCATGGGGTTCAACTTATAATAATGGAGAATCTCGCGAAACAGGGTGTTGAGTGGAAACCGAAGTCCACACTCAATAAAGGCAACTACAGGGAAGGGCATGGAGTCGTCAGTAGGCATGATGGAGTCATCATCCCCAGCCAACCTCAGATGGACGTCGGCTGGGATTTCAAACTCCTGTCTGAAGAATTCTAGTTTGGTTGGGGTGTTTACCCTATGCCTCCACATACCCATAACGTTGGCCTAAATTAGAAGGACTGGGTTTCAGAAGAGAGATGATCTAAAAAAGGTTTTGTGAACCTCGGCTAAGACCTAGGTGTATATTGATACAAGAATTTGTGAAGATTGTTTTAGTTTTGACAGGTTCTACAATCAAATCCCAAACCTAAATCTATGAAGACGAAGATTGAAGGCACAAATCTGGAAAACAGAAAAGCAAGAATGAAGTTTCAGAATCAAGAACAGAGGTGGGGCTATCAAAAGCACAGAAAATACAAGGAGTATAAGGTCAAGAACAGTGACAAAAGCGCAAGAAAGTGGTGAAACAGTGCGTGTGTTCAAGATTTGGGCAAAAGCAGAATCATGGAATAAATACATTCAGATATATGGTTCGCAAGGTAAATGTTTGAACAAAACAGTAATAACAACAAGTAAATCAAAAGAATTGAAAAACGAAAGGAACAGTTTGCTTACCAGAAAAAATGGAGCCGGTATGAAGATTGCCGAAGTCAGACGACAGTTACAGATGTAACAAAACAACGAAAGCTTCACAGGAATGGAGAAAGGAGGGCAGTTACAGAGCTTGGTAACTGGAACAATGGCGTATTCAAGAGCTAGAGAGAGAGAAAAAGCAAGTAAATCGAATACAAAGTAAAGAGGCGAAAGAAGAGAGAAACAAGTTTTGTCAAAATATTTTTTGAAACGGCGGCAAAAGGAAGGCATTAAATGCGCCTGGAGCAACGCATGCGTCAGACGGCGCACGCAGAGAAGACGGTTTTTAGGCGCGTCAGAAACACGATCCAATGAGGATCAAACGCGTAAGTGAAACAGTTGAAAAGCGATGCTTGACAGCTCACACGCATGAAGAAGTTCATAAGGGAGCTCTTGGAATTCTTGATCTTTTAGAAGACATGTCGGCCTATGATGATGATCTCGGCTGAGATACTTTAAGCCGACGTACTGGAAAGAAGTACCGATGTAGGTTCCATCACCTCAGAATGCCGAGGTAATAGAACCTAGGGGGCAGTTGTGGGGATATATTTTTTGAGTACCAACACGTGGCAAGGTGACGCCGACGTGTCAGCCGAGGTGCCACGTGTCCTGGTCATTTTGCCGAGGTTATCTCGGTGTTGCCGAGGTGACCTCCGAAGATATCGGAATCCGAGATGAGCAGATAAGAGACAAGAGTCTTAGAATGAAGAAAGACTTCAAGATGGATAAGGATAGTATTCTTAGGGATTCTATCCTTATCTCTTGTAGAGTCCAAAGTAAGCACTGAATGGGAGCCCATAGAAGTCAGGCTTCTAGTGGGACTAGGATTGAGTAAACTATAAAAGAGAGGCACCCCCATGGGTCTAAGGTACGCAATTTATGCTTTGAGCAGTGAATTTAGCACTTGATTATCTTTGAGAGATATACTAACTTGATCGTCGGAGCACCCCCGGTGGAAAAACCACCGCCGGAATCTTCTCTTTCTGTTGCAGGCTAGCCAGGTGTCATCTATTCTGCCAGTTCTCTCCAGCTGATCACTGAGTTGGCAGTGTGATCGGAAAATTACTCACACAAGATTTAAGTTGTTGAGTAGTGTTTGTTAAATAAGCTGTGAAGTAGCTTTTTCAATTAATTTTTATTTTTTATTATTCACTATTTGTCTACATTTCTCATAAAAAATAATAATAATATTTTGTAGTCCATTTGGGTCTTTTTCTATTTTTTAAAAAAATAAAAAATAAAAAAATTTAAGAGTATAATCGTGAATTAACATGTCCACAGCAGAAGCTGATAATCAGAAGTAAGGGGTGAGCAGCTTCTCAGAATCAGCTTTTTTGACTTAAAATAAGTTGTTAGAATCAGAAGCGGTTTGAAATAAGTTTAACCAAACAGTCCAAAATAACTTTTTAAAAGCGAGAAGTCATAAGTTGGCTCAAAAAAGTCCCACTAAACACCCCCAATATACCCAAATTAATGTTATGTTGTTAACATGGTATAGTAGCTTAACTAATTTTATGGTGGATAATAATGCTTCATGTAATGGGGGTGTTTGGGAAGTTGGGTTGAGGCTAAAATAATCAATAAAGATAAAATAATTTAAAATAACTAATAAGATAAAGCGTTGTTTTGGAAAGTGCAAAAAAAGTTATCTTTTTTACTTATTACGAAAATACATGCTAAAAAGTAGAGAAGTGATGTGATCCAAGTAAACCAATAAACTAACTTTTTTAGCATTTTTCTAAAAAGGTTAAAATGTCACATCTAAACTATAATTTGCAAACTGTCACATTTTGGGACTTCTCATGAGGGGAATGAGATTATTTGCAAATTGGCTTGGATTATTTGGGCTATTTGGAAAACTCGAAATACATTCATCTTCAATCATGCCCTGGTTAATCCTTTGATTGTTAACAACAATGCGAGGAGGGATAAGATGGAGTTTTTGGGTGCGGCATTGCTAGACTCTTTTGCGAATCAAAGACTGCATCCTTGGAGGAATGGTGTAAGATCCAATGCTGATGCTCCTGGGTCTGCCGACTCGAAGATTTTCTGTGATGTTGCTACTGATCTTGGCTCGGGTAGGGGTGCTATAGCTATGATTATCAAGGACAGACGTGGTAGGTTGTTTGATGGATCGGCCAAGTGTGTTTAGATCAGTTCTACCATGCAAGGGGAGGCTCTAGCTATTCGGCTTGCTTGTGGATTGATTAAGTCCCTAAATCTGTCTTCCATGGAGATTTTTGGTGATAATTTAGCGGTCATTCTCTTTTGTGTCTAGGAAAATGTCCCACCTTAAGAGTGTGATATAATTATCAGGGACATTCGTTCTCTTGTTAGCCAGGGGGTATATCTTTTAAGTGGTGCCCTAGAGTAGCTAATAGGGCCTCCCATTGGATTGCTTGGGCTTGCTTGGATGAGGTGTTGCCGTTGGATTGAGTTTCTTGTTCCCCTTCGACGCTTGTGGAGCAGCTTTTCAATTTTATGTGATTGGTGTTTTTACATTAAAAAAAAAAAAAACTATAATCATTTTATTTTTTCTTCCACAACCATCAAATCAACTACAAAAAAACTTAATTATCAACCTAAACATAACTTTTTTAGTTAGACTAAAATAGTAAAAAAATCAAAAAACCAACTAAAATAGTTTTTTTTTTTTTTTTTAAATGGGGCCAATAATATGGACTTAAAGGACAAACCATTCTAATTGACACTTGACACTTAACACTTTGTCTTCTATAACTCTATCACAAAAGTAATAGATCTCATGATTTAAATTAATAATTACTCATTTGGAACTAGTATTGAATTATTTTTTATTTTAATTAGGTAAGATTGCTTCACCTAAAATGAGAACGCACATGTGGCCCCAACGAAATATGAGTTTTTTTGTTTACCAAAAAAGAAATATGAGTTTTGTTAATGAGTTCTAGAACTGGATTAGGGGACACTAGGGTGCGTGGTGCTCTGCTGGGGTTTTTTGAATTTATTTTTTTTATAATTTTATATTGTAAGATTGGTCAAATATATTATTTATGTAAAAAATTAAATTAATTAAAAATCTACAATCCTATAATCCGATTGTAATTGTTTTAAAAAATTATCAAGATTATATTAACTATTTATTTTTAAAAAAATAAATATGCTCTTGTTATGGATTGTGAAGGGGTAGAATATAAAACGGGTTTGATCCAAGCCTTGGGTCAGTCCAATCCATTAAACCCGAACCGTATTGGGTCAGACAATTGTGTGGGCCAACTGATTAAGCCCATCTCCATGAAGAAAGGTCTTTCCAAGTCCTCAAGCATTTGGGCCCAACTTGCAGTGGAAATGTCAGTCCAGTCGCGATGCTGGACTGGGCTGGGCTGAGCTGCTAAACTTAATCCATAGACTGGATTGATGGGCTGAACCCATCTTCAGAACCAAAAGTGGGCCGAACCCACACAAAGATATCCAAATGGGCCATCACATCTCTACAAGCAGTCTTATGAAAGGTCGAGCAGAGACATAACGGTATCGAGTTGAGGGAACCTGTTAGAGAAATATGGAAGCTATGAATACATGCATGTGCAAGCTGCTACCTCAGCTGGTCCCCTAACCTAGAAACACGGAAACAGTTAGCACAGGGAATGTGATCTCTTATATGCATGGTTACAATGAGCACATGCATCCATTGTCAACTACCTTGAGGTCTCCTACGTTGAGCAATGTTAAGGGAAGCCTTGAAGCACCAAAGCTCCATGAAACCATCTTGGGCAACAAGTAAAGTCTTCTATATAAGCATCACTCTCTTCACATTGAAGGTATCCAATCTAATCTCATAACAACTAAACTCACTTAAACATAACTAGATACATTTTTTCTTTTCCTCTCTCTACACCTGGAGAGAGCCCCTCATCTTTTCCGACCACTCATTCTTATGCCGGAGGGGTCTTCCGGCCAACCCCAACTAGGTAGCTCTGAAGGTGTGTAGGTCCTCAGTTCCTGGATAATCCATTCAGTTGCGGAGCTCCAATCCACTTTCATCTAGTGCGGGATTTGGTATGCACAATTGCTACGGTGAGCGTGGATTCTTCATCTCTGAGTTTTGTATCTGATTTCGGCAAAGGGAATTGAGGATATTCCACCATCTGCATCAACTCCACTAACGGAGAAGACGAAGGATAAGGGCCTGGCGCTACCAATAGTTCTGGAGGAGCAGGCCGAAAACAACAATCGGACTCCAGACTCTGTTGAGCACCGCCAGCCCTTTGCTGGTGGCTCTTCCCATCATTTCTTGTTGGAGAAAGATTATAGAGATCGTATCATTGATTCCATGGAGATGGAGATTCAAGAATTGAAAGCACAGCTCAAGAAGATGTTGGGAAAACCGATGGAGAAGAGAATTGACGCAAAACCTTCTCATCTGCGTAAGAGAAGTCCATCCCTAGAACCACCAGCAAAGAAAGTGTAACAACCTTGATCCATAATTAACTACTAAGCCATAATTAAGAATGCTAACTACGTGTTTAGAATGGAATTACGTGTTGATTGTGTATTTTATATGCTATTTGGCTTTCTATTTGTTACTCGTAGAAATATTTGTCTGGAATTTTGAAACCGAAATTGGTTATATCAATATGTTATTTGGAATTTTTAGAACACTTTGGCAAGTTTGATCAAAAGTTGATTCAGTTTAATTAATTAAGTTGTGTTTAATTAGCCTAACATTCCAATTAATGAATTAATACATCACAACTATATATATATGAGTTCTAAGCTCATTTTGAGCTCAACCTCCTTCATCTTTAGTACAAAATTTTGAGAGAGCATCTTAGAGAGAGATTGAGTTTATTTCTAGAGAGAGAAAGTGGAAGATTGAAGGAATTCTTGAAGATTCAACTAGAGTTGGCCAAGATTGTGGTAGAACTAGAGTGTCTGAAGACTCTAGGTAAGAATTTAACCCCAAATTTATGAATCTAAGTTATCAAACATGAAGATTATGTGTTTAAATGTATAAATTGAGTTTAGGATGAAGAATTGGGTTGTAATCCATACATGCATGCATATATATAAGTGTTAAATCATCATTTTGATCATGAGCTTTATCATTTGTGTTGAATTTGGAGGATGAAATGTACATGCATGCATATTTCACCAAGTTTTGTAAGTAAATTCCATGTTTATAAAGTCTTGGAGAAGGAATTTGGAATAGGAGTTTACATGCATGCATGAATATATGGAGTTTTGTCATATTGGGTTTGAAATCTAACATTCATGTTGAAATTGTGAGTAATGGCACATGCATGTTTGATTCACCATGTTTTGGTTCTTAAAATCATGTTTTGAAAAGGAATCCTTTGCATGCATGGAGCTTTTGAGCTTAATTTCGCTAAAACCATGGAGTTAAAGAAAAGAGTTAGTAAGTTTTCACATGCATGAAAGTTTTGAACTTAATTTGGCTAAATTGATGAGTTTTTAGCAAAGGGTTTGTAAATAATAATGTATTTATGCTTATTGAAGAGTTTTCAAGCTTAAAGAATGAGCTATACATGAGTTTTTCCTTTAAATTTGTGTTTGGAGCTCAAACTTTATGTTTTAAAAACCCAGAATTTCACAGATGGCTCAAGTGACCAAGTGGTGGCTTGAGCCAACATTGCGAGCTCTCAGTAATTTTCACTCTGCAAAAGTTGGCTTGAGTGACCAAATGGTGGCTCAAGTGAAGATGGCTCTAGCGACCAAATAATGGCTCTAGAGACAATGGCTCTAGTAACGAAGAGATGGCTCTAGCCATCAGCTCATTTTCAGCATGTTTTTAAAAGATATTTTAAGTTCATATCTTCGCTTCCATCTCTTTCTAGGAATTCTTAGGCATGATTTATGAATCATTAAAGATTAATATGCTAAGAAACAACATAAGTAAGTAAATTAGAAAATATGAGACGAATCCGGGTATGTGGTTCATGTGTACAATTTATGTGAAATGAATTGAATAAAAAATCAATGTAAGGAAAGCTAAGCCATGTTGGCCATATGAATGTGTAATGATAAGACATGTTTTGTGCTATGTATGTTTGTGATTGTAGGTCGAGATTTGGAGACTGAACAACTGTTTCTGGAAGCCCACTGTGAGTAACATTATTGTAAAGATATGTTCATATGAATTATGCTCGTAATGTTATTTGATAAGTTATGATGATTTCTGAAAAGTTATTTTGTTAATGTGAACGAATGTCTATTTGAATCTACTATGGCATCCAAAGAAAGTCCCAAGTCATAGGGAACAACATGTTAATGCGGGTCTATGACATATATGTGATACGATATCTCATTAGCCACTTGACAAAGTGGTGTTATGTTTGATAATCGGTGTCCAAGATTGATTACTCTAGTCGGAAGACGATATGTTATGTGCTATTGGATGTACCATTATTATGTTCAGATATGAGAATGATTATGTTATGATTTGTTTTATAATTATGATATGTTCGGAATTCGTTCACTAACCTCTTTACCTTAATGTTATTCACTGGGCTTTAGTTCACTATGTGTATATATATGTAGGTGAGCGAGTGCAAGACTGAGCCTAATGGCACTTGTCTGGACTTTTGTTTTGTCAAGCCAACCGTCGTGCCTTACGTGGAGGTTCCTGAAAGTCAATGTGGTCATGTTTTGTAATGATGTCTTTTGTCTTCTTTTGTTTGTTGGACAATTTTGGCTTTATATGTATATAGAGATGACGTAAGACTGATGTAAATATGATGTGGAGAAGTGGTTTGGAAATACTCTTCAGATCCTGGGAGACGCTAGTGATCCTCAGCTAGTCACCTGAAAAGATACAAACACTCTGGTCGGGGGTGCCGAAATTAGCACTCCGACAGACAAGTCAGTTTAGACACTCAGGATAGCTTGTTTACTAAGTTAAGTGAAGTGATTCTTACATACCTTTCTAAATCTGTGGTTCTTGTATTTATACTTGCTTTCTGGGCCTCGGGGCCTGAGCCTACTTTTATCCCATTCCCCTTTTATTTATTCGGAGCTACTGATCTCCGGCTATTCGGCCTTCCTAACGTATTCGGCATCCTAGTCACGCAATATGGAGCCGAATAATATCTGATTTCTGGGGTACGTACCTTCTGACTCTTCTATTTATTCGGCTCCCACAATTGCCCCCCAAACACTTTACCAACGACAGTTGGCTGGAGTGCTTGGTTCCGAATCTCGAAAAGTCAGAGCCAAAATTTGGCGGTTGGCCTCATCCTCATGCGGATAACTAAGCGCACCCCTTTCGGTTGTCGTGTCGACTTCCTGCCCCCTCGTACGTGTCTATTTATTACGATTTAAAATTTTGACGTCCTTTTGAGTATGTATTTTATGACGCTCGTCGCTGGATTGCCTTTTGAATCGTCCCTACAACTCTCTTCTTCGATATCCTCTTCGTCCTTTGTAAGTTCTCTCATTCCTTGCTTCGAAGACTCTTTCTGGTTTATTCCTTCCTTGGCATATTCTTATAAACTGTAGGGTATGGCGAAACATTTAAAAGACTTTCTCTCGTTAGATCGAATTACTGGCTTTAAACGCCATTTCTCCATTCCTGATGATGTCCGTCTGTCGTTTGTGGCAGACGGCACTCTTGATATGGAGAGGGAGGACAAAACCACGATTGTCTTTCCTCTTTTGTCAATCACAGAGGGTGGAGTCCATTTTCCCCTTCACCCGTTTCTTAGGGTTGTGCTTCGCCATTGGGGTTTAATCCCTTCCCAATCCAATGTGAATTTCTTTAGAATTATAATGGGGGTTATAGCGCTCAATCGTCGCCTTAGAATTAACCTTGGCATTCCAGCCATTCGGCATTGCTATGCCTTGGCTAAGTCTTCTGGTCGGCACGGGCGTTTCTTCCTTAGGGCCAAGGATATCGACCATCAGCTAATTACTATGCTTTCCAGTTCTAGGAAATGAGTTGATGATGTTATGGTCGTTGTCCAGGGTAACTGGGAATTTGGCGAAGGGGAGGATCACGTCAACCCTATTCCTAGACGGAGGGGCGAGCCAGGTGGCCGATTGCCTTCTCGCTTTTATTATTTGTTCATTTTTGTTGTAAAGCCTCTTCTTTGAAATGTTACGGCTTGGCTTGTGTAGGGAACGATTTGAAGAAAGTCCTGTCTTCAACTGACGACACCGTTCTTTCGGATATCAAAGTCGCGCTCAAGTATTTCGGCCATCGAAGTCTTCAGAAACAAGGGAGGGCAGCCCACGTTCTGCTTCGTTACGAGCTGACATATACGACCTTCTTGGCGGCGGAAAATATCCCGGTTCTGGAGGGTGAAGATTCTCTTATCGCTCTTATTTTGTCCAACTTCAAAAACTTGAGGCAGGTTGGTTTTGAAGGGTCTGATTCGGAGCGGGATGTAGCTAATGTTACCGAATCAGATCAGTCCGAAACCGAGTCTGATGAGGTATTGAATTCGGCCAATCCTCCATCCACTTCGGGCCGAGGGGATCTTTCACTTGACGGCATTTTTTACGGCTTAGAGGATCTTCCCGCCGCAAGCCCCGAAGACATGGCCGGGTTAAGCCTGACAAAACTTGCCAGGAAGGCGAATGCAGAAAGGTTGGCCGCACGGCGAAGAGCGGAGGCCCTTCCATCTGAAGTACCACCAGCCACCGAATCTCAACTCTCCCTCCCTGTTAGCGAATCAGAGTCCTTGCGCATTATTGAGGTGGAGATGGCAAAAAATCGGAATGCCGAATCTACTTTGATCGTGCAGGCCGGCCAAGAAGTTGAGGAAGAGGCAGAAAAACGCCTTGCCGAGTTTGAGGTCGGCTCAGAAGAACAAGGCGGCAAACGTCCTCGATTAGAGGGATCAAATGTGATCGTTCCTTTTGTCATTCAGCCGATGATAAAAAACATGCCAGTTTCTTCTAATGCTTTGGCGCTTAAAGATCCAGAAGTTGTATTCAGCTTGGCTTGCCGTCTGACAGGGAGGCTTTCCGGGTGGAACCAGATCTGAATGCGACAACACTAGCCGCCCAATCGACACTTTTGGTACATATTCAGACTTTCCTTCACTTAATCCAAATACTGTTGAAGTTATGGTTTTAAATTCTTGCTTTGCAGACCGTTGAAAGGATAGCCGATATGGGCCCTCGCCATCGCGACGCCATCAAACAGATTGGTCATTTATGAAAGAAAGTTGAGGGCCAGAGGAAAAGGGCCGAGGTCAAAGCTTTGAGGGCGAACAAGGAAGCCTCAAGGGCCGAGGCCGAGGTGGAGAGGGCTCGTAGCGCGGATCAATTGAGATCGGATGTCGAGAAGGAGGCAGACGCAAGCGAAGATGCGCTCAAATTGGCCCAGAAGGCAGTCTCCAAACTGGAGGCTGAGTTAGCTGAAATGAAGGCGGCGAAGGAAACAGCCGACTCAAAGGCTTCCAAAGTATTCAAGGCCGGGAAAAATGCTGGACTTGCTGAGTATTTGGACCAAGTCCCCAAGTTTGAAAATCGGGGATTCAAACATGGCTGGCACAAAGCCTTTGCAGCTGCTAAAGTTTCATTGATTATGCCAATACCATATGAGCAAGTGGATGTTGAGCCATTGGAGTCTGATTCCGATGACTGATCTGGGCAACTGACATAGTTTTTAGGATGTCGAATGTATTTTTACAGTTTTTAATTTGGTATTTTTCATGTGTTGCTACAGTCATAGTTTTTTGCTAGGCATTTTCATGCAGGCTTGTAGCTTTTTGTTTAGTAATTTGCGTATATAAAATTTCATGAGTTGTGCTCAACTTGGTAAGGAAAATGTTGTTGATGAATGATATTGCTTTCGGTTATGGTTAGATCGGCTGCTTAGCTTAGGTATTTGGCCGACCAGATTAGTAAATCTACCATTGCCTTAGCCAGGGCGTGAGCTTGCGAAGCCGAATGGGCCTAACTCGTGGGCTGGCTGAGGCACAGATTGATTAGTGCTTGCGCTTGAAAACATGGCCGACCAGATTAGTAAATCTGCCCTTGCCTTAGCCAGGGTGCGAGCTTGCGAAGCCGAATGGGCCTAACTCGTGGGCTTGCGCTTGAAAACATGGCCGACCAGATTAGTAAATCTGCCCTTGCCTTAGCTAGGGCGCGAGCTTGTGAAGCCGAATGGGCCTAACTCGGGGCTGGCTGAGGCACAGATTGATCGGTGCTTGCGCTTGAAAACATGGCCGACCAGATTAGTAAATCTGCCCTTGCCTTAGCCAGGGCGTGAGCTTGAGATGCCGAATGGGCCTAACTCGTGGGCTGGCTGAGGCACAGATTGATCGGCGCTTGCGCTTGAAAGCATGGCCGACCAGATTAGTAGATCCACCATTGCCTTAGCCAGGGCGCGAGCTTGAGAAGCCGAATGGGCCTAACTCGTGGGCTGGCTGAGGCACAGATTGATCGGCGCTTGCGCTTGAAAACATGGCCGACCAGATTAGTAGATCTGCCCTTGCCTTAGCCAGGTGTAGACACCCCATTTTTGACCGTCCTCAAGACTTGGACGTCACCGTTGGAACACTCGGTGATTATCCATGTTTGTGTTCGTTTGGAGTTCCCGGAGTTCTCGGCTCGCACGCCGTGCCTCAGGACCTCCGGACTCGACCGTTTGTGTTTGGTTTTGCACCAAACACTTGTGTTTTGCCGTGAAAGGGCAGGGAATGCTTGTGAGGCATCCCTACACACCACCGGCTGGGGCTAGAGGCCACCGGCTGGCTAGAGTTTCCATCGGCACTATATTGTGCCGGTCGGCATTCTTTTGTGCCGGTCGGCACTCAATTTTGTCAAAATGACTTTTTTGCGGCCGGACACTGTGCACTTGCTTTCTGAGATATTTTCAGACAGCTGTGTGCCATTGGCTTCCCCTCCATACACGTGTATGGAGGGATGAGCCCTTGGTTGCTTAGCTTGTAAGTCTTACAAGTTCTATAAGAGGAAGGCTCTTCTTCTTGGCTTAGGGTTGGATTTCTTGAGAGGTTTTCAGCCATTTTAGACAGAGAGGAAGCTCTGGTTTAGGTTAGAGAATACATATCTATCCTATATCTATCCTTCTCTTGTTAAACTAGGTGTTTTGTGCCTTACTTTTGCACACTAGCACCTAGTGTTTCACCTTTCTCTTGGGACAGAGGTTCTAGAGGTTGGTTTTTGGTGATTCTTGGTTGGTTTGAAGCTCAAAGAAGCCATCACACCATCTTTGTTGAAGAAGGCTACAAGGGTAAGAACTTAACTCCCTTTTTACCCCATTCTTGTACCTTGTTTTTACTTGGTTTAAAACATTTTTTGAGCTTAGTGTTTGGCACAAAAAAGTTCTGATTTTTAACCCTCTTTGTTGTATATTAAGAGTGTTTAGTGGTTTGGGTAAGTTTGACCACCTTAGGCCTTGAAAAGGTCACTTTTTGTGCTATTTTGTGAGAAATCCGAATTTTGGTGATAGGATCTCTTCATCACTGAAATCTTGAGGGATTTCAGTGGTGAAGAGCATGCCTTGAAGTCTCAAGCAAGGGGAGGGTCACCCCCCTCCCTTGGTGTCCTTGAAAAGGGCAAACTTTGCTTCCTTATGGAGCTTCATGCTTGAGTGTGTGTTGAGCATGTTTGACTTGTTTTCCATGCTTATATTTCCATGTTATAACATGATTTCAAGTTGGTTTTGGTCTCTTATGCATGCTTAGCATAGTTATCATATAATGCCTTGTTATGCCTTAACATGCACTAGGTTGTATGCCTTCATTTTTAGCATGTTTTAGGCCTTGATTCATGAAGCTTTTGTGCTTATTTTAACATGTTTTAGGTCTGACCATAGTTATTTGGTTTGATTTTAGCATGCTTAATATAGCTCATTTGTATGGTGGCTTGTTGGTCTCAAGTGTGTGCATGTGTAGCATGTGTTGTTTGCTTTATTTTGGTGGTTTGGGGCCACTTGACATGCAATTTCAGTCCCCTTGGTGTGCTTGTATGCTTGCCTTAGTGGCCTTGTTAATGCTTTAGGAGCATGTGTTGTAAGCCCCTTGTTTTGGCTTCAATGCATGCCTTTGATTTAATGACTCTTAGATGCCATCTAAGTAGCCATTTGGCTTTGTTTTGACATGCTAGAAACCTGTTTTAGGTTGATTAGTGCATGCCATGTATGTTTGTGCAAAGTGGGTTAATGCCCTATTAGCTTGCCTTAAGCCTAGGCTATTTGCATGCTTTGTTTGATTTGATTTGTTGCATGATTTGGCATCATGTTTGAAATGAATTTGAGAGCTTTTAATGCATGCTAATAGTCCATGTTTGAATCATCTCAAGTGTGCTTGAATGTCGTTTTTTGTTTGTGCCTTGGAGTGGGTACCTTAACATGTGCATGCGGGTGCGTGTCTAGTCTCCATTTCTAGGCACTTTAGTCACTGGTTTTAGGTCCTTTTGAGTTG
Organism: Camellia japonica; assembly: GCA_030407325.1. Taxonomy (NCBI): domain Eukaryota; kingdom Viridiplantae; phylum Streptophyta; class Magnoliopsida; order Ericales; family Theaceae; genus Camellia; species Camellia japonica. Next base: position 65,914,379 of record JAPPVO010000017.1, read on the forward strand.
CCTAACTCATGTCTAAATCCATTATTCCATTGGTTTGCATGCTTGCTTCATATGCTCGTTTGTATGCTTGCATGAGCACCTTGCATTGTCCATATTGCATACTAGTTTGCCATGCTTAGGGCTTCATCATATTGACATGCATGCCAAGCCCCTTTAAGTGAGTTTGATGGAGGTTTGGCACCCTTGTTTGATTATTTGTTTGCATGCATTTTATAGTAAAGTTGCATTCTTGATTCTTAGGGCCATCATGCATGAAAAATGCGCGATTGGTGGTCGAGGATCGAGAGGCACATACCCCATGGAGTCATTAACATGATGTGGGATGTGTTTTGTGCATACATGCTTTGAATTACCTTGCCATGCATAGTTTGTCCTTTGCTGCTGTGAGTTGCAGGATCTGCAGAACATTTTGTGCCGACCGGCAGTGTTTTCCCAGCCGATGAAACAATTCAGTGCCGGTGGCCTCCTCCTTCAGCCGGTGGTGCTCTGCCTCAGCCGGTGGTACTCCCCAGTGCCCTGAGAGGCACTCCTGGGACTTTGGCAATTTTCAGAGGAGGAAAGCAGGGGAAACAGAGGCAATCCGTGCATGGCAGTGTGGTTCCGAGCCAATCCCGAGCGCGTGTTGCATCCGGACCTCATCCCGAGGCGGTTTACTGCTTTATATAGATTAATTAATTTATTTGATTAATTTAGTTAATTTGTAATAATTAATTTGCTTGCGTAGTTAATTAATTTGTATTATTTTTTTGGTCCCTCCGAGCGAGGGCAAAGTTGTAATAAGTGTGTGTGAGTGGGTGTATGTCTTCCAATCCCCGCTTCTTTCTCCCTTTTATTTACCCGCTTATGTTGGTAGATTAGGGCACATTCAAATTAACATGCCTTATGCAATGCATGCGTGCATTCATGCATTTGTTTACATACATCGGGCTCGGTACATCATACAAACTGCATCGTACTTTCAATTCCAAATTGAATACGTGATAGTTGTTGCATTTCATGTGCCATGCTTAGGATAGCCGAGCCTGTCTAGATTACATTCCGTATGCGATGCATTAGTCACTTAACATAAACTAGGTCATGCATGTTTTGCTAACCGGGTTTCTTGTTTTGGCACGGAGTACGATGTAAGTTTTATGCTTTAGCATGTCACATGCGTGTGAATGTTAACATGACAGTATGCCTGCCATGCGGCTAAGTGCTTATGTGATAAACTGCTTGAATGCCTGTGGGTGGAGGTTGGATTACTTGAGCTGGGAATACTCATTGAAATCCGTGTTTTAGCCTACTCGCGAGTAGCAATTTCAAACTGTTTTCCAAACAAGACGGATATGCAATGCTTATTTCCAAATTAGGCGATCTAGTCTATACTTGTTTGCTGTGCGCACAACATAGTAATTCTAGGCTAATAACCGGAATAAGAACGCATAAAGTTTTCAAAATTGGATATCACGGTTAGTAGAGGCCGGTCTTGGACCGGGCGAAAGGGGGTGCTCATAGCTGACCTTCCCCGATCGTACCCAAGCTCCCGAGCCAAGATCACTTTGGTGATGACGGACACGTGGCCTTTGGCACCGAGTCAAGGTTTCCTAAATTCCCCCATTTTAAAATATTTAGGTGGCGACTCTGTAATCTGGCAAAGCAGTCCATGTTTGGCACTACTTTTCAAAAATCTGTTTTCTCAAACGATTTGCCAGAGTTGGACTCTTTGGTTCAGATTTAGAACCGCAACAAACAAAAAAGGGAGTCCGAACTGTAGCGAGGTCCCACGCAGGCGCTGTTACACCAGGGCGTGAGCTTGTGAAGCCGAATGGGCCTAACTCGTGGGCTTGCGCTTGAAAACATGGCCGACCAGATTAGTAAATCCGCCCTTGCCTTAGCCAGGGCGCGAGCTTGAGAAGCCGAATGGGCCTAACTCGTGGGCTGGCTGAGGCACAGATTGATCGGCGCTTGCGCTTGAAAACATGGCCGACCAGATTAGTAGATCTGCCATTGCCTTAGCTAGGGCGCAAGCTTGCGAAGCCGAATGGGCCTAACTCGTGGGCTTGCGCTTGAAAACATGGCCGACCAGATTAGTAAATCTGCCCTTGCCTTAGCTAGGGCGCGAGCTTGCGAAGCCGAATGGGCCTAACTCGTGGGCTGGCTGAGGCACAGATTGATCGGCGCTTGCGCTTGAAAACATGGCCGGCCAGATTAGTAAATCCGCCCTTGCCTTAGCCAGGGCGCGAGCTTGAGAAGCCGAATGGACCTAACTCGTGGGCTGGCTGAGGCACAGATTGATCGGCGCTTGCGCTTGAAAACATGGCCGACCAGATTAGTAGATCCGCCTTTGCCTTAGCCAGGGCGTGAGCTTGAGAAGCCGAATGGGCCTAACTCGTGGGTTGGACAATTGTTATCCGACTTTTGACGTTTGGGATTACTGACGTTGCCTCGGGAGAGCTGCATACATTGAAGGATAAATGAGATGGGTGCATGCTAGAGGCCCTACTTATTTCCATTCAGGCAACTTGGGAGGGACGAAGATTGGTTGAATTAGACGCCGCAATGAGTCGCAGTAGCAAGCCTATGCGTACTGGAAGAAGAACGTCCAAGGATCGGGAAACACAGCAGCCCCTTAGTCGTCGAAGCAGATCGCCCCGAAAGAACAGGCAACAACAGGGAAATTCTCTGCGCCCGAGACCGAGAATCGAGCCTGATGCGACGCCACGACTGTTGAGTTTTGCGATTTTTGTGAGGAATAGACCAATGACGGAGGCGGATTCTATCATTAAAGACCCAGGTGTGGCAGTCGAGTTCGCTCGACAAATCTTCCCGCCGGAAGTCCAACAATCGATGGTCGGACGTCAAGATTTTGAAGTATTTCGAGACGACATACATGGGGCCGTGAAAGGACTATATATTGCTTACGAAGTCGGCATGCGTCTGTGGGAAGCGCGATGTGAGAGTGAGAAAAAGGACGAAAGGAATCGCAATCTGGAGATTCGCGCGGAAAAGGCTGAGCGTGAGCTTCGGGAGCTGAAGAATGTTCAAACGAGCGCGTCAGTGGCGGCTGGTCAATCTAAATTGTTCGTTGAGGAGAGAGTGACCCAACGGACCTCGGGTTATGAAAAGGGGTTTTAGGACGGCCTGAAGGTCGGGATAGAGAAGACCAAACGAGACCTTACCGAGGAGGTCTGCCGATGTGAAAATCGTGGATTCAAGCACGGCTGGATCAAGGCCCTTCAAACCGAGAAAGCTCTCGAAGCCGTGGGCATTGATTCGGCTTCGCCTCTGTATCATCGTCACTACTTACCCTATTCCGATTTCGAAATTGAGAAGAGCGACGATGAGGGTGCCAAATAAATAGACTTTGGAACGCGAGAACAGACTTCGCGCCGAACAAATAGAATTTCTTTTATTTTCAACGTTCGCATTTGGTCTTGAAATGTTATGTGCTTAATTAAACGTATTATTTCAACTTATTGGCAAGTTTTGTGTTGCGTGGTGCAAATGTTTAAACATGCATTGACCGGCTCGAATTAAGAACAATTCTCAGTGAATATTTATTCGGCCAGTGAAGTGGTCCGAATGCATCTCTCACAAAGGCTCCGAATCCGGAGACTATTTTGGCCAATCGTGATATCCACGAAGGGCGCTCCGAATTTGGAGTCTTAATCGGCCTTAAGAGGCTTAATCGGCCCTAAGATGTCATGCGCCAAAAAGGGGGCTCCGAATCCGGAGACTTTATTTTGGCCAATCGTGATATCCACGAAGGGCGCTCCGAATCCGGAGTCTTAATCGGCCCTAAGGTGTCATGCACCAAAAGGGGGGCTCCAAATCCGGAGACTTTATTTCGGCCAATCGTGATATCCACGAAGGGCGCTCCGAATCCGGAGACTTTATTTTGGCCAATCGTGATATCCACGAAGGGCGCTCCGAATCCGGAGTCTTAATCGGTCCTAAGGTGTCATGCACCAAAAGGGGCTCCGAATCCGGAGACTTTATTTTGGCCAATCGTGATATCCACGAAGGGCGCTCCGAATCCGGAGTCTTAATCGGCCCTAAGGTGTCATGCACCAAAAGGGGCTCCGAATCCGGAGACTTTATTTTGGCCAATCGTGATATCCACGAAGGGCGCTCCGAATCCGGAGTCTTAATCGGCCCTAAGGTGTCATGCACCAAAAGGGGCTCCGAATCCGGAGACTTTATTTCGGCCAATCGTGATATCCACGAAGGGCGCTCCGAATCCGGAGTCTTAATCGGTCCTAAGGTGCCATGCACCAAAAGGGGCTCCGAATCCAGAGACTTTATTTTGGCCAATCGTGATATCCACGAAGGGCGCTCCGAATCTGGAGTCTTAATCGGCCCTAAGGTGTCATGCACCAAAAGGGGGCTCCAAATCCGGAGACTTTATTTCGGCCTTAGAAGGCTTAATCGGCCTTTAAAGGCTTGGCAACGAGCTTGAGAAAACGAGAAGGTTTGTATTGCAATGGTGGAATATGTACAAGTATCAAGCCCACAAGTCGGGTCAATGATAGAATTTACGTAAATGTGTTGAATTCCAAGGCCGTGGCAGGCTTCTTCCTGACATGTCTGAGAGCCGGTATGCCTCTGTTCCTGCGATGGATTCTATCTGATAGGGGCCGCCCCAGTTTGGACCCAATTTTCCATCGGCCGGTCTTCGATCCGCTGGAAGTACCTTCTTTAGGACCAACTCTCCTGGCGTGTATCGGCGCAACTGAACTCGCTGATTATACGACTTGGCGAGCTGCTACTGATACCGTGCCATGGATGCCAGGGCGTGGTCTCTTCGTTCTTCGATTAGAATCAGATCCAGGGCAAGCATCATGTCGTTTCGGCCCGTATCAAAAACTTGCGATTTCAGAGTTGGGAGGCTGATTTCTAGGGGTAAGATTTCCTGGGTTCCAAAGCATAGAGCAAACGGCGTTTCTCCAGTGGATCTCCTCGGCGTAGTACGATGAGCCCACAATACACTCGGCAATTCTTCGACCCATTTGCCTTTAGCTTTTTCCAGCCTCTTTTTGATGCCGTCCAAGATGGATTTGTTAGAGGCTTCGACTTGACCATTGCTTTGGGGGTAGGCCGGTGTAGAGAAGTAAGGCCGAATGCGATATTTGCTGCATAACTCTCGATATACGCCACAATCGAACTGGGTGCCATTGTCTGAGATGAGAGCTCTCGGAATGCCGAATCGTGTTATGATGTTTCTCTATACAAAGCGTTTAATGTCGGCATCTCGTATATGTGTTAAAGCCTCCGCTTCGACCCATTTTGTGAAGTAATCTGTCGCGATGATTAAGAATCGCTTGTTCCCTGGGGCCCTCGGCAATGGTCCTACGATATCAAGTCCCCACTAAGCAAACGGCTAGGGGCTGGTGATAGAGTTCAACCCTTCGGCAGGCAGATGGGTTAATGGGGAGAACTTTTGGCACTGTTCGTATTTTTTTACATAACTCTCCGCGTCAGCTCTCATTGTCGGCCAATAATACCCCTGTGTTATAGCTCGATGGGCCAGGGAGCGTCTGCCAGAATGGGCACCACAACTGCCCTCATGTATCTCTATCAGAAGCTCCTTCACTTTGTCGGGGTGCACGCATTCCAAATATGGACCAGAGAGGGACTTTTTATAAAGCCCTCCTTGCGGATCCAGATAGTATTGCAGGGCTTTATTTCGCAGCTTGTGTGCTTCTTTTTTGTCCTCCGGGAGTTGTTCAGAAGAGAGGAATGCAGCAATGGGGTCCATCCAGCTTGGTGCGGATTCTATAACGTTGACATGGATTTCCTCCGAAGGGCCAATACTCGGCTTCAGGATGAAACCTACTTCGATGGTCCGTTTGATCTCAGAATTGATGGCGGAGGCTAGGCATGCCAAGGCATCCGCGTGTGTGTTCTGGTCGCGTGTTATTTGGTTCAGCTTGTGATGGTCAAATTTTGCCAGCAAGGAATTGGCCGTTTTCATGTAGGCCGCCATACGGTCATTTCTTGCCGCGTACTCCCCCTTTAGCTGACTGATTTCCAATTTTGAATCACAAAACACAAGCAGACGCCGAGCGCCGAGAAGGTGCGCATTCCGCAGACTGGCTAGAAGGGCTTCGTATTCGGCTTCGTTATTTGATGCTTCGAAGCCAAGCTTGATGGCCTGCTCAATTACTGCGCCGTCTGGAGACATAATTACAACTCCGGCGCCGCTGCCCCTTTGGTTAGACGATCCATCACAGTATAATTGCCAAATATCCCCGACATAAATTCTCCAGTTCGGCTTTGGTCGAACATCAGCCTTTGGTCGAACTTCATCAGGTTTGAGGTTGGCAAGCTCGCCGGTGAATTCGGCAACAAAGTCAGCCAACACCTGCCCCTTGATTGCGGTTTTAGGTAAAAACTGAATGTCGTATTGGCCGAGTTCAAGAGCCCATTTTGAACACATCCTGATGCTTCTGCACTCCGTAGTACTGATCGAGGGGATAATCTGTTAGCACCCTAATGCTATGTCCCTGGAAGTAATGCATCAATTTTCTTGCCGCCATGATTAGGGCTAAGATGAGTTTTTCCAGCGGAAGGTAGCGTGTTTCGGCGTCAACCATTGCCTTGCTTACATAATACACTGGTCGTTGCTTCCCCTCCTCCTCTTTTAACAGTACGGCGCTGACGGCCCTATCGGAAACTGCCAGATATAAAATGAGCGGGTCACCAGCGGCGGGTGTTGTCAAGAGAGGTACTGAGCGGAGGTAGGTCTTGAGTCCGTTGAAAGCTGTTTCGCATTCGGCGGACTATTCAAAAGCCTTACCCTGCCGTAATGTTTGAAAGAATTGTCGGCAGCGATCTGTAGACCGACTGATGAACCTGTTGAGTGCAACGGCCATCCCCATCAACTTTTGGACTTCTTTTATCGAACGGGGGGAGCCGAGTTCCAAGATTGCTATGACTTGCCTCAGGTTGGCTTCGATTCCTCAGTGATTGATGATGTAACCCGGGAATTTGCCAGAGCCGATTCCGAACGCACACTTGGAAGCGTTCAGTTTCATTCTGTATTTGCGTAAGATGCTGAATGTCTTTTCTAGATCGGCTATATGATTCTGTTCTTCTTTGGACTTGACCACCATCTCGTCGATGTATACTTCCATTGTGTGGCTGAGTTGCTCTTTGAACATGGCGGTGACCAGTCTTTGGTAGGTTGCCCCTGCATTCTTCAGCCCAAAAGGCATAACTTTGTAGCAGTAGGTTCCTCTTGGGTTGAGGAATGCAGTTTTGTCTGGTCATCTGGGTGCATGGCGATTTGATGGTAGCCTTTGTAAGCATCGAGGAAGCTCATGCGTTGATGGCGTGCCGTCGCATCGACAAGCTGGTCGATTCTGGGTAGAGGAAAACAGTCTTTGGGGCAAGCTTTGTTCAGATCCGTGAAATCGACGCACACTCGCCAAGTCCCATTTTTCTTTTTCACCACCACTGTATTGGAGAGCCACGTAGGGTAAGTGACTTCTCTAATTGCCCCGGCGTCAAGCAGTCTGTCTACCTCCTCAACAACGGCGGCAGTGTGCTCCGCGGCTGACCGTCGGCCTTTCTGAATGCTCGGCTTACATTTGGGATCGACATTCAGATGGTGCTGTGAAACTGATGGGTCTATTTCCGGCATTTCGTACGGTGTCCACGCAAAGACGTCGAGATTGTTGAGCAAGAAAGAGATCAGCTGCTGCCTGTCGGCCTGATTCAGAGAGGCGCCGATCATGAAGAACTTTTCTGGGCTTCCATCGACGTCAACTCGGTCTAAACCTTCCGTGGCCTTCTCATTTGGATGCCGCCCAACATCATCAAGGATCTCCCGATTCGACACCTCAATGGAGTTTACTTGCAGTTCCTTTGGCGTTCTGGCGGCAAGGAGATAACATGCTTGTGCCGATTTCTGGGAGGCGCGGATTTGCTCAATGCCGTGTTCTGTTGGGAAACGTAGCAGTTGATGATAGGTGCTTGGGACGGCCTGCAAGGTATGTAACCACGATCGCCCCATGATGAGATTGTACGGCGATGGCAGCCTGACGACCAAGAATTCCACATCCACCGTTCTGGAACCTGCTCGAACGGGTAAGCTGATCTTTCCCAATGGGTACTCTGGATTGGCATTGAAGCCGAATAGTGGATAAGGAGCCGGAGTCAGGTCTGACTCGTTGAATCCGAGTTTGATGAAGGTTTTATAATATATAACCTCCGAAGTACTGCCCTGGTCGATAAGAACGCGTTCGATGGTGAACCAGTTTACGCATAGCTCAACAACCAATGGATCGATGTGAGGGAGTGTTATGCTGATCAAATCAGAGTCGTCAAAGGTGACACTTGGCGTTTCTCGGAGCCGCTTTGCTGGCGTGAGTTGCTGTTGGGGGCCTGGATGTGATTGGATCGCATGCACAGCCGGGGTTGCTGGCAGGCTGTATATCATGTGGACGGTGTCAAGCGGAAATGCATCCTTTGGAAGGGCAGGTGTTTTGATCGCACTCCTCCGGACGCATTGTTGGAGACGTTCGTCCTTTGCCAACTCCTCAAGATGATCTGTTGAGGCATAGCGGCCATCAGTTTCTTGCTGTCGGGCTCGAGATCGTCGATCATCTGCCCTCGGGGGTCGCTCAGAAGCCTAGCGCACTGTTTGTTTGGATTTTGCTATTTCCGAGGCTAGATCGCGACGAAGGCGTTCGTTCTCAGCGATGATGTTGTCCAACCTCTGTTTGGTTTGCCTAGCTTGTGCCATGGTCGCTTGTATTGTCTTTTGCGTTGGGTTTGAAGATGAGCAGAGGTCCAAGGCAAGTCTTGCTGCGATGGTTTTTGGTCCAAGCGAGTTTGCTGGAGTGAGGTCATCTCTCTGTGTGGTCTCGTCAGTGGCTATCGGAGGATCTTCAGTCACGCCTGCCATGGATGTATTTGAGTATTCCCACAGACGGCGCCAATTGTGGAGAAGTGGTTTGGAAATACTCTTCAGATCCTGGGAGACGCTAGTGATCCTCAGCTAGTCACCTGAAAAGGTACAAACACTCCGGTCGGGGGTGCCGGAATTAGCACTCCGACGGACAAGTCAGTTCAGACACTTAGGATAGCTTGTTTACTAAGTTAAGTGAAGTGATTCTCACATACCTTTCTAAATCTGTGGTTCTTGTATTTATACTTGCTTTCTGGGCCTCGGGGCCTGAGCCTACTTTTATCCCATTCCCCTTTTATTTATTCGGAGCTACTGATCTCCGGCTATTCGGCCTTCCTAACGTATTCGGCATCCTAGTCACGCAATATGGAGCCGAATAATATCTGATTTCTGGGGTACGCACCTTCCGACTCTTCTATTTATTCGGCTCCCACATATGACGTCACATATATGTATATAAAATAAATTTAAATTTTATGTTCCATATATGTCTGCACAGCTCTATGGACATTCTATTTTTGATATTTGCTTCCGCTAGCCTTTTATTTTGTTAATCTATTTCAGAGGCCTTCAGTAATCTTAAGATTACTAGCTGGTTATGATGCTACACCTATAGGCGCGAGTTTGGGTCGTGACAGAAAGTTCCTGGAGATGGTTCTGGGCAGCGAAACTAGCCAACTCTGGTGCAAAGTGAAGCAGTGAGCAGCCACACTCATGGTTCACGTCAGAGGAGGGCTAAGAGGCAAAAAAGGGTTAGTCAGCAGATGGAGTATCCTTTTCGTCCTTAGGATCTCTGTACCTGGTTGGTCAGGAACAGAGAAAATGAATAACGGTGGGAACGAGAAGTTCAGCACCTTGATCACATTGTTCATCAGAGGGAGCACCGAGCACTGCATTAGCTCATTTTCTCTCCCTTCTCTCTAGACATTGAAGCTATGAAAACCCCCAAGAAGTTCACCTCACCGAAGTTCACACTATATGATGGAAAATCGAATCCATTCACACACATCAGCCACTACTGGCAGATGATGTCTCTATGGAACCAAAATGAGGCACTAATGTGCAAGGTCTTTCCATCTAGCCTGGGAGAGTCCGGACTTCGATGGTTCGATCGTCTCTCTACTGGATCGATCTATGATTGGAAATAGCTCTCTGAAGAATTCTTGGCCAGATTTGTTTTCAACACCAAAATCCTAAAGGAACTAGACACCTTGTTCGGTCTAAGAAAGGAAAAGAAGGAAACACTGTGTAACTACGTAAGGAGGTACTGGGAAGAATACAACGATTTGGAGAAGATTATCTATAACGAATAGATGGCAGTAATGTCTTTTAAGCATGGTCTGCAACTAGAAAGCAAGTTAAGGTAATCACTTACCAAGCTCCCAGCCATTGCCCTGAAGGATTTACGAGCCAAAATTGAGCAGTAGGCTTGTCTTGAAGATGATTAGATTCCCATCGAAGTGGCGTCGGCCGAGCAGTCGAACCGGGGAGACCGACTGTGGCTTGCTTTTTGTGCTCCTTTTGGATACGACTAGCCCCACAGTTCGGACTCCTGTGGCTTTGAATCTAATTTCACAAAGTGCAATGTGAAACAGTGAAAACACAAAAAGAGTCCAAATCCGGCAATTCTTTTGGAAAATTGATGTTTGAATCAAATGTAAAAAATGGACTGCTTTGCCATATTTCAGAGTTGCCACCTAAATATTTTTGGAAAATTTAGGAAACCCGAGACTCGTGCCAAAGGCCACTTATCCGTCATCACCAAAGTGTCTCGGCTTGGGAACTTTGGTACGAGAGGGGAAGGTCTTGAATTGAACACCCCACTCGCCCGATCAAAGATCGGCCTCTACTAATCATGATGTGATTCTTATTTACGTTATATGCTCTTGTTTTGGTTTTATTAGACTAACATTACTATGTGACGCACGTAAGTATAGACCAATTTGCGAAAATTGGAACACTTTGATTTCATGATTATTTGAAAATTGTTTTTTGATACTCGTCACTTGAAAATGTGAGTTTGTACATTAATCAATTTGTCCCAATTTTGGCAATTAGCCTTCATCCACAGGCATTCATTCAAGCAGGTATATCATTTACGCAATTAGCCTCATGGAAATCATGCTTGGCATGGCAACACAAACATTCGATGTAGGATGCTAAAACTCAAAATTGCTCACCTAGTACTCCGAGCCAAAACAAAGCAAAATAATTAGAAAACATCCATGCTCCTAACTAATGCAATATGACTAATGTGACACATACAAGTTATGTAATTTTAATTGACTCGGTTATGAACATGGCATATGATTCCATTTAAGACATACTATAAAGCATGTATTCAAGTAATGAATTCTAAACATTTAGTTAGTATGATGAGCTAAACCTTGGATGCATGCAAGACAATGGATGCAAATCTAAGAATGCTAATTTGAAAAATGATGTTCTATACTAACTATCATAAGCAAGTAAGGAAAAGGGAGAAAGACGTGGGGTTGGAAGACGTACAACTTATTATATGTTGGCCCTTGTGCAAAAGGGTGCGAATCAAAGTTCGAGAGTCTGAATAAAACTAATTATTACAAAACCGAATGAATAAATAAGCAAAGAATTAACTAGCTAGCTACTCTATTACAACAAGGATAATAATGAGAAATAAACTAACTATCTAAGTTAACTAGCTATAACAATTACAAATAAACAATAATAATAATTACAACACTAATTACAACAAGACCAATTGTAACAATAATAATAATTAATTACAACAATACTTGGAGCATTAATTTACAACATTGATATAAGCAAGGATGCACAAGATTTGCATGCATAGCGTCCAAGAAATGCTTTGTCTGCCTAGGCCTGCTCTGTTTCACTTTCAGCCATTGCCCTCTGTTTTTGATGGCTGGCTGGCCTCCAATGAGGCTCGACTGGGCCTAAATAAGGCTGGCCGTGTCTTAATTTTATGCAAAATCTTGTTTTGTGCTCTGAAGTGAAAACAGTGTAGACAGAGTTATTCTGAACTCTGTTTGTCCCTCTCACACTTCTCTGTCATGGGAAAGCCTCAAGAGAAGGTTGGAATTGTTTCCAAAACCATCAATGAGCAATTTGTTTTCTTGATGATTTCGGCCACAATTTGGACAAAATTCAATGAATGCAATGAATAACAACTATCCCTCCCCTTTATCATGGGATGAGCTCAAAAAGGGGGAGTAAAGACGCTTGAAGGGTCGTCAAAACACCATGAATTGACATGTGAGGACTCTTGACACAATAGACTCGACATAACGTCCGGCCAAGCCCAAGCAATATAACTCATTTTCTTTATGTGGGTTGGTTCATTTTAAGCCAAATTCATTAGTCTTTGCCATTCTTTAACTCATTTGTCTAAGATGATGGTTACGTCCACTAAGTGAGAAACATGTCAAATGGGAAGTGATTCTCAACATGAAAAAGCGACTATGGCATTGACAATGAACCTCCGTAGAGATTAAGCCACTAAGCATAGATCTCTAGTTCATGTTTTGAATAACCGTCAACTGATTGAAACAGCTCTCAAATGAAAGAAATGAATGATAAGTTGATTATTAAAATGAGGCTTCTAAACATGAAAATTAGACAAAGAAAGGCCAAGAACAATATGGAACAAGCTACGTATAAGGACTTTTGAAACAACAAGCAAACTAATCAAAGCATGAATTAATTAAACAACCTAGGGTAACCCTAAAAAAGCCTCTAATAGGTGAAAAATAGTGGCTCAAAGTGCATGAAAAGAGCCCAAAAAGCTAAACAACAAGTAAAGACAACAAGGCTAGTAAACAAAGACAAGGAGGGGTGGCTAACCCCTCCACTTTTGAAATCTCAAAGCATGATTTTTAGCCTCTTTTAAACTTTGAAAGTCAATTTGGAAAGCAAAGAAAAAGGGTGTAAGACAAGGGTTTGAGCTATAGGTGAAGGTGTAAGAAAGAGTATTAACTCTCTCTACCCTTTGGTAGCTCTCCAAGCCAAAGCTTAGACACTTGAAAGAGGATCAAAACAACACAAAAATACAAGAACTTGATAGTAAATGATAGAAATGAGAGCAACAGAAGAGATAGTAAGCTTATACCTCCCAAGAAAGGTAATCTCTTTATTTGTAAATCAAACTAAGTTCAAACACACCCTCAACCTTGAATTGTGATGCTCAAGGCTCAACCAAGGTTCCTAGGCTAAGGTGTGAAGGTGTAAATGGTGTATGGATATAGGTTCAAGGTGGTAAGCTTGCTCAAAGGTTGCTTGCACAAGAAGAAGGAGCTCTCAAGAAGGTGTATAAGCTTTTTAGAAATTCTTCAACACTCAACATAGAGATACGACTTCGTTTTTTTAGAATTTTAGCAAGAGAGGTCATAAATATCTTCAAAAATGGACAGCTGGTAGGCTCCCGCCTAGAGCAATGTTTCTTGCTACTAAGGCACAGCCGGCCACCAATAGCCACGGCCGGCTCTCAATGAGGCACGGTCGGGCCTTAATGTGATCTCTTGTTTTTCTGCTTCAGACTCAGCATAGGGTGGCACAATGTGTAAAAATGGATTTCTGGGGTATAAACATTGGGAATATGGAAGATTTGGGATTGTTTTGGAACTTAAACATAGCCCTTTTGTTGAGACCCTGAACTACGCACAACACCACTTTCATCATCGAGTGTACCAGGCAAAGCGCTCGAGCCTTGTAGGCTGTCAAAAGTGGGGTGTCTACAGTTGCCCCTCTTTGATAGAACGCGAAGTCATATAGTGACGTGAGTGAATGTCAAAGCCTACCCATTTGACGAGGTTGCAAGGCTTGGGCAAGAAATCCAGACATAAATGCAAAGATTAAACTCAAGGGCAGAATGCACAAACAAAATGCAGCAAATAACTTATGATCATGCAATGAAACAATGCAGTGAAACATTTCAATTCAAATAACAAGCGACGAAACAACACCACAAGCAAAACAAGCGACGAAACAACGCCACAACATTATCGAGTGTACCAGGCAAAGCTCTCCCGCCTAAAGCAATGTTCCTGCGTGAGGATAAATATGTAATAATGTGTATGTCTTCCAACCCCACGTCTTTCTCCCTTTTATTTCCCAGCTTATGATGGTTAGTTTAGGGCATCATGTTTCATTTAGTATACTTCATGTTTGCATCCACTTGTATTACACACATTGAGGCTTGGTTCATCATTCTAATCGCATCATTATTTCAATTCTTCTTTGAATATGTGTTTAACCACATGTTATCAAATTGATCCATATATCATATTAGTAATCGAGCCTAGTAATTGTATATCGTATGTGTTTCGTTAGTCATGTTGCATAGGAATCATGCATTTTTCTAACTAGTTTCTCGTTTGGCTGGGAGTACGAGGTAAGCTTTTATTTGCTTTAGCATGATGCATGAGTGTGATTATTGCTATATCTAGCATGCTTACTATGAGGCTAACTACTTAATTGATAAACTGCTTGAATGCCTGTGGATGAAGGTTATTTGCTTGAATTGGAATAATTTGAGTAATGTTCATATGCGATCACTTTTTCAAGTGGTACATATTCAAAACACTTTTTTTTTTAAAACAAACATGAATCAAGTGTTCCAATGCTTGCAAAATTAGTCTATATTTGTATGCATCATATAGTAAAGTTAGTTTAATAACTGGAACAAGAGCATATAATGTAAATAAGAATCACATCATGATTAGTAGAGGCTGATCTTTGATTGGGCGAGTGGGGTGTTCAATTCATGGCCTTCCCCTCTCGTACCTAAGTTCCCAAACCAAGACACTTTGGTAACGACGGACTAATGGCCTTTGGCACAAGTCTTGGGTTTCCTAAATTTCCTAAAACAAAATATTCAGGTGGCAACTCTGTAAATCTGGCAAAGAAGTCCATTTTTGGCATTTGATTCAAAACATCTATTTTCCAAAAGAATTGCCGGATTTGGACTCTTTTGCGTTTTTATTGTTTCACATTGCACTTGTGAAATAAAATTCAAAGCCACAAGTAGAGTCTGAACTGTAGGGCTTATTTACCTTCCGAAAGGGGCGCGGAAAAGTCAAGCTACAGCTGGGCTTATATGGAGGCGAGTAAAAACTCTTCGGTTCTGGGGCAGGCCAGTATTTTATGAAGGTTGTGAGGTTGTGGTAGTAGTAAAGGGATCAGCCATCGTGACCGTTGAAACAATAGTACTGACATCCACAGGCCGTGGAATAGTGTTATTGCTAGCATTGGTATTCCGAGAGAATGGCCTTCTTGCGGGTTCACTTGTTCTGTGGATGATACCCTTTTTGAATGCACTCTCAATCTGGACCCCTAACTCATCTAAGGAAGCAAAAGTGGATAACGGTGCCACTATCATCCTCTGCAGCATATCTGGTTCAAGATTCTAGACCACCAGCCGGACTTGTTCTCTTTCAGCAGGTCTATTTGCCATTCGGGTTGTTTCGGCTCTCTACCGGGCAAGAAAATCAATGAATGATTCTTTGGGGTTCTGGGTAGTAGCCTCTAGCTCACTGATGGTTACCTCTATCTGGGTGTTATATGAATACTGGTTGACAAATGCCTCGGATAACTCCTCCTAATTCCGCTTTGTAGAGTCCTCCAACATAGTGTACCAGATGGCCACCACATCAGACAGGGTTCTCCCAAACATAGAAAGCTTCTGTGCCCTAAACAAACCCATGGGCCTCAATACATGTGAAAATAACCGGACATGCACAATCGGATCCCCACCCCTATCAAATCTGTCGATGTGGGGCAACTTAAATTTCTCCAGTAATTTGACCAAAGCCTCAGTGTACTCGTCTTCGATATCCGGAATAAGGTTGAAGCCCTGGGATTTCTTCAATGTTTTCTCTAATCTAGCAATCTTGACCAAGGTGTAGACATCCCATTTTTGACTGCTCGCAAGGCTCGAGCGCTTTGCCCGGCATACTCAATGATGAAAGTGGTGTTGTGCGTGGTTCGAAGTCTCAATGAAGGGGACATGTTTGAGCTCCGAAACAATTCCAAACCTCCCATATTCGCACTAATTATACCCTAGAAATTCATTTTTACACATTGTGCCACCCTATGCTGAGTCTGAAGTAGAAAAATAAGGGATCCTATTGAGGCCGAGCCGTGCCTCATTGAGGGCTGACCGTAGCTATTGATGGCCAGCCGTGCCTTAGTAGCGAGAAACACTGGTCTGGGTGGGAGCCCGCTAGCTGTCCATTTTTGAAGATATTTATCAAATTCTATAAAAACGAAGTGGTATCTCTGTTTTGAGGGTTGAAGAATTTCTAAAAAGCCTATACACCTTCTTGAGAGCTCCTTCTTCTTTTGCAAGCAACCTTTGAGCAAGCTTACCAGCTTGAACCTATATCCATACACCATATACACCTTCACACCTTAGCCTTGGAACCTTGGTTAAGCCTTGAGCATCACAATTCAAGCTTGAGAGTGTGTTTGGACTTAGTTTGATTCACAAACAAAGAGCTACCTTTGTCAAGAGGTATAAGCTTGCTATTTCCTCTCTTGCTTTCATTTCTATCATTTACTACATAGTTCTTGTAGTTTTGTGTTGTTTTGATCTCCTTTCACATGTCTAAGCTTGGGTTTGGAAAGCTACCAAAGGGTAGAGGGAGTTAACACTCTTTCTTACACCTTCACTGATAGCTCAAACCCTTGCTTTTACACTCTTTTTCTTTTCTTTGTAAATTGATTTTCAGAGTTAAAAGGAGGCTAAAAATCATGCTTTGAGGTTTCAAAAGTGGAGGGGTTAGCCACCCTTTCCTGTTCTTGCTTACTAGCCTTGTTTTCTTTCTTTGTTGTTTAGCTTTTTTAGGCTCTTTTCATGTACTTTGAGCCACTGTTTTTTGCCTATTAAGGGCTGTTTTAGGGCTATTCTAGGTTGTTTAAATAGTTCATGCTTTGATGAGTTTGATTGTTGTCTCATAAGTTTTCATTCATAGCTTGTTGAATATTGTTCTTAGCTTTTCATAAACTAATTTCCATGTTTAAGAATCTCATTTTAATAATCAACTTGCCATTCATTTCTTTCATTTGAGAGTTGCTTCAATCGGTTGACGGTTATTCAAAACATGAATTAGGGATCTATGCTTAATGGCTTAATCTCTGCGGAGGTTCATTGTCAACGACGTAGTCTCTTTTCCATGTTAAGAATCACCTCCCGTTTGACATGTTTCTCATTTAGTGGATGTAATCTTTGGTGGACGTAACAATCATCTTGGACTTAATGGATTAAAGGATGGCAAAGACTAATGAATTTGGATTAAAATGAACCAACCCAAATAAAGAAAATGAGTTATATTTCTTGGGTTCGACCGGATGTTATGCCAAATCTATTGTGTCAAGGGTTGTTTTACATCAATTCATGATGTTTTGATGAATCTTGAAGCGTCTCTACCTCCCTCTTTGAGTTCACTCTATGATAGGAAGGAGTGATGGTTGTTGTTCATCGCATTTATTGAATTTTGTCCAAATTGAATCCGAAATCATCAACCAAACAACTTGCTCATTTATGGTTTTGGAAACGATTCCAACCTTCTCTTGAGGCTTTTTTATGACAGAGAAGTGTGAGAGGGACAAACAGAGTCCAGAGTCCAAAATAACTCTGTCTACATTGTTTTCACTTCAGAGCAAAACACAGAATTTGCATGAAATTAAGGCACGGCCGGTCATCAATGTTTAGTCATCAGTATATTTTGCTGAAAACAGAGGGCAGTGGCTAAAGGTGAAACATAGCAAGCCTAGGCAGATAGTGCTATTCTTGGACACTGTGCATGCAACCATTGCGCATCCTTGCTTGCATCATTGTTGTAAATTAATGCTCCGACTATTGTTGTAATTAATTTATTATTATTGTTATAATTAGTCATGTTAATCATTATTGTTGTAATTATTATTATTGTTTATTTGTTATATCTAGTTAGCATAAATAGCTAGTTTATTTCTGATTATTATCCTTGTTGTAATAGAGTAGTTAGTTAGTTAATTCTTTGTTTATTTATTTATTCAGTTTTGTAATAATTAGTTTAATTCAGACTTTCAAACTTTGATTTGGACCCACGAGGGCCAACATGTAATAGGTTGTGTGTCTTCCAATCCCACGTCTTTCTCCCTTTTACTTACTTGCTTATGATGGTTAGTATAGAACATCATTTTTCAAATTAGCATTCTTATGATTCGTGTCATGACCCGAACCCGCCCCTAAGGGTTAAGGACATAACCGGCCAGTAATCCTGAGATTACCTATGGCCTCAATACAAAACAGACATAACTTATCAGAGTAAAGGGGCCAAACGGAAGTAAAATTTAAAACTTTGTCCATAGAGCTGTGCTTATATGCACACCAAAACAAACCATACTCATATACGTTAATAACCCACATCAAAAGTGTAGTAGTATAAACTTCTTTACAGACAGGATCATCTAGACTGAGTCAACCCATAGCAAACTATATGCAAATATACACAAGATCCTTGCCAACAAGAACAGAATATAAATACGTAACAAAATGGCAAGGTTGGGTCTCGTGCGTGAGACACAAGGCTGACTCTCCCAAAACTCCTGCTGTTCCTGGCTAACTTCACTGGGGCTGGGGTTGGACCTCACTTGGCTCACCTACAATTACATGAATGAGCGTGAGCGAATGCCCAGTGAATAATATCAAATAAACAAGTTACGTAAGCAATTATTGGAACATTGCAACAATCGGCCTTCGGCCCAGTCATTCATGTCAATCGGCCTTGGGCCCAATCATTCATTTCAATCGGCCTTTGGCCCAATTATCCATTTCATCGGCCTTTGGCCCAATTGTTCATTTCCATCGGCCTTTGGCCCAATCATTCATTTCCATCGGCCTTTGGCCCAATCATTCATTTCCATCGGCCTTTGGCCCAATCATTCCTTTCCATCGTTCATATCCATCGGCCTTTGGCCCAATCATTTATATCAATCGTTCATATGCATCGGCCTTTGGCCCAATCATTTATATCAATCGTTCATATCCATCGGCCTTTGGTCCAATCATTTATATCAATCGTTGTCTCCCAATCAAAATAATGGACTTACAAAACTTACATACAAGTAAACAATTGGACAACGATATACTTCAAATATCTTATTAAGATATTACTCACAGTGATCGGTTGATTGGTTCGCCCTGGAACTCGACCCTACACATGCCATGAACATAAGAGGGTCATTAACAATTCAATCCGTTCAAAATTCACATTTTCCTCTTTAGGCTTTGTTATTATCTCATTAACTCATTTACAATGCTTAACATATGCCTAAGAGTGCTCACAAGTGAAAGAGAACGGAAAACAGAACACAAAATGCAAGAACAGAATTTCTGAAAACAGGGTCCCCGCTCGAGCGTAGACTTCCCCGCTCGAGCGGACCCTTAGGTCTGCAGAAGTACTGGTTGCCTCCAATCCCCGCTCGAGCGTGTATTCTTTCGCTCGAGCGGACTTCATGACACATAGCTCCCCGCTCGAGCGTCAACTTACCCGCTCGAGCGGGCATCATGCCTGCAGAAAATATGCTGGGAGCTCGATTTCTCCGCTCGAGCGGCAGTCTCCCCGCTCGAGCGGACCTCAAAATTCTGGAAAACCCAGAATGTGTTCTTGAGCTCAACTTTGACATTTCAACCACATTACTTGCATGCAATGGCTCAAATTACACATTTACACATGTTAACATGCTACCAATACAAGATTTCAACGTTAGGAGGCTCAATTTCAAGGATTTGTCTACATGCATGTCCCAAAATGTGTCAACTCATCACCAAAATGCTCAAATTCAAACATGCAAAGCTTACTCTTTCATGCTCTACTCTTGCATGCAAGAAATACATATCATTCACAACTTATTTGGTGAAGAGATGGTCATACACATGGATTTCAAACAAGATTCAACATAGATTGCACACATTAAGCTTAAACATGGAGGATCATGGTAATTTCATGCATGCATGCCTTAATTGACCTTAGATTCAACATGTTTGACTCAAACCTCTTACATACATACTAATTCATGCTCTTGACCATCCATTAGGCTTCAATTCACAAGATGATAGCTAAAGAAATGCATGAATCACTCACCAAAAGGCTTTAATCTTCCAACCTCTAGTCAATTCTTGAACTAGACTTCAAATCTCCAAGCTTGAGTCACAAATTATACAATTCTCCCCCTCTCTCTCTCTAACAGCCGGCTCTCTCTCCCTTTCTCAAGGTTTGATCAGCCAAAATGAATACATAGGAGAGAATGGTAAGTGTAGTGCCCTTACCCAACAATTCCCACTAACTAACATTAATAATAATAAATAATTGGGCACCAATTACCAATTTAATCAACTTAATCTGGCCTGAATCAATTTTTCAATTAAGTTTCACCGTAGGCTCTAAAAATTATACCAATCACAATGGCGTAATCAATTTCGGGTTTGTGGCCGATAAGGCCCTCAATTTAATTCCCGAAGTGGATTATTCAAACAGATATTCCTACGGCGAACAGATATGAATTCAAAATCACATATTGGCACACAAAATCATGCTAAACACATGACCATAAACAAATTAAGGACCAGTTTAGCACAATACAGAACAGGGGTATTACAATTCGCATCCATTGTCTTGCATGCATCAAAGGTTCAACTCATCATACTAACCCAATATCAATGTTCAAATTCATTGTTTGAATATGTGCTTTATTGCATGTCTTGAATGAAATCATATGCCTTGCTCATAGCCGAGCCTACGAATTACATAATGGGTGCGTTGCATTTAGTCATATTGCATTAATTAGGAGTATGCATATTTTTCTAATTATTTTGCGTTGTTTTAGCTCAGAGAACTAGGTGAGTAATTTGAGTTTTAGCATCTTGCGTCAAATGTTCGTGTTGCCATGCCAAGCATACTTCTACGAGGCTAATTGCTTAAATGATATAACTGTTTCAATGCTTATGGATGAAGGCTAGTTGCTTGAATTGGGATAGTTTGATTAATGTCCATTGTAAGCCCATTTTCCCAAGTGGCATATTTACAAACAATTTTTCAAATAAATCAAATGTTCCAATTCTGGCAAATTAGTCTATATTTGTGTGCGTCACATAGTAAAAATAGCTAATAAATCAGAACAGGAGCATATAATGTAAATAAAAATTACATCATGATTAGTAAAGGCCAATCTTTCATCTTGCGAGTGGAGTGCTCAATTTATGACCTTCCTTTCTCGTACCTAAGTTCCTGAGCCGAGACACTTTGGTGATGACGGATAAGTGGCCTTTGGCACGAGTCTCAGATTTCCTAAATTTTCTAAAAATATTTTGGTGGCGACTCTGAAATCTGGCAAAGCAGTCAATTTTTGGCATTTGATTCAAACATCAATTTTTCAAAAGAATTGCCGAATTTGGACTCTTTTGTGTTTTCATTATTTCACATTGCACTTGTGAAATCAGATTCAGAACCACGGGAGTCTGAACTGTAGGGTGAGTCGTCTTCCAAAAGGAGCACGAAAAGCAAGCTACAATTTCTGGCGACTCTGCTGGAGATTTAGAGAAGTTGACTTGAAACTCATGATTTAGAGAACTTGACTTGAAACTCATGATGTGGAATTTTATCTACACTTATATGTTCTTTGCATTGCATGTGACAAACCGACTCTGTATTATGCTAATTGATCTTAATTATGCTTATAATTATGAGCTTAATATGATTTTGAATGCTAATTATATGATTGTATGTGTTTGTGAATTTCTATCTGTTCACCGTAGGAAAATCTGTTTGATTTTCTGTTATAAAATTTAAATTGAAGACCGTAGAGGCATCAGAAACTGAAATTGACTGTGTTATTGCGATTAGCCTAATTTTTAGAGCCTATGGTGAATTTAATTAAAAATTAATTTGGATCGAATTAATTAGATCAAATTGATTAAATTAAGCACAATTAACTAGTTCTAATTAAGTTTGATTAAGGAAATATATATCTAGAAGCTTAATGCACTTAAGCTCATATTATGAGCTCAAAAATCTGAAATACACTCTGAGAGAGAGAGAGAGAGAGAGAGAGAGAGAGAGAGTGAGCCGATTATAGAGAGAGGAAGAACAATCTAGAGGATTTAGCTCAAGCTTGGAGGATTGAAGAGGATTCACTCAAGAACTAGCTAGGATTTGAAAGATTGAAGCTTCTAGGTGAGTAATTGAGCTCAAATTCATGAGTTTAAATTTATATCTAAGTGAATCCAAGCATGATATGTGACTAAGGGCAAGAATTGAGTTGAATGTGATGAAATTGAAGTCGTATATACTTGCATGTTGCATTCACCATGATTATGTTCATTTGAGCATGAAACATAAAGGATTGAGCACCAAATCATACATGCAAGCATTGTTTTGATGAACTTTATGATTATAAGCATCATTTGTACCATTTGAAATGGAATTAGAGCCAATGAGTTACATGTGTTTTAAAGTTGTCAAGAAGAATATGGAATGATTTGAGAATTGCAAATTACCTATGTTCCCATGTCATGTAATGTCTTTCCATGTTTTTGTACCAAAAATATGAGTTTTGAGCCTTTGGAATCAAGTTTTGAACTTCAAACATAGTTCTGGAAATTCCAGAATTCGACATGTCCGCTCGAGCGAGGAAAGCATCGCTCGAGCGTAAAATGCTAGCTCCCAGAAGTTTTGTAGACATTGATGTCTGCTCGAGCACGAAGAGTTATGCTCGAGCGCCCACTCACATGTTTTGACTCTTGGCTTGAGTGACCAAAGTCACGCTCAAGCGCAAAAATGAGGCAACTTGTACTTTTGCAGACCAAAGGGGTCCACTCGAGCGAGAAAAGCTGCGCTCGAGCAAAGAGCCCTGTTTCAGAAATTTTGAAAAGTTGCTTTATGTTTTGTTTTCCGTTCTCTTTCATTCCTAAGCACTCTTAGGCATGCATTAAACATTGTAAATGAATTAAAGGACATGAAAGAAGCCTAAGAACATTAAGCAAATTAAAGAACGGATTGAATTGTATTATGACCCCAGTGTAATGAATTATGTAGGGTCAAGTGCAAGGACGAATCAAGCACTGGAACACGGTGAGTAATATCTTAGCAAATATATTTTTGTATACGCATTATTCTCTAAACGATGCCCATGTGGTAAAGTTCTAAACCTTTAAAGTGATAATATGAATGAGTGTTCTAATCATTCAATTTCGAATGAGATATACAATTATCAATGTATGAGTATGAAATGGGCCTAAGGCTGTTCAGTATATTCAATAAGGATGTGGATTGGGCCTAAGGCCGTTCTGTATGATTATTAAATGGGCCGAAAGCCGTTCGGAATAAGGAAAAGATATGGACCTAAGGTCGTTCTGGATACAAGAATGGATATGATCATAGAATTAAATGTGTGCGCACAATAAATGTGTATAAGAATTGGACCTAAGGTCGTTCTATAAGAATTGGACCTAAGGTCGTTCTGTAAGTATTGGACCTAAGGTCGTTGTGATACCCCTGTTCCGTAATATGCTAAATTGGTCCTTAATTTGAGTATGATTATGTGTTTAGCATGATTTTATGTGCCATTATGAGAATATATGTGATTTTGGATTTTTATCTGTTCACCGTAGGAATATCTGTTTGAGCAATCTGCTTTGAAAATTTAAATTGAAGGCCTTATCGGCCACAGAACCCAAAATTGATTACGCCATTGTGATTGGCATAGTTTTTAAAGCCTACGGTGAAATTTAATTGAAAAATTGATTCGGACCAGGTTAAGTTGATTTAATTGGTAAATTAGTGCCCAATTATTTATTATATTAAATTGTGGCTAGTGGAGATTTATGTAAAAAGGGCACTATGAACTCATTTCTTCTTTTATCTTCATTTGGGCTGATCAACTCTCTAGAGAGAGGCAAGGCCGGCTATTAGAGAGAGATAGGGGGAGAAAAATTTATGTTTGGTCTTGAAGCTTGGGAAATTGAAGGCTTAGCTCAAGAATTGACTAGAGTTTGAGAGATTAAAACTTCTAGGTGAGTAACCAACCCCTAGCTCATGAATTTGAGTTGTGATTTTGAGAATTGAAGATTAATTTGTGGTCTAAACATGAGATGAGTTGGTTTTGTGATTTAGTAGCTTTATGCACATGCATGTAAGAAATTGTTTTGAATTTGCATGTTTGGGCTTCAAACACATGATTCATGTGAAGTTTTGAGTAAAGCTCACGTTATTATCACCAATTTTGTCATCTAAGTTGGAAATGAAAGTAATACATCACATGCATGTACAATCTATGAGGATAGGAGCTTTGAATGCATGAATGTGTATGATAGAATTGAGTTGGGTGTCAATTTGAGACATGCATGTGCTTGATCCTTGAAACTGAGCTTCCTAATGTTGTAATCTTGCAAGGGAACCATGTTAGTATGATCATATTTGAGATTTGAGCCCTTGCATGCAAGAATGGTAGCTGGGAAATTGGTTTGAAGCTCAAGAACATGTTCTGGATTTTCCAGAAATTTGAGTCCCGCTCGAGCGGGGAGACTGCCGCTCGAGCGGAGAAATCGAGCTCCCAGCATTTTTCTGCAGACATGGTTCCCGCTCGAGCGGGGAAGTTGACGCTCGAGCGGGGAGCTATGTAGACAGGCAGTTCGCTCGAGCGGTCGATTTCACGCTCGAGCTGGAATTAAAGGCAACCAGTACTTTTGCAGACCTAAGGGTCCGCTCGAGCGGGGAAGTCCACGCTCGAGCGGGGACCCTGTTTTCTGCAATCCTGTTTTTGCATTTTGTAGTCTGTTTTCCGTTCCCTTTCACTTGCAAGCACTCTTAGGCATATGTTAAGCATTGTGAATGAGTTAAGGAGATAATAATAAAGCCTAAAGAGGAATATGTGAATTAAAGAACGGATTGAACTGCTAATGACCCTTTTGTGTTCATGAAATGTGTAGGGTCAAGCTCCAGGGCGAATCCACAAGCCGATCACTGTGAGTAATATCGATATTTGAATGCTTGTGAATGTCCATTTGTTTACTCCCTTTAAAGCTTTATGAATTGCTAATTGGGATTGTGGACGTAAGTCTGATATGAATGCCTAAACAGACCCAAGGTCGTTTTGATAAGCATAAATGGACCCAAGGTCGTTTTGTTAAACATGAATGGACCCAAGGTCGTTTTGTTAAACATGAATGGACCAAAGGTCGTTTTGATACGAATGTATGGGCCGAAGGCCGTTCTGACATGAATGAGTGGGCCAAAGGCCGTTTTGGAATGATGAGTGGGCCAAAGGCCGTTTCGACATACATGATTGGGCCAAAGGCCGTTTTGACATACATGATTGGGCCAAAGGCCGTTTTGACATACATGATTGGGCCAAAGGCCGTTTTGACATAACCGAATGGGCCGAAGGCCGTTTCGTCATAAGTGTAACTCTGTATGGGCCAAAGGCCAGTATATACGGAACTATGGTTACTTGATTTAAATTACCTTTATATATATATTAACTACAGATATGAATTGGGCCCGAGGCCGTTTGGAAAATGCTGTTCTACGTCTTGTTGCATAGATCCTGTAATTGATATTATTCACTGGGCTATCGCTCACGCTCATTCATGTCTTTGTAGGTGAGCCAAGAGAAGTCCAGACCCAGCCCCAGTGAAGTCTGCCAGGAACAACATGAGTTTTGGAGAGTCAGCCTTGTGTCTCACGCATGAGACCATCCTTGCCCTTCTTACTATGTACTTATGTTTTGTTTTGTTGGCAAGGGCTTTGTGTATGCCTATACATAGTCTGTCATAGGTTGACTCGTTTTTGGATGATCCTGTTTGTAATGAATTTGTGATACAGTACTTTTGACGTGGGTTATTAACGTATCTGAATATGGTTTGTCGGTGTGCATATAAGCACAGCTCTGCGGACAAAGTTTTAAATTTTTACTTCCGTTTGGCCCCTTTACTCTGATGAATTATGTCTGTTTTGGTCTAAGGCCGTAGGTGATCACAGGATTACTGGCCGGTTATGTCCTTAACCCCTAGGGGCGGGTTAGGGTCGTGACAGAGTGGTATCAGAGCACGAGTTAATAACTCACACACTTGTCCAAAAGGAGCAATAAGCGTCTAGGTGAGACCTAGGATGCATTCATGTGATAAAAGGGAATTGGAAGCATTGATTAAGTGTTTAATTGTCTTGATGTGAACAATTATATGTTGTAAATTGTAAACTACTTGCATTGCGAATTATTTGGATATGTGTGCTCCTTGTTACATGCATACCTATGTATATCCTGTATGAAAAGTAATGCAAGTCTAATCAGATGGTGAGAACCCGAGGTGATGAGATAGAGGAATCTTCTGCTGCCAGACTAGACAGAATGGAAAGAATGATTCATGAAATGGCAGAGGCTTTGAGACAGCAACAGGAGTGGCAACAACAGTGGCAGCAACCACACCCGCCACCTCCACCTCAGGCACCACCCGTGCCAAATAATCAGAATGATGACCGGATTATAGCTCTCACCAAGGAGTTCAAGAAAATGAAACCGCCACAGTTCCACGGGGGATTAGATCCTTTGAAAGCCGAAGCGTGGGTCCTCGGCATTGAGAAATTGTTTGAAGTGTTTCCCTGTTCAGAAACTCAGAAAGTGCTTCTAGCTACTTTTATGCTAGAAGATGAAGCAAGAAGATGGTGGATGTTGATGCGAGAAAATCATAAAGATGTTGATTGGGTGAAATTCTTGGAAATATTCTATGACAAGTACTTCCCGCAGTGTGTTCGGGATAGGAAAGTGGCCGAGTTCATGGAGCTCAAGTAGATAGCATGACAGTGGCTGAGTATGAGGCCAAGTTCACTGAGTTGGCCAGGTTTGCACCACATGTAATTGACACCGACTATAAGAAGGCAAGACATTTCGAAGGCGGACTCCGCAGTGACATCCTGGAGAGGGTGAATGTCCTAAAGCTGGAAACCTACATTGGGGTGCTTGACAGGGCCATCATATCAGAGGCTAATATAGCTAGACAAGCTAAGCCAGCAACAGAATGGAAGGGTAACAAAAGGCAAGGCTTCTTTTCGAAGAAGAAATTTTTGAAAAAGCAAAACACGGGCTCCTCCACCACTTCAAATTCTTCCCGAGACACAGCTCCCATGTGCAACATCTGTAGCAAAAGGCACCGTGGGTTTGTTACCGTGCATCAGGAGGCTGTTTCAAGTGTGGGAAACAAGGGCACATAGCCCGAGAGTGCAATCAGAACGGTGGGAAACTAGCAGCCAGTTCAACCGCATCGGTTCCAAAGCCGGGAAATACTGTGAGATCCGCTGTTACCGGGGACACAGTGAGACAGGGGAGAGTTTTTGCACTTGTACCGGGTGATACGCGGAATGCCAACGCCGTTGTCTCAGGTACTATCTCAATATGTAATCAGGATGCTTTTGCCTTGATTGATTCTGGATCAACGCACTCATTTGTGACATATGCATTTGCATCTAGACTGAAAAGACCCCTAGAATTGTTGCCATATCTGTTGTGTGTGTCTGCCCCATCGGGGGACTCTGTGTTATGTGACTATATATATCGGTTTTGTGACGTGCATATCGAGGATGCTACCTTATATGTAGATTTATTGCCCTTGAACTTTAGACATTTTGATGTAATTTTGGGCATGGACTGGTTGACCAAGTATTGTGCCACCATAGACTGTGTGACAAAAAGAGTCGTATTTAAACCACCAGAACATAAAGAAATTGTGTTTGTGGGTAATGGGGTAGTGCCTCCACCTTATTTGATATCTGCAATGAAAGCATGTAAATTAATCAGGAAGGGGTGCCAGGGTTATCTGTGCTATGTGTTGTCTGAACAATCTGAGAATGTTGAATTGAATGATATTCCTATTGTTAGAGAATTTCCGAATGTGTTTCCGAAAGAATTACCAGGGGAATTAGTAGACAGGGAGATAGAGTTCACCATTGAGACCGTGCCAGGCACCCAGCCTATTTCTAAGGCTCCCTACAGAATGGCTACTGCTGAAATGAAAGAATTAAAGGAACAGTTGCACGACCTTCTTAACAAAGGGTTCATCCGACCTAGCACCTCGCCTTGGGGTGCACCGGTGCTATTTGTGAAAAAGAAGGATGGTACCTTGCGTCTATGCATCGATTATCGGGAATTGAACAAGGTAACGATCAAGAACAAATACCCCCTACCTCGTATCGATGATTTATTTGATCAGTTGCAGGGATCACAGGTGTTTTCTAAGATTGATTTGAGATCCGGGTATCACCAGTTGAAAGTTAAGGCAGAGGATGTCGAGAAAACCGCATTCAGAACGAGGTATGGTCATTTTGAGTTTCTTGTTATGCCATTTGGAGTGACTAATGCTCCGGCAGCATTTATGGACCTAATGAATAGAATTTTTAAAACCTACCTTGATGAGTTTGTTGTGGTCTTCATTGATGACATTTTGATATACTCTAAAGACAGACTTGAACATGAACATCATTTGAGGACTGTTTTACAAATACTTCGGGAAAGGAAGTTATTTGCTAAACTAAAGAAATGTGAGTTTTGGTTGGATGAAGTTGTTTTCTTAGGGCATGTGATCAACAAAGAAGGGATTTCAGTAGACCCGCAGAAAATAGAGGCAATCGTGAATTGGCTTACACCGACTAATGTGACAGAAGTCCGTAGCTTCATGGGCTTAGCTGGGTACTACAGGAGGTTTGTGAAAGATTTTTCGAAACTAGCTGTGCCTCTTACCCAATTGACACGTAAAGGGCAACCATTTGAGTGGAACAGTGAAAGAGAATCAGCCTTTCATGAATTGAAGACGAGATTGACTACTGCGCCAATTTTGACATTACCTTCAGGTAAGGAAAATTTTGTGATTTTTAGTGATGCGTCTTATAAGGGTTTGGGTTGTGTGTTAATGCAGAACGGGAAGGTTATTGCTTACGCCTCTCGACAGTTGAGGCCACATGAGAAGAATTACCCAACGCATGACCTAGAGTTGGCCGCGATTGTTTTCGCTTTGAAAATCTGGCGGCATTATTTATATGGAGCAAAGTGTGAGGTCTACACGGACCACAAAAGTTTGAAATATTTCTTCACGCAGAAAGAGCTGAATATGCGCCAGAGAAGATGGCTGGAATTGATAAAGGATTATGACTTAGAGATTCAGTATCACCCCGGGAAAGCTAATACAGTGGCTGATGCTTTGAGCAGAAAATCAATAGGGAATATGGCTTGCTTGCTTACTGAGCAGAGGGAGATTTTGCAGGACTTTGAGAAGTCTGAAATTGAAGTGGTGGTATGTGAACCGGGCGGATTGATAGCCGCCATTACAGCCGAGCCGGCGATCATTGATGAAATCAAACAGAAACAGAAAGAGGATGAGTTCCTTAGGAAGATAATTGATGAATTTGAGACGAGTCCAAAGGCAGAATTCAACATTGAGAATGAACTGTTGAAATTCCGAAACAGAATGTGTGTCCCTGATGTCCCGGAACTAAAGAAGAGAGTTTTAGATGAAGCCCACAGATCTGTATTTGCTATGCACCCTGGCAACAATAAAATGTACCGGGATTTGAAACAAACCTATTGGTGGCCTAAGATGAAGAAAGAGATTGCAGAATATGTGTCTAAGTGTCTTCAGTGTCAGCAAGTTAAGGCTGAACATCAGAAACCAGGCGGTCTACTTCAACCTCTCCCTATTCCCGAGTGGAAGTGGGAACATGTGACTATGGACTTTGTCGTTGGCTTACCCCGGACTTCACGAGGTATGGATTCTGTTTGGGTTGTAGTTGATAGACTAACTAAATCCGCACATTTTCTGCCTGTCAAAACTACGTTTACTGCTTATAGATTGGCTACCATTTATGTTGATGAGATTGTCCGTTTACACGGAGTCCCAGTGTCTATTGTGTCGGATAGAGATCCGAAATTTGTATCTAGATTGTGGAAGAGTTTGCAGGAAGCTATGGGAACAGAACTAAGGTTCAGTACTGCATTCCACCCACAGACAGATGGGCAGTCAGAAAGAACGATACAAACTTTGGAAGATATGCTTCGCATGTGTGCTCTGGACTTCCAGGGGAGTTGGGAAGATTATTTGCTGCTTGCAGAATTTGCCTATAACTCCAGCATCAGTATGGCACCATACGAGGCTTTGTATGGTAGGAGGTGTAGATCACCTATTTGTTGGACAGAGGTCGGGGATCGAGCTTTGCTTGGGCCAGAAATTGTGCAAGACACTTCTGAGAAAATCAAGACCATTCGTCAAAGGCTCAAAACAGCTCAGGACCGACAAAAGAATTATGCAGACGTTCGGAGAAGACCTCTTGAGTATGAGGTTGGTGACCATGTATTCATCCGTGTTTCTCCGATGAAAGGCCAAGTCAGATTTGGGAAAAAGGGCAAGTTGTCGCCCCGTTACATCGGGCCGTTCCAGATTCTAGAGAGACTTGGCCCAGTTGCTTATAGAGTTGCCTTGCCACCGGGATTCGAGCAAATCCATAATGTGTTTCACGTGTCGATGTTGAGGGGTTACCTCCGAGACCCGTTTCATGTGATTGATTATCACCGGGTTGCGATTGATGAAAATATGGAATATGCTGAATGGCCGGAACGGATTGTAGACAGGCAAGTGAAACAGTTGAGAAGTAAGTCCATCCCCATGGTGAAAGTAGAATGGAAAGAACACTATGGGACGGATGCTACATGGGAAAAAGAGGAGGAAATGCGACTGAGCTAACCACATTTGTTTCCCGACGAAGGTAAATTAAGTTTGGAGGACCAAACTTCCTAAAGGGGGGAAGACTGTGATACCCCTGTTCCGTAATATGCTAAATTGGTCCTTAATTTGAGTATGATTATGTGTTTAGCATGATTTTATGTGCCATTATGAGAATATATGTGATTTTGGATTTTTATCTGTTCACCGTAGGAATATCTGTTTGAGCAATCTGCTTTGAAAATTTAAATTGAAGGCCTTATCGGCCACAGAACCCAAAATTGATTACGCCATTGTGATTGGCATAGTTTTTAAAGCCTACGGTGAAATTTAATTGAAAAATTGATTCGGACCAGGTTAAGTTGATTTAATTGGTAAATTAGTGCCCAATTATTTATTATATTAAATTGTGGCTAGTGGAGATTTATGTAAAAAGGGCACTATGAACTCATTTCTTCTTTTATCTTCATTTGGGCTGATCAACTCTCTAGAGAGAGGCAAGGCCGGCTATTAGAGAGAGATAGGGGGAGAAAAATTTATGTTTGGTCTTGAAGCTTGGGAAATTGAAGGCTTAGCTCAAGAATTGACTAGAGTTTGAGAGATTAAAACTTCTAGGTGAGTAACCAACCCCTAGCTCATGAATTTGAGTTGTGATTTTGAGAATTGAAGATTAATTTGTGGTCTAGAACATGAGATGAGTTGGTTTTGTGATTTAGTAGCTTTATGCACATGCATGTAAGAAATTGTTTTGAATTTGCATGTTTGAGCTTCAAACACATGATTCATGTGAAGTTTTGAGTAAAGCTCACGTTATTATCACCAATTTTGTCATCTAAGTTGGAAATGAAAGTAATACATCACATGCATGTACAATCTATGAGGATAGGAGCTTTGAATGCATGAATGTGTATGATAGAATTGAGTTGGGTGTCAATTTGAGACATGCATGTGCTTGATCCTTGAAACTGAGCTTCCTAATGTTGTAATCTTGCAAGGGGACCATGTTAGCATGATTATATTTGAGATTTGAGCCTTTGCATGCAAGAATGGTAGCTGGGAAATTGGTTGAAGCTCAAGAACATGTTCTGAATTTTCCAGAAATTTGAGTCCCGCTCGAGCGGGGAGACTGCCGCTCGAGCGGAGAAATCAAGCTCCCAGCATTTCCTGCAGACATGGTTCCCGCTCGAGCGGGGAAGTTGACGCTCGAGCGGGGAGCTATGTAGACAGGCAGTCCGCTCGAGCGGTCGATTTCACGCTCGGGCTGGAATTAAAGGCAACCAGTACTTTTGCAGACCTAAGGGTCCGCTCGAGCGGGGAAGTCCACGCTCGAGCGGGGACCCTGTTTTCTGCAGTCCTGTTTTTGCATTTTGTAGTCTGTTTTCCGTTCCCTTCACTTGCAAGCACTCTTAGGCATATGTTAAGCATTGTGAATGAGTTAAGGAGATAATAATAAAGCCTAAAGAGGAATATGTGAATTAAAGAATGGATTGAACTGCTAATGACCCTTTTGTGTTCATGAAATGTGTAGGGTCAAGCTCCAGGGCGAATCCACAAGCCGATCACTGTGAGTAATATCGATATTTGAATGCTTGTGAATGTCCATTTGTTTACTCCCTTTAAAGCTTTATGAATTGCTAATTGGGATTGTGGACGTAAGTCTGATATGAATGCCTAAACGGACCCAAGGTCGTTTTGATAAGCATAAATGGACCCAAGGTCGTTTTGTTAAACATGAATGGACCCAAGGTCGTTTTGTTAAACATGAATGGACCCAAGGTCGTTTTGATACGATGATGGACCGAAGGCGTTTGTTACATGAATGGACCAAAGGTCGTTTTGGAATACGATGATGGGCCAAAGGCCGTTTCGACATGAATGATTGGGCCAAAGGCCGTTTTGACATGATGATTGGGCCAAAGGCCGTTTTGACATACATGATTGGGCCAAAGGCCGTTTTGACATACATGATTGGGCCAAAGGCCGTTTTGACATAACCGAATGGGCCGAAGGCCGTTTCGTCATAAGTGTAACTCTGTATGGGCCAAAGGCCAGTATATACGGAACTATGGTTACTTGATTTAAATTACCCTTATATATATATTAACTACAGATATGAATTGGGCCCGAGGCCGTTTGGAAAATGCTGTTCTACGTCTTGTTGCATAGATCTTGTAATTGATATTATTCACTGGGCTATCGCTCACGCTCATTCATGTCTTTGTAGGTGAGCCAAGAGAAGTCCAGACCCAGCCCCAGTGAAGTCTGCCAGGAACAACATGAGTTTTGGAGAGTCAGCCTTGTGTCTCACGCATGAGACCATCCTTGCTCTTCTTACTATGTACTTATGTTTTGTTTTGTTGGCAAGGGCTTTGTGTATGCCTATACATAGTCTGTCATAGGTTGACTCGTTTTTGGATGATCCTGTTTGTAATGAATTTGTGATACAGTACTTTTGACGTGGGTTATTAACGTATCTGAATATGGTTTGTCGATGTGCATATAAGCACAGCTCTGCGGACAAAGTTTTAAATTTTTACTTCCGTTTGGCCCCTTTACTCTGATGAATTATGTCTGTTTTGGTCTAAGGCCGTAGGTGATCACAGGATTACTGGCCGGTTATGTCCTTAACCCCTAGGGGCGGGTTAGGGTCGTGACAGTCGTTCTGTGAGTATTGGACCTAAGATCATTTAGTGTGTAATGGACTCAAGGTCATTCTATATGTAAGTTGGACTCGAGGTCGTTTTGCCTATGATGGACCCAAGGTCGTTTTGTATGCTGCATGAACCAAAGGTCGTTTTGTGCTTGGGATATGATGGAAAGGACCTAAGGTCGTTTTGCTTTAACATCAAGTACTAAGCATCACAGTGAACTGTGATTATAAGAATCTTGTTCATGAACTCCTTTGTTTTGGTAGTATTCACTAATAGAGATCTGAAATTTGTATCCGAAATTTAAAATGTGCTTGGCCCGCGAAATGCCCCAAACTGCTCCTGCCACTATCGAAGCCCGACCGGCTGTTTTGACGCTCAGCTGTGCTTCATCGAGGCCTGGCCGATCCTCAATGTGGATTTATTCAATTTTGTTCTTTTTTATTTTTGTATTATGGAGCCTTAATCTGAAAAAATAAATAGCAAAAAAAAAAAAAAAAAACAGTGAAGAAAAAGAGTTGAAAAAGGGAGAGAAGAAAGAGAAGAAGAAAAACAATGAAAAAACAAAGGAGCAAAGGAAAATAAGAAAGTGAGGGAAAAAATGAGCGGGTAAAATATAAAAGGAAGAATTTCGGAAAAGAAAAGAGAGGAATTTTGTTCATTCTATTTTATTTTGTTTTATTGTGTAGATGCATAATTTGATTTATTTGTTTGTGTAAACTTAGTTATTTAACTCATAGTTTAACTTATATATGTGATTTGATTTGTTTAAAACTTTTAATTCGTTTGAACTTTTAATTGTTTTGCCTGAATTGTAATCCGTTCTGTTATTCCGTAAGTGCACATTTGTTGTATGTACGGTTCATTCAGTGGAGTTCCAGATAAAATCATTCGTGCCACAGTAAAATCATCTTCCATTTTACAACCAATTTGAAACGTGGTGCGTTGTGTTCAAATTAAAGCCCATTGTTCTAACACATTGGCAAAATTGGTGTTCATTTTACTACTTTACGTTGATTGTTTTTGTCTTACGTGTCTCTGTGTAGAATTCATGTTTACTTCTAATTCACATTTATGCGTTGTGTCTTGATTTGAATTATCTCCATGGACTATGTTTTCTGAGGCCTTCCTGAGGGGGAGTTAGCTTCGTTTTGCCAAATTCTGAAAATTTGTTTGTTCTTTTTTCGACCAATCTTTTCTCCTCTCGCGTGCGACGCATTAGGATTGTTTACCTCGGTTAAAAACATTGGGTGCGCCTGGTGTTGACACCAATCTTTCCTCCTCTCATGTGCAACGCGCTAGGATTGTTTACCTCAGTTAAAAACATTGGGTGAGCTTGGTGTTCACACCAACCTTTCCTCCTCTCGCATGTGACGCGTTAGGATTGTTCAAATAGGTTAAAAACGGCAGGTGCGCTTGTTCGTTCACACCAATCTTTTCTCCTTTTGTATGCGACACGTTAGGATTGCTTACCTCGGTTAAAAACATTGTGTGTGTCCTGGGGTTCACACCACCTTTCCTTCTCTCGCGTGCGACGAGTTAGGATTGCTCATCTCGGTTAAAAATGAAAGGTGTGCTTGTTTGTTCACACCAATCCTCCTCTTCTCGTGTGCGACGCGTTAGGATAGTTCAAATCGGTTAAAAATAGCAGGTGCACCTGTTTGTTCACACCACCCTTCCTTTTATCGCGTGAGGCGCGTTAGGATCGTTTTCCATCAGTTAAAAATAGCAGGTGCACTTGTGAGTTCACACCACCTTTCCTCCTATCGTGTGAGATGCATTAGGATTGTTTCACTCGGTTAAAAACATCAGGTGTACTTGTTTGTTCACACTACCCTTCCTTCTATTGCGTGAGACGCGTTAGGATCTTGGTTGAAACCTCAAGTGCGTTCGATGGCTACGTCATCCTTCACCCTTTCTACGCAAGGTGTAGTTAGGTCTGCATTTTCTTACATCCTTTCTACGTGAGACGTAGTTTGGTTTGTGCTTTCTTTGTCCTTTCCACGTGAGATGTGCCTGTATATTCACTTCTTTCCGTGAGAGACACGGCGGGGTTGTTTTATTTTTATTTGCATTTTCATTCAAACGTTGGATTATTCATTAGATTGTAGCATTGTTTCATTGCTTTTGTTTATATTCGAATGTTTCATTGCATTGTTTCATTATATTGTTTCATTGCAAGATCATAAGTTATTTGTTTTTAAGCTTTGCCCTCGAGTTAAATCTTTGCATTTATGTCTTGATTTCTTGCACAAGCCTTGTGGCCTCGTCAAAATGGGTCGTCTTTGGGCTTTGACATTCACTCATGTCACTTTATGACTTCGAGCTCTGTCAAAGAAGGGCAACTGTAGACACCCCATTTTTGACAGCCCGCAAGGCTCGAGCGCTTTGCCCGGTACACTCGATGATGAAAGTGGTGTTGTGCGTGGTTTGAGGTCTCAACGAAAAGGCTATGTTTGAGCTTCGAAACAATCCCAAACCTCCCGTATTCCCACTGATTATACCCAAGAAATTCATTTTTACACATTGTGCCACCCTGTGCTGAGTCTGAAGTAGAAAAACAGGGGATCCCATTAAGGGCCGACCATGCCTCATTCAGGGCCGGCTGTGACTATTGATGGCCAGCCGTGCCTTAGTAGCGAGAAACACTGTTCTAGGCGGGAGCTCGCTAGCTGTCCATTTTTGGAGATATTTATGACCCCTCTTGCTCAAATTCCATAAAAACGAAGTGGTATCTCTATTTTGAGGGTTGAAGAATTTCTAAAAAGCCCATACACCTTCTTGAGAGCTCCTTCTTCTTTTGCAAGCAACCTTTGAACAAGCTTACCACCTTAAACCTATATCCATACACCATATACACCTTCACACCTTAGCCTTGGAATCTTGGTTGAGCCTTGAGCATCACAATTCAAGCTTGAGAGTGTGTTTGGACTTAGTTTGATTCACAAACAAAGAGCTACCTTTGTCAAGAGGTATAAGCTTGCTATTTCCACTCTTGCTTTCATTTCTATCATTTACTACATAGTTCTTGTAGTTTTGTGTTGTTTTGATCTCCCTTCACGTGTCTAAGCTTGGGTTTGGAAAGCTACCAAAGGGTAGAGGGAGTTAACACTCTTTCTTACACCTTCACCTATAGCTCAAACCCTTGCTTTTACACTCTTTTTCTTTGCTTTGTAAATTGATTTTCAGAGTTAAAAAGAGGATAAAAATCATGCTTTGAGGTTTCAAAAGTGGAGGGGTTAGCCACCTTTCCTTGTTCTTGCTTACTAGCCTTGTTTTCATTCTTTGTTGTTTAGCTTTTTTAGGCTCTTTTCATGTACTTTGAGCCACTATTTTTCGCCTATTAAGGACTGTTTTAGGGCTATTCTAGGTTGTTTAAATAGTTCATGCTTTGATGAGTTTGATTTTTGTCTCATAAGTTTTCATTCATAGCTTGTTGAATATTGTTCTTAGCTTTTCATTAACTAATTTCCATGTTTATGAACCTCATTTTAGTAATCAACTTGCCATTCATTTATTTCATTTGAGAGTTGCTTCAATCGGTTGACTGTTATTCAAAACATGAACTAGGGATCTACGCTTAATGGCTTAATCTCTGCAGAGGTTCATTGTCAACGGCGTAGTCTCCTTTCCATGTTAAGAATCACCTCCCGTTTAACATGTTTCTCACTTAGTGGACGTAATCTTTAGTGGACATAACAATCATCTTGGACTTAATAGATTAAAGGATGGCAAAGACTAATGAATTTGGATTAAAATGAACAAACCCACATAAAGAAAATGAGTTATATTGCTTGGGTTCGGCCGGACGTTATGCCAAATCTATTGTGTCAGGGGTTGTCTTACATCAATTCATGATGTTTTGATGAATCTTGAAGCGTCTCTACCTCCCTCTTTGAGTTCCCTATATGATAGGAAGGAGGGGTGGTTATTGTTCATTGCATTTGTTGAATTTTGTCCAAATTGTATCCGAAATCATCAACCAATCAACTTGCTCATTGATGATTTTGGAAACGCTTTCAACCTTCTCTTGAGGCTTTCCCATGACAGAGAAGTGTGAGAGGGATAAACAGAGTCCAGAATAACTTTGTCTGCACTGTTTTCACTTCAGAGCACAAAACAGAATTTGCATAAAATTAAGGCATGACAGGCCTCATTTAGGCCCGGCCGGGCTTCATTGTGGCACGGCCGGTCATCAATGTTTGGTCAGTAGTATATTTTGCAGAAAATAGAGGGCAGTGGCTGAAGGTGAAACAGAGCAAGCCTAGGCAGACAGAGCTGTTCTTGGACACTGTGCATGCAACCCTTGCGCATCTTTGCTTGCATCATTGTTGTAAATTAATGCTCCGAGTATTGTTGTAATTAATTTATTATTATTGTTGTAATTAATCTTGTTAATCATTAGTGTTGTAATTATTATTATTGTTTATTTGTTATATCTAGTTAGCATAAATAGCTAGTGTATTTCTGATTATTATCCTTGTAATAGAGTAGTTAGCTAGTTAGTTCTTTGTTTATTTATTCATTTGGTTTTGTAATAATTAGTTTAATTTGGACTTCCGGACTTTGATTCGGACCCACAAAGGACAACATGTAATAAGTTGTATGTCTTCCAACCCCACGTCTTTCTCCCTTTTACTTACTTGTTGACGATGGTTAGTATAGAACATCATTTTTCAACTTAGCATTCTTATGATTCGCATCCATTGTCTTGCATGCATCAAAGGTTCGGCTCATCATACTAACCTAATATCAATTTTTAAATTCATTGCTTGAATACGTGCCTTATTGCATGTCTTGAATGAAATCATATGCCATTCTCATAGCCAAGTGTGGACTCGACTTTCTTCGCGTGCCCCCCTTTCGGAGAGGCGCGAATTGGTCTTACTACAGTTCGGACTCCCGTCACGGTTCTGAATCTAATCTCACAAAGTGCAATGTAAGACTGATAAACACCAAAAAGTCCAAATCTGACAATTGGTTTTGAAAAATCAATTTTGAATCAAAAAGCGCCAAACATGGACTGCTTTGCCAGATTACAGAGTCGCCACCTAAATGTTTTATTTTTGGGAAATTTAGGAAACCCTGACTTGTGCCAAAGGCCACGTGTTCGTCATCACCAAAGTTGCCTCGGCTCGGGAACTTGGGTACGAGAGGGGAAGGTCCTGAAATGAGCACCCCCGCTTGCCCGATCAAAGATCGGCTTCTACTAAACATGATATGTTGTTTTTATAAACACGTGTTCTTATTCTGATTATTAATCTAACATTACTATGTGATGCGCACAGCATACAAGTATAGACTCAATCACGAGAATTGGAACAAAACAACTGATGTTTGTTTTTGATAATGGTTTGAAAGTGCTACTAGCAAGTAGGCTAAAGTGCGGATTTGCCACCCTCAAGTGGGCTTAAAACATGATGATTTGTCACTTCGCAAAGTGGGCTTAAAACTCACATTTGATGAATTGTTTCAATTCAAGTCATAAAGCCTTCATCCACAGGCATTCATGTAGTTTATCATTTAAGCACATAGCCTCATGGCAGGCATGCTAACATGGCAGCACTCACACTCATGCAAGGGTGCTAAAGCATAAAGACTTACAGTGTACTCTGAGCCAAAACAGAAGTTAGTTAGAAATATGCATGATCTTAACTATGTTAAATGCCTAATGCAACACATGCAATATGAATTAAGTAGGCTCGGCTACCTAAGATGGCATTTGCAACACTTTGATAGCATGCTTTTAAACACGTATTCAAGAAAGTGTATTGAAATTGTGATGCAGTTTGAATGATGCGCCGAGCCCGGTGTATGCAAGACAAATGAATGATGCAAACATGCAAGAATAAGGTATGCTAATCAAAACATGCCCTAAACTAACTATCGAAAGCAGTAAGTAAAAGGGAGAAAGAAGTGGGGGTTGGAAGACATGCACACACACACGCATCCTTATTACAACATTGTGCCCTCTCGGCGGAGGGTCCGAATGAATAAGAGCTAAGCTACACTAAGCTAATCTAAGCTAACTAATCTAATTAAACTAATTAGACTAATTATTACACAATCAAACGGGTAAAGAAATAGCTAAGCTAAGCTACTTAATTATTACAACACTTAATTAATTAACAAACTAATTAATTAAATTACAAAACCAACTAAACATGTATGATATTTAAACTAGGCTGCCTCAGCTTTGCCTTGGGAATGAGAAGATGCATGCGCTCGGTTGCCGCCTCGAAACACCTTCTGGTTTGCTCTTGAGAGGTTCTGTTTGCAGGGTGTCTTCAAGAACTTTGTGCTGAACCTTACCAAAAAAATGCTGGGGAGTGCACCAGTTGCCTGCCGGCCATGAATGGTGGCTGCCGGCCACCTGCCAGCCAAGAGTGTGCTTCTACCAGCCAAGGGTGAAGCAGTGCCGGCCATCAGTGAGGCACCGCCGGCCACTAGTGTGCTGTGACACCAAACTGCAACAGAGCACAAAACAGAGGAGAATAGAGGGTCTCCCAAGGGTATGTGTGTACTGTACCACTCCTTATCATCTCAAAACATCAAAGGAGTTGCACCATTGGATCCAAAACCATCAATCAAGCATTCACAATGCATGATGGCCAAGGATCCAACTTGTACTCATTCAATAAATGCAAAACAAACAAGACTCAAATCCATTATCTTATCATGAGAGATCAAAGGCAATGGAGACAAAGGAGGTTGGCTCATTTTCATCACTTCAAGTATGAAATGAACCAATCTTCCTTGTGTTCAATATAACGTCCGATTGAACACAATGCAATGCACACATAACATGCTTATCTTGGCATGTTTTACTTGATTCAATTCTTGTTTACACATTTTAGCTTACCAATTAGTCCTTTAACCGGTTAAGTCCAATGTGAAAGTCCTCTAATGAGAGAGGGGTCAACCAAAGAATGGTTTAAGGCATGAGGGAGTTCATGCCTTTGGCTAGTAGAAACCCTTAAAAGAGAGTTAAAGCCATTGAGCATGAACTCTACCTCAAGCTTAAACATATGCATAAGGCTAACCAACCCTCAAAGAAAATTAAAAGTGAAGAATTGAGAGAGGTTGCAGAATTTCAGTGCTGAAATGGCATGATAAGTAATGCTACAACATGCAAGCAACACATGCACAACATGTTCAAAGCCGAAAGCATCAAAGCTAGTGAAGGACACAACACTAGAGGCGTGCAATACAATGCTCAAATGATCAAACCAGCCCTAGACAGAGCTTAAACATGCCAAAACAAAGGCCTAATCATGCTGAAACTTAGGCACAAAAGGTAATAAAAACATGCTCATGTATTGGCTCATAAACAAGGCACAAGGCATAACTCTCAAAAGCATTTAAAGAGTGATATATGTGAGAGTGTGATAGAGGAATATGCTCTGAAATCACATGCTAAATGATGCCAAAACATACAAACATCACAAGCAAAGCATGCTAAGGGCCTTAAAACACAAAGCTAGTGAAGCTAATTACACTATAGCTATACAAAGCATGTCTCAAAGGACCAAGACCACTCAAAACAGAGTTCAAGCATGTCAAAGCAAGGCCAAAAACATGCTGGAGTGGAGCCAACACATGCTAGAACAATAGGCTAACTCATTATGCATATTAGGCTAGTAAGCACAATTACACTACAAGTGCAAGATGCAAGCAACAAGTGACCCAACCAGCCAAAAATAGAGTTAAAGAAGGTCAAAATAGAGCCTAAAATATGCTTGGACTAAGCCACAAAGAGGTAGAAACGCATACTCACATGTTAGGCCACCAACACATGCAAACAAAACACAAGGAGGGGAGGCCACCCCCTCCTATTTTGGCCCTCAAAACCAACTTTTTACCACTGAAAATTCCTTGGATTTTAGTGGTTAAAAGGCCAAAAAAAGTTGTTTTAGAAAGCTTTGAAAGATGGCACAAAAGCTTAAAAAGCAAAGAGACAAGAAGGGTGGACCACCACCAAACTCAAAAGGGGCTTAAACTACCATTTTTAGGACTGAAAAATAGAGTTTTCTTCAGTTCAAAACCAAGCCAAAAACAGTTTGCAAAGGTGGTAAAAACAAGTATGAAAACAAGCTTAAAGGGTGAGTCTTATACCTCTTGAAGCCAAGCACACTTTGAGGCACAAAACCAAGTCAAAACCACCTTAAGGAGTTCCAAGAGAGCCTCAAGCAACCTCAGCCCAAAGATGAACCACTCTTGTTAAGGGTTGATAGGGTAAAGATTGAGGTATGCAAGCTTCTAAGCACAAAAGCTTTAGAGAGAGAGAAATCTAGAGAGAGAGGCTCCCAAACTTCTTCCTAAATTGTTCTAACCTTGAAAACCATAGAGAAGCCTCTCTATATATAGCAAAATACAAGCCTTGGTTGAAAATATCCCAAAAGGGACAGCTGTAATAGCTGGAACAAAAATATCTGCCAAAAACTGCTTTTTTGCATCAATGGCCGACACTTCTTCACTGATGGCCGGCACTTGATCATTTTTGGCCGGCATGGGTCACCCTTGGACGACAGGGGGTCGGCATAGGCCATTCATGGCTGGCACAAGGCCAGAAAATCCCATTTATGGCCAGCATCTTCCACCTCTGGTTGGCCAGAAAAATCTACTTTTTGGGCCCAACTTCAAATGAACATATCTCCGTCATATGGACTCATTTGCAGGTCATTATTGAGCCTAAATTGAATCCCTGGAAGTCTTCTTTCCAATGGTGGCAGCCTCACATAAAAATTCAAAGTGTGCAAAAAGTTATGTCTGTTTGAGTGAAGACTGCTCAGTTTCGATCCTACTCGGATTCATGCCGAACTTCTTCCAAACTTGGTTTCTTCTCTCCTCTCCCATTTTCTTCAAATCCAAACCCCTAAGCAAGGTGTTTTGAAAGATTTTTCAAAGAGTTCACCTCTCTTTCATTCATTTCCACTTTGTCCTTGATCGGTTTACCGAAAAGCGCAACATTTAACAAAATGCGAGCGTCGGAACGTCGTAAAAACTTTTTCTCAAAAATGTTTTGAAAGAGAGGATTTTAAGGTCTAAAATCTATTCAAAATAGTTTTGGTCCAAAATGGGGTGTAAGGTTGGGATTTGACTCTCCTCTTGCCGAAGAAATCGAACCTTTACACTGCACATCTTTTATCACCAAGTAAACAATTGGTAGCGCCCAAGTCTTAAGGGCGGTCAAAACTGGGGTGTCTACACCAAGCCTTTGAATTACATAATGGGTGCGTTCCATTTAGTCATATTGCATTAATTTTTTTTCTAATTATTTTGCTTTGTTTTGGCTCGGAGTACTAAGTGAGTAATTTGAGTTTTAGCATCTTGCATCAAATGTTCGTGTTACCATGCCAAGCATACTTCCATGAGCCTAATTGCTTAAATAATATAAATATTTCAATGCCTGTGGATGAAAACTAGTTGCTTGAATTGGAATAGTTTGATTAATGTCCATTGTAAGCCCACTTTCCCAAGTGGCATATTCACAAACAATTAATCAAATAAAACATGAAATCAAACATTCCAATTCTGGAAAATTAGTCTACACTTGTGAGCGTTACATAGCAAAAATAGTTAATAAATAAGAACAAGAGCATATAATGTAAAGAAAAATTGCATCATGATTTGTAGAGGCCTATCTTTGATTGGGCCAGTGGGGTGCTCAATTTATGACCTTCCTGTCTCATACCTAAGTTCCCTAGCTGAGACACTTTGGTGAT
This sequence comes from Camellia japonica, assembly GCA_030407325.1. Taxonomy (NCBI): domain Eukaryota; kingdom Viridiplantae; phylum Streptophyta; class Magnoliopsida; order Ericales; family Theaceae; genus Camellia; species Camellia japonica. The sequence goes on from JAPPVO010000017.1 coordinate 65,957,387, forward strand.
GCTGGATAAGTGGCCTTTGGCACGAGTCTTGGGTTTCTTAAATTTTTCAAAAATATTTAGGTGGCGACTCTGAAATCTGGTAAAGCAGTCCATTTTTGGCATTTGATTCAAACATCGATTTTCCAAAAGAATTGCTGGATTTGGACTCTTTTGTGTTTCAATGTTTCACATTACACTTTGTGAAATCTGATTCAGAACCGTGGGAGTCTGAACTGTAGGGCAAGTCATCTTCCAAAAGGAGCACGGAAAGGAAAGATTTCATTGATATTGAAAGGAAAGATTCTTGCGGGAGGTTGAACCGGAGGCCTATAAGCCAGAGTCGGGGGAAACATTTCCTGAAGATCTTGGATTTGAGGATTTTCTACTGGTGGGGGTAGATTCGGGATTGGCTAAGCAGCCGGGATCGGATGCACGGTTGATGCGGATGCCCCAGATGTATGTCGTAGATCGGCGATAATTTCATCTTATGCAACTATCCTTTAGTTTATAGTGTCCATGGTTCTTTAGAAAGCCGCCATCATGGCAGCAAATTCCTTCGCGTTCTGTGCTGTATTCTGTGCCATTGCTGGTCTGGGTGAACTAGATGCTGGTGAACTGATTGAGTGAGATCGGATATGTGTTTGCCGAGTGCTTTGTACTGGTGCTATTAACTGTTTGTTCCTTCTTCGATGAGTGACTGGCGGAAGTGAGACCAACATAGGCTGGCCACCAATAAGGCTTTGAGCATTGCAAAGCTTGCCAAAGTGAGTCCACACAACTTAGGGAATATCGGGTCTTTTTGAAGCTATGATGGTAAACTACCCAGCAAAAAGAAAGAAAGAAAAACATAATCAGAATCAGACAGCATTTCGGCCCCAATTCACAACAGTCATAACACACAGCTGAACTGTAATCCCCATTGAACTCTGTTCTCAAACTCATACTGATATGAACCATCCTGTTGTAGCTCGACTTTTCTGCGCTCCTTTCGGAAGGCGAATAGGTCCTACAGTTTGGACTCCACTAGTGGGTTCTGAATCTAATTTCACAAGTGCAATGTGAAACAGTGAAACACAAAAAGAGTCCAAATCCGACAATTTCTTTTGGAAAATCGATGTTTTGAATCACATGCCAAAAACAGACTGCTTTGCCAGATATCAGAGTCGCCACCTAAATATTTTTTGGAAATTTAGGAAACCCGTGACTCGTGCCAAAGGCCATTAGTCCGTCGTCACCAAAGTGTCTTGGTTCGGGAACTTAGGTATGAGAGGGGAATGTCATTTAATTGAGCACCCCACTCACCCGATCAAAGATCGTCCTCTACTAGTCATGATGTGATGTTTATGTACAGCATATGTTCTTATTCTGATTATTATGCTATCTTTACTATGTGATGCATACAAGTACAGACCAATTTCACAAAAAGTTAGAACATTTGATTTCATGTTTGTTTTGAAAAAGTGTTTCGAATATGTACCACGTGAAAAAGTGATCTCATATATATACATTAATCAAAGTATCCCAATTTCAGTGAATTCATCCACAGGCATTCAAACAAGTATATCAAGTAAGCATTTAGCCTCATGGTAGTATGTTTAATATGGCAGCAATCACACTCATGCAATATGCTAAAGCAAAAATGCTTACCTTATGTCCGAAGGCGAGTCAAAAGAAAGCAAATAGTTAGAAAAAAATGCATGATCCTAATTAATGCAAGATGACTAATGCAACATATACAATGTGCAAGTAATAAGCTCGGCTACTAGCATGGCATGCGAGTCAATTCAAGGCATGTGATAGCGTACATATTCAAGTAAAGAGTTTGAATTTGACATTTGAATAACATGATGAGCCGAACTTTTATGCATGCAAAACGAATGGATGCAAGTCATGGAAATGCTAATTTGAAAATATGATGTCCCTATGCTGACTATCATAAGCAAATAAATAAAAGGAAGAAAGAATGGGGGTTGGAAGACATACAACTTATTACATATTTGTCCTCGTGAAGGAGGGTCTGAATGTCTAAGTGTCTGAATAAATAATTATTATAAATTCGAATGAATAATAACTAAAAGGGGCTGTCTAATTTATTACAACAAATATGCAATGATTGCGCGATGCTCCTCAGGAATTACTCTGTCTGCCTTGTTGGGAACTGTTTTGTTTCACCCAATCATTACTTTCGACCAAAAATGTATTGTTTGCAATTTATTGGAGCCTTGCCGACCCAGAACGACTCAGTCGAGCCCCAAAAAAATCCAATCATACCTTGTTTTCTTGCGAAAATCTGTTTTTTGTTCTTGAGGTGAAACAGTGCAGACAGGGTATTCCTAGCCATTTTTGTCTCTTCTACCTTTCTCTATCGTAGAAAATACTCAAGAGAAGAGCGAACTCGATTCCCAAACCATCTATGGTTGCAAGTTGATTTGCAAGATGATTTTGGACACGATAGGACAAAGATCAATAAATGCAAAGCATAACAACCACCCCTCCCTTCTATCATGAAGTGAATTCAAGAAGGGAAGTAGAGACGCTTCAAGGTTCATCAAAATATCATGAATTAATGTGTGACAAGCCTTGAGACAATAGACTCCGGTATAACGTCTGGCCGTAAAGATGCTTCAAGATTATCAAAACATCATGAATTGATGTAAGACAAGCATTGACACAATAGACTCGGTATAACGTCCGACCGAATCTAATATTAGTTCTTTATGTCAGTTGTAATCCAATTAATCAATTTTATTACCCTTTTTTTTATTACCTTTCCATTTCTTTATCTTTTCTCCTTTTTGTTCAAAAGTGATATTTACGTCCACTAAGTCCAAAACATAATAAAGAGAAACAAGCATTAACTTAACTCGAGAAAATAAACCTTATTTTCTTCGGGGGAAATTACAAGGGAAGAGTCAAACTCATTTATAAGCAAAAAGGGATTTCAAGTCAAACACAAGATGTGCAACAAGGACTAGTCAAACTCAAAAGAATGATAATGACTTAGGAAAAACCCAAAGTGAACGATAATGACTTGAAATCCAAACTTGATAATAAACTATAATGACACTTTCTATGGTGATTTCCAAGGGTTTAACTAGAAAGTTAGTCCCTTAAAAGTAAACACACCGATGATAAAAAGAAATAAAAAAATAAAAGATTGGCTTTCGTATAAAAAAGATGTATGCGTTTGGTAATGAATCTCCGAAGAGATTAAACCATTAAGCATGAAAAAAGTTTTATGCCGTTGGTAATGAACCTCCGAAAAAGATTAAACCATTAAGCATGGAAAAATTTCTTTCTTATACTTGAATAACAATCTTCATTTTTCACAACTTTTTAATCGAAATAATCAAATAATGGAGGGACATTGTAGAGATGATTATGTGAAGTTGATTAATTGGTAAATACAATACAAACATAATATTAAAAGAATAATTATTGACATAAATTAAACAGCCCCTAATATCATAATTTAAGCTAGAAAAGGTGAATAAAACAAAATAGGATAATGTTAGTAAACAAGTATAAGGAGGGGTGGCTAACCCCTCCACTTTTACAACTTCAAATCACATATTTTAGATGTTGAAAAATAGCCCCAAATCATTCCCAAAATCAGCCCCAAAACAGTGGCAAAAATTAGAGAAAACAAGTGGGAAACACAAGGATAAAAGCTTGGAATAAGGTTCAAGTAAGGGTGATTAACCCCCCCACCTTTGGGTAGCTTTTAATCACAAGTTTCAGCCCTTAAAACAGTCCTAAAACAGTATGAAAACACAAGAAAAAAAATGAACAAAGATTGAAATAAAACAAATGAAGTGTTATCTCTTGTAGGGAAGGTGTTCTTGTTGTAAATCAAACTTGATTCCAAAGCACCCTCAAGTTTGAGTTATGATCTTCAAGTCTCAAATTTTGTATGATATGTATGGATGATATGAGAGCTTATGGAAGAACGAGATTAGTTGTAGCTTTGGTATTTCTACTCTTGGATATTTCTAAACTTTTTGATATTTCTAACTCTCTAACTTTTGATATTGTTTTCTAACTCTCTAACTCTTGATATTGTTTTCTAACTCTCTCACTCTAACCCTTAACATAGCAGGATGAGTCCCGTATTTATAAGACTTGAGCTGCTGCTCAAAATATATGCAGAATTGGGCAGCTAGTAGATTGCTGTACATTCTGCCTGAAAAGTCAAGAGGTCTGGCCGGACCTTGGTGTTTTCAGCCAGAGGTGACTGATGTACGGTCGGAGGTCAGTGTATGCCCACTGTTCCTCACTTTCAGGTTCAATACAGGTTGGTACTAGGTGCAAAACTGACTTTCTCAGGGTAAAAATACATTGGGTATGGTAGGTTGGAATTGTTTAGAGCTTGAACTCAGATTCTTTTATTGAGAATTAAAACCACTTACACAATGTAATCATCATCGAGCGCTCGGAATAAAGCGCCTAAGTCTTACGAGCGGTCAAAATTGGGGTGTCTACACGTGTACAGTCTCACTGTAAAAGCACATACCAAGTAAAAGAATCAAAACACCCCTATGAGGGGGTAGGGTTACCTTGTCATAGATTTTTGACATGATCTAGGCTGTACTATTTCAAACAATGAGTTTCACAACATCCTTCAAATGGGTGGCATCCTGTCCTAAGTTGGAATAGTCACTATAGCTTCACTATATGCAACTAGGTCAAATGGTCGAAAGGGTACCTTAGAAAGATTACCTAATATACCTCTCACACCTAACACCGAGAAGTGAAAGGAGGATCAAGTGGTACAGCGGTAATCCAGATCCAAGGGTTGTGTTTCAAACATGGTAGAGCCCATGACCGGTCAGCGTTTCGACAAGCCTTTTGGGCAAGCCTCCGGCAAACCGTCTAGGAATAGCAGATGGAAAACACAGCGACTTAAAGAAATCATGCAAATGTAAAGCAAAGAACATATAAGTCTAGATAAAATTTCACATCATGAGTTTCAAGTAAAATTCTCTAATTCCTCAGCAGAGTCGCCAGAAACTGTGGCTTGCTTTTCGTGCTCCTTTCGGATATGACTAGCCCCACAGTTCGGACTCCTGTGGTTCTAAATCTGATTTCACAAAGTGTAATGTGAAACTGTGAAAACATAAAAGAGTCAAAATCCGGCAATTCTTTTGGAAAATCGATGTTTGAATCAAATGCCAAAAATGGACTACTTTGCTAGATTTCAGAGTCGCCACCTAAATATTTTTTGGAAATTTAGAAAACCCGAGACTCATGCCAAAGGCCAGTTATTCGTCATTACCAGAGTGTCTCGGCTCGGGAACTTAGGTACGAGAGGGAAAGGTCATCAATTGAGCACCCCACTCACCCGATCAAAGATCGGCCTCTACTAATCATGATGTGATTCTTGTTTACGTTATATGCTCTTGTTCTGGTTTTATTAGACTAACATTACTATGTGACGCACATAAGTATAGACTAATTTGCAAAGATTGAAACACTTTGATTTCACGTTTATTTGAAAATTGTTTTTTGATACTCGTTACTTGAAAAGGTGAGTTTGTACATTAATCAATTTGTCCCAATTTTGCCAATTAGCCTTCATCCATAGGCATTCAAGTAGGTATATCATTTACACAATTATCCTCATGGAAAGCATGCTTGGCATGGCAACAGAAACATTCGATGTGGGATGCTAAAACTCAAAATTGCTCACCTAGTACTCCGAGCCAAAACAAAGCAAAATAATTGGAAAATATGCATGCTCCTAACTAATGCAATATGACTAACGCGACACATACAAGTTATGTAAGTTTAATAGACTCGACTATGAACATGGCATATGATTCCATTCAAGACATGCGATAAAGCACGTATTCAAGCAATGAATTCTAAACATTTAGTTAGTATGATGAGCCGAACGTTGGATGCATGCAAGAAAATGGATGCGGATCATAAGAATGCTAATTTGAAAAATGATGTTCTATACTAACCATCATAAGCAAGTAAGTAAGAGAGAGAAAGACGTGGGGTTAGAAGATATACAACTTATTACATGCTGGACCTCGTGCAAAAGGGTGCAAATCAAAGTCTGAGAGTTTGAATTAAACTAATTATTACAAAACCGAATGAATAAATAAGCAAAGAATTAGCTAGCTAGCTACTCTATTACAACAAGGATAATAATGAGAAATAAACTAGCTATCTAAATTAACTAGCTATAACAATTACAAATAAACAATAATAATAATTACAACACTAACTACAACAAGACCAATTGTAACAATAATAATAATTAATTACAACAATACTCGGAGCATTAATTTACAACATTGATGTAAGCAAGAATGCACAAGAGTTGCATGCACAGTGTCCAAGAACTGCTTTGTCTGCCTAGGCCAGCTCTATTTCACCTTCAGCCACTGCCCCCTATTTTTCTGCAAAACATATTGCTGACCAAACATTGATGGCTGGCCGGCCCCCAATGAGGCTCGTTCGGGCCTAAATAAGGCCAACCGTGCCTTAATTTTATGCAAAATCTTGTTTTGTGCTTTGAAGTGAAAACAGTGCAGACAAAGTTATTTTAAACTCTGTTTGTCCCTCTCACACTTCTCTGTCATGGGAAAGCCTCAAGAGAAGGTTGGAATCGTTTCCAAAACCATCAATGAGCAATTTTTTTGCTTGATGACTTCAGCCACAATTTGGACAAAATTCATTGAATGCAATGAATAACAACCATCCCTCCCCTTTATCATGGGATGAGCTCAAGGAGTGGGGGGGAGAGTAAAGAAGCTTCAAGGGTTGTCAAAACACCATGAATTGACGTGTGACGACTCTTGACACAATAGACTCAGCATAACATCCGGCCGAGCCCAAGCAATATAACTCATTTTCTTTATGTGGGTTGATTCATTTTAAGCCAAATTCATTAGTCTTTGCCATTCTTTAACCCATTTGTCCAAGATGGTGGTTACGTCCACTAAAGATTACATCCACTAAGTGAGAAACATGTCAAACGGGAAGTGATTCTCAACATGAAAAAGAGACTATGCCGTTGACAATGAACCTCCGTAGAGAATAAGCCATTAAGCATAGATCTCTAGTTCATGTTTTGAATAACCGTCAACCAATTAAAACAACTCTCAAATAAAATAAATGAATGGTAAGTTGATTATTAAAATGAGGCTCTTAAACATGGAAATTAGACAAAGAAAGGCCAAGAACAATATGCAACAAGCTATGTATAAGGACTTGTGAGACAACAAGCAAACTAATCAAAGCATGAATTAATTAAACAACCTAGGACAACCCTTAAACAACCTTTAATAGGTGAAAAACAGTGTCTCAAAGTGCATGAAAAGAGCCCAAAAAGCTAAACAACAAGCAAAGACAACAAGGTTAGTAAGCAAGGACAAGGAGGGGTGGCTAACCCCTCCACTTTTGAAACCTCAAAGCATGATTTTTAGCCTGTTTTAAACTTTGAAAATCAATTTGGAAAGCAAAGAAAAAGGGTGTAAAACAAGGGTTTAAGTTATAGGTGAAGGTGTAAGAAAGAGTGTTAACTCTCTCTACCCTTTGGTAGCTCTCCAAACCAAAGCTTAGACACTTGAAAGAGGATCAAAACAACACAAAAATACAAGAACTTGATAATAAATGATAGAAATGAGAGCAAGAGAAGAGATAGTAAGCTTATACCTCCCAAGAAAGGTAAGCTCTTTGTTTGTAAATCAAACTAAGTCCAAACACACCTCAAGCTTGAATTGTGATGCTCAAGGCTCAACCAAGGTTTCTAGGCTAAGGTGTAAAGGTGTAAATGGTGTATGGATATAGGTTCAAGGTGGTAAGCTTGCTCAAAGGTTGCTTGCACAAGAAGAAGGAGCCCTCAAGAAGGTGTATAAGCTTTTTAGAAATTCTTCAACCCTCAAAACAGAGATACAACTTCGTTTTTATAAAGAGGTCATAAATATCTTCAAAAATGGACAGCTGCGGGCTCCTGCCTAGAACAATGTTTCTCACTACTAAGACACGACCTGCCACCAATAGCCACGGCCGGCTCTCAATGAGGCACGGCCAGGCCTCAATGTGATCCCCTATTTTTCTGCTTCATACTCAGCATAGGGTGGCACAATGTGTAAAAATGGATTTTTGGGGTATAAACATTGGGAATATGGAAGATTTGGGATTGTTTCGGGGCTTAAACATAGCCCCTTCATTGAGACCCCGAACTACGAACAACACCACTTTCATCATCGAGTGTACCGGGCAAAGCGCTCGAGCGTTACGGGCGGTAAAAAATGGGGCGTCTACATCGATGAAGAGCAGATCGAGGAGAACCCCGAGAAGTCACAGTGAATGAAGTAGACAAATCTAAGTAGGACGAAGTAGTTTTGATGGTGTTCAAAGAACCCATCTAACATTTCGTGGAGAGAATTAAGAGAGAACCATACCTTGTATGGCCACCAAAGATGTTAGTAGACCCAACTTGGCGCAACCAAAAACTAAGGTGTACCTATCACCAGGATAGGGGGCACATGACTCAAAACTGCAGCGTTGAAACAACATTTGGAGGATTTGGTAGCTGTTGGGCACCTCCAAGAGTACGTCGATCCAGACAAGATTGTGACCGAACAAGGGAACCCCCCCACCACAACCAAATATCGAGCATCCCCCTCGACTGGTCATCAACGTGATCCATGGCACAACTGGTCTTGAGCGGGAGGAAGTACTTCGAGAGGAAATTGCAAAAACTACACAGATTCAACAAGTAATGTCAGTTGGTCCTGCACTGAAAAAAGTTAGAATGATACCTAAATCTCCCTTATGTACTATTTCATTTACTGAGAAAGATTTAGAAGGAATTCAACATCCATACATGGATGCATTAATTATTACTGTTAGGATTGGAAAATGATTTGATGTTAAACAAGTCCTTGTGGACAAGGGTAGTGTTGCAGATATCCTGTATTATGATTTGTTCAGGAAGCTCAGTCTTGCTGAGCAGAATCTCACCCTAGCAACGACACCATTGGTCGACTTCAATTCCCAACTCGAAATGGCCGCTAGGCAGGATAGTTTTACCTGTAGTAGCTAGGCAGAGACTTTTTACATAGAATTTTTGATTGTAAACACTCTATCCCCTTACAATGCCATCCTCGGCTAACCATGGATTCACAGATGAAAGCAGTCCCCTCAACCTATCACCAGCTCATTCACTTCTCGACGGAGCATGAGTAGAGCATATCTCGGGGGACCAAGTTACATCAAAGCATTGTTTCATGGCTGCCATAAAGACCAAACAAGTCTGTAATTGGGTTCAGATGGCTGATATAGTAGATTAGCCTGTCCTAAAAGATGTCGAGGGAACCCCAGCTAAAACGATAGTGGAAGATCTGGAGAAAATTTTGGTGGAAGAAGGAGACCCTGAGAAATACTTCCTTATCAGTACCTTACTTGGCGCTGATGAGAAACTTCAGTTACTGGATTTGCTGAGGGAAAATATAGAGGTATTCGCATGGTTGGCCTACAATACTCCTAGCTTGGATCCTGAATTTGCTTGCCATAAACTCAATGTCAATCCTTTAGCTTGGCCCGTCGTACAAAAGAGTAGAAGATCCTCAGTTGAGCATACCAAAGCAGTGATTGCAGAGGTGGACAAGCTCTTAGCAACAGCGGCAATTTGGGAGGTCTAGTACCCATAGTGGTTGTTAATACAGTTGTAGTGAACAAAATGAATGACAAATGGAGAGTCTGTGTTGATTTTACTTGCCATAACAAAGCTTGTCCAAAAGACAGCTTTCCCATGCCATGTATGGACCAGCTTGTTGATTCAATGGCCAGGCACGAGTGAATGAGTTTCTTGGACGCCTACAACAGCTATCATAAGATATTACTGTTCGGCCCAGACTAAGAGAAAACAACGTTTATCACTTCAAGAGGTACCTACTGTTACAAGGTAATGCCATTGTAGACACCCCATTTTTGACCGTCCTCAAGACTTGGTTGTGCTTGTAGGTACACCCAGCAACTGGTTCGATTGCTCGCCCAGCATTCAACTGTTGCGGCGGAACGGCACCGGTTCGAGTTTCCCGGACCTTGTATCCTTTCTGCCTCAATTTTAGACCATGTTTTGGTCCTTTTAGAGTGGCCCTCATAGTGCATTGCCGGCCATGGCATGGCACTGCCGGCCATGGATTTTCCTGCCGGCCACTGATGAAGCCCTGCCGGCCATCAGTGTGGCACTGCCGGCCATTACTGATGGCCGGCACCCCCCTATCTCAGCTGGTTTTCAGGCAGATCTTTTGAGCCAGCTGGATTTTCATTTGCCCCCCCTCCATACACGTGTATGGAGGGATAGAAGCCTTGAAAAGCTTGTTCAAGAAGCTTTAGCCTTGCATTGTTCTATATAAGGAAGAGTCTCCTTCCTTTGGCAGAGGTTCTGAGTTTTGGAAGGAAAAAAAGCTGTCTCTCTCTATATTGTGTGTATTTTGTGCCTTAGAGTTGGATTTCTTTGCACTTTTGCACTACAACACCTAGGTATACACCTCCATCCTCCATTCCAGCACCTTGGAAGCCATTTGAGGAGGTTGGAAGCTCAGAATATTGGACCAAAACCTGCTGGTTTACTGCTCTTCAAGGGTAAGTCTTCATATCCCTTAAACTTGCACTTTCTTTGTTCATTGGCTAGCCTTACTTACAAGCATTTTTGGACTTTGTCATGAACTGAAGTTAGTCATATTTTGAGCTCCTTTTCATGTTTGATCAAGGACTCTTTGCTGTTAGAGGCCTCCTCCTACCACTTGTCTCTATATCCCTCTTTTAGGTCTTTTTCTTGTATGATAGTTTGGCCTTAGTTGTGATTATTTTCGTGGCTTGATGTAAACTGTAAAGTGCCTTGTTTTGAGCCCCTCTTCAACATTGTTGAAGGGCTCTTTACCATTTGGGGCCAGCTGCTATCCCTTGCCTTTATCTCTCCTTTTAGGGCCATTTTTGCATGGTATATTAGCCCTATTTGTGTTCACTTTTGAGCTTTGATATAAACTGGAAAGAGTCTTTTTTGACCTCATCTTTGAGTTTGTTTAAGGTTCCATTTTTGTTTGGAGTCATCTCCCTCTTTGCATGCTTTATTTCTCCATGTTTTGAGCTATACATGTGAGCATTTGCATTGGCCTTGTTTTGGCCTATTAGCCACTGAAATCCAGCGGAATTTCAGTGGCTTAGACACTGTTTTGAGAGCCCAAATTAGAGGGGGGTGACCCCCTCTCTCCTTGTCTTGTTTGGTGGCCTTTTTGGCCTTCCAAAGAGACCCCATTTTGCATGCTTCTAGGCCTTGTTCCAGGCCCTTTTCAGTGGGTTTTGGGACCCTCTTGAGCCATTTCCAGAGTTGGTTTGGCCTTGTTGATTGTCCATCTTGCATGTGCCTAATAATCCCTTGTGTGGCCCTTCAAAGAAGCCCCTCATTTTGGCATGCATTGGCTGCATTTCCATGATTATTTGGGCATATTTTGGCTTGTTTAGTTCACTGATTTTGGACGGTTTGATGAGTTCTTACCTGCTTCATACACTTGCCATATAAACCATGTTTGTTGGCCAATCTTGCATGCTATGTTAGTCCATCATGCTAGCACCTTTTGGCCATGCTTTGAACTAGAAATGTTCATGTTTTGGGGCTGCCTTGCCTCTGTATTTGTGCTTCTTAGTCAAATAATGCATGCTTTGTATAGCTGTAGTGTAATTGACTTTGCAAGCTTTGTGTTTCGGTGATGCATGCATGCTATCTTCGAGATATTTAGATGATTTGGCATCATTTAATGCTTCGTTTCAGAGCATGTACCATTGTCACATTCCCACTTCATTCATGCTTCAAGTGTCTTTGAATGTCGTGCATTATTGCCTAGTTTAAGGCTTAGCTTGTGTGCTTGCATGTCTAGGTGTTTGAGCCTTCATTCCAGCATGTTTAAGTCTTTGTTTAGGCCTAGTTAAGCTCTGTCCATGCTTAGTTCATGTGTTCATGCCACGTATTGCATGCCTCCTTTGTATTGCTCTTTGCTAGCTTTCATGACTTAGGACCTTCGCATGCTTCACTTGTGTTGTTTAAATGATTTGGCATCATTTATCATCTCATTTCAGTGCATATAGTGTTGTCACACTCGCACATTTGTCACTTCTTAGGCACTTTTGAGAGTTGCCCTTCTAAGCGCCTTTGTTGAACCTTTCGCATTTTGCATGCTTGAGTGTTTTGGGTGGCTTAATTCATTGCTATTGGCTACTGATTTGGACCAAGTTGAGAGTTGTCCGTCTTTGGTGTAAGCCCATTTTGCCATGTTGTTGCATGCTCGTTACATGTAGTATGTTGTTGCATACTTGCTTAGCTTTACATGCCTTGCATGTTCATATGTTCATATTGCATTCTGTCATAGGTTGTTGCCTCACATTATGCTCATATGCTTGTTGCATGTTCGGTTTGATTGCATGTTTGCATACTTAGTTCGCATTGCATGTTTTCCATGCTTATGTGTTGCATTGCTTGGATTAAGTGTTAATCCGAGCACGAGGAACGAGGGGCATTTCATACTCCAAGTGATGGAACGCGTCTCAATTCTCAGTCGCCGAAGCTCTTGATGATTCATGATAGAGTTCTAGGCTTTATTTGTTGTATTTGTGCATTCATTTCTATATTGATTTGCACAAGTTGGATCTTTGGCCATCATGCATCGGGATGCGTGATTGATGGTCGTGGATCCGACTTGGCCTCTCCCTTGATGTTTTGAGGTGATTTGGAGTGCCACGGTGCATACATGTCCTAGGGAAATCCTCATTTTCCTCTATTTTGTGCTTTGTTGCAGTTTGGTGTCACAGCACACCAGTGGCCGGCAGCCTGCCATTGATGGTCGGCAGTGTGCCACCTTTGGCCGGCAGTGGGCCATCTCTGGCCGGCAGCTTTCCATCCTTGGCCGGCAGGCCACTAGGAGCTTCCCCTGCAGTGTTTTGGTAAGTTTTAGCACCCAGAACTGGAGGACACCCTGCAAACAGAGCCTCCAAAGAGCAAATGGAAGGCATTCCAAGGCGAGGAACCGAAGCGAGCATGTGCATCCCTCGTGTCCCGAGGTTTCTAATTATGTAATAACTTAGATTAATTAGCTTCAGTAGCTAGCTAGAGGCATGCTCAGTTGAAATTAGTTAATTTGTTAATTGGCTCATTTGTTTTTGTAATTATTTAATTAGCTTAGATGGTTAATTAAATTAGTTTGTGATGTAATAAGTAATTAGCTTAGATTAGTTAGTTGTTTATTTTTGTTTTGGACTGTACCTATTTTGGACATTCGGACTCGTTTATTCGGACCCTCCCTGTGAGGGCACAATGTTGTAATAAGGGTGCGTGAGTGTGTGTATGTCCTCCAACCCCCTTTCTTTCTCCCTTTTATTTACCTGCTTATGTTGGTTAGTTTTAGGGACACGTTTGTTTAGCATACCGTATGTTTGCATGAGTGCATCATTCATTTGTCTTGCATGCACCGAAGGCTCGGTTCATCATTCAAACTGCATTGCAATTTTCAATACACTTTCTTGAATACGTGTTTCAAAGCATGTTTTGAAGTAAGTGCCATGCCATGTCATTAGTAGCCGAGCCTACTTAGTTGCATTCTGTATGTGATACATTAGCCACTTAACATGAATTAGGGTCATGCATGTTTTGCTAACTAGTTTCATTGTTTTGGCACGGAGTACGATGTAAGTATTTATGCTTTAGCATCTCGCATGAGTGCGAATGTTAACATGACAGTATGCTTACCATGTGGCTAAATGCTTATGTGATAAACTGCCTGAATGCCTGTGGGTGAAGGTTGGATTGTTTGAGTTGGAACAACTAGTTGAAATCCGTGTTTTAGCCTACTTGCAAGTAGCAAATTTCAAAACGTTTCCAAACAAACGGATATGCAATGCTTTGTTCCAAATTAGGCGATCTAGTCTATACTTGTTTTGCTGTGCGCAATCACATAGTAATTCTAGCTAATAACCGGAATAAGAACACATAACGTTTTCAAAATAAGATATCATGGTTAGTAGAGGCCGATCTTCGGATCGGGCGAGAGGGGGTGCTCATAGCTGACCTTCCCCAATCGTACCCAAGTTCCCGAGCCGAGGCAATTTTGGTGATGACGGACACGTGGCCTTTGGCACCGAGTCAGGGTTTCCTAAATTTCCCCATTAAAAAATATTTAGGTGGCGACTCTGTATCTGGCAAAGCAGTCCATGTTTGGCACTTCTTTCAAAAATCTGTTTTCTCAAAACGATTTGCCGGATTTGGACTCTTTGGTTCAGATTTAGAACCGTGACAATTTGAGTCCGAACTGTAGTAAACCCAAATGAACAGAACGGGATTTATCCTCCCGGGGCGTTCGGGGACGTCTACAGTTTCTGGCGACTCTGTTGGGGAGTTAGAGAGCTTGACTCGAACTCGTGATATCCTGTTTTGATCTCATTTATGTGTCTCTTTGCATTGCATGTGCATTGGTGCCCCTAGGACACCGTGTTTGCCATCTGCCATTCCTGAACGGTTTGCCGGAGGCTTATCTTGTCAAGGCATGACCATAAGGCTAACCGGTTATGGGCTCTGACAGCATGGGAACACAAACCTCGATTTTACCGGGGCACCCTTTTTGACCATTCGACCTAGTGCATGTTCGAAATCCATAGTGACCATTCCAAACTAGGACAGGTTGCTTACCCGATATAGGTTGTTTGAAACCGCTGCGTGCGTAGTGAAACCCTAACTCCTGACAAAATAGGACAGGGAAACCCTACCCTAACATAGGGGTGTTTTGGCTCTCACTTATCTGTTATGTGCTTTAGAGTGCGTCTCTACAGGGAAATGCATGTATCAGTTTACGAGTTTGGGCATCAGGCCTGCGGGCACCAGTTCAGTATTTTGGGAATCAGTTCTCTGCGGGTATCCGATTCAGTTTTGGGGGAGCAGTGATTTTTGCAGAACAGTGATCAGTAGTAGAGTACAGTGATTCGGCTATGCTTGTGTCTGTTCTGCTTAGGCTGAAATGTTGTGTGTTTTCGCTTTCAGTTCAGAGAGTTCATTCAGAATAGCTAGTATTCTCCTTCGCTGAGGCAAGACAGATACCTGATCCGTCAGTCACCATTCAGAGCAGTGGACTTATCATGACACAGAATTCAGAAGAGATCGTGGTTATGACAGCCGCGTTAGATCAAGGAATCACTCTGCAAAGTGAAGCCAACGTTGATGTACCGCATCCACCCAGGTCGCCTGCGGTGCACCCGGTCTGGATTCCCCAGTTGTACCAGGCTCGTGAGCCCACCACATTCGAGTTGATGGGGATGATAGGTGACCTCCAGAGGTCCGTGGCAGATCTTGCTTACGGAATTTCAACTTTGGCGCCAGCCGCACCATATGCTGAAAGTTCTGTACCACAGTAACCCCCGCTATTGGGACGGATTGTGATCGAGCTTAGCCAACCGGAGATGGCCTCCAACAAAGACGTATCAACACCAACCCAAACCCTCGATCAAACTGAGGCCAGAGGTAAAAACAAAATGAAGGCAGACACCGTTCCCATTGAACGACTGCTGTGGGCAGTCGAGGCTTTGAAAGCCGAGGGAATGAGTAAGCAATAGGTGCTTGCGATCACAACCAAGATCGTGGATGATGTTTTCCCCACTCCAGCCACGGGCAGTACAAGCCAGTCAGAAAATCGGGATAGGCCCCGTCATGCCAGAACAGTTCCTTCCGTTCCCAACCCTGCACCTGGGAAAGACCAGAAATCCAAGGCCGCACCCGCCGACCCTTTTGCTAGCGCGTCTAGCGAGAATCCCCAGACTTCAAAGTATCTGCCTCGAGGGCGCAGAGTCTTTCATCCCCTCTATATGCCTTTGTCTAGGGCACTTCTAATTTTGGCTAAAAAGGGCCATCTTACACCCCTTGAGCCGCAGCCTCTCCCGCATCCCCTTCCAGCTAAAAACGATGCTACTTTGTACTACGCGTACCACCAGCAAACCGGTCATAGCACCGACAGTTGTTTTCGCCTTCGACATGAAGTGCAAGATTTGATTGACGATAAGGTCATTCTCCCGCCTACCTCAGCCAAGTCGGTCACTACAGAGTTCTTGGATTTTGATGATACTGCGAGTATGTAATCAGGAAGCGAACCACCTGCGGGCGACGCCCGGTATTTTTGGGATGTGGCGTCTGGCACGTATTTTTGAGCATCCGCGATTACTAGTTTTGTAAAATCTGACTTGGGTGTTGAGTCAGTTCTGTAGTGTTGTTTTGGGTCTGTCTCATTGTCGTGAGTCAGTCCTTTTTGCTCAAGGGTCCGTCTTGTTATAGCGAGTCAGTCCCCTTTTTATAGGATGTCAGGTCAGGTGATTCTGGGGCTGTTGCCTCGAACACCGTTTTGTTTTGTAATTACTCCTTTTGCGTTCTTTTTGAGTCTGTCTCTGCTGTGGAGCCAGTTGCAACCAGGAAATCTGAATGAAACAGCTGCGGCTATCATGTTTCCGTGCTTATTGCTATTTTGAGCTAGTTATGCCAGAGGATTTGGATGGGACGACAGTACATTCTACCTGCTCTCTTGTGCCTTGAAAATCATTATAATGACCTATAGTTTTTCAAAACTGTTTTTTTTGCAAAACTTTGATCAATTTGAGAGAAAGAAAGGCGTGCTAAGCCCTTAATGAATGAAATCATGCTCGCTGGGTCGAAAACCGAAAGGGCGACCCAGGCAAAAGTTAGAGCGATAAAAAAGAAAAAAAAGAAAAAAAAAAAAAAAAAGAGAGGAAAAGAAACAAAAAGCAAAAAAAGATGAAAAAGAAAAGAAATATCAAAAAACGAAGAGGAAAAGAATTGAAAAGAAAAGAAGAACAAAGCTCGCAAGGTTGAAAACCCGCAACGGGCGCCTTGGCAAAAGTTAGAGCCTAAAAAGTGAAGGTTAATACCCGAGTGTACCTTAACCGGAACTACGTAAGGCTTGATTCCCATGTTTGGGATACGTAGGCAACTTCATATTGAAGTCCAGCCCCAACGCTCTCATACCATGTCATGGTTTTGATCACCTTTGCCTCCTCTGAATCTGATAGTTCGGTTGTGACAACCGGAACTACGTAGGCAACTTCATCCTGAAGTCCAGCCCCCAACACTTTCGAAGTGACTGTGTCCATATATTGGTTTAGACCATCTCCGTCTTCTCTGCATCCGAGAGTTCGTTTGCAATCATCACCGACGAGGACTGGTTTTCAGCATGCTGCGGCACCATCCAAACAAGGGGCAACTTTCCGTTGCCATGAGTTGCCACGAGTCGCCATTCAAACCAGGGGCAACTTTCCGTTGCCATGCATCCCTTTCAAGCAAGGGGCAATTTTCCATTGCCTCCGATCCAAGATTGCGCATCTCGAGGGTAGGTTCCGTGCTCATTGAGCATCGACCGTTTGCAAAAATAGTTTTTGAAAATTTTTACTGAGGTTGACTATTTTCTCAAAAACTATTTCATTTTCCAAAACTGGACCATTTCTTGGACCCAAAAAAGGAAAATTTTCAGTGCTCATAGCCTGACTTGCATGATTTTAAATCAAAAGTCGAATAAGCATGTTAATCTAACTCTCATGTTGGTCAAAATTGTTTTAGTAGAAAACCAAAACAAAAAATGGTCAAAGTGATGAACTAGGGGCACAGTTGAGTTAGGTGTTCTATCTTTCCCCCGTCGTCAACATACTTGCCTAAAGGGCACTCTATTCGCCAGAAGAAGGGCACAGCTGAAGCTGTTAGTAAAGGACTGAAAGCTCTCTCATCCTCCAAACAACAAGGTATCAAGTCAAGTGCGAAGCACGAATCGGAATGAATCAAAACACTCCACTCCCTCATCTGGAACATCGACTAAACGTTACCGGAGGAAATAACTGTGAGCTAACAGTGTTGGGCATGAACCCACAACCTTCAATTTATCCATCAACCATCCAGGGGAGGGATATAAAATGAGAGATTAAAGAATAGAGAGGTGTAAGTTGAGAGAAAAGTGAGCAAAAGGGTTTTTGAGAGAAAAACCGGGCCTGAGGGCCGAGTGATGTGAAAATCACAAATAAGAAAGGGTGGGAAACATACCCGAAGAAACTGGCTCCTCGTGATCTGAGGTCTCTCGTCTTTGTAACACGTCTATGTGTCGTGTCTTTTGTTTTGTTTACCTCAACTATTGTTTTGAGTCGGTTCTGAGCGTGTCTCGATGTGTTTAGGTTGTTTACCTTTTGTTTTCCGTTGTTGAGTCTTTTTCGCTGTGTTCAGTTGTAGACTCAATACCCGGTCGAGAACTCATTTTCTCAATTTCAAAAATGATTTGTTGTGTGCTCAGAGTGCTATGCCATTCTCTACATTTGTGCACAAAAAGATTTGTTCTTTCATAAAACCGTTGGGTTCAACCCCGGTCATGTGAGAACGGTAAAACCCGGACCTAGCTGAAGCTTTTTAGGTTCCGGATTGTGATGCAAAAGAAAATAAGGAAAGTTCGGAGCATCTGAGTTTGTTTCGACTCTTGCAAATTTCATCTTCCCATCCAGCATTTTCAAAATGAACAGAGCACTGTGTTATGAGCTGCGTGTTCAGAATTAAGATTGAGCTGTGTGTTCAAAATGAAATGAATGAGCTGTGTGTTCAGAAACGAGAATTCATGAGCTACGTGTTCAGAATTAAGATTGAGCTGTGTGTTCAAAAAAGAAACGAAAATTCATGAGCTGCGTGTTCAGAATTAAGATTGAGCTGCGTGTTCAAAATGAAATGAGTGTGCGCTGCGTGTTCACAATGAAAATCTATGAGCTGCGTGTTCAGAACTTCGAAAGTTTGAGCTGCGTGTTCAACTTTCAAAAACAGTGGGCTGTGTGTTCAGAAATTCAAAAGTTTGAGCTGCGTGTTCAACTTTCAAAAACAGTGGGCTGTGTGTTCACCATCAAGAGGTTGGGCTGCGAGTTCAACCTTCAAAACTGTGGGCTGTGTGTTCGGTAACGAAAATGAGCTGCGTGTTCAGAAATTCAAAAGTTTGGGCTGCGTGTTCGACCTTCAAACAAGTGTGTGCTGCGTGTTCACAATCAAAAAGGGCTGTGTGTTCAGAAATTCAAAAGTTTGAGCTGCGTGTTCAACTTTCAAAAACTGTGGGCTGTGTGTTCACGACAACAAGTTTGAGCTGTATGCTCAGATTTCAAAAATGTGGGCCGCGTGTTCACCGCAAGAGTTTGAGCTGTGTGCTCAGATTTCAAGAAAAGTGGGCTGTGTGTTCACCATCAAGAGTTTGAGCTGTGTGTTCAGATTTCAAAAATGTGGGCTGCGTGTTCACGCTAAA
The DNA here is from genome assembly GCA_030407325.1 of Camellia japonica. NCBI lineage: Eukaryota > Viridiplantae > Streptophyta > Magnoliopsida > Ericales > Theaceae > Camellia > Camellia japonica. Next base: position 65,976,685 of record JAPPVO010000017.1, read on the forward strand.
AATTTGAGCGGCGTGTTCAGAAATTCAAAAGTTTGAGCTGCGTGTTCGACTTTCAAAAACTGTGGGTTGTGTGTTCACGACAACAAGTTTGAGCTGTATGCTCAGATTTCAAAAATGTGGGCCGCGTGTTCACGGCAAGAGTTTGAGCTGTGTGCTCAGATTTCAAGAAAAGTGGGCTGTGTGTTCACCATCAAGAGTTTGAGCTGTGTGTTCAGATTTCAAAAATGTGGGCTGCGTGTTCACGCTAAAAATTTGAGCGGCGTGTTCAGAAATTCAAGTGTTTGAGCTGTGTGTTCGAAATGCAACCGAATGTTATGTTATGGGCTGTGAGTTCAGAATGAGCAGTGTTTAGAATGGGCCGTGTGTTCAGAATTAGCTGTATGCTGTATTAAAAGTTATGGGCTGTGAGTTCAGAACAAGCAGTGGTTGGAATAGGCCATGTGTTTAGCATGAGAAATGTTGTGCGAACTATGCGTTCTAAGTAAATCAAGTACTGTGCCGACTATTTTCGTGCCAAAATAGCAATCAGAAGTGCTCTCTCGGAGTACCAATCCCTGCCAGAGGCACCTCGGTTGTCAGTATGATCAGGAAGAAAAGCGGCATCCGTGGTTTCTCCAGCAGATGTTGCTCCTTGTCAGTATTTCAGAACCTTTTTGTACTGTGAGTTGAAGGTTAGTGTTCGAAGAACACAGGGGAGATCCCTGTCAGAGTAGAGCGGTTCATTGCCACTCACCCCATGAGGTGCTTTCTAAAGTACCGCTTTATTTATTGCATTCCTTACACATCATGCATTGTATTGCATTCGACCTATCAAGTTTCTTTCTCGTTCATGCACAGTATTGTATGTACTGTTCATTCAGGCAAGTTCCGGTTCAGTTTGACTGATACCTTTCCCCTCTTGCATTTGGCATGCATTTGGACCTACCCTTCTCCTCTCGCGTTTGGCGCGCGTTTGGATAACTTTCCTCTCTCGCGTGTACTACGCTGAGAGATTTATCTCTTGCCTCTCTCGCGTGTACTACGTTAAGAGATTTTTCTCTTGCCTCTCTCACGTGTACTACGCTGAGAGATTTTGCTCTTTTCCCTCTCGCGTGTGCTACGCTGAGAAGCTTTTTCTCTTCTCCCTCTCGCGTGTACTACACTAAGAGGTTTGTTTTTCCCCTCTCGCGTGTGCTACGCTGAGAGATTTTTCTCTTCTTCTCTCGCGTGTACTACGCTGAGAGATTTTGCTCTTTTCCCTCTCGCGTGTGCTACGCTGAGAGATTTTTCTCTTTCTTCTCTCGCATGTGCTACGTTGAGAAGCTTTTTCTCTTCTCCCTCTCGCGTGTACTACGCTAAGAGGTTTGTTTTTCCTCTCTCGCGTGTGCTACGTTGAGAGATTTTTCTCTTTCTTCTCTCGCGTGTACTACGCTGAGAGATTTTGCTCTTTTCCCTCTCGCGTGTGCTACGCTGAGAGATTTTTCTCTTTCTTCTCTCGCGTATGCTACGCTGAGAAGCTTTTTCTCTTCTCCCTCTCGCGTGTACTACGCTAAGACGTTTGTTTTTCCTCTCTCACGTGTGCTACGCTGAGAGATTTTTTCTCTTTCTTCTCTCGCGTGTGCTACGCTAGGTTGCATTGTTTTGCATTCCTTTCGCATTGTTATGCGCCACACTTAGGTTGCATTATTTTGCATCCTTTCCGCATTGTTATGCACTGCTCATGCTTGCATTGTTGTGTACACTCCACCTGCATTGTTATGCACCTTTTCACTTGCATTGTTATGCCCTCATCTTTCTGAAACACCGGGATACGTCCCTATGTTTCTTCCTCTCTGGTTAAAAGCATTTGGAATACGTTCCGGTGCTCACACCATTCTGAGACACGGGGATACGTCCTTATGTCTCTTTATCTTTTTGAGACACCGGGATACGTCCTTATGTCTCTTCATCTTTTTGAAACATCGGGACACGTCTCCATGTTTCTTCCTCTCTAGTTAAAAGCATTTGGAATACGTTTCAATGCTCTCGCTATTTCTGAGACACGGGGATATGTCTCCGTGCCTCTTCTTCTTTTGGAAACGCGGGGTTGTCTCCCTATGTTTCTCCCCCTTTGACCTTGAGCATTCGGAACATGTTCCGATGCTTCCACCTTTCTGAAACATGGGGATTTGTCCCTATGTTTCTCGGTTTGTCGGACCTCCTCTCACGATTTCAGCGTGATTTGAGTGTCCCGTTCCTTACGCGATTTCAGCATGTTTGGAATTTATCCCAGGTTGCATTGTAGACGCGCTGGGCGGGTTGTCGGACCTCCTCTCACGATTTCAGCGTGATTTGAGTGTCCTGTTCCTTACACGTTTTCAGCGTGCTTGGAATTTATCTCGGGTTGCGTCGTATACGTGCCTGATTGGTTGTTTTTCTTCCCCTCTTGATTCTGGCATGGTTAGGGTTTGCCACCCTTTTGCATCTTTACTATCATAGCATTCATGCATCGCGCTATCTTGCGCACCCTACCTGTTTGCATTTTTGGTATGCATTCATTGTTCGCGCTATTTTGTGCATCGCGCTATCTTGCGCACCCTACCTGTTTGCATTATTGCATGCATTCATTGTTCGCGCTATCTTGCGCATCGCACTGTTTTGTGCACCCCATTGCATTTGGCATGCATTTCAATCGCGCTATCTTGCGCACTCTACCTGCACTTGTTAGTGCATTGCATGTGTTAGTGCACACTTCGCATGCGTTGTCACGCACTTTTCAAATGCATTGTTATGCATCTTCCTAACGATATTGTACCTGGTAAGTTCATTTCTTTTTCAGGCACGATATTGTATGTACGGTTCATTTGAAGTTGGTGCAACCCGACGAGCCGCACAGGTATTGTATTCACTCTGTGTGAAACGAGGTAAGAATTGCATAATTCTTTTACATCCTTTCTGCATTGTAGTGTAGTCGGATTCGTGTCCGCCTACTTAAAATTATTGCATGTCTTGCTTCATTACAGCATCCGTGGCATGATTGTTAGTCATGCCCTTGCATCTTGCATTGTCTTGCATTTTGCCCCAGCCTTCGGGCGCATCTCCGCATGCTTATACTAATTGATTGTCCGAGTCTTCGGCCTTGTCAAAAATGGGTCATCTCTGGGCTTTGACATTCACTCCCGTCATTGTTATGACTTTCGAGTTCTGTCAAAGAGGGGCAACTGTAGACACCCCATTTTTGACCATCCTCAAGACTTGGTTGTGCTTGTAGTTACACCCAGCAACTGGTTCGATTGCTTGCCCAGCATTCAACTGTTGCGACGGAACGGCACCGGTTCGAGTTTCCCGGACCTTGTATCCTTTCTGCCTCAATTTTGGACCATGTTTTGGTCCTTTTAGAGTGGCCCTCATAGTGCATTGCCGGCCATGGATTTTCCCCTGCCGGCCACTGATGAAGCCCTGCCGGCCATCAGTGTGGCACGCACCCCCCTATCTTAGCTGGTTTTCAGGCAGATCTTTTGAGCCAGCTGGATTTTCATTTGCCCCCCTCCATACATAGAAGCCTTGAAAAGCTTGTTCAAGAAGCTTTAGCCTTGCATTGTTCTATATAAGGAAGAGTCTCCTTCCTTTGGCAGAGGTTCTGAGTTTTGGAAGGAAAAAAAGCTGTCTCTCTCTATATTGTGTGTATTTTGTGCCTTAGAGTTGGATTTCTTTGCACTTTTGCACTACAACACCTAGGTATACACCTCCATCCTCCATTCCAGCACCTTGGAAGCCATTTGAGGAGGTTGGAAGCTCAGAATATTGGACCAAAACCTGCTGGTTTACTGCTCTTCAAGGGTAAGTCTTCATATCCCTTAAACTTGCACTTTCTTTGTTCATTGGCTAGCCTTACTTAAAAGCATTTTTGGACTTTGTCATGAACTGAAGTTAGTCATATTTTGAGCTCCTTTTCATGTTTGATCCAGGACTCTTTGCTGTTTGAGGCCTCCTCCTACCACTTGTCTCTATATCCCTCTTTTAGGCCTTTTTCTTGTATGATAGTTTGGCCTTAGTTGTGATTATTTTCGTGGCTTGATGTAAACTGTAAAGTGCCTTTTTTTGAGCCGCTCTTCAACATTGTTGAAGGGCTCTTTGCCATTTGGGGCCAGCTGCTGTCCCTTGCCTTTATCTCTCCTTTTAGGGCCATTTTTACATGGTAGATTAGCCCTATTTGTGTTCACTTTTGAGCTTTGATATAAACTGGAAAGAGTCTTGTTTTGACCTCATCTTTGAGTTTGTTTAAGGTTCCATTTTCGTTTGGAGTCATCTCCCTCTTTGCATGCTTTATTTCTCCATGTTTTGAGCTATACATGTGAGCATTTGCATTGGCCTTGTTTTGGCCTATTAGCCACTGAAATCCAGCAGAATTTCAGTGGCTTAGACACTCTTTTGAGAGCCCAAATTAGAGGGGGGTGACCCCCTCTCTCCTTGTCTTGTTTGGTGGCCTTTTTGGCCTTCCAAAGAGACCCCATTTTGCATGCTTCTAGGCCTTGTTCCAGGCCCTTTTCAGTGGGTTTTGGGACCCTCTTGAGCCATTTCCAGAGTTGGTTTGGCCTTGTTGATTGTCCATCTTGCATGTGCCTAATAATCCCTTGTGTGGCCCTTCAAAGAAGCCCCTCATTTTGGCATGCATTGGCTGCATTTCCATGATTATTTGGGCATATTTTGGCTTGTTTAGTTCACTGATTTTGGACAGTTTGATGAGTTCTTACCTGCTTCATACACTTGCCATATAAACCATGTTTGTTGGCCAATCTTGCATGCTATGTTAGTCCATCATGCTAGCACCTTTTGGCCATGCTTTGAACTAGAAATGTTCATGTTTTGGGGCTGCCTTGACTCTGTATTTGTGCTTCTTAGTCAAATAATGCATGCTTTGTATAGCTGTAGTGTAATTGACCTTGCAAGCTTTGTGTTTCGGTGATGCATGCATGCTATCTTCGAGATATTTAGATGATTTGGCATCATTTAATGCTTCATTTCAGAGCATGTACCATTGTCACATTCCCACTTCATTCATGCTTCAAGTGTCTTTGAATGTCGTGCATTATTGCCTAGTTTAAGGCTTAGCTTGTGTGCTTGCATGTCTAGGTGTTTGAGCCTTCATTCCAGCATGTTTAAGTCTTTGTTTAGGCCTAGTTAAGCTCTGTCCATGCTTAGTTCATGTGTTCGTGCCACGTATTGCATGCCTCCTTTGTATTGCTCTTTGCTAGCTTTCATGACTTAGGACCTTCGCATGCTTCACTTGTGTTGTTTAAATGATTTGGCATCATTTATCATCTCATTTCAGTGCATATAGTGTTGTCACACTCGCACATTTGTCACTTCTTAGGCACTTTTGAGAGTTGCCCTTCTAAGCCCCTTTGTTGAACCTTTCGCATTTTGCATGCTTGAGTGTTTTGGGTGGCTTAATTCATTGCTATTGGCTACTGATTTGGACCTAGTTGAGAGTTGTCCGTCTTTGGTGTAAGCCCATTTTGCCATGTTGTCGCATGCTCGTTACATGTAGTATGTTGTTGCATACTTGCTTAGCTTTACATGCCTTGCATGTTCATATGTTCATATTGCATTCTGTCATAGGTTGTTGCCTCACATTATGCTCATATGGTTGTTGCATGTTCGGTTTGATTGCATGTTTGCATACTTAGTTCGCATTGCATGTTTGCCATGCTTATGTGTTGCATTGCTTGGATTAAGTGTTAATCCGAGCACGAGGAACGAGGGGCGTTTCATACTCTAAGTGATGGAACGCGTCTCAATTCTCGGTCCCCGAAGCTCTTGATGATTCATGATAGAGTTCTAGGCTTTATTTGTTGTATTTGTGCATTCATTTCTATATTGATTTGCACAAGTTGGATCTTTGGCCATCATGCATCGGGATGCGTGATTGATGGTCGTGGATCCGACTTGGCCTCTCCCTTGATGTTTTGAGGTGATTTGGAGTGCCACGGTGCATACATGTCCTAGGGAAATCCTCATTTTCCTCTATTTTGTGCTTTGTTGCAGTTTGGTGTCACAGCACACCAGTGGCCGGCAGCCTGCCATTGATGGCCGGCAGTGTGCCACCTTTGGCCGGCAGTGGGCCATCTCTGGCCGGCAGCTTTCCATCCTTGGCCGGCAGGCCACTGGGAGCTTCCCCTGCAGTGTTTTGGTAAGTTTCAGCACCCAGAACTGGAGGACACCCTGCAAACAGAGCCTCCAAAGAGCAAATGGAAGGCATTCCAAGGCGAGGAACCGAAGCGAGCATGTGCATCCCTCGTGTCCCGAGGTTTCTAATTATGTAATAACTTAGATTAATTAGCTTCAGTAGCTAGCTAGAGGCATGCTCAGTTGAAATTAGTTAATTTGTTAATTGGCTCATTTGTTTTTGTAATTATTTAATTAGCTTAGATGGTTAATTAAATTAGTTTGTGATGTAATAAGTAATTAGCTTAGATTAGTTAGTTGTTTATTTTTGTTTTGGACTGTACCTATTTTGGACATTCGGACTCGTTTATTCGGACCCTCCCTGTAGGGCACAATGTTGTAATAAGGGTGCGTGAGTGTGTGTATGTCCTCCAACCCCCTTTTTTTCTCCCTTTTATTTACCTGCTTATGTTGGTTAGTTTTAGGGACACGTTTGTTTAGCATACCGTATGTTTACATGAGTACATCATTCATTTGTCTTGCATGCACCGAAGGCTCGGTTCATCATTCAAACTGCATTGCAATTTTCAATACACTTTCTTGAATACGTGTTTCAAAGCATGTTTTGAAGTAAGTGCCATGCCATGTCATTAGTAGCCGAGCCTGCTTAGTTGCATTCTGTATGTGATACATTAGCCACTTAACATGAATTAGGGTCATGCATGTTTTGCTAACTAGTTTCATTGTTTTGGCACGGAGTATGATGTAAGTATTTATGCTTTAGCATCTCGCATGAGTGCGAATGTTAACATGACAGTATGCTTACCATGTGGCTAAATGCTTATGTGATAAACTGCCTGAATGCCTGTGGGTGAAGGTTGGATTGTTTGAGTTGGAACAACTAGTTGAAATCCGTGTTTTAGCCTACTTGCGAGTAGTAAATTTCAAAACGTTTCCAAACAAACGGATATGCAATGCTTTGTTCCAAATTAGGCAATCTAGTCTATACTTGTTTTGCTGTGCGCATCACATAGTAATTCTAGCTAATAATCGGAATAAGAACACATAACGTTTTCAAAATAAGATATCATGGTTAGTAGAGGCCGATCTTCGGATCGGGCGAGAGGGGGTGCTCATAGCTGACCTTCCCCAATCGTATCCAAGTTCCCGAGCCGAGGCAATTTTGGTGATGACGGACACGTGGCCTTTGGCACCGAGTCAGGGTTTCCTAAATTTCCCCATTAAAAAATATTTAGGTGGCGACTCTGTATCTGGCAAAGCAGTCCATGTTTGGCACTTCTTTCAAAAATCTGTTTTCTCAAAACGATTTGCCGGATTTGGACTCTTTGGTTCAGATTTAGAACCGTGACAATTTGAGTCCGAATTGTAGTAAACCCAAATGAACAGAACGGGATTCATCCTCCCGGGGCGTTCGGGGACGTCTAGAGCCATTCAGCCTTAAAAATGCCAGAGCAACTTACCAGCAGATGCTGACTCGGATGTTCAAAAATCAACTCAGACGAACTATGGAAGCATATATAAATGACCTGGTGGTCAAAAGCAGGCTTGCAACGAACCACCTCGCCGATGTAAAGGAAGTTTTTAGCATCTTGAAAACTCATCAACATCGCCTTAATGCCTCAAAATGCGCTTCAGGGTGGGAACATGGAAGTTCTTGGGTTACATGGTTACTCGCAAAGGAATCAAAACAAACTTGGATTAGATTAAAGCAATATAAGAGATAGAGATACCAAAGAAGGCCAAGGAACTTCAGAAACTGGCTGGAATGGAGGCAGGACTAAATTGGTTCATTACCAAGTCCTCAAACCGAATGAAGCCTTTTTTCCAACTTTTAAGGCAAAAGAATGCGTTCGAATGGGGGCCCGAGTGCATCAAGGTGCTGTAGGACCTCAAGAAGTATCTCAGCACATCACCTCTCCTTTCTACTCTAGAACCAGGGGAAGAACTATACCTTTATCTGGCAATTTCAGACCATGCGGTAAGCGCTATACTGATTCGCGAAGTGGGAAATGAATAGAGGCTGGTATGCTATGTCAGTAAGACTCTCTTAGATGTCGAGACATGGTATCTACTATTGGAAAAACTAGCTTACGCCCCACTCATTGCCTCAAGGACGCTACAACACTACTTCTAGGGTTACCCCATCAATTTTCTCACTGAGTTTCCCCTCAAATCTGTCTTCGGATGAGCCGATTTCTCAAGTAGAATGGCGAAATGGCAGTTAAGCATGGTGAGTTTGACATTCAGTATCAACCCAGAACAACAATCAAGGTCCAGGTATTGATGGATTTTGTCATTGAATTCGCCCCTATCTCGAGCATCGAACACTTGAACACCAGCTTGGTACAGGTGCCATACACCATCGAACTGGGAAAACAATGTGCTTCAGAAGCATGGAAACTCTTCATTGGAGACATTTAGCAAATCTAAATTGACGGATCATCCAATAAATGAGGCTCAGGGGCAGAGGTGGTACTAATCTCTCTAGAAGGATTCATCTGGGAACAAGCTCTAAAGCTTGAATGGAAAGCCTCTAACAATGAGGTGGAATATGAAGCACTACTGGCTGGTTTGCACAGTGCTAAGAACTTCAGCTTGGACGTGCTCCTAGTTTTTAGCAATTCTCAGTTGGTTGTCAACCAACTCACTGGGGTCTATGAAGCAAGAGATGAAAGAATGGCCATATATGTAGACAAGGCCAGAGATCTAATCAAGAAATTTTAGTCCACATGAGTGAAACGGATCAATCGAGACAGAAACAACAATGCTGATACTTTAGCTTGCCTTGGTTCATCAGTGGATACCAAAGATGCTAGAAAGATTTGGGTCGAGTTTGTATCGGAACCGAGCATTACGTCTCTAGATTTGGTCCTTTGTATGAACTTAGAACCGAGTTGGATGGATCCAATACTTGTTTTCCTGAGATCTAGCATTCTCCCCGAAGACAAGAAAGAGGCAAACAAAGTTCGACATCAATCAGCTCAGTTTTGGATCTCACCATCTGGGAAACTGTACCGATGCTCCAACCTTGGCCCTTATCTATTATGTGTGCATCCAAATCTAGTCGAGAATGTTCTCTATGAAATTCATAATGGGATTTGTGGAAGCCACGTTGGTGGAAGGTCACTGGTGCATCGTGCCCTAACTCATGGATACTGGTGGCCACAGATGTAGAGAGATGCACAACAGTATGTTCAGAAGTGTGACAAATGACAAAGGTTTTCTTCTCTAATTCATCATCTAGCCAAAACTCTCACTCTGCTCACTAGTCTGTGGCCCTTTGCTCTATGGGGCTTGGACATCGTCAGACCTCTGGCACAAAGGACTGGGAACAAAAGATTCTTCATCGCTACAACCAACTATTTCACTAAGTGGGTGAAAGTAGAAGCACTGGCAAGCATCAAGGAAGCAGACACAATGCGATTCATTATGCGGAATGTCGTGGTCCATTTCGGCATCCTAAGGGTACTGATTGCAGATAATGGAACGCAGTTTGACGGGAAGATTTTCAGGAAGTTTTGTACTGATCTCAAAATCAACTATTGGAACTCCTCTCCAGGCTACCTCCAGAGCAATGGGCAGATAGAGTGGTCAAACAAAGCCATCATTAACGGAGTAAAGAAGCAGCTTGAAAGTGCAAAAGGGTTGAAGAGTTACTCCATGTGTTGTGGGCCTACCGAACTACGGTGCGACGCTCGACCGAGGAAACTCTCTATTCCTTGACCTACGGAATCGAGGCTGTTATTTCGCTGGAAGTCAGCCTCCCAAACATCTAGTTAGAACTGTTTGAAGATGCAAGTAATGAAGAAGCTATTGCACAGGAACTGGATGTAGTAGAATGACAAAGAGAAGAAGCACTAATCAGACTTATAGCTTATTAGCAGCATCTTATTAATACTTTCAACAAGAAAGTTCTCCCAAGGCAACTTACACCTGGTGAATTGGTTTTGAGGAAAGTTATGGATCACAAAATGGTGACTGGCAAAGGAAAGTTAGGACCTAACTAAGAGGGGCCTTACAAGGTTACAATCGTTGCTGGAAATGGAGCATACCCATACCTCAGCCCTAGAATGTAGCAAACCTCAAGAAGTACTATCAGTAGACTATCCCTCCAAAATATCTATCAAGTGAAATGGCATTTATCTTTTGATTAATAGAAAAGTTTTCATGCTTCTTGAACTTTTGTTTCCAGTACCTGTATAGCCTTATGGCCAGAACAGATTAATAATTAACTTAGCCCGTAAAAATCCAAGTTTTGGGGGCATAATTCAAAATAAAGATGATTCTGAACTAAAGCAGAGTTAGAAATAAAGTCTCAGAATAAGCATCATTGGGAATGAATGGATTTTAGCTAAGTCAAGGTGTGATTTTCAGACTTAGCTTCAATTTCAACCGAACGAAATTAGCTTTGGTTTTTACCATACAGAATTAGCTTAGTTTCAACAGAACGACATTAGCTTGGATTTTTACCAAACAGAATTAGCTTCGGAATGACCGAACGAAATGTGGTTTTGGTTTGCAATCAAACATGCCAAGTGGAAGTGCTTGGTGGAATTATGTTTGGCAACCAAAATGGAACTTAGCCAAGTGGAATTTCTTTGGTGGAAACCACACAAACAAGTTTTTCAAATGATCATTTCTTTTTTGGAAATCATAGAATGTTCAAAGTCACAAATGACTCTTTCTTAAGTACAAGTACATTAACACTTCAGTACTGCTGCAAACAAATAGAGTTGGAACAGACTTAAGCAGGTTTGCCAGAAAGCAAGATCTTCAGTACCAATCTTACTTAGCTCTAGGTGGGGGCAAACAATAGTTTTTCAGAATCAAACATGGACCTAAATAAGACCCTCTCCTTTGATTACAAGACAAGCACAGCCATGCAACATATCGAATAACCAGACCGAGCAGTTACTTGTAGGGGTGTAAATTTGGCCAGGCCCGGCTCGGCCTACCTAGGCTGGCCTATGTTGAGCCTCGCGGGCTCCAGCCAAAATCCAGGCTGGGCTAGGTCGGCCTACGGGCAAGAAAATTAGGTCCAGGCCCAGGGGTATTTGGGCCTTGTGCAGGCCAGTGGGCTTGGGCCTGGGCTCGGGCTTGGGTGGGCCTAAATAAAATTTTTTATTTTTTTAAAATATTTTTTCCACCAAAATTTTATTATTTTCCATGAAAAAAAACACTGGACCTCAGGCGGGTCAGGCCAAGTCAGGCTTTAAAATGATGGCTCAGGCCTTGGCTTAAGGTCTTGGGCCTACCCTGGGCTGCGGTCGGGCTTCGGGCTGCCCACGGGCCGCGGGCCATTTTTACATTCCTAGCTATTCGGCCTTGAGGTCCTAACAGTGCTTGGCTAGAGGCAAACATTATAGATAACATTCAGACATAGAGGTAAGAGTACATCCAATTGCAAAAATCAAAGGAAAATATCACCATCCAACAAATTTACAGTTGGCCTCACAAACAACAACAAAGAGAAGAAAATTGTCTTAACAAATATAAGGGGCAACTTGTCTAGAAGACTGAGCTCCAGTACAGCAAAAAGCAAAAAATGTAAAAAACTTCAAATTGTTTCAAAGATCATTTCAATTTTCATCGCAAGGAGGAATCTCAGAAGCAGTGTTCACAATCTTGTCCAAATCATCTTTGGGAAGAAAATCAAAGGCAGCTCCAACATCTTGGGAAACAAGAGCCTCCTTGACCACCTCCTCTGCAACCTCAATCTCTGGGTTCCCACCTTCTTCACCATGCATTTTCTTGTTGGCAGCTTCATCTTCTAGAGTCTTGTTTGCAAAACTAGTACTTGGAGAGATCGTTGATGGGGGAGTAGCAGGTGTGGTAGCAATTTTCAGGCTCAAGGATTTGAAGGGAACATGGATTTCTTGGAAAAAGGGTGACCCCTCAGTAACCTGGGCAGTAGTTAGGGCACTTGTCCAGCCTTTAAGGAAAAACTTGTCATGCAGTACCAACATCTCTTCTTTATAAGCAGCTCCATCCTCATCTCAGCCTTATTGCTAGTACTTGGCTTCCAGAGTTGAGTGCTCAGCGGCCATCACTGTGATAACTGCCTCAAATTTAGCCACTTTTCTCTCAAGCTGGGGCATGGGCACCAACAACGGCTTCTTTGGATTTCTTAGTGGAGGCAATAACCTTGTTCAAATGAAAGACCTCTCTCTCTGCAGTTCTACAACCCTCTTTCTCGGCCTCAAGACTCATTGTCAACCTTTTAGCACTCGTAGCGGCCTCTAGCATGGCTTTCTCCAATGCCTCAATACGGGTAATGGACAAATGCATCCTTTGAATGCACTGTAACAATAAAAGGTGTTAAGAGAAAGGAAATGGTACAAACAAGGAGGCATAGAAAAGAAAATACAGAGGTACTCACAACAGTCATCATTTGAAGAGTTGCCTTCAAGATTGAAATGTCACGAGGTCCATTATGGTTTGCCATGCCCACTGGCAATAGCAGAGCCTTTGTTAAGTCAAAAGTGAGATCTTTGGATGCAACAACAGAATTAGAAATAGAAATCGGCCTGCCTTAATGCAGTATGGGTAGTTCCCAACATTCATAGGATTCATTTACAATGGGCTCCTCAAAAGCCTCACTAACCTTAGCTTTACCAGTCTCTCTCATTTTCTTCTTTGCCTTTTCATTAGCCAGGGAGTTAGGTTCAGGAACAACAACAGAAGGGCTGACAGCCCTCATTTCCAATTTCACATCCATCGGACTCTTTGGTTCGGCTCTTATTGGAGGAGTTTCCAGAGCCGCAGAAGAGCCAAAGGCCTCAGCCTCCAAATCTATAAGCACCATTCTCTGAAATTGGGGGCAGGAGAATGGGTCTTTTCAACAGAAAGACTACGGCTGCAATGATGGTTGGTGATCAAAGGGGTGGGGGAGTGTCTATATTTGTATCAGAATCAAGCAAGGATGCTGTAGACACCCCATTTTTGACCGCCCCTAAGACTTGGGTGCGACCGATTGATCACCTAATGATGAATTTATACACTTGTCCAAATGCTCGATTTCCTCAGTCAAAAACCTCAGTTTTGAGCCTAAAATAAAACTACAAACCTTGTGCCTTGTTTTTGGACCAAAACAGTAGTTTTTCAAGCCTGACCATTCAGAGACCTACAGACAAACTAGTGGCCTGCCGCCCACTATTAGTGGCCTGCCGCCCACTTGGGTAAAAATTCAGATTGTTTTGCCAACTGTGCCAGTTGTCTCCACAAATGCATGCACTATACCAGTTGTGTCTGTATGGATATTTTCGAGCTAGTCTTATATATTTCTATATATTGATGACTCGTTCTCAAAAATTAGGTTAGAAAAATTTGTGGAGCAAAGTTTTGGAAAATATTTCTCTCTCTCCCTTCCAACTTATATACCCTTTGCCTAGACACTTTAAACCAAACCTTGAGGGTTCTTTGCTAAGGTGTTTCAGCTTGCATTTTAGCTCTTGAGGGTGTCAAATTAGTGGTTTGTAATTCAAAAGATCACTCCTTTTGAAGAGGTATACATCCTAGCTCTTTTGGTACTACTTCTTTCCTATGTTTTCCTACTATTTTGGACTATTTTTTCACCTATGTTTATGGGTTGAAACTTATGGTTTAAGGCCATTAAAGGTAGAGGGGTTGACCACCCTTTTTTGAACCTTGCTTCCTAGGCCTTTACCCTTTCATTACCTTTGTTTGAGCTTTTTGTCACTGAATTTCAGAGGTTTTTCAGAAGATAAAATGTGGTTTTGAAGTCCCAAAAATGGAGGGGTTAACCTATACTCCTTTGGCTTGTTTACTAGCTTACTTGCTCCATTATTTTGGCTTGCTTTTGTAGGTGTTTTTACCTTAATTTCAATGCTGTTTTAGCCTATTTTAGGACTGTTTTAAGTTGTTCATGTCATTTATGCTTTGTATTGCATACTTGTAATGTAACAGTTCTCATAGGTTTGGTGTTTTAGGCATTAGACACCAACCTATTTGAGTTGATTGCATTTATTTCAAGCTTTCCATACTTGTGTTCATCTCTAATCATCTCTGTACTTTTCTTATTTCTTGGCTTGTTCCTTACTTTGAGAGTCGCTTCAAACCGATTGTTTGTTTAAGCTTGAGATAGAGATCATTGTGCTTAATGGTTTAATCTCTTCGGAGTTCATTACCAATGACATGACATCTCTCTCATGCCCAAAACAACTATTTGTTTGACACTTCTTTCCATTAGTGGATTTAATGCTCATTTTGGACAAAATGACTAACAAGAGGTGTTAAAATTGGAATAAAATGGAGGAAGATAATAAAATGGTTTAGGGTTCAATCGGACGTTAATTAAACCCATTGAGTCTTGAGCCGTTTCATATTTGTTAGTGATGAAAACAGTTCAAGAGTCAATGTCAACCGCTTCCCCTGATCAATATCATGATAGGAAGGAGGTTCATGAGTCTTTTATTGTGTATTTATTGAAATTGTATCCCTTGGTTCATAAGTCATCACACAATTAATTTGCGTCGATTGATGGCTTGCAAATCGAGCCTACCCCTCATTTGATTTCTCTGATGATAAGGAGAGGCAGGGTGGACGAACATCCCCTAAGAATGCTCTATTCGTGCTCTGTTTGTTTTCTGTTGCAACAGGAGAAACCCAACATTAGTGGCTGGCAGGCCACCTTTACCGTATGGCAGGCCACTATTAGTGGGCGGTTGACCAGCTTTTTTCAGCCAGGCAGTACTACTTTTTTCATAGAGCAGAGCAGAGGGCGAGATGCAAAACAGTGCAAAGGCATTGTCAGGAGGGAGGGGATTCATGTGTGTCGAGAAGTGGTTTGGAAATACTCTTCAGACCCTGGGAGACGCTAATGATCCTCAGCTAGTCACCTGAAAAGATACAAACACTCCGGTCGGGGGTGCTGGAATTAGCACTCCGACGGACAAGTCAGTTCAGACACTCAAGATAGCTTGTTTTCTAAGTCAAGTGAAGTGATTCTTACATACCTTTCTCAATCCATTATTCCTGTATTTATACCTGTTCCTTTTGGTCCTCGGGGCCAGGGCCTACTTTTTAATCATTGTCCTTTCTATTATTCGGCTCTAAGGGTCTACACTTATTCGGCACATATATTATATTCGGCTTCCCATTCTCGTAGGATACAGCCGATTAATATCAGTCTTCCAATGGTACGCACCTTCTGATTTTGCCATATATTCGGCTCCCACAATTGCCCCCCAAACTCCCCATTGACGGTAGTTAATCGGCGTGTTTGGTCTTGAATTGGAAAAGTTAAAATAGGTCAGGCGGCTTCGCGTACCCCAATACAGATGTCAGAATGCGCACACCTTTTCGGTCATCATTACACTTTCCCGCCTTATCCGTGCGTCTCGCATTTATTGTGATTTGAAATTTCAGTCCTTTCGAATGCACATTTCGTCGAGTATTCGAGACTCTTGGATCGCCAGCGGATATCCCTTCTCTGACTCGCATTTTCTGCAACTCTTCTCTGTCTACCCTCATCCCCCTTGCTCCTCGTAAGTCTTCTTCTCCTTTCTTTGCAATCCTACTTTCTGTTTATTATTTTAATTTTGGCGAACCCTTTATTCCCTGCGAAAATGGCCAAACACTTGAAAGACCTCCTTTCTGAGGGTCGTGTCTCCAGATTCCGGCGACATTTTTCCATCCCCGACGATGTTCATCTATCTCTAGTGACGGACAATACTCTGGATATGGAGAGAGAGGATCGAAATTCAATCGTCTTTCCTCTCCTATCCATTACAGAGGGCGGGGTCCGTTTTCCCCTACATCCATTCCTTAGGGCCGTCCTCCGCTATTGGGGTCTAATTCCTTCTCAGCCCAACGTGAACTTTTTTCGAATCGTAATGGGGATCGTAGAGTTGAACCGGCGCCTCAGGATCGATCTTGGCATTCCGGCCATTCGGCACTGCTATGCTTTAGCCAAATCCGAATAGATTGATTTTGCCTTTCACTACTTTAGATAGAATGATTACTCTGTTGAGCTTTCTACGATTGAATATCTTGGCAATATTGACTTATCATTCTTATGCCGAATAGTTCGTGGGTATTATGCTGAAACGATTCATGGGCCGGCTGGGGCACATAATCCGAATAGATTGATTAATCTGCCCTTGCCCCAGGCGGTGCATGATCATTCGGGCGCCGGATGAGACGAACTTAGGAGTTTTGAAGTCGATTCATGGGCACTACTTTAGATAGAATGATTACTTTGTTGACCTTTCTACGATTGAATATCCTGGCAATATTGACTTATCATTCATATGCTGAATAGTTCGTTGGTATTGTGCTGAAACGATTCATGGGCCGGCTGGGGCACGTAATCCGAATAGATTGATTAATCTGCCCTTGCCCCAGGCGGTGCATGATCATTCGGGCACCGGATGAGACGAACTTAGGAGTTTTGAAGTCGATTCATGGGCCAGCTGGGGCACTTAAGCCGAATATATTGATAGATCTATCTGCCCTTGCCCCAGGCGGTGCATGATCATTCGGGCACCGGATGAGACGAACTTTAGGAGTTTTGAAGTCGATTCATGGGCCGGCTGGGGCACTTAAGCCGAATATATTGATAGATCTATCTGCCCTTGCCCTAGGCGGTGCATGATCATTCGGGCGCCGGATGAGACGAACTTAGGAGTTTTGAAGTCGATTCATGGGCCGACTGGAGCACTTAAACCGAATATATTGATAGATCTATCTGCCCTTGTCCCAGGCAGTGCATGATCATTCAGGCGCCGGATGAGACGAACTTTAGGAGTTTTGAAGTCGATTCATGGGCCGGCTGGGGCACTTAAGCCGAATATATTGATAGATCTATCTGCCCTTGCCCCAGGCGGTGCATGATCATTCGGGCGCCGGATGAGACGAACTTAGGAGTTTTGAAGTCGATTCATGGGCCAGCTGGGGCACTTAAGCCGAATATATTGATAGATCTATCTGCCCTTGCCCCAGGTGGGTCGATCCAGTCGGCGCCGGGCGATTGAGGTTTTCACAATTAATGAGATTGCCTCGAGGGTGTTGCCTCTGTAAAGGATAAATGATTAAAGGTACAACTTTTATGAGCACAGTAAGCAACTGACTCCAGCTTTTGAAGGTATCGTGTGAATGTCGAACAGACTCTTCTTTAACAGCAGAGGGGAAGCGAGGACGCTAGCTGAGCTGGGTGGAGACATGAATCGAGGTGGTGACCCTTCGCGCACAGGGAGTAGGAGTTCCAGGGATCGAGAGAGGCGTCAGTCTCCTCGTTGTCGAAGCAGGTCACCCAGGTGGGACAAGCAGTCGCAGGGCAGATCTTCTCAACCTCGAGTCGAGAGGGGATCTGATGCGAATCCGTGCCCATTAAGCTTTGCGGTATTTGTGGCAAATAGACCCATGACAGAGGTGGACTCGATCGTTCGAGACCTAAATGTAGCGGTCGAGTTTGCTCGACAAATTTTTCCTCCTGAGGTTCAGCAATCAATGGTAGGTCGACAGGACTACGAAGTATTTCGTGAAGGCATTCACGGGGCGGTGAAGGGGCTTTACACTGCCTATGAAATCGGCATGCGGTTGCGTGTTGCCCGCCGAGAAATGAAGAAGAAGGAGGAACGTATTCGAAGTTTGGAGGCTCGCGCGGAGGCGGCTGAGCGCGAGTTAAGGAAGACCAAGGCGGCTCAGGCACAACCCGCCGGGTAGGGAAACCCAATCGTGGAAGAAAGGGTTACCAGTCGGCTCATCAGTACCGCGCTTGCCGATCGTGAGATGGCGAGTATGTTCGCAATGGAGACCGCGAAGGGGAGGGCCTATGAGAAAGGTTTTCATGAAGGCCGAAAAGTTGGAATCGAAAAGACTAAGGAAAAACTTCCCGAAGAAGTTTGCCGATGTGAAAATTGTGGATTTAGGCACGGTTGGATCAAGGCATCTCAAGCCGCGAAAGCTCTTTGAGCGTCGGGCATTGATTCGGCATCGCCACTCTACCACAGTAAACATTTTCCGTTTTCTACTTTTGAAGTCGAGAAGAGTGAGGATGAGGGTGACGCCGTATAAGTATACTTATTGTAAGGTTGAAACGCAGATCACGTTCAAAACTATGTAATTTATTGTTTGTTTTATTGAATAAAAAACGTTCTATTATAAATATTTTGTTGCAGTTCGTATTCGACATGTATGTGTTTCGTTTTATTGTATATATGTTTGAATGAATGTATAAGCATTGATCGGTCCAAGTATCTATTAAGTGTCCAGTGATACGCCGGTTTATAGGCAGGGTCGGCCCATACGTGATAGCCGTTTATTCCTGAATGAGGCCATTGTAACCTGAGGAAGCCGAAAGCCAGTGGGTAGAGTGGCTGCGGCAAATTCAACTCGGCTCAGGGCCTAGATTTTTGGCCAGTGCATGTGCTTCAAAAAGTCGTTTGGATAACTACGCCGTGGCGAATGTCAACCGACGTTTGTCTCATGGAGTTTAGCGTTAATGAAATCGCCTTGGGATTGGGGCCTCGAGATCGCTGCCAGTATTGAAAATAAAAGGAGTGGGCGCTTCGCGCAGATAAACAATCACTTATTTTGTAAGGTGGGATAAGTGGCAATGTTAGTTAGAGAGGCTCGGAGTTCAGCCGAACTTGGTGTTGCAATGGAGCGCGGCAGAGGACCCATCCGTATGGGAGGTAGGGCGTCCAAAAGTTGGCATGAATCTTCAAGTCGTCGAAGCAGATCACCCCGAAAGGAAAGGCAACGACCGTTGGGTTTATCCTTCCTTGTCCTGGATCTTTGCCTTGACATTGTCAATGGTATCAGGGGAAGTTTGGCAATGCGCAAGTCATGGGCTTGGGCACAGTTGGCTCAAGGCATTGCAAATCGTGGAGGACTTCTGGGTGACGGGAGTTGATTCGGCGCTGCCACTTTACCAAAGCGTCTTTTCCCCTTTTTAGCTTTTGAGGTTGAAAATGGGTATTGTAAGGCTCAAATGCGGGTTGCATTTATGTAACAACTGTTTGATCAAATAAAAAGTTTTATTTCAAACATTTGCATCTTATTCTGAATTTTTTATATGCTTAGTTAAGCACCCTATTTCGGATATTGGCGTGTTTTGTTTTGTTTTGTTCGTGCTGAAGGGTACTCCGAATACGGAGGTATGATCTGCCCTAGGGTGTTATGCGCCAGAGGCGTTGCGAATTCGGAGTCTTAATCAGCCCAAAGACATCCTCGCCGATGGGGCTCCGTAACCGGCGTTTCGTATGTGGAGTAAACTGATGAATAGTGTTGCCCTCGAATATAGTTCGATCGGCTTAGTTTAGGCCGATCAGTAGCGGCCTGGCTTGAAAACATGGCCGATTAGATTAATCAACGCAATAAATCTGTTTGAGCGCTCCGAATTCGGAGACTTGATCGGCCCTAAGGTGTCATGCACCAAAGGGGGCTCCGAATCTGGAGTCTAAGGTGTCATGCACCAAAGGGGGCTCCGAATCCGGAGTCTTAATCGGCCCTAAGGTGTCATGCACCAAAGGGCGCTCCGAATCCAGAGACTTAATGTGGCCAATCATGATATCCACGAAGGGCGCTCCGAATCCGGAGGCTTAATCGGCCCTAAGATGTCATGCACCAAAGGGGGCTCCGAGTCCGGAGTCTTGATCGGCCCTAAGGTGTCATGCACCAAAGGGGGCTCCGAATCCGAAGTCTTCATCGGCCCTAAGGTGTCATGCACCAAGGGGGGCTCCGAATCTGGAGACTTAATGTGGCCAATCGTGATATCCACGAAGGGCGCTCCGAATCCGGAGTCTTAATCGGCCCTAAGGTGTCATGCACCAAAGGGCGCTCCGAATCCGGAGACCTAATCGGCCCTAAGGTGTCATGCACCAAAGGGCGCTCCGAATCCGGAGACTTAATGTGGCCAATCGTGATATCCATGAAGGGCGCTCCGAATCCGGAGGGTTAATCGGCCCTAAGATGTCATGCACCAAAGGGGGCTCCGAGTCCGGAGTCTTGATCATCCCTAAGGTGTCATGCACCAAAGAGGGCTCTGAATTCGGAGTCTTCATCGGCCCTAAGGTGTCATGCACCAAGGGGGGCTCCGAATCTGGAGACTTAATGTGGCCAATTGTGATATCCATGAAGGGCGCTCCGAATCCGGAGTCTTAATCGGCCGTAAGGTGTCATGCACCAAAGGGCACTTCGAATTCGGAGACCTAATCGGCCCTAAGGTGTCATACACCAACAGGCGCTCCGAATCCGGAGACTTAATGTGGCCAATCGTGATATCCACGAAGGGCGCTCCGAATCCGGAGACTTAATCGGCCCTAAGGTGTCATGCACCCAAGGGGGCTCCGAATTCGGAGACCTAATCGGCCCTAAGGTGTCATGCACCAAAGGGCGCTCCGAATTCGGAGACTTAATCGGCCCTAAGGTGTCATGCACCAAAGGGCGCTCCGAATCTGGAGACTTAATTGGCCCTAAGGTGTCATGCACCAAAGGGCGCTCCGAATCCGGAGACTTAATGTGGCCAATCGTGATATCCACGAAGGGCGCTCCGAATCCGGAGGCTTAATCGGCCCTAAGGTGTCATGGACCAAAGGGAGGCTTTGAATCGTCAACATGACGAGCGCTACAATGGGGTTTGAGAAATGAATTGAGCGACGAAGAAAAATGGTTTGCATTGCAGAAGTGATAGATGTACAAGTATCAAAGCCCACAGGTCGGGTCAGTGATAGGGTTTTCATAAAATCTCTGCTTGTGCCGATTGCGAGGAGCCACGGATTTCTTCAATGCCATGGGCTGTCGGGAAGCGCACAAGCTGATGATAAGTACTTGGAACGGCCTTCATAATATGTAACTAGGTTCGCCCCATGATGACATTATACGGCGAAGGGAGCTTTATGATCAGGAATTCTACTTTGACCGTTCTGGGGCCCGCTCGAACAGGTAGTATGACCTTCCCTAACGGGTACTCAGGATTCGTATTAAAGCCGAACAATGGGTGAAGCGCCGAAGACAGATCTGACTTGTTGAAGCCGAGTTTGATGAAAGTTTTGTAATATATAACCTCTGAAGTACTCCCTGGGTCTATGAGAATGCGTTCAATGGTGAACCAATTTACGCGTAATTTGATGACCAACGGATCGATGTGGGAAGCTGTTGTGCCGCTAAGATCGGAGTCATTGAAAGCAATTGTCGGAGCTTTTCTGGGCCATTCGGTCGGAATACGTTGCTTTTGGGGGATTGGATACGATTGAATTGTGTGCACGGTTGGGGATGCAGGCAGGCTGTAGATCATATGGATCACGCCAAGTGGAGGTGAGTCCTGCCTCAAGGCTAGTGCCTTGATTGGCTTTCCCTTTCTCACGTACTGTTGCAGTCGGCCATCTTGCACCAGTTCTTCCAGGTGATCCTTTGGTCATTATTGCAGCGATTGGCTTTGACAACTATGTGTACTTCTTGTCGGCATGCCTCGAGCGTCTGCTGTCGACTTGCAGTTGTTCATTCGTCCGGTGGGAGCATTGACCGTTTGATCGGCGAGAGTCCCGCCTTTTGTCTCGTTTAGCGCGTTGCCGTGGCTTAGGGCTCGGAGGTGGCACGAAACTTATTGGTTGAGCAATTTCAGGGGGGGCCGTTTTGTTGGACATTTGTCCGGTTTTTATTCTCAAGGCATCATCTTCCACTTTGCAATACTCTTCAACTTTCTTCATCAACGCCTAGACTGTTTTGTGGGGTCTTCTGGTCAGGGAACTGCGAAGAGCGCTGTCAGGATGTAGTCCCATTTTGAAGGCGGTGATGGCCATGGAGTCGTTGCAAGCGTCGTCGACGAGGTTGAAGCACTCTCAATAGCGCGCCGAATACGCTCTGAGCGTTTCTCCTGACTGGATTTGCATAGCCCAGAGAGAGTTGGCCTGTTTCCGCTGTATCTCGTTGGTGATGAACCTGGCCCTAAAGGATTTCTGTAATTGATGGAAGCTTTTGATCGAAGCCGGCTCCAGCTTGTAATACCACCTGACAGCTAATGGCCCCAGGCTGTTGGGGAATATTCGGCACATGAGGGCTTCGTTGTCTGCATGCAATGTCATGGCCTGCTTGTAGTGACGGATATGATCAGTGGGGTCTGATTTTCCGTCGTAAAGAGTGAATGACGGAGCTTTGAACTTCTTGGGCAGGGCCGCCCTCGCAATCCGTCGGACAAAAGGATCGTGCTGGTCCTCTTCGTCTGAACTGCTTCTTCTGCGCTTGTTCCTTGTATGTGGACTCTTTTCGGAGGAGCTGAAAGTTTCAAATCGTTCCTTCTTGTTGAGCTCCGTGGGTAATGAGTTGGAGTCGCTATCAGTATCCTTTGGTCGGGCTCGAGGTCGTTGTCCACCTGTCCTCGGAGGTCGTTCGGGATCTTGGCGCATGGCTTCTCTGGATTTTGCTACTTCCAGGGCCAAATCTTGACGAAGACGTTCATTTTCAGCGATCATGTTCTCTAGCCTTTGTTCATTCTGCTTTGCTTGTTCCATGATCGCTTGCATTGTCTCTTGCGCTGAAGTCGTTGGTGAGTCGAAGTTCAAGGCGCGTCTTGCAGCGATGGTTTCCTTTCCGAGCATATTTGCTGGAGTGAGGTCATCTCTCTGTGCGGTCTCGTCAGTGGCTGTCGGAGGATCTTCAGTCACGCCTGCCATGGATGTATTTGTGTATTCCCACAGACGGCACCAGTTGTGGAGAAGTGGTTTGGAAATACTCTTCAGACCCTGGGAGACGCTAATGATCCTCAGCTAGTCACCTGAAAAGATACAAACACTCCGGTCGGGGGTGCCGGAATTAGCACTCCGACGGACAAGTCAGTTCAGACACTCAAGATAGCTTGTTTTCTAAGTTAAGTGAAGTGATTCTTACATACCTTTCTCAATCCATTGTTCCTGTATTTATACATGTTCCTTTTGGTCCTCGGGGCCAGGGCCTACTTTTTAATCATTGTCCTTTCTATTATTCGGCTCTAAGGGTCTACACTTATTCGGCACATATATTATATTCGGCTTCCCATTCTCGTAGGATACATCCGATTAATATCAGTCTTCTAATGGTACGCACCTTCTGATTTTGCCATATATTCGGCTCCCATAATGTGCATGCATAAGCCATTTCCTTACTCCTCGGAACCCGTTAGATTTGTTTATAGTAGTATGTTTTTAGTGAACTTGTAATTAATTAGTTAGTTAATTAATTCTATAATGTAACTAATTAGTTAGTTTAATTAATTAATTTGTATTAATTAGTTAGAGTGTGTTGTAGTTATTTAATTAGCTAGAATAGTTAGTTAAATGCAACGTCGTAATAATTAGTTAGTAAGCTTAGCTAATTCATTTATTTGGACCCCTTGTGTGAGGGCCAATTTGTAATAATTAGCTAGTGTAGTTAATTTATTTCATTTGATTTGTAATGGATAGTTAATTTGTAGTAATTAGCTAGGATTCATTCGGACCCTCATGCAGGAGGGCAAACTTGTAATAATGTGTATTCTTCTAACCCCACGTCTTTCTCCCTTTTATTTACCTGCTTGTGTTGGATAGTATAGAGCATCATGTTTACGCATTTCTCATAATTTGCATCCATTGTCTTGTATGCATTAGGCTCGACGCATCATTCTAACAAAGCATTGTATTTATTACTTCTTTGAAAACGTGCTTAAACCGCATGCCATCAAATTGATTCATATGCTATGCTAGTAGCCAGACTTTTAATTGCATATTGCATGTGTTGCATTAGGCATATTTCATTAGTTAGGATCATGCGTTTTTCTAACTATTTTCTCTCTTTTGGCTTGCCTCGGGAATTGTGGTAAGCTTTACTGCTTTAACATGTCGCATGAGTGTGATTGTTGCCATGTCGAGTATAATTACCATAAGGCTAAGTGCTTAAGTGTTATATCTGTTTGAATGCCTATGGATGAAGGCTAATTTCTTAAATTGAGATAATTTGAGTAATGTGCAAATGAGATCACTTTTTCAAGTGGTACATATTCGAAACAATTTTCAAAACAAACATAAATTAAAGTGTTTCAATTTTTACAAATTAGTCTATACTTGTGTGCGTCACATAGTAATGCTAGTCTAATAATTGGAACAAGAGCATATAATGTACATAAGAATCACATCATGATTAGTAGAGGCCGATCTTTGATCGGAGGAGTGGGGTGCTCAATTCATGACCTTCCATTCTCATACCTAAGTTCCTGAGCCGAGACACTTTGGTGATGATGGATAAGTGGTCTTTGGCACGAGTCTCGGGTTTCCTAAATTTCCCAAAAAATATTTAGGTGGCGACTTTGTAATCTGGCAAAGTAGTCTATTTTTGGCATTTTGATTCAAAATTGATTTTCTAAAAGATTTGCCAGATTTGGACTCTTTTGTGTTTATCTATTTCACATTGCACTTATGAGATCAGATTTAGAACCATGGGAGTCCGAACTGTAGGGCTATCGTATCGAAAGGAGCATGAAAAGCAAGCTACAGTGTCTGGCGACTCTGCTAGGGATAGTAGTGAACTTGACTTGTTCTTTGCATTTGCATCTACATTGGTGCGCTTAAGTCACTGTGTTTGCCATATGCTATTCCTGGACGGTTTGCTGGAGGCTTGCCCAAAAGCTTGCCAAAAGGCTGACTGGTCATGGGCTCTGCCATGTTCGGAACACAACCCATGGATCTAGACTACTACTGTACCGTTTGATCCTCCTTTCACTTCTCAGTGTTAGGTGTGAGAAGTATATTAGGTAGTCCTACTGAGGTACCCTTTTTGACCATTTGGCTTAGTTACATATAGAAAAGCCATAGAGATTGTTCCAAACTAGGACAAAATGCTCACCCGAATGCAGAATTGCGTAAAACTGCTTGATTGAATTAATGAAACCCTAGTTTTGTAAACTAGGGCAGGGTAACCCTACCCCCTCATAGGGGTGTTTTGGTTCTCGCTTAACTGGTATGTGCTTTATAGTGAAACTATACAAGAATGTGCATATCAGTTGCAAGGTTGGCATCTGTTTTGGGGTAGAATTCAGTGTGGAGTACAGTCCTACAGCTTTGATCATGTCTATGTTGATAACATCTTAGTTGAGGTGCTGTGCGGTTTCTGATTGCTGCTCTTTTGCTTTATTTCTTTTGTTAGGTAGTTTAAAACCATAGCTTCAGAAAGTTCGGATATCCCCCAAGAACTTTGGACCCGAGTCGGAAGACTTTGTAAGGCCAGGGATCTTGTTCGGGGATAACCTGTGTTTATCTCGCTCTCACCGGTTACAAGACGGATGAGAATCAGACAGAGTTCACCAGTTTAATTCTTACAGCAATCACCTTTCAGCTCACCTATGTCTGGTTTGATTCAAGAACAGTCAGCTACTTCCAGTTCAGCTCAAGAAAGGTTACCTATTCCAATGGCACAGTATCCCCTGACCAATATGGAGGAATTGACACTCCACCTACAGCTAATAGTTGAGACCCTACAACATGATGTGGCCTGTTAGGTCGACGTTATAGCCGGTCAGGTCGAGGTTATAACCAGGCTACAGCAATAACCATTGCAGCCGGTCGTGGCCTCTACATCCCGTGTACCCACCACAACTATCCCAACACCCGGAGCCACTGCTAATACTGCCAATGTTCAAGAAAACTAGGGCAATCTAGCAGAACCTGTCCAGACACAAGCTTCCAGAGCCCCGGTTTATCAAACCGAGGCACTATTTGAGTTCGAGGTTGACCCAGCTGCACTCAAGGTCAACAAACTGGAGAAATTGTTCAAAAGAGCGAAAGGGGTTAACTCCATCCTAGACATAGAGGATGGATACACTAATTCTGTGGTTACATTGCTGGATCGGTTTAAAATGCCACACATTGATCATTTTGACCGTTCTGGGGATCTAATGGTTCACTCGTGACTATTTTCTAATATCTTGCGGCTAATGGGCTTCACTACATTACAGAAGTTGTCTTTCTTTGGTCGCACCATGTCGGGTATAGCGACTATTTGGTATGCTAAGTTGGAAGATTTCGTTAAGCAGAATTGGAAGGAGATGGCCGAAGCCTTCATTGCTCCGCTAAGTTGATGTGCCCTAGCCAATCCATGAACCACCGATATTTGACAATCTAGTTCATTCATTAGCTGGGGCAAGGGCAGATTTCTCAATTTACTCGGCTAAATTTCAAAGCCTTACGCTGATAAGTTGACGTGCCCCAGCCAATCCATGAACCACCGATATTCGGCATTCCAGTTCATTCATTAGCTGGGGCAAGGGTAGATTCGTTAATCTAATCGGCTAAATTTCAAGGCTTTGCACTGCTAAGTTGTACCCTGGCCAATCCATGAACCACCGATATTTGGTGGTCCAGTTCAATCATTAGCTGAGGTAATGGCAGATTCACTAATTTATTCGGCTAAATCACAAAGATACGCAGTTTTTTTATTAGATGTTTAATTTACTCATCTAATGATCTTACATTAATTTATTCGGCTAAATCGCAAAGATACACAGTTATTTTATCAGATGTTTAATTTACTCATCTTATGATCTTACATCCTACTAACGCTGTTAACTAGCACATGCAGTAGACAGAAAGGCAAATGAATTTTCATTAATAAATTGAGTATAGATAGTAGTCATTTTACACATGAAAATTACCCTACATTTAACTTCTAACCGAAGTAAATAAACAAAAATCTACTAACAAAAATCTACAAAAACTATGCACAAAAGATGCCTAACAAAAATCAAAATCACACTCTAGTCAATCTTCAGGGTCAGACTCCAGCGGGTCAACGTCCATCTGCTTGTATGGAATCGACTGTGCCAACGTCACATTAGCGGCAGTGAGGGCTTTGAGCCAGCCGTGTTTGAAGCCCCGATTCTCGAACTTTGGTACTTCCTCCACGTAGTTCTCCAAGGCAGCGTCCTTCCCAGCTTGGAATGCTTTGGAAATCTCAGAGTTGGCTATTTCCTTTGCCTTCTTCGATGCTTCCAAATCAGCTTCCAGTTTGGAAATCACCTCCTTAGCTAACTTGAGCGCGTCTTCGCTCGCGTTTGCCCTTTCTTCGACAGCCAACCTCAGTTGGTCAGAACTCTTGGCCTTTTCTGCCTCGACGTCGGCCCTCGCACGTTCTTCCGCCGCTTTCATTGCCTCGGACTCGGCTCTTAGAGAGGCCTCCACAGCCTTGTTTTTTCATTTTCAACTTTAGCTTTGAGAAAACCGATTTGTTCAATAGCATCATGTTGATGGGGGCCAATCTCGGCTATCCTGCCCGCCGTCTGCAAAACAAGGAATTAGAGTTAAATAAAAAAAATAAAAATAAAAAATATTGGCGGAAGACTGTAGACAAAGCTCAAGTCATATACTGATACGACTGATTGAGCGGCTAATTCTATTGATAGCAAATCCGGCTTTGCTCGAAAAGTTGCTCTATCAACTAGCAAGGAAATTGAAGAGGCCATGCTTAAGGCCACAGCAGGGTCTTTCACAGCCGATGTAGCAGAAGCAATCGGCACGTTCTTTATTCTTGGTTAAACAATAAACGGCACAACCTAGTCCGACTCCTCTATGCGCGGCCATTTATAGGTTAGGTTTTTTGCAGAGTCAGCTTCGAGCTAGGCATGACGCTTTTCCTCTCTCTGCTCGGCCTCCTGATTGCCCTGTTGGTCGACGATTCACTCCGTTTTGGCCGTTTCAATCTGAGCCGTTTCTTCCACAGTAACAGGCGGAGAAGAGTCAGTCACTACAATAGGTGGAGCGTTCATCCTTTTAGATCGGTTGGTCTCAACTCTCCTCCGGGCTGCTATCCTTCGGCATTTTTCCTCCTGGCCATATGCGTGTGCGACTCCTCAGCCAGGTTCTCAGGATATGCGCCGGGAAGGTCCCCTAAGTCGGTAGAAATATCTTCAAAGGAGACGTCCACTTAGCCTGAAGTGGATGGAGGGTTGGATGGACTAAGGCCGGCTTCCTCAAAAGCCAAATTTAGAGCCTCGTCAACTTCCTTCCCGAAGAATATCGGATCTGTCCAAGTTGGACTGATTTGGTTGCTCGGCGACTTCTTCGGCTATTTGCTCGTCCGCCGGCTCCGAATCTGAAGCTTCCAGACCAATTTGGCTAAGGTTTTTGAAGTTCGGGAAAATAAGCACCGTAAGCTACTGTTCGCCCCCTGGAATCGGAATGTTATCCAAAAACGTAGAGTAAGTCAGCTCGTATCTCAGAAGTATGTGGGCCGTCCCCCCTTGCTTTTGGAGGTTTGGATGGCCAAAGAACTGGAGCGCGGTTTTGATTTACGCAAGTACAACGTCATTGGCCGAGACCAGAACTTTCTTCAAATCATTGCCTGCATAAATAAAACGATAAGTGCATGGAAGGTAAGCCGGGTAAATATATATCAAATACACATAAGGAACTATACGACCACCTGGTTCGCCTTTTCTTCTAGGCACATGATCTAGGCGATCTTCACCCTCGTCGAATTCCCAGTTGCCTCGGACAATGACCATGACATCGTCAACACGCTTGCCAGTGCTGGCAAGCATAATCACCAAATGATGGTCGGTGTCCTTAGCCCTGAGAAAGTAGCGGCCCTGCCGGACAGAGGATTTGGCCAAGGCATAACAATGCCGAATAGCAGGGATACCAAGATTGAGCCTAAGGCGTCGATTTAACTCTACAATTCCCATTATGATTCCGTAAAAATTTACATTAGGCTAAGAAGGGATCAGGCCCCAGTGGCGAATGACGACCCTTAAAAATGGGTGAAGGGGGAAACGGACTCCGCCCTCAGCGATTGATAGGAAAGGAAAGATGATTGTACTCTCATCAGCCCTCTCCATATCAATGGTGCTCTCTGCCACGAGTGATAGATGGACATCGTCAGGAATGGAAAAAAGGCATTGAAAACCAAAAACTCGGTCCGCAGAAAGAAGGGTTTTCAAATGTTTTGCCATCCTAGCCAGTTTAGGAAGTATGGTAAACTAAAAACAAACAAGGAAATGGGATTTGAAATTGAGGAGAAGAGAACTTACAAGAAGCGGAGAAGATAATGAGAAACGAGAGGAAGTTGCAGAGGTCGTGAAATGAAGGAGGTATACTGAAAGGAAAACCAGAAGCTTTGCGTATTCAAAAAACATACATTCGAAGGGACAACATAGTTTCAAATCGCATTAAATGAATGAACGAAGGGGCGGGAAATTGTAATAATGCCTAAAAAGCATAGATGTTCTGACACTTATGTTGGAATGAGGTTAACCGTCGTATTTTTTGACTTTTCAAGTTCAAAACCAAACATGCCGATTAACTGGCGCTAGTAGGATGTTTGGGGGGCAATTGTGGGAGCCGAATATCGGTATATATATATATATATATTCTATTCGGCTTTCCTGCATGTACCGATATTCGGCTCCCATATATATATTCTATTCGGCTTTCCTGCATGTATCGATATTTGGCTCCCACAGCCTCCCTCTTCCACCCAAACACAACCCCACAAAATACTGTGCTTTTCACCAGTAGCACGGTCATGACGCCGACCAGTGCTTCCGTTTGCGTCATGAGATTCAGGATCTCATTGACAACAAGGTCATTGCTTCACCTCAGAAACCAAATGTAACCACAAATCCACTCCCATCCCATAATCAAGTCCCTCTACCCCGAAACCTTAACCTGATCCATACATTGGTCACCTCTTATGACCCAACATATATATTATCTTATCCCACCTACCAAAACCAATGCTGTTCATTCTTGAGGGCATAGATCTATGCATGATTGGCGCATTTAAGCCATAATCTGAGCCTCACAATGTGGTGATAATACCCATGGTAAATGAGGGTCTGGCCTCGGAAGGAGGTACTAGTTGGTTGTCGGAGTGTCTTGAGGACTTATCTAAGAGGGTGTATGACCCGAGTTGCTATATTGTGCCTGTGACAACTGTCTCCTTAATTAAGCAAGTTAATTATAATAATTGTGTGCTTAAAGTTAATCGTGTGATTATATGTCAATTATGAATTATGTGCCATATGATATATGCTTGCATTGGTTAGTATTGCATTATTATTATAAACAAATGTGGATATGTATGACCTGTCTGGTTCGTTAATTTTAACTAGTTAGAATTACGAAATTGGATAGGGATTAGATCCTAATTCACCTTAGTATAATCTAATTTAGTGCAATTAAGATTATATGATGATGAGGACTAATTAAACTGTGTGAATTTGATTTGCATTACTTAATGTGATTTATTATTATCCTAAGTTAACCTTGAGGAATAAGAAAAAAAAAAAAAAAAAAGAGAGAAAACAAATCCTACTCATCAATTGGGAACTAATGGAGCTTGCTCTATACTACACGTATAGAGAGAGAGAGAGAGAGAGAGAGAGAGAGAGAGAGAGAGAGAGAGAGAGAGAGAGGAAAGACTTAGTGTATTACTCATCAAGTTGAAGAAGAGATGTAGTGGTCATTGTAGAGAAAGCTTGAGAGAGATGCCTAGAAAGAGAGTTCAACAAGGAGAAAGAAAGGGTTGGAGAAGAACATTGAAGGTAAGGGTCAATCTTCACAAATTAATCAAGTACGGTGAGAATTCTCCACCAAATTTCATGAAATTGAGATACTATACTTATGATCCTTTAGGTGTTGAGTTGAACTAGGATGAAATTCATGTTTAGTTAGAGGTTTGTTCATGTTATTGAGAGCTTAGGACATGCATGTCTTAATATGGAAGAATAGAATGAATTAACTCTTAAATCCACCATGCATGGCATAATTCTTGAATTGGATGATCATTCATTTGTTTTCTTACATGAGATTTCATAATTGAGAAGAACATTCATGAGTATGAAAGATTTGAAACTTAAGGGATATAAGTTTTATGACTAGACAAATCAATTAAAGAATTGAACTTTTTGAATGAATTTGAGACTCCATTTAAAGTTATAATTTTGTTTAAAGTTAAACATGTTGAGCATGAGATGTTTTTGATGAGTTTTGGGCTATGGGGTGCTTGGAAGTGAAGTTAAATTGGTACAAATCTGAGTTGCAAAAAAGAGCAGAATTCGGGCAGTTTTTGGAATAGCACTACACGTTTGGCCTTGGGCCTCGCACGTGCAGAAAATAGGGCAAAGTGGAGCTTGCATACTGAAATATATGCACCTGCGGGAACAGGTGCGGTGCTGGTCACCACACGTGCGGTTGGGACCCCAGTACGTGTGGCCCTTTTGGGCAGACACGGTTTCGTTTGCTATTGGATGTACCACGTATGACCTGTATGAATATGATTGATTGAATTGAACAATTGAACGATTGATTAACAAAAAGATATTGATTGAAAATGTTCTATTGATAATTGATTGTTTCAAATGATATAGGGACATCATTCTTAGCCGCTTTACACAGTTGTTATTCATTGGGCTCTAGCTCACGGTTTATTATATATATGTAGGTGATTAAGCACCGGACTAAGGCTAGTGGCGTCAACCTGAAACTCTATTTTGTCAAGCCAACCATTGTACCTCACCGCGAGGTTCCAAAGTAACACGTGTCTTGGCTTGGGTGTTTTGAATTCACCCTTGTGGATTATGATTATAAACTATATGTGTGTTTTGGTTTTCATACTTCTACTTTGGTGATGGGATTAAGTCCCTAAATTTGTACTATGTTTTTGTGTATGCTTGGAGTGAGGGCTTATGACTGATGTATCCATGACTATACATAAAACTTTATTTTTATTCAGGTCCTCACAGCTCATTGAACGATGTATGCTATTATTGATTGGCTTCTGCCAGCCCTTTATATTGTATTATTGTCATTATCGTTAAAAAGGCCTTCGATAATCACGAATTACTGGCCGATTATGACACTAAACCTATAGGGGTGGGTTTGGATCGTGACAGTGCCAACTAGTCAAACCAAGCCTGAATTGGTGCTACCAATCTCGGTAGACATCAATATGGTCAGGGAGGATGGCCCGAGCCAAGGGTTGGATGATTTGGTAGACCTCGAAGAGGATTTAGACAACCTACAGTTCTTTGATAAGCATGATCAAGGGGATGTACAGATTGGGTGATTTAACCTGAATGGATCGATTGATAACACTGGATGGCTGAGTGATGAGCCAGACAAGGAAGAAGAAACTAGGATGAAACTAGAGGGAAAGAAAGTGGAGATAGCTGCAGTGGCCGGGAAGGCTGATGAGAAAGGAAAACTACCAGAAGACGCATGTGCGGAAAACCCAACACAAGAATTGGGTGTTGTAAACACTGTAGATACTGAACAGAAAGCCGCATTGAGGCAGTTTGAGAGAGAAAGAATCGAAGAAAGCCAGAAAACCGCAACTGTGTGTCTTCCTGAGGGGGCACTTATGCTGAGAAAATGATCCAAGTAGAGTCAGACAACTGTTTGGCAGCAGTTGATGGCGAGTGGTGGGATGACAATGATTTGCATCTGGCCCATACTGATGATGATTGGGGGGACTGCATCCTGGATAATACATGGTATGTTGAGGAGATAGACCATCTAACCCGCAGTGGATGGTACTTTAAGCCACCACACCTTGAAAAATCTAGAAACCCTAGATGTTGATTTGTGATTATGTACCAATTTTAAGTAGAATATAACAATCCCAATCAAACAATCAAAGACAAATCGACACAACGATTTTATGTGGAAAAACCACAATTGGACACCTTCAACTGTGATTAAAAAACCATGGGCAACAGCCACAAAACAATCCACTAAGAAGATTTAAAGGAATTACAGAGGTATACTCTCAATTACCTAGCGAATCCACGCCTAATTGAACCAACCTCTATGTGCCTCTTCCAACCCCGTCTTCACCTCAGAATTGTCTTTACGATGAGCCACTCCAGAATCCACCGAAGCTTCAGGCTCGAATTCTTCAGAATCCACCGAAGAACAACTCTCTCTCTCTCTTGTATATAACAAACAAAACCTTTGATGTACTGTCTTTAAACCATGAGTTGAATACTCAATAAAATATCAAAGAAAACTAACAAAATATCCCCAGATATAAACCTTAAGAACCAAAAAGAAGATCTGGAGGAATTAATTTAGTTTTGGGAGAAAACCATATACTTATAGAAAACAAAAGTAATCCTAGTTTTGAAAGAAAACCAACTTCTTAAAGAAAACAAAAGTAATCCTAGTTTTGAAAGAAAACCAACTTCTTATAGAAATCCTTGTCAACCGGGATTGCCAAGAATAAACCTAACAATCTCCTCCTTTGGCAATGCCGTGACAAAACACACCTAACAAATAAAATCCTAATCACCCCAACCCATAACAGCCAACAAAAGCCAACTTCTATCTCAAGGTCATGATCTGCAAAACAGTTATTAGTGCCACAATCTCCAAATAACTATTAGTGCCACAAGAGTATATGAAAAAATAATAAACATATGACAAGATTATCTTGAAGCATGAGATGGAAAACATGAATAGATGCGACTTGGAGATATTAAGAACATGTAGCATGAAACATGAACAACACCTTTTTGTCACGAATTGACAAAGAAGCTCAATCAACTAAAGCATGATCATAAACCACACAAGCAATGATATGATGATGTAAATATCAGGAGCATGCAAGAATGCAAAGCAACATGCAAAACAACTAAAGCCAATCTTCCTTACCAAACAAATCAAAGTGATCATACGAACAAACTTTTGTAACAATAAACCAAACTCCCCTCACTAAAAACAACCACACACACTGAAAACAGTGAACAAGAAGAAAAAGACAAAAAATAATATGGTGGAGCAGACAAGGAATTTCAGATTAGTACCTTAATACACACAAGACTATCCAAGAAGCACAATTACTTGAAAACACAATGTGCACAACCTCTAGAAAATTCCTCAAAAAAGAAAATGATGCATTATGTGAAAAGCATAGATCCCATGATAAAAGTGTGTGTGTGACTCTTGGAGTTTGACAAACACAAGATTCAAAGCCTAGTAGTGATATGAAAGCTGGACCTCCGACTAGATAATCTAAGCACAATACAGGAAAGTCAAACCACTAGGAATCAAGGGGTATTTGTTGAGTAAAGGCGGAGGCTCCCCCTCAATCAATGAATCCTTTATTTTTTCCTTTTTTTTTTTCACATCTTTTTCTTTTCTTTCTTTTGCACATTGTTTTTTTCTTTCTTTTGCACATATTTTCTTTTCTTTCTTTTGCACACTCATTGGCGGCTGACACGCTCAAGAGTATGGAAACCGAACCAGAGAAGCATGGATATAATAAGGATGGCCTGGTTGGTGACTCGAAGGTAGCCTTTTCCTCATGCCTAGACTACAAAGAACAGAGGGGAAAGCCATGGAGATGCAAAAAGATGGAAGGTGGTTAAGAGACTCAACATCACCCATGATGTGCTAGTATAGGTCAATTCCTCTAGAAAAACAAAAGATACAATGCCAGAAGTCCATAGAAAAAAATAATCACTAAGGCGAAAGACTCCGATATTTGCTAATCCAAGAGTGTGTACAGAATGAGACATACTAATCAAAAACACACACTCCAAAATGAGTAATGACCACAGAAAGCACACACATATTAATATGTAATGGATATTCTTATCAATTCCAATATGCACCAAGGACCACTCAAAAATTTCAAGCTTGCAAAACTATACTAAGAAAATCTTTTTGGATATTTTTGTTTTTTTTTCATTTTTTTTTTTGGAAAAATTGAAAAATTCTAGAAATCCCCAGATGTTGATTTTTTTTCTTTTTCTAAACAAAGCAAGACATAAAACGAACATGCACAAATATTTTTTTTCATTAAAAAAAACACACAGAAACCCAAAAACTAAGACAAATAAACAAATTAACACAAGTCAAGTTTTCTCACCCAAACCGCTTTAGTATAAACAAAGTTGTGAGCATTGCGGTTCTTGGATGGTGTCTTGACGTTGTGGTTCCCTTTGTTTTCAATGGGAACCCGTCTTGACTTGGTTTCCAACTTCCTATTTTTAGTTCTAGGCAAATACACTCTCCCATGCAACTTATAACAATAAGGGCGAATATGACCATGCATACCACAATGATGACAAATAAAAACAGAGTGTACCTTCTTTTCTTTGGCCTTACCAACTCTAGGAAGTTTGAGAAGTCCATCCTCATGTTGAATTTTTTGTTCTCCCTTTCCTTGAGTTTTTGTATCACAAGATGTGGAAGCCTCTGTTTTTGCTCTTTCTTACCACCAAAGCCAATGCCACTCTTGTCAGAACAAATTTGTTGAGACCCAATGATATTGTCCAAAGTCTTTGATCCTCTGTTCCAAAGACCAATGGTAGCCATAGCACACTTGAGTTCTTCCTCTTTCTTGATCATTAGTTCTTCCAAAGCAACTTGAGACATCTCGAGAGTTTCAATCTTTTCTTCATATGTTGCATAGATTTGCTGTAGCTCATTCCTCTCTGTCTCACAAGTCAAGAGTTTTGCACAAAGAGCTTGTCGATCATTAGAAATCTTAAGGGCATCATTCCTAGCCTCGGAAATCTCTTTCTTTAATTTGACATTCTCACTTTCACATGCTTTGAGTTTCGTAGTGAGTTTGTCATTCAATTTGGATAACTTAAGAGATTCCTTATACAACTTTTCATAAGCTTGCTCAAGCTCTTCATCATCACTTCTTGAGGATTCATCATCAGTGGCATTCTCAATCAGGCTCTTTGAATACTCTGTTCGTCCTTCAGTTTCGGAAGCCGCCATGAAAGCAAGGAATTGTTTATGTCCCTCTTCACCTTGATCTTCGTTGTCACTTTCATCTTCATCTGATTCTGATTCATCATCCCAAGTGATGGCGAGGGCTTTCTTCTTCTTCAAACGAGTGGGGCATTCTGAAGCAAAGTGGCCAAATCCTTGGCATTCATAGCATTGGACTCTTTTAGAGTTCTCTTGTATCTTTCCTTTCTCCTTCTTGGCTATAGAATTAATTTTGAGTTTATCTTTGCCTTTAGATTTAGGAGTATGAGTAGGTTCCAAAAGATTAGGATTCTTTTTCAAAAAATATTTTTTAAATTATTTAACAAAAGCAGCCGTAATCTTGGAATCTATTTCACAATCCTCATTAGAATCCTCTCCAACTCTATGAGCACTACTGAAAGCAATATCTTTTTGTTTCTTTTTGAAATTCCTATGTGCCTCATAAGTTTGGAGATTTCCGACCAAGTGATCCAGCTTGAGGTTGTCAACATCTTGAGCCTCCTCAATAGCTGTAACTTTTGGTTGGAACCGATCGGGCAAGGATCTCAAAATTTTTCCCACAACTTTGGATTCTGGTATTTTTTTCACCTAAATGGAAGCTGGAATTAACAATGTCACTCAATTTTGCATAAAATTCATCAAAGGTCTCACTATCTTTCATTGAAAGGTTTTCGAAACTAGATGTGAGCCTTTGAAGTTTTGAGCGTTTAACAGAAGGAGTGCCCTCATGAATAGTTTGTAAGATATCCCAAGCCTCTTTTGCGACTTCACAATTACAAATAC
Organism: Camellia japonica; assembly: GCA_030407325.1. Lineage (NCBI taxonomy): Eukaryota > Viridiplantae > Streptophyta > Magnoliopsida > Ericales > Theaceae > Camellia > Camellia japonica. Next base: position 66,013,305 of record JAPPVO010000017.1, read on the forward strand.
GACTAAACTCTTCAGGTGTGACAGCGCAAAAAAGAGAATTGATAGCTTTATTATTCCAGCTACTATTTTGGTAATCAATTGTGTCCCACTTATCAATTGGTTTGGGGAAACTTACTCCATCAATGGTAATCGTTGGTTCAGTCCACCCATACATGACAGATTACCAAACTTTTTCATTAATAGATTTTAAAAACGATCTTATCCGAGCTTTCCAAAAAGAATAATTGGATCCGTCAAGTAGGGGTGGTCGAACCATAGAATTTCCCTCACGAATTGTATCCATTATCACAAATCAAACAAGATCTCATTCTAAAAGAATTTTTTAAAAAACTAGAACGACCCGCTTTGATACCAATTGAAAAATCTAGAAACCCTAGATGTTGATTTGTGATTATGTACCAATTTTAAGCAGAATATAACAATCCCAATCAAACAATCAAAGACAAATCGACATAACGATTTTACGTGGAAAAACCACAATTGGACACCTTCAACTGTGATTAAAAAACCACGGGCAACAGCCACAAAACAATCCACTAAGAAGATTTAAAGGAATTACACAGGTATACTCTCAATTACCTAGCGAATCCATGCCTAATTGAACCAACCTCCATGTGCCTCTTCCAACCCCGTCTTCACCTTGGAATTGTCTTTACGATGAGCCACTCCAGAATCCACCGAAGCTTCAGGCTCGAATTCTTCAGAATCCACCGAAGAAAAACTCTCTCTCTCTCTCTCTCTCTTGTATATAACAAACAAAACCTTTGATGTACTCTCTTTAAACCATGAGTTGAATACTCAATAAAACATCAAAGAAAACTAACAAAATATCCCCAGATATAAACCTTAAGAACCAAAAAGAAGATCTGGAGGAATTAATTTAGTTTTGGGAGAAAACCAACTACTTATAGAAAACAAAAGTAATCCTAGTTTTGAAAGAAAACCAACTTCTTAAAGAAAACAAAAGTAATCCTAGTTTTGAAAGAAAACCAACTTCTTCTAGAAATCCTTGTCAACCGGGATTGCCAAGAATAAAACCTAACACACCTGGATTAAGCAGAGCCATTGGCAAAGGACTGGAAGGTTGAGAAACAGAAGAGAAGTAGTTGGAGGAGGAGTTAGTTTTGAAGTAGTTCAAGAAAATCCAAGTTGATATCTCAATCTGGGACTTCTCATGGCCTCACGAGTGCACTGACATGTAGTATTGTCAGCAATGGACAAGGCTAAATTGTCTATTGATACTATGCTCGAGCAACTTGTGGGCTTGGTCTTTCTGAGTAGTGCCAAGCCAATGCTCACTTTCTCGGACAAAAAGCTGCCGTCGGAGGGCTTGGTTCACAACAAGCTGTTATACATCTCTGTGGAATGCAGGGAGAAATGGGTAACGGTGGTGTTGGTAGATGCCGGTTCTGCCATTAATGTTTGTCCGCCCTGTACTGCCTACGCAATTGGCCTTAAACCGGACGACTTTATCCCCACAGCCCAAGTGATATGGGCGTTTGATAACACAAGCACAAAAGTCATGGATACAGTGAAAGTATGAGTTCAGGTGGGCCCATTTGAGCAAGAGATTGAGTTTCATGTTTTGGATGTACCGGCTACCTTTAACCTGCTATTAGGGAGGCCTTGGTTACATCACGTGAATGCTGTGTCCTCCACCCTCCATCAAATGTTGAAGTATCCTCATAGGGGAGGAGTACCAATTGTTTTTGGGAATTCATCTATCCATCCACCTCCAGAGGTGACTACGCCAGTGCTAGATCAATCATAGGGATGAAGATGTGTTCCTCTCGGGATTCACTCTAGTTGAAGCCCGGGTATTGCAAACAATTCTAGTCGCGGATGAAGGCATATATGTCAGTGCCCAGTCCATCTACTTTATGAACAAATTGTGGGATGTTCCAGGAATGGGACTTGGAAAGAGCGGGCGAAAAGGTGATGCAGCATCGATAGAGGTGCCACACAACCTGCATACCTTTGGACTGGGCTATGTGCCCACTAAAGGGTATTGGATAAGAAAGGGAGAAGAGATAAGGGGTAGGGCCAAAGCCAAGAGTGCTGGGAAGCATTATGAGTTCGTCCACGGGCCAATTCGGGGGACGCTGAATGGCCGTTTTGTTTGAGAAGGAGAAGATTTCTCTTTTTGTGACTTTTTTGAGCCTTGGGTAAATTCCTCAAAGAAGTGCGTCCTCGGATTCGAGATTTTCTTTGATCTGCAGCTATAGGACAGTGATGAGGAAAGGGCTGGACCAAGTATCAAAGTTAGCCAAAGCACGAAAGATGACTCAAATAGTAGCGAGGCTAAAGTAGGGGCAGCACCGGCCAATCTCTTAATAGATCTTGCGGCTGACCTAGAGAATTTGGGGGATAACTTTACTGTCTCCATGATCGGGGAAGAACCGGGTGTGGACCCAACCAGTGGTATTTTGGATGCATGAAAGGCACTGTGTCTGGATTCCAAAGTCCTGGAGGAGGGCTTTCTTTTCAGTTTTGAATTAGGTGATGAACCAGAATTGGATTCCACTGAGTCTGTGGGGTCGGGATCATATTCGAGTCAGTTCGGGATGTCTGAGTCTGGTATTTTCGGAGGTGGTAACCCGGATACCAAAGTCCTATCTAGGTCTTCATAGCTTTTCTTTTGAGTCTGTAACCGAAGATCTTTACCTATTGAATGAAAACGCTGCAGATTCTGTGTACTTCTCTGTGTCGCTGGTTTATGTTATTGACCAAGATTTTCAGAATTTTAACAAAAACGAAGAGGAAGAAATTCCTTTGGCTTTGAAAAACTTGATTAATCGAGAGGAGGAGAGGTGTGCTAAGCCGTGTATTGATGAAATCATTGCCATTGATGTGGGTACTAAGAAGGATCCGCACTTGGTCCAGATCAGGTCCACATTGTCTTCGGAGGAACCAAGCGTTTAATCGCTTTATTAAAAGATTTTAAAGATATTTTTGCATGGTCCTACTGTAGCTTAACTTTTTATGCTCCTTTTAGATATGACTAGCCCTACAGTTTGGACTCCCATGGTTCTGAATCTGATCTCACAAGTGCAATGTGAAATAAATAAACACAAAAGAGTCCAAATCCAACAAATCTTTTGGAAAATCGATTTTGAATCAAAATGCCAAAAATGGACTACTTTTCCAGATACAAAGTCGCCATCTAAATATTTTTGGAAAATTTAGGAAACCCGAGACTCATGCCAAAGGCCACTTATCCATCATCTCTAAGATTGTCTTGGCTCGAGAACTTAGGTATGAGAGGGAAATGTCATGAATTGAGCACCCTACTCCCCGATCAAAGATCGACCTTTACTAATCATGATGTGATTCTTATTTACAATATATGCTCTTGTTCCGATTATTAGACTAACTTACTTTGTGATGCGCAAACAAGTATAGACTAAGTTGCAAAAATTGGAACACTTTGATCTCATGTTTGTTTGAAAATTATTTCGAATATGTACCACTTGAAAAAGTGATCTCATATGCACATTCCTCAAACTATTCTAATTCAAACAATTAGCCTTCATCTACAGGCATTCAAGCGAATATAGCATTTAAGCACTTAGCCTCATGGTATTCATGCTTATCATAGCGACAATTACACGCATGCAATGTGCTAAAGTAATAAACACTTACCCCAATTCCCGAGGCAAGCTAAAAGAGAAACTAGTTAGAAAAATGCATGGTCCTAACTAATGCAAAATATGCCTAATGCAACACATACAAGATGTAATTAATAGGCTTGGCTACTAATATGGCATTTGAAACAACTTGATAGAATGCAGTTTCAACACGTTTTCAACGAAGTATTTAAACGACAATGCTTAGTTAGAATAACGAGCCGAACCTCATGCATGCAAAATTGTGGAGAAGTGGTTTGGAAATACTCTAAGATCCAGTGAGACGTTCTTGATCCTCTAATTGTCACTTGAAAAAGGATGCACACTCCGGTCGGGGGTGCCGGAATTAACACTCCGACGGACAAGTTAGTATGCTCTCAAGTTTACTTCTATCTCAAGTTATTTCATTTATTCTCACATACCTTTCTTTGGTTGATGTTCCTCTATCTATACTAATATCTGGTCTCAGGGGTCGGGTCCACTCTTAATCCAACACATGATTGCTTATTTGGCCTTTTAGTCACATGCCAAGTCCTATTCGGCTCCTTATATGGCCGATTGCATGGCTGATTTGAATATCTTGGCTTCAGGACCCCTTTGGACAGAGCCGAATCATCTTTGTCCTGATAAATCTTCAGATACATTTGGCTTTCCTTAATATATTATTATTCGGCCCCACAATTGCCCCCCCAAACATCCAACTAATGCCAATTAGTCAGCATGTTTGGTTTTAAACTTGGAAAGTCAAAAATACGGCGCTTGCACTTCTTCCAATATTGAAGCGTCAGAACGTCCACGCTTTTAGTAATCATTATAATTTCCCGCCCCTTCGTACGTGTCGTTCATTTAATGCGCTTTGAAACCATGTTGTCCCTTCGAATGTATTTTTTTTGAATGTGCAAGGCTTCTTGGTTACCTCTCAACATTTCTCTATCATTTCGCGACCTCTGCAACTTCTATCCATTTCCCATGGTCGTCTTTGCTCCTTGTAAGTTCTTCTTTTCTTCATTCTAACTCCCATTTCCTTGTTTGTTTCTAGTTTAGAGTACTTTCTATTCTGGCTCGGATGGCGAAACATTTGAAAGCCCTTCTTTCTGCAGATCATGTTTCCACTTTTCGATACCATTTTTCTATTCCTGACGATGTCCATATGTCACTCATGGCAGAGAGTGTAGTTGACATGGAGAGGACCGATGCGAGTACGATCATCTTTCCACTTCGGTTAATCGCTGAGGGCAGAGTCCGTTTCCCCCTTCACCCGTTTTTGAGGGCCATCCTTCGCTACTAGGGTCTACTCCCTTCTCAACCTAATGTAAACTTTTACCGAATCATAATGGGAATAGTAGAATTAAACCATCGGCTTAGGCTAAATCTTGGAATTCCTGCTATTCGGCATTGTTATGCCTTGGCCACATCTTATGGTCGGCAGGGTCACTACTTTCTTAGGGCTAAGGACACCAACCACCATTTGGTAACTATGCTTACCAGCTCTGGCAAGCGTGTTGATGATGTCATGGTCATTGTCTGAGGCAGTTGGGAATTCGGCGAGGGCAAAGATCGCCTAGATCCTATGCCTAGACAAAAAGGCGAACCAAGTGGCCGTGTAGTCCCATTTTTCCAAGCATTTCTTATACGTTCATTCAGCTTAAATCCCATGTACTAATCATTTCAGTTTGTGCAGGCAACGATTTGAAGAAAGTACTTGCTTCAGCCGACGACGTTGTACTTCAACAAGTCAGAACTGTGCTAGAATTTTTTGGCTGTCCCAACCTTCAAAAACAAGGCGGGCCGCTCATATACTGTTGTGATACGAACCTACTTACGCCACTTTTTTGGCTGCGGATAACATTCCGATTCCGAAGGGTGAACAACAGGTAATGGCACTCATTTTCCCGAACTATAAGAACCTTAGGGAAATTAGTGTTGGAGATTCGGATTTGGAGCAAGGTGACGTTCGTGATCGGATCGCCGAACCAAACGAGGTCGATTCGGAGGAAGTTGACGTGCCTCTCAACTTGGCTTTTGAGGGGGTCAGCATTAACTCTCCGTCCACTTTAGGCCAGGTTGACATATCGTTGGAAGATGATATTTTCACCAATCTAGGAGATCTTCCCAGCAAGGATCTTGAAAATATAGTCGGGGTGTCATTTGTACAGATGGCCAGAAGAAAAAATGTAAGAAGATGGTGGCTCGAAGTAGGGCCGAGGCTGCCAGGTCTGAGCCCCACCACCTGTTTAGATTGATTCTCTTCCTCTGGCACCAGTTGAGGCTGAAACTTCTCCAACTTTTGTTGAAGAAACAGAGCAAGTTATTGTGGATGAGTCGGCTATTGAGTAATCGGACAAACAATTGGCCAAATAGAAAGGGGAAAAATGCCTCGCCGAGATTGGAGCTGATTCCTCTGAAGACTGAGTCGATAAATGGCCACGCATGGAAGAATCGTAAGATTTAACGTCGCTGTTTATTATCCAACATAAAATAAAGAACACGTCGGTTTCTGCTGACAGATCGGCTTTGAAGGACCCAGTTGTGGCCTTAAGTGTGACCTCATTGATATCCTTGCCAATAGACACGGCCGCATTTCGTGCAGAGCCGGACGTGGTGTTGATAGCGCTAGCTACTCAGTCAACGATATTGGTATATACTTCACGTATTATTGTTTTTGTTAAATAATGCCGATGAACTTACGCGTGCTTTGCTTCAGGCAATGAGCAGGATCGCAGAGATCGGTCGCCGTCATTACGATGCCGTTGAGCAAATTGGCATACTTAAAGCCGAAATTGAAAGCAAGAAGGGCAAGGCTAAAGAAGCATTGGCCGAACTGGTAGTGGCATCTCTTAGGGCCGACTCTGAAGCCAAGAAGGCAGAGAAAGAGCGAGCAAGGGCCGACGCCAAGGAAGAGAAGGTTAAAATCTTAGATTTTCTCAGGATAGCCACTGAGGACAAAGTGAACGTTAGTGAAGAAGCACTAAAGCTAGCCAAGGAAGCGATTGTGAAGCTGGAGGCCGATTTGGAAGAATCGAAGAAAGCGAAAGAAATTGTCGACTCTGAGGTTTCCAAAGCGTTCAGTGCCGGCGAGACCGCTGCCTTGGAGAAATATGTAGAGGAAGTACCTAACTTTGAGAATCGAGGATTCAAACACGGCTGGCTCAAAGCTCTGGCGGCCGCTAATGTGGTATTGGCGCAGCCAATTCCATATAAGCAGCTAGAGGTTGAGTCGTTGGATTCTGACCCTGAGGAATAAGTAGTTTAGTGTAATTTTGCTTTTTGATTAGTATTTTCTTGTATGTAATTTTTTGTAGATTTTTGTAAGGCAGTTTTCATGCGTAAAATGATGACTGATTGTACTCAATTTATTAATGAAATTGTCTTTTTGTCTATTTTTTGTGTGCTAATTTAAGAGTGCAACGCCAGTAGGCGATAATTTGTCAAAATAAAACGCATCTTAATTCGGCTATAAAATTGTATGCCGAGCTCAATAGTTTGCTAGTTTGGACAAGTTAATGCCGAATAACATATCTTGTAGCGTGTGACCTATATAAAATGTATTATCATTCAGCTATATCCCCAAATGCCGATTACAGTGACGCCCTTGCCCCATTTGGGCATACCGTTCCAACATCGAATAACATGTGTCCCTTACAGGTTGTAACTTGTGAACAAAATATTCGGCTCAAAGCTAAACGTCTGGCCAAATGAGGTAACGTATTATCATTCGGTACCAGATGCCAATTATAGGGACACCCTTACCTCATTTGGGCATACCATTACAACACCGAATAACATGTGTCCCTCACAGGTTGCAACTTGTGAATAAAATATTTGGCTCAAAACTAAAAATGAGGTAACGTATTATCATTCGGCTATATCACCAAATGCTGATTTCAGTGACACCCTTGCCTCATTTGGGCATACCGTTACAACGTCAAATAACATGTGTCCCTCACAGGTTGCAACTTGTGAATAAAATATTTGGCTCAAAGCTAAACGTTTGGCCAAATGAGGTAACGTATTATCAGTCAGCTATATCACCAGATGCTGATTACAGTGACGCCCTTGCCCTATTTGGGCATACCGTTCCAAAGCTGAATATCATGTGTCAACCTGGACATATTTCAAACCCTACAACAGATGTGGGTTTGAAATATTTAGTATTTAAGAAGCTGTGGGAGTTGTGGAACGAATCTGGCACAGACGACGATAATCGACAATTAGAGGAAGAGCAGAAGCGTGAGTTGGACCATAGATGTCGCAGAGGCTGTTCTTCAATAGTAAAGGAGAAGTAAGAAGTTTGGTTGAACTAGACATTGGAATGCATTGCGCTACTGGAGGCGAAGCTCAAAGAATGGGGGAAATGGCAGCAGAAGGGAGGGAGAGACATTGGTCACCCAGATGTCAGAGTAGGTCCCCTAGAAGAGGTGACGCAGCGAAGTCTTCCAGGCATGGGGTGCAACAACGAGGGGGATCAAGGAGTCATACAGGTAATTAAAGTGTTACGCGAGGTGAGCCGAGCAAAGCTCTGCACCTGTTGAGCTTTTCGATTTTTGTTGGGAATAAACCGATGACTGAAGCGGATTTGATCGTCCACGATCAAAATGTGGCAGTCAAGTTTGCTTGACATATTTTTCCGCCCGAAGTCCAGCAATCAATGGTCGGTCGGCCTGACTACAAAGTGTTTTGGGAGGGCGTCCACGGAGCGGTGAGGGGTCTATACACCTCTTATGAAATTGACATGCATTTTCGTGCCGCGTAAAGGGAGATAGAGCAAGTCAAGTTAACCCGATCATGGTGGAAAGGGTAAACCAGCGACTCTTAGATCATGCCTGTAGACGTCCCCGAACGTCCCGGGAGGGAATATCCCGTTTTGTTCATTGGGCTCACTACAGTTCAGGACTCAATGTCACGGTCCTGTATCTAATATCGCAGAGTGCAATGCAAGACCGATGAATCATCAAAGAGTCCAAATCCGGCAAATCGTTTTTGAAAAACAGATTTTTGGAAAGAAGTGCCAAACATGGACTGCTTTGCCAGATACAGATTCGCCACCTAAATATTTATTTTGGGGGTAATTTAGGAAACCCTGACTCGTTGCCTAAGGCCACGTGTCCGTCATCACCAAAGTTGCCTCGGCTCGGGAACTTGGGTACGATTGGGGAAGGTCACTTCGTGAGCACCCCCGCTCGCCCGATCAAAGATCGGCCTCTACTAACCATGATATCAAGTTTTGAAAACATCATGTGCTCTTATTCCGGTTATTAGCCTAAAATTGCTATGTGATGCGCACAACACACAAGTATAGACTAGATCGCCTAATTTGGAACAAAGCATTACATATCCGTTTGTTCGGAAAAATGGTTTGAGTTTTGCTACTCGCAAGTAGGCTAAAATACGGATTTCAATGAATTGTCCCAATTCAAGCAATCCAACCTTCACCCACAGGCATTCAGGCATATCACATACGCAAATAACCTCATGGTAAGCATGTTGTCATGGCAACACTCACACACATGCAATGATGCTAAAGCATAAAACTCACCTAGTACTCCGAGCCAAAACAAAAGCCAGTTAGTAATCAAATGCATGATCCTAGCTCATGTTAAGATGGCTAATGCAACGCATGCAAAAATGCAACTAGAAATAGGCTCGGCTATTCTAAGATGGCATATGAGATGCAATAGATAGTATGTATTCAACTTGGAATTGAAAATACAATGCAGTTAGTATGATGCGCCGAGCCCGGTGCATGCAAGACAAATGAATGGATGCAAACATGCGAGCATAAGTATGCTAATTGAAACATGCCCTAATCTAACCATCGTAAGCTAGTAAATAAAAGGGAAAAAGACGTGGGGTTGGAAGACATGCACACACGCACGCACGCACACACTTATTACACAATTGCCCTCGCTCGGAGGGTCCGAAAGAATAATACAGGCCAAATGAATAATTAACTAATTACAAAAACTCTAATCAATTAACAAATTAATTGCAAAACAAAATCTAAGTATGAAAACTCAAAAGGCCGCCGCAGCTAGGCCCGGAATGATGGGATGATGCATGTTCGGTTTGCCGTGCTCGGAAACTCGTTGCCATGCCACAGGTTGCCTCTGTCTGCACTGTTTCATGCCTCTGAAAGCTGCACAAATCCCAAGGCTGCTTCTGAATCACTCCCTGAGCATTATGGGATGCCACCGGCCAAGATAGAACATTACCGGCCATGGAAATGTGGCCGTCGGCCAAAAATTGGACCACTGGCTGGAGACTGATGGTCGGTCGGCACTAAAAGTGGCCGGCCGGCCATTTCTTCCTGCAGAACACTGGTTTTGCTGCAACAGAGGACAGACAGTGCATGGCATAGAATTTACAAGACAATGTATGCACAACCACCCTCCCTATCATGCTATGGACTCAAGGGAGTATGGCTCTTGACTCTCGGACCACCAATCACGCATTTCAATGCATGATGGCCCGAGGAGCCAAGTGTGCAATTTGATATCAAATGAAATGCACATAAACACATAAAGGACCCCAACCTCTATCATGGTTGATCAAGAGGCAAAGGATGCAAGAATGCAAGCAAAACCAATGCAACATGATCATGTTAAGGTAACAAGCATGTCAAATGCAATGCAACCTAGACAAGCATGCAACATGCAACATGGACATTCAAGCATGCAAGGTAAACATGTGACAACATGTGAGGATAGGCAAGCATGTAACAACATGCAAGGGATGGTCTTACACTAACATGGGTAGCTCTCAAGAATGCCAAAATCAGTGGCCAACCATGATGAAAACTAGGCACCAAAATGCACACAAGCATGCACAATGCAAGGGCTCAAGCCTAAGGCACAAAACTCAACTCTCCAAGAGCATGGCAAAGATGAAACAATGAACACAATGGCATATATTCCAGCTCTGAAATAGCATACAAAATGACTCCGAAATGATGCAACAACTCACACGAAGCATGTTGGATGGCTTAAGCATTGAAAATAGTGAAGTGTGTTACACTATAGGTATGCAAAGCAAGCATCGTTCGACCATGGGGCCTCAAAACCAGAGCTAAGGCAGCCCAAATCATTAACAAAATCAGTTTAAAACATGGCCAAAACATGCTAGCATCAAGGGCCAAAACGACATGCAATGTGAGCTAGTAAGCACGGTTTACACTACAAGCATGTGAAGCAAATGAGGGACCACCAAACCAGCCAAAAACAGTTTCAAGGCATGCCAAAATAAGCCCAAAAGGCCACTGAAACATAGTCAACACATGCTAGAATGGGGTGCTCCTTTGATAGGCCATGAAAGGGGTTACTCTACACATGCAAGAAGCAATCAAAAGTGGACCAAACCAGCTATGGAAAGAGTCTAGGAAAGTCCCAAAAGTCACCAAAAAGGGCTTGAACCAAACCTCCAAATGATCTAAACATAGGCTCCTTTGTAAGGCCAAAAATGCCAACAAACAAGACAACAAGGGAGAGGGTCACCCCTCTCTGATTTAGGCCCTCAAAACAGCAAGCCTACCACTGAAAATCCACTGGATTTTAGTGGCTAGGAGGCCAAGCAAAGATCAATACAAAGGCTTCAAGGTATGGCACAAAACAAGGCCAAAACAAACATGCAAGAGGGTAAACGACCCCCAACAGTAAAATGACCTTAAACAAACATGATAAGGACCTCAAAAAAAGACTTTTTTCAGTTTATACCAAACCTCGAATATGCTTGCAAGTATGGCTAAAAAATGAAGCAAAGTAAAGCCTTAAAAGGGAGATGAAGCATACAAAGGGGGTAGATGACCTCTAACAGAAAAATGTCCTTAAACAAACTTCAAGAGAAGCTCAAAATAAGACCTTTTCTAGTTTATGACAAAGCTCGAAAATGCTTGCAAGTATGACTAAGCTATGAAGCAAGATAAGCCTTAAAAAGGGGAAAGAAGTGTTACCCTTGTAGACCAACAAAGACCAGCAGCCTCTGGACCCAGAAACTCAACCCTTTAGCCTCTGAAAACAAGCTTCAAGAACCTTAGAGTGATGGTGGAGGGGTTATGCTAAGAGTTGTAGTGCAATGGGGCCAAGAACCTCACACTTTTGAGCTAAAATGGAGGAGATATAGAGAGACAAAGAGGGATATATGTGTATATGCCCTAACCAAGTTCTGAACCTGGTATAAGGAGAGGGGAGCTTTCCTTTATAGAGCCAAGGGACTAAAGCTTCTCTTAGAAGTTTCAAACCAAGAGCAAAGATCCTCCATACACGTGTATGGAGGATCCAATCTGTGCCTCCAGCTGGCACAACTGGCATCCATTCAATTTGTAGAACACGCTGGAAGGCCGCCGGCCAGAAAAATTGGTCGGTCGGCTACTATAAATGGTCGGCCTGCTACTTATTTGGTCGGCCGGCACATTTTTCTGGTCGGTCGACACATTGTTTGGTCGGCCGGCAGGAAAAATCTGCTCTGCAGGTCCAACTTCAAACGGGCATAACTCCTTCATATGGACTCATTTTTAGGTCATTCTTGTGTCCAAATTGAAGCACCGGAAGTAAGATTTCCAATGGCACCAGCCTTGCATCAAAATTCCAACTGTGAAAAAAGTTATGCTTGTTTTGGTGAAGGTTGCTCAGTTTCGGTCCAACCGGGATGATGCCCAACTTCAACCAATCATATCTCCCCCATCCGGACTCGGATTTAAGAGATTCTTGAATGCAAACTGAAGCCCCGGAAGTCTTCTTTCCAACGGTGGTAGCCTCATAGCTTAACTTCAAGTGCATAGACAGATAAGCCTGATTTAGCGAGGACCGCTTGACTCTCTCTCTTAGCGGTTCATACCCAACTTCTTCCTCAACTAGGTTTCTTCTCTCTTCTCCTCTTTTCTTCAACTCCAAACCCCCGAACAAGGTGTTTTGAAAGATTTTTCAAAGATTTCATCTCTCTTTCATTCATTTCCACTTTGTCCTTGCTTGGTTTATCGAAAAGCGCATCATTTGACAAAATGTGAGCCTCGGAACATTGTAGAAACTTTATTTCAAAAATGTTTTGAAAGAGAGGGTTTTAAGGTCTAAAAACCATCCAAAATAGCTTTGGTCCAAAATGGGGTGTGAAGTTGAGATTTGTCTCTCTCCTTGCCGAAGAAACTGAATCTTTGCCCTGCACACCTTTCTCCACCAAGTAAACCATCAGTAATGCCCAAGTCTTGAGGGCGGTCAAAAATGGGGTGTCTACAATTGCCCCTCTTTGACAGAGCTCGAAAGTCATGAAATGACGTGAGTGAATGTCAAAGCCCAGAGACCACCCATTTTTGACAAGGGCGAAGACTTGGACAAACAAACAAAATACCGATAAATAAATGGTTGCGCCCGCAGGCTGCCTACGTATCCATTTGCAAGGAATCAAACCAGCGTAGTTCAGGGGCAGGATGCAAATGATATGCAGGAAGAATTTGGACTTATACGCTATGGAAAGCCGGTTTGAAAATTGGACTTATACACTACGCGAAGCCGGTTTGAAAATTGGACTTATACGCTGCAATGCAACGTAAAAATGCAATGTAATAGCTAGAAAGTGAAGGTACCTTATAGGGGCAATTGGCAATGACCTACCTCATGCTACTGAGGACCTTCCGCTTCTTCTTGGTTAAACTGCAGGTACTACTTTTCTCCCTAGCTGTGGCTGCAGCTTTCCCTATTCTCCAACAGGGTGACAGACTAGGTTGGATCAGAGTATCCAGAATTGAGGTGCATACAGATGCTATCTCAATATATGGGGCTGCCATACAGACTTCAAGCCGAGGATATACCCCTGGGTATTTAAACCATACTTTAGTCTTCGAAATCCCGAACCTTTGTGTTCTAGGCATGAGCCATTCGAACTCTAGTTTCCACCGTCTCAGTTGGTCTCCTAGGAACTCACCGTAAACACATGCAGGTGGCTATACCAGACCACCGGAAGTCGTTCGGGCACGACAAACACCAAAGGAATTGCACCTTTAGAGGATTTAACGTCTCCTAGACCAAAGAGTGCACAAGACAGTGCAAGTGGAGATGCAGGATTTAAGGTCTCCTAGACCAGAGGATTTAAGGTCTCCCAGACCAGGTGAGTGCACAAGACAGTGCGAGCTAAAGGTGAATGCAAAGGGGAAAATACTCCAACCATGCTGGAATCATGAGAGGAGGAAAAACAAACAATCAGGTGCGCATACGACGCAACCTAAGTCAAATTCCAAACACGCTGAAATCGTGTGAGGAAGGGGACGCTAAAATCATGCTGAAATCGTGAAAGGAGGTCCAAGACAAACCACCCAGGTGTGTACCAAACACAAACTGAGATGAATTCCAAATCATGCTGAAATCGTGACAGGAGGTCCAACAATCCACCCAGCGCGTCTACAACGCGCTTGGGATAAATTCCAAACACGCTGAAATCGCGTAAGGAATGGGACACTCAAACCACGCTGAAATCGTGAGAGGAGGTCCAACAATCCGCCCAGCGCGTCTACAACGCGACTTTGGATAAATTCCAAACACGCTGAAATCGCGTAAGGAACGGGACACTCAAACCACGCTGAAATCGTGAGAGGAGGTCCAACAATCCGCCCAGTGCGTCTACAACGCAACTTGGGATAAATTCCAAACACGCTGAAATCGCGTAAGGAACGGGACACTCAAACCACACTGAAATCGTGAGAGGAGGTCCAACAATTCGCCCAGCGCGTCTACAACGCGACTTGGGATAAATTCTAAACACGCTGAAATCGCGTAAGGAACGGGACACTCAAACCACGCTGAAATCGTGAGAGGAGGTCCAACAATCCGGCCAGCGCATCTACAACGCGACTTGGGATAAATTCCAAACACGCTGAAATTGTGTAAGGAACGGGACACTCAAACCACGCTGAAATCGTGAGAGGAGGTCCAACAATCCGCCCAGCGCGTCTACAACGCGACTTGGGATAAATTCCAAACACGCTGAAATCGCATAAGGAACGGGACACTCAAACCACACTGAAATTGTGAGAGGAGGTCCAACAAACTATCAGGTGCGTGCCCGGCGCAACCTGAGAAAGTCCCGGAGGACAACGATCCCAAACGCTGCTCAGCGTAAAAGGATAAACGATAGAAGATAACACAAAATGCAAATAAATGCCAGTAAGGTGTGCATGACAATACAAGTGGAAGAGTGCATAACAATGCGGGTGGAAGGGTGCATAATCTTTGAAGCAGACTTGATCTTGCGCTTGAGGTAGAGGCACACTCATACTTCGGAGCATTGACAAGGCTTGACAAGGTACATCCGGAATACAATCACGGAATTTTCTGAAGTTGAAGCACACTCAGATGCTTCGATATTCGCACTTTTTTCTTTTGCTTTGTAGTCCGGAACCAATATAGCTTCAGATAGGTCTGGTTCTACTGTTCTCACATGACCTGGGTTGAACCCTGCAGTTTATGAAAGAACCAAACCTGTTTTGCACAAATGTGGAGAATGGCACAGCACTCTGAGCACAAAACAATTTATTTTTGAAAATGAGAGCGAGAATAAGTTTTCAACTGGGTATTGAGTCTACGACTGGACACAACGCATCACAACTCAACAAAGGAAAACAAAAGGCACACAACCTAAACACATCTATAGACACCCGAAACAACTCAAAACAAGAATCGAGACAAACAAAATGACTGACACGACGCACAGACGTGTTCCAATGGCAAGAAACCTCTCAGTGCACGAGGAGCCAGTTTCTCCGAGTATTGTTTCCCACCCTCTTCTCATTTGTGATTCTCACATCACTCGGCCCTCAGGCTCAGTTTTTCACTCAAAACCCTTTTGCTCACTTTTCTCTCAACTTACATCTCTCTATTCTTTAATCTCTCATTTTGTATCCCTCCCCTGGGTGGTTGATGGATAAACATGAGGTTGTGGGTTCATGCCCAACACTGTTAGCTTACAGCTATTTCCTCTGGTGACGTTTAGTCAATGCCCCAGATGAGGGAGTGGAGTACCTTGATCCATTCCAATTCGTGCTTCGCACTTGGTTTGATACCTCGTTGCTTGGAGGATGAGAGTTTTCAGCCCTTTAGTTGTTAGCTTCAGTTGTGCCCTCTTTGGCAGGTAGAGTGCCTTTCTGGCAAGTATGTTGACGACGGAGGAAAGACAGGAAGCCTGACTCAACTATGCCCCTAGTTCATCATTTTGACCATTTTTTTTTTGTTTTGGTTTTCTACTAAAACAATTTTGACCAAAATGAGAGTTAGATTAACACACTTGTTCGATTTTTGATTTGAAATCATGCAAGTTAGGCTATGAGCACTGAAAATTTTCCTTTTTGGGTCTAAGAAAATGGTCCAGTTTTGGAAAATGAAATAATTTTCGAGAAAATGGTCAACCTCAGTAAAAATTCTCAAAAACTATTTTTGCAAACGGTCAACGCTCAACGAGTGCAGAACTTACTCTCGAGATGCACAACCTCGGATCTGAGGCAATTGAAAATTGCCCCTTGTCGGCAACTGAAAGTTGCCTCTTGTTTGAATGGCACCGCAGCACAATGCATGGCAATGGAAAGTTGCCCCTTGTCTGAATGACACCGCAGCGCATTGTAATTAGTCCTCAGAATGACGATTACAACCGAATTCTCGGATACAACAAATGCAAGGATGATCAAAACCATTACATGGACACAATCGAATTGAAAGTGTTTGTGGCTGGACTTCTGAGTGAAGTTGCCTACGTATCCCACAGATGGGAATCAAGCCTTACGTAGTTCGGGGTAAGGTACACTCGGGTATTAACCTCTCCTTTTGCACTCTAACTTTTGCCAAGGTCGCCCTTCTGGGTTTTCGACCTTGCGAGCTCTGTTTTTCTTTTCTTTTCAATTCTTTTCATTTTTTTTTCATCTTTTATTTTCTTCATTTTTCTTCATTTTTTTTTTTTTTTCATTCTTTGCATTTTTTTCTTCTTCTTTTTTTTTGGCTCTAACTTTTGCCTAGGTCGCCCTTCCAGGTTTTCGACCCAGCGAGCCTCTCAAGGGTAAAAGTGTAGCCTTGTCCATGTCAAATGGTTTTGAGATCCTGAAGTCATCTGAATCCAGGAGAATGGCTGCTGTTCGCTGACGATGCAGGAGTCCATCCAATGGGGTCTAAATTGCCCCCAGTGTTGCGGATAGGAACTCAGTTGTCCTTCAGCAATACTTTCTTCTTTCCTCCCTTCTGGGATTTGGCATCCTTGCCGATCTTCATCTTTGACTCTTCGAGCACATTTGAAATTCTTTTGCCCCTAGTTCAAAGGGGTGCTTTTGATCTAGCTTTGCAAGCTTCTTTTGACCTTCTGATCTTCTTGATTCGACTTTCCTGGCCTCTTGTTCGAGGGCTGCTTCAAATCTGGCCACACAGGCCTCACATTGTGGTTGACCGTTGAACATTCTGAATGCAAGTTCAAGGGGCCGGGTCTTGAGGCTGAGAGCGATCCTAGGCTGCACAATCTCAAGAGCGATTCCACATAGGTCTTCGCAGGATCGCGCAAAACATTTTTTGAAATCTTTTAAGAAAGCGACAAATCGCTCGCGCTAAAGACAGTATGGAGCCAATCTGGATTAAGCCAGGATCCTTCTTAGTACTCACATTAACAAGCATGATCTCATTCATTAAGGGCCTAGCATGCCTCTCTTTCTCTCAATTGATCAAATTTTTGCAAAACCCGAGGAATTCCTTCCTCTTCGTTTTCACCACAGTGTTAGAAAAAGTTTTGAAAAACTTAGGTCAATGCAATAATTTCAGAGCACAAAAGAACAGGTGAAATGCACTGCCGTTTCATTCAAGCTTTTGGCATAACTGGCGCAAGGCGGAAGCAAACACAAGAGTGTGAAAACTACTGCTGTTTCATTGAGACCTGTTGGTACAATTGGCTCCTCGGCAGAAACAGACTCAAAAGAAAGCAAAAAGACAAACACAAAACAAAAATAGTGACGTCCGAGGTAACACCCCCGGAATCACCCGACTCCTATACAACAGGACTGACTCGATACAACAAGACAGACCTGAAACAAAAGGACTGACTCAGTACAAAAGGACTGACTCAAAACAAAATAACAAGACTGACCCAATATCCAAGTCAGAATGTAAAATAACTAGCATTCGCAAAATGCTCAAAACAGTGCGTGCCATACGCCATATCTGGAGTAAACCGAGCGCCATCCGCAGGTGGTTCATCCTCCGATCACATAGTCACATTATCCCTCACAAGTTCACTGATCCAGTGCCGATAGACTTTGCAGGACCCGGCGCGACGATGACCTTGTTATCAGGCCGACTCGTTGATGGAAGGCACAGTACTTGACTGGATCATGGGAGGGGGGAAGTTTATCTGGCAGTGGCTGCAGCTCCAGGGGTTTCAGATCCCCCTTTCTAATAAGGACCCTCAAAGCCGCTGATAGAGACATGTACAGTGGGGTGAACACCCTTGGCCCTGAGGTGGGTGTTTTGAGGTTTGTGGAGTTTTGCTGGATGCAATAGCAAAGGGATTGACAGGCGTTGACTGGGCTTGCTGATCTCTTTCGAGCACAGGATTAGGGCTGAAAGGAACATTCCTGGTACAACGGCCCTTCTCCCGGCTTGCCCCTTGATTCAAACTGCCCCCAACTTGAGTGGCGAAAGTGTCATCTACAGCCTTTGCAACAACTGCAATTACTTGTTGTTTGTTCAGCCCTTCGGCTTTCAAGGCCTCAAGGGCCCACTGAAGATGTTCATGGGGACTAATGCTTGCCCCTGCCTTGTTTTTATCACTGGCCTCCACTTTGCTAAGAGATTGGCCTTCTCCCAATGCAGCCCGTCCCAAGGTTAGGGAGCCTTTTGACATGAACTCCCTGGTATGTGATGCGGTTGATGACGGAGCCAAAACTCCAAAGGCCAGATCTGCCACAGTTCTCTGAAGATCTTCGATCATTCTCATTAGCTCAGAAGTAGTGGGTTCATGGGTTTGGGATGATTGGGGTTCAGATGCACCCATCATGCATAAGTCCATGCTTTTCGGGATAAACACCTCAAGCTTGGGTAGATGGGCCGGGGTGATGTATACGCTGGGGTCGTAGGTGGACGGCAGTATGTGGATGAGGTTGAGATGTAGAGGTGACGGGTCAGTACTAACCTGAGGTCCTTTTGGTGGAGCTAGGGTCTCTTCGTCAATAAGATCCTGAATCTTATGACGGAGGCGGATGCAATGGTTTGTATCATGACCGTGCTGTTGATGATAGGCACAGTATTTAGCTGGGTCATATCTTGGTGGGAGAGGGTTTGGAAGGGGTTGGGGTTCTAGGAGTTCTAGGTGCCCTTCTTCTCGTAGCTTTTTCAAAGCTTGAGAGAGACTCATGTAAAGAGGATGGAATTTTTGGGCTTGGGGCCGAGTTGAAGTGGTTGGTTTTTGGCCATTCAGGGAAGTGGTGATAGTGTCTACTTCTGAGCATTTCGCAGCTGTGCTACCATCAGTAGTAGCATTGGAACTGCGAGCAACATTCCTCTTCAAAGGCTTATTATCTTCTGCAAAGATCCCTTGTCTGATGGCATCCTCGATTTGAACCCCCATTTCATGAAGGGCTGGAAAGGTAAACAGAGGTAGAACGACCATCTTTTGCAGCAACTTGCCATGCAGATTCCGAACAATCATCATGATCTGATCTTTGTCGAAAGGCCTTGTAGTCATCATTGAGGCCTTTGCTCTCCATCTTGTCACGAACTCTGAGAAACCCTCTTTTGGCTCTTGGCGGGTGACTTCAAGATCACGAGTCGTGACCTCAATCTGTGTGTTGTAGGAGTATTGATCACTGAAGGCCTCAGCCATCTCTTCCCAATTCTGTTTCACAAAGTTCTCCAATTTCGCATACCAGATTGCGGCTATCCCAGACAGGGTTCGGCCGAATAGTGAGAGCTTCTGGGCTGTGGTCAAACCCATTGGCCTCAGGATATCAGAAAACAGTTGGAGGTGCACCATTGGGTCTTCAAAGCCATCGAATCGATCGATATGTGGCATCTTGAACCAATTCGGTAATGTCACCACTGAGTCAGTATAACCAACCTCTATGTCCGGAATGGATTTCATGCCTTGAGCCTTCTTGAATAGCTTTTCAAGCTTGCTCACTTTTAGCGCCGTTGGATCCATCCCGAACTCAAAAGCGGAGTTCGGTAGGCTGATGGGTATCTTGGGTAGCTGGGGTAGAACCGGGGGCGGAGCTGGCCCGACTGGAATGTCCGTATCATCCTGGACGTGGGTTGCCTCCCCGAGTATGGGAACTCTTGGTAGGGGAGGAGCCTGGTGTGAAGTAGATACTCCAGTTTGCTGCTCTAACCTGGCAATTGTCTCTGCCTGTTGGGCTATGGCCACGGCCTGTTGCTTGGCGAATTTTGCTTGACAGACAGCGTCTTGCTGCATGGCTTTCATACTATCTTGGAGTTGGCGCACCATCTCTTCCAGACCCAACATATTGCACTGATCTAACTGAGCAACCGGTATATCTGTGCCTGCAGTAGGCTCGGAAATCTCAACTCGACTGCTCAAAGATCACTGATCTGGTAGCTGTTGTACTGGTGGTCTGTGCCTGACTAGCCTTCTATGGCCTTGATTACCCTTGAATTGAGTCTCTGACCTGACAAAGTCTATCAGCACAAATCCAATGTACCTGGGGGATATTGGAGCCTTCCGAAGCTATGATTCCAGGACTACCCTAGCAAAAGAGAAAACAGACAGCACCTCAGCCTGATTTCGCCAAAACAGATATGAGCATAACTGAATGACTGTGCTCTCTACTGAATTCTGCCCCAAAATTCTACCTGTAAACTGATACCCTCAGGTAAAACTGATTTCCAAAATACTGATGCCCTCAGGCTTGATACCCAGACTTGCAAACTGATATATACAACCTGTAGAGACACACTCTGACAGCACATATCAAGCAAGTAAGAGCCAAAAACACCCCTATGTTGGGATAGGGTTTCCCTGTCCTATTTTGTCAGGAGCTAGGGTTTCACTACGCACGCAGCGGTTTCAAACAACCTAAAATCAGGTAAGCAACCTATCCTAGCTTGGAATGGTCACTATGGATTCCGAATATGCACTAGGTCGAATGGTCAAAAAGGGTGCCCCGGTAACAACCGGGGTTTGTGTTCCCATCGTGGCAGAGCCCGTAACCGGTCAGCCTTATGGCACGCTTCTCAAAGCGAGCCTCCGACAAACCGTTCAAGAATAGCAGACGGCAAACACTGTGACTTAGGCGCACCAATGCAAATGCAATGCAAAGAAAAACATAAGTGTAGTAAAAACAAGATATCATGAGTTCGAGTCAAGTTCTCTAAACTCCCCAGCAGAGTCGCCAGAAACTGTAGACGTCCCCGAACGTCCCGGGAGGGAATATCCCGTTTTGTTCATTGGGCTCACTACAGTTTAGGACTCAATGTCACGGTCCTGTATCTAATCTCGCAGAGTGCAATGCAAGACCGATGAATCATCAAAGAGTCCAAATCTGGTAAATCGTTTTTGAAAAATAGATTTTTAGAAAGAAGTGCCAAACATGGACTGCTTTGCCAGATACAGAGTCGCCACCTAAATATTTATTTTGGGGGTAATTTAGGAAACCCTGACTCGTTGCCTAAGGCCACGTGTCCGTCATCACCAAAGTTGCCTCGGCTCGGGAACTTGGGTACGATTGGGGAAGGTCACTTCGTGAGCACCCCCGCTCGCCCGATCAAAGATCGGCCTTTACTTCGTGAGCATGCTTTTCTATCTTTTTATGGCTTAGTTTCAGCATATTTTTGCCTCTGATTTGGCATGTTTTAGGACTGTTTTAGGCTGGTTTGGTCCTTTGAGTCTTGCTTTGTATGCTTGTAGTGCAAATCTTGCTCACTAGCCTTGCTCACTAGTCTTGCAAACTCTGCTCACTAGCTTTGTGTTTTGAGTCCACTAGCATGCATTGCTTGCGCTATTTGCATGATTTAGCATCATTTGATACATGATTTCAAAGCATGTTTCATTGTCATTCACTTACATGTGTCACTCTTTCAATGCTTTTGGAAGGTTGTGCTTTATGCCTTAAACATAAGCCAATATGCAAGCCATCTTGCCTAAGCTTTTGGGCTACCATTTCAGTGTGTTTTGGGTCTTATTCTGCCATAATACAAATCTGTTTTTGGTTGGTTAGAGCATCCCTCATTTGCTTCTTACATGTGTAGTGTAATCCTCTTTATTGGCCTTGCATGCTCCATGCTTCATGCCTCTAATCCTAGCATGTGTTGGCTCTACTACAACATGTTTTTGCCTTGATTTGACATGCTCTAGGACTATTTTGGGTTGTCTTGGCCATATGGTTCATGTATCGCATAGCTGTAGTGTAATTGGCCTTGCTAGCCTTGTGTTTTGATGCCTGTAGCATGCTTTGTTTGAGATGTTTGCTTGCCATGACATCATTTAACATGTTATTTCAGAGCATATAGGATTTCCATGTTCTCACTTCTTTCACTCTTTGAGTGCTTTTAAGGGTTATGCTTTTGTGCCTCACTTATGGCCTAACTTGTATGCATGCATGCCTAGGCTTTTGAGCTCCCATCTCAGCATTTTGGTCTTTGTTTTGACCTAATTGAGCTCTGTCCATGGTTGGTTCAATCATTTGTACCATGCATTGCATGCCTCTTGTGTAGTCCCCTTTAGTAGCCTTGTGCCTTAGGCCTTCTAGCATGCTATGCTTGTGTTGTTTGGATGGTTTGGCATCATTTCACACCTGATTTCAGAGCATATAGTGTTGTCACACTTCCATGTTTGTCACTTCTTGATCATGTTCGAGAGTTGTGCTCTTATGCTTAGTTGATGGGCCAATGCATGAGTATGCATTATCTTGCATTTCATGCCATCATTTTAGAGCATTTTGGTCATTATCTTGGCATGCATGAGGTCTATTTGAGGCTGGTTTGGTCCATTGAGCATTGCATTACATAGCCCTTGTGCTGTATCCTTCACTAGCTTTCATGCTTAAGGACTCTAGCTTGACATGCTTATGTTGTTTGCATGTTGTTTGGAATGCTGTTGCATTGCATTGTGTTTCGATTGAACATTGACCCAAACATGAGAAACGAGGGGCGTTTCATACTTGAAGTGACGAAATGTGCCTCATTTCTCGGTCGCCGACCCTTTTGATCATGCATGATAAAGGTCAAGGGCCTTATGTGTTATTTGTGCATTCATTGACATTGAATTGTGCAAACTTGGCCTCTCGGCCATCGTGCAATGCGATGCTCGGTTGGTGGCCTGAGAGTCAAGTATCGGACTTCCTTGAGCTTAAGAAATGATAGGGAGGGTGGTTGTGCACACATATCTTGCAAATACACTGTCGTGCCCCTTCTTGTACTCTGTTGCAGCAAACTGGAGCTTGGCAAAAATTTTTGGTCAGCAGACTAGAAAAGTAGCTGGCCGACCACTTTTTATGGTCTGCAGCATGTTTAGGTGGTCTACATGTGGTCTACACCACCATTTTCTGGTTGGCAGCCCTTCTGGTGGTCTCCATGTTGGAGTAGAAGCTATCTGGAGGTTTGTGCAGTGTTCTACAATCATATGCAAACAAAGGCAAGTTGGGGCATAGTAATGGATTTCCGAACGAGGTGACCGAGCATGCATATACTCCTCGCCCTGAGGACCTCTGTTTACTGTTTTACTTGCTTTGCTTAGCTAGTGACTGCTTTGGTTTTGTATTCAATTAGTTAATGTGCTTAATTAATCAATTTGTGTTGGAATAACTAATTAGTTAACTAGGAATAGTTAATTAGTTTCGTTTTGTAATAATTAGTTTAATTAGCTTAGATTAGCTAGTTAGCCTATTATTCGGACCCTCCGTCGAGAGGGCACAATGATGTAATAAGTGTGCGTGTGTGTGATGCATGTCTTCTAATCCCATTTCTTTCTCTCTTTTACTTATCAGCTTTCGATGGTTAGTTTTAGGGCAATTAGCATACTTATGCTTTGCATGCGTGCATCATTCATTCATCTTGCATGCACCGGGCTTGGTGCATCATACAAACTGCATTGTATTTTAATACACCTACTCGAATATGTGTTCAACAGCTTGTTATCAAGTGTTGCATTCATATACCATTCTAGATAGCCGAGCCTATTTTAGCTGCATTTTTGCATGTGTTACGTTAGGCATTGTTAACATAGCTAGGATCATGCATTGATTACTAACTAGCTTCCTTTTTTGGGTCGAAGTACTAGGTAAGCTTTTACGCTTTAGCATACTGCATGAGATGTGTATGTTGCCATGTATAGCTTGCTTGCCATGAGGATATTTGCTTAACTGATATAACTGCATGAATGCCTGTGGATGAAGGCTTCATTGCTTGAATTGGAACAATTCATCAAAATGTGTGTTTTAAGCCCACTTTGCGGAGTGGCAAAATCATGTTGTTTTCTAAGCCCACTTGAGGGTGGCAAATCCGCGTCTTAGCCTACTTGCGAGTAGCAACTCCAAACCATTTTCAAAAACAAACATGAGATGTTTTGTTCCAATTTGAGTGATTTAGTCTATACTTGTATGCTGTGCGTATCACATAGTAAGGTTAGCTAATAAACTAGAATAAGAACACATGTGCTTTCAAAAACAACATATCATGTTAGTAGAGGCCGATCCTTTGATTGGGCGAGTGGGGGTGCTCATTTCAGGATCTTCCCCTCTCGTACCCAAGTTCCCGAGCCGAGACAACTTTGGTGATGACGGACATGTGGCCTTAGGCACGAGTCAGGGTTTCCTAAATTTTCCAAAATAAAATATTTTGGTGGCGACTCTGAAATCTGGCAAAGTGTAGACTGCCCGAACTCCGCTCCGCGCACGAGGGCGCAAATTGTAGTCCTAGCTACTACAGTTCGGACTCCTGTCACGGTTCTGAATGTAATCTCACAAAGTGGAATATAAGACTGATAAATCACCAAAGAGTCCAAATCTGGCAAATCGTTTTGGAAATTCGATTTTAATCAAAAAGCGCCAAACATAGACTGCTTTGCCAGATTTCAGAGTTGCCACCTAAATATTTTGTTTTTGGAAAATTTAGGAAATCCTGACTCGTGCCTAAGGCCACGTGTCTGTCATCACCAAAGTTGCCTTGGCTAGGGAACTTTGGTACGAGAGAGGATGGTCTGAAATGAGCACCCCCGCTCGCCCGATCAAAGATCGGCCTCTACTAAACATGATATGTTATTTTATAAACGCATGCGTTCTTATTCCGGTTATTAATATAACTTACTATGTGATGCGCACAACATACAAGTATAGACTCAATCACTCAAGTTGGAACAAAACATCTCATGTTCATTTTTCGAAAATGGTTTGAAGGTGCTACTCGCAAGTAGGCTAAGTCATGGATTTGCCACCCTCAAGTGGGCATAGAAAACAACATGATTTTGCCACTTCAAGTGGGCTTAAAACGCACATTTTGATGAATTGTTCCAATTCAAGCAATGAAGCCTTCATTCACAGGCATTCATGCAGTTAATCAATTAACCAGTTAGCCTCATGGCAAGCATGCTAACATGGCAACATACACATATCATGCAGTATGCTAAAGCGTAAAAGCTTACCTAGTACTCCGAGCCAAAAAAGAAGCTAGTTAGTAATCAATGCATGATCCTAGCTATGTTAAGATGCCTAATGCAACACATGCAAAAATGCAACTAAAATAGGCTCGGCTATCTAGAATGACATATGAATGCAACACTCGATAACATGCTTTGAAACACGTATTCAAGAAAGTGTATTAAAGTACAATGCAGTTTGAATGATGCACCAAGCCCGGTGCATGCAAGACAAATGAATGATGCACGCATGCAAGCATAAGGATGCTAATTGAAAATGACCCTAAATTAACCATCGAAAGCGGTTAATAAAAGGGAGAAAGAAATGGGGCTTGGAAGACATGCCTCACACACACGCACACTTATTACAACAGTTTTGCCCTCTCGACGAACGGTCCGAATAATAAGCTAACTAGCTAATCTAAGCTAATTTAAACTAATTATTACAAAACAAAACTAATTAACTAACAAGTTAACTAATTAGTTATTACAACACAAATTGAATAGCTAAGTGCATTAACTACTTAAGTATAGAACCAATTAGCTAACTAGCTAAGCAAAGCATTTAAAAGATGCCTCGGGGCGAGAAGTGCATGTATGTTCGATCGCCTCGCTCGAAAATCCATCGCTATGCCCCAACTTGCCTCTATTTGCATTTGTTTTCAGAACACTACACAAACCTCCAGATAGCTTCTACTTCAACATGGAGACCTCTAGGAAGGCTGCCGACCACTTAATGGTGTTGTAGACCACCTGTAGACCACATACACATGCTGTAGACCAGAAAAAGTGGTCGGCCAGCTACTTTTACTGGTCTGCCGACCAGAAATTCTACCCAAGCTCCAATTTGCTGCAACAGAGAACATGAAGGGGCACAGCAGTGTATTTGCAAGGTATGTGTGCACAACCACCCTCCCTATCATTTCTTAAGCTCAAGGGAGTGCGATTGTCGACTCTCAAGCCACCAACCGAGCATCACAATGCACGATGGATGAGAAGCCAAGTTTGCATAATTCAATGTCAATGAATGCACAAACGACACATAAGAGCCTTAACCTCTATCATGCATGATCAAGAGGGTCGGGGACCGAGAAATGAGGCACGTTTCATCACTTCAAGTATGAAGCGTCCCTTGTTTCTCGTGTTTGGATTGACACTCTATCCAGACACATGCAATGTAACATGATTAACTTATCAATGCTAATGGCTTGCAAACA
This sequence comes from Camellia japonica, assembly GCA_030407325.1. Lineage (NCBI taxonomy): Eukaryota > Viridiplantae > Streptophyta > Magnoliopsida > Ericales > Theaceae > Camellia > Camellia japonica. The sequence goes on from JAPPVO010000017.1 coordinate 66,039,736, forward strand.
AAATGCAATGCATGCACATGCAAACAACATGCAAACACAATGCAATACAACAACATGCAAACAACATGCTATTCTACCAATGCTAGGATGGCATGCCCAAGACTCTATCATGCAAACAATGCATACACGGCAAGTTTAGAAGCTTAAGGCATCAAAACTAGGAAAGAGCATCTCACAAGAGGCATGCAAAACAATGCTCAATGGACTTAAACCAAATATGGACAGACCTAAATCATGCCAAAACAGTGGCCAACACACCAAAACTTAAGCACAAAAGGGCCAAGAACACATGCTCATGTGATGGTTCATCAACTAGGCATAAGAGCGCAACTCTTGAAAGCACTCAAAGAGTGAAAGAAGTGAGAACATGACAATGGTATATGCTCTGAAATAGCATGTTAAATGATGTCATGGCAAGGAAACATCTCAAAAAAAGCATGCTAGAGGCATCAAAACACAAGGCTAGTCAAGTCTCTTGCACTACAGCTATGCAATACATGAAGCACATGGCCAAGATGACCCAAAATAGTCCTAGAGCATGTCAAATCAAGGCCAAAAACATGTTTTAACAAAGCCAACATATGCTAGAATTAGAGGCATGAAGCATGGAGCATGCATGGCTAACAAGGGGGATTACACTACACCTACCAACACCAAGCATGAGATGACTTTACCAACAAAAATTAGAGTTATGGCATGTAAAAATAACACCAAAAATGGGCTAATACCAAATCAACACATGGTAGAATAACAAGCTCACTCATTAGGTATGCAAGGCTAGTAAAGAGGACTTACACTACAAGTGTAAGAAGTAAATAAGGGATGCTCTAACCAACCAAAAACAGAGTTGTATCATGGCAAAATAATACAAAAAACACACTGAAATGGTAGCCCAGAAGCTTAGGCAAGAAGGCAGACACATTGGCTTATATTTAAGGCATAAAGCACCAACCCGTCAAAGCATTGAAAGAGTGAAAGATGTGAGGAAATGGCAATGAGACATGCTCTAAAATCACATACAAAATGATGCCAAATCATGCAAATAGCCCAAGCAATGCATGCTAGTGACTTGGAAACTCAAAGCTAGTGAACAAGAATGCACTATGGCTGTACAAAGCAAGGCATGCATGACCAAAAAAACATAAAACAAAGCTTAAGCATGGTAAAACATGAGTAAAAGCTTCCTGGAGTAGAGCCAAAAGCATGCTAGAATGATGGTCTAAAGCATGATGCATGTTAGGCCAGTGAGTGGAATTGCACTACAAGTGCAAGGAGCATGCAAGAGGCTATCAAACGAACTCAAAATAGAGCTAAGGCATGCTAAAACAACACCAAAAACATGCTGAGATAAAGCCAAAACATGCTAGAAAGGCATGCTACTTTGAAAAGCTTCAAGTAGGATTACACTACACATACAAGAAGCATGCAAGGGGTGACCAAGACAACCAAAAACAGAGTCATGGCAGGTCTAAAAGGTCACAAAAAAGTTCTCAAACAAAGCTTCAAGAAGATAGAGCTACATGCTCTTTTGATGAGCTATTAACACAAACAAACGAGAGAAGACGAGGGGGGACAACCCCCTCTTATTTGAGACCTCAAAACACACTTTCCACCATTGAAATTCCTCTGGAATTTAGTGGTAGAAAGGCCAAACAAAGGTGATCACAAAGGCTCAAAGTGATGGCTCAAAAGCCTAGCAAATAAGGCATGTAAGGGAGTAGACCACCCCTAACACCAAAGAAGCCTTAAACAAACATTTCAAGCACTTAAAATCAGAACTTTTTTCAGTTTAAAGTTAGGCCTAAATCAGCATGCAAAGGGGGTCAAAGGCTTAATAAAAAACAAAGCTTTAAGGGGTTAGAAACTCACCATTGAAGAACAACTTCGAAGCTGCAACTCCAACAACTTTTTTTGGACTAAAAGCAATCCAAAAACTCCAAAACCAGCTTCAAGGTGCCTTAGCTCCAAAGCAAAGGTGTTTCACTATGTGTTTTTGTGCAAAAGTGTGAAGAAATGGCACTTTCAAGCACAAATATGAAGAGAGAGGAGTAATATAGAGATAGAAGTGTATGTATAGCTCGAATGCAAAATTCTGAACCTAAAGCAAGAGGGAGGAGGTTCCCTTTTATAGAAAACCATGCATCAAGCTTGTTGGGCAAGCTTGAAGCTTGAATCAATCCCTCTATACATGGAGGATGCTTTCTGTGCCTAACAACTGGCATGGAAAATATCTGCAGAAAGTGCAGGAAAACTGCCGACCAGTTGAAGTGGTCGGCCGACTACTTGCACTGGTCGGCCGACCAGTGAAAGTGGTCTGCAAGGAGACAAAGTGGTCAGCAAGAGGGAGGAGTGGTCTGCACAAACAAAGCAAGGTGGTGGCATGGCTGCCGACCACTTTAGGTGGTCCACAGACCACCAAGACTAGCTGGCCGACCAGAAAACTGGCTGGCAGGGAAGAAAAGTGGTCTTCAGGGAGAGAAACTAGTCTACACCCCTTGTTCCACCCTCCAGACAAAGAAAGCAAGGTTTGGTTCAAAAACAAACCAAGAGGAAGCAAGACAAAAGTCTGCGGGACAAGGCACGCAGCCGAAAGCCTCGAAAACTAGTCTACGAGCACAAAAAGTGGTCTACGAGAGGGAAAGGTGGTCTATGACCACAAAAAGTGGTCTACAGACCTCTGTTTCCCTCTAGACCAAGGCAACAAGGTATGGTCCAAAAACCAAGCCAAGAGGAGAACATTAAGAGGTCCCAAGACAAGGCGCTCGACCGTAGGCTCCGAAAATTGAAAACTAGCCTACAGGAGAGAAAAGTAGTCTACGATTACAAAAAGTGGCCTACAGGCCTCTCTCTCCCTCCAGGCAAGGGAAACAAGGCATGGTCCACAAACCAAGCCAAAACACAAAGAGTTCAGAGGCCCGGAGGCAAGGCACTCAGCCAAAAACTCCAGAAACTCGAAACGAGCACAAACATGCGCGATTATCGAGTGCTCAATCGGTGACGTCTGAGTCTTAAGGTCGGTCAAAAATGGGGTGTCTACACAAAGCAGTCCATGTTTGGCGCTTTTTGATTAAAATCGATTTTCCAAAACGATTTGCCGGATTTGGGCTCTTTGGTGATTTATCAGTCTTACATTGCACTTTGTGAGATTAGATTCAGAACCGTGACAGGAATCTGAACTGCAGTAGCTAGAACTACAATTCACGCCCTCCCGCTCGGAGCGGAGTTCGGGCGGTCTACAGTTTCTGGCGACTCTACTGGGGATTTAGAGAAGTTGACTCGAACATCATGATATGTGTTTTAACTACACTTATGTGTTTCTTTGCATTGAATTTGCATAAGTGTGCCCAAGTCACAGTGTTTGCCATTTGCTATTCCTGAATGATTTGCCGGAGGCTTGCTTGGAAAAGCATGCCATAAGGCTGATTGGTTACGGGCTCTGCCACGATGGGAACACAAACCTCAGTTCTCCCGAGGCACCCTTTTTGACCATTCGACCTAGTTGCATATCGGAAACCATAGTGACCATTCCAAACTAGGACAGGTTGCTTACCCGAATGTAGGTTGTTTGAAGCCGTTGCGTGCGTAGTGAAACCCTAGCTCCTGACAAAATAGGACAGGGAAACCCTACCCCACCATAGGGGTGTTTTGGCTCTCACTTGCTTGATGTGTGTTGTTATGGTATATCTCTACAGGATGTAGGTATCAGCTGCAAGTTTGAGTATCGGCCTGAGGGTATCAATTTACAGGCAGAATTTTGGGCAGAATTCAGTAAAGAGCACGGTCATTCAGCTATGCTCATATCTGTTCTGGTGAAATCAGGCTGAGATGCTGTCTGTTTTCTCTTTTGCAAGATAGTCTTGGAACCATAGCTTCAGAAGGCTCTGATATCCCCCGGGAACATTGGACTTGTGTTGATAGACTTTGTCAGGTCAGAGATTCAGTTCAAGGGCAACTAGTGTTTCCTTCGCTGAGGCAAGGCAAAGAAAGGCCAGTCAGGGCACACCAATTCAACTGATCCGACAGTCACCAGTCACATCATCTTTGTTCAAACTCAGCAGACCGTGATGGCACAGGGTTCGGAAGAAGTTATGGCCGTGATAGCAGCATTAAATAGGGAACTGCAGTGCAGGATGAGACCAATCCTGAAACGCAATGGCCATCTGGGGCATCTGCCACACATCTGGTCTCGGGACCCCAGCCGAACTTTGACCCACTTTTGCCAGTTGAAGATTTGCAGGGTCCAGATCCTTGAAAAGGGTTGGCTCAAGCTCGAGTTTTCAGACCCCTGGTGCAGCCTAATGAGAGGCTTTATCCCCTTGATGTTAATGAGCTCGACCTGACCTCATTAAAAATTGCTAACCTTAAGAAGCAATTCAAAAAGGCACAGGGCCTTAACTCCATTCTCGACATTGAGGATGGGTACCCCGAGGTTACCATACGGCTCCCAGACAGATTCAAAATGCCATAGATTGACCGTTTCGACGGGTCTGGAGATCCTATGGTACATATCCGGCTTTTCTTGGATATCCTGAAGCCGATGGGTCTGACTAAGCCACAGAAACTCTCTGTATGGAAGAACCCTATCGGGTGTAGCAGCCGCTTGGTATGCCAAGTTGGAGAATATAATGAAGCAGAACTGGGAAGAATCGGTTGAGGCCTTTGTTGATCAGTATTCTTACAATACCCAAGTTGAAATGACCACCCAAGAGGTTGAAGCAACCCATCAGAATCCTACATAACCTTTTGTGGAATTTGTTGTAAGATGGAGAGCAAAGGCAGCACAGATGACAGATCGGCCTTCTGAGAGGGATCAAGTGCAGATAATGGTGCTCAACCTTGAGCTTGATATGTTGCAAAAGTTGATAGTCGTTCCACTATCCACTTTCAAAAGTTTGCATGAACTGGGGGTTCAGATTGAGAATGCGTTTAACAGTGGGATCATTCCCAGAACAAATGAATCAACAAGGAGGGTGATTTCAGGAAGTACCAATGCTAGTAGTAGCACTATTCTCGAACCCACAGAAATCAATACAGTCACCACAGCCGACCCTTTTGCCAAACCAAGCCTACAAACAGCTGACCTAACCTGAGCTCAGGGTAGAACTTTCACTCCCCTCTATATGAGCCTAACCAGCGCACTAAAACTCCTGATGGAAAGAGGGTATCTCAAACCCCTTGATCCTCAACCTCTGCCTGACCCACTCCCAGCCAGACATAACCCCACTAAGTACTGTGTGTATCATCAGCAGCGCGGTCATGGCATCGACCGTTGCTACCGTCTTCGTCATGAGGTCCAGAATCTCATCGACAACCGGATGATAGCTCCACTTCCAAACCCCAATGACCAAGTACCTCATCCACATCTCAATTTAATCCATACATTGCCATTTGCCTACAACCCCAGCATATACATCACCCCAGCCCATCTACCCAAGCCTGAGGTGTTCATTCCAGAAATCACGGACTTGTGCATGATGGATGCACTTGAACTCCAATCATCTCAAACCTATGAGCCCACTACTTCTGAGCTGATGAGGATGATTGAAGATCTTCAGAGAACTGTGACAGATTTGGCCTTTGGGATATTGGCTCCGTCATCGACCACATCACATGCCAGAAATTTTGTGCCAAAAGGCTCCCCAATCTTGGGACGGGCTGCCTATGAAGAAGGCCAATCCCTTGGCAAAGTGGAGGAAGGTGGTAAGAACAAGGTAGGGGCAGGCATTGGTCCCCATGAACACCTTCAGTAGGCTGTTGAGGCTTTGAAAGCCGAAGGGCTGAATAAACAGCAAGTGATTGCAGTTGTTGCAAAGATTGTGGATGGCACTTTTACCACTCAGAATGAGAGCAGTTTGAATCAAGGGGCAAGCCGGGAGAAGGGCCGTCGTACCAGGAACGTTCCTTTCAGCTCTAATTCTACACTCAGAAGAGATCAGCAGACCCAGTCAGTGCCTACCAATCCCTTTGCTGGTGCATCCAGCAAAAATCCACAAACCTCGAAGTACCAACACCGAGGTCGGAGGGTCTTCAATCCCCTCTACATGACTTTATCCAAAGCTTTCCAAATCCTTATAGGACAAGGCCATCTCAAGCCCCTGGAGCTGCGACCATTACCAGACAAACTTCCTTCTTCCCACAACCCGGCCAATTACTGTGCCTTCCATCAATAAACCAGTCATGATACTAACAGTTGCTTTCGTTTTCGCCACGAAGTACAAGATTTGATTGATAACAAGGTCATCACCGCACCAAGTTCTGCAAAGTCTATCGGCACTGGATCGATGAATGTGGGGGATAATGTGATGTGAACGGGGGATGAACCGCCTGCTGAGGGCGCTCAGATTACTCCAGCTATGGTAGATGGCACGCACTGTTTTGAGCAATGTGCAAATGCTAGTTTTTGTACTTTCTAACTTGGGTATTGAGTCAGTCTTGTTGTGTTGTATTGAGTCAGTCTTTTTGAACTGAGTCAGTTGAGTCTGTCTTGTTGTGTCGTGTCAGTCCGGTTTTGTTAGAGTCGGGTGATTTCAGGGGTGTTACCTCGGGCATCACTTACTTGTTTTGTGTTTGTCTTTTACACTCATTTGAGTTTGTTTCTGCCATGGGGCCAGTTGCACTAGAAGGTTTGAATGAAACAGCAGTGATTTTCACACTTTTGAGTTTGTTTCTGCCTTGAAGTCAGTTGTGCCAGAAGACTTGAATGAAACGGCAGTAGCTTTTCACCTACTTTTCTATGCCTTGAAATCATTGCATTGACCTAAGTTTTTCAAAACTTTTCTAAACACTGTGGTGAAAACAAAGAGGGAGGAATTCCTCTGGATTTGCAAAATTTGATCAAATGAGAGAAAGAGAGGCATGCTAAGCCCTTAATGAAAGAGATCATGCTTGTTAGTGTGAGTACTGAGAAGGATCCTGGTTTGATCCAGATTGGTTCCGCACTGTCTTCAGCGCGAGCGATTAGTCGCTTTTTGAAAAGATTTCAAAAAATGTTTTGCGTCGTCCTGCGGAGATCTGTGTGGAATCGCTCTTGAGATTATGCAGCCTAGGATCGTTCTCAGCCTCGAGACTCGACCCCTTTTGCTTTGAAACCTTGAACTTGGATTCAAAATGTTCAGCGGTCAATCATAATACAAGGCTTGTATGGCCAGATTTGAAGCAGCCCATGAACTAGGGGCAATAAGGTCGTATGACATCAAAGGAGACCCGCCAGGCCAAATTCGAAGCAGCCCTCGAACTAGCGGCAAGAAGGTCAGATATGATCAAAAGAAAGCTTGCAAAGCTGGATGAGAAGCAGCCCTTGAACTATGGGCAAAAAATGTCAAATGTACTCGAAGAGTCAAAAATTGGGACATTGCTCAAGCTAATGAAGATCGGCAAGAATGCCAAATCCCAGAATGGAGAAAAAAAGAAAGTTTTGTTGAAGGACAATCGAGTTCCTATCCGCAACACTAGGGGCAAATTTAACCCCCAAATTGGATGGACTCCTACATCATCAGCGAACAGCAACCATTCTCCTGGATTTAGATGGCTTTGAGATCTCAAACCGATCAACATGGACCAGTTAAACCCTTTTATCCTTGAGAGGCTCGCTGGGCCGAAAACCCGGAAGGGCGACCCAGGCAAAAGTTAGAGCAAAGAAAAGAACAAAAATGAAAAAATGAAGAAAATGAAAAAAGAAAGGAAAAGAAGAAAAGAAAAGAAGAAAAAAGAAATGAAAAGATAAAAAAAAGAAGAAAAGAAATGGAAAGAAAAGAAAAATATAGCTCGCAAGGTTGAAAACCCGGAAGGGCGGCCTTGGCAAAAGTTAGAGTGCAAAAGAAGAGGTTAATATCTGAGTGTACCTTAAACTCGGAACTACGTCAGGCTTGATTCCCATCTTTAGGATACGTAGGCAACTTCATTCTGAAGTCCAGCCATAAACACTTCCAAATCGATTGTGTCCATGTAATGGTTCTGATCATCTTTGTCTTCTCTGTATCCTAGAGTTCGGTTGCGATCGTCACCTTGAGGACTGATTACAATGCGCTGTGGTGCTATTTAGACAAGGGGCAACTTTCTGTTGCCATGCAGTGCCATTTTAGACAAGGGGCAATTTTTCATTGTTTTGGATATGAGGTTGTGCATCTCAAGAGTAAATTATGTGTTGGTCGAGCAGTGGCCATTGGTAAAAATAGGTTTTGAGAATTTTTAATGAGGTTGACTAATTTTCTCTTGAAAATTATTTCATTTTTCCAAAACTGGACCATTTCTTGGACCCGAAAAAGGAAATTTTTCAATGCTCATAGCCTGACTTGCATGATTTCAAATCAAAAAGTTCAACAAGTATGTTAATCTAACTCTCATATTGATCAAAATTGTTTTAGTAGAAGCTCAAAAACAAAAAAATGGTCAAAATGATGAACTAGGGGGACAGTTGAGTTAGGTTTTCTGTCTTTTCCCCATTGTCAACATACTTGCCAGAAAGGGCACTCTACTTGCCAAAAAGGGCACCGTACTTGCCGGAAAAGGACATTCTACTTGCCAGAAAAGGGCACCACTGAAGCAAACAGCAAAGGGCAGAAAGCTCTCTCATCCTCCAAGCAGCGAGGTATCAAGCTAAGTGCGAAGCACAAACTGGAATGCATCAGGATATTCCACTCCCTCATCTGGACAAATTTGATCACATCCAAACTGGCCAAGGGCATCGTCAACCGATGTCAATTGTAGATCTACTGTGCATCTAGTCGAACCGCAACCCCTCTGTGGGAAAGCTCATTGTTGTGAGCAGAAGAATAAGAATCTAGTTGAATACTAGGGGCAAGAGCCTACAACTTCCTGTTTATCCATCAACCACCCAAGGGAGGGATAAAAAAATCAGAGAGATTGAAGAATAGAGAGATGTGCGCTGAGGGAAAAAGTGAGAAAAGGGCTTTTTTAGAAAACAGAGCCTGAGGGCCGAGTGATGTGAGAAACACAAATAAGAAAGGGTGGGAAGCACTACCCGAAGAAACTGGCTCCTCGCGAACCAGGAGGTCTCTTGCAATCGGAACACGTCTGAGTGTTGTGTGTGTGTTTTTGTTTGTCTCGATTCTTGTTTTGAGTCGTTTTGAGTGTCAATAGATGTGTTTAGGTTGTTTTCCTTTGTTGAGTTGTGGTGCGCTGTGTTCAGTCGTAGGCTCAATACCTAGTTGAAAACTTATTCTCACTCTCAATTTCAAAAATAAATCGTTTTGTGCTCAGAGTGTTGTGTCATTCTCCACATTTGTGCAAAACAGGTTTCTTTCTTGCATAAACTGCAGGGTTCAACCCAGGTTATGTGAGAACAGTAGAACAAGGACCTATCTGAAGCTATATAGGTTCCAGACTGCAAAGCAAAAGAAAAGAGGGAAAATGTGGAGCATCTGAGTTTGTTTCAACCTCTGAAAATTCTGAGATTGTATTCCGGATGTACCTTTTCAGGCCTTGTCAATGCTCCGAAGTATGAGTGTGCCTCTACCTTAAGCTCAAATTCAAGCCTGCTTCAAAGCCAGAATGGCGATCACAAGTGCTCTCCCTGAGTATCATTCCCTGCCAGGGGCATCTTGGCCGTGTTTGCAATGAGTTCCTAGGAGACCAACTGCGACGGTGGAAACTAGAGTTCGAATGGCTTTTGCCTAGAACGCAAAGGTTCAGGATTTCCGAGACTAAAGTCTGGTTTAAATACCCAGGGGTGTATCCCTGGCTTGAAATCTGTATGGAAGCCCCATAGGTTGAGGTAGCGTGTATGCGCCTCAATTCTGGATACTAAACCAACCTAGTATGCCACCCCGTTGGAGAACAGGGAAAGTTGTGAATATGATCGGGAAGAAAAGCGGCATCCATGGCTTCTACATGAAGAAACCACTTTTCAGCTCAAAATGTTTCTACGGAGGTTTCAACTCATGTCTTCGATGCGTAGCTCATCGTCAGTTGGCATGCACGAGGTGTATCCTTTTTGAAATATATTGCAACTCCGAGAGGAAAAGCAGAGGTTACAAACTGAATCAGTCTTGCCAAGACGCGCATTTCTTCATTGAGTATATTGCATCGAATATGCATTGATTATTGCACAAAATATGTTATGCACCTTTCCACCTGCATTGTCATGCACGTTCCACTTGCATTGTTATGCACACTCCACCTGCATTGTTATGCACCTTTTCACTTGCATTGTTATGCACCGTTTCACTTGCATTGTTATGCACCTTTCCACCTGCATTGTTATGCACCGTTCCACTTGCATTGTTATGCACCTTTCCACCTACATTGTCATGCACGTTCCACTTGCATTGTTATGCACACTCCACCTGCATTGTTATGCACCCTTCTACTTGCATTGTTATGCCTGCATTGTTATGCACCGTTCCACTTACATTGTTATGCACACTCCATCTGCATTGTTATGCACCATTTCACTTGCATTATTATGCACACTCCACCTGCATTGTCATGCACCGTTTCACTTGCATTGTTATGCACACTCCACTTGCATTGTTACGCACCGTTTCGCTTGCATTGTTATGCGCATTCCACTTGCATTGTTATGCACGTCTCCCTTGCATTGTTATGCACCTTTTCATGTGCATCGTATATTGTACCTGTCAAAGTTTCTTTTTATGCATGCACGATATTGTATGTACGATTCATTTGAAGCTGGCACAACCAGACGATGTTTCAGTCAGAGGAACTTCAGGTGACATCATTCCTGTTCCCTCGAACTCGTTTGGATACCTTTCTCCACTCGCGTGTGGCGCGCGTTTGGACGTACTCGCACTGTTATGTGCATCGCGCTTTCTTACGCAACCTTTCTCCACTCGCGTGAGACGCGTTTGGACGTACTTACACTGTCATGTGCATCGCGCTTTCTTGCGTAACCTTTCTCCACTCGCGTGAGATGCGTTTGGACACACTCGCACTATCATGTGCATCGCGCTTTCTTGCGTAACCTTTCTCCACTCGTGTGTGGCACGTTTGGACGTACTCACACTGTCATGTGCATCACGCTTTCTTGTGCAACCTTTCTCTACTCACGTGTGGCGCGTTTGGACATACTCGTAGTGTCATGTGCATCGCGCTTTCTTGCGCAACCTTTCTCCACTCGCGTGAGCCGCGTTTAGACGTACTCGCACTGTCATGTGCATCGCCCTTTCTTGTTCAACCTTTCTCCACTCGCGTGAGACGCATTTGGACGCACTCACACTATCATGTGCATCGCGCTTTCTTGCGTAACCTTTCTCCACTCACGTGTGGCTCGTTTGGACATACTCGCACTGTCATGTGCATCGTGCTTTCTTGCGCAACCTTTCTCTACTCGCGTGTGGCGCGTTTGGACGTACTCGCACTGTCATGTGCATCACGCTTTCTTGCACAACCTTTCTCCACTCGCGTGTGGCACGTTTGGATGCTCACGCTTTCTTACGCAACCCTTCTCCTCTCGCATGTGATGCGTTAGGACGTCTTCGGTTTTGAACACTCGGATCAATTCCGGTGTTCATTCATAACCCTTCTCCTCTTGCATGTGGTGCATTAGGACGTCTTCGGTTTCGAACACTCAGATGTGTTCCGGTGTTCATTTATTCACTTTCTTCTCTCGCATGAGACGCGCTTAGACGTATTCACATCACTCTCTGGTCTAGGAGACCTTAAATCCTCTGAAGGTGCAATTCCTGTGGTGTTTGTCGTGCCTGAACGACTTCCGGTGGTCTGGTATAGCCACCTGCCTGTGTTTGCTGTGAGTTCCTAGGAGATCAACTGAGACGGTGGAAACTAGAGTTCGAATGGCCCATGCCTAGAACGCAAAGGTTTGGGATTTCCTAGACTAAAGTCTGGTTTAAATACCCAGGGGTGTATCCTCGGCTTGAAATCTGTATGGTAGCCCGATAGGTTGAGGTAGTGGGTATGCTCCTCAATCCTAGATATTGAACCAACCTAGTATGTCACCCTGTTGGAGAATAGGGAAAGCCACGAGCATAGCCAGGAAGAAAAGTGGTACCTGTAGTTTGGAAGCGCAAGATGCAGAAGAGGAAGATCCCAAGCAGCATAAGGTGAGTCATCACCAATTGCCCTTGTAAGGTACTTTCGAGAGCATCTTTTCTTGGCTGCATTATTGTATCTATCATAAGTGTTACATAGCATCTATCGCATGCATCTACTGCATCATATCTGTTTTATCGCCTACATCCTTTCCATGATAAGCTTAGTTTGGCATGTGCCCATACTTTTTGCGTTGAAGCATGGTTCTGTGATTATGTGTACGCGCCTATTCCACTAAGAGAATTGTGGTCTGAGGGTGTCGGCACCCTTTCTGTGTTAGACGTGGTCTGTTTTGTGTCTATGCCTTTTCTAGGCAAAATGTGGTTTGGCCGCGTGCCTTATTCACTTCATCCATTGCATCGTATTTTGTTTTGTTGCATCCAGCATTTAGGATTACGATCTTTCCTCAGCAGATCATTCCTCGCTTATATCATGCCACCCAATTACTTGTATTCTTTCTACGAAACATATAGTTCTGCCTGTTCATATGCCTACTCCACTAAGAGAATTGTGGTTTGAGGGTTCCGGCACCTTTTCTATGTTAAACGTAGTTTGATTTTGTATCTCCATACCTTTATGATATTGGTGTGGTTTTGCACTGCTTGTGGTTTGATTATGGCCTAACTTGTATGCATGCATGCCTAGGCTTTTGAGCTCCCATCTCAGCATGTTTTGGTCTTTATTTTGACCTAATTGAGCTCTGTCCATGGTTGGTTCAATCATTTGTACCATGCATTGCATGCCTCTTGTGTAGCCCCCTTTAGTAGCCTTGTGCCTTAGGCCTTCTAGCATGCTATGCTTGTGTTGTTTGGATGGTTTGGCATCATTTCACACCTGATTTCAGAGCATATAGTGTTGTCACACTTCCATGTTTGTCACTTCTTGATCATGTTCGAGAGTTGTGCTCTTATGCTTAGTTGATGGGCCAATGCATGAGCATGCATTATCTTGCATTTCATGCCATCATTTTAGAGCATTTTGGTCATTATCTTGGCACGCATGAGGTCTATTTGAGGCTGGTTTGGTCCATTGAGCATTGCATTACATAGCCCTTGTGCTGTATCCTTCACTAGCTTTCATGCTTAAGGACTCTAGCTTGACATGCTCATGTTGTTTGCATGTTGTTTGGAATGTTGTTGCATTGCATTGTGTTTCGATTAAACATTGACCCGAACACGAGAAATGAGGGGCGTTTCATACTTGAAGTGATGAAATGTGCCTCATTTCTCGGTCACCGACCCTCTTGATCATGCATGATAGAAGTTAAGGCTCTTATGTGTTATTTGTGCATTTATTGACATTGAATTGTGCAAACTTGGCTTCTCGGCCATTGTGCATTGCGATGCTCGGTTGGTGGCCCGAGAGTCAAGTACCGCACTCCCTTGAGCTGAAGAAATGATAGGGAGGGTGGTTGTGCACACATATCTTGCAAATACACTGCCGTGCCCCTTCTTGTTCTCTGTTGTAGCAAACTGGAACTTGGCAGAATTTTCTGGTTGGCAGACCAAAAAAGTAGCTGGCCGACCACTTTTTCTGGTTTGCAGCATGTTTAGGTGGTCTACAGGTGGTCTACACCACCATTTTCTGGTCGGCATCCCTTTTGGAGGTCTCCATGTTGGAGTAGAAGCTATCTGGAGGTTTGTGTAGTGTTCTGAAATCAGATGCAAATAGAGGCAAGTTGGGGCATAGTAATGGATTTCCTAACGAGGCAACCGAGCATGCATATACTCCTCACCCCGAGGACCTCTTTTTACGGTTTTACTTAGTTGCTTTGCTTAGCTAGCGAATGCTTTGGTTTTGTACTTAATTAGTTAATGCGCTCAACTAATTAACTTGTGTTGTAATAACTAATTAGTTAACTAGGAATAGTTAATTAGTTTCGTTTTGTAATAATTAGTTTAATTAGCTTAAATTAGCTAGTTAGCTTATTATTCGGACCCTCTGTCGAGAGGGCACAATGATGTAATAAGTGTGCGTGTGTGTGATGCATGTCTTCCAACCCCATTTCTTTCTCCCTTGTACTTATCAGCTTTCGATGGTTAGTTTTAGGACATGTTTCAATTAGCATACTTATGCTTTGCATGCGTGCATCATTCATTCATCTTGCATGCACGGGGCTCGGCGCATCATACAAACTGCATTGTATTTTAATACACCTACTCGAATACGTATTCAACAGCATGTTATCAAGTGTTGCATTCATATGCCATTCTAGATAGCCGAGCCTATTTTAGCTGCATTTTTGCATGTGTTACATTAGGCATTGTTAACATAGCTAGGATCATGCATTGATTACTAACTAGCTTCATTTTTTTGCTCGGAGTACTAGGTAAGCTTTTACGCTTTAGCATACTGCATGAGATGTGTATGTTGCCATGTATAGCTTGCTTGCCATGAGGATATTTGCTTAACTGATATAACTGCATGAATGCTTGTGGATGAAGGCTTCATTGCTTGAATTGGAACAATTCATCAAAATGTGCGTTTTAAGCCCACTTTGCGGAGTGGCAAAATCATGTTGTTTTCTAAGCCCACTTGAGGGTGGCAAATCCGCGTCGTAGCCTACTTGCGAGTAGCAACTCCAAACCATTTTCAAAAACAAACATGAGATGTTTTGTTCTAATTTGAGTGATTTAGTCTATACTTGCATGCTGTGCGCATCACATAGTAAGGTTAGCTAATAAACCGGAATAAGAACACATGTGTTTTCAAAAACAACATATTATGTTAGTAGAGGCCGATCCTTTGATTGGGCGAGCGGGGGTGCTCATTTCAGGACCTTCCCCTCTCGTACCCAAGTTCCCGAGCCGAGGCAACTTTGGTGATGACGGACACGTGGCCTTAGGCACGAGTCAGGGTTTCCTAAATTTTCCAAAATAAAATATTTAGATGGCGACTCTGAAATCTGGCAAAGCAGTCCATGTTTGGCGCTTTTTGATTAAAATCGATTTTCTAAAACGATTTGCCAGATCTGGACTCTTTGGTGTTTTATCAGTCTTACATTGCACTTTGTGAGATTAGATTCAGAACCGTGACAAGAGTCCGAACTGTAGTAGCTAGAACTACAATTCGCGCCCTCGCACACGGAGTGGAGTTCGGGCGGTCTACACTTACGTAGTTCGGTTCAGGTTCACTAGAGTATTAACTCTCTCCTTTTGCGCTCTAACTTTTGCCAAAGTCGCCCTTTAGGGTTTTCAACCTTGCGTGCTTAGTTTTTCTTTGTTTCAAATTTTTAATGCTCTAATTTTTGCCTAGGTTGCCCTTTCAGGTTTTCAGCTTAGCGAGCCTCTTAAGGTTAATATTTCTTCAACTTGTCCATGTTAACCAGCTATGAAAATTTCAGGCCATCTAGGTCCACGAGAATAATTGCTCCACCCAACCAGATAAATTTGATGATGTAAGGACTAGTCCAATTGGGTCGAAACTTGCCCCTAGGGTCATAGATGAAAGCTCGGTTGTCATTCAATACCATATCTCTTTCCTTGAGATTTCTGGACTTAACCTTCTTGTTAAAGCCCCTAGCAATTCTGCGTTGGTAGCCTTGAACGTGATACAATGCCTTCAGTCTTTTCTCATCAAACAACATTAACTCCTCAGACTTGCTCTGTTGCCAGTCCACCTCCGCTATCTGACACTTAGCCATAACTCGCAGTGACGTGACTTCAATTTCAATTGGCAAAACGACTTCCATCCCATAGACGAGAGAATTAGGAGTTGCCCATATGGATGTTCGGATTGACGTCCAGTAGCCCCAAAGTGCAAACGGCAGTCTATCAGGCCAGTTCTTGTAGATCTCAATAATCTTCCGCAGGATGTTTTTGATGTTCTTGTTTGCGGCCTCAACGGCTCTACTGGTCTATGGTCTGTACGTCGACGACTTGTGAAAAGCCACGTTGTATTTCTCGAGCAGATCCACCACCTCTTTCTTAAAGTGCAAGCCGCTATCAGATATGATCTCGTTTGGAACTTCGTACCGGCAGATGATATTGTTTCTAATAAGTTTGGCCACATGCGATGCCTTCAACACTACATAGGATTGAGCTTCTATCCACTTCGTAAAATAATCAATCGCCACTAAGATATACTCATGTCCATTCGACCCTTTTGGTGAGATTGCACCAATAACATCGATTCCCCAGACTGAGAAAATCCATGGCGAAGTCATGTTGTAGAGCTTTGACGGTGGGATATTTATGCGATTGGCATGAATTTGACACTTATGGCATCACTACACAAAACCAATACAATCCTCCTCCATAGTGGCTAGTAATAGCCTTGTTTGAGGATCTTTCGGGCTAGCATCACACTATTCATATGCATGCCGCATTCTCCACCGTGGATAGCCTCCATAAGGCGCTTCGATTCCTCTTTCTCCACACACAATTTATACATTTCCAGATGACCTCTTTTATATAGCTTACCCTCGCAGATGATAAATTGGATGGCTAGACACCGTATTCCCCATTTGGCTTTGGCTTTTGCCCCTGCTGGATACGTCTCCTTTTCCAGAAAGTTCAAAATATCGTAATACCAGGGGTTTTTGTCTTGCACTTCATCTGTCGTAGTAATGGTCTCATAAGCCGGCATGTATTTCTGTTCGATGATAATCAGACGCATCCGGACCCCAAGTGGGATGTCTACCATAGAAGATAGAGTTGCTAAAGCATCAGCAAACCAGTTGTTCTCCCTCAGCAGATGTGTAAATGTTAGTTTTTCAAACCTAGGAATTAAAATATCAAGGGTCTGATGGTAAACCTTCATTTTCTTCTCTTTGACTCTCCAGTCCCCGTTTGCTTGAGAAGCAACAAAGTTCGAGTCCTTGATAACATCCAACCTTATTGCCCTTAGTTCTAGGGCAGCTTCTAAGCCACTAATACACGCTTCATATTCTACTTCATTGTTGGACACTTTGAACAGGAGTTTGAAGGCTAAAGGTATATGGGGGTCGTTGGGTGCTATCAACAACACACCAATCCCATAATTGTACTGATTAGATGCTTTGTCAAATTACATCATCCATGTTTCCTCTTCTACGTACAGAATATCTTCATCAGGGAACAAGTATTCCACTGCCTCATCTCTTTCTACTAGGTGGCCTGCTAGGAATTTCGCCATAACTCTTCCTTTAACTGACTTGTGTGCAACATACTTAAGATCAAATTCAGAGAGAAGAAGTGTAGACACCCCGTTTTTGAGCGCTTTGCCCTATACACTTGATGATGAAAGTGATGTTATGCGTGGTTCGAGGTCTCAATGAAGGGGCTATGTTTAAGCTCTGAAAAGATCCCAAATATGCCATATTTCCACTGTTTGTACCTCAGAAATCCATTTCTACACATTGTGCCACCCTATGCTGAGTCTGAAGTAGAAAAACGGGGGATCACATTGAGGCCCAATCGTGGCTATTGATGGCCGGCTATGCCTTGGTAACAAGAAATACTGTTCTAGACAGGAGCCTGCTAGCTGTCCATTTTTGAAAATATTTATGACCCCTTTTGCTCAAATTCTATAAAAACAAAGTTGTATCTCTGTTTTGAGGGTTGAAGAATTTCTAAAAAGCTTATACACCTTCTTGAGAGCTCCTTCTTCTTGTGCAAGCAACCTTTGAGCAAGCTTACCACCTTGAACCTATATCCATACACCATATACACCTTCACACCTTAGCCTTGAAACCTTGGTTGAGCCTTGAGCATCACAATTCAAGCTTGAGAGTGTGTTTGGACTTAGTTTGATTCACAAACAAAGAGCTACCTTTTTCAAGAGGTATAAGCTTGCTATTGTCTCTCTTGCTTTCATTTCTATCATTTACTATCAAGTTTTATATTTTTGTGCTGTTTTGATTCTCTTTCAAGTGACTAAGCTTGGGTTTGGAGAGCTACCAAAGGGTGGAGAGAGTTAACACTCTTTCTTACACCCTCACCTATAGCTCAAACCCTTGTTTTTACACATTTTTCTTTGCTTTCTAAATTGATTTTTAAAGTTTAAAGAAGTCTAAAAATCATGCTTTGAGGTTTCAAAAGTGGACGGGTTAGCCTCCTCTCCTTGTTCTTACTTACTAGTCTTGTTTTCCTTCTTTGTTGTTTATCATTTTAGGCTCTTTTCATGCACTTTGAGCCACTATTTTTCACCTATTAGAGGCTATTTTAGGGCTGTCCTAGGTTGTTTAATTAATTCATGCTTTGATTAGTTTGCTTGTTGTCTCACCAGTCCTTATACATAGTTTGTTGCATATTGTTCTTGGCCTTTCCTTGTCTATTTTCATGTTTAAGAACCTCATTTTAATAATCAACTTACCATTCATTTCTTTCATTTGGATTTGTTTCAACCGGTTGACGGTTATTCAAAACATGAACTAGAGATCTATGCTTAATGGCTTAATTTCTATGATGTTCATTGTCAATGGCATAGTTTCTTTTTCATGATGAGAATCACTTCCCATTTGACATATTTCTCACTTAGTGGATGTAATCTTTAGTGGAACAATCATCTTGAACAAATGGATTAAAGGACGGCAAAGACTAATGAATTTGGCTTAAAATGAACCAACCCACATAAAGAAAATGAGTTATATTGCTTAGGCTCGGCCAAACGTTATGGCGAGTCTATTGTGCCAAGGGTTGTCATACATCAATTCATGATGTTTTGATGAACCTTCAAGCGTTTCTACCTCCCTCTTTGAGTTCACGCTATGATAGGAGGGAGGGGTGGTTGTTGTTCATTGCATTTATTGATCTTTGTCCAAATTGTGTCCGGAATCATCAAGCAAACAAATTGCTCATTGATGGTTTTGGAAATGATTCCAACTTTCTCTTGAGGCTTTCCCATGACAGAGAAGTGTGAGAGGGACAAACAGAGTTCAGAACAACTCTGTCTGCACTGTTTTCACTTCAGAGCACAAAATAGGATTTTGCTTAAAATTAAGGCACAACTGGCCTTATTTAGGCCCCGACCGAGCTTCATTGAGGGCCGGCTGGCCATCAATGTTTGGTCAGCAGTATGTTTTGCAAAAAACAGAGGGCAGTGGCTTGAAGGTGAAACAGAGCAGACCAAGGCAGATAGAGCAGTTCTTGGACATTGTGCATGCAATCCTTGTGCATCCTTACTTACATCAATGTTGTAAATTAATGCTCCGAGTATTGTTGTAATTAATTTAATATTATTGTTACAATTAGTTTTGTTGTAATTAGTGTTGTAATCATTATTATTGTTTATTTGTAATTGGTATAGCTAATTAACTTAGATAGCCAGTTTATTTCTTATTATTATCTTTGTTGTAATAGAGTAGCTAGCTAGTTAATTCTTTGCTTATTTATTCATTTGGCTTTGTAATAATTAGTTTAATTCGGACTTTCGGACTCTGATTCGGACCCTCTTGTGCGAGGGCCAACATGTAATAAGTTGTATGTCTTCCAACCTCACGTCTTTCTCCTTTTTACTTACTTGCTTACGATGGCCAGTATAGAACTTCATTTTTCAAATTAGCAATCTTACGATTCACATCCATTGTCTTGCATGCATCCAAGGTTCGGCTCATCATACTAACCCAATATCAATGTTCAAATTCATTACTTGAATATGTGCTTTATCGCATGTCTTGAATGGAATCATATGTCATGCTCATAGTCGAGCCTATAAATTACATAATGTGTGCATTGCATTTAGTCATATTGCATTAGTTAGGAGCATGTATATTTTTCTAATTATTTTGCTTTGTTTTGCCTCGGAGTACTAAGTGAGCAATTTTAAGCTTTAGCATCTTTCATCGAATGTTTGTGTTATATTGTCAAGCATGCTTTCCATGAGGCTAATTGTTTAGATGATATATCCGCTTGAATGCCAGTGGATAGAGGTTAATTGCCAAAATTTTGACAAATTGATTGATGTACAAACTCACCTTTTCAAGTGACTCGTGTTAAAACAAATTTTCAAATAAAACATGAAATCAATGTGTTCCAACTTTTGCAAATTAGTCTATGCTTGTATGAGTCACATAGTAAAAATAACTAATAATTGGAACAAGAGCATATAATGTAAATAAAAATTGCATCATGATTAGTAGAGGCCAATCTTTGATCGGGCGAGTGGAGTGCTCAATTCATGACCTTTTCCTCTCGTACCTATGTTCCCGAGCAGAGACACTTTGGTGATGACAGACTAATGGCCTTTGGCACGAGTCTCAGGTTTACTAAATTTGCCAAAAAAATTTAGGTGGTGACTCTTTAATTTGGCAAAGCAGTCTATTTTTGGCATTTTTTATTCAAATCGATTTTCCCAAAGAATTGCCAGATTTGGACTCTTTTGTGTTTCCATTGTTTCACATTGCACTTTGTGAAATCAAATTCAGAACCACGGGAGTTCAAACTGTGGGGCTAGTCACATCCAAAAGGAGCACGAAAAGCAAGCCATAGTTTCTGGCGACTCTGCTGGAAAATTAGAGAATTTGACTTGAAATTCGTGATGTGAAATTTTATCTACACTTATATATTCTTTGCATTGCATTTTGCATGGTTACTTTAAGTCACTGTGTTTTCCATCTGCTATTCCTGGATGGTTTGCTGGAGGCTTGCCCAAAAAGCTCGCCAAAAGGTTGACTGGTCATGGGCTCTTCCATGTTGGAAACATAACCCTTGGATCTGGATTACAACTATACCGCTTGATCCTCCTTTTACTTCTCGGTGTTAGGTGTGAGAGGTATATTAGGTAATCTTGCTGAGGCACCCTTTCGAGCATTTGACCTAGTTACATATAATGAATCTATAGTGACTATTCCAACTTAGGACAAGATGCCACCCATTTGCAGGATGTTGTGAAACTCGTTGTTTGAAATAGTGTAGCCTAGATCATGTAAAAAATCTAGGACAAGGTAACCCTACCTCCTCATAGGGGTGTTTTTGGTTCTTTTACTTGGTATGTGCTTTTACAGTGAGACTGTACAAGATGGTTCTTATCAGTATGAGTTTGAGAACAGAGTTTAGTGGGGATTATAGTTCAACTGTGTGTTATGACTGTTGTGAATTGGGACCGAAGTGCTGTCCGATTTTGATTATGTTTTTCTTTCTTTCTTTTTGCTAGGTAGTTTGCCATCATAGCTTCAGAAAGACCCGATATTCCCTAAGTTGTGTGGACTCGCTTTGGCAGGCTTTGCAAAGCTCAAGACCTTGTTGGTGGCCAGCCAGTGTTTGTCTCACTTCCACCAGTAACTCGATGAAGAAGGAATAGGCAGTCAGCAGCACCAGTACAAAGCACTCTGCAAACACTTATCCATTCTCACTCAATCAGTTCACCAACATCTAGTTCACCCAGGCCAACAATGGCACAGAATACAGCACATAACACGGAGGAATTTGCTGCCATGATGACGGCTTTCCAGAGAACCATGGATACTGTAAACGAAAGGATGGCTGCACAAGATGAAACCATCGCCGATCTACAACGCACATCTAGGGCATCTGCATCAACTGTGCATCCGATTCCGGCTTACCCCCACCAGTAGAAGATCCCTAAATCCCAGATCTTCAGGAAATGTTTCCCCTGGTTTCGGTTTATAGGCCTCCGGCTCAACCCCTTGCAGGAATTTTTCCTTTTGATATTAATGAAATTGATCCAGCCTTGGTCACGATTGCTAGATTAGAGAAAGCGTTGAAGAAATCCCAGGGCTTCAACTCCATTCCAGATATCGAAGATGGGTACACTGAGACTTCAGTCAAATTACTAGAGAAATTTAAGATGCCTCAAATCGACAAATCGATGGAAGTGGGGATTCGATTGTGCATGTCCAGTTGTTTTTAGACATGTTAAGGCCTATGGGTTTGTCTCGGGCGTAGAAGCCCTTGTTATTTGGAGAACCTTGTCTGATGTGGCAGCCATCTAGTACGCTAAATTGGAAGACTCAACAAAGCAGAATTGAGAGGAGCTATCTGAGGCATTTGTCAATTAATATTCATATAACACCCAGCTAGAGGTAACCATTAGTGAGCTGGAGGCTACTACCCATAACCCCAAAGAATCATTCATTGATTATGTCGCTTGATAGAGAGCCAAGGCTGCCCGAATGACAAATAGACCTGCCGAAAGAGAGCAAGTCAGGCTAATGGTCCAGAACCTTGAGCCAGACATGCTGTAGAGGATGATAGTGGCATCGTTTTCCACCTTTGCTTCCTTATACGAGCTGGGGGTCCTGATTGAGAGTGTATTAAAAAAGTGTATTATCCATAGAACAAGCAAGTTCACAAGAAGGCCATTCTCTCGAAATACCAATGCTAGCAATAGCACTATTTCACAACCTAGGGATGTCAGTACTGTTGTTTCAATGGCCAAGATGGTTGTTCTCTTTGCTACTGCCAGAACCTCACAACCTTCACAAAATACTGGCCCACCCCGAAACCGAAGAGTTTTTACTCCCCTCCATATGAGCCTAGCCCACGCCCTCAAACTATTAATGGAAAAGGGGCATCTCAAGCCTCTTGACCCTCGTCCACTTCCAGACCCATTGCCACCCAAACATGACCCTACCTAGTATTGCTTCTTCCACCAACAACATGGCCATCCTACAGACTTTTGCTACCGTTTATGTCATGAGATCCAGGATCTCATTGACGACAAGGTCATCGCCTCACCTTCCAAACCAAACGTAATAGCCAATCCGCTTCCTGCACATAACCAAATTCCCCCACCCAAAAACATTAACCACATCCATACATTACTGCCCACCTTCAACCCTAGCACATACATTACCTCATCCCGCCTACCAAAACCGGATGTGGTTATTCCAGAAGGCACAGACATATACATGATGGATCTAACACTACAAAACCAATCCAGACCCGTGGCAGTAGAAACTGAGAAAGAGAAGAATGCACTGAAGACAGAGTCATCTGATGCCCGTGTCATAGAGAATGGGGTCTCACTCCAGAGGCGTACGATCCCAGCTTATACATTGTGGCCATTGATCAGCCAAAGCCAATAGTCATACTATCAGACTTTCTCAGCATTAATGCTATAGGGGAAGGCCAGTTAGGGCTACATCAGAATGATCGGCCTGAACAAGGCCTAAATGACTTGGCTCACTTAGAAGAGGATTTGGCTGATTTGGAGGAGGATCTGAAGGATTTTTACTTCTTCAAAGAGGAGGATACAAGTAGTGTTTAGGTAGAATGGTGGGACCCGAGCCAGCCAAAAGCAAGCAATGGATGGCTAAGTGAGGAAGAGTCAAATGTGAATGAACATATAGGAGAGACTAAGAAGGAAAAGGATATTGCTGCTAGTGGCAAGGCTGAGGCTGCACCCCTGACTGAGAAAGAACAGGCACTGGAACAATTTCAAAGGGAAAGGATATAAGAGATCCAGAGAAAGATAGCTCTGGAGCAGGGACAAGAAAAGAGAAAGAAAAACTCGAGACAACAATGGGTGATGCCCAAACTACCAAAAAGGTCGAATGGGAGCCCAACAATCGAAAAAGGATAATGAGGAAGCTCTGAAAATATCGGGATTCAGAAACCAAGACTGTGGTGGAGGAAGAATGGTATGATTATGGGGTGCGTGATGTTAATATGCTCCGGATAGAACCTGATGCTAGCCCGACCATGACTGTAGGAGAGTGGTGGGAAGACATCGACCTAAGTCATGCGTACACTGACGAAGGGTGGAAAGCTGATACCCCGGATGACACCTGGTATACTGACGAGATCAATCATATGACCCAGAGTGGTCAGTACTTCAAACTCGCAGCATTAGACCAGCTAGAGACCTCTGGAAAGGAGGCTGAGAGATCAAAAGAGAAGGATGTTGAAGAAAACCTGGTCTTGAAACAGCTTAAGAACATTCAAGCTGACATATCAATCTAGGGGCTGATAATAGCTTCTCGAGAGCATAGGCAAGCACTGTTAGAGGTAATGAACTGGACTAAATTGCCTATCGATACTGTTGTAGACCAGTTCGTATCGTTGGTTACATCTGGGGACGTTACGCCGGTGATATCTTTTACAGATAAGGAGTTACCACCTAAGGATGCCAACCACAACCGTTACTTATATGTAACCTTGGAAAGTAAAAAAAAAATGGATTCTGGTGTTGCTAGTAGATACTGGATTAGTGATCAATGTATGTCCAGTGAGAACTGCCTATGCCATTGGTTTGAGGCCGGTTGACTTTACACCTACGACTCAAGCCATCCGAGCTTATGACAATACAAACTGGGATGTTGTGGGAACGTTCAAGAGCTATATTCTAATCGGCCCGTCTGAACACAAGGTGGAATTCCATGTAATGGATGTACCGGCCATGTTCAATCTACTACTGGGAAGGCCCTGGTTACATCAGATGAGGGTTGTATCATCAACAGTCCACCAGTTAGTGAAGTACCCCTTCAAAGGCGGGATTACCACTGTGTACGGTAATTCTACGATCCATCCTCCTCAGGGAACCACCGTGCCATTATTGGCAATCATACATGGGGAAGAGGACGTGTTCCTTTCTAGCTTCTCTCTGGAAGAAGCCCAGTTGGTCCAAACCATCATAGTGGAGGGCGATGGGAACTACATAAGTGCGCAATTCATCCACATGATGAACAAACAGGGGCATATGCCCGGATTAGGACTAGGCCGAAGTGGCAGGCAGGGGGGCACTATCGCCAAGGAGATGAGTCACAACCCCCACGCGTTCGGGCTGGGATACAAAACTACCACTGCAGATTGGAAAAAAAAATAGAGAGGAGTTGCGATGAAGGTTGAAAGCAAAGAGGACTAGAAGGCAGTATGAGTCAGTCCACAAACCAATACAAGGGACCTTGAATGGATGTTTTGTTTGCCAAGGAGAAGACTTCCCCTTTTATGGATTCCCAGAGCCTTGGTATGACTTGGAAACAAAAATAAGGTATCTGGGGTTCGAGATCTTCTTTGGACACTAATTACCAGAAGATGAGGATGAACAAGTAGACCTGAGCCCTAGCACAGATCAAGGCAGGACTACAAGCCTGGACATTGAAGAGGAAGAGTTGTTGGGAAAAGCACTAGCTGACCTACTGATAAGTTCTACTGCTGGAGCTGAGGCCGCCAACTTGGGGATAGTTTTACTCTCTCAATGATCGGAGATAACCCAACTGTGGATTTCTCTAATCTTATTGTGGACACATCTGAGGCTCCACGTCTGGTCTGGAAGTTTGAGCAAGGTGTCATCAATAGTTCTAGATTGGATAGTGAGTCTGGATCTGATTCCACTGACTCTGTGGAGTCGGAGTCAGATTCGAGTTCCTCCGAGTCTGGTACTTCTGGGAGTGGTAAATCAGATGCCAAAGTCCTGTCCAGGTCATCTTTTAGCTTTTCTTTCAAGTCTACTATAACCAAAGATCTAGACTTTTTGAATGGGAATACTGTGGACTTTGCCTACTTCTCTGTGCCTTTGGTTTGTTGTATTGATCTTAATTTTCAAAATTTTGACATAAACGAAGAGGAAGAAATTCCTTGGGCTTTGAAAAATTTGATTGATCATAAGGAGGAGAGGCGTGTTAAGCCCTGTACAGATGAAATCGTATCAATTAACGTGGGTACTGAGGAAGATCCTCGCTTAGTCCAGAATGGGTCCACGCTGTCTTTGAAGGAACACGAGCGTTTAATCACTTTATTAAAAAATTTCAAAGATGTTTTCGCGTGGTTCTACAAAGACATGTCTGGAATCGATCTTGAGATTGTACAACACTGGATACCTCTTGACCCTAAGGCCCAGCCAGTTAAGCAAAAGCTGCGCAGAGTTCGCCCAGATTGGGCTTTGAAGATCAAGGAAGAAGTCACCAAACAGATTGAGGTAGGGTTCTTGCTTGTATCTGAGTATCCAACGTGGCTGGCCAATATTGTTCCAGTCCCAAAGAAGGATGGCAGAATGAGAGTCTGTCTCAACTTTAGGGATCTGAATAAGGCTAGTCCGAAGGATGATTTTCCACTGCTGCATATTGACAAGTTGGTAGACTTCATCGCGGGCCAAGTATTGCTCTCGTTCATGGATGGGTTTTCCGGATATAACCAGATTCTG
This sequence comes from Camellia japonica, assembly GCA_030407325.1. NCBI lineage: Eukaryota > Viridiplantae > Streptophyta > Magnoliopsida > Ericales > Theaceae > Camellia > Camellia japonica. Next base: position 66,065,788 of record JAPPVO010000017.1, read on the forward strand.
ATGGCACCTAAGGATAGGGAGAAGACCTCTTTCACCACTCCGTGGGGGCACCTATTGCTATCGAGTCATGTCGTTCGGGTTGAAGAATGCTGGAGCCACTTATCAAAAAGCTACAACCACCATTCTGCACAACATGATCCAGAAAGAGGTTGGGTGTATGTGGACGATATGATTGTCAAGTCCAAATATCGAGAGGGCCACTAGACCTGCTTAGAGAAATTCTTTTAATGGATTAGAGAGTATAGATTGAGGTTGAGCTCGTAAGAATGCACCTTCGGCATAACAATGGAAAAATGCTGGGATTTCTGATCACATAGAGAGGAATTGTGGTAGATCCTTCCAAAATCAAGGTCGTCTTAGAAATGCCACCACCAAGGATTGAAAAGGAGGTGCGTGGCTTTCTGGGTAAAGTGCAATTCATAAGATGGTTTATTTCAATACTAACCTTGACTTGTGAATCACTATTTGGTCTCCTGAAGAAAGGAAAGAAATTCCAATGGAATGATCGCTGTCAGTTTGCTTTTGAACAGGTTAAGCAGTACCTGCAAAATCCACCTGTGCTATCCCCACTAGAACCGGGAAAATTGTTGATTTTGTACTTGTCCGTCACGAATTCAACCATGGGGTGTATGTTGGCTTAGGAGTCAGAGACCGAGGTGGAGAAAGTCGTTTACTACTTGAGTAGGAAAATGCTGGACTACGAGACCCGTTACACTCCCCTCGAGAAAGCTTGCCTAGCCTTGGTATGGGCTACTCAGAAGTTGAGGCACTACCTGTCAGCTCTCTAAGTAATTCTGGTTTCGAGATTAGATCCCATCAAATATGTTTTTAAGAAACCAGCGCTTATGGGTAGGCTAGCCTGTTGGTTGCTTTTTCTCTCTGAATTTGATCTCAAATATGTCACACGCAAGTCGGTTAAAGGGAGAGATGTAGCAGAATTCCTGGCAGATCACCCAGTAGAGGGGGATGAAGTGGTGGAGTACTTTTTCCCAGATGAAGATATTCTACAAATAAAGGATAAAACGTGGATGATGTACTTTGACGGAGCAGCCAATCAATACAGTTATAGGATCAGTGTGTTGCTGATAACTGTGGACTCGCCTTTTTCTGCGTCTTGTTTTGGAAGGTTTGAAAAGAAGGCCTCATTGTTCGGACTCCTGCGGTTCTGAATCTAGTCTCACAAGTGTAATGTGAACCTGATAAACACCAAAGAGTCCAAATCCGGCAAATCGTTTTAGAAAATTGATTTTGAATCAAAAGTGCCAAAATTGGACTGCTTTGCCAGATATAGAGTCGCCACCTAAATATTTTTTATTTTGGGAAAATTTAGGAAACCCTGACTCGTGCCCAAGGCCACGTGTCCGTCATCACCATAGTTGCCTCGGTTCGGGAACTTGGGTATGAAGGGGGAAGGTCATGAATTGAGCACCTATGCTCACTCGATCAAAAGATCGGCATCTACTAATCATGATATGATTTTTATGTACATTATGTGCTCTTGTTCTGGTTATTAAACTACCATTACTATGTGATGCGCACAAGCAAATATAGACTAGTTTGCTCAATTTAGAACAATTCAACTCATGTTTGTTTACGAAAATGGTTTGAATTTGCCACCTCAAGTGGGCTTAAAATTACGGATTTGACACCAAACATAGTGGGCTTAAAACATGATTTGCTACTCAATAAAGTAGGCTTAAAATGCACATTCGTTGAATCGTTCCAATTGAAACAACATGCCTTCATCCACAAGCATTCATTCAGTTTAGCATTTAAGCACATAGCCTCATGGCAAGCATGCTAGAGATGGTAACATTCACACTTATGCAAGTATGCTAAAGCATAAAAACTCACCTAGTACACCAAGCCAAAACAGAAACTAGTTAGAAAGATGCATGATCCCTAACTATGTAAGATGCCTAATGCAGCACATGCAATATGAAATTAATATGCTCGGCTACTAATATGGCATATGGATCGATTTGATAACATGCGGTTAAACACATATTCAAATAAGTATATTGAAATGGCAATACAGTTTAAATGATGCGCCGAGCCTCGGTGCATGCAAGACAAGATGAATGGATGCAAGCATGCGATATGCTAATTGAAACATGTCCCTAAAGTAACAATCAAAAGCGATTAAATAAAAGATAGAAAGACGTGGGGTTGGAAAACATACACACACACACGCACGCACACTTATTACAGTATTACGCCCTCGCGAAGGAGGGTCCAAATGAATAAGAGCTAAGCTAATCTAAGCTAAGCTAATTAAGCTAATCTAATTAAGCTAATTAGACTAATTATTACAAGCTAAATGAATAACTAGCTAAGCTAATTGCTAATTATTATAACACTTTAACTAACTAGCAAACTAATTAATTAATTTACAACATAAATGCACACGAACTAAGCAATTAAAACATTAAACTATGTTGCCACTAGTCCGCCTCAGGAAGTGGAAGATGCACATGCTCGATTTTGGCCTGAAAAGACCACCGTTTTGCTCTTAAAAGCCTCTGTTTGCAGGGTTGAGCATTTCTAGAACCTTTCTACTTCACCTTACCAAATCTTTGCTGAGATTTACATCATTGGCCTGCTAGCCATGGAGGGAAGCTGCCGGCCATTTGCCGACCAGTGAGTTGTCCTACTGGCCAGAAATGATGCACTGCCGGCCAGGGATGGTGGCCTGCCGGCCACTGATGCATTGGATCACCATGCTGCAACAGAGCACAAACACAGCAAAAATGGGGTTTTTCCAAGGATTCGTTTGTATATCCCTCCTTATCATCTCAAAACCTCAAAGGAGTGACACATTTGGATCAAAAAACCACCAATCAAGCAAGTTCATTGCATGATGGCCAAAGATCCAAGTTGTACAATTTTGATAAATGCACAAATATGACCAACAAGACCACCACCCTATCATGCATGATCAAGGGCAATGGAGACCTAGGAAAGTGGCATATTTCATCACTTTTGAGTATAAATTGTCTCATTTTCCTTGTGTTCAAATTAATGTCCGATTTGAACACATGCAATGCAACACAAAGACAAGCTTATCTTGTCACTTTTATTTGTCAATTTTGTTTACACATTTTAATTACCGAATCATTCTTTAATCAAATTGTCTATTGGTGAGTATCCTCTAAGGTGAAGAAAGTGTTAACCAACGGATAGTGTAAGGCAAGAGAGAGATCATGCCCTCGATAATGAACCCTCAAAGAGGATTAAACCATTGAGCATGACCTCAATCTCAAGCTTAAAAGACCCCAAGTTTGAAACAACCCTCAAAAGCAAATGAAAGTGTGAAGCAAAGAGGGAGGTTGCAGAGATTTCGGTGTTGAAATTGAGAGATAAAAGCACTAAAAACATGCTGCTAAGTCACACCAATGATGTTTAAAGCCTTAAAACAACAAGCTAGTGCAAGGATTTACACTACAACTACACAAAACAAAGTTCAAATGAACCAAACAACCCAAAACAGAGCTAAAGCAGGCTATTTCAGAGGCTAAAACATGCTCGACTTAAGCTAAGTTATGCTAGAAAAGCATGCTAACATGTAAGGCTAACTAAGCATGCAAACAAGGCACAAGGAGGGGAGGCTAACCCCTCCAAATTTGGACTTCAAAATGAGATTTTTGCCACTGAAAAACCTCTGAAATGTAGTGGTTAAAAGGCCCAAAAAAGTTGGTTTGAAAGTGATGGATAAAGGCACAAAAGTTTTACAAACTAAGAAACAAGAAGGGTGAACCACCCCCTAACTAAAAAAGGGCTCAAACCACCATTTTTAAGCGACCAAAATAGAGCTTTTTACAGTTCAAAAACAACCCAAAAAAATTGAAAAATATAGAAAAACAAGTATTGAAAACAAGATAACAAGACTAGTATTCTACCTCTTGAAGCAAAGAACACTTTAGGCGCAAGTTCAAGCCAAAACCACCTTCAAGAGCTCCAAGAAGGCCCTAAGGAACCTCAGCTCAAAGGTGAGAGGATTTGGTTTAGGAGAAGTAGGCAAAAGTGTAGAGAAACTAGGCAAACACATAATTTTGCAAGAGAGAGAGAGAGAGAGAGAGAGAGAAATCTAGAGAGAGAAAAATTTTATGTCTCAAATTTTTCTAACCCCTTCACATGAGAGAGAGGGGTCCTATATAGAGAAAACACAAATTTCCCTCACAAACATCTAGCCATACACGTGTAGGAAGATGCATGAATGTGTGCAAACAGCTGGCACAAAATATCACAAAATATCTGTAGTAAACAATGGTGGCCGACCGGTCATCAGTGGTGGCCAGCAAGGCTTCATTGATGGCAGGCAATGCACATCAATGTCGGCAAAGGAGAAATGGTGGCCGGCAGGCCATCAGGAACTTCAAGCTGAAAAGACCCAGGCATGGTCCAAAGATGAGACAAAATGGATGCAAGGTTTGAAATGCTCAAAGTTGTGGCATTCTACTGGAGACTTCGAGCGTTCGGTAATCAAACAAACTCATCATCGGATGTATCTACAAGAACATCCAAGTCTTAAAGAGCCGTAAAAAATGGGGTGTCTACAGTTGCCCCTCTTTGACAGGGCTCGGAGTCGTGATATGACGTGAGTGAATGTCAAAGCCCAGAGACGACCCATTTTGACAAGGCCGTAAGACTTGGACAACCAATCAAAACATAAAACAAATGGTTGCGCCTGCAGGCTGCCTACGTATCCCTTTCCAAGGAATCAAACCAACATAGTTCTGGGGCAAGATGCAAATGATATGCATGATGCAAGAACATAACCTATGATCATGCAATGAGACTGTGCAACGAAACATTTAAATGCAAACGGAATGCAATGAAAATGCCACAGTTAAATAGACTAAAATAGGGCTCAACAACCTCAAACATAAGAAGGAGTAAGCATCCAAACATGCCGCGCGTGGGAATTACGAGCCAAACCACATTTCTTGCAGAAAGGATGTAAGAAAATTATGCAAACTTAACTACGCGACGTGCAGGAAAGACGAAGAGCAAAAAAATCATTGGGCGTACCCGAGATCTCAACCGAGGTCCTAATGTGTTACACACAGAAGGAAAAGGGATGGTGTGAACACCAGGACACACTCGAATGTTTTTAACCAAATGGAGCGGTGTAAACACTGGGATGCACCCGAATATTTTTAACCGAAGGGTGGTAACCGAAGGAGGTGGTGAACATCAGGACTCACTCAAATTTTTTTAACCGAAGGGTGGTAACCGAAGGAGGTGGTGAACATCAGGACGCACTCAAATGTTTTTAATCGAAAGGTGGTTACGAAAGAGGTGGTGAACATCAGGACGCACTCAAATGTTTTTAACCGAAGGGTGGTAACCGAAGGAGGTGATGAACATCAGGACGCACTCAAATGTTTTTAACCGAAGGGTGCGGTGTAAGCACCAGGACGCACCCAAATGCTTTTAACCAAAAAGAGTGGTGTAAACACCGGGACGCACCCGAATGCTTTTAACCAAAAGGAGTGGTGTAAACATCGGGACGTACCCAAATGCTTTTAACCAAAAGAAGTAATCCTAACGCGTCTCACGCATGAGAAGAGGGAGTAAAAGGATGTAACTCGAAGGGCACGAATGATTTTACTTGGAACTCCTCTGAATGGAGTGTACATACAATATCGTTTGTCTATGCTGGCTCCGCTGAATGAACCATACATACAATATCGTGCCTGTGTACAAAAGCATGTTATGTAATGATAATACACTTTCTATGCATGAAACAAGAATGAAAGCATATTCTATGCAATAATAGAGAAGTGCATATTCTATGCACGTGTAACGAATAGAAAACGCATATTCTATGCAAGACAACAACTGAGATATAATGGCATGGTCTATGCGAACCAAACAACTTGAGAGCATATTCTATGCATGATGGGTAACAGGAGCATATTCTACGCATGATTCAAAGACAAATGCAGATACTCCATGCATGATTCAAGAGCGAAAGCAATAAGCATGTTCTATGCATAACACAAGAGCGAAAGCACATTCTGTGCAGCTAGAGATGTGACAGTATAAGTGGAATGCACGTTCCATGCAACAACAACAAAAGCATATTCATCAAAACCAATTCAAGAACAACTTCTGATTTACCTCTCGGAAAAGTTACAATATGTTCAAAAGGATACATCTTGCTTACGTTAATGAGTAACGAACATCGTGCACTGGAAATGTAGTTTTGAGCTTCCATAGAGGCATTCTGAACTCAATAATGAACAATCCCTTCAAGTTTGAAATCCAAGGACACAAAACAAAACCAGGGACACAGAGGAGACCCTTGGAAACTCGCCAGCCGCAAGAGGGGGCCATCAACCACTTGCCGGCCACTAGTGTGCCTTGGCGGCTATCGATGGTGCCTTGCTGGCCATCGATGGCAGTTCGGGGCAAAACTGTCTTTTCATGCATGGGCCTTTAAATACAAGCCACTAGGGCTCATTTCCTCACACCCTCTTGACTGAAAATACTCTTTCTCTCTCTCTCTCTCTCTCTTTCTAGGTGCTTTCCCTCTCTAGATCTGAGCCTTTTACGCATTTTCCAATGCCCCACACAAACTTTATTCGCTAAATCCTCCTAGTTCTCTTCGCTTTGAACCGATTGGAATTTGATTTCGATGCTTCTTTCCTCATTTCCACCATTCTAGGCTCGTTCCCCTCGAGTTTCTCTCGAGTTCTATGCACTTTTCCTGGCTTTGACTTTTTCCTTCATTTTCTCTCTCTTAGGGTTGACTTTTTCCAAGTTAACCCCTTTTCTTCACTTTTCACCCATCTCACACCTATTTTCAGATGGCAGAGGATTTTCCTCAGGATGGGGCTCCTCCCGAGCTTCCCCAGTAGACTTTGAGGCAGACATCGAGGCTAAGCTAGAGGCCAAGGTAGAGCCATTATCGTTGAGTGTACGGCCTTTTGATCCAGCGAGGTATCATCCTCAGACACATATTTTGTCCACTACCGGAGGCATCAGCTATTTTACTAATTTCGCTGACGACGCGCTAGAGGACCTCTTATTGAGAGAGCCAGAGTCTCATTTATTAACCATTGTCATTGAGGTACGAACTCTATTTCTATGTATTTCTGCCCTTAATTGTTCGCATTTCTTGCATTGCTTTCATCTGACTATGTCTCATACACTGCCTTGATCTGATTACATCTCATGCACTGCCTTGATCTAATTACATCTTATGCACTGCCACAGAGTGAGTCTTGCGCCTTAGGGGCTATGGTGTGACGACTGCTCGAGACTGGTATGACGAGCTCCCAACTGGAGTTCGTGACATTGTTGACGAGGCAGGCTTCGGCCTCTTCTGCTCCAGCTTGACTCAGGTTACCGCGAGCCGTTTTCTCTTAGGAGCACTGGTGGAGAGGTGGTAAGACACCACCAACTCCTTTCACTTTTCCACCACAGGGGAGATGATGATGACTCCTTACGACTTTGCCATGATCATTGGTTGAGCCGTAGGGGGTGATCTGATCCCTCTTGACCTAGATATGGAGGAGTGGGAGGCAGCCTGGCTCGAGCTGCATGGGGCACATCCACTGATATATCGGACGGGCATGGTGCGATACACCTAGTTTGAGGAGTAGTTCAGGGGGACTGAGCTCGAGACAATAAAGGAGATAGAGCAGTATGCCAGGGGCTTCTTGATGTTGCTTTTCGGTACCACCTTGTTTTCAAACAGGTGGAACACCGTGGGCCTGTAGTTGCTAAGTGCCTTGGTGACTCTTCCTCGAGTTCAGTTTTACGATTGGGGCGGAGCTGGCCTCACCACATTATACGGATATATGAGTTCTTCCTCCCATCTGCGAGGGAACTTGGTTGGAGGCTATTGGCGAGCCTGGGAGGTACACTTCTCAGTTCCTTCTTTATAATTTCTATTTTCTTCTTATCATTTCTTGCTTTACATCCGCTCAGCACATGTGCTTTCTATTTTGCACTCTCTGCATCTGCTCATACTATAAGCTTTTGGCTTTGTACTTTCTACATCTATTTATGCTATGTGCTTTCTGCTTTGCACTTTCTACATCTGTTTATACTGTGTTGATTACACACCTCTGCATTCTCCCTGTAGCTATGGGTGTACACATACTTCCGGACTCTTACCCCAGAGCCTGTAGATGAGATACCATTGACGGTCCTCTTTTCTTGAGTATACGACGGCCAACTTCGCTGTAGGGCTCGTGAGCCCTTCATGTTTTTCCGTCAGTACTTTGACACTGTAGCGGCACACAAGGTAACTCAAAACATAGTCATTTTTGCTTTACAGCTGTTTTGATTCATACATTAGCAACTGACAGCAACTAATAACCTATTCACTTTCCATTTCAGATCACATGGCAACCTTGGGCCACGATACCGACGGAGCTTCGAGCCTAGTACTATGTGGCTTGGGGCATTTCCTGCTATCATATTCTACTTGAGGGCCCGATTTGTCGAGCCTGGTTCCTAGGCGAGCGCTTCGTACACCAAACCATGGGCCTGCCTACTCCTTTTATACTGATGGCATCGTTAGTGTCCATGAGAGCAACAGACAAGTTATTTGCCAAAGAGGTGATCCAATTCATGGTAGGCTTGGAGGTAGAGTATTTCCGTGTAGAGGGCAACTACGCGGCCTTTATCCAGACACACATGATGCTGCCTCTGACCGGTGTTCTCGGGGGTGGGGGAGTGAGAGCTCCTGCCACAAGAGCGAGACGTGGAGTGACCCAGGCAAGCAGAGCCCGTAGCGGAAGGGCTCCTTAGGCGAGGCAGGGGACCGGGTGGCCAGAGCTGCCTACTGCACTCACATGTTGGCGATATACTAGGGAGGCCTATTAGATCCCGATTGAGCCCGCAATAGCTAGGCATAGATACACCAGAGCCCGGGATATACCTCCAGTATGTACCATATTTTTAGTTTTCCTATCTCTGTCTGATATTTGTTTGTTCTGGACATTAATCATTCCCAATGCATTTACAGGCACCTCCAGGTTATACCGAAGATTTGCTTGAGCTACTAGCCTCATTCGAAGGTATACTATTGAGGAGGGAGGCACTGCTTGGCTTCCACGGCATTCAGGTCAGTTCTTCAGTTTTCTTGCATTCTAGTCATCAAATTTCCACTGACACACTGAAACTGACATGAGAACTTCCCCATACTGCACTGATACACTGCATTTGAAATACTGCACTTCCATACTGTATTCATACTCTGTTCCTGACTTTAGCATATACTCATTCTTCCCCATACTTGCATCTGATACATATACTGTGTCTGACATATGACAACTATCTTTTCAAGTCCCACAAGTGTGGAGACGACTTTGGTTTAGACTCTAATTTAGATTCAGACAGTGGCGTCGATGGAGACAGTGTTGCAGAGTCCTCTCCTCTGAGGAAGAGGACGAAGAGGGCCTCTAGATCCTGAGATGACTAGCGCTGATCTTTGTATTTTTGCTTAGTTTCTTTTGGTTTACAATGTTAACACATTGTATAGCTTCGAACAGGTTTTATTTTCTTTAAAAACTTGTACTGCACCTTTTGTGAAAATAGCCATGATCAGAATGAAAACCAAGTTTTTTTTTTGTTGAAAGAGTGTTGTATTTTGCATCATGAGCACCGCGTTGCATGAAAAATGAGATTGAATTTGATAACGAAAATTGAATATTTGTATTGTCACAACAGTCTGAATTAGGTAATGAACCGACCAACAATTGACATACAAACAAAGCACAATACAACTCGATAAGCAAAATAACTCGATAAACAACAAATACAACATGATAAACTTGTTAAAAAAAAAGAAACAAAAATGACTCAACACAAGACCTCAAGACACACAAACAATAGAGCAAAACATATGCATCCAACATTATTCTTCATAAATGAGAACAGCAGGCATGAGAGGAAGGCTGTCGGCCATGAGGGGTGAATGCCAGCCACATGCCGGCCATACGGGGTGGCCTGACAGCCATCAATGTGTAGGACCTCCACATTGTTGACACCTGGCTTCCACTCACTGCCTTATCTTCCACAAAAGGCTGAGCTTCGTGATTTTTTCATTTCAACTACAAATTCTTCACAAATGGAGCCATTTTTTGCCAAAAAACTCTCCGATTGGATTGCAACTTTGGATGGCTCAGAAAAGGTGAATTTTTGGGGTTTTGACATAAATGCACTATTCCCGCTAAGTCGTTCTCCACTTTGTTTTCAGTTCCTTCATGCCACTGCTAGATGTTGGAACCTGATCACACATGTCGTTAGCTTCGGGGGGACAAGAGATATGCCCAACAGTTGAAGAATTTCAGGCACTAATGGAATTTCAATGTGATGAGGAAATTCTACCTCAGCCCCGTTTTGGTTACATCCAAGCTTTGGGAAGGATGTGTGGGCTTACTTTACATGATGCCTGATCCTTGGTTCACAACGGAGAGCTAGACATCCACATCTTGATTCATCGATTTTTTGACACAGGTGACCAAAGCGATCTTCTTTGGCGGGGTTTTCAACAACACGCCCTTTGTTTGTGCATGTTGGCACATTTCCTCGTTGTCCCTAGTTTTGGCAGGTCTAGCATTCGATCAATCGAAGTAGCCCAAGGTTTGAAAGAGGGCAAGAGCTGTATGGGCTTAGTACTAGCCGAGACTTTGATGGGTCTAGATGCCTTTCATCGGCAAGAGACAACCAAATTTGCGGGAAGTCCACTACTTCTTTAGATAATGTTTTCCACCCTTTCTGATATGTGTTACTCACATCACTTGGCACTCATGCTCTGCTTTTCTCTCAAAGCCCTTTTCTCACTCTTCTCTCAACACACACCTCTCTATTCTTTAATCTCTCTATTCTTTCATCCCTCCCCGGATATGGCTCATGGACAGGTTGAAGGTAGTAAATTCTTGCCCTACATATTCAGCATAGGGCTATTTCTTTTGCCAACGGCTAGTGGATTTCCCGAATGATGGATGGTGGTGCCATTGGATGTGCAACAGGTCTGCTGTTGACATTGCTTGGTGTTGCCCCTAGTTTGATCTGCCCGAGATGAGCTACAGCATGACTTGGCAACCTGGAATTCAACTGATTGGCTTGACACACTGTGTCTTCTACTTTCCGTTTTGGTTCAAGTGTTAGTTCAGACACGACCAAACTTTCCCAGAAGAGGGGGTAGAGTACCCGGCTTCATTCCCAATCTGAGGTTCACAATTGGCTCGATATCCCGCTGCTTGGAGGACGAGAGAGCTTCTGGCTCCTGCCCCTAGTTTCAACTGCGCACTTTCTGGCAAGTGGCTAACTTGGCTCGAAGATGAGGCACAAACCGGGCCCACTTTAGCATTAGAAGCTTCCACAAGCACAAGCGGGGAACACAAGAACACCTGAGTCATCTATGCCCCAAGTTTATTACTTTGATCTTACTTTTCAAGTTTTCTTTTTGAATGTAATAAAAACAACTTTGATTTGTATTGAGAGTTGAAGAACTTTGTATTGAAATCAATGAAATTGAAGTTGTGAGCACTGAAAATTTTCCTTTTGGTCAAAAAATGGTCTAAGTTGTAAAAAGATTAATTTGAACAAAATTAACTTTTATCAAAACTTTTCAAAACTATTTTCAACAAGGATCACAACTTGACACACATGGAATCTATCCTCAAGACGTACAACCCCGAATCTAAAAATAGAAAATTGCCCCTTGACTAAATAGCACTGCTCAGCACTGTAGGCAGCTCTACTCTCAGAGCATGGATCACAACCGAACTTTCAAAAAGCAAACAGACAAAGATGCCTTGATCAAACACATAGACATAGTTGATTTGGAGGTGTTTACGGCCGAGCTTCAGAATGAAGTTTCCTACGTATCCCGAAGATGGGAATCAAGCCTCATGTAGTTCGGTTCGGGTTCACTTGAGTATTAACTCTCTCATTTTACGCTCTAACTTTTGCCAAGGCCGCCCTTTTTAGGTTTTCAACCTTGCAAGCTTAGTTTTTCTTTTTTCCAATTTTTTGTGCTCTAACTTTTGCCTAGGTCACCCTTTTGGTTTTCGGCCTAGCGAGCCTCTCAGGGGTAATATTTCTTCAACTTGTCCATGTTGATCGGTTGGGAAAATTCTAGGCCATCCAGGTCCATAAAAATAACAGCTCCACCCGACCAAATGGTTTTGATAATGTAAGGACCAATCCAATTAGGTCTGAACTTGCCCCTAGGGTCATGGATGGAAGCTCAGTTGTCTTTTAGCACCAAATCCCCTTCTTTGAGATTCCGGGACTTAACCTTCTTGTTAAAAACCCTGGCAATCCTACATTGATATCCCTGAACATGGTACAGTGCTTTCAGCCTTCTCTCATCAAACAGCATTAGTTCTTTGAACCTGCTCTGCTGCCAATCCGCCTCTGCTATCTGACACTCAGCCATAACCCACAGTGACGAAACTTCTATTTCGATCGGCAGAACAACTTCCATCCCATAAACAAGAGAGTATGGAGTTGCCCCAGTAGATGTCCGAATTGAAGTTTTGTAGCCCTAGAGAGCAAATGGCAATTTGTCCCAAAATGTGCTTGATGTTCTTGTTGGCCGCCTCAACAGCTCCGTTGGTTCGCGGCTGATATGTAGATGACTTATGAAAAGCCACGTTGTTTTTCTCCAACAAGTCGATCACTTCTTTCATGAAATAGGAGCCATTGTCTAAATGATCTCATTCGAGACTCCATAACGGAAAATGATGTTGTTTTAGATGAACTTAGCCACATGTGATGCCTTCAACACTGCATAAGACTGAGCTTCCACCCACTTCGTAAAATAATCAATTGCCACCAGAATGTATTCGTGGCCATTTGACCCTTTCGGTGTAACTGCCCCAATGACGTCAATTTCCCAGACTAAGAAAGGCCATGGTGAAGTCATGTTGTACAGCTTCGATGACGGGATATTCATGCGATTGACATGAATTTGGCATTTGTGGCATCGCTAGAGAAAACCAATACAATCCTCCTCCATGGTAGACTAGTAGTAACCTTGCCTAAGAATCTTCCAGGCCAACATTACTCCACTCATGTGTGCTCCACACTCTCCTCCATGGATGGCCTCCATTAGGTGCTTTGATTCCTCTGTGTCGACACATAACTTGTGCATTCCCAAATGACCCCTCTTATACAACTTGCCCCCGCAGATGATAAATTGAACGGCCATCCGCCGTATTGCCTTTTTATCTTTGGCATTTGTCCCTAGTGGATAAACCTCCTTTTCCAAGAAGTTCCAAATATCATAAAACCAAGGGTTTTGATCTTGCACTTCATCTATTGCGGCGATAGACTCGTAGGCCAGCATATATCTTTGCTTAATAAGGATTGAACACATCCGAACTCCAAACGGGATGTCTATCATGGAAGATAGAGTTGATAAGGCATTAGTGAACCTATTAGTAGATGCTTGAAGGTTTGCTTCTCAAACCTAGGAATCAAACATCCAGGGTTTGGTGATAGATCTTCCTCTTTTCTTCTTTGACTTTCTAGTCTTCTTTTGCTCGAGACATAACCAGGTTCGAGTCATTAATGACGTCCAACCTTTTTGCCCCTAGTTCCAGGGCAGCTTCCAAACCAGCGATACACGTTTTGTATTTTGCTTCGTTTTGGATACTTTGAACTGGAGTTTGAAAGCTAAGGGTATATGGGAATTGTCGGGTGCTATCAGCAACACCCCTATCCCCTAACCGTACTGGTTAGACGCTTCGTCAAAGTACATTGTCCAAATCTCTTCCTCGACTTGCAGAATAGCTTCATCTGGGAATAGATATTCTACTGCTTCATCCCCTTCCACTGGGTGATCTGCCAGGAACTCTGCTATCGCTTTCCCTTTGACAGACTTGCGAGTGACATATTTTAGATTAAGTTCGGAGAGAAAAAGTAACCAACGGGCTAGCCTACCCGTAAGCGCTGGTTTCTCAAAAAGATATTTGATGGGATCTAATCTCGAAACTAGAATTACGGAGTGAGCTAACAAGTAGTCCCTCAACTTCCTGGTAGCCCATACTAAGGCTAGCAAGCCTTCTCCAGCGGGGTGTAACGGGTCTCTTAGTCTAGCATTTTCTTGCTCAAATAGTAGATGGCTTTCTCTACCCTATCCTCAGATTCCTGAGCAAGCATGCATCCCATTGGTGTGTCCGTTACTGACAGATACAGAATCAAGGGCTTCCCTGGCTCTGCTGGCGACAACACAGGCGGGTTTTGTAGGTACTGCTTGATCTGCTCAAAAGCAAACTGACATCGGTCATCCCATTGGAATTTCTTTCCTTTTTTCAGGAGACCAAATAGTGGTTCACAAGTCAAGGTTAATTTTGAAATAAACCGTCTTATGAATTGCACTTTACCCAGAAAGCCTCGCACCTCCTTTTCAGTCCTTGGTGGTGGCATTTCTAGCATGGCCTTGATTTTGAAAGGATCTACCTCGATGCCCCTCTGTGTGATCAACAAACCCAGCATTTTCCCTGCTGTTACGCCAAAAGTGCACTTCTATGGATTCAACCTCAATATGTATTCTCTGATCCATTGGAAGAATTTCTTCAAGGTGGTGTAGTGGTCCTCTCTTTCCTTAGACTTGACAATCATGTCGTTCACGTACACCTCAACTTCTTTGTGGATCATATCATGCAGAATCGTGGTTGCAGCCCTTTGATAGGTAGCCTCGGCATTCTTCAACCCAAATGGCATCACTCTCTAGTAGTAGGTTCCCCACGACGTGGTGAAAACAGTTTTCTCTCTGTCTTCGGGTGCCATCAGAATCTGGTTATACCCGAAAAATCTGTCCATGAAAGAGAGCAACGCATGGCTTGCGGTGAAGTCTGCCAGTTCATCGATGTGCGGCAAAGGAAAGTTGTCCTTTGGACTAGCTCTGTTTAGATCCCTGAATTCCACACACACCCGAATTCTGCCGTCTTTTTTGGCACTGGAACAATGTTAGCCAACCAAGTCGAATACTCAGATATTAGCAAGAACCCTGTATCTATCTGCTTGGTGACCTCTTCCTTAATCTTCAAAGCCCAATCTGAGCGTATTCTCCGTAGTTTCTGTTTGATGGGTCGGGCCTCGAGGTCAAGAGGGATCCGATGTTGTACAATCTCAGGATCAATTCCAGGCATGTCTTCGTAAGACCACGTGAAAACATCTTTGAAATCTTTTAATAAAGCGACTAAGCGCTCTGGCTCCTCCGAAGGCAACATGGACCCGATCTGGACCAGACGCGAATCCTTTCAATACCCACATTAATTACAATGATTTCATCAACAAGGGGTTTTACAAATCTCTCTTCCTCTCGATCAATCAAATGTTTCAAAACCAAAGGAATTCTTTCCTCGTTGTTTTCACTAAAATTTTGAAAGTCATGATTAATGCAATAGACAAGTGGCACAGAGAAGTACTCAAAACCTGCGATGGTATTCTCATTCACAAAGACTAGCTCATCCAGTTCCTCAGTTTTAACTGACTCAAAAGAAAAGGAAAAAGACGACCTAGACAAAACCTCGGTATCCGGGTTATCAACCCCAGGAATACAGAACTCCAACTTAGAGGAACTGGAATCTGATTCTGACTCCACATACTCTGTGGAATCAGATTCTAGTTCACTACCTGACTCAAAACTGCCGACAGGTAGCCCTCTTCTAGCTACCAAGTGAAGGACGATGTGTCAGATGCATCCAAGATACCACCGGAAGGGTTCGCACCCGATTGGTCTCCGATCATGGAAATGGTTAGGTTATCTCCCCAGCTCTCTGAGTTGATCTGAGGATCCAAAAGGAGACATGCCAATGCTACTCCTACTTCAAGTTCACTGCTGTTGGAATCACTTTTTGTGCTCTTTGTAGCCTTAGCAGTTAGTTCAGTCTGTTCCTCTGTATCACTATCTTGCAGCTACAAGTTGAAGAAAATCTCAAAGCCGGGAACTCGCTGCTTCTCAGAGTTGAACCAGGGTTCGGGGAAACCACAGAATGGGAAGTCTTCACCCTCCCGAACAAAATAGCCATTCAGGGTTCCCAGAATAGGTCGGTGCACAAGCTCATAGTGCTTTCCAGTCTGCTTAGCTCTGGCCCTTCTGGCCATTTCTTTCCCCTTCCTCACCCAGTCCTCTTTGGTGGGTGTATAGCCCAAACCAAATATGGGTTATGTGGCACATCGGCCAATGCAGCGATGCCTTTCCGGCCACCTCTGCCTAATCCCATTCCAGGCATGTGCTGTAGCTTATTCATGAGATATACAGCTTGGGCACTGACATATAAGCTCTCATCAACAGCCAAGATATTTTGCACTACCCAAGCCTCAGCCAAGGTAAACCCCAAAATGAAAACATCTTTTTCGCCACAATCTCCAACACAGGTGTAGTGACCACTGGCGGAGGATGTATAGATGCATTCCCGAAGACTATAGCCACCCCTTTTCCATGGAGTTACTTCAGCATTTGGTGGAGGGTGGAAGAGACAACTTTTACTTGGTGTAGCTAGGGTTGCCCAAGTAGTAAATTGAAAGTGGTCGGAACATGTAGGACATGGAACTCGATGTCCTGTTGAGCTGGGCCAACTTGTACTCTAACCTGCACTATTCCCATCACTTCTCTGCTTGTATTGTCATACGCCCGGATCACCTGGGCTGTAGGCACAAAATTGGCCGGTTTCAGACCAATAGCATAAGCCGTACAACAAGGACAGACGTTGATTGCTGACCCGGTGTCGACCAATACCACTGGTATCCACTTTTCTCGGCACTCTATGGATATGTATAGAGGCTTGTTGTGGGCAGAGCCTTCTAGCAGTAATTCCTTGTCTGAAAAGGTCAAAGTCGGCGCAACCCTTCCCTAGAAGACTAATCTCACCAGTTGTTTCGGGGTAGTCTCAATGGACAACTTGGCTTTATCCATCGCCGACAGTACAGCCTGTCTGTGCACTCGTGAAGCCATAAGTAGCCCCCAAATAGATATGTCAGCTTGAATCTTCTGCAACTATTTCAGTACAGCCTCTTCTTCAACTGCTTTCCCTTCTGTTTCTCTACTTTTTTGTCCTTCCCAGATGCCTCGGGTTGGTCTAGATGCGGTGGTTTGAAATATCGGCCACTTCTTATCATGTGGTCGACTTCTTCCCTATACCAGGTATTGTCAGGAAGGCCTTCACCCCAATCCTCATCAGTGTGGGCAAGATGCAGATCATCATCTTCCTACCATATACCTTCGGCAACCGAAAAACGATTGTCTGGTTCCGGTCTAAGTGTTCCCTTAACAAAAACATTCCCCACGGGACATTGAGCTATTCCAGCTTTCTGATCACTTTCACTCATTTCTTGCCCAAACCGCTCCAACGCGGCTTCTTGTTCTATATGTACAGTGCTAACAATGCCCAATTCCTGAGCCAATTGTTCTTTACCAGTGCTTTCCAGTAGTTTACCTTTCCTCTCGGCCGTTCCGGCCATTGCAGTGGTTTCCGTTTTCTGTTCTCCAAGCTTCGATTCAGTTCCTTCATCTATATCGGGTTCATCACTTAGCCACCCAGAATTGTTTGTTGACCCGTTCAGATCAAACCAATTAATATGCACGTCTCCTTGATCTTTCTCATCAAAGAACTGCAAATTGTCTATATCCTTCTCCAGGTCAGCTAGATCATCTAATCCCTGACTTGGTCCATCTTCTCGGACTACATTGACCTCCATCCTAGTCGACAGCACCACTTCCGGTTTAGCTTGATTGATTGGCACAACATAGCAGCTCAGGTCGTATGTCCCTTTAGATAAATCCTCAAAGCCCTCAGGCAACGGATTGATATTCTCCACCAAGACTGACCTCCCTTCATCTTCCACTATTACCACCACGGGTTCGGGTTGGAGTGAGGATGCGCTCATCATGCACAAGTCTATGCTCTCAGGGATGAACAACGCCAGCTTAGGTAGGTGGGAAGGGGTGATATATATACTGGGGTCATGAGGGATGTCTAGTGTGTGGATGAAGTTTATTTGTCGGGGTGGAGGGACTTGGTTATGTGGTAGGAGAGGATTTGTAGTGACATTGGGTTTTTCAAGAGGTACTATCACCTTATTGTCAATGAGATCTTGAATCTCATGACACAAGCTGAAGCACTGATCAGTATCATGACCATGTTGTTGGTGAAAAGCACAGTATTTGGCCAGGCTGTGTTTCAGAGGGAGATGATCAAGCAGTGGGCGTTGTTCTAACGGCTTAAGATGTACCTTTTTGATTAGGACCCCTAGGGCTTTGGATAAAGGACATGTAAAGCGGGGTGAAGACCTTCTGGCCTCGGGCCTGATGGCTTGAGGTTTGTGAAGTTGTGTTGGATGTACCGGTAAAAAGGTTGGCAGTCTTGGGTGTGGTGGTGACCATGCTCACATCCGAAGGCCGTGCAGAGGTGCCACCAATCGTGGCTGCATTGGAGTTGCATCTAAAGGGCCTTTTGGGCTGTTCCTTCTCATGGTCTATTAGCCCCTGCTTCATCGCATCCTCAATTTAAACCCCTATTTCATAGAGCTCAACAAATGTAAATAAAGGCAAGACTATCATCTTCTGTAATAATCTTCCTTGTAAGTTACGGATCACCATTCTAATTTGGTCATTTTCAGACGGCCGAATAGTTATCATAGAGGCCTTGGCTCTGCACCGAGTCACAAAATTCGAGAAACCCTCCTTTGGTTCCTGACGGGTCATTTCGAGATCACGAGTGGTGACCTCGATTTGGGTATTGTAGGAGTACTGTGCTATGAAGGCCTCTGTCATTTCCTCCTAGTTTCTCTTCACAGAGTCTTCAAGCTTGGCATACCAAATGGCCGCTATATCCGACAGGGTCTGGCCAAAAAGCGACAACTTCTGTAGTCTGGTGAGACCCATTGGTCGTAAGATATCTGAGAATAACTGTAGATGGACCATAGGATCCCCAGAGCCGTCAAATCGGTCTATGTGCAACATCTTGAATCTGTCCAGCAAAATTACTACAGAATCTATGTATCCATCCTTAATATCAGGGATTGAATTCACGCCCTAAGCCCGTTTGAAGAGTTTTTCTAGCTTGTTGACCTTCAGTGCAGTGGGGTCGACCTTGAATTCAAACGGTGCCTCCATTTGGTAGACTGGTGCCTTGGAGATCTGAGGTGGGATCGGATCTGCCGGAATGCCCATATTCTCTTGGACATTTACTGTGATCCCGGGTGTCGGAATTCCCGCTTGGGGTGCATAGGATACTGACACTACTACCAGTTGTGGCTACTGTTGCTGAAGCCTTTCTATCACTTCTGCTTGGCGGGCTACAACCTCGGCTTGGCGGGCTGTGGTTTTAGCTTGGCGGGCAACATCTAGCTGCACAATCTCAATGGTTTGCTGGAGTTGACGAAGCATATCTTCCATGCTGACTGGAGGATGTTGGGCTACCGGAACTGGAAAATACCCTTTTTCTGGAGTAGAAGTAGAAGACTGGGCCTGACTGGGCATAGACGAAGCAAAAGGTGACTGCTGGATTAGCACATTCTACCTGATCCTCCTCCGTCTGGTAACCGGTAGGAGTGAAACAAACACTGGTTGTCTCTTGAAATGATCCCCGGATCTACAAATCCTTCTCACTCGGGTCCAGAGTGCTTGGAAGGTAACAGAATCGTCTGAAGAAATGATGAAAAACTACCTTGCAAAAAGAAAATAAAGCAAAAAGAAACAAAAATCAGAAACCGCACAACACCTCAGCTCAGACTCTAATCAGTACACTGATGTAATCAAAGTTGTAGAACCATGCTCAAAACTGAATTCTGCCTCAAAACTGATACCCAGACTTGCAACTGATATATACATTCCTATAGAGTTTCACTCTAAAAGCACATATCAAGCAAGTGAGAGCCAACACACCCCTATGATGGGATAGGGTTACCCTGTCCTAGTTTCGTTAGGAGCTAGAGGTTCACTACGCAAAACAAGCGGTTTCATACAATTCCTGCATTCAGGTAAGCAACATGTCCTAGTTTGGAACAGTCTCTATAGTTTTCGATATGCAACTAGGTCGATTAGTCACAAAGGGTACCTCAGCAAGACTACCTAATATACCTCTCACACCTAACACCAAGAAGTGAAAGGATGATCAAACGGTACAGCGGTAGTCTAGATCCAAGGGTTGTGTTCCCATCATGGCAAAGCCTGCAACCGGTCAGCCTTTTGGCAAACTTTCTGAAGCAAGCCTCCAGCAAACCGTTCAGGAATAGCAGATGGCAAACACTGTGATTTACGCGCACCGATGCAAATGCAAAGAAACACATAAGTGTAAATAAAATAACATATCATGAGTTCGAGTCAAGTTCTCTAAATCCCAGTGGAGTCGCCAGAAACTGTGGACTCGCCTTTTTTTGCGCCCCCTTTCGAAAGGTTTGAAAAGAAAGCCTCACAGTTTGGACTCCCGCGGTTCTGAATCTACTCTCACAAGTGCAATGTGAAACTGATAAACACTAAAGAGTCCAAATCCGGCAAATCGTTTTGGAAAATTGATTTTGAATCAAAAGTGCCAAAATTGGATTGCTTTGCCAGATACAGAGTCGCCACCTAAATATTTTTTATTTTGGGGAAATTTAGGAAACCCTGACTCATGCCAAAGGCCACGTGTTCATCATCACCAAAGTTGCCTCGGCTCGGGAACTTGGGTACGAAAGGGGAAGGTCATGAATTGAGCACCCCCGCTCGCCCGATCAAAAGATCGGCCTCTACTAATCATGATATGATTTTTATGTACATTATGTGCTCTTGTTCCGGTTATTAAACTAGCATTACTATGTGATGCGCACAAGCAAATATAGACTAGTTTGCTCAATTTGGAACAATTCAACTCATGTTTGTTTGCGAAAATGGTTTGAATTTGCCACCTCAAGTGGGCTTAAAATTGCAGATTTGCCACCAAACATAGTGGGCTTAGAACATGATTTGCTACTCAACAAAGTGGGCTAAAAACACACATTCGTTGAATCGTTCCAATTCAAAGAATAAGCCTTCATCCACAGGCATTCATTTAGTTTAGCATTTAAGCACATAGCCTCATGGCAAGCATGCCAGACATGGCAACATTCACACTTATGCAAGTATGCTAAAGCATAAAAACTCACCTAGTACTCCAAGCTAAAATAGAAACTAATAAGAAAGATGCATGATCCCTAACTATATAAGATGCCTAATGCAGCACATGTAACATGAAATTAATAGGCTCGGCTACTAATATGGCATATGGATCGATTTGATAACATGTGGTTAAACACGTATTCAAATAAGTATATTGAGATGGCAATGCAGTTTGAACGATGCGCCGAGCCTCGATGCATGCAAGACAAGATGAATGGATGCAAGTATGCGATATGCTAATTGAAACATGTCCCTAAACTAACCATCGAAAGTGATTAAATAAAAGGGAGAAAGACGTGGGGTTGGAAAACATACACACACGCACGCACACACACTTATTGCAACATTACGCCCTCGCGAAGGAAGGTCTGAATGAATATGAGCTAAGCTAATTAAGCTAATTAGACTAATTATTACAAGCTAAATGAAAAACTAGCTAAGCTAGTTACTAATTATTACAACACTTTAACTAACTAGCAAACTAATTAATTAATTTACAACACAAATGCACACAAACTAAGCAATCAAGACATTAAACTATGCTGCCACTGTTCCGCCTCGGGAAGTGGAAGATGCAAATGCTCGGTTTTGGCTCGAAAAGACCTCTGTTTTGCTCTTGAAAGCCTCTGTTTGCAGGGTTGAGCATTTCCAGAATCTTTCTACTTCACCTTACCAAATCTTTGCTGAGATTTACATTAGTGGCCTGCCGGCCATGGGGGAAAGCTGCTGGCCATCTGCTGGCCAGTGAGGTTTCCTACCGGCCAAAAATGATGCACTGTTGGCCATGGATGGTGGCTTGTCGGCCACTGATGCATTGGATCACCATGCTACAATAGAGCACAAACAGAGCAAAAAGAATGCTTTTCCAAGGATGTGTTTGTACTGTATCCCTCCTTATCATCTCAAAACCTCAAAGGAGTGACACATTTGGATCCAAAAACCACTAATCAAGCAAGTTCATTGCCTGGTGGCCAAAGATCCAAGTTGTACAATTTCGATAAATGCACAAATATGACCAACAAGACCACCACCCTATCATGCATGATCAAGGGCAATGGAGACCTAGGAAAGTGGCACATTTTATCACTTTTGAGTATGAAATGTCCCATTTTCCTTGTGTTCAAATTAACGTCCGATTTGAACACATGTAATGCAACATAAAGACATGCTTATCTTGTCATTTTTACTTGTCAATTTTGTTTACCCATTTTAATTACCAAATCATTCTTTAATCAAATTGCCCATTGGTAAGTATCCTCTAAGGTGAAGGAAGTGTCAACCAAGGGATAGTGTAAGGCAAGAGAGAGATCATGTCCTTGATAATGAACCCTCAAAGGTGATTAAACCATTGAGCATGACCCCAATTTCAAGCTTAAAGGATCCCAAGTTTGAAACAACCCTCAAAAGCAAATGAAAGAGTGAAGCAAAGAGGGAGGTTGCAGAGATTTAGGTGCTGAAATTGAGCGATAAAAGCACTAAAAACATGCAGCTAAGTCACACCAATGATGTTTAAAGCCTTAAAACAACAAGCTAGTGCAAGGATTTACATTACAACTACACAAAACAAAGTTCAAATGAACCAAACAGCCCAAAATAAAGCTGAAGCAGGCTATTTAAGAGGCTAAAACATGCTCAACTTAAGCTAAGTTAAGCTAGAAAAACATGCTAACATGTAAGGCTAACTAAGCATGCAAACAAGACACAAGGAGGTGAGGCTAACCCCTCCAAATTTGGACTTCAAAATGAGATTTTTGCCACTGAAAAACCTCTGAAATTTTGTGGTTAAAAGGCCCAAAAAAGTTGGTTTGAAAGTGATGGATAAAGGCACAAAAGCTTTACAAACTAAGAAACAAGAAGGGTGAACCACCCCCTAACTAAAAAAGGGCTCAAACCACCATTTTTAAGCCACAAAGATAGAGCTTTTTACAGTTCAAAACCAGCCCCAAAAACAATTGAAAAAGATAGAAAAACAAGTATTGAAAACAAGATAACATGACTAGTATTCTACCTCTTGAAGCAAAGAACACTTTAGGCACAAGTTCAAGCCAAAACCATCTTCAAGAGCTCCAAGAAGGCCCCAAGGAACCTCGGCTCAAAGGTGAGAGGATTTGGTTTAGAAGAAGTAGGCAAAAGTGTAGAGAAACTAGGCAAACACACACAATTTTGCAAGAGAGAGAGAGAGAGAGAGAGAGAGAGAGAAATCTAGAGAAAGAGAAAATTTTTATGTCTCAAATTTTTCTAACCCCTTCACATGAGAGAAAGGGGTCCTATATATAGAAAACACAAATTTTCCTCACAAACATCCATGCACACACGTGTAGGAAGATGCATGAATGTGTACAAACAGCTGGTACAAAATATCACAAAATATCTGCAGCAAACAATGGCGGGCGACCGGTCATTAGTGGTGGCCGACAAGGCTTCATTGATGGTAGGCAATGCACATCAATGGCTGGCAAAGTAGAAGTGGTGGCCAGCAACCTCCAAGGATGGCTGGTAGGCCATCAGGAACTTCAGGCTGAAAAGACCCAAGCATGGTCCAAAGATGAGACAAAATGGATGCAGGGTTTGAAATGCTCAAAGCTGTGGCATTCCGCTAGAGACTTTGAGCATTCGGCAATCAAACAGACTCATCATCGGATGTACCTACAAGAACATCCAAGTCTTAAAGGGCTATCAAAAATGGGGTCTCTACAATAGCACCTAATGACTCCCATATACTATTAGTCTTCAAACTTCGGTTCAAAGTATCCAACAGTGAACCAAAGTATGAGGTGTGTATTGCTGGTTTAGAAGCCGCGCCAGAACTAGGGGCAAAAAAGTTGGATGTCATCGGGGATTCAAACTAGGGTGTGTCTCAAGCCAATGAAGATTGGTGGGTTAAAGAGAAGAAAATGTATGTTTATAATTAGGCCTTGGATATGTTAATTTTGAGGTTTGAAAAGCTAACGTTTACCCATCTGCTAAGGGAAAACAACCAATTCACTGATGCACTAGCAATTCTATCTTCTATGGTAGACATTCCATTGGGAGTCAGGATGCATCCGATCATTATTGAACAGAAGTACATGCCGACTTATGAAACCATTGCAATGATAGATGAGGCTTCAGACAAGAATCCTTGGTATTATGATATTTGGAATTTCCTGGAAAAGGAGGCATATCCACCAAGAGCAACTGCCAAGGACAAAAGGGGGATACGGCGTCTGGCCATCCAATTTATCATCTGCAGGCAAGTTGTACAAAAGAGGCCATTTGGAAATGTATAAACTGTGTGTTGAGGAAGAGGAATCAAAGCGCCTTATGGAGGCCATTCATGGAGGAGAGTGTAGAGCCCACATAAACGGTGTGATGCTCGCCCGAAAAATCCTTAGACAAGGTTACTACTGGTCAGCCATGGAAGATGATTGTATTGGTTTTGTTCAACGTTGTCACAAATGCCAGATTCATGCCAATCGCATGAACATTCTGCTGTCGAAGCTCTACAACATGACTTCACAATGGCCATTCTCGATTTGGGGGATAGATGTTATCGGCGCAGTTACGCCAAAGGGGTCAAACGGACATGAATTCATCTTGGTAGCGATCGACTACTTCACCAAATGGGTGGAGGCCCAATCCTACTCTGTGCTAAAAGCGTAGCTTATGGCTAAGTTCATCAAGAACAATATCATCTGCCAGTACGGAGTTCCGAATGAGATTATCTCCGATAATGGGCCACATTTCAAGAAAGAAGTGATAGACTTGCTTGAGAAATACAATGTGGCTTTTCATAAGTCAGTAACCTACAGGCCACAAACCAATAGAGCTATCAAGGCTACGAACAAAAATATCAAGAGAATTCTACAAAAGATGGTGGAAACTTACAGGGATTAGCCAGATAAATTACCATTTGCACTTTGGGGCTGCAGAACCTTAATTCGAACATCTACAGGGGCAACCTCCTATTCTCTTGTTTATGGGATAGAGGCTGTTTTGCCAATTGGAATTGAAGTGCTGTTGCAGCGGGTTATGGCCGAGTGTCAGATAGCAGAGGCAGATTGGTAGCAAAGTAGGTTTAAGGAGTCAATGTTGTTTGATAAGAGAAGATTAAGGGCATTGTATCATGTCCAGGGCTACCAACGTCGAATTTCCAAGGCTTTTAACAAGAAAGTTAAGTTCAAAAATCTTAAAGAAAGAGACATGGTGTTGAAAGACAACCGGGCCCCCATCCATGACCCTAGGGGCAAGTTCAGACCCAATTGGACTGGTCCTTATATCATTAAGTCAATCTAGTCAGGAGGGGAAATTATTCTTATGGACTTGGATGGCCTGGAGTTCTCATAACCGATCAATATGGACAAATTGAAGAAATACTACCCTTGAGAGGCTCGCTAGGCCGAAAACTCGAAAGGTCGACCTAGGCAAAAGTTAGAGCATAAAAATTAGAAATAAAGAAAAACTGAGCTCACAAGGTTGAAAACCCTAAAGGGCAAATTTGGCAAAAGTTAGAGCGCAAAAGGAGAGAGCTAATACTCGAGTGAACTTTAGCCGAACTACGTAAGGCCTTATTCTCATTTTTGGGATACGTAGGCAACTTCACCTTGAAGTGCGGTCATAACTATCTCTAACTCAACTATCCTATCCATTTTCTTGATCAAGTCATCTTTGTTCATCATCTGTTAGTTCAGTTGTGATCTTCATTTTAGGAAGAAAAGCTAGTTACAATGCAGAGCAGTAGTGATATACAATCAGGGGCAGTTCTGAGCTTTTGATTCAGGATTGTACATCTCAAGGGTTGATTCTGTGCATGTCAGGTGGTGATCGTTTCTGAAAACAGTTTTGAAAAGTTTTAATAAAAGTTGATTTTGTTCAAAATTTTACCCTTTTACAACTTGGACCATTTTTGGGACCGAAAGGAAAATTTTCAGTACTCGTAACTTTAATTTTATTGATTTCAACACAAGTACAATCTCCTTCTTTGATTTAGATCAAAGTTACTTTTACATCTTAAAACTTGAAAAGAAAAGATCAAAGCAGTAAAACTAAGGGCACAGCTAAGTCAGGTGGCTCTATGCCAAAGACGGCCCAACCTCTGTCTCGTCTTCGAGCCAAGCCAAACACTCCTGAGATAGGGTGTAACTGAAACTAATGGCAGGGGCTAGAATCTCTCTCGTCCTCCAGGCAGTAAGGTACCGGGATAGGTGTGAAGCACGAAACGAAGAATGAAGCTGGGTATTCTACCCCCTCCTCTGGGCAGGTCTGATCATGCCTGAACTTGCGTCTGAACTAGAGAGGGAAATAGAACACGTAGTGTGTGAGGCCAATTAAGTCTACACCCGACTGTCAGGACATTTTGTAACTCATCTCAGCCAAATTCAGCCAGGGGCAACACCAAGTTGTGCCAACTGCAGATTTGCTACACATCTAATCACACCATGACCCCTCTGAGGGGAAATCAATCAGCCGTTGGCAAAAGAAGTAAGCTCGGGCTGAGTATTCTAGGCAAGGGTCCACTACTTGCAGTTTATCCATAAGCCATACTTGGGGAGGGATGAAATATAAGAGAGATTAAAGAATAGAGATGTGTACAATGAGAGAAAAGTAAGGAAAAGGTTATGAGAGAAAAACAAAGAGTGAGTGTCGAGCGATGTGAGAATCATAAATTAGCAGCGTGGGAAATAATACCTAGAGAAGTAGCGGACTCCTTGCTAACCGGGTAGTCTCTGCTCGACGAAAAACATCTAAACCCATTAAGGTTCCGGCCAGTGCCAAACCCATGCAACTCTTACCCTCTTTCAGAAATTGGGCCACTTCGATCAACCGGATGCTAGCTCCGCCGAAACTAGGGGCAAGGAGGACTTGCGCAAGAAGGCATAAAAAGAGAGCATATTACTGGTGGCCTCGCTAAACAAGGTCACTTCTGCCTCCAATAGCGGAAAATCGATGAACTAAGCCGGGGATGCCCATCTCCCCATCATGTGCCAAGGATCGAGCCTCATGTAATGCTAACCCACACATCCATCCCAAAGCTTGGGCATGGCCAAAATGGGGCTGCGGTATGATTTCTTCGTTGCGCCGAGACTCCATCAAAGCTCGAAATTCTTCGATCGTCGAACACACCTCTTGTGATACGAATTGAAATACATAAGTGATCGGGGTTCCAACATCGAATAACAGTATGGAAGAATGGAAAGCAAAGAGAAGTGCGGGCTTTTCAAAGCCACACAATCAGGATTTTAGGTTTGGTCCCAAGAAACCTCATTTGAAATTGGGTAAGAATTGTTCTCTGAAGGCCAGAAGTAGTGCCCTTTTGGAGCTTGTTCCTGAGACCAAGAAAGAAAATCTTGATTTTGAGCTTCCCTTGTATGACCCTTCAAAGGGCCTTGTGGTGGACCTAGCAATGGTTGGAGGCGGCCCCGTAGGGCTGGCAGTTGTGTAACAAGTTTCAGAGGCGGGGCTTTTTGTGTGCTCAATTGACCCATCTCCCAAACTGATATGGCCCAATAACTATGGTGTTTGGGTGGATGAGTTTGAGGCCATGGATTTGATTGATTGCCTTAACGCTACCTGGTCTGGTGCTATCATGTATGTTGATGACCACTCAACTAAAAATCTTGATAGGCCTTATGGGAGGGTTAATAGAAGGCAGCTGAAATCCAAGATGATGCAAAAATAAATATTAAACAGTGTTAAGTTTCATCAAGCCAAGGTTATAAAAGTGATTCACAAGGAATCGAAATCTTTGTCAATTTGCAACGATGGTGTCACTATTCAAGCCATCGTAGTTCTTGATGCAACTAGCTTTTCTAGGTGCCTTGTTCAATATGACAAGCCCCTACAATCCTGGGTACGAAGTGGCTTATGGGATTTTGGCCGAAGTTGAAGAACACCCATTCGATGTAAATAAAATGGTTTTCATGGATTGGAGAGATTCCCATCTTAACAACAATATGGAACTAAAAGAGAGAAATAGTAAGATTCCCACTTTTCTGTATGCTATGCCCTTCTCATCTAGGCAAATATTTCTTGAAGAAACTTCCCTTGTTGCTTGGCCTGGACTACCTATGGAAGATATTCAAGAACGAATGGTGGCTCAGTTAAGGCACTTAGGTATAAAACTAAAAAGCATTGAAGAAGATGAGCGTTGTGTGATTCCTATGGGAGGACCTCTTCCAGTGCTTCCTCAACGAGTTGTTGGCATTGGTGGTATAGCTGGAATGGTCCACCCTTCAAGCGGATATATGGTAGTAAGGACTCTAGTTGCAGCTCCAATCGTTGCTGATTCAATAGTTCGGTACCTTGGTTCTGAAACAAGCCTTTCAGGAAACAATTTGTAAGTAGAAGTTTGGAGAAACCTGTGGTCCACAGAACGGAGACGCCAAAGAGAATTCTTTTGTTTTGGTATGGATATTCTGCTTAAGCTTGATTTACAAGGCACAAGAAGGTTTTTTCATGCTTTCTTTGACCTAGAACCTCATTATTGGCATGGATTCTTGTCATCTCGGCTATTCCTTCCTGAGCTTATATTTTTTGGGCTGTCCCTTTTTTCTCATGGATCTAATACTTCTAGGATAGAGATAATGGCAAAGGGCACTCCTCCATTGCTAAGAATGATCAACAACTTAGTACAGGATAGGGAATAAGATCTCTTGGAATTCTGTTCTGTTGTATGCTAAAGGTCATGATGCTTTTGCCTCTTAACATTTACTTTTCATAGACATGTCAAATTAATGTTATGAGTTGCTGTTGTTCAGTTTTTTTGAAATCATAGTTTTCTGGGTAGGCCTTGAAGTAAACCTCTCTGTTACCTATAAAAAGTGTATTGATCATTATTAATTCTTTGTTATGTGATTTCTCATATAGTCTATCTCCTTGGCTTGCATTAATTTTTTGTGCGCAGTAAATATACAACCTGGTTCAACTGTATAAGACTACCTATCCTAAAAAGAGAAGTACAATCAAGATAGCTGGACTTATGATACAGTGAATGTGTTATGAATCATCTACTTCATAATGATCATATTATGAATTGGCTGGTACACACTTACCTATTAATCAATGCTTTCAATCAAATGTAGAATGTAACACCTCCAGGAACATAATAAAGTGGGATTAGGAATATTTCTCTAGAAATGCATATAATGTAAAATGACCGAGCAAACCTCCAGTCGCCCCTTGGGGTGACTCGAAGTCAAACCATGGCATGAGTATGCACACAATATTTGTGCTAATGATGAATGCGACATCACAAACATCTCTCGCTCTCTCTCTCTCTCCCCCCAATTGAGAGAAGAGCCACAACCAGATAGAAGCAAACATTGCGGTAGTGTTTGGTAGAGTTTTCTAAATATGATTTGAGAATAGAGTTGTATTTTGAGTTTGTGAGTTTTGAAATTATGATTTGAGTGTGGAAAATTTGTTTGGTTATGAGTTTTGAAAAGAGTTTTGAATTGAGTTTTGGAGGGAGTTTTGAGTTTTTGAAATTAGAAAAGTTATTTGATTAAAAAACTTACAACTCATAACTAAACACACAATCTAAAATTCTATTCAAAGCTCATATCAAAATTAAAAAAATTTCGAAAATATTTTTTATTTACAATATAAAAATAACAAGTGCCAAAAAAAAAATGAACATTGTTCCAATCAACTGGCCTGTCGTCTGGGGGGACATCTGGGAGGACGATCGGGTTAAATTTTCCTGCCTAGAAAGGAGTTTTTAAAAGTGGGTGTGGAATTATAATTTGAAAGCTCAAAACAAACACCACATTCATGAAAGTGGGTGGAAATGTGTTTGGCAAACGTAACCATACACATTCTATCTTTCTTCCTCTTTTTTTTTTTTTCCAGCAACTCTTATTTTCTTTCATGCTCACCAAAAAGAAAAGTCACAACACAACCAAACATAAATAAACAAATTAAGAACAAACAACCAGAAAAACATTGTCAAAACAAAAAAGAAGAAGCAAGTCTCCAGTAGCAGCAGTGGATATACTCCTCAAGTTACACTATCTGGGTCTAAAAATGCAAATTTGAAGCCACAGATACAACCGAACAAATCTACCGCATCCTTTTTATTCAAAATCCCTAATGAAATGATCTTGCCAGGTTGGAATAGTTGTTGTGAAGTAATCTTGATATAAAAAATTGTTTTTCTCTACCGGCCTAAGAATAGAGGCTGCAATCAAGTTTGTCAAAATGGAGGCTACAAATCAAGTTTGTCAAAAATGGTTGCAATTCACAAGCCTCAGCCGTATTTGCATTTAATGGTTTCACATTACTAGTCGTATTTGCATTTAATGTTTTCACATTGTTAGTTTTATTTGTATATAGCTATTGTATTTTGAAGAATTCAGAGTGTGTGGGAGAAAGAAAAAAAAAAGGGCTCTGTTTGTTTGTTTTCTCATAATTATTTTGATTTAAATTTCAGTTTGGTTTAGTGTTAATCCTCTCATTGTGAATCACCAACAGTGGTTTGCACCCCATTCCCACAAACAGTGGTATCAGAGCCGAAGGTAGCTTGAATTTGATGACATTCTGTAAAATTTCAAGAACAGAGCATTGTTTCAAAATTTGCCCAAAAAACAAATTTGTTGAAATTCATTTTTGATCATACCAGTGTGTAGGCCTCATCGAGACGATCACACTGAAAAAAAGAACGTCGAAAATCGAGCCTCATAGTGCCCGCACGCGCCGCTTGACGCCGTCACTACGCGTTGAAACGCGTCTTCTTCACCCGGATTGCAGAGTCTGACTCATCAGCACACAATCCAATCCATTAGCTCGGATCCGGACCCGTATCCAAGAGCTGACGTCATTGCTGACGTCACGCCAAGCCGTTCAGCCGAGCCGTTGTTGACCAGTGCCGATGATCGAGTCGAGCCTGAGTCGCGCCGCTAACCAAGCCATGTTGACTGCGCCATTGATCGAGCCGTTGACATCAGCACACCAAGGATTAATCCAGTGCGACGTGGCTAAGGTGATGCCACAGATTTGAAGCATCAAAACTATTTTGGCTTTGATCTGAGCCATTTGGAGTCCGTTTCTGATGATCCAATAGTGCTTTCCAACTATTTGGAATATTGCAGACACATCTGTATGGTCAGAATTTGCAAATTCCATTATGAAAATTTGCAATTTTTAAAGTCAACCAATGGTCAGCATAAACAACTTCTTTCAGCCCCAGTTTCTAAAACTCAACAATGAGAACTATGAAAATTGGAGTATTCAAATGCAAGTCTTACTAGCCTCACAAGATTTGTGGGAGTTAGTGGATCGAGGATATGACGAGCCAGCTACTCTTGAAGATGAAGGAAATTTAAATAAAGCTCAGAAGACAGCATTAAAAGATTCAAGGAAGAGAGATAAAAAGGCCTTGTATCTATTTTATCAAGCCATTGATGAGTCAAGCTTTGAGAAGATTTCAGCAGCAGCAACCTCTAAAGAGGCATGGAGTATTCTTCGCAATTCACACCGTGGAATTGAGAAGACGATCAGAGTTTGACTCCAGGTGTTATGTGGCGAATTCGAGATGCTGCACATGAATGAGAATGAGTCAATTTTTAAGTACTTTAACAAAACATTGACCATTGTTAATCAGATGAGAAGATATGGAGAGAAGGTGGAATCTCTTCAAGTGATAGAGAAGATTCTTCAATCACTCAGTCCCAAGTTCGAGCACGTGGTTGCAGCAATTGAAGAGTCCAAGGATCTCAGTGCCATGACCACCGATGAGCTGATGGGCACACTTGAGATTCATGAACAAAGGATCAAGAAGACGACTCTCTCAAGTTCTCTAGAGCAAGCTCTTCAATCAAAGCTGTCTTTCAGAGATGACAGAAACGAGCAAGAGGAGACATCACAGAGAAACAGAGAAAGAGGCCGTTGTTACAATAACTGAAGTTCTATTTTTCAAGGAAGAGGCGAAAAAGGTCCAGCAAGAGGAGGGAGAAGTCAACCACACTTTGCTCCAAGAGGGAGAGCAAGAGGAAGAGGAGGTGGTTACAACAGTAGACCAGGATTTGACAAAAGCAATGTTCAGTGCTACCATTGCCACAAGTTCGGGCATTACAGCAATGAATGCCGAAGTAGAGCAACAACAGAAGCCGAAGAGCAAGCAAATTTTGCCAAGCAGGAAACAAAAAAAGTTGGACCTACAGTCCTGTTTGTCCACCATGGAGATACTAAAAACCAAAACAATGTTTGGTATCTAGATTCGGGAGCCAGTAATCACATGTGTGGTAAAAGAGAGTTGTTCGTTGAGCTTGGCGAGACTGTACAAGCACAAGTCTCATTTGGTGATTCTTCAAAGACTCCAATGAAAGGAAGAGGTAATATTCTGATCAAGCTCAAGAATGGAGATCGTGATTACATCTCCAATGTTTATTATGTTCCTGCTATGAAGAACAACATTTTGAGTATGGAACAACTCCTAGAGAAATGATACGACATCAGCATGAAAGATTGTCATCTTACCATCAAAGAGAATCATGGTAATTTGATCGCTCGGGTGAGAATGTCCAAGAATCGGATGTTTGCTTTGAACATTCAACATGATGCTGCGAGCCATCATCAAAGACAAAGATTGGCTATGGCATTTGAGGTTTGGACATTTCAACTTTTGAAGCTTGAAGTTGTTGTCAAGCAAGAATATGGTGAAAGGGCTTCCTTATATTGCTCATACTAATGAGGTCTGTAAAAGTTGTATTCTTGACAAGCATCACAGAACTAGATTTGCCAAAGAAGTGAAGTAGAGAGCAACAAAACCGTTGAAGCTAGTGCACACTAATGTGTGTGGTCCATTAAAGCCAATGTCAAATGGACAGAATAGATATTTTCTCACCTTCATTGATGATTATAGCCGGAAGACATGGGTGTATTTTCTTAAAAGAAAGTCGGAGGTGTTTAGTATTTTCAAAGAATTCAAAGCTTTTGTAGAGAAGCAAAGTGGCTACTACATCAAGACATTGCAATCAGATCAAGGTGGAGAGTATACATCAGATGCTTTTAAGAATTATTGCAAAGAGCATGGAATTAAGCATCAAACAACACCATCCTATACGCCACAACTGAATGGTGTTGCTGAAAGGAAGAATCGCACAATCTTAGATATGGCAAGAAGCATGTTAAAAGGAAAGGGACTGCCCAAGCAATTTTGGGCTGAAGCCGTATCATGTGCTGTGTATCTACTAAATAGATGCCCAACCAGGAGCCTTCATTCTATGACTCCAGAAGAAGCTTGGAGTTCACATAAGCCAAGTGTCAATCATCTCAAAATATTTGGGTGTATTGCATACACCAAGATTCTAGAAGCAAGAAGAACCAAGCTGAATGATAAGGGAGAAAAATGTATCCTTGTTGGATATGGAGACCGAACAATGGGATACAAGTTGTATAATCCCATTACCAGAAAGGTGTTCATTAATAGAGATGTGATATTTGAAGAAGAAGAAGCTTGGAACTGGAATCGAGATGAAGTTGTTAAAGATACAGAACTCATTCTTGAAGATGAAACATCAAAAGCTCCGGTTGAGATTACAAGAGAAGTTCAAGATGAGCCACAAACTCCTCCATATAGAATAACGGCACGTAGATCGCCAGTTTCTCACAGAAGTGCTGCATCATCATCATCAGCAGCATCTTCAGATGATAGTTTTTTCAAACAACCAAGACCAATGAGAAATTTACATGAGATATATGAAGCTACAGAAGAAGCAAATCTGAATTTGTTCTACCTACTTGCAGATAGTGATCCACTTACTTTCTCAGAAGCCATCCAAGAAGATAAATGGAAGAAAGCAATGGATGAAGAAATTCATGCCATTGAGAAAAATGACACATGGTAGCTTACCAGTCTATTGGAGGAGCACAAACCCATTGGAGTGAAATGGGTATACAAGACAAAGAGAAATGCACAAGGCGAAGTACAACACTACAAGGCAAGATTAGTGGCAAAAGGTTACAAGCAGAGAGTTGGAATTGATTATGGAGAGGTGTTTGCTCCAGTTGCTTGATTGGAGACTATCAGACTAATGATTTCTTTGGCTACCCAGCACAAGTGGTAGATTTATCAACTTGATGTGAAATCTGCATTTCTTAATGGTTTCCTTGAAGAAGAAATCTATATTGAACAACCTTCGGGGTATGTTCAAAATGGGCATGAAGACAAAGTGTACAAATTGAAGAAAGCACTTTGTGGATTGAAGCAAGCTCTGCGTGGATGGAATACTAGAATTGATCAGTATTTTCATGACAATGGTTTTGAAAAATGTCCATATGAGCACGCACTATATTTGAAGAAGGAAGCTGATGGAAGCATGTTGCTTGTTTGTCTTTATGTTGATAATCTAATTTTCACCGGAAACAATCCAGCTATGTTCAAAGACTTTAAAAGAAGCATGGTCCAAGAATTTGAAATAACAGATATTGGATTGATGGCTCATTTTCTCGGGATTGAAGTGGCACAAAGAAAAGATGGAATTTTTATTTCCCAAAGTGGATATGCCAAGGAAATTCTTAAGAGATATGGAATGGAAAATTGTAATCCAGTGAACACTTTTGTAGATAGTGGAGTGGAGCTCAAAAAAGGTACAAAGGTAGGTGATGTGGATCTAACTTATTTCAAGAGCCTAGTTAGAAGTCTTTGCTATCTTACTTGCACCAGGCCAGACATACTTTATGGAGTAGGACTAATTAGTAGATATATGGAAACACCGGATCAGTCACACCTTTATGCAGCAAAGAGGATTCTTTGCTACAGCAAAAGTACAGTCGATGATGGTTTATTCTATAAACCAACTAATAATTTCAGTCTTGTTGGCTACTCAGATAGAAACTGGGGACGTGACTTGGATGAACGGAAAAGTACTACGGGATTTACTTTCTTTATGGGAGATACAACCTTCACATGGTCGTCCAAGAAGCAAGCCATTGTGACATTATCGACTTGCAAAGCTGAGCATGTTGCAGCCAACTCAGCTGTGTGCCATACAATAAGGTTACGGAACGTGTTGAAGCATTTAGGATTTCCACAAGAAAATCCTACTGAGATCTATGTTGATAATTGCTCAGCAATTGCATTAGCAAAGAACCCAGTTTATCATGAAAGAAGTAAGCATATTGACACCCGCTATCATTTCATCCGAGAGCATGTGAAAATAAAGAGATGGAATTATTTCCTTGCAAATCTCAATATCAGCTTGCAGATATTTTCACGAAGCCATTAAAAAATGATCTATTCAACAGAATGAAGTTGATGCTCGGGATGAAGCAACATGGAGAATCAAGATTAAAGGGGGATGTTGTGAAGTAATCTTGATATAAAAAATTGTTTTTCTCCACCAGCCTAAGAATAAAGGCTGCAATCAAGTTTGTCAAAATGGAGGCTGCAA
The DNA here is from genome assembly GCA_030407325.1 of Camellia japonica. Classification (NCBI taxonomy): domain Eukaryota; kingdom Viridiplantae; phylum Streptophyta; class Magnoliopsida; order Ericales; family Theaceae; genus Camellia; species Camellia japonica. Next base: position 66,101,275 of record JAPPVO010000017.1, read on the forward strand.
ATCAAGTTTGTCAAAAATGGTTTCAATTTACAAGCCTCAGCCGTATTTGCATTTAATGTTTTCACATTGTTAGTTTTATCTATATATAGCTATTATATTTTGAAGAATTCAGAGTGTGTGGGAGAAAGAAAAAAAAAAGTGTGCTCTGTTTGTTTGTTTTCTCAAAATTATTTTGAGTGAATTTAAATTTCAATTTGGTTCAGTGTTAATCCTCTCATTGTAAATCACCAACAGTGATTTGCACCCCACTCCCACCAACAATAGTCACTCATTTTCTGCTATTTTTTAGGGTTAACAGCATAGTAAGTCTGAACAAAGCTCAGAGCAATTGCTAAAAGTGCACCAAGGAAAGTAAGTCAAGTCCAAGGGCTACTAAATGGGCGTACAACCATTCAGTCACCCAAAATCTCACCTTGTTCTTATAGCGCATTTCAATACGTTTTCTAACATCTTCATAAGCATTAGGGATTGGGACTAACTTTTTGGCAATCTCATTTGAAAAATCTAGAAACCTCCTAGATGTTGATTTGTGATTATGTATCAATAAAAAGCAGTAAAAAAAAAAAAATACCAATCAAACAATCAAGAGAAAGAGACACAAAGATTTTACGTGGAAAAACCACAATTGGACACCTTCCAATTGTGATCAAAAAACCACGGGCAACTGCCACAAGAACAATCCACTAAGAAGATTTAAAGGAATTACACAGGTATCACTCTCAATTATCTAGCGAATTCACAACGCCTAATTGAACCAACCTCTATGTGCCTCTTCCAACCCCATCTTCAGCACGGAATTGTCTTTCTGATGAGCCACTCCGGATTCCACCAAAGCTTCAGGCTCGAATTCTTCAGAATTCACAACTGAAGAACAACTCTCTCTTTTGTGTTTAACAAACAAATCTTTGATGTACTCTCTTTAAACCATGAGTTGAATACTCAATAAAACATCAAAGAAAAAATCAAAATATCCCCAGATATAAACCTTTAAGAACCACAAAGAAAGATCTGGAGGATTCAATGAATGAATCAATGAATAGCCTAGATTTGGGAGAAACCCAACTATTTATAGAAAACCAAAGCAAACCTAGTTGGGAAAGAAAACCAACTTCTTGTAGAAAACCAACTTCTTGCAGAACTCCAAAGTAATCCTGTTTTTGAAGGAAACCAACTTCTTAAAGAACTCTTGTTACAACCTTGGTTTTGATCCATGGAATTTGACAACAAAAGGTCCTAACAATCTCCCCCTTTGTCAAATCCTGGATAAAACCAATCTAAAACAAATTTCCTAACAAAATCTCTCAAGCAGCACCACCAACTATGAACCAACACTCAAATCCATGCTTTTGAACAATTATCCTGAAATAAAATAACCACACACAAGCCAACCAAAATATGTGGAACTAGATTAAATAACAAAATATAAATCAATCCATAAACAAAATACTAACAATCCAACTGTACCAAAGAAGGATATAAGCAAAAGTAAAAACACTGTACCATCAACCAAACTACTGTACCATCAATATACATCAAATACTGGTAATGATGAACCAAACTCCCCCTCATTAAAAAACAACCACAAACACTGAAAACAGTGAACAAGAAGAAAAACGACAAAAAATAATATGGTGGAGCAAGTAAGGAATTTCAGATTTGTACCTTAAAACACATAAGATTATCCAAGAAGCACAATTACTTGAAAATACAATGTGCACAGCCTCTAGAAAATTCCTCATGAAAGAAAGTGATGCATTATGTGAAAAGCATAGATCCCATGATAAAAGTGTGTGTGTGACTCTTGGAGTTCGACAAACACAAGATTCAAATTCTAGTAGTGATATGAAAGCTGGACCTCCGATAATAGAATCTAAGCACAACTAAGGAAAGTCAAACCACTAGGAATCAAGGGGTATTTGGTGAGTAAAGGCGGAGGCTGCCCCTCAATCAATGAATCCTTTATTTTTCCCTTTTTTTTTCACATCTTTTTCTTTTCTTTCTTTTGCACATTTTTTTTCTTTTCTTTTGCACTTTTTTTTTCTTTCTTTCTTTTGCACACTCATTGGCGGCTGACACGCTCAAGAGTATGGAAACCGAACCAGAGAAGCATGGATATATTAAGGATGGCCTGGTTAGTGACTCTGAGGTAGCCTTTTCCTCATGGCTGGACTACAAAGAACAGAGGGGAAAACCATGGAGATGCAAAAAGATGGAAGGTGGTTAAGAGACTCAACATCACCCATGATATACTAGTATAGGTCAATTCCTCTAGAAAAGCAAAAGATACAATGCCAGAAGTCCATAGAGAAAAATAATCACTAAGTCGAAAGACTCCAAAATTGGCTAATCCAAGAGTGTGTACAGAATGAGACATACTAATCAAAGAACACACACTCCAAAATGAGTAATGACCACAGAAAGCACACACATATTAACATGTAATAGATATTCTCATCAATTCCAATATGCACCAAGGACCACTAAAAAAATTTAAGCTTGCAAAACTATATTAAGAAAATCTTTTTAGATTTTTTTTTCCATAGAAATTTCCCTTACGAATTGTATCCATTATCACAAATCAAACAAGATCTCGTTCTAAATGAATTTTTTAAAAAAAATAAAGCGTTCTAAAAATTTTTTTTTTAAAAAAAATAGAACGACCCGCTCTGATACCAATTGAAAAATCTAAAAACCTCCTAGATGTTGATTTGTGATTATGTATCAATAAAAAGCAGTAAAAAAAAATACCAATCAAACAATCAAGAGAAAGAGACACAAAGATTTTACGTGGAAAAACCACAATTGGACACCTTCCAATTGTGATCAAAAAACCACGGGCAACTGCCACAAGAACAATCCACTAAGAAGATTTAAAGGAATTACACAGGTATCACTCTCAATTATCTAGCGAATTCACAACGCCTAATTGAACCAACCTCTATGTGCCTCTTCCAACCCCATCTTCAGCACGGAATTGTCTTTCTGATGAGCCACTCCGGATTCCACCAAAGCTTCAGGCTCGAATTCTTCAGAATTCACAACTGAAGAACAACTCTCTCTTTTGTGTTTAACAAACAAATCTTTGATGTACTCTCTTTAAACCATGAGTTGAATACTCAATAAAACATCAAAGAAAAAATCAAAATATCCCCAGATATAAACCTTTAAGAACCACAAAGAAAGATCTGGAGGATTCAATGAATGAATCAATGAATAGCCTAGATTTGGGAGAAACCCAACTATTTATAGAAAACCAAAGCAAACCTAGTTGGGAAAGAAAACCAACTTCTTGTAGAAAACCAACTTCTTGCAGAACTCCAAAGTAATCCTGTTTTTGAAGGAAACCAACTTCTTAAAGAACTCTTGTTACAACCTTGGTTTTGATCCATGGAATTTGACAACAAAAGGTCCTAACATCATTGAAGAGCTCAGCCACATGTTGATCACTTCCAAGGAAGTTGAGAATTATGCCTTTCTTTCTCAACTCCTTCAAATCCTCAGCCTGATCAATGAGTGTATCCATAAACCATAGATATGAGGTGACTCCGAAGTCATTGAAACTATCAGGACACATCTCATAGGCTACCAAGTTTAATAGTAAAGCTTTGGTTGATTCATCAATGGTCATTGGAAGAAGTCTTAAGATTGCTCTAATGAACTGAGGTTCATACCTTGCATCTGTAAAAAAATTGCTTTCTTCAGTGGGCCTGAATTGGATCCCTGCTGCTTTAAGCTCCTGTACTGAACAATATGAGTAGCGGCTGTTGCCTCCTCCTCCTCCGAAAGCCTTGGAGTTAATAAGTTGCCTATGCAGGAGTTCCAGAAGATGATCAGCAGGTTCTTGTGATTGCAGTTCTGGTAGCTTCTTTCTTTTCCGGTCTGTAACATGCTTTGTAATGGAATTTTCCACCTTCTCTAGAAGTGAATCTTCAGGAGGCCTTGCCATTGTGGTCTTAATGAACTTTTCAATCAACTTCAATCCTTTATTCCCTTCAAAGTCTGAGTTCATGATCATCAGAGCATTGAGGACTATGAAAGGAAGTTGGTTTTCGAGCAAGAACAAGTCACGTTGCATGAAAGCTTTGTCGTGACTCTTCATCTTCATCTTCATTTTGTCTTGCTCTTCTTTGTCTTTCGTGCAGATGTTGATGTAGTGAATGATGAAGCAACCATCGAGGAACAGCATCCGAGTAAAGGCTCTGTCATCGAAGCTTTCTGTCGAGTCAGCATAGCAGTTTCTTGCCTCACTAGCCACATCTGCAACCTGCTTATATAGTGCTGTTGCTGAGGTTTCTGGCTTATAAATTTTGACATACTCTTTTGTGAATCGAATTTTTAGTTTCTCAAATGATTGGAGCTTGGCTTGGTTATGGTGGTAGGGACCAATAGAAACCACCTCTGGTTCGTAGTATTCCTTGTTGGATTCCATCTGTGGAAGCATCTTGAGGACCTTGGGTATCTTCTTATGCTTTGGCATTGGTGTGTTGTTTGAGGATGAGGATGAGGACTCTCCTTCTTCCTTCATTATGGATTCTAGCCAGTCATCATCGAAATTTGAATCCACTGGGATCACAATGTGCTCATCACCACTGGCCACTGGTTGGTTGCAACAAGGACCAGACATTGTTAGCTCGTATAGAAGAATACAGCAAAGAAGGATACACAATATTCTAGCTGGAGGTATAACATCTCGAGTTATGAAGTTTATAAAACATAATTGTTACGTGGTATTATTCATGCAATGCTTTAAATCAATCAATGACGTAGTGGAAAAATTTTACGAATGGAGGACGTTGACTCGTATTTGTTAGGTAGTTAAGAGATCAAGAATGACTGACAACTCGTGTGTGTTGTAGTTTTTTAGTTTTCGGAATTTCACGTAGACTGTGTAATACTTCAAAGTGTAGGACTGAGTTTCCCTCTAGTCCATAATCTAGACTGGAAGGCGTTGTCTAAACCTGTGAGTAGGGCTGCAAACGAATAAAGATGTTTTATGAATGACTTGAGCTCGACTCGTTTACTAAATGAACGAGTTTGAGCTCGATTTTTAAGCTCGTTTATTAATCGAGCCGAACTCAAGTAGCCCTAAACTCGGCTCGATAAAGCTCGTAAATATAGCAAAATTAATATTTATTTTTAATAATATATCAATTAAATTTTCAATAATCTATTTTATTTTTCTATTTATGTTTGGTGTTTGTGTAAATGAAATTATTATTAATGTAAAAATTATTTTATATTTTACTCATAATTTTGTTTTTGATTTTTTTTATCTTAATAAGTAAATTAATTTAATTTTTTTTTTCCAAGTTCGAGCTTGGCTCATTTATGTAATCGAGTGAGCTGAAGCCGAGCTCGAGTTCATCAAATATTTGACAAGCAGAGCTCGAGCTCGATTATTTAAGCTCGACTTGAGCTCAAGTTCGACTAATTCTTAATAATAAGCTTGAATACTCAAATACTCGGTTTGGCTCGACTTATTTGCAGCTCTACTATCACGGGTCCTATTTCGATGGTCTGAATGATTCATTTCATAAAATCCTTCGTGTATATAATCCATATAAAAAAAATGGGGTTAATTTAATAATCATAAACTATTCAATTTATCACGTTTGTCATAAAAAAATAAAAAATAAATAAAAAATAAAATTAGATGGTTTAATTATTTTTAAAAATATATTTATCATTCATTTTTGTAGACACATTTGTCCCTCCAGTCTGGACAACACCCTAATCCAACTCATTTTCAAAATATAAATTATGAAGTTACCTATTTTTGTCTAATAATTTAAATTTTTGGATAGCAAATGATTAACAATTTAATAATTCAATATGGTATGAGATCAAATAATTGATTATCTGTTCAAATCTTACTGTTTTTTCAATAATAAAAATAATTGCACATGTTGAAAAAAATCTAAATTAATAATAAAATTACCCCATTTATAATAATTCGTGTTATCTGTCTGAGAATTTTTTTTTGACAGAATTGAGAGACTTTTCTCGTTTCTAATAATCTTTTTTTCTTTTACTACGTGAAGTCACACTCATGCATGTTGCACATACATTCCAACTGTAGTGCACAAGTTACTATTAGAACGCTACTAAAATATATTTTTACCTTTGTTTAGTTATGTGTTCATCCACCATCTGCTTTAGTTTTGATGATTTTAATCTTACTAAAATGAAGGTTGGTAGTGTAATTCTATCAAGTTTGTAAGATTAATTATATTTTTGTCAAACTTAAAGGAATGTGAGTGTAATTTATCCTTTTTTTCTATAAATCCACCACATGTTCACATACATTCAAACGTTGTCCAATTTTTATTTTTAATGTTTGACAAAATTCAAAGATGAAGAGGAGAAAAAGAGGATTGAAGGTGTGAGATTGTGTGAATTTCCCATTTTTTTATCCAAGTTTGATGTATCATGAGTTATATGTAGGGACAATTTGTTTCTTTATCCTTTTTCCTCTTCATTATACAAAATTTGTAGCAAAACTGTTACAAACTTTCACATGAGGTAGGTCTACACTATAAAATTTTATTAATCTTCCAAACCAAAAAATTTTACAGTCATTGTTTGAGGTGGGCCTTGTTTTTAATGCTAAAGTTTTATTAATTTATTGCATATATATTATTTTTAAAAAAAATCATAAACTTTGATGTTTTTATAGCATATTTCTTTCTCATTTAGATATCATACTTTCCACTGTTTATTTTTCGAAATTAATTTTTAAATCAGCCTTCAAGCCCAAACATGCATGGGATATAAAGATGAATTATGTTTCAAGACTTCCAACATTTTTGCCAAAGCAAGCATAGGTTGTGCTTTATTCTCCCCCAAAAGTGTAGTCTAAGAACAAGTTCTTTCTGCCATGGTCTGATCTTTGCTTTTGTATTTAAGAAATTTTTTTTTTTTTTTCTTTTTTGGATATTTATTCCAACTTGCGTACATCTTGAGTAATTCCAGAATCTTGAAATTAATCTAGTGGTCCCTTAAAGTGATTTAAATTCAAAATTTTAAATTTTATTCTCAAGTTTTTATCGCATAGCCAACCCTTGAATTTTTTTTAAGAATGAATTACGCTAAATTTGGGATTCTCTCTTAAAGAATCCAGATGCATGTGGAACAGTGATTAGGTAGTTCTAAAGTATCAATTAGAATTGTTTAATGTGATATTTTTGAAAAATCAATGATTAGGTAGTTCTAAAGTATCAATTAGAATTGTTAATGTGATATTTTTGAAAAATCACAAAACAGGTTAGAAGATCATTCATCCATTTGAAGAATGAGAAATAACACTATTTTTTTTTAAAGATCGGGTCCATCTAATACTATTAATACATAAAAAAAGTAGTATCTGTTTGGTCTTAACATGAACAAAAGAGAAGTGATATCGATTATTCAACTTTAAAATGAGAGTGTATTTTTGTTTTGTTTTTTTATTTTATTTTAAGGGCATTGAACATAAAATAAGGGCAAATTGGGAAATGCAATAAATTAGCATGTTTTATTTTATTTTATTTTTGATCAGGGGAATTAATTAGCATGTTGAATTCAGCATTTTTGTTACCATTGATAGTTAATAATGAAAAAAAAAATTTGAAATGAAAAAGTGAAGTTGGTCAATATTATTTCATAACAGTGAGAAAGATTCTTATAATTGTCAATAATCTTAATGGAAGTTAGTATAATTTACCCTTTGCACAAATTTCATGTGGGGCATTGAATGCCTCCATTGGCTAATTGGACTATGGTATTCAGCATTTTGTTACTATCATGAAGGTATGAAACTTAAATTATTAAAAAGACGAGAAATTTTATTATTTTTATACCTTCAACATATTTAACACAACAAACCAAATGCCACTTCCTTTCCAAGAGAACAACCACAACCAAACTGAAGCAAACATTCATCCTCACCAAAGAAAAAAAATCAAATGTCTCTTTCTTTCTTTCTTTTTATGTTTTTCTTTTTTTTTTTTTTTTTTTGGGCTCAGCTCTTATTTTATTTCATGCTCACCAAAGACAAAATCGCAACACAACCAACAGGAGCAAACCAAAACATTCACAAAACATCACCAAGAAACAAGTATTAAGTAGTCCAGGGGGACACAATCCGGGTCTAAAATTGCGAAATTGAACATTCACAGATGCTATCTAACAGACCTGCAGCATCTTATTTATTCAAAAATCCTTGACGAAAACGATCTTGCGAGGTTGGAATAGTCACTCATTTTCCCGAATTTGTGCTAGGATTGATAGCAATATAAGTCTGAATAAAGCTCAATACAATTGCTAAAATAGCTCCAAGGAAAGCAAGAATAGTCCAAGGGGTGTCAAAATGGGTATGCAACCATTCAGTCATCCACAGTCTCACCTTGTTCTTATAGTGCTTTTCGATTTGGTCTATAACATCTTTATAGGCATCAGGGTTAGGCACTAAGTTCTTGGCTATCTCATTGAAAAGACCAGCCACCTCTTCGTCGCTACCGAGGTAGTTTAGAAGTATTCCATTCTTTCTCAGCTCCTTCACATCATCAGCATGATCAATCAGTGTATCCATAAACCATATAAATGAGGTGACTTCAAAGTCATTGGGACTATCAGGACACATCTCATAGGCTACCAAGTTTAGTAGTAAAGACTGGGTTGAATCATCAATTGTCATTGGAGGAAGCCTTAAAATTGCTTTAATGAAGAGAGGTTCATACCTTACACCAGTAACAAATCTGCCTTTTTTGTTAGGCCTGAAGTTGATCCCCGCGGTCTTGAGCTCCTGCACTGAGCGATACGAGTACCAATTGTTTCTTTCTCGTTTAGTAGAGAATTTTTTGAGAAGGTTGGTGTTGCCTCCTCCTCTGTTTTCAGTGCAAGGATTACTGAAAGCTTTGGGTTCAATAAGTTGCCTGTGCTTGAGTTCTAGAAGATGAGCGGGTTCGACTAATTGTGAATTTGATTTTTTGGATTCTTCTTTGTGCCTGTTGGTAATGTTTTTTTGGAAGGATAACCTGTTGGTAATGCTAGCAATGCAATTTTCCACCGATTCCCAAAGTGAATTATGAGGAGGAGGACTTGGCCTCGTGTTTTGAATGAACTCGTTAATCAACTCCAAGCCTTTCTCTCCAGCAAATTCCGAGTTCATGGCCATCAGTGCCTGGAGGACTTTGAAAGGAAGCTGATTCTCGAGCAAGAACAAGTCACGTTGCACAAAAGCTTTCTCGTGATTCTTCATCTTCATTTTGGCTAACTCTCCTTCGTGATTCATGTAGTGAATATATTGGAGGATGAAGCAACCATCGAGGAACATCATCCGAGTGAAGTCTCTGTCATCGAAGCTTTTTGTCGCGTCCTCAGCATAGCAGTTTCTTGCCTCACCAGCCACATCTGCAACCTGCTTATATAGTTCAGTTGCCGAGGTTTTAGGCTTATAACTATTGACATACTCTTTTGTGAATCGAACTTTTAGTTTCTCAAATGATTTGAGCTTGGCTTTGTTATGGTGGTAGGGACCGATAGAAACCACCTCTGGTTCATAGCATTTCTTGTTGGATTCCGTCTGTTGAAGCATCTCGGGGACCTTGGGTAACTTCTTATGCGAGGATGAGGACTCTCCTTCATTCATTATGGATTCTAGCCATTCATCATCCACATCTGAAGCCACTGGGATCACAATGTGCTCATCACAACTGGCCACTGGTTGGTTGCAACAAGGACAAGACATTGCTAGCTCGTATAGAAGAATACAGCAAAGAAGGATACACAATATTCTAGCAGGAGGTATAACATCTCTGAGTTATGAAGTTTATAAAGAATAATTGTTACGTGGTATTATTCATGTGGTGCTTTAAATCAATCAATAACATAGTAAAAAAATTTTATGAATGGAGGATGCTGACTCGGATTTGTTAGGTAGTTGAGAGATCAACTACTCACAACTTGTGTGTAATAGTTTTTTGTTTTTTAGAATTCCACGTAGACAATGGCCCTATTTGACAAGTTGGATTTTAGCTTTTTTTTTGGTTAAAATTCACGAAAAGGCAAAATACGCTAAAATAGTTAATAAGACAAAATATCACATCAAACTTGTAATCATTTCAAATTTTTTCTCATAAATATCACATCGAATTACAAAAAAATCTAACTATCTTTCCAAACACAAAAAATTTAGCCTACTAAAATAGTTAAAAACTAAAATAGCCTACTATCCAACTTAATACTTCAAAGTGTAGGACTGGGCTTCTCTATGGACTGGAGAGTATTGTCTAGACCTATGAGTAAGGTTGCAAATGAACCAAAATGTTCATAAACAACTCAAGCTTGACTTGTTTAAAGCTCATTTGAGTTCGGCTCGTTTACTAAATGAACGATTTCTGGGTTTATTTTTAGGCTCATTTATTAATCGAGCTGAGCTCAAGTAACCCTAAGCTCAGCTCGATATATCAAATAAATTTTCAATAATCTATTTGATTTTTCTATTTATGTTTGGTATTTGTGTAAATTTACATATTTGATTGATGGAATTATAATTAATGTAAAAATTATTGTATATTTTACTCATAATTTTGTATTTTTTTTAATCTTAATAAGTAAATTAATTTAAGTTAAATTTTTTTTTCAAGCTCGATCTTGAGCTTGGCTAGTTTATGTAATCGAGCGAGCTTGAGCCGAGTTCGAGTTCATCAAATATTTGACGAGCTAAGCTTGAGCTCGATTATTTAAGCTCAATTTGAGCTTGGTTCGAGCTTGACTAATTTTTAATAAAAAATTTGAATACTAAAAAACTCGGTTTGACTCAACTCCTTTGTAGCCCTTCTACCATAAGTCCTGTTTTGATAATCCGAATCATTTATTTTGTAAAATATTTCGTGTATATCATTCATGCAAAAAAAAAAAAAAAGAGGATTAATTTGATAATTAGAGCATATTTAATTTATCACGTTTGTTATAAAAAAAAATTAGATGATTTAATTATTTTTAAAAATATATTTATCGTTCATTTTTGTAGACTCATTTATCCCTCAGCCTGGACAACACCCTAATCCAACTCCTTTTCAGAATATAAATTATAAAGTGACTTATTTTTGTTAAATAATTTAAGTTTTTGGATAGCAAGTGATTAACAATTCAATAATTCAATATGGTATGAGATCAAATAATTGATTATATGTTCAAATCGTACTGTTTTTCCAATAATAAAAATAATTGCACATGTTGAAAAAAATCTAAATTAATAATAAAATTGCCTCATTTATAATAATTCAAGCTTTTACGCGTGCTATCTGTCTGAGAATTTTTTTTGACAGAATTGAGAGACTTTTCTCGTTTCTAATAATCTTCTTTTTTTTTTTTTTTTCCTTTTTCTTTTTTTCTCTTTTACTACGTGAAGTCACACTCATGCATGTTTCACATATATTCCAACTGTAGCGCACAAGGTGCTATTAAAGAACGCTCTCACTTTAGTTCGTAATTTTTTCTTTTCATAAATTACCCTTACTTTTGCGAGATTTGAAAAAAATACAATTAATCTTATACTTTTAATATAATTACATTAATTTTTTATTTCATAAAAATTTAGCTTCTTTTTTTTTTTTTCATTTATAATTTGTAAGTTGTATGGATGAAAAAGTGAAGTCGTGTATTTTCTACTAAAATATATTTTTCCCTTTGTTTAGTTATGTGTTCATCCACTATCTACAATAGTTTTGATGATTTCAAACTTACTAAAATTGAGGTTGGTAGTGTAATTCTATTAAATTTGTAAGATTAACTATATTTTTGTCAAACTTAATTAAAGGGAGGCGGGTGTAATTTATCCTCTTTTTTTTTTTCTTTTTTTTTTTATTCCCTATAAATTCACTAACATGTTCGCATACATTCAAACTTTGTCCAATTTTTATTTTTTATGTTTGACAAAATTCAAAGATGAAGAGGAGAAAAAGAGGATTGAAGGTGTGAGACTGTGTGAAATTCCCGTTTTTTATCCAAGTTTGGTATATCATGAGTTATATGTAGGGACAATTTGTTTCTTTATCCTTTTTCCTCTTATTATACAAAATTTGTAGCAAAACTGTTACATAGTTTCACATGAGGTAGGTCCACACGATAAAATTGTTTGAGTATTAATCTTCCAAACCAAAAAATTTTATAGTCATTGTTTGAGGTGGGTATTGTTTTTAATGCTAAAGTTTTATTTATTTATTTATTGTATACTATATTATTTTTTAAAAATCATAAACTTTGATGGTTTTATGGCATATTTCTTTCTCATTTAAATATCATACTTTCCACTGTTTATTTTTGTAAATTAATTTTTAAATTAACCTTCAAGCCCAAACATGCATGGCATATAAAGATGAATTCTGTTTCAAGACTTCCAACATTTTTGCCAAAGCAAGCATAGGTTGTGCTTTATTCTCCACCAAAAGTGCAGTCTAAGAACAAGTTCTTTCTGCATGTGGTCTGATCTTTGCTTTCGTATTTAAGAATTATTATTTTTATTTATTTATTTATTTTTTTTCAAGTATGTTCTTTTTGTTTTTTTGATACTTATTTCAATTTGCGTGCACCTTACTAATTCCGAAACCTTGAAGTTAATAACCGAGTAAACTGGTGGCCCTTTAAAGTCATTCAAACTCAAAATTTTAAATCTTATTCTCAAATTTTTACCACTCGGTCAACTCTTAAATTTTTTTAAAGAATGTATTACGCTAAATTTGGGATTCTTTCTTAACGAAACCAGATGCCAGTGGAACAATGATTAGGTAGTTCTAAAATATCAATCAGAATTGTTAATGTGATATTTTTGAAAAATCACAATACATGTTAGAAGATCATTCATCCATTTGAAGAATGAGAAATAAATTAACATCTAATACTATATATATATTTTTTAAAGATCGGTCCATCTAATACTATTAATACATAAAAAACTAGTATCTATTTGGTCATAACATGAACAAAAAGAGAAGTGATATCGATTATTTAACTATAAAATAAGAGTGTGTTTCTGCTTGTTTGTTTGTTTGTTTGTTTGTTTTTTTTTTCTTTTTTTTAATTATAGATATTAAGGGCATTGATATCCACGCATAAATAAGGGCAAATTGGGAAATGCAATAAATTAGGTTTTTTTTTTTTTTTTTTTTTTTTTTTTTTTTAAATTTTATCAGGGAGTAAATTGGCATGTTGAATTCCACATTTTCATTACCATCGATAGTTAATAATCAAATAATGAAAAAAAAAAAAAAATTTTGAAATGAAAAAGTGAAGTTGGCCAATATCATTTCATTACCGTGAGGAAGATTCTTATAATTGTCAATAATCTTAATGGAAGTTAAGTTTTGTTTGGCATTGATTACGATAGTTAATTTTTTTGTAATTCGATGTGATATTTATGTTAACTTTTTTAGTCTCATTTGGTTTTTAATTTTGGTTTTTTTGGTTTTTCTGAGAGAAAAAATATAATGATTATGGTTTGAATGTGACATTTGGTTTTATTGACTTATATAATCTATTTTATCTTTTTTTGTTTTTTTAGTCCAAAAATATTTATCAAACGAGGACTTAATTACCACGAAATTGGTCAATATTATTTCATTACCGCGAGGAAGATTCTTATAATTGTCAATAATCTTAATGGAAGTTAAGCTTTGTTTGGCATTGGTTACGATAGCCAACTTTTTTGTGTTACGACTTTTTTAGCCTAATTTTTTTGGTCTCGTTTGGTTTTTGTTTTTGGGCTTTTTTGACTTTTGTAAGAAAAAAAGTGTAATGATTATGATTTGAATGTGACATTTTGTCTTATTGACTTATATAGCCTATTTTATCTTTTTGTACTTTTTCAGCCTCAAAATATTTAGAGCAAATTACACTAACTGTCCCTATAGTTTGGGACTCGTGTCACTTTGGTTCCTAACTTTTCAATTGTGACACATTTGACCCTAAATTTTGAATCTTGTTCCAAATAAGGACAATTAAAGATACCATTGTTTAATTTCAAGGGCAAAATTGTCAATTTAATAAAATATAAACTAATTTGACAAAAATAAATGTCAAAAAAATATTTTTAATTTTTAAAATTTTTTTTTTATCTACCAATGATAAAATTATGTAAAATTGATAAAACTTAATAAAAATTACATGATTAATTTTTAAAAATTAATTTTACATGATCATCATCCAAACACATAATAAAAATTAATTTGGTAAAAAAAAAAATAAATGTCTAAAAGATTTGTCAATTTTAAATAGTTTTATTTTTAGTGGGTTGAAATAATTTTTAAAATTTAAAAATATTTGTTTGACATTTATTTTTGTCAAATTAGTTTATATTTTATCAAATTAATGATTTTACCCTTGAAAAATCTAATGATATATTCAATTGTCGTTATTTGGAACAAGATTCAAAATTCAGGGTCAAATATGTCACAATTGAAAAGTTAGGAACCAAAGTGACACAAGCTCCAAACTATAGGGACTATTAATATAATTCACCCAAATGTTAATCAAACGAGGACTTGATTACCGCAAAGTTTGTCAATATTATTTCATTATGGCGAGGAAGATTCTTATAATTGTCAATAATCTTAATAGAAGTTAAACTTTGTTTGACATTGGTTACGGTAGCCAACTTTTTTGTGTTGAGACTTTTTTAGCCTGACTTTTTAAGTTTGGTTTGGTTTTTGTTTTTAGACTTTTTTGCTTTTTGTGAGAGAAAAAGTGTAATGATTATGGTTTGAATGTGACATTTTATCTTATTGACTTATATAGCCTATTTTATCTTTTTATGCTTTTTTAGCCCCAAAATGTTTATCAAACGAGGACTTTAATGATGTTTTGAGAAGTTAGCAAAAAATTGACTCTTTGGTTTTTTTTGGCTTTTTGATGGCTTCTTTGTGTAAAACAACTAATTTTTTTGACTTTTTTTTGTGTAAAAAAGCTAAAAAACCAAAAAAACAACTTTTTTTTTTTTTAGCAAGTTTCCAAATTGCCTCCTAGTATAATTTAGCCTTTACAAATTTCATGTGGGGCATTGAATGCCTCCCTTGGCTAATTGGACTATGATATTCAACATTTCGTTACTATCATGCAGGTATGAAACTTAAATTATTAAAAATTCATTTGGGTTAGTTTTAAAATCATAATTTGAGTGTGAAATTATATTTTAAATTACGAGTTTTGAGTTAAGTTTTGAAAAAAAAAAAAAAAATTAATTTGGTTATGAGTTTTGAAAGGAATTTTGGAAAGAGTTGTATTTTGAATTTTGAGTTATATTTTGAAATTTTTTGGATTTATTTTTTTCATATTTGAAAATTTCTTAATTTTATTTTTTTAGGGTAAATATTTTTATTGTAAATATATATATATATTTTTAATGTGTGATGTATTTACTACATGTGTGCGTTGTATTTTTTTTCAAATATTTTAAATATATATTTTTTAAATATTTAAAAATTTAAAATGAGTTGTATTTTTATTATTTTAAATAAATGATTTTTATTTTAAATATTTTATTTATTTTTGAATATTTTTATGTTTTAAATATTTTTTAAAAAAATTAACTTTTTTGAAATATTTAATTTTTTTTAAATTTAAATAATTTTGGATGGACATATCTAAATCATACCAAATTATTTGGCCAATACTTAAAAAATAAAAAAATATTTTTTTCGAAAAATAAAATATATAAAAATATTTTTCTTCAAAAATAAAAATAAACAAATTATTTTTTGAAATTTTATATTTTTTCAAAGAAATATAAAATAAAAAAATAATTTTAAAGAACAAAATAAAAAAATAACTTGAATTTTTTTTTAAAAGATAGAGTTTTAAAAAGAGTTTTGAGTTGTGTGTGTCATTATAAATTTTGAAAATAGTTTTTGAATTATGTGTTTCGTAATAAGTTTTAAAAAAGAAAATTAATTTTTTTTTAAAAGATAGAAAACAAGTATTGAAAACAAGATAACATGACTAGTAATCTACCTCTTGAAGCAAAGAAACACTTTAGGCACAAGTTCAAGCCAAAACCATCT
This sequence comes from Camellia japonica, assembly GCA_030407325.1. Classification (NCBI taxonomy): domain Eukaryota; kingdom Viridiplantae; phylum Streptophyta; class Magnoliopsida; order Ericales; family Theaceae; genus Camellia; species Camellia japonica. Next base: position 66,117,309 of record JAPPVO010000017.1, read on the forward strand.
TCAAGAGCTCCAAGAAGGCCCCAAGGAACCTCGGCTCAAAGGTGAGAGGATTTTGTTTAGAAGAAGTAGGCAAAAGTGTAGAGAAACTAGGCAAACACACACAATTTTGCAAAAGAGAGAGAGAGAGAGAGAGAGAGAGAGAGAAATCTAGAGAAAGAGAAAATTTTTATGTCTCAAATTTTTCTAACCCCTTCACATGAGAGAAAGGGGTCCTATATATAGAAAACACAAATTTTCCTCACAAACATCCATGCACACACGTGTAGGAGATGCATGAATGTGTACAAACAGCAGTACAAAATATCACAAAATATCTGCAGCAAACAATGGCGGTCGACCGTTCATTAGTGGTGGCCGACAAGGCTTCATTGATGGTAGGCAATGCACATCAATGGCTGGCAAAGTAGAAGTGGTGGCCAGCAACCTCCAAGATGGCTGGTAGGCCATCAGGAACTTCAGGCTGAAAAGACCAAGCATGGTCCAAGATGAGACAAAATGGTGCAGGGTTTGAAATGCTCAAAGCTGTGGCATTCCGCTAGAGACTTTGAGCATTCGGCAATCAAACAGACTCATCATCGGATGTACCTCAAGAACATCCAAGTCTTAAAGGGCTATCAAAAAATGGGTTGTCTACAATAGCACCTGATGACTCCCATATACTATTAGTCTTCAAACTTCGGTTCAAAGTATCCAACAGTGAACCAAAGTATGAGGTGTGTATTGCTGGTTTAGAAGCCGCGCCAGAACTAGGGGCAAAAAAGTTGGACGTCATCCGGGATTCAAACTAGGTTGTGTCTCAAGCCATGAAGATTGGCGGGTTAAAGAGAAGAAATTTATGTTTATAATCAGGCCTTGGATATGTTAATTTTGAGGTTTGAAAGCTAACGTTTACCCATCTGCTAAGGGAAACAACCAATTCACTGAGCACTAGCAATTCTATCTTCTATGTAGACATTCCATTGGAGTCAGGATGAGCATCGATCATTATTGAACAGAAGTACATGCCGACTATGAAACCATTGCATGATAGATGAGGCTTCAGACAAGAATCCTTGGTATTATGATATTTGGAATTTCTTGGAAAGGAGGCATATCCCCAAGAGCAACTGCCAAGGACAAAGGGGATACGGCGTCTGGCCATCCATTTATCATCTGCGGCAAGTTGTACAAAAGAGGCCATTTGGAAATGTATAAACTGTGTGTGAGGAAGAGGAATCAAAGCGCCTTATGGAGGCCATTCATGGAGGAGAGTGTAGAGCCCACATAAACGTGTGATGCTCGCCCGAAAAATCCTTAGACAAGGTTACTACTGGTCAGCCATGGAAGATGATTGTATTGGTTTTGTTCAACGTTGTCACAAATGCCAGATTCATGGCCAATCGCATGAACATTCTGCTGTCGAAGCTCTACAACATGACTTCACAATGGCCATTCCTCGGTTTGGGGGATAGATGTTATCGGCGCAGTTACGCCAAAGGGGTCAAACGGACATGAATTCATCTTGGTAGCGATCGACTACTTCACCAAATGGGTGGAGGCCAATCCTACTCTGTGCTAAAAGCGTAGCATATGGCTAAGTTCATCAAGAACAATATCATCTCCGTACGGAGTTCCGAATGAGATTATCTCCGATAATGGGCCACATTTCAAGAAAGAAGTGATAGACTTGCTTGAGAAATACAATGTGGCTTTTCATAGTCAGTAACCTACAGGCCACAAACCAATAGAGCTATCAAGCTACGAACAAAAATATCAAGAGAATTCTACAAAAGATGGTGGAAACTTACAGGGATTAGCCAGATAAATTACCATTTGCACTTTGGGGCTGCAGAACCTTAATTCGAACATCTACAGGGGCAACCTCCTATTCTCTTGTTTATGGGATAGAGGCTGTTTTGCCAATTGGAATTGAAGTGCTGTTGCAGCGGGTTATTGCCGAGTGTGCAGATAGCAGAGGCAGATTGGTAGCAAAGTAGGTTTAAGGAGTCAATGTTGTTTGATGAGAGAAAGATTAAGGGCATTGTATCATGTCCAGGGCTACCAACGTCGAATTTTCCAAGGCTTTTAACAAGAAAGTTAAGTTCAAAAATCTTAAAGAAAGAGACATGGTGTTGAAAGACAACCGGGCCCCCATCCATGACCCTAGGGGCAAGTTCAGACCCAATTGGACTGGTCCTTATATCATTAAGTCATCTAGTCAGGAGGGGAAATTATTCTTATGGCTTGGATGGCCTGGAGTTCTCATAACCGATCAATATGGACAAATTGAAGAAATACTACCCTTGAGAGGCTCGCTAGGCCGAAAACTCAAAGGGCGACCTAGGCAAAAGTTAGAGCATAAAAATTAGAAATAAGAAAAACTGAGCTCACAAGGTTGAAAACCCTAAAGGGCAAATTTGGCAAAAGTTGGAGCGCAAAGGAGAGAGCTAATACTCGAGTGAACTTTAGCCGAACTACGTAAGGCCTTATTCTCATTTTTGGGATACGTAGACAACTTCACCTTGAAGTGCGGTCGTAACTATCTCTAACTCAACTATATCCTATCCATTTTCTTGATCAAGTCATCTTTGTTATATCATCTGTTAGTTCAGTTGTGATCTTCATTTTTAGGAAGAAAAGCTAGTTACAATGCAGAGCAGTAGTGATATACAATCAGGGGCAGTTCTGAGCTTTTGATTCAGGATTGTACATCTCAAGGGTTGATTCTGTGCATGTCAGGTGGTGATCGTTTCTTGAAAACAGTTTTGAAAAGTTTTAATAAAAGTTGATTTTGTTCAAAATTTTACCCCTTTTACAACTTGGACCATTTTTGGGACCGAAAGGAAAATTTTCAGTACTCGTAACTTTAATTTTATTGATTTCAACACAAGTACAATCTCCTTCTTTGATTTAGATCAAAGTTACTTTTACATCTTAAAACTTGAAAAGAAAAGATCAAGCAGTAAAACTAAGGGCACAGCTAAGTCAGGTGGCTCTATGCCAAACGGCCCAACCTCTGTCTCGTCTTCGAGCCAAGCCAAACACTCCTGAGATAGGGTGTAACTGAAACTAATGGCAGGGGCTAGAATCTCTCTCGTCCTCCAGGCAGTAAGGTACCGGGATAGGTGTGAAGCACGAAACGAGGAATGAAGCTGGGTATTCTACCCCCTCCTCTGGGCAGGTCTGATCATGCCTAAACTTGCGTCTGAACTAGAGAGGGAATAGAACACGTAGTGTGTGAGGCCAATTATCTACACCCCGACTGTCAGGACATTTTGTAACTCATCTCAGCCAAATTCAGCAGGGGCAACACCAAGTTATGCCAACTGCAGATTTGCTACACATCTAATCACACCATGACCCCTCTGAGGGGAAATCAATCAGCCGTTGGCAAAAGAAGTAAGCTCGGGCTGAGTATTCTAGGCAAGGTCCACTACTTGCAGTTTATCCATAAGCCATACTTGGGGAGGATGAAATATAAGAGAGATAAAGAATAGAGATGTGTACAATGAGAGAAAAGTAAGGAAAAGGTTATGAGAGAAAAACAAAGAGTGAGTGTCGAGCGATTTGAGAATCATAAATTAGCAGCGTGGGAAATAATACCTAGAGAAGTAGCGGACTCCTTGGCCAACCGGGTAGTCTCTGCTCGACGAAAAGCATCTAAACCCATTAAGGTTCCGGCCAGTGCCAAACCCATGCAACTCTTACCCTCTTTCAGAAATTGGGCCACTTCGATCAACCGGATGCTAGCTCCGCCGAAACTAGGGGCAAGGAGGACTTGCGCAAGAAGGCATAAAAGAGAGCATATTACTGGTGGCCTCGCTAAGAAGGTCACTTCTGCCTCCAATAGCGGAAAATCGATGAACTAAGCCGGGGATGCCCATCTCCCCATCATGTGCCAAGGATCGAGCCTCATGTAATGCTAACCCACACATCCATCCAAAGCTTGGGCATGGCCAAAACGGGGCTGCGGTATGATTTCTTCGTTGCGCCGAGACTCCATCAAAGCTCGAAATTCTTCGATCGTCGAACACACCTCTTGTGATACGAATTGAAATACATAAGTGATCGGGGTTCCAACATCGAATAACAGTATGGAAGAATGGAAAGCAAAGAGAAGTGCGGGCTTTTCAAAGCCACACAATCAGGATTTTAGGTTTGGTCCCAAGAAACCTCATTGAAATTGGGTAAGAATTGTTCTCTGAAGGCCAGAAGTAGTGCCCTTTTGGAGCTTGTTCCTGAGACCAAGAAAGAAAATCTTGATTTTGAGCTCCCTTGTATGACCCTTCAAAGGGCCTTGTGGTGGACCTAGCAATGGTTGAGGCGGCCCCGTAGGGCTGGCAGTTGTGTAACAAGTTTCAGAGGCGGGGCTTTTTGTGTGCTCAATGACCATCTCCCAAACTGATATGGCCCAATAACTATGGTGTTTGGGTGGATGAGTTTGAGGCCATGGATTTGATTGATTGCCTTAACGCTACCTGGTCTGTGCTATCATGTATGTTGATGACCACTCAACTAAAAATCTTGATAGGCCTTATGGGAGGGTTAATAGAAGGCAGCTGAAATCCAAGATGATGCAAAAATGCATATTAAAAACAGTGTTAAGTTTCATCAAGCCAAGGTTATAAAAGGTCACAAGGAATCGAAATCTTTGTATTTGCAACGAGTCACTATTGAGTTCTTGATGCAACTAGCTTTTCTAGGTGCCTTGTTCAATATGACAAGCCCCTACAATCCTGGGTACGAAGTGGCTTATGGGATTTTGGCCGAAGTTGAAGAACACCCATTCGATGTAAATAAAATGGTTTTCATGGATTGGAGAGATTCCCATCTTAACAACAATATGGAACTAAAAGAGAGAATAGTAAGATTCCCACTTTCTGTATGCTATGCCCTTCTCATCTAGGCAAATATTTCTTGAAGAAACTTCCCTTGTTGCTTGGCCTGGACTACCTATGGAAGATATTCAAGAACGAATGGTGGCTCAGTTAAGGCACTTAGGTATAAAACTAAAAAGCATTGAAGAAGATGAGCGTTGTGTGATTCCTATGGAGGACCTCTTCCAGTGCTTCCTCAACGAGTTGTTGGCATTGGTGGTATAGCTGGAATGGTCCACCCTTCAAGCGGATATATGGTAGTAAGGACTCTAGTTGCAGCTCCAATCGTTGCTGATTCAATAGTTCGGTACCTTGGTTCTGAAACAAGCCTTTCAGGAAACAATTTGTAAGTAGAAGTTTGGAGAAACCTGTGGTCCACAGAACGGAGACGCCAAAGAGATTCTTTTGTTTTGGTATGGATATTCTGCTTAAGCTTGATTTACAAGGCACAAGAAGGTTTTTTCATGCTTTCTTTGACCTAGAACCTCATTATTGGCATGGATTCTTGTCATCTCGGCTATTCCTTCCTGAGCTTATATTTTTTGGGCTGTCCCTTTTTTCTCATGGCTCTAATACTTCTAGGATAGAGATAATGGCAAAGGGCACTCCTCCATTGCTAAGAATGATCAACAACTTAGTACAGGATAGGGAATAAGATCTCTTGGAATTCTGTTCTGTTGTATGCTAAAGGTCATGATGCTTTTGCCTCTTAACATTTACTTTTCATATACATGTCAAATTAATGTTATGAGTTGCTGTTGTTCAGTTTTTTTGAAATCATAGTTTTCTGGGTAGGCCTTGAAGTAACCTCTCTGTTACCTATAAAAGTGTATTGATCATTATTAATTCGTTGTTATGTGATTTCTCATATAGTCTATCTCCTTGGCTTGCATTAATTTTTTGTGCGCAGTAAATATACAACCTGGTTCAACTGTATAAGACTACCTATCCTAAAAAGAGAAGTACAATCAAGATAGCTGGACTTATGATACAGTGAATGTGTTATGAATCATCTACTTCATAATGATCATATTATGAATTGGCTGGTACACACTTACCTATTAATCAATGCTTTCAATCAAATGTAGAATGTAACACCTCAAGGAACATAATAAAGTGGGATTAGGAATATTTCTCTGGAAATGCATATAATGTAAAATGACCGAGCAAACCTCCAGTCGCCCCTTGGGGTGACTCGAAGTCAAACCATGGCATGAGTATGCACACAATATTTGTGCTAATGATGAATGCGACATCACAAACATCTCTCGCTCTCTCTCTCTCTCTCTCCCCCCAATTGAGAGAAGAGCCACAACCAGATAGAAGCAAACATTGCGGTAGTGTTTGGTAGAGTTTTCTAAATATGATTTGAGAATAGAGTTGTATTTTGAGTTTGTGAGTTTTGAAATTATGATTTGAGTGTGGAAAATTTGTTTGGTTATGAGTTTTGAAAAGAGTTTTGAATTGAGTTTTGGAGGGAGTTTTGAGTTTTTGAAATTAGAAAAGTTATTTGATTAAAAAACTTACAACTCATAACTAAACACACAATCTAAAATTCTATTCAAAGCTCATATCAAAATTAAAAAATTTCGAAAATATTTTTTATTTACAATATAAAAATAACAAGTGCCAAAAAAAAAAATGAACATTGTTCCAATCAACTGGCCGGTCGTCCGGGGGGACATCTGGGAGGACGATCGGGTTAAATTTTCCTGCCTAGAAAGGAGTTTTTAAAAGTGGGTGTGGAATTATAATTTGAAAGCTCAAAACAAACACCACATTCATGAAAGTGGGTGGAAATGTGTTTGGCAAACGTAACCATACACATTCTATCTTTCTTCCTCTTTTTTTTTTTCCCGCAACTCTTATTTTCTTTCATGCTCACCAAAAAGAAAAGTCACAACACAACCAAACATAAATAAACAAATTAAGAACAAACAACCAGAAAAACATTGTCAAAACAAAAAGAAGAAGCAAGTCTCCAGTAGCAGCAGTGGATATACTCCTCAAGTTACACTATCTGGGTCTAAAAATGCAAATTTGAAGCCACAGATACAACCGAACAAATCTACCGCATCCTTTTTATTCAAAATCCCTAATGAAATGATCTTGCCAGGTTGGAATAGTTGTTGTGAAGTAATCTTGATATAAAAAATTGTTTTTCCTCTACCGGCCTAAGAATAGAGGCTGCAATCAAGTTTGTCAAAATGGAGGCTGCAAATCAAGTTTGTCAAAAATGGTTGCAATTCACAAGCCTCAGCCGTATTTGCATTTAATGGTTTCACATTACTAGTCGTATTTGCATTTAATGTTTTCACATTGTTAGTTTTATTTATATATAGCTATTGTATTTTGAAGAATTCAGAGTGTGTGGGAGAAAGAAAAAAAAAAGGGCTCTGTTTGTTTGTTTTCTCAGAATTATTTTGATTTAAATTTCAGTTTGGTTTAGTGTTAATCCTCTCATTGTGAATCACCAACAGTGGTTTGCACCCCATTCCCACAAACAGTGGTATCAGAGCCGAAGGTAGCTTGAATTTGATGACATTCTATAAAATTTCAAGAACAGAGCATTGTTTCAAAATTTGCCCAAAAACAAATTTGTTGAAATTCATTTTTGATCATACCAGTGTGTAGGCCTCATCGAGACGATCACACTGAAAAAAAGAACGTCGAAAATCGAGCCTCATAGTGCCCGCACGCGCCGCTTGACGCCGTCACTACGCGTCGAAACACGTCTTCTTCACCCGGATTGCAGAGTCTGACTCGTCAGCACACAATCCAATCCATTAGCTCGGATCCGGACCCGTATCCAAGAGCTGACGTCATTGCTGACGTCACGCCAAGCCGTTCAGCCGAGCCGTTGTTGACCAGTGCCGATGATCGAGTCGAGCCTGAGTCGCGCCGCTAACCAAGCCGTGTTGACTGCGCCATTGATCGAGCCGTTGACATCAGCACACCAAGGATTAATCCAGTGCGACGTGGCTAAGGTGATGCCACAGATTTGAAGCATCAAAACTATTTTGGCTTTGATCTGAGCCATTCGGAGTCCGTTTCTGATGATCCAATAGTGCTTTCCAACTATTTGGAATATTGCAGACACATCTGTATGGTCAGAATTTGCAAATTCCATTATGAAAATTTGCAATTTTTTAAAGTCAACCAATGGTCAGCATAAACAACTTCTTTCAGCCCCAGTTTCTAAAACTCAACAATGAGAACTATGAAAATTGGAGTATTCAAATGCAAGTCTTACTAGCCTCACAAGATTTGTGGGAGTTAGTGGATCGAGGATATGACGAGCCAGCTACTCTTGAAGATGAAGGAAATTTAAATAAAGCTCAGAAGACAGCATTAAAAGATTCAAGGAAGAGAGATAAAAAGGCCTTGTATCTATTTTATCAAGCCATTGATGAGTCAAGCTTTGAGAAGATTTCAGCAATAGCAACCTCTAAACAGGCATGGAGTATTCTTCGCAATTCACACCGTGGAATTGAGAAGACGATCAGAGTTTGACTCCAGGTGTTATGTGGCGAATTCGAGATGCTGCACATGAATGAGAATGAGTCAATTTTTAAGTACTTTAACAAAACATTGACCATTGTTAATCAGATGAGAAGATATGGAGAGAAGATGGAATCTCTTCAAATGATAGAGAAGATTCTTCAATCACTCAGTCCCAAGTTCGAGCACGTGGTTGCAGCAATTGAAGAGTCCAAGGATCTCAGTGCCATGACCACCGATGAGCTGATGGGCACACTTGAGATTCATGAACAAAGGATCAAGAAGACGACTCTCTCAAGTTCTCTAGAGCAAGCTCTTCAATCAAAGCTGTCTTTCAGAGATGACATAAACGAGCAAGAGGAGACATCACAGAGAAACAGAGAAAGAGGCCGTTGTTACAATAACTGAAGTTCTATTTTTCAAGGAAGAGGCGAAAAAGGTCCAGCAAGAGGAGGGAGAAGTCAACCACACTTTGCTCCAAGAGGGAGAGCAAGAGGAAGAGGAGGTGGTTACAATAGTAGACCAGGATTTGACAAAAGCAATGTTCAGTGCTACCATTGCCACAAGTTCGGACATTACAGGAATGAATGCCAAAGTAGAGCAACAACAGAAGCCGAAGAGCAAGCAAATTTTGCCAAGCAGGAAACAAAAAAAGTTGGACCTACAGTCCTGTTTGTCCACCATGGAGATACTAAAAACCAAAACAATGTTTGGTATCTAGATTCGGGAGCCAGTAATCACATGTGTGGTAAAAGAGAGTTGTTCGTTAAGCTTGGCGAGACTATACAAGCACAAGTCTCATTTGGTGATTCTTCAAAGACTCCAGTGAAAGGAAGAGGTAATATTCTGATCAAGCTCAAGAATGGAGATCGTGATTACATCTCCAATGTTTATTATGTTCCTGCTATGAAGAACAACATTTTGAGTATGGAACAACTCCTAGAGAAATGATACGACATCAGCATGAAAGATTGTCATCTTACTATCAAAGAGAATCATGGTAATTTGATCGCTCGGGTGAGAATGTCCAAGAATCGGATGTTTGCTTTGAACATTCAACATGATGCTGCGAGCCATCATCAAAGACAAAGATTGGCTATGGCATTTGAGGTTTGGACATTTCAACTTTTGAAGCTTGAAGTTGTTGTCAAGCAAGAATATGGTGAAAGGGCTTCCTTATATTGCTCATACTAATGAGGTCTGTAAAAGTTGAATTCTTGACAAGCATCACAGAACTAGATTTGCCAAAGAAGTGAAGTAGAGAGCAACAAAACCGTTGAAGCTAGTGCACACTAATGTGTGTGGTCCATTAAATGTATGTCAAATGGACAGAATAGATATTTTCTCACCTTCATTGATGATTATAGCCGGAAGACATGGGTGTATTTTCTTAAAAGAAAGTCGGAGGTGTTTAGTATTTTCAAAGAATTCAAAGCTTTTGTAGAGAAGCAAAGTGGCTACTACATCAAGACATTGCAATCAGATCAAGGTGGAGAGTATACATCAGATGCTTTTAAGAATTATTGCAAAGAGCATGGAATTAAGCATCAAACAACACCATCCTATACGCCACAACTGAATGGTATTGCTGAAAGGAAGAATCGCACAATCTTAGATATGGCAAGAAGCATGTTAAAAGGAAAGGGACTGCCCAAGCAATTTTGGGCTGAAGCCGTATCATGTGCTGTGTATCTACTAAATAGATGCCCAACCAGGAGCCTTCATTCTATGACTCCAGAAGAAGCTTGGAGTTCACATAAGCCAAGTGTCAATCATCTCAGAATATTTGGGTGTATTACATACACCAAGATTCTAGAAGCAAGAAGAACCAAGCTGAATGATAAGGGAGAAAAATGTATCCTTGTTGGATATGGAGACCGAACAATGGGATACAAGTTGTATAATCCCATTACCAGAAAGGTGTTCCTTAATAGAGATGTGATATTTGAAGAAGAAGAAGCTTGGAACTGGAATCGAGATGAAGTTGTTAAAGATACAGAACTCATTCTTGAAGATGAAACATCAAAAGCTCCGGTTGAGATTACAAGAGAAGTTCAAGATGAGCCACAAACTCCTCCATATAGAATAACGGCACGTAGATCGCCAGTTTCTCACAGAAGTGTTGCATCATCATCAGCAGCAACATCTTCAGATGATAGTTTTTTCAAACAACCAAGACCAATGAGAAATTTACATGAGATATATGAAGCTACAGAAGAAGCAAATCTGAATTTGTTCTGCCTACTTGCAGATAGTGATCCACTTACTTTCTCAGAAGCCATCTAAGAAGATAAATGGAAGAAAGCAATGGATGAAGAAATTCATGCCATTGAGAAAAATGACACATGGTAGCTTACCAGTCTATCGGAGGAGCACAAACCCATTGGAGTGAAATGGGTATACAAGACAAAGAGAAATGCACAAGGCGAAGTGCAACACTACAAGGCAAGATTAGTGGCAAAAGGTTACAAGCAGAGAGTTGGAATTGATTATGGAGAGGTGTTTGCTCCAGTTGCTTGATTTGAGACTATCAGGCTAATGATTTCTTTGGCTACCCAGCACAAGTGGTAGATTTATCAACTTGATGTGAAATCTGCATTTCTTAATGGTTTCCTTGAAGAAGAAATCTATATTGAACAACCTTCGGGGTATGTTCAAAATGGGCATGAAGACAAAGTGTACAAATTGAAGAAAGCACTTTGTGGATTGAAGCAAGCTCTGCGTGCATGGAATACTAGAATTGATCAGTATTTTCATGACAATGGTTTTGAAAAATGTCCATATGAGCACGCACTATATTTGAAGAAGGAAGCTGATGGAAGCATGTTGCTTGTTTGTCTTTATGTTGATAATCTAATTTTCACCGGAAACAATCCAGCTATGTTCAAAGACTTTAAAAGAAGCATGGTCCAAGAATTTGAAATAATAGATATTGGATTGATGGCTCATTTTCTCGGGATTGAAGTGGCACAAAGAAAAGATGGAATTTTTATTTCCCAAAGTGGATATGCCAAGGAAATTCTCAAGAGATATGGAATGGAAAATTGTAATCAAGTGAACACTTTTGTAGATAGTGGAGTGGAGCTCAAAAAAGGTACAAAGGTAGGTGATGTGGATCTAACTTATTTCAAGAGCCTAGTTAGAAGTCTTTGCTATCTTACTTGCACCAGGCCAGACATACTTTATGGAGTAGGACTAATTAGTAGATATATGGAAACACCGGATCAGTCACACCTTTATGCAACAAAGAGGATTCTTCGCTACAGCAAAAGTACAGTCGATGATGGTTTATTCTATAAACCAACTAATAATTTCAGTCTTGTTGGCTACTCAGATAGAAACTGGGGACGTGACTTGGATGAACGGAAAAGTACTACGGGATTTACTTTCTTTATGGGAGATACAACCTTCACATGGTCGTCCAAGAAGCAAGCCATTGTGACATTATCGACTTGCAAAGCTGAGCATGTTGCAGCCAACTCAGCTGTGTGCCATACAATAAGGTTACGGAACGTGTTGAAGCATTTAGGATTTCCACAAGAAAATCCTACTGAGATCTATGTTGATAATCGCTCAGCAATTGCATTAGTAAAGAACCCAGTTTATCATGAAAGAAGTAAGCATATTGACACCCGCTATCATTTCATCCGAGAGCATGTGAAAATAAAGAGATGAAATTATTTCCTTGCAAATCTCAAGATCAGCTTGCAGATATTTTCACGAAGCCATTAAAAAATGATCTATTCAACAGAATGAAGTTGATGCTCGGGATGAAGCAACATGGAGAATCAAGATTAAAGGGGGATGTTGTGAAGTAATCTTGATATAAAAAATTGTTTTTCTCCACCAGCCTAAGAATAAAGGCTGCAATTAAGTTTGTCAAAATGGAGGCTGCAAATCAAGTTTGTCAAAAATGGTTTCAATTTACAAGCCTCAGCCGTATTTGCATTTAATGTTTTCACATTGTTAGTTTTATCTATATATAGCTATTATATTTTGAAGAATTCAGAGTGTGTGGGAGAAAGAAAAAAAAAGTGTGCTCTGTTTGTTTGTTTTCTCAAAATTATTTTGAGTGAATTTAAATTTCAATTTGGTTCAGTGTTAATCCTCTCATTGTAAATCACCAACAGTGATTTGCACCCCACTCCCACCAACAATAGTCACTCATTTTCTGCTATTTTTTAGGGTTAACAGCATAGTAAGCCTGAACAAAGCTCAGAGCAATTGCTAAAAGTGCACCAAGGAAAGTAAGTCAAGTCCAAGGGCTACTAAATGGGCGTACAACCATTCAGTCACCCAAAATCTCACCTTGTTCTTATAGCGCATTTCAATACGTTTTCTAACATCTTCATAAGCATTAGGGATTGGGACTAACTTTTTGGCAATCTCATTGAAGAGCTCAGCCACATGTTGATCACTTCCAAGGAAGTTGAGAATTATGCCTTTCTTTCTCAACTCCTTCAAATCCTCAGCCTGATCAATGAGTGTATCCATAAATCATAGATATGAGGTGACTCCGAAGTCATTGAAACTATCAGGACACATCTCATAGGCTACCAAGTTTAATAGTAAAGCTTTGGTTGATTCATCAATGGTCATTGGAAGAAGTCTTAAGATTGCTCTAATGAACTGAGGTTCATACCTTGCATCTGTAAAAAAGTTGCTTTCTTCAGTGGGCCTGAATTGGATCCCTGCTGCTTTAAGCTCCTGTACTGAACGATATGAGTAGCGGCTGTTGCCTCCTCCTCCTCCGAAAGCCTTGGGGTTAATAAGTTGCCTATGCAGGAGTTCCAGAAGATGATCAGCAGGTTCTTGTGATTGCAGTTCTGGTAGCTTCTTTCTTTTCCGGTCTGTAACATGCTTTGTAATGGAATTTTCCACCTTCTCTAGAAGTGAATCTTCAGGAGGCCTTGCCATTGTGGTCTTAATGAACTTTTCAATCAACTTCAATCCTTTATTCCCTTCAAAGTCTGAGTTCATGATCATCAGAGCATTGAGGACTATGAAAGGAAGTTGGTTTTCGAGCAAGAACAAGTCACGTTGCATGAAAGCTTTGTCGTGACTCTTCATCTTCATCTTCATTTTGTCTTGCTCTTCTTTGTCTTTCGTGCAGATGTTGATGTAGTGAATGATGAAGCAACCATCGAGGAACAGCATCCGAGTAAAGGCTCTGTCATCGAAGCTTTCTGTCGAGTCAGCATAGCAGTTTCTTGCCTCACTAGCCACATCTGCAACCTGCTTATATAGTGCTGTTGCTGAGGTTTCTGGCTTATAAATTTTGACATACTCTTTTGTGAATCGAATTTTTAGTTTCTCAAATGATTGGAGCTTGGCTTGGTTATGGAGGTAGGGACCAATAGAAACCACCTCTGGTTCGTAGTATTCCTTGTTGGATTCCATCTGTGGAAGCATCTTGAGGACCTTGGGTATCTTCTTATGCTTTGGCATTGGTGTGTTGTTTGAGGATGAGGATGAGGACTCTCCTTCTTCCTTCATTATGGATTCTAGCCAGTCATCATCCAAATTTGAATCCACTGGGATCACAATGTGCTCATCACCACTGGCCACTGGTTGGTTGCAACAAGGACCAGACATTGTTAGCTCGTATAGAAGAATACAGCAAAGAAGGATACACAATATTCTAGCTGGAGGTATAACATCTCGAGTTATGAAGTTTATAAAGCATAATTGTTACGTGGTATTATTCATGCAATGCTTTAAATCAATCAATGACGTAGTGGAAAAATTTTACGAATGGAGGACGTTGACTCGTATTTGTTAGGTAGTTAAGAGATCAAGAATGACTGACAACTCGTGTGTGTTGTAGTTTTTTAGTTTTCGGAATTTCACGTAGACTGTGTAATACTTCAAAGTGTAGGACTGAGTTTCCCTCTAGTCCATAATCTAGACTGGAAGGCGTTGTCTAAACCTGTGAGTAGGGCTGCAAACGAATAAAGATGTTTTATGAATGACTTGAGCTCGACTCGTTTACTAAATGAACGAGTTTGAGCTCGATTTTTAAGCTCGTTTATTAATCGAGCCGAACTCAAGTAGCCCTAAACTCGGCTCGATAAAGCTCGTAAATATAGCAAAATTAATATTTATTTTTAATAATATATCAATTAAATTTTCAATAATCTATTTTATTTTTCTATTTATGTTTGGTGTTTGTGTAAATGAAATTATTATTAATGTAAAAATTATTTTATATTTTACTCATAATTTTGTTTTTGATTTTTTTTATCTTAATAAGTAAATTAATTTAATTTTTTTTTTCCAAGTTCGAGCTTGGCTCATTTATGTAATCGAGTGAGCTGAAGCCGAGCTCGAGTTCATCAAATATTTGACAAGCAGAGCTCGAGCTCGATTATTTAAGCTCGACTTGAGCTCGAGTTCGACTAATTCTTAATAATAAGCTTGAATACTCAAATACTCGGTTTGGCTCGACTTATTTGCAGCTCTACTATCACGGGTCCTATTTCGATGATCTGAATGATTCATTTCATAAAATCCTTCGTGTATATAATCCATATAAAAAAAATGGGGTTAATTTAATAATCATAAACTATTCAATTTATCACGTTTGTCATAAAAAAATAAAAAATAAAATTAGATGGTTTAATTATTTTTAAAAATATATTTATCATTCATTTTTGTAGACACATTTGTCCCTCCAGTCTGGACAACACCCTAATCCAACTCATTTTCAAAATATAAATTATGAAGTTACCTATTTTTGTCTAATAATTTAAATTTTTGGATAGCAAATGATTAACAATTTAATAATTCAATATGGTATGAGATCAAATAATTGATTATCTGTTCAAATCTTACTGTTTTTTCAATAATAAAAATAATTGCACATGTTGAAAAAAATCTAAATTAATAATAAAATTACCCCATTTATAATAATTCGTGTTATCTGTCTGAGAATTTTTTGTTTGACAGAATTGAGAGACTTTTCTCGTTTCTAATAATCTTTTTTTCTTTTATTACGTGAAGTCACGCTCATGCATGTTTCACATACATTCCAACTGTAGTGCACAAGTTACTATTAGAACGCTACTAAAATATATTTTTACCTTTGTTTAGTTATGTGTTCATCCACCACCTGCATTAGTTTTGATGATTTTATTCTTACTAAAATGAAGGTTGGTAGTATAATTCTATCAAGTTTGTAAGATTAATTATATTTTTGTCAAACTTAAAGGAATGTGAGTGTAATTTATCCTTTTTTTCTATAAATCCACCACATGTTCACATACATTCAAACGTTGTCCAATTTTTTTTTTAATGTTTGACAAAATTCAAAGATGAAGAGGAGAAAAAGAGGATTGAAGGTGTGAGATTGTGTGAATTTCCCATTTTTTTATCCAAGTTTGATGTATCATGAGTTATATGTAGGGACAATTTGTTTCTTTATCCTTTTTCCTCTTCATTATACAAAATTTGTAGCAAAACTGTTACAAACTGTCACATGAGGTAGGTCTACACTATAAAATTTTATTAATCTTCCAAACCAAAAAATTTTACAGTCATTGTTTGAGGTGGGCCTTGTTTTTAATGCTAAAGTTTTATTAATTTATTGCATATATATTATTTTTAAAAAAAATCATAAACTTTGATGTTTTTATAGCATATTTCTTTCTCATTTAGATATCATACTTTCCACTGTTTATTTTTCGAAATTAATTTTTAAATCAGCCTTCAAGCCCAAACATGCATGGGATATAAAGATGAATTATGTTTCAAGACTTCCAACATTTTTGCCAAAGCAAGCATAGGTTGTGCTTTATTCTCCCCCAAAAGTGTAGTCTAAGAACAAGTTCTTTCTGCCATGGTCTGATCTTTGCTTTTGTATTTAAGAAAGTTTTTTTTTTTTTTTCTTTTTTGGATATTTATTCCAACTTGCGTACATCTTGACTAATTCCAGAATCTTGAAATTAATCTAGTGGTCCCTTAAAGTGATTTAAATTCAAAATTTTAAATTTTATTCTCAAGTTTTTATCTCTCAGCTAACCCTTGAATTTTTTTTAAGAATGAATTACGCTAAATTTGGGATTCTTTCTTAAAGAAGCCAGATGCATGTGGAACAGTGATTAGGTAGTTCTAAAGTATCAATTAGAATTGTTTAATGTGATATTTTTGAAAAATCAATGATTAGGTAGTTCTAAAGTATCAATTAGAATTGTTAATGTGATATTTTTGAAAAATCACAAAACAGGTTAGAAGATCATTCATCCATTTGAAGAATGAGAAATAACACCATTTTTTTTAAAGATCGGGTCCATCTAATACTATTAATACATAAAAAAACTAGTATCTGTTTGGTCTTAACATGAACAAAAGAGAAGTGATATCGATTATTCAACTTTAAAATGAGAGTGTATTTTTGTTTTGTTTTTTTATTTTATTTTAAGGGCATTGAACATAAAATAAGGGCAAATTGGGAAATGCAATAAATTAGCATGTTTTATTTTATTTTATTTTTGATCAGGGGAATTAATTAGCATGTTGAATTCAGCATTTTTGTTACCATTGATAGTTAATAATGAAAAAAAAAATTTTGAAATGAAAAAGTGAAGTTGGTCAATATTATTTCATAACAGTGAGAAAGATTCTTATAATTGTCAATAATCTTAATGGAAGTTAGTATAATTTACCCTTTGCACAAATTTCATGTGGGGCATTGAATGCCTGCATTGGCTAATTGGACTATGATATTCAGCATTTTGTTACTATCATGAAGGTATGAAACTTAAATTATTAAAAAGACGAGAAATTTTATTATTTTTATACCTTCGACATATTTAACACAACAAACCAAATGCCACTTCCTTTCCAAGAGAACAACCACAACCAAACTGAAGCAAACATTCATCCTCACCAAAGAAAAAAATCAAATGTCTCTTTCTTTCTTTCTTTTTATCTTTTTCTTTTTTTTTTTTTTTTTGGCTCAACTCTTATTTTATTTCATGCTCACCAAAGGCAAAATCACAACACAACGAACAGGAGCAAACCAAAACATTCACAAAACAACACCAAGAAACAAGTATTAAGTAGTCCAGGGGGACACAATCCGGGTCTAAAATTGCGAAATTGAACATTCACAGATGCTACCTAACAGACCTGCAGCATCTTATTTATTCAAAAATCCTTGACGAAAACGATCTTGCGAGGTTGGAATAGTCACTCATTTTCCCGAATTTGTGCTATTTGTGCTAGGATTGACAGCAATATAAGTCTGAATAAAGCTCAAGACAATTGCTAAAATAGCTCCAAGGAAAGCAAGAATAGTCCAAGGGGTGTCAAAATGGGTATGCAACCATTCAGTCATCCACAGTCTCACCTTGTTCTTATAGTGCTTTTCAATTTGGTCCTTAACATCTTTATAAGCATCAGGGTTAGGCACTAAGTTCTTGGTATCTCATTGAAAAGCCCAGCCACCTCTTTGTTGCTACCGAGGTAGT
This sequence comes from Camellia japonica, assembly GCA_030407325.1. NCBI lineage: Eukaryota > Viridiplantae > Streptophyta > Magnoliopsida > Ericales > Theaceae > Camellia > Camellia japonica. The sequence continues at coordinate 66,135,136 of JAPPVO010000017.1, forward strand.
TTAGAAGTATTCCATTCTTTCTCAGCTCCTTCACATCATCAGCATGATCAATCAGTGTATCCATAATCGATATATATGAGGTGACTCCAAAGTCATTGGGACTATCAGGACACATCTCATAGGCTGGCAAGTTTAGTAGTAAAGACTGGGTTGAATCATCAATTGTCATTGGATGAAGCCTTAAGATTGCTCTAATAAAGAGAGGTTCATACCTTACATCAGTAAAAATCTGCCTTTTTTGTTAGGCCTGAAGTTGATCCCCACGGTCTTGAGCTCCTGCACTGAGCGATACGAGTACCAATTGTTTCTTTCTCGTTTAGTAGAGAATTTTTTGAGAAGGTTGGTGTTGCCTCCTCCTCTGTTTTCAGTGCAAGGAGTACTGAAAGCTTTGGGTTCAATAAGTTGCCTGTGCTTGAGTTCTAGAAGATGAGCGGGTTCGACTAATTGTGAATTTGATTTTTTGGATTCTTCTTTGTGCCTGTTGGTAATGTTTTTTTGGAAGGATAACCTGTTGGTAATGCTAGCAATGCAATTTTCCACCGATTCCCAAAATGAATTATGAGGAGGAGGACTTGGCCTCGTGTTTTGAATGAACTCGTTAATCAACTCCAAGCCTTTCTCTCCAGCAAATTCCGAGTTCATGGTCATCAGTGCCTGGAGGACTTTGAAAGGAAGCTGATTCTCGAGCAAGAACAAGTCACGTTGCACAAAAGCTTTCTCGTGATTCTTCATCTTCATTTTGGCTAACTCTCCTTCGTGATTCATGTAGTGAATATATTGGAGGATGAAGCAACCATCGAGAAACATCATCCGAGTGAAGTCTCTGTCATCGAAGCTTTTTGTCGCGTCCTCAGCATAGCAGTTTCTTGCCTCACCAGCCACATCTGCAACCTGCTTATATAGTTCAGTTGCCGAGGTTTTAGGCTTATAACTATTGACATACTCTTTTGTGAATCGAACTTTTAGTTTCTCAAATGATTTGAGCTTGGCTTTGTTATGGTGGTAGGGACCGATAGAAACCACCTCTGGTTCATAGCATTTCTTGTTGGATTCCGTCTGCTGAAGCATCTTGGGGACCTTGGGTAACTTCTTATGCGAGGATGAGGACTCTCCTTCATTCATTATGGATTCTAGCCATTCATCATCCACATCTGAAGCCACTGGGATCACAATGTGCTCATCACAACTGGCCACTGGTTGGTTGCAACAAGGACAAGACATTGCTAGCTCGTATAGAAGAATACAGCAAAGAAGGATACACAATATTCTAGCAGGAGGTATAACATCTCTGAGTTATGAAGTTTATAAAGAATAATTGTTACGTGGTATTATTCATGTGGTGCTTTAAATCAATCAATAACGTAGTAAAAAAATTTTATGAATGGAGGATGCTGACTCGGATTTGTTAGGTACTTGAGAGATCAACTACTCACAACTTGTGTGTAATAGTTTTTTGTTTTTTAGAATTCCACGCAGACAATGGCCCTATTTGACAAGTTGGATTTTAGCTTTTTTTTGGTTAAAATTCACGAAAAGGCAAAATACGCTAAAATAGTTAATAAGACAAAATATCACATCAAACTTGTAATCATTTCAAATTTTTTCTCATAAATATCACATCGAATTACAAAAAAATCTAACTATCTTTCCAAACACAAAAAATTTAGCCTACTAAAATAGTTAAAAACTAAAATAGCCTACTATCCAACTTAATACTTCAAAGTGTAGGACTGGGCTTCTCTATGGACTGGAGAGTGTTGTCTAGACCTATGAGTAAGGTTGCAAACGAACCAAAATGTTCATAAACAACTCAAGCTCGACTTGTTTAAAGCTCATTTGAGTTCGGCTCGTTTACTAAATGAACGATTTCTGGGTTTATTTTTAGGCTCATTTATTAATCGAGCTGAGCTCAAGTAACCCTAAGCTCAGCTCGATATATCAAATAAATTTTCAATAATCTATTTGATTTTTCTATTTATGTTTGGTATTTGTGTAAATTTACATATTTGATTGATGGAATTATAATTAATGTAAAAATTATTGTATATTTTACTCATAATTTTGTATTTTTTTAAATCTTAATAAGTAAATTAATTTAAGTTAAAATTTTTTTTCAAGCTCGATCTTGAGCTTGGCTAGTTTATGTAATCGAGCGAGCTCGAGCCGAGTTCGAGTTCATCAAATATTTGACGAGCTAAGCTTGAGCTCGATTATTTAAGCTCAATTTGAGCTTGGTTCGAGCTTGACTAATTTTTAATAAAAAATTTGAATACTGAAAAACTCGGTTCGACTCAACTCCTTTGTAGCCTTTCTACCATAAGTCTTGTTTTGATAATCCGAATCATTTATTTTGTAAAATATTTCGTGTATATCATTCATGCAAAAAAAAAAAAAAAAAGAGGATTAATTTGATAATTAGAGCATATTTAATTTATCACGTTTGTTATAAAAAAAAATTAGATGATTTAATTATTTTTAAAAATATATTTATCGTTCATTTTTGTAGACACATTTATCCCTCAGCCTGGACAACACCCTAATCCAACTCCTTTTCAGAATATAAATTATAAAGTGACTTATTTTTGTTAAATAATTTAAGTTTTTGGATAGCAAGTGATTAACAATTCAATAATTCAATATGGTATGAGATCAAATAATTGATTATATGTTCAAATCGTACTGTTTTTCCAATAATAAAAATAATTGCACATGTTGAAAAAAATCTAAATTAATAATAAAATTGCCTCATTTATAATAATTCAAGCTTTTACGCGTGCTATCTGTCTGAGAATTTTTTTGACAGAATTGAGAGACTTTTCTCGTTTCTAAATTAATAATCTTTTTCTTTTTTTTTTTCTTTTACTACGTGAAGTCACACTCATGCATGTTTCACATATATTCCAACTGTAGCGCACAAGGTGCTATTAAAGAACGCTCTCACTTTAGTTCATAATTTTTTCTTTTCATAAATTACCCTTACTTTTGCGAGATTTGAAAAAAATACAATTAATCTTATACTTTTAATATAATTACACTAATTTTTTTATTTCATAAAAATTTAGCTTTTTTTTTTTTTCATTTATAATTTGTAAGTTGTATGGATGAAAAAGTGAAGTCGTGTATTTTCTACTAAAATATATTTTTCCCTTTGTTTAGTTATGTGTTCATCCACTATCTGCAATAGTTTTGATGATTTCAAACTTACTAAAATTGAGGTTGTTAGTGCAATTCTATTAAATTTGTAAAATTAATTATATTTTTGTCAAACTTAATTAAAGGGAGGCGGGTGTAATTTATCCTCTTTTTTTTTTCTCTTTTTTTTATTCCCTATAAATTCACTAACATGTTCACATACATTCAAACTTTGTCCAATTTTTATTTTTTATGTTTGACAAAATTCAAAGATGAAGAGGAGAAAAAGAGGATTGAAGGTGTGAGATTGTGTGAAATTCCCGTTTTTTATCCAAGTTTGGTATATCATGAGTTATATGTAGGGACAATTTGTTTCTTTATCCTTTTTCCTCTTTATTATACAAAATTTGTAGCAAAACTGTTACATAGTTTCACATGAGGTAGGTCCACACGATAAAATTGTTTGAGTATTAATCTTCCAAACCAAAATATTTTACAGTCATTGTTTGAGGTGGGCCTTGTTTTTAATGCTAAAGTTTTATTTATTTATTTATTGTATACTATGTTATTTTTTTAAAAATCGTAAACTTTGATGGTTTTATGGCATATTTCTTTCTCATTTAAATATCATACTTTCCACTGTTTATTTTTGTAAATTAATTTTTAAATTAACCTTCAAGCCCAAACATGCATGGCATATAAAGATGAATTCTGTTTCAAGACTTCCAACATTTTTGCCGAAGCAAGGATAGGTTGTGCTTTATTCTCCCCCAAAAGTGCAGTCTAAGAACAAGTTCTTTCTGCCATGGTCTGATCTTTGCTTTCGTATTTAAGAATTATTATCTTTATTTATTTATTTTCAAGTATGTTCTTTTTGTTTTTTTGATACTTATTTCAATTTGTGTGCACCTTACTAATTCCGAAACCTTGAAGTTAATAACCGAGTAAATTGGTGGCCCTTTAAAGTCATTCAAACTCAAAATTTTAAATCTTATTCTCAAATTTTTACCACTCGGTCAACTCTTAAATTTTTTTAAAGAATGTATTACGCTAAATTTGGGATTCTTTCTTAACGAAACCAGATGCCAGTGGAACAATGACTAGGTAGTTCTAAAATATCAATCAGAATTGTTAATGTGATATTTTTGAAAAATCACAATACATGTTAGAAGATCATTCATCCACTTGAAGAATGAGAAATAAATTAACATCTAATACTATATATTTTTTTTGTAGAGATCGGTCCATCTAATACTATTAATACATAAAAAACTAGTATCTATTTGGTCATAACATGAACAAAAAGAGAAGTGATATCGATTATTTAACTATAAAATAAGAGTGTGTTTCTGTTTGTTTGTTTGTGTGTGTGTGTGTGTTTTTTTTTTTTTTTTTAATTTAATTTTAGATATTAAGGGCATTGATATCCACGCATAAATAAGGGCAAATTCGGAAATGCAATAAATTAGGTTTTTTTTTTTTTTTTTTTTTGGATCAGGTGAATAAATTGGCATGTTGAATTCCACATTTTCATTACCATCGATAGTTAATAATCAAATAATGAAAAAAAAAAAAAAATTGAAATGAAAAAGTGAAGTTGGTCAAAATTATTTCATTACCGTGAGGAAGATTCTTATAATTATCAATAATCTTAATGGAAGTTAAGCTTTGGTTGGCATTGATTACGGTAGTCAATTTTTTTGTGTTGCGACTTTTTTAGCGTGACTATTTGTCTCATTTGGTTTTTGATTTTGATTTTTTTGGCTTTTGTGAGAGAAAAAATGTAATGATTATGGTTTGAATGTGACATTTTATTTTATTAACTCATATAACCTATTTTATCTTTTTGTGCCTTTTCAGTCCCAAAATATTTATCAAACGAGGACTTGATTACCACAAAATTGGTCAATATTATTTCATTACCGCGAGGAAGATTCTTATAATTGTCAATAATCTTAATGGCGGCTTTGTTTGGAATTGGTTACGGTAGTCAATTTTTTTGTATTGAGACTTTTTTAGCTTGACTTTTTTAGTCTCGTCTGGTTTTTGTTTTTGGACTTTTTTTACTTTTGTGAGAGAAAAAGTGTAATAATTATGGTTTGAATGTGACATTTTGTCTTATTGACTTATATAGCCTATTTTATCTTTTTGTACTTTTTCAGCCTCAAAATACTTAGAGCAAATTACACTAACTGTCCCTATAGTTTGGGACTCGTGTCACTTTGGTTCTTAACTTTTCAATTGTGACACATTTGACCCTGAATTTTGAATCTTGTTCCAAATAAGGACAATTGAAAATACCATTGTTTAATTTCAAGGGCAAAATTGTCAATTTAATAAAATATAAACTAATTTGACAAAAATAAATGTCAAAAAATTATTTTTATTTTTAAATTTTTTTTTTATCTACCAATGATAAAATTATGTAAAATTGATAAAACTTAATAAAAATTACATGATTAATTTTTAAAAATTAATTTTACATGATCATCATCCAAACACATAATAAAAATTAATTTGGTAAAAAAAAATAAATAAATGTCTAAAAGATTTATCAATTTTAAATAGTTTTATTTTTAGTGGGTTGAAATAATTTTTAAAAATTTAAAAATATTTGTTTGACATTTATTTTTGTCAAATTAGTTTATATTTTATCAAATTGACGATTTTACCCTTGAAAAATCTAATGATATATTCAATTGTCGTTATTTGGAACAAGATTCAAAATTCAGGGTCAAATATGTCATAATTGAAAAGCTAGGAACTAAAGTGACACAAGCTCCAAACTATAGGGACTATTAATATAATTCACCCAAATGTTAATCAAACGAGGACTTGATTACCGTGAAGTTTGTCAATATTATTTCATTATGGCGAGGAAGATTCTTATAATTGTCAATAATCTTAATAGAAGTTAAACTTTGATTGACATTGGTTACGGTAGTCAACTTTTTTGTGTTGAGACTTTTTTAGCCTGACCTTTTAAGTCTGGTTTAGTTTTTGTATTTAGACTTTTTTGCCTTTTGTAAGAGAAAAAATGTAATGATTATGGTTTGAATGTGATATTTTGTCTTATTGACTTATATAGCCTATTTTATCTTTTTATGCTTTTTTAGCCCCAAAATGTTTATCAAACGAGGACTTTAGTAGTGTTTTGAGAAGTTAGTAAAAAATTAACTCCTTGGTTTTTTTGGCTTTTTGATGGCTTCTTTGTGTAAAACAACTGATTTTTTTGACTTTTTTGTGTAAAAAAACTAAAAAACCAAAAAATTAACTTTTTTTTAGCAAGTTTCCAAATTGCCTCTTAAGTATAATTTAGCCTTTGTACAAATTTCATGTGAGGCATTGAATGCCTCCCTTGGCTAATTGGACTATGATATTCAACATTTCGTTACTATCATGCAGGTAGGAAACTTAAATTATTAAAAATTCGTTTGGGTTAGTTTTAAAATCATAATTTGAGTGTGAAATTGTATTTTGAATTACGAGTTTTGAGTTAAGTTTTGAAAAAAAAAATATATATATTTATTTGGTTATGAGTTTTGAAAGGAATTTTGGAAAGAGTTGTATTTTGAATTTTGAGTTATATTTTGAAATTTTTTGGATTTATTTTTTTTTCATATTAAAAAATTTCTTAATTTTTTTTTTAGGGTAAATATTTTTTATTGTAAATATTTATTTATTTTTTTAATGTGTGATGTATTTACTACATGTGTGCATTGTATTTTTTTTCAAATATTTTAAATATATATTTTTTAAATATTTAAAAATTTAAAATGAGTTGCATTTTTATTATTTTAAATATTTTATTTATTTTTTGAATATTTTTATATTTTAAATATTTTTTAAAAAAAATTTAACTTTTTTTGAAATATTTAATTTTTTTTAAATTTAAATAATTTTGGATGGACATATCTAAATCATACCAAATTATTTGGCCAATACTTAAAAAAATAACAAAATATTTTTTTCAAAAAATAAAATATATAAAAATATTTTTCTTCAAAAATAAAAATAAACAAATTATTTTTTGAAATTTTATAGTTTTTCAAAGAAATATAAAATAATAAATTAATTTTAAAGAACAAAATAAAAAAATAACTTGAATTTTTTTTTGAAAGATAGAGTTTTAAAAAAAGTTTTGAGTTGTGCGTGTCATTATAAATTTTGAAAATAGTTTTTGAATTATGTGTTTCGTAATAAGTTTTAAAAAAGAAAATTAATTTTTTTTTTAATTAAAATCACGATTCCAAAACTAAACCAAATGCCACTTCCTTTCCAAATGAGAGAACAACCACAACCAAACTGAAGCAAACATTCATCCTCACCAAAGAAAAAAAAAAAATCAAATGTCTCTTTCTTTCTGTCTTCTTTTTTTTTTTTTTTTGGCTCAACTCTTATTTTCTTTCATGCTCACCAAAGACAAAATCACAACACAACCAACAGAAGCAAACCTAGAAGCAAACCAAAACATTCACAAAACATCACCAAGAAACAAGTATCAAGTTGTCCAGGGGGACACAATCCGGGTATAAAATTGCGAAATTGAACATTCACAGATGCTACCTAACAGACCTGCAGCATCTTATTTATTCAAAAATCCTTGACGAGAATGATCTTGCGAGGTTGGAATAGTCACTCATTTTCCCGAATTTGTGCTATTTGTGCTAGGATTGACAGCAATATAAGTCTAAATAAAGCTCAAGACAATTGCTAAAATAGCTCCAAGGAAAGCAAGAATAGTCCAAGGGGTGTCAAAATGGGTATGCAACCATTCAGTCATCCACAGTCTCACCTTGTTCTTATAGTGCTTTTCAATTTGGTTCTGAACATCTTTATAGGCATTAGTGTCAGGCACCAAGTTCTTGGCTATCTCATTGAAAGGCCCAGCCACCTCTTCGTCGGTACTAAGGTAGTTTAGAAGTATTCCCTTTTTTCTCAGTTCCTTCACATCATCAGCATGATCAATTAGTGTATCCATAAACCATATATATGAGGTGACTCCAAAGTCATTGGGACTATCAGGACACATCTCACAGGCTACCAAGTTTAGTAGTAAAGACTGGGTTGAGTCATCAATTATTATTGGAGGAACCCTAAAGATTGCTCTAATAAAGAGTGGTCCATACCTTACATCAATAAAAAGTATGTTTTCTTGGTTAGGCCTGAAGATGATCCCAGTGGTCTTGAGCTCTTGTACTGAACGATACGAGTACCAATTGTTTCTTTCTTCTTTAGAGATAGAATTTTTTGAGAAGGTCGATGAGTTTCTTCAATATTGTTGAGTAACAATTGTTGCCCTCCTCCTCCTTCGTTTTCAATGCCAGCAAGATTGAAAGCATTTGGGTTAATAAGTTGCTTGTGCACGAGTTTTAGAAGATGAGTTGGTTTGCCTAATTTTGTTGGTACTTCTGTGTGCCTTGTTTTTGGGTTGGTAATGCACGTAATGCATTTTTTCATCACTTCATGAAATGAATTATGAGGAGGACGACGTGGCCACATGTTTTCAATGAACTTGTTAATCAACTCCTAGCCTTTATCCTCTTTGAAGTCCGAGTTCATGGTCATCAGTGCCTAGGGGACTTTGAAAGGAAGTTGATTCTCGAGCAAGAACAAGTCACGTTGCTACCAAGCTTTCTGTGATTCTTCATCTTCTATTTTGGCTAATCCTCTTTCGTGCTTCTTGTAGTAATATATTGGAGGATGAAGCAACCATCGAGAAACATCATCCGAGTGAAGTTCGTGTCATCGAACTATTGTGACGCCTCAGCATAGCAGTTTCTTGCCTCAAGCCACTCTGCAACCTCTTTATATTCAGTTCCGAGGTAATTATTGATGGCTACAACTATTGACATACTCTTCTTGTGAATTGAACTTTTAGATTTTTAAACGATTTGAGTTGGCTTCTGATGGTGGTAGGGACCGATAGAAGACTACCTTGGTTCATAGCATTTCTTGGTGGACTTGGTCCCCATCTGCAGAAGCGTTTGAGGGACTTTTGTGTGTTTTATGCTTTGGCATTGTGTGTGTTTGAGGACTCACTGGACTCAATTACTTCAATCATTATCGAACTTAGCCACACATTGTTGGGATGTGGCTGTGGCTGTGGCTATGGTTGTTGTGGTTGTGGGTTCGGTGGGCTATGGATTACAAACACTCAGCTCACTGTCACAAGATGGAGCCGACATTGTCAGCAGGTAGATAAGAGGATATACACAATCTAGCAAGAGGTAATATAATTTGTATCTTATGATTCTTTATCTGCTTAAGATTTGCAGTTCTAAAATTTATAGGACACCTTAAAGTACTTTAATTAGCAATTATCTTGTATTGTTTTAGATCAAAAAACACTTAGCGAGTGTCATTATCTGCATGAGAATCTTCATGAAAACAAAAATGAAGTAGAGCATTTCTTTTTTCTATTTCTAGTCTCTTTTTTTTTTGTCTTTTTATGTATATAAAAATCACAAGCTTGGAGAGTTTGCTCATGGCAAGCAGAGCAGCAGTGGGTGGAGGAAACAGAGTAGTAGTGGACAAATAGTAGCCAGTCTGGTATGGAAAGTCGATATGATCAAAGGGAGGATTCTAGAAAAGGTAATCAAGGAGTTTTACGATGATTGTTGACAACCTTCCATGGTCTATGAACCCAAAAGGTTTGTTTGCGCTATTCACAAAATTCGGAATTGTGAAAGATGTTTTCATCCCAAACAAACTTAGAAAGGCTAGTAACACAACGTTTGGATTCGTTAGATATGATTGCCCAGTGGCTGTTGAAGTTACAATTCAAAAAGCTAATGGATTATGGTGTGATGATAAAGAATTGCAAGTGAAGTTAGCAGAGTTTGAGAAGATAAGAACAAATGAGAAGGTAGCTGGGCCCATTAAGAATGTGCATGATGGAAAGGGACGACCACAAGTCCATTTGGGAAGAAATGATGAAAGAGCTTTTAAGGTTATGATAGGACATCGTTCCTATGCAGAAGCTGTGTTAAAAGGCAACGAATCTGAAAATGAAGGGCATGTCATTATGGGTGTTGAATCAGGTAATGGATGGTTGTACGAGAGTGTCATTGTTAAATTGAAATGGTATTATGCCTTCTCAAATTTTGTAAGGATGTCTAAGAAAAGGGGGAGGTAAAATAGCTGTGGTGTTATTCAAGTCAGTGGAGGCTAAGAAGTCACAGATGGTCCTATTGGAGGATTGTCTAAAAGAATGGTGTGAATCAGTAACAGGGTGGCAGAAGGGTATGCCTATAGAATAGGAGAGGGCAGTATGGTTAAGCTACCATGGGGTTCCTTGAATCTCTAGAACACTAATACGTTTAATAAAATAGTTCAAATTTGGGGTGAAGTTATTCGAATAGATGAGGACACATCAAACCAGATATCCTTCAGCTGTGAGAGGGTCAAGGTTTGCAACAAAAACAATGTCCTTAATTAATACCGTAATACAGATTAGATGCGAAGGTATGCTATATGCAGTTAGAGTGTGCAAAGAACAAGTTATGGTTAATAAATTTACTAATAAATCAGGTAAGTGTAAGTCAAGTCAGAAGAGAGATGATCTATGCAGTGCAATCGGAGAAGAGGAGCAGGAGACTGGAAAGATTATAGAGGTGAACGAGGCTGAGGTGGAAGGCCCAATTGGAATTATGGTGGATATGTGTGCTGAGATGGCACGATCACAGAGAGTTAATTTGGCACACACTGTATCAGTGGTAGAGGGAAGATGTCCAACGGCGACTCCACCTCGAGAGTGGAAGAGTCAGTGGAGGTGGGTTTGGGAAACCAAAGGATAATTAAAGCAGGCGTAGAGAGAACTAACTCAGAGAATTTGAATGCCATCCAACTATCTAATGAAGTGAGTGGGCCGCTGGAAGGTAAGGGTAATGGGTTCATGAGAAGCATTAGTGAGAATGGGCTTGATAACCCACGGATAGCATTGGAAGTGGATTTGGTTAAAACCCAGTGTGATGGGCCAAGATTTGGGCTCATGGGCAGCAATTATAACTCAGATAATGTGGTGTCATAGGCCCAGGATGTCGGGTCATCATCACTTTATGTTGAGGCTTCATTTGTTAGTGGTAACACAGATGGGGAAAATGGGGAGTTAAAACAGAGGAAAAAGTTAGTAAGGAGGAATGATAGTAGAATCTCGGCAGACAAGCAAGGGAAAGCAAGGGGAGGGAGAAATGAAAGGAAAGGAGGTATAGTGGGTATGGCAAGCTGGAGCAGAGGTGCTGTCTTAAGAGTTAAAGCTGGGTTAAAAGCAAGATCGGATGCATATGGGAAAGTCGCAAGTAAAGAAATTCTAGGGCAAGATCAAAATTGGAGTTGATTGGAGAAATTTTCATAGAGAGTTGAAACCACAGGAGGAGGTAGAAGCAACAATATGTATGGGCAAAGCCTTAGGCATATGCTTTGGTGGGAAGGAAGGGGAGGTGAAGGAAAAATTAAAAGCTATGGAGATCAAGGATAAAATTCAGACAACTTCAAGGGCTGTAGATGCACAGTCAGGAGCTAAAGTGCAAAATTGATTGAATGTATCAGGTGGATACATGTGTTATATAATGTGTCTCTATGAAGCTTTATCATGGAATGTAAGGGGTTGGGTAAAGATGAAAATAGAAGGAGGGTCAAATTACTGCTCAAAGATAGGAAAATTGATTTTTGCTTTTTTCCAAGGGACAAAGAAAACTGAGGTTACACCAGATTTTGTAAAATCACTTTTGGCCTATGGATGAAATGGAATTCATGGTAGTTGACTTTGAATGGAGGGCAGGTGGGCTTCTGTGCATTTGGAAACCAACTGTTTTCAAGCTATCCCAGTGTTGTAGCACAAGGCATTGCATTGTACTCTCAGGTACTCTCCTTCCAGATTTTAACTGTGTCCTTGTCAATGTTCATGCTCCAAATGAAGTTAATGAGAGAAATAGATTCTGGAATGGGTTGTCTGGGTTAAGATCTAGCTTCTATAATCCCTGGTGTCTAGCTGGTGACTTCAATGAGATACGAAATCTTGGGAAAAGAATGGATGTTCTAGAAGAGACAGAGGGATGAAAGACTTTAATTTATTTATAGAAAATATGGAGCTTCTTGATTTACCCATGTTGGGAAGGCAGTTCACATGATGCAATTCTAATGAAGGAGAAAGATGGTAGTAGAATTGACAGAGTACTCATGTCAACGGAGTGGGTAAAAAGGTTGAAGTGAAAGTTATGGGGTTTAGAGAGAAGTGTTTCAGATCATTGCCCCTTGTTACTAGTTGAGGATGGCAGGGATTGGGGTCCAAGGCCATTCCGCTTCATAAACACTTGGACTTTACATCCGAAATTTGGAGAAGTTGTGAAGAAGTCCTGGGATGATTCTGTAATTACTGGTTGGGCTGGTTTGTTTGTCATTATGAATAAGCTGAAGGTTCTACATTCAGTTTTAAAAAATGGAATGTGGAGGTCTTTGGCAATGTTACTCATTCATTGTAAGTAGCAGAGGAGGAGCTCCATTCCATTGATCTAGTGGTTGAATCTAGAAGTCTTGTGGAGAATGAGATTAAAAGAAGGAGAGAAGTTCGAAAGGAAGTATGGTCATTAAGTAGGAGAGAAGAATGGTTGTGGAGGCAGAAGTCTAGAGTTAATTGGAGTTTAAAAGGAGACAAGAATACAAGATTCTTTCATGTCATAGCTACAAGCAGGAAAAATAGAAGTCTGCTGAATTCAATTAAAGGGATGGGAGATTCATGAGGATCCACAAAATGTCAAGCATGAGGGTAGCACAACACTTTAGAAGCAGGTTCTTTGAAGAGTGGAAATTTCGACCTAAGCCAAGGTGTCTTCAAGTCCATTGGTCAAGATAATGATTCTAATGGGTTGGTCACTCATTTTTCAGAGGAGGAGATTTGGAGAGCTGTTAGAGAGAGTGATGGAAATAAGGCACCAGGACCTGATGGTTTCAACCTGTCTTGCTTTCAAAAGTGTTGGAAAGTGTTTAAGAAGGATATCTTGCAATGCTTCAAGGAATTCTATGATAATGGATGCTTAGCAAAAGGTATCAATAATTCTTTCATCACACTGATACCTAAGTATGAGAATCCAGGTGGGGTTTCAGATTATAGACCAATTAGCCTTGTTGGATCTTTGTACAAAATTCTGTCTAAGGTTCTGGCTTCTAGACTTAAGAAGGTATTGCCTAAAACAATTGGAGAATCTCAAGCCGTTTTCATTGGGGGGAGGAACATTTTAGATGGGATTTTAGTATCCAATAAAGTAGTGGATTGGTGGAAGAAGAAAAAAGAAGGAGGGGTAATTTGAAACTGGATTTTGAAAAAGCATATGATACCGTAAATTAGGAGTATCTCTTTGATATGATGTCAAGCTTTGGCTTCCAAGGTAAGTGGATTAGGTAGATGAAGGCGTGTATACAATCAGCTAGAGTTTCAGTTCTTGTTAATGGTTCCCCGACTCATGAATTCTGCCAGAAAAAGGACTCAAACAAGGGGATCCACTGTATCCCCTTCTTTTTAATATAGTGGCTGAGGGTTTGAATATATTATTTCAAAGAGCTAAAGCATTGGAGTTAATCAAAGGTGTTGTTGATTGGCCTAAGGGAGGTTAATGCCACTCATTTGCAATTTGCAGATGATTACAATTATGTTTTGTGAGGTAGAAGAGAATGATATTTTGAATGTAAAGAGAATCTTGAGGTGTTTGAAGTGCTTTCTGGATTGAAAATCAATTTTCATAAAAGTACAGTTTGTGGAGTAGGTGTACAGGAGGCTGATGTAAATGTGTTCGCAGGAAAATTGAATTATATGATCCAGAAGTTACCTTTCATGTATCTTGGTTTACCATTGGGTGCCAGCCCAAAGAGGAAAAGCACATGGTTACCGATAATCAATAAATTCAAGTCTAGGCTGGCTTCTTGGAAAAGGAAATTACTATTATTTGGAGGCAGGTTAACACTGATCAAAGCAGTGCTATCTTCTTTACCAGTGTACTACCTCTCTTTGTTTAAATTGCCTACAAGTGTATCAAAGTTGCTGGACAAAATTCAGGCTAGGTTTTTGTGGGGAGGTTCAGAACTCAAAAGAAGCTTCATCTGGTAAAATGAGAGGAGGTTACCAAATCAAAGCACTTGGGAGGTTTGGGGATTAAGAAATTGAAAGAAGTCAATGATTGTTTACTAGCCAAATGGTGGTGGAGATTTGGTGGGAAGGAACGTGTGTTGTGGAAAGACATCTTGATTAGCAAATATGGCAGCTCTGGAGGAAGGTGGAGACCAATTTCTGGTAGCAGTGCTCAGTGCTCAAGAGTCTGGAGCGATATTCTCAGATTGGAACACAACAATCCTAACCTATTTTTTTCTTTATGGATAACTTTGTCATTCAAGTAGGGAATAGAATGAGAGTTAGATTTTGGGAGGATAGTTGGGCTACCAACAAATGCTTGAAGGAGGATTTTCCTAGATTATTTGAGTTATCAGTAGAAAAAGAGGCCACTCTTAAGCAGATGATGGATAAAAAAAAGTGACTTATTTAAATGGAAGCTGAGTTTCAGAAGGAATCTGAGAGTTTGGGAGGAGGATGAGTTGGTAAGATTATAGTCTTTTTTGCTTCCACATGACCCATCTTTATCAGAAAAAGCTGATTCATTAGCTTGGAAGGCTTCATCTTCAGGTTTGTTCACAGTTAATTCAAATTATAATAGAAGTTGTGTGGGGCAGAGCTTGGGGACATCAAGGCTGCTTTGGAATAATATTTCTCCACCAAAAGTTTAGTTTTTTTGGTTGGCTCGCTTGGAAGGGTAGAATCAAATCAAGAGCTTTCCTCCAAAGAATGGCGTGTCTTAGTAATAAGGCTTGATCGAACTATGTTTTTTTTGTAGCTGTGAGGTGGAATCAAGGCGTCATGTTCTGGTGCAGTGCCCTTTTGTTTGGAGGATATGGACAAATTTGCTGAATTGGTGGGGTTTGATTTGGGTGATACCTGAAAAGCCGAAAAGGGTATTGGTGGAGAGGGTACAAATGGAGAAAGATTGAACAGAAAATCTGGAGGGCAATTCCTTTGGCAGTCTGTGGTGTTGTGTGGAAGCTACGAAATGAGTGTATTTTTAATGAAAAACAACCTATATTGGACGAGGTTTGTGAGCTGATTAAAACTAAGAGTTGCATTGTGGATTATAGCATCCTCTAGTGGAGTTCCAATACTCAGTGCATGATGTGGTGGCCAATTGGATCAGGATAAAACATGCATTACCTTGAGCTTGATTGGATGCTGCTATTATGGTTGCTGATGTATAGGGATGCTCTTGGGTGTTATTGATGCTATGGTTGCTGCTGGTGGAGTTCATAGCTAAGATGAGGGTTTTATTGTCTTTCATTGGTGAGCAAATTAGAGCTGTGTGTTATGTTGCTGCTGGGTGGAGTTCACAGCTAAATAGGGGTTTATATTGTCTGCATTGGTGAGCAAATTGGGGTTAAGTCATATAAAGAAATTGCAGATGCCCATTACTCTTATCTACTATCTGTAAAGAGTTCCAAACAAGTGTTCTGGATTGCTCCTATTGCTGTGTTTGTTGGTATAGAGGGGCTAGTGTTGGTGTTCTGTTTTAGGATAAGGCTATGGTTGTTGTTGTTGGGTGTTTTGCTAGGTGGAGTTCATAGTTGAATGGGGGTTTATATTGTTTACATTGTAGAGAAAATTGGGGTAAAGTCATATCAAAAATTTGAAGATGCTCATTACTCTTACCTACTATCGGTTGAGAGTCCAAATAGGCGGGTTGCTCCTGCTGCTGTGTTCTGTTGGTGTAGATGGGTTGCTTATGGTGTTCTGTTTTGGGTTGAGGATTGGTTTTTGGGCTGCTCTTGCTGCTGGCCTGCTGTTGGTGTTATTGGTGAGAGGTTGCATGACATAGGTATATTGCTATATGCTGCTGATGTATGTTGCTGTTTGACCTTGTATGCTGTAGCTCAGAGGCCTGCTGATGTATGCTGTTGGTTGGCATGCTGCTATAGGAGGCTGGTCTGGTCTGTGCAGATATTGGGAGGGGAGTTGTAATGCTATTGCTGTTTGTGTCTTGGTAGGGGTTACTGATGTCTTGCTGCTGATGTATGCTGGTGGTTGGCATGCTGCTGTAGGAGGCTGCTCTGGTCTTTGCAGATATAAGGAGGGTAGGTGTAATGCTATTGTTGCTGGTGTCTTGATTGGGGTTGATTGCTGCTGGTTTGGTAGTCTGCTACTGTATGGTGTGGTGTTGCTAATCTGCTGCTGCTGCTGCATTGGTTGCTTTATTGTATTTGATTGCTGTTGATGCATTGGTTGTTGTTGCATTATTGGTTGCATAGCTGTTCTGTTTTTCTCTTTTTCTTGCTTTGGTTGCTTCTGATTGGTTTCTTACCAATCTTGGGGCTAGTGCTAGCAAATGATTGTGCTTTCTTTGCGGTGCTAACCTAGTTGGGATTGTTAAGGTTAGCTTTGATGCTTAGTGCACTTCCCCGCTTTGTTGATGTAAATTATGCATGTATTGTGTTTTTTTTTTTTATCAATAAAGCTTTTTTGCTAATCAAAAAAAAAAAAAAAAAAGTCACAAGCTTGTTTCACATATATTCCAAATTTGGTGTTCATGTTACTCTGTAAAACAAATCATGTCCCTTGGTTTTTGTTCTTTTTCTTTTGTTTTATGTAAATCTACAACATGTTTTTCACACACATACCAAAAGATATATTACTGTTTTGAAAACAGATTTTTGGTTCCTATTTTATCAACCTCTTCCATCTATATTACTTATGATCAGATTAAAGATTTTAATTTTAACGTGTTTGTTGAAATTCCATGATCAGTATAGCAGCTAGTTGTCCAAATCTGGAGCATGAATTTAAACATGGACCGATATGTACCCAACGAGTTTTTGTTCTAAAATAAAAACTCAGCCGATTGACCCAATACGTATTTGCCATTCCCAACAATATGTATTGGTTCATAGCTGATTTACTATTGACACGGCCGATTGACAACTAATGCACCAATTCCGCTGAAATGAAGTTCTTGTTTGAGGCTGATGATTTCGGATATGCATCCTAATACTATTACACCGAGATAGATATTGACACCTCTCCTAATACTGTTATTTTAAACCATGATCCAAATTCGAATGACCAATTCAAATTCATATGAAAAATTTGTCATAGAATTTTTTTATGAAAGTGTTTGCTACTGGTGAATATAGATACCTTACTATATATATCTCAGTAACATTATTGTTAGGTACCAAAAAACTCAGATACAAAAAAAATAAAAAATTCAGACACCATTACGAGTGATCAAAAATACCCTCGAGGAAAAATTTGTGAAATTGAATGAAATAAAAAATAAAATACTTATGGAGTGATAAAAAATACCCTCGAAGAAAAATTTGTTAGGGTGCGTTTTTTCATTTTCATTTTTATTTTATCATCAAAATCAAAATTTTATTAATAAACATTATAAGTGAGCATATCACTGATACATCAACTCAATCTCCAGAAAAACACCAAGAATACACCTTTCTCCTAATCTCCTATCAAGATAAACTCAGTTAGCAATAGGGGTGTTCGCGATTCGGATTTGGACGGTTTGCAGATCGTTTGGACCCGCCCGCATCTATGCGGTTTGGGAAAAAGACAACCGCAACCGCCCGCAATGCGGTTTACGATTTGTGCGGATAGGGTTCGCGAATGTGCAGGCGGTTGCGGGCGGTTTGTGAATTGGATTTTTTTCTTCAAAAAATTTACTTTTGAGCCTTGTTATTTTCCCATTTTGTAAATATTTATTTTAGACCCTTTTCTCCCCATTTTCTAAAATGCTCCAACATTAATAATTAATGAATTAAAACTTATAAAATTAAAAACACAACAAAATCAATTCGTAACACATACAAATCATTCAAAATCTTAAATCAAATCATAAACTAACACAAGCACATATTTCAAAATCTTAAACTAGAAATCCATATTCATTAAGGAATTTAAAATTCCAAATCACACTTCATCCGAGACAAGTTCAGATATGTAACAATAATAATATGATCAGTATTTATTTAGTTTCAGTTGATATAATACTATTAGCAAATGTAATGCTAAAGTAAGTTCAAAGAATAAAGGGTGTTTTGTTTTGGGCAAAAATATCTAGGTAGGATATAGAAATAAAATCAACGGTTAAGATTAAAAAAAAATTAAATAAATAAAAAGTGCGGGCGGTTCTTGGGGGTGCGGGGTTAAACTTGCAACCCGCAAATATGTCATATTCAAACCGCATCCGCCCCCATTGTGTTTGCAAAACCGCCCATTTATATGCGGGTTGAGCGGGTTGGCGGTTTTTTGCGGATCAGATAAACCGTTGCCCACCCCTAGTTAGCAAGATACAAACAAAACAATACACCACAATGCAACAATAAGTACAAACTGAATACCCTTATATATAGAACAATGCCACATTAAAAGTCACCAAACAAATAAACACACCATGATAGTAACTTCAAATGAAAAGCTATAGCAGAAATGCCACTCTGAGTAGAGTAAAATAGAGCACCCTGATATTAAGGCAATGACACAACCACAGTCATTTATTCCCTACTGAAAGCATTGCCATCCCATCATGTCTTAAACTTCAAACATCAAACACCTTCAATATTAAATAGAAATGTCATTGCAACAACAATTAAGTGTGTGCATGAAGAGAGAGGAGAGAGTACGAAAAGCAAAGCAGCTTGAAATATTCTAACATATTTTACTGTATTGTTGTTGTTTTGATGGTAAATGAACAAATCTTCTTATATTTTTTTCCCAACTTGAACTCAATTGGTATTACTCTTATTACCACACATTCAACTAAGTATCCACATCTCTATTCTCATTCATTTATGAACTTGTTTATTTTTAGTCGCTCATATTTTGTCCTGTAAAATATCATTGGTATTATAGTAGTTGTATAAATTTTTCTTTTCATTTTGTAGGTACTCGTAGATCATATATATCAGGGCGACTTTGGGGCAAAGCCTACAAAGCAGCCACTTTAGGCCCCCAAAAAAATGCCCAAAAAAAAGGTCCCAAACTATAGTAAGTATTGTACTGGTCCAAAAACAAAAGGCCCACTTGAATTAGAAAGATCTAAAGTTTCTTACAAGAAGAGGCCCAATTTGAATAAAAAGACCCAACATTTTGAGGCCTCAATTTATATTTTGAATACATTTGAAATATAATTACAAACATATAATCAAACCAAAGTTTTTAGTAGTTGGTTTCTGTCAGCAACAAGTATTAGAAGTATTTATCTATTTATTTTTTTAAAACTAATTGAAGAACTATCATATTCTTAGCTTTTTATGTATTGATTTTTTAATCTTTCTTTTATTTTTTATTTGTTCAACTATGATGGAAAGTCTTAAATTTGTAATATAAAGTGGGGTTTCAACTACAATGTAGCATTGTGTCCTTTAAAGCTTTTGGGAAAGTATATTCGAATCCTTTATTTTTATTTTGGAAATCTTTGGTGTTGTTATGAGTTGGTTTGGAGGAGTATAATCCGATTTTAAACTTGTTGGGTTTGGTTGTTCGCACTTATTCTTGTCAAAAGTTCCTTGGAGACTTAGAAATTCTATGCTAGGGTCGACACCAGCCTTCCTAAAGGTCGACCCTTACCTATTGGAAGTTTCTGGAAGTGTTATTGGAAATAGGGCAGACACCAGACTAGAGAGGGTCGACACTCTTATGTCTGTGTGTTGGTTGCTGGAAAATAAGGTAGACACCAGACTAGGAGAGGGTCGACCCTCTTATGTTGTGTGTGTTAGTTGCTGGAAAATAGGGTCGACCCCCTCCTGTCTAAGGGTCGACCCTCCTTGCATGCTGTCAAACATAAGTTTCTTCATAAGGTCGACCCCTGTGTTGAAAGGGTCGACCCCTACAGACTTTTTTTTTTTCAGATTTCAGTCCGGTTGGGCCTAATTTTTGGGGATTTTGACTTTGTCTTTTGGATTTGACTGTTGGACTTCATTTTAGCTTTTGACCTAGCACTATAAATAGGTCCCTCACTTAACCTCTTCTTTACCTTTTCTCTTCTGCAAAGCCGTGAGACTCTTCCATCCTCTCCAAAATCACTTTTTGCTACTCTTATCTACTATCTGTAAAGAGTTCCAAACAATTGTTCTGGATTGCTCCTATTGCTGTGTTGTTGGTATAGAGGGGCTAGTGTTGGTGTTCTGTTTTAGGATAAGGCTATGGTTGTTGTTGGGTGTTTTGCTAGGTGGAGTTCATAGTTGAATGGGGGTTTATATTGTTTACATTGTAGAGAAAATTGGGGTAAAGTCATATCAAAAATTTGAAGATGCTCATTACTCTTACCTACTATCGGTTGAGAGTCCAAATAGGCGGGTTTGCTCCTGCTGCTGTGTTCTGTTGGTGTAGATGGGTTTGCTTATGGTGTTCTGTTTTGGGTTGAGGATTGGTTTTTGGGCTGCTCTTGCTGCTGGCCTGCTGTGGTGTTATTGGTGAGAGGTTGCATGACATAGGTATATTGCTATATGCTGCTGATGTATGTTGCTGTTTGACCTTGTATGCTGTAGCTCAGAGGCCTGCTGATGTATGCTGTTGGTTGGCATGCTGCTATAGGAGGCTGGTCTGGTCTGTGCAGATATTGGGAGGGGAGTTGTAATGCTATTGCTGTTTGTGTCTTGGTAGGGGTTACTGATGTCTTGCTGCTGATGTATGCTGGTGGTTGGCATGCTGCTGTAGGAGGCTGCTCTGGTCTTTGCAGATAATAAGGAGGGTAGTGTATGCTATTGTGCTGGTGTCTTGATTGGGGTTGATTGCTGCTGGTTTGGTAGTCGTGCTACTGTATGGTGTGGTGTTGCTTAATCTGCTGGCTGCTGCTGCATTGGTTGCTTTATTGTATTTGATTGCTGTTGATGCATTGGTTGTTGTTGCATTATTGGTTGCATAGCTGTTCTGTTTTTCTCTTTTTTTTCTTGCTGTGGTTGCTTCTGATTGGTTTCTTACCAATCTTGGGGCTAGTGCTAGCAAATGATTGTGCTTTCTTTCTTTGCGGTGCTAACCTAGTTGGGATTGTTAAGGTTAGCTTGATGCTTAGTGCACTTCCCCGCTTTGTTGATGTAAATTATGCATGTATTGTGTTTTTTTTTTTTTATCAATAAAGCTTTTTTGCTAATCAAAAAAAAAAAAAAAGTCACAAGCTTGTTTCACATATATTCCAAATTTGGTGTTCATGTTACTCTGTAAAACAAATCATGTCCCTTGGTTTTTGTTCTTTTTCTTTTGTTTTAATGTAAATCTAACAACATGTTTTTCACACACATACCAAAAGATATATTACTGTTTTGAAAACAGATTTTTGGTTCCTATTTTATCAACCTCTTCCATCTATATTACTTATGATCAGATTAAAGATTTTAATTTTAACGTGTTTGTTGAAATTCCATGATCAGTATAGCAGCTAGTTGTCCAAATCTGGAGCATGAATTTAAACATGGACCGATATGTACCCAACGAGTTTTTTGTTCTAAAATAAAAATCAGCCGATTGACCCAATACGTATTTGCCATTCCCAACAATATGTATTGGTTCATAGCTGATTTACTATTGACACGGCCGATTGACACTAATGCAAATGCACCAATTCCGCTGAAATGAAGTTCTTGTTTGAGGCTGATGATTTCGGATATGCATCCTAATACTATTACACCGAGATAGATATTGACACCTCTCCTAATACTGTTATTTTAAACCATGATCCAAATTCGAATGACCAATTCAAATTCATATGAAAAATTTGTCATAGAATTTTTTATGAAAGTGTTTGCTACTGGTGAATATAGATACCTTACTATATATATCTCAGTAACATTATTGTTAGGTACCAAAAAACTCAGATAACAAAAAAAATAAAAAATCAGACACCCATTACGAGTGATCAAAAATACCCTCGAGGAAAAATTTGTGAAATTGAATGAAAATAAAATAAAATACTTATGGAGTGATAAAAAATACCCTCGAAGAAAAATTTGTTAGGGTGCGTTTTTTTCATTTTCATTTTTATTTTATCATCAAAATCAAAATTTTATTAATAAACATTATAAGTGAGCATATCACTGATACATCAACTCAATCTCCAGAAAAACACCAAGAATACACCTTTCTCCTAATCTCCTATCAAGATAAACTCAGTTAGCAATAGGGGTGTTCGCGATTCGGATTTGGACGGTTTGCAGATCGGTTTGGACCCGCCCGCAGTCATGTTCTGGTGCAGTGCCCTTTTGTTTGGAGGATATGGACAAATTTGCTGAATTGGTGGGGTTTGATTTGGGTGATACCTGAAAAGCCGAAAAGGGTATTGGTGGAGAGGGTACAAATGGAGAAAATTGAACAGAAAATCTGGGGGGCAATTCCTTTGGCAGTCTTGTGGTTTGTGTGGAAGCTACGAAATGAGTGTACTTTTAATGAAAAACAACCTATATTGGACGAGGTTTGTAGCTGATTAAACAAAGTTGCATTGTGGATTATAGCATCCTCTAGTGGAGTTCCAATACTCAGTGCATGATGTGGTGGCCAATTGGATCAGGAAAGACATGCATTACCTTGAGCTTGATTGGATGTTGCTATTATGGTTGCTGATGTATAGGGATGCTCTTGGTTTATTGATGCTATGGTTGCTGCTGGGTGGAGTTCATAGCTAATGGGGGTTTTATTGTTTCTTGGTGAGCAAATTAGAGCTGCTGTGTTATGTTGCTGCTGGGTGGAGTTCACAGCTAAATAGGGGTTTATATTGTCTGCATTGGTGAGCAAATTGGGGTTAAGTCATATAAAGAAATTGCAGATGCCCATCACTAGAGTAGGCTCGCTAATCTAAGGATGACATGTGAAAATGCACAAGTAGCGTGTATTCAAGTTAGATTTGAAATACTTATGTAGTTAGTATGATGCGCCGAGCCCGGTGCATGCAATACTGATGAATGATGCACGCATGCATAGCATAAGGTATGCTAAAGTAGACATGTCCTAATACTAACCATCAAAGCAGGTAAGTAAAAGGGAGAAAGAAGTGGGGGTTGGAGACATGCACACACACACCCACACTTATTACAAAATTTGCCCTCCGCTCGGAGGGACCGAATAAATAATACAGGCCACCTAATTAACTAACTCACGAGCTAATTAATTATTACAGAACCGAATTGAATAACTAGCTACAACTAATTATTACACAACTTAATTAATTAACAAATTAATTAACTGATTAATGAATGATAACAAGCAAGTAGGGAAAGCAGTAAACGGTGCTATTCCAGCTCTGTTTGAAGAAGGGAGGCATGCATGCTCGCTTCGGTTCTTCGCCTCGAAATGCCTTCCGGTTGCTCTTTAGAGGCTCTGTTTGCAGGGTGTCTTTCAGTGCTTGTTGCTGAAACTTACCAAAACACTGCAGGGGAAGTCACCAGGGCCTGCCGGCCATGGAGGGAGATCTACCGTCCAAGGGTGGCACACTGCCGGCCAAGAGTGAGAGAGCCTGCCGGCCATCAATGGTACACTGCTGGCCATTAGTGTGCTGTGACACCAAACTGCAACAAAGCACAAAATAGAGAAAATGGAGGGTTTCCCAAGGACATGTACGCACCATGGCACTCCAATTACCTCAAAACATCAAGGGAGAGGCCAAGTCGGATCCACGACCATCAATCACGCATGCCGATGCATGATGGCCAAGGATCCAACTTGTGCAAATCAATATGAAAATGGATGCACAAATAAAGCAAGTAAAGCCTAAAACTCTATCATGAAATCAAGAGCTTCGGCGACCGAGAATGGAGACGCGTTCCATCACTTGAAGTATGAAACGCCCCTCGTTCCTCTTGCTCGGATTAACACTTAATCCAACAATGCAACACATAAGCATGGCAAACATGCAATATGACTTAAGTGCGTAAACATGCAACTAACTCAAGCATACAATAAGCATATGAGCATGATGTGAGGCAACAACCTTGGGACAACATGACGAAATGCAACATGAACATGTGAACATGCAAGGCATGTGAAGCTAAACAAGTATGCGACAACATACGAAATGAAACAAGCATGCGAAACATGGTAAGATGGGCTTACACCAAAGATGGACGGCTCTCAACTAGGTCCAAATTAGTAGCCAAAGTGATGGATTAAGTCACAAAACACACTCAAGCATGCAAAATGCGAGAGGTTTATCAAAGAGGCTTAAAAGGGCAACTCTCAAGAGTACCTAAGAAGTGACAAATGTGCAAGTGTAACAACAGTATATGCACTGAAATGAGATGATAAATGATGCCAAATCATTTAAAAAAGCACAAGTAAAGCATGCGAAGATCCTAAGTCGTGAAAGCTAGCAAGAGCAATACAAAGGAGGCATGCAATACATGGCATGAACGCATAAACTAAGCATGGACAGAGCTTAATTAAGCCTAAACAAGGACTTAAACATGCTGGAATGAAGGCTCAAACACCTAGACAAGCAAGCATACAAGCTAAGCCTTAAACTAGGCAATAATGCGTGACATTCAAAGACACTTGAAGCATGAATGAAGTGGGAACGTGGCAATGGCACATGCTCTGAAATGAAGTATTAAGTGATGCCAAATCACCTAAATATCTCGAAGATAGCATGCATGAATCACCGGAACACAAAGCTTGCAGGCCAATTACACTACAAGCTATACAAAGCATGCACTATTTGACTATGAAGCTCAAAGACAGAGCCAAGGCAGCCCCGAAACATGAACATTTCTAATTCAAAGCATGGCCAAAAGGTGCTCACATGAAGGGCTAAGGCAACATGCAAGATTGGCTACTAAGCATGAGTTGTATGGCATGTATATGAAGCATATGAAATCTCACCAAATCAGCCAAAATCAGTGAACAAAACATGCCAAAATATGCCCAAATAATCATGGAAATGCAGCCAATGCATACAAACATGAGGGGCTTCTTTAGAGGGCCATGCAAAGGGGTTGTTAAGCACATACATGATGGACATTCAACAAGACCAAACCAACTCTGGAAATAGCCTATAGGGGTCCTAAAACCCACTGAAAAGGGCCTGGAACAAGGCCTAGAAGCATGCAACTAAGAGGTCCATTGGAAGGCCAAAAAGACCACCAAACAAGACAAGAGAGGGAGGTCACCCCTCTCTAATTTTGGCCCTCAAAACAGTGTCTAAGCCACTAAAAATCCACTGGACTTCAGTGGCTAAGAGGCCAAACCATGGCCAATACAAGTGCTCTAATGCATGGCCCTAATCATGAAGAGATGAAGCATGCAAGGGTGCAAGAGGCCTCAAATAGAAAAGTGTCCTTATACAATCTTCAAGAGGAGCTCAAAATATGACACTTTTCAGTTTATAACAAAGTCCAGAAGAGCTTGCAAGTATGGCTTATAGATGAAGCAAGAAAAGGCAAGAAAAAGGGAAATAGAGACTTACCCTTGAAGAGCAGCTTTCCAGCAGCTTTTGGTCCAAGATTCCGAGCTTTCAACCTTTGCAAATGGCCTCCAAGATGCTGGAATGGATGGTGGAGGTGTTGTACTAAGGGTTGTAGTGTAAAAGTGCAAGGAAATCCATTCCTAAGCACAAAACTCAAGCAATATAGAGAGAAAGAGAGGTTTTGCTCTTCAAAAACTCAGAACCTCTGATATAAAGGGAGCCCTCTTGCTTATATAGAAGAAGGCAATGCAAAGCTTCTTCAAGAAGCTTTGCAAGAGTTCCATCCCTCCATACACGTGTATGGAGGGGAGATAACAAAAATCCAACTGGCTCAAAAGATCTGGAGGAAAACCAGCTGAGATAGGATGGGTGCCGGCCATCAGTAATGGCCGGTAGTGCCACACTGATGGCCGACAGGGCTTCATCAGTGGCCGGCAGGGTCAAGGCCATGGCCGGCAGTGCACCACAGGGTCCACTTTGAAAGGACCTAGTCAAGGTCCAAAAATGGGGCAGAAGGAAAGGATAGACAGGTCCGGAAAGCTCGAACCGTGACGCCGCCGCCGTAGTCGGAGTGCTGGGCGAGCAATCGAACCAGTTGTTGGGTGTACCTACAAGCACAACGAAGTCTAGAGGACGGTAAAAAATGGGGTTTCTATAGTTGCCCCTCTTTGACAGAACTCGGAAGTCACAAAGTGACGGGAGTGAATGTCAAAGCCCAGAGACGACCCATTTTTGACAAGGCCGAAGACTCAGACAATCAATCAATATAATAAAGAGATGCCCCCGCAGGCAGGGGGAAGATGCAAATGATATGCAAGATGCAAGAGCATGACTAACAATCATGCCACGGATGCTGTAATGAAGCAAATCATGCAACAGTTTTAAGCAGGTGAACACGAATCCAACTACACTACAATGCAAAAGGATGTAAGAGAATTATGCAATTCTTACCATGTTTCACGCGGAGTGCATACAATACCTGTGCGGCTCGTCTGGTTGCACCAGCTTCAAATGAACCGTACATACAATATCGTGCCTGAAAAAAGAAATGAACTTAACAGGTGCAATATCGTTAGAAACATGCATAACAATGCATTTGAAAAATGAGTAACAACGCCAGCGAAGTGTGTATTAACACATGTAAGTAAAGCATACGCGACAACGCATGCAATGTGTATAGAAACTTGAAATTGAACACATGTAAGTAAAGTACAACGCGACAATGCGTGCAATGTATATAGAAACTTGAAATTGAACACATGTAAGTAAAGCACAACGCGACAACGTGTGCAATGTGTATAGAAACTTGAAATTGAACACATGTAAGTAAAGCACAATGCGACAACGCGTGCAATGTGTATAGAAACTTGAAATTGAACACATGTAAGTAAAGCACAACACGACAACGCGTGCAATGTGTATAGAAACTTGAAATTGAACATATGTAAGTAAAGCATGCAGTAACACATGCAATGTGTATAGAAACTTGAAATT
The DNA here is from genome assembly GCA_030407325.1 of Camellia japonica. Lineage (NCBI taxonomy): Eukaryota > Viridiplantae > Streptophyta > Magnoliopsida > Ericales > Theaceae > Camellia > Camellia japonica. Next base: position 66,162,249 of record JAPPVO010000017.1, read on the forward strand.
GAACACATGTAAGTAAAGCACAACGCGACAACGCGTGCAATGTGTATAGAAACTTGAAATTGAACACATGTAAGTAAAGCATGCAGTAACACATGCAATGTGTATAGAAACTTGAAATTGAACACATGTAAGTAAAGCACAACGTGACAACGCGTGCAATGTGTATAGAAACTTGAAATTGAACACATGTAAGTAAAGCATGCAGTAACACATGCAATGTGTATAGTAGGAATTGAACAACTTATGATAAGGAAGTACACAACGATGTGTGACAAGGAAATACGTGACAATGCATGATAGAGAAAATGCATGACAATGCATAATAGGGATAAGGAAATGCATGACAATGCATGTAAGGTGCGCATGACGATGCGTGATAAGGAGGATGCATGACAATGCATGATGGAGAGAAAACGCATGACAATGCATTTTAGAGATAAGGAAATGCATGACAATGCATGTAAGGTGCACACGACGATGCGTGATAAGGAGGATGCATGACAATGCATGATGGAGAGAAAACGCATGACAATGCATTTTAGAGATAAGGAAATGCATGACAATGCATGTAAGGTGCACACGACGATGCGTGATAAGGAGGATGCATGACAATGCATGATGGAGAGAAAACGCATGACAATGCATTTTAGAGATATGGAAATGCATGACAATGCATGTAAGGTGGATGGGTGTTCATTGTAACAGACGAATGCAAATTTGACACCTAACATAAGAGAAAGATGCTTAATAAAGACATCTTAAAAGGAGACCTCCGGTTTACCTCCCGGAGGGTTTGGGATGTGTCAGAAGGATACACCTCGTACGCATTGATGGGTGTAAACCACCGTATATTGAGGACGTGATTGCCGAGCTCCCACGGGGGCATCTCGAATCAAGTTTTGAGCATTCCACAGGATTGCTGGGACCCGGGAACAGATTCCAATATCAAATAGGCCAGGAAAGCTGGAAAAGACTTGCTGGTCACCAGGGACAACCGCCGGCCATTACCAGCCATCTGTATCAACTGCCGGCCATCTACAGCATGCTGCCGGCCACCGATGTGCCCCTGCCGGCCATCGGTGGCAGATTCGGGCAAAAGGGGCCTTTAGGCCGTGGGTCTTTAAATAGGCTCAAAACCAACCCATTTCTTCACAAACCCTTCCATAGAAATCACTTTTCTTCCTTCCTAGGTGTGCCTTCTCTCTAGATTCGCGCATTCTACGCGTTTCCCAACACCCTATTCAACCTTGCATCACTAAGGATTCTTGGTTGTCTTCGATTTGAACCGATCAGAAATTGCATCTGAGGCTTCTTTCATCATTTCCCGCATTCAAGGATCATTTCCCCGATCTTCTCTTGAGGTTAGTTCACTTTCTCGGGTTTTTCAACTTTTCTTGAATTTCTCTCTCTTAGGGTTTGAATTTATTCTAAATTTCATCATTTTACTCATTTTCGCACCATTCTTTTGCATCCATCTCAGATGGCTGACGATGTGCCTCATGACGAGGGTTTCCCCGCACTCCCTCCAGTAGAGTTGGCGACAGAGTTTGCGGCCGAGCCAGAGGTTGAGCCTCAGCCATTACCATTGGACGTACGTCCCTTCGACCCCGGTGTACCATCCGGAGACTCATATCATTCCAGTGGTGGGAGGCATCCATACCTTTACCGATTTTGATGAGGATGTACCAGACGACCTCTTATTGAGAAAGCCGATGTCTCACTTGTCAGCCATTGCCGTAGAGGTACCACCTTGTCCTGTGTAGTATTACTTTCGAATACCTACATTTCTTGCGCTGTTTCGATCTGATTGCATCGCATGCTTTAATCTGACTGCATTTCATACATTGCTACCCTGTATACACTGCACATAATCGCAGCTCATGCGTCACCATTCTGAATTTGAATGCATCTTTGACACAATCACTGCCCTGGATGCAACTGTATTTTCAATACATCACTAATCTGATCTGAACTGCATTTTCAAAACACTGCTGATCTGATTTGAACTGTACTGGTTTGGTTTGAACTGTATCTTCAATACACTACTCATTTAATTTGAAACTGTATTTTACAGGAGGGATCCCGCTCCTTTCGAGGCTACGGCGCTACAACCGCTCGCGACTGGTACGATGTGCTCCCCACGGGGGTCCGCCGGATTGTCAATGAGACCGGCTTTGGGATATTTTGCTGCGGGCTGACGCGAGTTACAACGAGTCGCCCTCTCCTAGGGCTCTTGTGGAGAGGTGGTGGGACACCACCAATTCCTTTCACTTTTCCATAGCAGGGAGATGACCATGACTCCTTTTGATTTTGCTATGATCACCGGTCTGGGAGTGGGAGGTGATCCGATTCCCCTAGATCCCGACATGGGGGAGTGGGTGGCTGCGTGGGATGTGTTGCTTGGAGCACGTCCACCCCTTGCTCGAGCGGGTATGGTCAGATACTCTTGGTTCGAGGAGCAGTTCCGCGAGGAGGATCCTCAGACCGATGAGGGAGTGGAGCAGTATGCCAGGGGTTCCTCCTGTTCCTTTTGGTACCACCTTGTTTTTGAACAGGTGGAATACCGTGGTTTGTACTTCTTGAGCGCCTTGGTGGTGCTTCCGCGAGTCCGCTCCTACAATTGGGGCGCAGCCGCCTCACCACTCTTTATGGATACATGAGCTCCTCTTCTCGGATGTACGGGAGATTGATTGGAGGCTTCTGGCGAGCTTGAGAGGTACGCAACCTAGTTTTCCTTTTCATTACTCTGCTTAGCATTTGTAGGTTTGCTTTGTTCAACATTTATACTCTCCGTATTCACTGTCATCCTGTATGCTTTCTGCTTTGCATTTTCTGTACACCATACATACTGCACACTGCACACCATACACTGCACACACAGGATCTGCACACTGCTCATGGTACACTATATGCACAGGATCTAATGTCCGCCTTTCTAGGCCTGCATCTGTTATGTACTGCACTGCCTTCTGCATTCTACTTTCTACATTGTTCATACGCTGTACTGATCACATCCATTCAACAGCTTTGGGTATATGCATACTTCCCGGCGCTTGCTCCAGATCTAGTGGAGGAGATTGCAGTGATGGTCCCATTTTCTAATGTATATGACGGTCCGCTCCGTCGTAGGACCCGGGAGGGCTTCATGTTCTTCCGCCAGTATTTTGAAACAGTCGCGGTGCGTGAGGTAAGTCTGCAATAAGATTTTTCGATTAACCCAATGCACCTGCCTTAGTCATTTGACGACTGATCATCTCGTTGGTTCTCTTTCTCAGATTACATGGCGACCATGGAGGTGATTCCGTCAGGACTCCAGGATCAGTATCACACTGCCTAGATTATGTCTCAGTACCGTGTCCTCTTCGAGGGGCCGATCTGTCGGCCTGGTTTCTGAGTGAGGGCTTCGTGCGTCAGACTTTGGGGTTACCTGTCCCATTTGTCCCGATGGTGCCTCCACCATCGATGAGGGAGACACACATGTTATCCTCCGACCAGGTGATCCAGTTCATGGTAAGACTGGAGACAGATTACTTTTGTGCTGAGGGCGACTACGCGACCTTCATTCTGACACATCTGATGCCGCCTTTGACTGGTGTCAGAGGAGGAGAGAGAGTGAGGCTCCAGCTATTAAAGGTAGGCGGAGCGACCAGGTCTCGTAGGAGGAGAGGTCCTGAGGAGAGACAGGGGTCTGGATGGCCAGTATTGCCTGCTACTATGACACTTCGAGGCGAGCGGAGAGATTTATCAGGTTCCCTTTGCTCCTCCTGCGTCACGTCAGCGAGCTGTCGGAGGTTATGGCTCGACTCTCGGTATATACTACACTGTCATCCCTTGTACTGTCATTTGATTTCCCTTGATATTACACAGAGTACTAATGATTTCAACCATTTTTGTAGGCTCCCATTGAGTACACACTCGTCCGTCTCTGGCGATGACGGGTTCAGCGATAGGGATGCTGCAGACGAGCATGGACCTACTCAGTATTTACAATATTCCGGTAAGTTCATTCAAACTGCTTTGATTTGAAGTCTTTTCTTAACACACCATCATTTGTACAGCTTGCACACTGCCTTCATCTGATATATTGTTCCCATACACACACTCTCAGTATGCATTCACTGCAAATCATTCACCATTCACAGTACAACACTTTGCTACATTTGATATACCTTGGTTACTAATGCATTTTGGGTGGCTTGTCCCTCTTTCAGATTCCTTTCTTGCCGCCAGGCCCATTGGGTGTTCTAGCAGGAGCAGGGACGGGCCCTTCAGTACCTCCTCGTGCAGCAGGGAGCAGGACGACGGGACTAGTTCACAGGGACCTGTCTCTGATGATGATGAGTCTGACGAGGAGGCGATGAGTCCGCAGTCAGAGTCAGAGTCAAATGCTGATGGTGGAGATCCTAGACCTTCGTCCAGGAAGAGGACCAGGACGGATTCCCGCACTTGAGACCACCGACACTGATCCAGACATTTTGCTACTCTAGATGCTGATCCTCCTTTTTTTTGTTTTATTTTCCTTTTTACTAGTAGTTTTGCACGTTGTACCGCGTTAGGCGGGTTTGTTTCAAAACTAAACTCTTTTGTAAAAAGAATTATGATGGAATGAAAACAGCTTTTTGTTGGAAAAGTGTTTTGTTTGTACATTCTATGGATCGCATCACATTGCATACTTTACACAACAATGTAAATGAAATCGAAATCTTGTTTTAAAAACCAAACGCTCAAATTGCACTAATCAGGTAGTGAACCGACTAATAGCAAAACAACTCGATAAACAAAGCAAAGCTTAACAAATTTACAACTCGATGAGCAAATCGCAACAACTCGATGAATGACAGGAAGATAATTACAACCTGACACAGAAAAGGAGAATAATACATTTTAAACAAGACACGACGACAAAGTCCAACAGGACAAAACAAGACCTTAAAAGACACAAAGAACAGGACTCCACTGCAATGGACAACTGGGTCTTTAGTGAAAGAGCTAATAAGCAAGAGGGGAGTATTGCCGGCTACCAATGGAGGCCTGCCGGCCATCAGTGTGCCACTGTCGGCCACTGATGAGCCACTGCCGGCCATCGATGGCAGATTCTCCAAAATGATGACATCCTCTCCACTCACTACCTTAATTCTATATGAGTCCCAGCTTCGGAATTCTTTCATTTCAACTCAAATTTGCACCAAATGGAAGTGTTCCTTGCTCAAAACCTCACAAATTGGATCGCTTCTCTAGATGGCTCGGAAAAGTTGAACTTCCGGGGCTTCGGCTTGAATGCACTATTCATGCTGGGCCGTACTCCGCTGCATCTTCCTTTCCTCCATGCCGCGGCAAGGTTTTGGAATCCGATAACACACGTCTTTAGCTTCAGCGGGCAAGAGATATGTCCCACATTTGAGGATTTCCAAGCTTTGATGGAGTCCGAGCTCAACGAGGAAATCTTGCCTCAACTCCGATTCGGCCACGTCCAAGCCCTAGGACGAATGTGTGGCCTCACTTCACATGATGCTCGATCATTGATTCATGACGGGAAGCTGGACATCCCAAGCTTGGTTTGCCGATTTTCTGATGCTGGGGATCGCGGCGACCATCATTGGCAGGGCTATCGGCGACACACGCTTTGCCTATGCTTGCTATCTCATTTCTTACTTGCCCCGGGCTCTGGTGGATTCAGTGTTCAATTGATCGAGGTCGCCCAAGGCTTGAAGGAGGGCAAGAGCTGTATTGCCATGACATTGGCGGAGACATTGATGGGCTTAGACGCTTTTCATCGCCGGGAGACGGCTAGGCTTGCAGGGAGCCCACTACTATTGCAGGTAATGCTTCCTACTCCAATCTCACATGTGTATTGCTCATATCACTCGGCCCTCAGGCTCAGTTTTTCTCACAAAACCCTTTTCCTTACTTTTCTCTCATCGTACATCTCTCTATTCTTTATTCTCTCATTTTTCAATCCCTCCCCAGGTATGGTTGATGGACAAGTTACAGATTGTGGAGTCTTTCCCCGCATATTCAGCTCGCGGCTATTTCTTCAGGCAACGCCTAGTCGATGCCCTTGATGAAGGTTGGTGGTTTGACTGGATGTGCAGCTTGTCCGCAGACCGCATTGCTTGGTAGTGCCCTTGGCTCAATCTACCAGAAATGAGTTACAACATGACCCATCAACCCGGGATTCAATTGATTGGCATGACACACTATGTTTTCTATTTTCCGTTCCGGTTCCAGCGCCAGTTCGGACATGATCAGACTTGCCCGCCAGAGGGGATAGAGTACCCGGCTGCATTCCTGATTTGAGGCGCACAGCTTGCCTAGTATGCCACAGCATGGAGGACTAAAGAGCTCCTGGCCCCCGCTCCCACTTTCAGTTGCATTTTGTCTGATGAGTGCTTGGATTGGCTTAATGAAGAGGCACAGGTTGGGCCCACTTTGGCATCAGAGGCTTCGACCAGCTCTGGGAGGGGGCGCAGGAACACCTGACTTATCTATGCCCCGTGTTTATTGCTTTATTAGTACTTTCAAGTTTTCCTTATGAATGTAATAAAAAGCAACTTCAATTTGTATGCAAGAGCAAGAGAACTCTGTGTTGAAATCAATGAAATTGAAGGTTGTGGTATTGAAAATTTCCCGTTTTGGTCAAGAAATGGTCTTAGTTGTAAAAAGATTAATTTGATTAAAGTCAACTTTTATTAAAAATTTTCAAAACCATTTTCGATATGGATCAGAACTGGACACGCCTGAGATTTGTCACTGAGATGCACAACATCGGATTCCAGCAACTGGAAGGTTGCCCCTAGTCTGAATAGCACCGCAGCACTGCACAGCAACGGAAAGTTGCCCCTAGTTTGAAACGCACTGCACCGGAGATCATAACCGAACTCTTGAATGCTGAATAGACAAAGATGACCGAGATGATCAAATGGACAAAGTTGATCGGGGAAACGTTTATGGCTGAACTCCAGGATGAAGTTGCCTACGTATCCCAAAGATGGGAATCAAACCTTACGTAGTTCAGGCTTGAGTTCACTCGAGTATTTTCACTCTCCTTTTACGCTCTAACTTTTGCCAAGGCCTCCCTTTGCGGGTTTTCAACCTTGCGAGCTCAGTTTTTATATTTTCCAATTTTCTATGCTCTAACTTTTGCCTAGGTCGCCCTTTCGGGTTTTCGGCCTAGCGAGCCTCTCAGGGGTAATATTTCTTTAACTTGTCCATGTTGATCGATTGCGAGAACTCTAGGCCATCTAGGTCCATCAGAACGACAGCTCCACCCGACCAAATAGCTTTGATGATATAGGGACCAGTCCAATTGGGTCTGAACTTGCCCCTTGGGTCGTGGATGGGAGCTCGGTTGTCCTTGAGTACCAAATCTCATTCCTTTAAATTCCTGGACTTAACTTTCTTGTTAAAAGCCCTGGCAATTCTGCGCTGATAACCTTGAACATGGTACAGTGCTTTCAGTCTGCGCTCGTCAAAGAGCATGAGTTCTTCAAATCTGCTCTGCTGCCAATCTGCTTCGGCTATCTGGCACTCAGCCAATACTCGCAAAGACGGAACCTCAATTTCGATAGGTAGAACGGCCTCCATCCCATAGACTAATGAATACGGAGTCGCTCCAGTAGAAGTTCTAATCGAAGTCCGATAGCCCCACAGAGCAAACGACAACTTATCCGGCCAGTCCCGATAGGTTTCCACCATCTTCTGCAGTATGTGCTTGATATTCTTGTTGGCGGCCTCAACCGCTCCATTGGTTTGCGGCCGGTATGTAGATGACTTATGAAAAGCCACGTTGTATTTCTCCAACAAGTCAATCACTTCTTTCTTGAAGTGGGAACCATTATCCGAAATGATCTCATTTGGGATCCCATAACGACAGATGATGTTGTTTCTGATAAACTTCGCGACATGTGAAGCCTTCAACACCGCATAAGATTGGGCCTCGACCCACTTTGTAAAATAATCTATCGTGACCAAGATGAACTCATGCCCATTCGACCCCTTCGGAGTGACAGCCCCGATCACATCAATTCCCCAAACTGAAAATGGCCATGGCGAAGTCATGTTGTACAGTTTCGACGGTGGGATGTTCATGCGATTTGCATGGTTTTGACATTTGTGGCATCGCCGAACAAAGCCGATACAATCCTCCTCCATGGTGGACCAATAGTAACCCTGTTTGAGGATCTTCCGAGCCAACATTACTCCATTCATATGTGCACCACATTCTCCTCCATGGATGGCCTCCATCAGGCGCTTCGACTCTTCAGTTTCTACACACAACTTATGCATTCCCAGATGACCTCTCTTATACAGTTTACCCCCGCAGATGATGAACTGAACAGCCATTCTTCTGATTGCCCTTTTATCCTTGGCATTTGCCCCTGGTGGATACTCCTCTTTCTCCAAGAAATTCCAAATATCGTAATACCAAGGGCTTTCGTCCTGAGCTTCATCTATAGCAGCAATCGACTCGTAGGCTGGCGCAAATTTCTAGTCAATGATGACTGGACGCATCCGGACTCCGAACGGGATGTCTATCATGGAAGATAGAGTTGCTAGTGAATCTGCGAATTTGTTGTTCTCTCTTGCTAGATGAGCAAAGTTTAGCTTCTCAAACTGAGGAATTAACAAATCCAAGGTTTGGTGGTACATTATCATCTTTTCTTCTTTGACTTGCCAGTCTCCTTTCGCTTGAGAGACAACGAGGTTCGAGTCCCTGATGACGTCCAACTGTTTTGCCCCTAGTTCCAGGGCTGCTTCTAGACCGGCAATGCATGCCTCATATTCTGCTTCGTTGTTCGAGACTTTGAACTGGAGTTTGAATGCTAGAGGGATATGGGAATTGTTGGGTGATATCAGCAACACTCCTATCCTATACCCGTACTGGTTTGACGCTCCGTCAAAGTACATCTTCCAAGTTTCATCTTCGATGTGCAAAATGGCCTCATCTGAAAATAAGTACTCAACTGCTTCACCCCTTTCTATTGGATGATCGGCTAAGAATTCTGCTACTGTTCTCCCCTTGACTGACTTGCGTGTCACATATTTCAGATCAAATTCGAAAAGCAACAGCAACCAACGAGCTAGCCTACCCGTAAGTGCCGGTTTCTCGAAAAGATATTTGATGGGATCCAGTCGTGAAACCAACATTACAGAGTGAGCTAACAGGTAGTGCCGCAGCTTCCTGGTAGCCCATACCAAAACTAAGCAAGCCTTCTCCAACGGTGTGTAGCGAGTTTCATATTCAAGCATCTTCTTGCTTAGATAGTAAATGGCTCTCTCCACCTTGTCCTCTGACTCCTACGCGAGCATGCAACCCATTGTAGTTTCAGTCACTGAAAGGTACAATATCAACGGTCTCCCTGGTTCTGGTGGTGACAACACGGGTGGGTTCTGTAAGTATTTCTTGATCTGTTCAAAAGCAGCTTGGCACCGGCCGTCCCATTGGAATTTCTTTCCTTTTTTCAAGAGACCAAAAAGTGGTTCATAAGTCAAGGTTAATTTTGAGATAAACCGTCTTATGAATTGCACTTTACCCAGAAAGCCTCGCACCTCTTTTTCAGTCATTGGTGGTGGCATTTCTAAGATGGCCTTAATTTTGGAAGGGTTGACTTCGATGCCCCTTTGTGTAATCAGAAACCCCAGCATTTTTCCCGCTGTAACACCGAACGTACACTTCTGAGGGTTCAGTCGCAACCGGAATTCTTTGATCCTTTGGAAAAACTTTTGCAAGGCGGTGTAGTGGCCCTCTCTTTCTTTGGACTTGACAATCATGTCGTCCACGTACACCTCAACCTCTTTGTGGATCATGTCATGCAATATCGTAGTCACGGCCCGTTGATATGTAGCTCCAGCATTCTTTAACCCAAATGGCATCACTCTGTAGCAATAGGTCCCCCACGGGGTGGTGAAGGCGGTCTTTTCCCGGTCTTTGGGTGCCATCACTATCTGATTGTAGCCTGAGAAGCCATCCATAAACGAAAGCAAAGCATGCCCCGCTGTGAAATCCACCAACTCATCAATATGTGGCAAGGGAAAGTCGTCCTTCGGACTAGCTCTGTTCAAATCCCTGAAATCTATGCATACTCGGATTCTGCCATCTTTCTTCGGCACTAGAACAATGTTGGCCAACCAAGTCGGGTATTCAGATACCAGCAGGAAGCCTGCGTCGATTGCTTGGGACCCTTCCTTAATCTTGATGGCCCAGTCAGGGGGGATCCTTCTGAGTTTCTGTTTGACAGGTCGGGCCTCAGGGTCATGAGGGATCCGGTGCTGTACAATCTCAGGATCGATCCCAGGCATGTCTTCGTAGGACCACGCGAAAACATCTTTGAAATCTTTTAATAAAGCGACTAAGCGCTCGCGTTCCTCCGAAGACAACGTGGACCCGATCTGGACCAGCCGCGGGTCCTTCTCAATACCAACATTCACAGTAGTGATTTCATCAACTAAAGGTTTAACAAATCTCTCTTGCTCTTGATCAATTAATCGTTGTAAAACCGGAGGAATTTCTTCCTCGTCGTTTTTGTCAAAATTTTGAAAGTCCTTATTCAAGCAATAAATCAAAGGCACAGAAAAGTACTCAGAAACCACATCCGCATCATTCTCATTATGTACTTCCAAACCATCCGATTCTTCTGTTACAATAGACTCGAAAGAGAAAGAAAAAGACGACCTGGACAGGACTGTGGCATCCGGGTTATCACCCCCAGGAATACCGGACTCAGACTCAGTCGAGCTGGAACCTGATTCCGACTCACAAGACTCGGTGGAATCAGATTTCGGCTCACTACCTGACCCGGTGCTGCTTGACAAAAATCCCTCTTCGTACTGCCAAACGAGAGAGGGTGCGATGGATGCATTCAAAATATTTGCTGGTAGGCCCGCAGCCGTTTCATTCCCGATCATGGACACCAAGGAGTAATCCCCCAAGCACTTCTGTTCGATCGGAGGATCTGAAAGTAGACATGCCAGTGCTACCCCCATTTCAATCTCAACGTCCTCAGACTCCATTTCCTTGCTATGCTCAGCCTCAACTGTCGGGTCTGTCTGCTCTTCGGTAACATCATCCCCAGATAATTGTAGGTCAAAGAAAATCTCGAACTTCGGCACGCGCTTCCTTTCCGCGTTCAGCCATGGCTCTAGAAAGCCACAGAATGGAAAATCCTCCCCCTCCCGGACGAAGCATCCGTTTAGGGTACCCCGGATGGGCCGATGCATCAACTCAAAAGGTTTCCCCATTTGTTTCGCTCTGGCTCTTCCGACCATTTCCCTTCATTTCCTTACCCAATCCTCCTTGGTGGGCAGATAACCCAAGCCAAAGGTGTGTGGGTAGTGTGGCACCTCGGCCAATGTTACAACGCCCTTCCGGCCACTCTTTCCCAATCCCAACCCGGGGATGTGTTGGAGCTTATTCATGAGATATACTGCTTGAGCACTGACATATATCCCCTCGTTAGCAGCCATGATGTTCTGTACAACCCGAGCCTCAGCCAGGGAAAAACCTGATATGAACACATCCTCCACACCATGCTCAATTTCTAGAACGGGCGTAGATACCTCCGGTGGTGGATGAATCGATGAATTTCCAAAAACAATGGCTACCCCCTTCCCATAGGGGTATTTCACCATTTGATGCAAGGTGGACGACACCGCCTTTACCTGATGCAGCCACGGCCGCCCCAAAAGCAGGTTGAAAGTTGCAGGAACCTCCAAGACATGGAAGTCTATCTCATGCTGTCCCGGCCCAACTTTAGTCTGGATTTTCACCGTCCCCATGACTTCTCTACTCATGTTGTCATATGCCCGAATTACCTAGGCTGTTGGTACAAAATCCGCAGTTTTCAAACCAATCGCATACGCTGTCCTTGCCGGGCAGACGTTGATGGCGGATCCGGTATCAACAAGAACCACCGGTATCCATGTATTCCTACACTCCACAGAGATGTAGAGTGGTTTGTTATGGTTTGCCCCCTCAGGTGGCAGTTCCTTGTCGGAAAAAGTCAGCATCGGGGTAGCCCCTCCTGGAAAGACTAATCCTACCAACTGTTCTGGCGTGGTTTCTATCGAAAGCTTTGCCTTGTCCATGGCTGATAAGACAGCCTGTCTATGCACTCGTGATGCCATAAGCAGTCCCCAGATGGAGATGTCTGCTTGTATCTTTTTTAACTGTTTGAGCACAGCCTCCTCTTCAAGTTGTTTCTCCTTTTGCTTCTCAGCCTCCCTATCTTTCCCGAAGCCTCTAGTTGATCTAGGTGCGGGGGTTTGAAGTACCGCCGCGCTCCGTGTCATATGGTCGACTTCTCCAAAGTACTAGGTGTCATCGGGTTGGTTGTCCCCCAATCTTCGTCTGTATGGGCAGACATAAATCCTCATCCTCCCACCACATTCCATCAGTAGCGACAGAACCTGTCCACCTGGTACCTAACAGTCCACCCTGTCTCGCTGTTACTCGTCGGTACCTCCATCCATATGCTCGCAGCATTTTCTGTTTCTGTGCTTATAGTAGTTTCAGTCCCCACATGGGCCTTTGCCTTCCTAATTCTCTCGGAATCTTCAAATCTTTCCTGTTCCGACTGTATCAACACAGTTGGTTGCTCAATAATTCCTGCATTCAAAATGCTCCAATCCTAAGCGAAACTCTTGACACCGGCGCTCTCCGGCAATGTACTCTGTTCTCCGACCCTCCGGCCGTCACTGACATTCTTGCCCCCGCCGGGCCCTGTTCTGGTTGGAACTCTTCCACCACATCCGGTTGATCATCCAACCATCCGGTAGCCTCTGCCGATTCCTTATAATCAAACCAGTTGACTGCTGCGTCCGTTGGATCTTGGTCATTGTAAAACTGGAGATTGGCGAGGGCTTCTTCCATAGCCGTCAAATCATCCGTCTTCTGTCCCAAACTATCCCCTTGGATCGCACACAGCTTTGCCTCTGTCGGCAATTCCACATCTAGCCCATTCTGGCCTATTGACGAAACGTAGTCGCTCGGACTATATATTTTCTCAAAAAAATCCCAAACTTCTCAAACTCTGGCTCAACAACCCTCTTTTCCTCTGAAATCTCCTCCATTCTATCCTTGACTATCACCACCACTGGCTTAGGTTGGGTTATGGAGATGTCCATCATGCACAAGTCGGTGCAATCAGGAAGGAGTACCTCCGGTTTAGGTAGGTGAGAAGGAGTGATATAGATACTAGGATAGTAAGACAAGACCCCAATTTTGATGAAGTTGATTCTTTTGGGAGGTGGAGCTTGGTTATGTGTAGGGAGAGGGTTTGTCGTAACATTGGGTTTCTCGGGAGGCAGAATCACCCCATTATCGATGAGATCTTGAATCTCATGACGTAATCGGTAGCACAGATCGGTGTCATCGTCTGCATGACCGTGATTGGGATATGCACAATATTTGGTTGGGTTGTGGGTAGGGGAAAGTTTTTCCGGTAATGGTGTCGCGGCTCTAGGGGCTTCAAGTGCCTTTTTTGATTAAAACCCCCAGAGCTTTGGATAGGGGATGTACAGTGGAGCGAAGGTTCTTGTGTCTTGTGTTTTTGGGTGGGTATTTGGCTGTTTGGGTATGGCTTCCGGACGCGCCGGAGAATGGCGTAGCCGCCATGGTTCTTGGAGGGGGGTTGGTGGTGACCATGCCCACTTCGGAGGCTCTTGTAGTTGTAGCGCCGCTTGGGCCCGCATTGCTGCCATGATTGAAAGTTCTTCGGGGTTGCTCCCAGTCATTATCAATTAAGCCTTGCTTCAAGGCATCTTCAATATGTACCCCCATTTCATGTAGATCAGAAAAGGTAGGGAAGGGGAGTACAATCATCTTCTGCATCAACTTTGGCTGAAGATTGCGCACAATCATCCGAATCTGATCCTTGTCTGTGGGCCTTATGGTCATCATCGAAGCCTTGGCCCTCCATCTAGTCACGAATTCCGAGAAGCTCTCTTTAGGCTCTTGCCTTGTTGTCTCGAGATCACGGGTCGTAATCTCGATTTGTGTATTGTATGAGTATTGCGCAATGAAGGCCTCAGCCATCTCGTCCCAATTTCTCTTGACGTCATCTTCTAATTTGGCATACCATATGGCCGCCACCCCCCGAGGGTCCGGCCGAACAGAGACAGCTTCTGTAGTCTGGTGAGGCCCATCGGCCTTAAAATATCCGAGAACAACTCATAGGTGCACCATGGGGTCGCCCAACCTATCAAATCGGTCGATATGAGGCATTTTGAATCTGTCAGGCAGCGTCACAGCTGCATCGGTATATCCCTCTTCAATGTCAGGGATGGTCTTGACTCCCTGGGACCTCTTGAACAGCTTTTCAAGCTTGCTCAACTTCAGTGCTGTGGGATCTGTCTCGAACTCAAAGGGAGAGTCCGGTAGGTTGGCGGGTGTTTTGGATAACTGGGGTTGGATTTGGGGTAGGACCGGGGGTGGAGGGGGTCCTGTGGGAGTGCCTGTATCATTCTGAACATTAGCTGTCTCCCCGAGGGTTGGAACTCCTGGCGGGGGAGGAGCTTGCTGCGAAGCAGATGCTCCGGTTTGCTGCTGTAGCCTTAATTAACTCTGCTTGTTCATTCACAACCGTGGCCTGCTGCTTGGCGAACTCTGCCTGTCGGACAGCATCCTGCTGCATCATTTTCATACTCTCTTGGAGTTGGCACACCATCTCCTCTAAGCTGGCCATACTGTTCTGATCTGATTGAATTACCGGTATATATTCCCTCTCTGTGGGAGAAACAGAACCCTGGTCCCTACTGTACTCAGGTGGGGTAGATAAGGCCCTCTGAACTGACTGCTGAACTGATGTTTTCTGCCTAACTGCCCTCCGTCTAGTAACCGGGGGTAGAGAGTGGTACACTGGTTGTCCGTCTACCAGATCCTCAGATCGATGGAGTCGACGACCTCTAGTCCAGATTGCTTGGGGAATATCTGCTGGGTTAGAAGCAATCGTGCTCAACTACCCTAGCAAAAAGATAAAATAAAGCAATAATAAGGAAATAAAACAACCAGATAAACGGACAGTATAACGGCGTAAAAAAACACACAACACACAGTTGGGTATCACAACACCCTGTTGATAAGCTGGATACACCATTCCTCAAACAGTGGTCACTATCCCCGAATCGTTGTCCCCCAAAGCTGAATCGGATACCCGCAGATTCTCAAAAACACTGATACTAGTGCCCTCAGGCCTGACACTCAAACTTTGTAAACTGATACGCGCATTCCCTGTAGAGATACACTCCAAGAGCACATAGCAAGTAAATGAGAGCCAAAACACCCCTATGTTGGGATAGGGTTTCCCTGTCCTATTTTGTCAGGAGCTAGGGTTTCACTACGCACGCAGCGGTTTCAAACAACCTATGATCGGGTGAGCAACCTGTCCTAGTTTGGAATGGTCACTATAGATTCTGACTATGTACTAGGTCAAATGGTCAAAAAGGGTGCCCCGGTAAAACTGGGGTTTGTGTTCCCGTCGTGGCAGAGCTCGCAACCGGTCAGCCTTATGGCACGCTTCTCGAAGCGAGCCTCCGGTAAACCGTTCAGGAATAGCATACGGCAAACACGGTGTCCTAGGCGCACCAATGCACATGCAATGCAAAGAAACACATGAGTGTAGTCAAAACCAGATATCATGAGTTCGAGTCAAGTTCTCTAAATCCCCAGCAGAGTCGCCAGAAACTGTAGATGCGCCCTTGGGCCTCAGGCTACAGTTCGGACTCGATTTGTCACGGTTCTTAATCTGAACCAAAGAGTCCAAATCCGGCAAATCATTTTGAGAAACAGATTTTTGAAAGAAGTGCCAAAATGGACTGCTTTGCCAGATACAGAGTCACCACCTAAATATTTTTTTATGGGGGGAATTTAGGAAACCCTGACTCGGTGCCAAAGGCCACGTGTCTGTCATCACCAAAGTTGCCTCGGCTCAAGAACTTGGGTACGATTGGGGAAGGTCAGCTATGAGCACCCCCTCTCGCCCGATCTGAAGATCGGCCTCTACTAACCATGATATCCGATTTTGAAAACGTTATGTGTTCTTATATTCCAGTTAATTAGCTAGAATTACTATGTGATGCGCACAACACAAAAGTATAGACTAGATCGCCTAATTGGAACACAAAGTCATTGCATATCCGTTTGTTTGGAAAACGCTTTGAGATTTGCTACTCGCAAGTAGGCTAAAACACGGATTTCAATGAGTTGTTCCAACTCAAACAATCCAACCTTCACCCACAGGCATTCAACCAGTTATATCACATAAGCAACTAGCCACATGGTAAGCATGCTGTTATGTTAACATTCACACTCATGCGAGATGCTAAAACATAAAATACTTACAGTGTACTCCAAGCCAAAACAATAAACCTGTTAGCAATCATGCATGATCCAAGTCCATGTTTAAATGCCTAATGCAACGCATACGGAATGCCACTAGAGTACGCTTGGCAAATCTAAGGATGACATGTGAAAATGCACAAGTAGCGTGTATTCAAGTTAGATTTGAAATACTTATGCAGTTAGTATGATGCGCCGAGCCTGGTGCATGCAATACTGATGAATGATGCACGCATGCATAGCATAAAGTATGCTAAAGTAGACATGTCCTAATACTAACCATCAAAGCAGGTAAGTAAAAGGGAGAAAGAAGTGGGGGTTGGAAGACATGCACACACACGCCCACACTTATTACAAATTTTCCCTCGCTCGGAGGGACCGAATAAATAATACAGGCCACCTAATTAACTAACTCACGAGCTAATTAATTATTACAGAACCGAATTGAATAACTAGCTACAACTAATTATTACACAACTTAATTAATTAACAAATTAATTAACTGATTAATGAATGATAACAAGCAAGTAGGGAAAGCAGTAAACGGTGCTATTCCAGCTCTGTTTGAAGAAGGGAGGCATGCATGCTCGCTTCGGTTCTTCGCCTCAAAATGCCTTCTGGTTGCTCTTTAGAGGTTCTGTTTGCAGGGTGTCTTTCAGTGCTTGTTGCTGAAACTTACCAAAACACTGCAGGGGAAGTCACCAGTGGCCTGCCGGCCATGGAGGGAGATCTGCCGTCCAAGGGTGGCACACTGCCGGCCAAGAGCGAGAGCCTGCCGGCCATCAATGGTACACTGCCGGCCACTGGTGTGCTGTGACACCAAACTGCAACGAAGCACAAAATAGAGAAAATGGAGGGTTTCCCAAGGACATGTACACACCATGGCACTCCAAATCACCTCAAAACATCTAGGGAGAGGCCAAGTCAGATCCACGACCATCAATCACACATGCCGATGCATGATGGCCAAAGATCCAACTTGTGCAAATCAATATGAAAATGGATGCACAAATAAAGCAAGTAAAGCCTAGAACTCTATCATGAATCATCAAGAGCTTTAGCGACCGAGAATGGAGACGCGTTCCATCACTTGAACTATGAAACGCCCCTCATTCCTCTTGCTTGGATTAACACTTAATCCAAACAATGCAACACATAAGCATGACAAACATGCAATATGACTTAAGTGTGTAAACATGCAACTAACTCAAGCATACAATAAGCATATGAGCATGATGTGAGGCAACAACCTTGGACAACATGACGAAATGCAACATGAAAATGTGAACATGCAAGGCATGCGAAGCTAAACAAGTATGCGACAACATACGAAATGAAACAAGCATGCGACAACATGGTAAGATGGGCTTACACCAAAGATGGACGGCTCTCAACTAGGTCCAAATTAGTAGCCAAAGTGATGGATTAAGTCACAAAACACACTCAAGCATGCAAAATGCGAGAGGTTTATCGAAGAGGCTTAAAAGGGCCACTCTCAAGAGTACCTAAGAAGTGACAAATGTGCAAGTGTAACAATAGTATATGCACTGAAATGAGATGATAAATGATGCCAAATCATTTAAAAAAGCACAAGTAAAGCATGCGAAGATCCTAAGTCGTGAAAGCTAGCAAAGAGCAATACAAAGGAGGCATGCAATACATGGCATGAACGCATAAACTAAGCATGGACAGAGCTTAATTAAGCCTAAACAAGGACTTAAACATGCTGGAATGAAGGCTCAAACACCTAGACAAGCAAGCATACAAGCTAAGCCTTAAACTAGGCAATAATGCGTGACATTCAAAGACACTTGAAGCATGAATGAAGTGGGAATGTGGCAATGGCACATGCTCTGAAATGAAGTATTAAGTGATGCCAAATCACCTAAATATCTTGAAGATAGCATGCATGAATCACCGAAACACGAAGCTTGCAAGGCAAATTACACTACAGCTATACAAAGCATGCACTATTTGACTATGAAGCTCAAAGACAGAGCCAAGGCAGTCCCGAAACATGAACATTTCTAGTTCAAAGCATGGCCAAAAGGTGCTCACATGAAGGGTTAAGGCAACATGCAAGATTGGCTAGTAAGCATGAGTTGTATGGCATGTATATGAAGCATATGAAATCTCACCAAACTAGCCAAAATCAGTGAACAAAACATGCCAAAATATGCCCAAATAATCATGGAAATGCAGCCAATGCATACAAACATGAGGGGCTTCTTTAGAGGGCCATGCAAAGGGGTTGTTAAGCACATACATGATGGACATTCAAAAAGACCAAACCAACTCTGGGAATAGCCTATAGGGGTCCTAAAACCCACTGAAAAGGGCCTGGAACAAGGCCTAGAAGCATGCAACTAAGAGGTCCTTTGGAAGGCCAAAAAGACCACCAAACCAGACAAGGAGAGAAGGGGGTCACCCCCCCTCTAATTTTGGCACTCAAAATAGTGTCTAAGCCACTGAAAATCCACTGGACTTCAGTGGCTAAGACGCCAAAACATGGCCAATGCAAGTGCTCTAATGCATGGCCCTAATCATGAAGAGATGAAGCATGCAAGGGTGCAAGAGGCCTCAAACAGAAAAGTGTCCTTATACAATCTTCAAGAGGAGCTCAAAATATGACACTTTTCAGTTTATAACAAAGTCCAGAAGAGCTTGCAAGTATGGCTTATAGATGAAGCAAGAAAAGGCAAGAAAAAGGGAAATAGAGACTTACCCTTGAAGAGCAGCTTTCCAGCAGCTTTTGGTCCAAGATTCTAAGCTTTCAACCTTTGCAAATGGCCTCCAAGATGCTGGAATGGATGGTGGAGGTGTTGTACTAAGGGTTGTAGTGTAAAAGTGCAAGGAAATCCAATTCCTAAGCACAAAACTCAAGCAATATAGAGAGAAAGAGAGGTTTTGCTCTTCAAAAACTCAGAACCTCTGATATAAAGGGAGCCCTCTTGCTTATATAGAAGAAGGCAATGCAAAGCTTCTTCAAGAAGCTTTGCAAGAGTTCCATCCCTCCATACACGTGTATGGAGGGGAGATAACAAAAATCCAGCTGGCTCAAAGATCTGGAGGAAACCAACTGAGATAGGGGGTGCCGGCCATCAGTAATGGCCGGCAGTGCCACACTGATGGCCGACAGGGCTTCATCAGTGGCCGGTAGGGTCAAGGCCATGGCCGGCAGTGCACCACAGGGTCCACTTTGAAAGGACCTAGTCAAGGTCCAAAAATGGGGCAGAAAGGATACAGGGTCCGGGAAGCTCGAACCGGTGACGTTCCGCCGCGATAGTTGAGTTCTGGGCGAGCAATCGAACCAGTTGTTGGGTGTACCTACAAGCACAACCAAGTGTAGAGGACGGTCAAAAATGGGGTGTCTACAGCATGCATGAGGTTTGTTTGAGGTTGGTTTGGTCCATTGAGTATTGCATTACATAGCCCTTGCCATTTCATTGTTGTTTGCATGTTGTTGCATGACATTGTGTTTGCATGTTGTCGCATTGCATTGTGTTTGCATGTTGTTGCATTGCACTGTGTTAGCATGTGGTGTGTGTTGCATTGTGTTTGGGTTGGACGTCAATCCAAACACGAGGAATGTCACACGTTTCATACTCAAAGTGATGAAACGTGCCTCATTCCTTAGGTCACCGACACCTTTGATCATGTATGATAAGGTGGAGGTTCATCAAGTCTTATATGTTATTTGTGTGCATTCATTGACATTGATTTGTGCAACTCGGCCTCTTTGGCCATCATGCATTGAGATACGTGATTGATGGCTCGAGAGCCGAGCACCGCACTCCCTTGAGCTTGAGAAATGATAGGGAGGGTGGTTGTGCGTATATTTTCTTGCAAATACACTGCCCTGCCTCTATTTGTGCTCTGTTGCAGCAAAAAGGAGAAATTGCAGGAAGTAGTGGCCGATCGGCCATCAAAGCTGCCGGCTAGCCACCAAAAGCTACCGATCGGCTATCAACTTGGCCAATGGCCATCCCTCTTGGCCGACCATCCCTCAGTATGTTCCTAAGGTGGTTCATAATTTTCAGAAGTACAGAAAGTGTGCAAACAAGGCATCCTGAGGCAAGGTGGTGGATTTCCGGGAGGACGCGACCGACCATGCATGCCTCCCTTGTCCGTGAGGCCATTTTTACCGCTTTACTAGCTAGTTGTAGTTAATTACTTGTTTTGTAATTAATTAGTTTAATCTGTGTTGTAATATTCTAATTAGCTTAGTATAGCTAGTTTCAATTCGGTTTCTAATTAATTAGCTTAGCGTAGCTAGTTAGTTGATTCATTCGGACCCTCCGTCGAGAGGGCACATGTTGTAATAAGCGCGCGTGTGTGTGATGCATGTCTTCCAACCCCATTTCTTTCTCCTTTTTACTTATCAGCTTTCGATGGTTAGTTTTAGGGCATATTTCAATTACTATCCTTATGCTTGCATGCGTGCATCCATTCATCTGTCTTGCATGCACCGGGCTCAGCGCATCATACAAACTGCATTGTATTTCAATACCAATTTGAATACATGTTATCTAGTTGCATTCACATGACATCTTAGAATAATCGAGCCTACTTTAGTCGCATTTTGCATGTGTTGCATTAGGCATCTTAACATAGCTAGGATCATGCATTGATTACTAACTAGCTTCTTTTTTTGGCTCGGAGTACACTGTGAGTGTTTATGCTTTAGCATCTTGCATGTGTGTAAGTGTTGCCATGATAAGCATGCTTGCCATGAGGCTAATTGCTTTAGTTTTTAATTGCATGAATGCCTGTGGGTGAAGGTTTGATTGCCTGAATTGGAACAACTCGATGATTGTGAGTTTTTAAGCCCACTTGAAGTGGCAAAACCATGTTTTCCTAAGCCCACTTGAGGGTGGCAAATCCGCGTCTTAGCCTACTTGCGAGTAGCACTTTTAAACCACTTTCAAAAACAAACATGAGTTGTTTGTTCCAATCCGCGTGATTGAGTCTATACTTGTTTGTTGTGCGCATCACGTAGTAAAGGTTAGCTAATAAATCGGAATAAGAACACATGTATTTTAAAAAATAACATATCATTTTAGTAAAGGTCGATCCTTTGATTGGGCGAGCGGGGTGCTCATTTTATGACCTTGCCCCCTCGTACCCAAGTTCCCGAGCCGAGGCAACTTTGGTGATGACGGACACGTGGCCTTAGGCACGAGTCAGGGTTTCCTAAATTTCCCAAAAACAAAATATTTAGGTGGCGACTCTGAAATCTGGCAAAGCAGTCCATGTTTGGCGCTTTTCGATTCAAAATTGATTTTTCAAAACCAATTGCTGGATTTGGACGCTTTGGTGATTTATCAGTCTTATATTGCACTTCGTGAGATTAGATTCAAAACCGTGACAGGTGTCCGAACTGTAGTAGCTAAGAACTACAATTCACGCCCTCGCGCACGGAGCGTAGTTCGGGCGGTCTACAATATTATCATTTGGGCATGAAAATTGGGGCGTTACAACTTGGTATCAAAGCTACCGGGTTCGAATACTTGGAGCTCGTGGGAAGTGGTTGTTTAACCACAATGGGTTCAAGCTACATGATAGGTTGCATGATAGGAAGATGTTATACAGTTTGTGACTATGTGATAACATGCTTATGTGGCTATGTGGGTATGGGATTGGACTTTTGGGATGTTGTTTGCGCCTGTTAAATTCCTTGAGGTCTTCTTAGAAGGGTACTTGATCAATACTCATTCTACTAAGAATTCTCGATTTTTCGTGGGACGAATTTCATCATGAAAGGATAATCCGTATGTGTTTACATGACTAAGTACTTATGTGGAATGAAATTGAAATGTCTATATAGTAGTGAAATATATAGAATTGCGGTGACGAGACGTGTAAGGTAAATCGTGGGCACATATGGGTTAGGGTGCTAAATTATTTCTATTGTCTTTTATAGGATGTCAGGAAGAGGTCAAGCCCGTGGTGGTAGAGGCGGGAGACGTGGTAGGCCGAGGCGGGGTGTGCATGAGGTACCGGCCCAAGAGGTTCCAGTGCAAGAGGAAGAGTCAGGCCAAGCTAATGTGGCCGAACAAGTAGAACAAACGGGTCAAACTACAGTGAGGACCCTAGCCCGAGAGATAGCAGGGACTATGAATTTGTTGAGGGCTGAAAACCAAGCCCGAGAAAATGCCGTGGGTTTCCTTACTCAGGAGTTTTTGCGGGCCAAACCGGATGAGTTCCTTGGTGGCCACAAGCCCAAGAAAGTAGATGAGTGTTTCGAACAAATAGTGAAGACATTTAAGATGCTTCACATCGAGGATAGTGAACTAAGGGTGACTCTAGCGAGTTACTATCTTAAAGGAGATGCGGGTAAATAGTAGAAGTACGCCAAGGGTTCAGTGGAACCGACATGGGAAGCTTTTGTGATTGCTTTCCAAGATAAGTACTTACCTCCCACTGCTAGGGAGAGATTGAGGCAAGAGTTTTTAGACCTCAAACAAAATAACATGTCTGTGGCCGAGTTTGAGGCGACCTTTTCTAGTTTGTCCCGGTTTGCACCGGAGTTGGTGGCAATGGAAGAGCGCCGTTGTATTGAGTTTGAGAAGAAGTTAAGGACCAAGATCTTGTACAAAGTTGCCGGAAATATGGGTCGGAACTATGCTCATCTCGTAGAGGCGACGGCACATGTAGAGGTTACTGGGCAGGCTGAGAAGGAGAGACATCGGGGTTCGAGGTCTAGGGGCCAGGAATCCTAGGGGAACTATAGGCAGAATAAGAGGAGTAGGGGCAATTTCTCATCCCAGCCCCGGCAGTTTAGATCCACTTTTTCCTTGCCTAGTTCGGGCTCGGGAAAGAGTGCTCATAGTGGCTTTTCTTGCTTCAAGTGTGGCCAACCGGGTCACAAAGTCTTTGCGTGCCCACAGAAGGGAGGAGGGCAGTTGATGTTACCACCACCACTACCTAACTGATCTCAAGGCCAGCCCCAGAATAAAAGTCAGGGGCTTAATTGTTTTCAATGTGGTTACCCAGGGCACATGAAGAAGGCTTGTCCACAGTTGGGAGGCACATCTGGAGCATCAGGTTCGAGACAGACACAAAGCCACCAGTAGGCTCATTCTGCACAGACCTCACGAGCTAACCAAGAAGCTGCTTCGACTCAGTCGGTGTACCAGGCCTATGCTCTTAGAGAGGTGCAAGTTTGTCAGGGCACAGGGGCGTGTTTATGCTATCACCACGCCAGAGCAGTCACCAGATCCTCAGTTGTGAGAGGTATTTTCGTTGTGTGTAATACTTTGGCTAGCGTATTGATAGACACGAGTGCTTCTCATTCATTTATATCTGCTGTATTTGTTTCTACATTGGGGTTAGAGGTGGCACAACTAGCAACTCCGCTCAGAGTAGAGTCACCTGTTGGGGGTATGATTGAATTAGACCGAGGGTGTCGGGATTGTGAGATAGAAGTCGCCGGGCGTTGACTCCCGTTTGCTTTTGAATTGCTAGACATGTCGAGTTTTGATGTCATTTTAGGCATGGACTGGTTATTTTCGTACTGAGCGGTGATTGATTGTTATCGTCAGAGAGTTACTGTATGTACCTCAGGTGGTGATTATTTCTATTTTCTGGGGAACCGAATTGATAGGACCTTGTCGCCAATTTTTTGACCCTCGTAATAGGAGCAAGCTTAGTGGCCTTCTTGCAACACTCTTGGATTGTGAGAGTGACGAGACCCGTGTTGAGTTACCAAGGGTAGTTTGTGAATACTCGGATGTTTTTCCTGAGGATCTTACTAGTTTGCCACCCCATCAGGAGATCGAGTTCTCCATTGAATTAGTGCCTGGCATAACATCGATTTCCATGTCACCATATAGATTTGCACCCGTCGAATTGCATGAGTTGAAGATTCAACTCGAAGAGCTTTTAGATAAGGCTTCATTCGCCCTAGTACATCACCTTGGGGAGCACCGGCTCTCTTTGCGAAGAAGAAGGATGGGTCATTGCGGTTGTGTATTGATTACCGCAAGTTGAATCGGGTTACCATTAAGAACAAGTATCCTTTACCTAGAATTGATGATTTGTTTGACCAACTTAAAGGGTCCCGCTGCTTCTCCAAGATAGATTTGAGGTCGGGGTACCATCAGTTGAGAGTTCGGGAAGAGGACATCCAGAAAACACCTTTCGTACGCGTTATGGCCACTATGAATTCCTTGTAATGCCGTTTGGGTTGACTAATGCACCGGCATCTTTTATGGATTTGATGAACAGAATTTTTCGGGAATACTTAGACCTTTTTGTGGTCATCTTTGTGGACGACATCTTAATTTATTCAACCTCTGAGGAGGAACATAAGGCTCACTTGCGGGTAGTGCTTGAATTGCTTAAGGAGCACCGTTTGTATGCTAAATTTGACAAATGCGAGTCTTGGCTAACCAAGGTAAAGTTTTTGTGCCATGTAGTGTCGAGTGAGGGAGTAACTGTGGACTCCTCAAAGATAGATGCCATACAGGATTGGGAACAACCCAAGAATGTTTTTGAGATTCGGAGTTTCTTGGGATTAGAGGGGTATTATCGACATTTTGTAAGGGACTTCTCTAGATTAGCTGCACCTTTGACTAGGTTGACTAGAAAGGGTATCAAATTTGTGTGGAGTGAGGCTTGTGAAAAGTCATTCCAAGAGCTTAAGACTAGATTGACTGCCTCACCGGTTCTGATAATTCCGGAAAGGGGTTTGAATTACATTGTCTATTGTGATGCGTCCGGGGATGGACTTGGTTGTGTCTTGATGCAAGAGGGAAAAGTTGTGGCCTACGGTTCACGACAATTGAAAACTCATGAGAAAAATTACCCCACACATGATTTAGAATTAGCGGCGGTGATTTTTGCCTTGAAAGTTTGGAGGCATTACTTGTACGGTGAGAAGTTTGAAGCCTTCTCCGATCATAAGAGTCTAAAGTATTTGTTTTCTCAAAAGAACTTGAATTTACGCCAACGGAGGTGGATGGAATTTATGGAGGATTATGACTTTGAGTTACACTATCATCTGGGGAATGCCAATGTTGTGGCCAATGCTTTAAGTCGAAAATCTGTGAGTAGTTTGGCAAGTGTGGCCATTCGGCAATGGGATATGATAGGTGTTATTAGCAAGTTTGATTTGCACTTGGGTGAGTCCGGGGAGAGTGCTACCTTGTTTACTTTGAATGCTCAACCTACCTTGGTTAGTAAGGTCATAGAGACACAACGAGGAGACCGTGATATGGAATCAATCCGTGTTAAGATTTCCAATGAAAAGGAGGAGAAAGGTTTGAACGTTCACTCGGATCCGAGTGTATGTTACCTAGACCGTTTGTTTGTACCCGAATCTTGTAGAGAGGAAGTGCTTTGGGAGTTCCATCACTCACGCCTTGCGGTACATCCGGGAGGCACTAAAATGTATCATGATCTTAGCCGTCAGTTTTGGTGGAGGGGTATGAAGCGAGATGTCGCCTTATTTGTATCAAAGTGCCTTACTTGTCAACAAGTGAAGGCCGAACACCAAAGACCAGCGGGTTAGTTGCAACCCTTACCGATAGCCGAGTGGAAATGGGAGCGGGTTACCATGGATTTTGTAGTAGAGCTTCTTAGAACACAGTGGGGGTAATGACGCCGTTTGGGTAATTGTGGAAGATTGACTAAGTCTACTCATTTCATTCCTATGAGCAGCGGCAACTCAGTTGAATATTTGGCAGAGTTGTATATTAGAGAGATAGTCCGACTTCATGGAGTCCATGTGACTATTGTATCGGATAGAGATCCTCGTTTTAGTGCCCGATTGTGGCAAAGCCTTCAAGAGGCGTTGGGAACAAAGTTGACCTTTAGCACTGCTTACCATCATCAAACCGATGGACAGTCGGAGCATACCATTCAAATTCTGGAGGACATACTTAGAGCTTGTGTCCTTGATTTCAAGGGATCGTGGGAGAGGCACCTACCATTGGTTGAGTTCGCCTATAATAGTAGTTACCAAGCTAGTATTGGGATGGCACCATTCGAGGCTTTGTATGGCCGACCTTGTAGATCACCAGTTTGTTGGGCCGAAGTAGGTGATGCACCATTGTTGGGTCCAAAAATTGTTAGAGAGACAACTGAGAAAGTTGTTCTCATTGGGAAGAGGTTAGCTACGGCTCAAAGCCAACAAAAGAGTTATGCTGATAAGAGGAGACGACCTTTATCTTTCGAAGTTGGTGACCATGTGTTTCTTAAAATCTCACCAAGGCAGGGTTTGATGAGATTTGGTAAGAGTGGTAAATTGTCTCCAAGGTTCATTGGACCTTTTGAGATCCTAGAACGAATTGGGGAAGTGGCATACAGGTTAGCCTTACCGCCATAACTTTTGGGGATTCACAACGTATTCCATGTATCTATGCTTAGGAAGTATGAACTCGACCCTTCACATGTACTTGATTGGGTTAATTTAGAGGTAGATGAGGATGCCTCTTATGAAGAGCGACTGGTTTAAATTTTAGATACGCGGGAGCAGGTGCTACGGGGTAAAACTATACCGTTGGTAAAGGTGTTGTGGAGACACCATGGGGTTGAGGAAGCAAAGTGGGAACGGGAGGCGGAAGTTCGCTCCGAATATCCGAATTTGTTTGAAAATGTTTGAGTTACTTTTCGTTGTAATATTCCCTAGTGTTTGAGGAAAGTGTATAGAGATTGTTAAATACATGTTGTTATGTATGTTTTTTATTTAAGCATGAAGTTGTTATGGGTTATCATTACCTTTGGTAGAACTTCATGTTGATGAGTAATTGAGAGGTTGTTGATAATGAAGTAAACTTGATGTAATGGTGAGATTTAGTTGAGGGCTAATGTTATGATTTGGAAAATGGAAGAGCGTGGTTTTGATCGCTTCAAAAATCTTTATTCGAGTAGTTCGATTTAATTTCGGGGACGAAATTTCCTAAGGTGGGAAGGTTATAGCATTTGTGTCCTTTAAAGCTTTTGGGAAAGTGTATTCGAATCCTTTATTTTTATTTTGGAAATCTTTGGTGTTGTTATGGGTTGGTTTTGGAGGAGTATAATCCGATTTAAACTTGTTGGGTTTGGTTGTTCGCACTTATTCTTGTCAAAAGTTCCTTGGGGACTTAGAAATTCTATGCTAGGGTCGACACCAGCCTTCCTAAGGGTCGACCCTTACCTATGGACGAAGTTTCTGGAAGTGTTGCTAGAAAATACGGTAGACACCAGACTAGAGAGGGTCGACCGTCTTATGTCTGTGTGTTGGTTGTTGGAAAATAGGGTAGACACCAGACAGGGAGAGGTTGACCCTCTTATCTCTGTGTGTTAGTTGCTGGAAAATAGGGTTGACCCCCTCCTGTCTAAGGGTCGACCCTCTTGCATGCTACCAAACATAAGTTTCTTCATAGGGTCGACCCCTGCAGACTTTTTTTTTTAGATTTCAGTCCATTTTGGGCCTACCTTTTGGGGATTTTGACTTGGTCTTCTGGGTTGACTTTGCGACTTCATTTTATCTTGACCTAGCACTATAAATAGGTCCCTCACTTAACCTCTTCTTTACATTTTCTTCTCTTTTTCTTTCTCCAAGCCGTGAGACTTTTCCATCCTCTCCAAAATCACTTTTTGCTCAAAGATCTTTAGATCTACTCACTTGGAAGCATCTTCTTGCCTTACTCCTTTGAGATTACGTGTACATCTTGTCAAGAGCTTCGTTTTGATCCAAGTAGAAGTTGGTTTCGACAACTTTGGAGTTTCAACCTTGTTTTGCTCATCTTCTTTTCTAAGCTTGAGGTAGGGATTTTCTTTGAGTTATATATATGTTTTCGCAAGATCTAAATGATTTTCGAAATCATCCTTTGATTAGCTTTGAAAATTGATTGTTGATTCAAGAAGATGAGTGATTTTGAAAGTGGGTTTACTTCCTTTTCCTTTAAAAATAGAAATTGAGGGTTTTTGAACTATGTTGATGAAAGAAAGATATTTTTGGTGAGATCTTCTCAAATATTTGAAGATGAATGGTTTTTGGTGAGAAAACCTAGAAATTGGGGATTTTTAAGAAAGATGTTGAAAATCTTTAGAATATGGTGTATATTTATTTTGTGTGCTAAAATAAATGATGTTTGAAAATTGTTTATTTATTACACATAAATGATGGTTTTCCATGGAATAAGTTAATTGTTGAAGTTTTGGAAATTGTTATTTAAAAGTGTTGATATAGTCTTGAAATGACTAAGTTGTTGGAAATGTTTGAAATGCGGGAATTTTGTTATCCCTTGGATGAATTGAAATAAAAGTATTTATTCATCTTGTGAAATTGCATTGAAGTGAGAAATGAGAATTTTGATCACAATGGGAATATTGTGTTGGAGTATTGAAAGTGGAAGAAATATTGCATTGTATTGTTAATCATTGCATTGGCATATCAATTCATTTTATTACATTGAGCTTTGAAAGTTGATTTGAAAAGTTGCATTGAGAAAAGAATGTTGAGAAACAAGTTTTCATGAAATGGTTTTGGGGTAAATACAGTGGTAAGTCTTGAAAGGTAGTGTAGAGAATAGGTGTCGAGCCTTCCAGTCAATACTGGTAAAAATGACAGATTAGAGGTGTCGAGCCTTCCGGTTAATACCGGTAAAAATGACAAATTGGTTGAACTTGTATAGTCTACTTGCAGACACTAACCTAGAGATTACCAGAGTTGTATTTACCACCCCTCAAATAAAAATTTGATAAATGTTGAGCAGTTGAAATGGCATGACATCATTGAGCATGTTGGTTTTCAAAAGATGAAGGTGTGTTTTACTTTCAAAAAGGCATGGCATGGCATAAGCATTCCATCTCTTAAGACTTGTGTAAAATGTATATACTTTGTTAAGAATTCTCTACTGGGCTTTATGCTCACCCTACGGGATTTTTGTGCAGGAAAAGATGTGGTGATTCCGCCTAATTGAAGGCGTGGAAGTCTGTGTGTTGGGAGTATAATGCTCTCATTTTGTGTGACTCTGTTTTGTAAGCCAAGGGCCATATTTGTGTGGGTTTGAATAACCGATTTGTGTAATCGGGCCTTAGCCTTGGAAACTTGTAAACCCATGAGGGTATTTATTTGTTTATGTTATTTTGATTTGAAGTAAATATATTATCATTTGGGCATGAAAATTGGGGCATTACATACAAACTCTGTAATAGAGATGAATTCTTATTTTTATTTGATTAAATATTTATTTGATCATTGATTATATATATATATATATTGTCTATTACGATTGCCTATTTTTATTATTTTTATGTTTCCTTTTATTGATTATTTGATTCATAATGATTGAAGATGAAGCTAGCATTATGATGATGTTAATAATTTTTGATAAACTATATCAAACATGTCACTATTCCTAAAAAGTATAATTTTGTTCATGAAAAAAAAAAAAAAGGAAAAAAAAAAAAAAAAATAGATGACTTGGTTACTTTTTATTTGGTACTCCAGCTTATATTTTAGTCTTTTTTATTATTATAAATTTTGTTATATATTTACGTAAATTTTAATAGTCTTTTTGTGAGCACTATTAAATGCAAAAATTTAAAACAAAATTTGATATATAATCTTTTGATCAATTTTTTTTTAAATAAATATATATATATATATATATATATGAAAGGCCCCATATTTAAGATTTACTTTGAATCCTATAAAAGTCAGAACCGACCCTGTATATGATATGGCATATGCACTCCTCTACTTAAGTCAATTTTCTTTGATTATAAGTATGACATCATTTTCAACCTTACCATTCTTATTAATAATCGAACTTAAATAACAATAGTGTTTACTATTAATTTGTTATGTCCTACTTTTCAATCTTTACTTATCCATTATTTTATTTTGAGGAATGCTATTTATCACTAGCATTACTTCACCCTTTTTACTTTGCCTTCTATCAGCATTCATATGATAAATGTTATGTGTATGTGTTGCCATTATGTTTTAAAAAAGGAGGAACCCATCATATTACATGAGAAAGTATTTTATCTAACGAATTTGTCATGTGATCGAGATAATGTGATATATTGTTTCATTCATTGATTGTATATGGTAAAAATGGGAGTGAATGAGTCACTTTGTGCTTGACTTGAGGTGCTAAGTGTTCAACTATAACAAACTTCGGACTCACTTTTTACCACATGTCAATCAATGAAGGAAATGGTCACATGGCATAGCTGCCATATATAATACTTTCTCTATATATTATAGTTACATTTCGCATATGAAGTTTTAAGGAAATTGAAGAAAACATTAATATATATTTTCTAGGTGACGATACATGTTGTTAGGGATGACAACAAATAAAGTAGTGATGATATATAAATAAAAATTCTTACATCATTCTTGTTGTAATTTTTTATATGAATTAAATTTTTCATTACTAAAACCGATATTTGTTGAAGAAAAAAAAAATCTAGAAATACAAAAATTGATTACAGAATCATGTGCAACTCTCTCAAATAAGGTGAATCCCACCTTTATTTCAGTTCCACATCTATGTATCTAGTCTTATGATTAGTTTTTGTGTAAGAAGAAAAATTGTATATTGAAGGAGATACTGGCACATAAGTAGGAGACTTACCTAAAGTAAGAAGACAATTCCGAGGAGCATTCGAACATTTCAGTTACCTATCATGATTTGGGAAACATATTCTTAATAAGTCAAGAAAATCTTATTTATTTATTTATTATGTAGAATGAAATATCTGCTATAAACAAGAAAGAAATCAAGAGAACTTACATTTTATCCTCCATTGCTTTGAAGGCTTCAAATTGAAGCGTATAGATTCTTGGCAGGCAATGAAATATGTTTGAATGGTAGTCAAAAAAATGAGCAAACAGTGTAGCAAGGACAGCAATGGCAGTCCAGGGGCTCCTAAAATGGCTGCGCATCACTTCAACAATCCAAGATGCTATCCAGGTCTTCCCTTTGTGGCTGTGGTATTCTTTGATACTTGACATGAAGCAAAAATAACTTGTATTTCTATAATCTGGGACCAACCCAGCTGCCATTTCACTGATTACTTTCACAATTTCTTCATCATTCCTGAGAAAATTGGTGATGATACCTACATATTTCAACTCCTTAACATCATTAGCAGAATCAATGATCGAATCTAGAGAGCATATATAATTTGTCACACATAAGTAAATAAACTGAGGTATCAGGGTAGTGTTCATAGGCAACCAAGTTGTGAAGCAAAGAAATGGTTGTGTCGTCAATGTTTATTTTAGGAAGTACCAGTATCCCGCCAGTCCACGTAGACTTGAATGCTATGTATGATAAGCAATCATGATCAGTGGTAGAGCCAGAAATTCAATGTAAAGAGGGCACATATTAATCACAACATTAAATTTTTTTTTCTCATAACAAGTAACAACGAGATATTATTAAATTTATACATTTTTATTTTATTTTTATTACAATTATCTTGAGATTTACATTAATGTGACTTATAAATCCACAATCAAAAACTAAATTCTATGAACCCAATAATCAATAAGTTCAATCCTATCCAGTCAAAAAAAAGTGTCCCACAATGCACTACAACATATAAGAGCTTTAGAGACCAAATGTTTTGGTCTTTAAAAGTGAAAATTTTGTTGCAAAAGACATTTAGGGACCAATTTCTATCGTCATGAGGATAGTTACTAAAAGGTCGTCCCAAAAAGTCAAAAATAAGGCTTTTAGTGACAAAATTTTGAAAATGTCACTAATAAATAGACTTTTAGGGACAAAATAATTTGGTGTCAAAATGGTTTATTCTTTGAGACAAAAAATTTGGTCCTAAAAGGATAATAATTTATCACTAATGTCTAATTTTCGTTGCTAAAAATATAATAACGACACTTTTCACAACAAAAATATTTTGTCCCTAAAAAATAATTTTGTCCCTAAATTTTGGTCTCTAAAATCTTAATTTTTTTGTAATGATAAGGAGAAATAAGCAACTAAACAAATCTCATAATAAGAAATGAATTATCAATTGATTCAATTCTTACATTGACCTATCAATTAAAAGTGTACAAGAATAATCAAAATAATAAAATAGAGAATTTTTAAAATTTTGAAAAAGCAAAAAGTTTTACATAATTTAAAGAGGGTCACTATTATAATTTTTTAAAGGATACATAATACATAATCTTTATCTATATGGGTAATCTTTTAATTATTAAAAGTTTAGGGGGGGCACGTGACCCCCCTAGGCCTTAGGTGGCTCCGCCCCTGATCATGATAGTAAGGCCTAAATCGGATCCCCCACCATCTTAAGGTCCATGGCTGAATGATGCGGCTACTGAGCATGAATATGCCAATTGTTTCTTTTTTGTTTAGTATGGAAAGCTTCGGGTTCAATAAGTTGCCTGCACATTAGTTCTACAAGATGAGCCGGTTCAACTAATTGTGAATTTGATTTATTTGATTCTTCGTTGTGCCTGCAGGTAATTAGGAGTGTAAAAATGGCCCGCGGTCCATGGGCGGCCTGGGATAGGCTCCGCCCGTTTAGGCCCTGCTTGGGCCCAGGCCCGAGCCTAACCCAAGCCACTGGGCCAGAGCCTGGGCCATCATTTTGAAGCCTGACCCATGGGTCCGACCCGCTTGGCCTGGCCCGTGGCCTAGTCCATCGGCCCGCTTAATGCCCACTTAGGGCTCGGCCTGCCCAAGGCCCACTATATATTTTAATGGAAAATAATAAAATTTTGGTAGAAAAAAATTTAAAAAATCAAAAAAAAAATGATCAAGCCCCCCAAGCCCGAGGCCAGGTCTAAGCCCATTGGCCTGGCCCACCAGTCCTCCCAAGGACCAAATACCCCTGGGCTTGGGCCTTGGCCTGGATGTCACGACCCAAACCCGCCCCTATAGGTTTAGTATCATGACCGGCCAATAATCCTAAGATTAACGAAGGCTTCTTAATTTAATACATAATATTATGAGCTAGCGGAAGCAAAATACAAACATACATCGTCCATTGAGCTGTGTAGACTTACACGAGATAGACAATATTTAAAATTTTTCTTTTTATGTACATATATTATCACATCAGTCATACATCAGCACATATATAGAGAAGGCAAAAGGGACTTAGCCCTATATACAGAATAAACAAAAACTTAAACTTTAATCACATAGCCTCGGCATTTGACATATCAGGAACCTCCACGGGAGGCACATAGGTTGGTTGACAAGACAGAGTCCAGGCAGAAGCTCTAGGCCTGGTCACTCGCCTGATCACCTACATACATATATAACCCAATGAGCTAAAGCCTAGTGAATAAACAACAATGTAAAGAGGTTATGAATGATATCCTTACTGCAATCCAAATCAACCAATTTTAGTAATAAACAGAAAATCAAAATCACATGCTTAGCAGATCCATATTTCATACTGAAAGCATAGTAGTTATAACTGGTACATCCAACAGAAAAACAATACCGGCGGTCATGAAGACCGAACATTCATATATGATGGCCATCAATACAGTAAACAGGAGTTCCAAGAAGTGGAATTGATAGAGATCTCTGTAACCATGATAGTAAACAAGTGCTGAGGATGCCACGAACACAGTTCAAGAAAATAGGATCATCGTTCATTAAGCAAAAGAACCATTTCAGAACAGAGAATAGTGTAATGCAGAAAATAAATGCTTGTACTTAAACATATCTTTACAACAGTGTTACTCACAGACAGCTCCAGGGACAAAGTAGACGGACCATAGCGCGTGACCTATACAAACACATAACAGATACACATTGAAACACAATATCACTTCCTTGATCAAACTTAACTTTTCTTGTCTTTTCGCTATTTAAGTAATCTGAAGTTCTACTATGCTTATTTCTTTCTTTATTCAAATGAACCAGATTCTCATTTTACATATTCTTTCTTTACAAAATCCTTCTTTTTTAGACAGACTGATTTCTTGTTTGGCTTTTTAATCAATTACTACTAAATCAATGATTTCAAACTTTTTCTTCTTTTGTTTTATAAAACATAAAATTAAAGCTATAAAGCTTTTAGGAACATCTTTGCATGTACAGAAACAATCAAACCAATTTTTGATTATCAAATTCTAAATTTAGCCAAATTTAGTTTTAATTCATTTCCTTCATATCAAACCCAATTTTAAATCCACAAATTCTAACACATGAATTAAACTTTCAAAATATCATTCCAAAACTTAGGTTTAAACATGGCTTGTCTAAAAAATATACAAACTTTTAAATAATTAAGAAAACTTGACCATTTTTAAACCATTTACCTATAAAACTCTTCTTCAAAGTCAATTATATATTCCATTGCATGGATCAAGCCTTCAAACAATTTTAGTTGGATGTAATTTACAGAGCTTAAGTCAAGACTAATTCTCAAAATTGAACCTAAACTTAACAAAATTAAAGAATCATAACTCATATTCTTCAACCTAACTTAATTTAACATCCAAAACCCAAAAATCATTAATTGATAGAATTAATCTCCAAATTCCTTCATCCTTTCATTATTTCTTTCCAATTACTTGAAACCCAATTATTTCTTAATTTCAGCTTTTAGCTAAATTATTTATAAAATCTAAGCTTCAATGTCTTGTTCAAAATCCAATTTCTTACAAAATCCATAAGATCAATTCCATAGCTTTCTTACTTTCAAGTTCAATTCCTCAATTCATCCAAATTATATACAATCGAACCTAATTTCTTTCTAATTCCATAACTATAATCTCAAATCCTTCTCAATCTCAAGTATTATAAAAAGATTCTATAAAAGCAAACCAAACATAATTAATTTCTAAATTAATCCCCAAAACCATGATTCTAGTTCAATTTCCTTCATTTTATCCTTAATTCCTTCCAATTGCAAGATGTTGATTCTAAATTCATCTTTAATTTCAAGTGTAGTATAAAGATTTTACAAAAATCAAGCATGATTTCATACCTTGAATTTAATCTCAAGAAGTTTAGTTGATTCCTTACAATTCCATGCCTTTCCGAACTTTTTCTTTCATATTTCTTCTTCTTCTTGGACTCCTGAGTTAGATTTCCATCACAAATCTCTCTCTCTCTCTCTCTCTCTCTCTCTCTGTGTCGGTGCTCTCACTTTTTTTTCTTCCTTCTTTAAGCTCAAAATGCTTCCAACATACACACATGAACCCTTATATTGGTATGTGTGTATATATATATGTATATCTATTTGTTGCCTCAAAGCTTCTAGAATACACCAACACTCAGACTTCTCTATACACCCACACCCATATACACTCTCCAATTAGATTCCTTCCTAATCTAATTTATGTTTGGGATTAATTTAATTAAGCAATATTTAGGCTTACTAAATCTTAAATTAATCATAACTAATCACAAATCCCACATAATTTAATTAGTTTATTTGACTTCCTTTAAAGCCCGATTAATTATATTTAAATTTATCAGTCTAAATTAGATTTTTAATCAAACTCTCAAAAGGCTCCAAATATCGAATTAAACTTATTTCCATTTTCAATTTTAGTTTCTCACATCATCAAGTGTAACGCCTCGAAAATTTGGGCAAGGTATATCTATTTATGCAACAAAACCCACCTGATAGACAAATACATATATATAACTAACTATTCCATCCATTCATTTCCATTAAATCCCAAATGCCAAATACATGCTGTTAACATCTCAATGCCCCAGTTCCAATCCCAAGCATACATTTTACAACAAGTATGAAATGGAAACCAAACAGATAATAAGTGTCCTACAGGCTTACAAATTTATCCAAGAACATTCTTGGTTACACAAAATGGAGTTTCAACCCAACGCAAATACAGCCCTGGGCTTACATTCAACAAATAACCATAAAATAAAAATGAAACCTCAGCTCCGAGTCCTCCCAAGTCAATGCCTTGGCGGAGGCATATCACCTGTACCTGAAATGGTTTCCCTTATAGGGTGAGTCACAACCTAGTAGAGATATACTACACAACATATGGACCATGACAAAACTAAAGATATAGCGACCCCAGTCTTTTCCCATTTGGTTGTTGCATCCGGACTTAGGTTCCGTAGATCCTGTTGTTATATTTATGTTGTTGTCATTCTTTATTTACTCATCTTTGAGCTATAGGATGTGTTGGGCAGGTTTGTTACAGGTTGGTTGGGTTTGGGAGCAAATGGTTGCTGCCAGAATTTTGGTCCTTCGCTCAAGCGAGAAGTTTGTCGCTCGAGCGAGCTCTTCGTTTTGGTATTTCGCTCGAGCGAGGGTTTGGCCGCTCGAGCGAGAGTGGAGTCTTGTGTCTAGTAGATCGAGCCAGAGTGGCTTTGCTCGAGCGAGCGATTGCGTCTGGTTCTGGACCTGAGAGTTGCAGTTCTTGGCTCGAGCGAGCTGGTTTGTTCTTCGCTCGAGCAAGCGTTCCGTCGCTCGAGCGTGCATCTAGTTGCAGACCTGAGGGTTTGAGTTTTTGGCTCGAGCGATCAGTCTGTTGCTAGAGCGAGCTTCTGGGTTGTTGGCTCGAGCGAGGGTTTTCTGTGTCTAGTCGCTCGAGCGACCAAGTCTTCGCTCGAGTGAGCCCATTTTATTTAAATACACAACAGCGGTTTTAAATACACTTTTTCATCCTCTTTTTTATTTCAGAACCCTAGGTCTGTGTTTTCTCTCCCTCCACACACCTTCTCTCCTAGGTTTCATCTCTTTTTAGGGTGTTTCTACCCTAGGTTCTTTATTAAAAAGATAGAGGGTCACGAGGGCTTTACTTTAATCTGAGAGTTTGGCGGTTTGGAGCACTTTGATTTTGGGTCATCATCTCCATTATCTCCATTTGAGTTCTTCACTTCAAGGTAGGGATTTCCTACTCCATATTATAGGTTTTGTCCTAAGTTTTGGTATTTTTGATATGTTGGTGTCGTTTGGTAATTTTGGAAAACTAGGGTTGTATTATAATTTGAGAAATAGGGAATTGTTTATATATTAAATTCCATGTGATTGTGAATCATGAAAAATGACATTGGTAGTGTCAAGTTGATAAAATTGAACCTTAGGGTTAATTTTGAGAAAAGGGGAAAAGCCCTAATTGTTGTAATAAATTAATTTGTATAATTAATTTTGGGAAAATGTGGAATTAAGTTTAATTCATGAAATTGGGGAATTATGAGATTAAATGGTGTAGTTGGATAGTTTAATCACTCACCTATGAAAATGTTGAGTTTACATTTGTTGATACATTTATTTCCTGTTTAGAAATAACTGTTTTGGGCTATCGGTGGAGGATAGTCGTGATTGTTGTAGACATTGCATGTTGATTAGGGAAAACTGAAACTAATCACATTGAATGAGTCATTGAATATGACAGTTGAATTAATACAGCGAATCTGTGTATTGATTGAATATTGTGTATGACAAATGTTTAATACATTGTATATGCATATTGTTTGGGAGGAGATAGGGGATGTACTCCATGGTTTGAGGGAAGATAGGGGATGGACTCTCAAACCTGTTTAGGAGGAGAAAGGGGATGGACTCCATTAGTACAGCAAATATGTGTACTTATTGATTTATGGAAGTGTTTTAGTATGAGCCTTAGTCTCATTTGATTTGTTGATATTGGAAGTAATGTTGATATGAGATGTAATCTCATTATTATTGTTTGGCCAGGTTCTGAGCCATGTCTGTATAATTGGAAAGTTGATTAATAACGTAAAGCGAAACATGTCATGGACATTATTGTCATGAAACTGTAAAGTGATATAATGGATTTAACAGTGTTAACCATCTATCGAATGCTATTGCTTTAGTCAATTCTTATATTTGGTTTAGTATATTTCTGCTGGGCTGTGGCTCACCCTATACGGGAACATCATTTTCAGGTTCAGGTGATATGCTACCTCCAAGGACTTAGCTTGGAAGGATTTGGAGTTGAAGACTCTGTTTAGATTAGTTGTTATTTTGTTTTAGTTTGATATTACATGTAAACTCAAGCCAAGGGCTTAATGTGTAATTGAGTTAGTACTCAGACTTTTGTGTCCAAGTGTTGGCTTGGAAAGATGTAAGCCCGTAGGGCATTTACTTTCGTTATTACATGTAATGTCTTTTAATAAGATTACTCTGATGAATGGAATAAGGTTTTGTTTTCTTAATCAATGCATGTTAATATTGTATATATTATGGGTTTATTTTGGGGCGTTACAACTTGGTATCAGAGCGTACCGGGTTTGAATACTTTGGGTACGTGGAAAGTGATTAGTATCACAATGGGTTTGGCTCGCTTGTTAGAGACTTATGTATGATAGTATGTGTTTATTTGATAACATGCTTATATGACTATTTGGGTATGGGATTTAATTTCTAAGATGTTGATTGGATCCTTGAGTTTCTATGAGTCTTGTTGGAAAAGCACTTGATCAATGCTGTTTCCAACCGGAACTCTAGCAACGCCTCGGGACTGTCATTATCCAGGAATGAAATTCGTAGGTGCTTATGTGATTATGTGCTTACGTGGAGTGAATTATTGTTGTCCAATGCATTAGGACGCGAGTGTTATAGCTTCGGCACATTTATTAATGTGCAAACGTATTAATTGTCTTTGTTACCTTTATTAGGATGTCAGGACGAGGACGAGGACGTGGTAGGCGTGGTAGGCAGGAGATGCCTATTCCGGATGAGATTCTGGAGCAGCAGGAGGGAGTTGGCCAGGCCAATGTGGCCGAGCCGGTAGGTCAGCAGGCTATGGGCGCTTTGGCCCGAGAGATAGCAGAGGCATTCAGGGAGTCTGTAGGCATTCTCACAGCTGAGAATCAAGCCCAGGTTCATGTTGCAGATGCAGGGCCTTCTTTTCTGAAGAGGGAGTTCTTCCGGTTTAACCCGAACGAATTTTTGGGTGATCTTAAAGAGCCACTTAAGGCAGATGAATGGCTCGAACAGACAACGAAGACGTTTGAGATGCTTGGCATCGAAGACGGGGTGTTGAAGGTGACCTTGGCATCTTTCCAGCTTAAGGGAGATGCGGATCAGTGGTGGAAGTTCACAAAGAGCCGTATATGAGGGACTTGGGAGGCTTTTGTGGATGCTTTCCAGGAGAAGTTCCTGTCTCCAACTGTTAACGAGAGGTTGAGGGAGCAGTTCTGCCAGCTTAAGCAGCTGAGTTCTTCAGTGGCCGAGTTTGAGGCCGCATTTACTAGTTTATCCAGGTTTGCACCTGAGTTGGTGGCGTCTGAGGAACGCCGTTGTCTTGAGTTTGAGAAGAAGTTGAGGCATGGCCTCAAGATGAGAGTTGGGGGTTCTATGATCCGAGAGTATGGGCGTCTGGTGGATGCTGCAGCCCATATGGAGATCATGATGCAGGAGGAGGAGGAGAGGCAGAGGGGCTCCAAGAGGAGTCAGGATGGCCAGAGTGATGGCAGGAGACAGAGGGGTTTTAACCCTCAGCAGTCTCAGAGTAGCTTTACTAGATCGACTTTTCCAGTGCCGAGTGCAGTTTCTGGGAAAGGCAGCCAGGGAGACATTACCTGTTTCAAGTGTGGTCAGCTGGGCCACAAGTCTCCAGCTTGCCCGCAGAAGGGAGGAGGACAGAGAGCAGCGTCATCTTCGGCTCGATCTCAGAGCCAGAGTCAGGGTAGAGGCCAGCCGCTCTCGTGTTATCAGTGTGGTCAGGCAGGGCACCTGAAGAGGTTTTGCCCGCAGTTGAGTGGCACATCTGGTGCATCTAGTTTGAGGCAGACTCAGAGTCATCAGCCAGCTCAGTCTGTTCAGGCCTCGAGGGCCAATCAGGGGGCTTCATCGTCCCAGTCTGTGCAGCAGTCTTATGCTCCTAGGGGTGAGCAGGTAGATCAGAGACCGTCTGGGCGCGTGTATGCTGTTACCGCGCAGGATCTTGTACCGGCTCCATCTGTTGTGAGAGGTACCTTCTTGTTTTGCAACTCGGTTGCTAGTGTATTGATAGATACGGGAGCATCTCATTCTTTTATATCTGCTGCATTTGCATCTGTTTTGGGATTGGAGTTGGCACAGTTAGCATCTCCTATTTGTGTTGTATCACCTGTTGGGGGTGAGTTGATTTTGAAACAAGGATGTCGGGGTTGTGATATAGAGGTCGCCGATCGCCGCTTCCCTTTCCTTTTGTAGTTATGCCCATGTCGGGATTTGATGTTATTTTGGGTATGGACTGGTTATCGTCATACCGGGCAGTTATTGATTGTGCTACCGCCAGAGGGTCACAGTTTGTACCTTGAGCGGGGATTGTTTCCATTTCTTGGGGGATCGGGTTGGTAGTGTTTTGCCACCGGTGTATGATCCGCGAGGGCGGAGTGAGTTGAGTGGTCTTCTTGCTAGCCTTTTGAGTAGTGAGTGTGATAAGACCCAGACTGTGTTGCCGAGAGTGGTTTGTGAGTACTCGGACGTTTTCCCCGAGGATCTTGTTAGTTTGCCACCTCACAGAGAGATTGAGTTCTCTATTAACTTGGTGCCCGGCATGGCGCCGATTTCTATGGCACATTACCATTTTGCCCCAGCCAAGTTAGTTGAGTTGAAGATTCAGCTCCAGGAGTTGCTAGATAAGGGCTATATTCGTCCTAGTGTTTCGCCGTGGGGAGCGCCGGCCCTCTTTGCTAAAAAGAAAGGTGGTGCTTTGAGACTTTGTATCGATTACCGGAAGTTGAATCGGGCTATGGTTAAGAATAAGTACCCTATGCCCCGTATAGATGATTTGTTTGACCAGTTGAAGGGTTCCCGTTGTTTCTCTAAGATAGACTTGAGATCGGGTTACCACCAGTTGAGGGTCAGGGAGGAGGATATTTCGAAGACGGCATTCCGTACGCGGTATGGCCATTATGAGTTTCTGGTGATGCCATTTGGGCTCACCAATGCACCGGCAGTCTTTATGGACTTGATGAACCGGATATTCCGGAAATTCTTGGATCGTTTTGTAGTCGTTTTTGTGGACGACATTCTTATCTATTCACCTTCTGAGGAAGAGCATGAGGAACACTTGAGAGTGGTGCTTGAGTTGCTTAGAGCCCATAAGCTTTATGCGAAGTTTGGGAAGTGTGAGTTCTGGCTAGGGGAAGTCAAGTTCTTAGGCCATGTGGTTTCTGGGGAAGGAGTGTCTGTTGATACATCCAAG
The DNA here is from genome assembly GCA_030407325.1 of Camellia japonica. NCBI lineage: Eukaryota > Viridiplantae > Streptophyta > Magnoliopsida > Ericales > Theaceae > Camellia > Camellia japonica. Next base: position 66,203,669 of record JAPPVO010000017.1, read on the forward strand.
ATTGAGGCAGTGCAAGATTGGGCACAGCCTAAGAGTGTGTTTGAGATCCGCAGTTTTCTGGGATTAGCTGGGTACTACCGACGGTTTGTGAAGGATTTCTCCAGGTTAGCTTCGCCGTTGACTAGACTGACTCGGAAGGGAGTCAAATTTGTATGGAGTGAGACTTGTGAAAAGTCGTTCCAAGAGCTGAAAGTTAGATTGACCACCGCTCCGGTCTTGATTATTCCGGAGAGAGGGTTGGGTTATGCAGTCTATTGTGATGCCTCACGAGAGGGTTTGGGTTGTGTGTTGATGCAAGAGGGGAAAGTGGTAGCCTATGGCTCACGTCAGTTGAAAATACACGAGAAGAATTACCCTACACATGACCTAGAGTTAGCAGCTGTGATCTTTGCCTTGAAGATTTGGAGGCACTATCTGTATGGTGAGAAATTCGAGGTGTTCTCGGATCATAAGAGTTTGAAATATCTGTTTACACAGAAAGACTTGAACTTGAGGCAGAGGAGGTGGATGGAGTTTATTGAGGATTATGACTTCGAGTTGCATTATCATCCGGGGAAGGCCAATGTGGTGGCCGATGCCCTTAGCAGGAAATCTGTTGGTGACGTAGCTAGTATAGCCATCCGGGAATGGGAGATGTTGGGTGCACTTGGGGAGTTTGATTTGCTTCTGGGCGAATCCGTTGAGGCTGCGGCCTTGTTTTCTGTTGTTGCGCAGCCTACACTTGTGACTCGAGTGTTAGAGGCACAGAGAGGTGACCTTGAGGTAGAATCCCTCCGAGAGAAGATCTCCAGTGGGAAGGTTGAGAAGGGTTTGACGGTGTATCCCGACTTGAGTGTGAGATACCGAGACCGTTTGTTTGTGCCGGAGTCTTGCCGAGAGGAGGTACTCCGAGAGTTTCATCATTCACGCCTTGCGGTGCATCCGGGAGGCACTAAGATGTATCGGGATTTGGGTCGCCAGTTTTGGTGGCGGGGTATGAAGAGAGATGTGGCAGCTTTCGTGTCTAAGTGCCTTACTTGTCAGCAAGTGAAGGCCGAGCATCAGAGGCCAGCGGGTTTGTTACAACCCTTGCCTATTGCCGAGTGGAAGTGGGAGCATGTCACTATGGACTTCGTTGTAGGTCTTCCGAGGACTCAGCGGGGTAGTGATGCTATTTGGGTGGTTGTAGACCGGTTGACTAAGTCGGCGCACTTCATTCCTATGCGCGTGAGAGATTCGGTAGATCATCTTGCCGACTTGTATATTTGGGACATAGTGAGGTTGCACGGGGTCCCAGTGACGATCGTCTCAGATAGAGATCCTCGTTTTACTGCTAGGTTGTGGCAGAGTTTGCAGAGTGCCTTAGGCACTAAGTTGACCTTTAGCACGGCTTATCATCCTCAGACTGACGGGCAGTCCGAGCGTACTATTCAGATCCTTGAGGATATGCTTCGGGGTTGTGTTCTTGATTTCAGTGGGTCGTGGGAGAGGCACTTGCCCTTAGTGGAGTTTGCCTACAACAACAGTTTCCAGTCTAGTATCGGTATGGCACCGTTTGAGGCCTTGTATGGCCGACCGTGTAGGTCTCCAGTTTGTTGGGCCGAGGTGGGTGATGCACCTTTGTTGGGTCCGGAGTTGGTGAGGGAAACGACGGAGAAAGTTGAGCTTATCCGTAGGAGGCTTGTTACAGCCCAGAGTCGTCAGAAATCTTATGCCGACCGTAGGAGGAGACCTTTGGTATTTGAGGTGGGTGATCATGTCTTTATGAAGATATCACCTAGGTGGGGATTGATGAGATTTGGGAAGAGTGGGAAGTTGTCCCCTCGATTTATTGGCCCTTTTGAGATCCTTGAGAGGATTGGTGAGGCTGCCTATCGTTTAGCTTTGCCGCCGCAGTTATCCGGAGTACATGACATGTTCCATATGAGTATGCTTCGGAAGTATGAGCCGGATCCATCGCATGTGTTGGATTGGACCGACTTAGAGGTTGACGAGGATGCCTCGTATGAGGAGAGACCAGTTCGGGTCTTGGATAGGCGGGATCAAGTCTTGCGAGGCAAGACCATCCCTTTGGTAAAAGTCTTGTGGAAACATCACGGAGTGGAGGAAGCCACTTGGGAGCGTGAGTTGGAAGTCCGCGAGAAATATCCGGACTTGTTTGTCGATGTGTAATCATGTATTGAGATTTTGTAATTTTAATGAACTTTAAGAACATTATATATATGTCTTAAGTTGAAAAACATTGTGAATGTTTTGGTTTAATGGAAGTATTTTGAAACTTGCCTCATAATGGAAGTTTAGTGTAACATTGCATATGTTGAATGCGTTGTAGAATTGGAGTTATATCATGAAATTGAATATGATATGGAAATGGGAATCATGTATATTGAAAACTGTTGAAATTGAAAGGAAATTGCATATTGATAATGCAGGTTGAAATATATATTGTGAAATGCCTCTTGATAAGAGATGAAATGACCGGTATTGGGTCAAGTTGTTTATTATTGGAATGTAATATCATTGGAAATTGAGAAAAACCTGTTTTGAAAACTTATGCTTAATTTCGGGGACGAAATTCTTTAAGGGGGGGAGGTTATAGCGACCCCGGTCTTTTCCCATTTGGTTGTTGCATCCGGACTTAGGTTCCGTAGATCCTGTTGTTATATTTATGTTGTTGTCATCCTTTATTTACTCGTCTTTGAGCTATAGGATGTGTTGGGCAGGTTTGTTACAGGTTGGTTGGGTTTGGGAGCAAATGGTTGCTGCCCAGAATTTTGGTCCTTCGCTCAAGCGAGAAGTTTGTCGCTCAAGCGAGCTCTTCGTTTTGGTATTTCGCTCGAGCGAGGGTTTGGTCGCTCGAGCGAGAGTGGAGTCTTATGTCTAGTGGATCGAGCTAGAGTGGCTTCGCTCGAGCGAGCGATTGCGTCTAGTTCTGGACCTGAGAGTTGCAGTTCTTGGCTCGAGCGAGCTTTTCTTCGCTCGAGCGAGCTGGTTTGTTCTTCGCTCGAGCGAGCTGGTTTGTTCTTCGCTCGAGCGAGCGTCTGGTTGCAGACCTGAGGGTTTGAGTTTTTGGCTCGAGCGATCAGTCTGTCGCTAGAGCGAGCTTCTGGGTTGTTGGCTCGAGCGAGACCTTCTTGGCTCGAGCGAGGGTTTTCTGTGTCTAGTCGCTCGAGCGACCAAGTCTTCGCTCGAGCGAGCCCGTTTTATTTAGATACGCAGCAGCGGTTTTAAATACACTTTTTCATCCTCTTTTTTATTTCAGAACCCTAGGTCCGTGTTTTCTCTCCCTCCACACACCTTCTCTCCTAGGTTTCATCTCTTTTTATGGTGTTTCTACCCTGGGTTCTTTATTAAAAAGATAGAGGGTCACGAGGGCTTTACTTTAATCTGAGAGTTTGGCGGTTTGGAGCACTTTGGATTTTGGGTCATCATCTCCATTATCTCCATTTGAGTTCTTCACTTCGAGGTAGGGATTTCCTACTCCATATTATAGGTTTTGTCCTAAGTTTTGGTATTTTTGATATGTTGGTGTCGTTTGGTAATTTTGGGAAAACTAGGGTTGTATTATAATTTGAGAAATAGGGAATTGTTCATATATTAAATTCCATGTGATTGTGAATCATGAAAAATGACATGGTAGTGTCAAGTTGATAAAATTGAACCTTAGGGTTAATTTTGAGAAAAGGGAGAAAAGCCCTAATTGTTGTAATAAATTAATTTGTATAATTAATTTTGGGAAAATTGTGGAATTAAGTTTAATTCATGAAATTGGGGAACTATGGGATTAAATGGTGTAGTTGGATAGTTTAATCACTCACCTATGAAAATGTTGAGTTTACATTTGTTGATACATTTATTTCCTGTTTAGAAATAACTGTTTTGGGCTATCGGTGGAGGATAGTCGTGATTGTTGTAGACATTGCATGTTGATTAGGGAAAACTGAAACTAATCACATTGAATGAGTCATTGAATATGACAGTTGAATTAATACAGCGAATATGTGTATTGATTGAATATTGTGTATGACAAATGTTTAATACATTGTATATGCATATTGTTTGGGAGGAGATATGGGATGTACTCCATGGTTTGAGGGAAGATAGGGGATGGACTCTCAAACCAGTTTAGGAGGAGAAAGGGGATGGACTCCATTAGTACAGCAAATATGTGTACTTATTGATTTATGGAAGTGTTTTAGTATGAGCCTTAGTCTCATTTGATTTGTTGATATTGGAAGTAATGTTGATATGAGATGTAATCTCATTATTATTGTTTTGCCAGGTTCTGAGCCATGTCTGTATAATTGGAAAGTTGATTAATAACGTAAAGCGAAACATGTCATGGACATTATTGTCATGAAACTGTAAAGTGATATAATGGATTTAACAGTGTTAACCATCTATCGAATGCTATTGCTTTAGTCAATTCTTATATTTGGTTTAGTATATTTCTGCTGGGCTGTGGCTCACCCTATACGGGAACATCATTTTCAGGTTCAGGTGATATGCTACCTCCAAGGACTTAGCTTGGAAGGATTTGGAGTTGAAGACTCTGTTTAGATTAGTTGTTATTTTGTTTTAGTTTGATATTACATGTAAACTCAAGCCAAGGGCTAAATGTGTAATTGAGTTAGTACTCAGACTTTTGTGTCCAAGTGTTGGCTTGGAAAGATGTAAGCCCGTAGGGCATTTACTTTCGTTATTACATGTAATGTCTTTTAATAAGATTACTCTGATGAATGGAATAATGTTTTGTCTTTCTTAATCAATGCATGTTAATATTGTATATATTATGGGTTTATTTTAAGGGCGTGACAAAAGAGGAGTATGCTCAGACCATGCTCATGATAATATAGTTTATCTCTCTTTTTATAAAGCATGCAATGCTGAGATGCAACAACCGATATAAAGCCATTTCTATTTTAAACCATATATGTTACATGAATACAAGCTCTGTGAATCTCTAGGTGAGTGTCTGCAGGTAGGCCCTAATGCACTACCACTGTCATTTTTACCAGTAAACTGGAAGGCTCGACACCTAATCGCTGGGTTCTATACCCCCTACCCAGATTCACTAAGTATTCATTTTTTCGCAAACAGATACATTTCCAAACATTTCTTAAAAACAGATACATTTCCAATGAAATGAACGTAGTGGAATGTTCAATGCAACAAATGAGGAATGTGGTTCAATTTATCTAAGTCTCATGCATTTCTACGACAATCATGGCTATTCTCTACCGATAGCCCAAAACAGATATTTCTAAACAGATATTTAAACAATTAAATTCTACAAATTTCGATAAATACAATCTATTCCACATCACATCAAATATGAACAATTACACTAGTTTTCATATCACAATCATGTCTGGCAACCTCTCAAGGTCCATGTCTAACCGTGTCGGTTTTATTCCAATAGATATATTAAGCAAAATAATATCGTTAATGCCCAAGAAAATATCATTTTCTTTACAAACTCATTCTCCAAGCATTATTCAACTATGACATCCTATTTTGATCAAAAGCCCCAAAAGTTAAACGCAATTCCTTTATTTTTTTTAAAAATACTCTTTTGGTCGCAAAACGGTAAAAAATTCAAAACCGATTGAATCGAAGTCCGTTTTTGTTCAAATTTAAAACATAGCTCTTTCATAACCTTACAAACATATTCCAAGTTTACACTTTCGCAATTTGGGCATCAACTCTTTATTTTTCTCAAAATTTCTCTTTTAAACAAATAAATCACAAATTTTCTAAAAATTCTAATTAAATTATATACAACTCTTAGCTCTATATAATCAAGTAAAAGTACATAAGAAGTGTAAGAAAAATCCCTAACTTAAGCCAAGAAGCTTTCAAATTTTTCGGCAACAGAAATTAAATTTTTTTGGAGCCAAACGACGCCTTTTCCACCCTCTACGTTTTGATCTGAAGCACTAGGGGTCAAAAATGACTTACACCAGATCAAACCCAAGAAAAACTAACATTGGAACCCTTTTCTCTTCTTTCTTCATGGCAAGATTTCCAAGAATTCCCAAAAGTTGGACAAAATATTCTATTTGGTCACTTTTATAGATATTTCCTAAACAAATATCTAACTATATATACACTATATATATATATATATATATATATATCAATTAAAAATACATTTCAACATCTTTAATGACAAAAGTAAATATAATATTTTCTCACCACAAAATATATTTCGTTTAATGGTACACACCATAAATATTCACAACTCTTTTATGGTAATTAAATAATAATAATAAAATCACAACACTATTACATGGTTACTAATGAGTCACAATTCAATCAATTGGGTCTAAAATGAATGGAGTTTAATAATTTAAAATAAATCCCCAATTGAGATTAAAATATAAATTCAATTTGATTCAACTCGTTACATCAAGGCCTTCCATTTCAAATCAAACTCAAAATATTCTTCAATAAATTACATACTCAATTAAATACCTCATAAATAAGCTGTATTCATAATAATCTTAATTCCCAATTCTCATAACTTAATTAACTCCAATTCGGACCCACTTAATGAAATATCAATTTTATTAAACTGTATCGAATATTTAATTAAACTCTCATAAGGTCCGATACTCGAAATTAAAATAATTCAAGTCACCAATTATACCTTCTTGAGCTATTTAGGCTTTCATTTTTTAATTCCAAAATAAATCCTCAATAAAATCATATACAAATTAAAATAATAGGCAATTAAAATTTAAATCTCCTTAATTAATTATGTGCTAGTTATTATACGTGATGGGGTCATCACAGTCTCTCCCCTTTAGAAAGTTTGGTCCTCCAAACTTACGATATGCGTACCGAAAATCAGTCATATAGCTTGGTCTCATTTCATTTCCTTCCCTAGGTAACTTCCTTTTCATTTGATCTTCTTTACAGAAATTGAACTTATTCCCAAATCACTTAATGGTTAATAACTCAAATTGGTGATTCATTACCGTTTCTATTGTCATCAATCATATAACTCATATACTTTAATTCATCAATCTATAATTCACATACAAATAGTAGACAATTTAATTGAAGGGATGTCCATGATTCTCCTTACTTTTCAACTAAATCAAAACTTTCCGCTATTGACATTTTATATGAGATTTTCAAATTAAATTTAACATTCAATGCATTACTCATACCAATACAAGTTCTTGGTCTTGGTCTTTCAGTCCTATTGACAATAATACTCCCGACATTATTCCTACACAATTTGTAAATTATCATGTCCCAAAAGAACAGTCATTTAACCTTCCTTGACCATGTCAAAGGTTTTTAAGTTATGTATATACTGTAATATCCCCAAATAAGGTTTCACATGCTAATCTATAACAAAAATTTCTAAATTATATGAAATATAATCACATATTATGGTCTCAGTTGCAAATAGGCATCTTGGATACCAATAATAAGGGTGGTTCCGAAATAGTGACATATCATACTCAGAATGTATCAAAGTCAGAGCAGAAGTATATCTTGCAGAAATTCATCAGCCTTTTCAATAATAATAGATGATGGGTTGTAACGCCCCAAAAATATTTCAACATGAACTACCCGCATTAATGAACATTCACTAGATAAAAACAATAATCCTTCCATCCTTCCATATTTGATTAAAAGGGGTTTAATACAAAGTCCCACATGCGGTATACATTCAACGAAATAAAAGAACATCTGAATCTATAGCATGTGAAACATCTAGTTCCAAAAACAAATAAAATGCCCTTACGGGCTACAACTTCCGAGGCTTAAGCCTGGTTATACAAAAGTGGTCTCTCGGACCCATACCAAAAATAGCCCTTGGCTTTACAGATAATCACAACAAAATAAAGAGCACACTACTCTTCTCAATACATTTCCACGCCCTTAATTCGGCGGGAGCACCACATCTTTACTTGCACCAAAACCCATAGGGGTGAGCATAAAGCCCAGTAGAGAAATCCTTAACAAAGTATATACGTTTATGTAAGATGCCCAACATTTAATGCAATGAGATGCCATGCCATGTTCCTTAAAAAAAAAAAATGAAATCGTATGCCAGGCTTATTAGAAAAGTCATCATGTTTTTCAGCTACATTTTTAATCACATTGATTTCAGCATCCAATTTACTCAAGACGGGCGATAAATACGACTCTGGTAATCCCTAGGCTGGTGTCTGCAAGTAGACTATATAAGTACTACCAAACTGTCATTTTTACCGGTATTAACTGGAAGGCTCGACACCTATCCGCACGACTTTCTGGTCTTTCACCATGGACACTAAGGCCAACTTATCAAGTTCAACTACACCCCCTATTCAGACTTACCAACGTATTTACCCCTTTAACATTTCCATTAGTTCTCATTTCACAAGACGTATGTATAACTTTTCACAAAGTGAATATTTCCAGCCTCAATTCCAAGATTCAAATTACCAAATGAATGAAAATGCAATGCAATCATTTGTTCATGACCATGGGTTTTCCTCAAATTTCAAGTTATTCCAACAACATTGTCCAGCCATTACATTTCTCATTCTCTCTTATCGATATCATTTCATGATATAGTCCAAGATTTGGTATCATGGATCTTCATACAATAACGAAATTATCATTCATATAATTTCACATTCTAAATATCCCAAAGTCATACCAATGCTTGAAAACTAATTTCCATATACTACAATACTCATACATCATGGAACCAACATTGTACAATTTGTAATCACACACATGTATATATATATATATATATATGTATATATCTTGCCAACAAATCAAGTGAGGTTTCCAATTTATATGCAACTAGAGTCTTCTTGATACAACACAAACAAGAATTTTTCACTCACCCTTTCATTAATCTCAAGAAAGTCCCTTGATTTACCCAACATTCCCAAAACCCCCAAATTTCTAGGTTTTTCACAAAACCCTAAAAATGCCCAACCTTTTTATGAAATCTTTTCATCAACTTCAATCTCAACCCATTTTGTTCAAAGTTTCAAGAAAAGTCCTTAAATGAACACAATATAGTGTTTGATCTACAAATCATTCAATTTCTTGAACCACCAAGAACATTCTCGAAATAGGAGGAGGAGCTCACCAAAATCAACAAATAAAAACCTACATAAACATATATATAACTCAAAGGAGAACCCTACCTCTAGCTCTTGATGGAGAGATGAAACCCTAGAGTTAGAAAATGAGAGAGAGCCTTGGATTTTCCTCCACCCAATGAAGCCCTAGCTTTGAATCTTCAAGATCTTGAGAGAGATGATGAAGATCTTGACCCAAGATTAGCAAAATCAAAGAGTTTTAGATGTTTGAGGTGTTTTTCTAGAGAGAAGGGGGAGAAATATAGGGTTTATAGTGAGAGGGAGATGAGTATAATGGGTGCTAAATTTGGACCAAAATGTTATAAGAAAACAGGGCACGGACTGCCCAGTTGGCTGCTCGTGCGACCTTCCCCACTGCTCAAGCGCCCACCTCCGCCACTCGTGCGACCCACCTTCCTCCGCTCGAGTGCTCTTAGACAGTATGCAAATTCTGGGTGGCAGCCTCCACCGCTCGTGCGGCCCCTCCCACCGTACGAGCGGCCCAATTCCGCACGTGCGGCCTAGGGCCCCGCACGTGCAGCCCTGGCCTAGCAGCCCAAAAATTCAACTTCACCCCCGGGCACCCTGGACTCACCCGCACCCTTCGGAACTACCGAAATTCAACACCGAACGAAATAAGAACTAGGAAACCATTCCCAGACGTTTAAATCCAACGAAAATAAAAAGAGAACAAAGCGAAGAAAGAAAGAAGAAAAGGGAAAAAAAAAGGCCGGTCGTCACATGGGTTGTATTCCAATAGCATTAGAACTTATACACTTTTGCTAAATTAAGATCATACTCATGTAAGTAATTAAAATTACGTTGTCTTTATAACAATCAGTCTTATATTCCAAAAGGTTCTTTAAGAATTATACGTTCATCACTCTACCAAAATTTATTTTCTTATTTTCCACCACGCTTTCTTTCTTCCGATTACCACTATAGTTGAATTTCTTCACAATGAGTTAGACTATCTAAGTTAGGATTCAAAATCAAAATTCAATTATGTGTCTATACGATCATCATATTATCTTTCCTTTCCAACCATTTTTCAGATACGAAATTTCAATATCTATTTTTTTTTTCTTTAAAGGTCTATATATATATTTTTTTCTATTTTTGGCTTTATAACTAAAGTAAATCACAAATGTTTCTCTTCTAATATTATCAATATGATCTAAATTGATCTATTTTCTAAATTAATTGAAGTCTTGATCTCATCCTTCTAATTCAGACAATTTCGGATTAAGTCTCAATTATCCAAGTAATGGACCCTAACTTTATCATTTGCTTATGGTATGTTTTCTGTCACTATTGTTCATATATGAAAATTACAATGCCCTCCCCCCCCCCCCTCTTTTTAAGGGGGAAGAAGGTGATTCCTTCATATTCATAATCTAATGTCATAAAACTGTCACTTTCTATGTTTTCAAATGGTTCCATAGCGATATGATTTCAGTAAATTGAGTCATACTTATTTAGATGCTAAATTGAGAAATTTTCATTGGTTGGCGATATTCTAATAATCTTTAGCAATCTCATGTTGAGTGTCAAATAGTGTCAAATAATCAAATAGATGGATTCTATCTTTATGAAATATTGATTAGGACCAATTCAAATAAAGTCACTCATACATAAAATGTTAACTTCAGATTCCTATATACGTATTTAAAACATTCCTACTATTCTCCTAATTTTTTTTTTAAAACACTAACCTTTGACCGATTAAATCACTTGAGTTTTCTCCTAGACTTTGTAACAGTCTTTTATTTGATGCCCCATCTTCCCACGCTTGAAACACGCTCCGGTAATTCGATGACACAATCCCTAATGAAGCTTGTGGCATATAGGACACACTGAGACAACTTATTACCTTTACGACCTTGCTTAGATTTACACATCTCTCCTATCACAACACTCTCAACTATATTCTTTGGTCCCTTCATTGATTTCACACTTAGCTTCTTCTTTTCATCTTGTAGTTTCTCACTACATGTTTGCATAGAACTTCTTCTGCTTTGTCTAGGCGCTTCGATAAGGATTCAACTTCCACTTCATTTTTACTTTTCACCATCTTTTCCTAAAGACTGAAGACAAGGGTGAGAAACACTCGGGATAATATCAACTGACATAGATTATAACACAATGCACATATTGCATACAAATAGACTTACACATTTAGGCATATAAAGACATTGGTAGGGTAACCTATTCATTCCCATGGAATTTATCAAGAATTTTCGATCCGAAGCTATGCTGACCAAACGTGATTCCAATCGAACTTTTAAGGTCATTCAACAAAGGCATGAGACTCTACGGTGCAACATTTCACATAATAGGTTCCCGCCACATATACCATGATATATGTCAAATAATTTTCTTATCCGCAATTACCATAGTCCCACATACTTCATTAATCATCAAATTCTTCAACTGCCCAAATATTCTCATAGTCTAACTTGACATGTAATCCATATAGTTTTCCTTCACTTCCATTTACAGATTCTAATTCTTCATAACACCATGTTTCCATAAATCAACATACTTGTACTCACCAATGCTTTAGTCAAAAATCCTGATTCCCTTATATCATTAGAAATTCAACAATAATTTTCAGCTTTTAGCCTTATTGCTAAACTTATTAAACACATTCCGGTTTCCTTATAATGATCACAATTCCGTAATAGCTCTTAATTTAAAAAATAAACGTATTACACAAACATATATACATATTTCCGAATGCACAACTTGTTACATACATACTATATGCATGAATCATAAATCTGTTCTAGACATTCTAATGCTCAAAAGACAAGTGCGTAAGATATTAACTCGTGCTCTGATACCACTCTGTCACTACCCAAACCCGCCCCTATAGGTTTAGTATCATGACCGAAGGCCTCTTAATTTAATACATAATATTAGGGGCTAGCGGAAGCAAAATACAAACATACATCGTCCATTGAGCTGTGCAGACTTACATGAGACATACAATATTTAAACCTTTTCTTTTTTATATACTTATATTATCACATCAGTCATGCATCAGCACATTTATAGAGAAGGCAAAAGGGACTTAGCTCTATATACAGAATAAACAAAAACTTCAACTTTAATCACATAGCCTCGGCATCTGACATATCCGAAACCTCCACGGGAGGCACATAGGTTGGTTGACAAGACAGAGTCCAGGCAAAAGCTGTAGGCCTGGTCACGCACCTGATCACCTACATACATATATAACACAACGAGCTAAAGCCTAGTTAATAACAACAATGTAAAGAGGTTATGAATGATGTCCTTACTGCAATCCAAATCGACCAATTTTAGTAATAAACAGAAAATCAGAATCATATGCTTAGCAAATCCATATTTCATACTGAAAGCATAGTAGTTATACGTGCTACATCCAATAGCAAAACAATACCGGTGGTCATGAAGACCGAAAAGACGGTCATGAAGACCGAACATTCATATATGATGGCCATCAATACAGTAAACAGGAGTTCCAAGAAGTGGAACCGACAGAGATCTCTGTAACAATGATAGTAAACAGGTGTTGAGGATGCCACAAACACAGTTGAAAAAAATATTATCATCATTCATTAAGCAGAAGAACCATTTCATAACAGAGAATAGTGTAATGCAGAAAATAAATACTTTTACTTAAACATATCTTTACAGTAGTGTTACTCACAGACAGCTCCAGAGACAGAGTAGACGGACCATAGCGCGTGACCTACACAAACACATAACAGATACACATTGAAACACAATATCACTTCCTTGATCAAACTTAACTTTTCTTGTCTTTTCGCTATTTAAGTAATCTGAAGTTCTACTATGCTTATTCTTTCTTTATTCAAATGAATCAGATTCTCGTTTTACATATTCTTTCTTTACCAAATCCTTCTTTTCCAGACAGACTGATTTCTTATTTGGCTTCTTAATCAATTACTACTAAATCAATGATTTCAAACATTTTCTTCTTTTGTTTTATAAAACATAAAATTAAAGCTATAAAGCTTTTAGGAACATCTTTGCATGTACGGAAACAATCAAACCAATTTTTGATTCTCAAATTCTAAATTTAGCCAAATTTAGCTTTAATTCATTTTCTTCATATCAAACCCAATTTTAAACCCACAAATTATGACACATGAATTAAACTTTCAAAATATGATTCCAAAACTTAGGTTTAAACATGGCTTGTCTATGAAATATACAAACTCTTAAATAATTAAGAAAACTTGATCATTTTAAAACCATTTACCTATAAAACCCTTCTTCAAAGCCAATTATATATTCTATTGCATGGATCAAGTCTTCAAACAATTTTTGTTGGATGTAATTCATAGAGCTTTAAGTCAAGACTAATTCTCAAAATTGAACCCAAACTTAACAAATTTAAAGAATCATAACTCATATTCTTCAACCTAACTTAATTTAAGATCCAAAACCCAAAAATCATTAATCGATAGAATTAATCTCCAAATTCCTTCATCCTTTCATTATTTCTTTCCAATTACTTGAAACCCAAATATTTCTTAATTTCAGCTTTTAGCTAAATTATTTATAAAATCTAAGCTTCAATGTCATGCTCAAAATCCAATTTCTTACAAAATCCACAAGATTAATTCCATAGCTTTCTTACTTTCAAGTTCAATTCCTCAATTCATCCAAATTATATACAATCAAACCTAATTTCTTTCTAATTCCATAACTATAATCTCAAATCCTTCTCAATCTCAAGTATTATAAAAAGATTCTATAAAAGCAAACCAAACATAATTAATTTCTAAATTAATCCCCAAAACCATGATTCTAGTTCAATTTCCTTCATTTTCTCCTTAATTCCTTCCAATTGCAAGATGTTGATTCTAAATTTATCTTTAATTTCAAGTGTAGTATAAAGATTTTACAAAAATCAAGCATGATTTCATACCTTGAACTTTAATCTCAAGAAGTTTAGTTGATTCCCTACAATTCCATGCATTTTCTAACTTTTTCTGTCATATTTCTTCTTCTTCTTGGACTCTTGAGTTAGATTTCCATCACAAATCTCTCTCTCTCTCTCTCTCTCTCTCTCTCTCTCGGTGCTCTCACTTTTTTTTTCTTCCTTCTTTAAGCTCACAATGCTTCCAACATACACACATGAACCCTTATATTGGTATGCATCTATATGTATATCTATTTGTTGCCTCAAAGTTTCTAGAATACACCAACACTCAGACTTTTCTACACACCCACACCCATATACGCCCTCCAATTAGATTCCTTCCTAATTTAATTTATGTTTGGGATTAATTAAATTAAGCAATATTTAGGCTTACTAAATCTTGATTAACACATAATTAAATTAATCATAACTAATCACAAATCAAACGTAATTTAATTAGTTGATTTGACTTTCTTTAAAGCCCGATTAATTATATTTAAATTTATCAGTCTAATTATATTTTTAATCAAACTCCCAGAAGGCTGCAAATATCAAATTAAACTTATTTGCATCTTCAATTTTAGTTTCTCACATCATCAAGGCCTTCCATTTCATATCAAACTCAAAATATTCGTCAATAAATTACATAATTAAATACCTCATAAATAAGTTGTATGCATAATAATCTTAATTCCCAATTCTCATAACTTAATTAACTCCAATTCGAACCCACTTAATGAAATATCAATTTTACTAAATTGTATTGAATATTTAATTAAACTCTCATAAGGTCCGATACTCGAAATTAAAATAATTCAAGTCACCAATTATACCTTCTTGAGCTATTTAGGCTTCCAAATTCTAATTTCAAAATAAATCGTCAATAGAATCATATACGAATTAGAATAATAGGCAATTAAAATTTAAATCTCCTTAATTAATTATGTGCTAATTATTATATGTGATGGGGACATCACATTGGGCTAAATCTTTTGGCCCGTGGGTCGGCCCGGCCCGACCCAAGTTTTTGCGGGAGCCAGCGTGGCCCAACATGGACCGGGCCGGGCCGGGCCAGATTTACACCCCTACGGGTAATGTTAGTAATGAGAATTTCCACCATTTCCCAAAATGAATGACGAGGAGGACTTGGACTTGCCCTCATGTTTTGCATGAAATTTTCAATCAACTTCAATACTTTATCCCCTTCAAAGTCCAAGTTCATGCTCATCGGTGCATAGAGGACTATGAAAGGAAACTAGTTTTCAAGCGAGAACAAGTCACGTTGCACACAAGCTTTGTCGTGAATCTTCATCTTCATTTTGTCTTGCTCTTCTTTGTCTTTCATGGAGATGTTGATGTAGTGAATGATGAAGCAACCATCGAGGAACAGCATCCGAGTGAAGGCTTTGTTATCGAAGCTTTCTGTCAATTCAGCATAGCAATTTCTTGCCTTATTAGCCACACCTGCAACCACTTATATAGTGTAGTTGCCAAGGTTTCTGGCTTATAACTTTTGATATACTCTTTTGTGAATCAAATTTTTAGTTTCTCAAATGATTGGAGCTTGGCTTGGTTATGGTGGTATGGACCGACAGAAACCACCTCTAGTTCGTAGCATTTCTTCTTGGAGTCTATCTACGGAAGCATCTTGAGGACCTTGCGGATTTTCTTATGCTTTGGCATTAGTGTATTGTTTGAGGATGAGGATGAGGACTCTATTTCTTCATTCATTATGGATTCTAGCCATGCATCATCTAAATTTGAAGCCATTGGAATCATAATGTGCTCATCATCACTGGCCACTAGTTGGTCGAAACAAGGACCAAACATTGTATAGAAGAATACAGCAAAGAAGGATACATAATATAGTCTTTCAAAGACCCACAAGACAAGGGAGAGATATCCCTAGGATACCAAACATGAGAGCAAGGGGTGAAGGCCCAGATGGTGAATGGATCCTAGTATTTCGCAGGAAATCATGTTCAACCAAGAACTCTCAAGATATTCACACTATTTTCATGGATAACTTACCTGAATCACTAGATCTTAAGGGGGCTGTATACATTGTTTTCCAAGTTCAGAGTAGTG
The DNA here is from genome assembly GCA_030407325.1 of Camellia japonica. Classification (NCBI taxonomy): domain Eukaryota; kingdom Viridiplantae; phylum Streptophyta; class Magnoliopsida; order Ericales; family Theaceae; genus Camellia; species Camellia japonica. Next base: position 66,219,782 of record JAPPVO010000017.1, read on the forward strand.
GTGGATGTTTACATCCCTAACAAGAGGAGGAAGGTAACAAGCTCACGGTTTGGGTTTGTACGTTACAACTGTCTAGTTGCAGCATGAGTGGCTATTCAAAAGGCACATGGCATTTGGTGTGACAATCACGAGATAAAGGTAAAGATGACAGAGTTCAGCAAGGCCCAAAGCAAAAATGGGAAGCAACAAGTGCTACAGAAATGTGAAGCTACTGAGCCCATCGAAATCGTACTAGCATAACCAGTATGTGTAACAATGTACAAAGCTATGCTGATGTGGTGGCTAGAGTAGAAGCTGGAAAAGGTAGTGGACTGATCGTTAAAGTAGAGGAGTATGGAAATGGTTGGCTACATGGGAGCCTAGTTGCCAAACTAAAGCCTTTATGTCTTGTATCTGAGTTCAAACAAGAACTGTTAAGTAGGTATAGAACTGATGTTCAGCTAAGAGTGATTAGAGGCAAGTCGGTGATCCTTTCTTTCAAATCAGAAAAGGAAATTAAGAGTGCATCAAAGGAGCTGGAGCGCATTGGGCCCATGAATTGTGTGAATTCATCACTCAATGGACTAAGGACACAATCATTGAGCATGAAAGGGTGGTATGGCTTAGTTGTTATGGAGTACCACTCAATCTTTGAACTCTATTAATTTCAAAAATACAGGCATGCTATGGGGTGATGTTATTAAGATTGATAAAGATACACTTGAAATGTCCTCTTTATGCTGTGGCAAAGTCAGAATAGCAACTAAAGTATTGGACTGCATCAACCAAGTGATAACCTTGGATTGCAAAGGTAAACTTCATCATATTAGAGTTTGTGAAGAACAAATAGTTGTTATAGAAAATTCAAGCAATTATGTTATTCATTTGTAAGAGGAGATCTCTGTTAATGCAAACAGGGGGGATGAACATTGTATTGACAATGGTGAGATTCTTAGGAAAGAAGATGATGATATGGCAATTAACGATGAGGTGGCGATTGAGAGGAATTTGGGAGGCGACATGTGATAACCCTGCTCCGTATTATGTTAATTAATCTTAATTACGAATGTGATTATGTGTTTGATATGATTTTGAGTGCCATTTATATGAATATATGTGGTTTTGAATTTCTATCTGTTCACCGTAGGAAAATCTGTTTGATAATCTGCTTTAGAATTTAAATTGGAGGCCTTATCGGCCACAGAAACCAAAATTGACTACGCCATTGTGATTAGTGTAATTTTTAGAGCCTACGGTGAAATTTAATTGAAAATCGATTTGGATCAAAATAATTAGATTCAGAATGATTAATTAAGCACCATTGCTTAGCTCTAATCAAATTTGATTAGGCCATCTTATATAAAGGCCTATATAGCCTTATGTTATTGTTTTGGAACTCACTTTCTCTCATTTGGCTGAGATTTCTCTAGAGAGAGAGAGAGAGAGAGAGAGAGAGCTGGTTCTAGAGAGAGAAGAGGAGGAATTATGCATTTTGGTTCAAGATTGTGAATTTGGAAAGCTACACTCAATATTTAACTAGAATTTGTGAAGATTAAAGCACCTAGGTGAGTAAATTCATGAGTTTGAGCTTGTGATTTTGTGAATTCAAGATTAAATGGTAATCAAGAACATGAGTTGTGTTGATTTTGATGAGATTGAAGTCTATATGCACATGCATGCATAGAATTGCTATAAATTGCCATGAATTTGCATAATCTAACATGTAGCATGTCAATTATAAAAGATTGAGAGTTGGATCATACATGCAAGCATGGTTTTGTTGAGTTTCATGAGAATAAACACCATTTGCACCATTTGAAATAGAAATGAAGTCAAAAATTGACATGCATGTTTGATTATTGAAGGTATGGAGCTTATATAAGGTTTAAATGTATGAGTTTTGATTATACAAAAGAAATGTTGAATAATTTGAGAATGTGACCATGATTTTGAGCAATTGGCCTCATATTGCTTGTATACTCATGATATATGATGTGTTTCCCTACTTTTGGTACCTTAATTCGAGCTTTAAAGCCTTTGAATATCAAATTTGAACTTCAAGAACAGTTTTGGAAAACCCAGAATTTGGCATGTCCGCTTGAGCGGGGAAAGCGCCGCTCGAGCGGGAAATGCGAGCTCCCAGGACTTTTTGCAGACATGGATGTCCGCTCGAGCGGGGTGCCATGTAGTGTGACCTTCAGCTCGAGCGTCCGAAGTCACGCTCGAGCGTAAAAATGAGGTAACCAGCACTTTTGCAGACCATGAGGGTCCGCTCGAGCGGCGGAACCCACGCTCGAGCGGGGACCCCTGTTTCAGAAATTTTGTACAGATGTTTTGTGTTTCATTTTCCGTTCTCTTTCATTTCTAAGCACTCTTAGGCATGCATTAAGCATTATAAATGAATTAAAAGGGATAAGAATGAAGCCTGAGAGGGATGTATGAATTAAGAATGGATTGAATCGTTTGTGACCCATATATGTGTTATGTATTGTGTAAGGTCAAGCTCAGGGGCAAATCTTCCAGCAGATCACTGTGAGTAATATCTTAGTAAAGATATTTTGAAGTATGTTATTTTTCCAATTGCTTATTCCCATATAAGTCTTATAAGTTTTTTAATTTGAATTGTGGACAAATGTTTGTGATGCCATATGGTTGGGCTAAAGGCCGTTGGGTACAATTGATTGGGTCAAAGGCTGTTTGACATGCAAGAATGATTGGGCCAAAGGCCGTTTGACATGAATGATTGGGCCGAAGGCCGTTTGGCATGAAAGAATAAATGGGCCGAAGGCCGTTTGACATGGATGAATGGGCCAAAGGCCATTTGACACGAATGAATGGGCCAAAGGCCGTTTGATACGAATGAATGGGCCAAGGGCCGTTTGACACGAATGATTGGGCCAAAGGCCGTCGGACAGGAACAATTGGGCCAAAGGCCGTCGGACAGGAACAATTGGGCCAAAGGCCGTCGGATATGAATGAATTGGCCTGAGGCCGTTTGATATGTTTGGAACCACAGTCACTTGACCTATATATATATATATACTAGATAGAAATATGAATTGGGCCCAAGGCCGTCTGATGTATGTTGTTCTAAATACCGTTCGTGTATCTTCTTTATTTGATATTATTCACTGGGCTTTCGCTCACGTTCATTCATGTATCTTTAGGTGAGCCAAGGGAGGTCCAAACCCAGCCTCAAGGAAGTTTGTTTGAAACAGTCAAGGTTTTGAAGAGTCAGCCCATACGTCTCACACACTAGACTGGTTTTCACCCTTTTGCTATTTTGTTATATTTTGTCATGTTGGCGAGAACTTTGGATTACGGTTGTATATAGTTTTGATTGGCTGACCATGACTTGAATGATTCTGTTGTGTAAAGCTTATATGTTAACTTTTCTTGATGTGCGTTATTAATGTATGTTTGTAAAATGTTATGACGTGCCATGTAAGCACAACTCTATGGACAAAAGTTTGAAATTGCTTCCGTTTGGCCCCCTTAACTCTGTTAAAATATATCTTATTTGGTTTAAGGCCGTAGGTAATCCCGTGATTACTGACCGGTTATGTCCTTAACCATGGGGGCGGGTTCGGGTCATGACATGACATGTGTTTAGTAGGTGCATTAAAGAAGAAGTAAATGGTAGGTAATGATAGTCTCATGGCCATCTCTATAATAAAAGAGACGGCTAATGACTTGGGAAAAGCAAGCAACGGAGGCGCATGCATGAGGAAGCAGACAATCTTGTTAGAGAAGAACGGCCTAATTATAGAAAATGGAAGTCAAAGAGTTGATGGGCTAATTTGTACCTTTGATTTTTTGAAAAGCTTCAGTGGATCAGATTTAATTTGACCCAACGTAAATTTGAAGGTGTTTTTAGGTCTAGTCCAAACTGATAAACCATCTCACACTAGGCCTCACTCAATTCTTGGGCCCAATGATATGGGTCTATCAAGATGTGATGACCCAATCATCTCTGGGCTGCAAAATCCCACAATTTATGATTCCTTATTATATCAAGGGGATGTTAACCTCAGAAGCTTAAGGTTAGAGATGGGGGGGGGGGGGGATTAGTAAACCATCAGATGATAGATGATGTCATCTCCCAGCAAAGAAAAATCCTAAGAAAGCTAAAAGGAAAACACAGGTCAAGGCAATTGGAGGTACAAGATTCAACAAGGGTGTTTTACTTAGAGCTACAACTCAGGCCTTGTCTTACTCAATCTCATTGAGTAGCAATTCCAATAGAGGAAGATATCTTTTAAATGAGGCACAAGCCACCCTACAAATTGGGAAGGTTCTCGGCATAAATTGTGAAGGGAAGGAGGACGAAGTAATTGAGAAGATTATGAAGCTTGAAAGCCAGGATTTGGAGAGAAAGAAGCAGCTAGATGCTGCTAAACAGTCCTAATTTGTAGGACTAGTTGGTTGAGAGCTATATTTTGTTCATTAATGAAGATGTTATCATGGAATATTAGAGGGTTGGGAAAACCTAAGAAAATTAGGAAATTAAAGGAGCTAATTAGAGTAAGGAGAATAGAAATTGTTTTAATCCAAGAGACAAAGAAAGCTGAGATTTCAGAATTAGTTGTGAGATCTTTATGGCCTGGGGATCAAATAGAGTTCATGGCTGTTAATGCAGTAGGGAATTCCGGTGGGCTATTGTGTATCTAGAAACCAGAGGCTTTCACTATGTCAGAGTGCTGCTGAAATAAGAACTTTATCTTGCTTTCAGGTATCACCTCTTCAAATTTTAGTTGTATTATTGTTAATGTATGTGCCTCTAATGATGTGCTGGAAAGGAGGTGACTCTGGGAATTATTGTTCAGTCTTAGATCCACTTTCATTAACCCTTAGTGCATTGGGGGTGATTTCAATGAAATCAAAACTATAGGGGAAATGAAGGGTTGTGTTCGGAGGGATGTGGGAATGAAAGATTTTGGGAATTTCATTGAAAAAATTGAAGGGCTAGACTTACCAATGCTGGGCAGAAGATACATGTAGACACCCCATTTTTGACTGCCCTTAAGACTTAGGCGCCTCAGGTTGATCACTCGATAATGAAAGTTATGCTGTACAAACGTTTGATTTTTTTAGCAAGAAGAGCTTCTAAATCCCAACCTTACACCCTATTTTGACTAAAACTATTTTAGACCTTAAAACCCTCTTCTTGAAAATATTTTTCCAAATGTTTCTACGATGTTTGAGGCTCGCATTTCGTTTAAAATATTGCACTTTTCGGTAAGCCGAGTAAGGACAAAGTGGAAATGAATGAAATAGAGGTGAACTCTTGGAAAAATCTTTTAAAACATCTTTTTTATAGGTTTGTAGTTGAATAAGGGGAGGGAAGAAAACTAGTTGGGGAAGAGGTTGGGCATCAATCCGTTAAGATAGAAATGAGCAGCCTTCGCTAAAATAGACATATCTCTTTGCACACTTATAAGTTAGATGTGAGGCTACCTCCATTGGGAAGTATACTTTTGGGGCTTCAATTCACCTAAAACCAAGTTCGGATGAAGGAGATAAGCCCGTTTGAAGTCAGGCTTGGAAGCAGATTTTTGTGGACAATCGGCCACTAAAGTGTACGGCCAGCCACTAATAGTGGGCGGCCAGCCAGTTGTGAAAAATTAGGCCATTTTGAGTGGATTGGCCAGCCAAGTGTCCCCCACAAGTGTACAACCGACCACTAATAGTGTACGGCCGTGCCCTATTAGTGGCCTGCCGGCCACTTGTGTCAAAAAATAGACTTTTGCAGATATTAGTTGCTAACTGTTCCCACAGGTGCATGCACTGCACTAGCTGTCTATATACCGATATTTTTGATCTGAGGCACATGTTTTCTATATATAGATGACCACCCCTATTGAAATTAGGTTAGAAAAAATTCCAAAAACTCCAACACTTGTATAGCACACACTCTCTCTCTCTACCTACACACTTTCTCTCTACACTTTGTAAACCAAAAATTTAGCTCTTCTTGTTGAGGTTTTTGATCTCAAATCTCAACCCTTGAGAGTGAGAACTTGTGGGTTTGTTAACAAAAGAGTTACCTTGCTTCAAGAAGTATAATTTTGGGTATCTCTACACTACTTCTTTCCTATCTTTTCTTACTATTTTTGGACTATTTTTCACCTGTGTTTATGGGCTAAAACTTGTGGTTTAAGCCCATAAAAGGTAGGGGGGTTGACCACCCTTCTTTGAACCTTGCTTCGTAGGCCTTTACCCTGGTGTTTCCTACATTTTCATTACCTCTTTTTGAGCTTTTTATCACTAAATTTCAGAGGTTTTTCAGAGACTAAAATGTGGTTTTGAAGTCCCAAAAATGGAAGGGTTAACCTGCCCTCCTTTGGCTTGTTTACTAGCTTAATTGCCCCATTATTTTAGCTTGCTTTTGTAGGTGTCCTTACCTTAATTTTAGTACTCGTTTAGCCAATTTTAGGACTGTTTTAGTTGTTCATGTCATTTATGCTTTGTATAGTATGCTTGTAGTGTAATGATCCTCATAGGTTTGGTGGTTTAGGCCATAGCCACCAACCTATTTGAGTTGATAGCATTTATTTCATGCTTTTCACACTTGTGTTCATGTGTAATCACCTCTGCAACTTCTCTCATTTCTTGGCTTCTTCCTTGCTTTGAGAGTCGTTTCAAACCGATTGTTTGTTTAGGCTTGAGATAGAGATCGTTGTGCTTAATGATTTAATCTCTTCGGAGGTTCATTACCAACGGCATGCCATCTCTCTCTTGCCCACAACAACCCTTTGTTTGACACTTCCCTCCTTTAGTGGACTTAATGCTCATTTTGGACTAAAATGACTAATGAATGGAAAGGTAATTAAAAAGGGGTAATCAATAGCTTAAAATGGACCAAGATAATAAAATGGTTTGGGTTCAATCGGACATTAATTGAACCCATTGAGCCTTGAGTCATTTCATACTTCTTAGTGATGAAAATGGTTTAAGAGTCGATGCCAACCGCTTCCCTTAATCAATATCATGATAGGGAGAAGGTTCATGAGTCTTTAATTATGCATTTATTGAAATTGTATCCCTTGGTTCATAAGTCATCACGCAATGAATTTGCACCGATTGACAGCTTGCGAATCGAGTCTACCCCTTCTTTAAGCTGCCTGATGATAAGAAGAGGCAGGGTGGACAAACATCCCCTAAGAATGCTCTGTTTGTGCTTTGTTTGTTTTCCGTTACAGCAGGAGAAACCCAACATTAGTAGCGGACAGGCCACCTTTATCGTACAACAGGCCACTATTAGTGGGAGGCCGCCAAGCAGTACCACTTTTTTTTCACAGAGCAGAGCAGAGACTGAGGGAAAACAGTTCAATTTTTCTGGCTACGAAACAGAAGCATGTTGGCAGCCAAACAAAGGGCATTTTGGGGTGGAAAAATTCATGTGCATGCATAACCCATTTCCTTGCTCCTCAGGACCCGTTAGATTTGTTTTGGTTAATAGTAGTATGTTGTTAGTGAACTTGTAATTAATTACTTAGTTAATTAATTCTGTAATGTAACTAATTAGTTAGAGTGTGTTGTAGTTATTTAATTAGCTAGAATAGTTAGTTAAATTCGTTGTTGTAATAATTAGTTAAGTAGTTTAGTTAATTCATTTATTTGCACCCTCTTGTACAAGGGCCAATTTGTAATAATTAGCTAGTGTAGTTAATTTATTTAATTTGGTTTGTAATAGATAGTTAATTCGTAGTAATTAGCTAGGACATTTATTTGGACCCTCTTGCGTGAGCGCAAAATTGTAATAATGTGCATGTCTTCTAATCCCACGTCTTTCTCCCTTTGATTTACTTGCTTATGTTGGATAGTATAGAGCATCATGTTTACTTAGCATTTCTCATAATTTGCATTCATTGTCTTGCATACATTAGACTCAGTGCATCATTCTAACTCACATTGTAGTTATTACTTCTTGAATACATATGCCACCGCATGCTATCAAATTGATTCACATGCCATGCTAGTAGCCGAGCCTATTAAATCGCATATTGCATGTGTTGCATTAGTCAAGTTGCATTAGTTAGGAACATGCATGTTTTCTAATTCTTTTGCTTTGTTTAGGCCTTGCCTTGGAGTGCTAGGTAAGCATTTCTTACTTTAGCATATTACATGTATGTAATTGTTGCCATGTCAAGCATGATACCATGAGTCTAAGTGCTTAAGTGATATACCTACTTGAATGCCTGTGGACGAAGCCTAATTGCTTGAGTTGGGATAATTTGAGTAATGTGCATATGAGATCACTTTTTCAAGTGGTACATATTCGAAACAATTTTCAAAACACACATGAAATCAAAGTGTTCCAACTTTTGCAAATTAGTCTATACTTGTGCGCAACATATAGTAATGTTAGCCTAATAACCAGAGCAAGAGCATATAATGTAAATAAGAATCACATCATGATTAGTAGAGGCTGATCTATTGATCGGGTAAGTGGGGTGCTCAATTCATGACCTTCCCCTTTCGTACCTAAGTTCCCGAGCCGAGACACTTTGGTGATGACGGATAAGTGGCCTTTGGCGCGAGTCCCGGGTTTCCTAAATTTTTCAAAAATATTTAGGTGGCGACTCTATAAACTGGCAAAGTAGTCCATTTTTGGCATTTTGATTCAAAATCAATTTTCCAAAAGATTTGCCGGATTTGGACTCTTTTGTGTTTATCTATTTCACATTACACTTGTGAGCTCAGATTCAGAACCACGGGAGTCTAAACTGTAAGGCTATCGTATTCGAAAGGAGCACGAAAAACAAGCTACAGTTTCAGGCGACTCTGCTAGGGAAATTAGAGAACCTGACTTGAACTTCATGATATGAAATTTTATCTACACTTATATGTTATTTGTTGCATTTGCATTGGTGCACTTAAGTCACTGTGTTTGCCATCTACTATTCCTGGATGGTTTGCCGAAGGCTTGCCCAAAAAAGCTTGCCAAAAGGCTGACCGGTCGTGGGCTCTACCATGTTGGAAACACAACCTTCGGATCTGGACTACTGCTGTACGGCTCAAACCTCCTTTCACTTCTCGATGTTATGTGTGAAAGGTATATTAGGTAGTCTTGCTGAGGTACCCCTTTTGACCAGTCGACCTAGCATATAGTAAGCCATAGTGACTGATATAAACTAGGACAGGATGCTCACCCGAATGCAGGATTGTGTGTAACTGCTTGCTTGAAATAGTGAAACCCTAGTTCATGCCAAGTACTAGGATAGGGTAACCCTACCCCCTCATAGGGGTGTTTTGGCTCTCCTTTAACTGGTATGTGCTTTACAGTAAAACTGTATAGGAATGTGCATATCAGTTGCAAGGTTGGTATCTATTTTGGGGAAAAATTTAGTAGGGAGTAGAGTCACTCAGCTGTGATCATATCTGTTCTAGTGAAATTAGGCTGAAGTGCTATATGTTTTCTCTTTTGCAAGGTAGTTCTGGAACCATAGCTTCAGAAGGCTCTGATATCTCCCAGGTACTCTGGGCTCGCATCGAAAGACTTTGTCAGGTTAGAAATTTAGTTCAGAGGCAGTAAGTGTATGCTTCGCTTTCACCAACAACGTTCACCAGTTAGATCACCTTTGGTCAGCTCATCCCGGGCACCTACTCCTATCATGGCTCAGCCTCCGACAAATCTAGAGGATTTACTGATCCGTTTTCAGCAAATAGTAGATTCGCTCCAACAGAATATGACCTGACAAACTGAGGTCACTAATAGGTTGCAGCAACAATAATAGCAGTCGGCTGCGACTTCTGTTTCTCATGCACCTAACATGACTACTCCTATGCTAGACACCGCTGCTAATACACCTTAGGATCCACTGGGTGTTCTTATTCCTCCAGTCTAGACAGATCTAGTCCTGGTTCAGACGTCTAGAGCTCCAGCCGAGGCACCTTGCGAGTTTGAGTTTGACCCGACCCTGCTCAAAGTCAACAAATTTGAAAAGCTATTCAAAAAGGCACAGGGGGTTAACTCCATTCCGGGTATTGAGGATAGATATACTAAATCCGTCATTACTTTGCCGGAGCAGTTCAAGATGCCTCATATTGACCGCTTCGATGGCTCTGGAGATCCAATGGTGCATCTGCACCTACTTTCTGATATCCTGCGACCAATGAGATTGACCCGAGTTCAAAATTGTCATTATTCGGCTGAACCATGTCTAGAATAGCTGCCATCTGGTATGCGAAATTGGAGGACTCTGTGAAACAGAGCTGGCAAGAGTTGGTTGAATCCTTTATTGCCCAATATTCCTGCAACACGCAGATCTGAGGTAATGCATCAGGAACCGAATGAGGGTTTCTTAGACTTTGTTATTCGATGGAGGGCAATGGCGGCTATGATAGAAAACAGACCTCTAGAGAAAGAGAAAGTTCATATAATTGTTAGAAATCTACACAAAAGGCTATTACAGAAAATGGTAGTCCTCCCACTATTCAACTTTAAGGACCACCATTAAATTGGGGTTCAAATCGAGGATGCCGTCAGACAAGGGATTATTGTGGAAGATAATGAGCCTTTGAAGAAGAATGTTGTTCGCAGTTCCAATGTTACTATCAGTGGTAGCACAAACTGCGAAATGCTCTGAAGTAAACACTGTCACCAGTCCCATAACCACTTCAACTCGGCCCCAAGCCCAGAATTTTCATCCTCTTTACATGAATCTTTCTCAAGCCTTGAAAATTCTGCTAAAAAAAGGGCACCTAGAGCTTCTAGAACCCCGACCCCTCCCAAGTCCTCTTCCATCAAGACATGACCCCACTAAATACTGTGCCTATCATCAACAACATGGTCATGATACAAACTATTGCATCCGCCTCCATAATAAGATTCAGGATCTTATTGACGGAGAGATCATAGCTCTACCAAAAAGACCTCAGACCACCACTAACTTATTACCTCCACACCTCAACCTAATCCATACACTACCATCTACCTACAACCCTAGCATATACATCACCCTGACCTGTTTACCCAAGCATGAAGTGTTCATTTCAGAAAGCACGTATTTGTGTATGATGGATGCACTTGAACTCCAATCATCTCAAACCCCATCAGATACACTGCAGGCACCAATGACCGAACCCACTACTTCTGAGCTAATGAGCATGGTTGAAGATCTTCAAAGAGCTGTTGCAGATTTAGCCTTTGGGATTTTGGCTCTATCATCGACCACATCACATGCTAGAAATTTCACGCCAAAAGGCTCTACAATCTTGGTGTGAGTTATAATTGAAAAGGGCCAACCTAAAGCTATCTCGAGTATGGGTGATGACATGTCAACAATGAATGGGCTTCATTTCGATATAGCCACCTAATCCCTTGGCAAAGCTGAAACAAGTGGCAAGACAAGCTCGGGCAAGCGTTGAGCCCTATGAACATCTTCAGTGGGCTATTGAGGCTTTGAAGGTCAAAGGGCTGAACAAACAGCAAGCACTTGCAGTTGTTGCGAAGACTGTGGATGACACTTATGCCACTCAAGTTGGAGGCATTTTGAATCTGGTGGTAAGACATGAAAAGCGATGCCATACTAGAAACACCCCTTTTAGCTCCATTCCTACATCCATCGGAGATCTCCAAACTTAGTCAACATCTGCCAATCCCTTTGTCAATCCTTCTAGGACTGGTAACTGCACCTTCAAATCCCTTTACATGACCTTATCCAAAGCTCTCCAAATCCTCATAGGATAAGGTCATCTCAAACCCTTTGACCCTTGGCCTCTCCATAATCCCCTTCCAGCCAAGTATAATGCTGTCAAGTACTATGCCTTTCATAAACAAACCGGCCTTGACATTGACTACTATTTTCGTCATCGCCATGAAATACAAGATATGATTGACAACAAGGTCATTGCCTCACCGGGTCCTACAAAGTCTATTGGCGCTGGATCGATGAACTTGGGGGATAATGTAATTAGGTGATCGGGGATGAATGACCTACTAACAACGCTCATTTTACTCCAGATGTGGTGGATGACACGCACTATTTTAGCACTTTGAAAGTGTTGTTTATTGTACTTTCAGACTTGGGTATTGAGTCAGTCTTGTTGTGTTAGAGTCAGGTGATTCTGGGGGTGTTACCTTGGACATCACTTTTTTTTTTTTTTTTTTTTTTTTTTTTTTTTTTTTGCGTCGGTTTCTATCATTGAGCCAGTTGAGTTAGAAGATCTGAATGAAACGACAGTTATTTTCACCTAAATCATTGTATTAACCAAAGTTTTTCAAAACTTTTCTAACACTGTGATGAAAATAAAGAGGGAGGAATTTCTTGGGATGTGCAAAATTTGATCGACTGAGAGGAAGAGAGATGTGCTAAGCCCTTAATGGATGAGATCATGTTTGTTAATGTAAGTACTGAGAAGGATCCTGACTTGATCTAGATTGGTTCTACATTGTCTTTAGAGGAGCCTGAGCGACTAGTCGCTTTATTAAAAGATTTCAAAAAAAGTTTTGCGTGGTCTTACGAAGACTTGCCTTGAATTGATCTTGAGATTATACAGTATCAGATCACTCTTGGCCTCAAGACTCGACCCCTTTGCTTTCAAAACTTTGATTCAGAATGTTCAATGGTCAACCAAAGTACGAGGTTGGCATGGTCGGATGGGAAACAACCCTTGAACTAGGGGGCAAGAAGGTCAGATGTCATCAAAGGAAGCTTGCATAGTTGGATAAGAAGTAACCCTTGACCTAGGGGTAAAAAAGTTCAAATATGCTTAAAGATTAAAAAATGGGTCATTTCTCAAGCCAATGGAGACTGGCAAGAAAACCAAATCCTATAATTAGAGTGAAGAAAATTTTTGCTGCAGGACAATCGAGTTCCTATCCATGACACTAGGGGCAAATTCAAACCTAATTGAATGGGCTCTTCCATTATCAAGACAATTTAGTTAGGGACAACAGCCATTCTTGTGGATTCAGATGGCTTAGAGATCCTTCGGCCAATCAACATGGACAAGTTAAACTTTTCTATCCTTAAGAGGCTCACTGGGCCGAAAACCCAGAAGGGCGACCTAGGCAAAAGTTAGAGCAAGAAGAAAATAAAAAGAAAAAAAATGAAAAAATAGAAAAAAGAAAAAAGAAAAAATAAAGAAAAATGAAAAAAGAAAATAGAAGAAAAAGAAAGAAAAATAGCTCGCAAGGTTGAAAACCCGAAAGGGCGGCTTTGGCAAAAGTTAGAGCGCAAAAGGAGAGTGTTAATACCCGAGTGCGCCTTAACCCCTGGAACTATGTACGGCCTAATTCCCATCTTTAGGATACGTAGGCAACTTCATCCTGAAGCTCAGCTCTTACCATTTTCCTGCTTGTCTCATCCATGTTGGTTGGCTTATCTTTATTCAAACTCGGCTATCCTATCCATGTGCAAATTGGCTCATCTTTATACTCACATTCATTCAAAATTGATTGTCTTATTCCATTAGAAGATTCAGCTGCAAGACAAATCAAGTTCATATTTGAGGTTGTGCATCTCAAGAGTTAATTCCTCGTTGGTTAGGTAGTGGCCATTTGCAAAAATAGTTTTTGAGGATTTTTTTAGTGAAGTTGACTAATTCTCTCAAAAAACCTTTTCTTGGACCCAAAAAGGAAAATTTTTAGTGCTCATAGCCTGACTTACATGATTTCAAAATAGAAAGTCGAACAAGCATGTCAATCTAACTCTTATGTTGGTCAAAATTGTTTTAGCAGAAAGCCAAAAAAAAAAATGATCAAAGTGATGAACTAGGGGCACAATCGAGTTAGGTTTTCTGTCTTTTTCCTATTGTCAATGTACTCGCCAGAAAGGGCACATCTGAAGCTAACAGCAGAGGCCAAAAAACTCTCTTATCCTCCAAGCAGTAAGGTATTGAGCCAAGTGAATGTGTTAGACCAATCAATTGTATACCTAGCCGGTGGGACATGCTGTAGCTCATCTCAGTTAAGTTAAGCCAGCGGTAATGCCAGACTATGTCAGGTGCAGATCTGCTGCACATCCAGTTGCACTACCATCGCTCTGAGGGAAAGTCAACTAGCCGCTGGCGGAAGAAATAGAATCTAGCAGAGTACTAGGGGCAAGGGTCCATAACTTCCAACTTATCCATCAACCACACCTGGGAAGGGATAAAAAATAAGAGAGATTAAAGAATAGAAAGATGTGCACTGAGAGAAAAAGTGAAGAAAGGGCTTTTCAGAGAAATAAAGATTAAGGGCCAAAGTGATGTGAGAGTCACAAATTAGAAAGGGTGGGAAACAATACTTGGAGAAGCAGTGGGCTCCCCGTGAATTGAGAGGTCTCTCACCGGTGGAAAACATCTAGGTGTTGTGTTTGTTGTTTTTGTTTGTCTCAATTCTTGTTTTGAGTCATTTTGAGTGTAAATAGATGTGTTTAGGTTGTCTTACTTTGTTTTTCCTTTGTTGAGTCATGGTGTATTGTGGTCAGTTGAGGGCTCAATACCTAGTTAACAACTCATTGTCGGTTTTAATTGCAAAATAAATTGTTTTGTGCTCAGAGTGTTGTGTTATTCCCAACATGATGTGAAAAACATGATTCTTTCTTTCATAAACTGCATGGTCCAACCCCGATCAAAAGAGAGAGCAATAGAACGAGGACCTATCTGAAGCTACATAGGTTCCGGACTGTAAAGCTAAAGAAAAGAAAAAAAATTGGAGCATCTGAGTAATTTCTGGGATTGCATTCCGGAGGCACCTTTTCAGGCCTTGTCATTTCTTCGAAGTGTGAGTTTACCTCGACCTCAAGTTCAAGCCTACTTCAAGTCAGAATGGCGATCAAAGTGCTCTCCCTAAACACCATTCCCATCAGAGGCATCTTGGCTGTGTTTCCAATGAGTTCCTAGGAGACCTACTGCGACGATGGAAACTAGAGTTCGAATGACGAGGCCTAGAACACAAAGGTTTGGAATTTCTGAGACTAAATTCTAGTTTAAATACCCAAGGGTATATTCTCGGATTGAAATCTGTATGGCAGCCCCATATGTTGAGGTAACGTGTATGCGCCTCAATTCTGGATATTAAACCAACCTAGTCTGTCACCCCATTGGATAATAGGGAAAGTTGTAAGTATGATTCGGGAGAAAAGCGGCATATGTGGCTTCCGCATGCAGATTTTACCCCTTATCAGCATCTGAGGGCCTTTGAACTGTGACTTGAAGGTAAGAGTTCAAAGAACACAAGAGGGAGATTCCCGTCAGAGTACAGCCGTTCATCGCCACTCGCCCCATGAGGTGCTTTCTAAAGCGCCGCTATGTTTGTTTATTCTATTCTCCAAGCATCATCCACTACATTGCTTGTCACACACATATCATATCATCTATCGCACTTACTGTATTTATTTGCATCTTGCGTTATCTTGTATCATTTATCATTTTACGCTGAACAGTGTTTAGGATCATTATCCCTCGGGGCTTTTCTCAAGACGCGTGAGATGCGACCCTGAGCAGTAGGACCTCTTCTCATGATTTTAGCGTGGTTAGAGTGTTCCCTTCCTCACACGATTTCAGCATGTTTGGAGTTTATCTCAGGGTGTGCAAGAATACAACCCTGAGCAATTTTCTTCCTCTTCTCACGACTTCAGTGTGATTAGAGTATCTCAGGACGCATGAAACGCGACCCTGAGTTGCAAGACCTTTTTTCACGATTTCAGCGTGGTTAGAGTATCTCAGGACATGTGAGGCATGACCTTGAGCGGTATGACCTCTTCTCACGATTTCAACGTGGTTATGAGTGTTCCCTTCCTCACACGATTTCAGCGTGTTTGGAATTTATTCTTCTTCCTCTCACGATTCCAGCGTGGTTAGAGTATGTCACCCTGTTCATCTACTACATTATCTATTGAATCCATTACATCATACCATTTTATCACCTGCATCCTTTCCATGTTAAGCTTAGTTCGGCACGTGCTCATATCTTTCCTTTGTTGAAACATGGTTCTGTCATGTGTAAGTACCCAGGATACGCTGAGGCCAGTATTAAGGGTGTCAACATCTTTTCTGTGTTATACATGGTTTGTTTTGTGTCCATGTCTTTTCTAGGTAAAATGTGGTTCGGCTTACGCCCCTTTATTCACTACATCCAATGCATTGTACTTTGTCTTGTTGCATTCAGCATTTAGGATCCTTATCTTTCCCCAGCAGATCATTCCTCACTTATATCATACCACCCAATTACTTGGTTCTGTTAGGAAAAACATAGTTCTGCATGTGTCTGCACCTCTTTCACATTGAAACATGGTTCTGTTATGTGTAAACATCCATGCTGCGCTGAGGCCAGTATTGAGGATGTAGGCACTTAGCCGGTGTTAGGTGTCGTTTGGTTGTGCCCACTTCTTTTCTATATAAAACATAGTTTGATTTTGTATTCCCATTCCTCTATGATGTTTGTGTGTTTTGCACTGCTTGTGGTTTAATTATTTCATTACAGTGTGTATCATTTTGCATCCTGCCTCTGAACTACGCTGGTTTGATCCCTTGCAATGAGATACGTAGGCAACCCTAGAGTTCAACCAACTGCATCTGCATTTTGTTTGTTTGCCCAAGTCTTACGGCCTTGTCAAAATGGGTCATCTTCGATCATTGACATTCACTCACGTCATTTCATGACTTAGAGCTCTGTCAAAGAGGGGCAACTGTAGACACCCCATTTCTGACCACCCTTAAGACTTGGGTGCCTCAGGTTGATCACTCGATGATGAAAGTTATGTTGTACAAATGTTCAATTTCTTCAGTAAAAAGAGCTTCTAAATCCTAACCTTACACCCTATTTTGACCAAAACTATTTTAGACCTTAAAACCCTCTTTTTCAAAATATTTTTCCAAATATTTCTACGATGTTCCGAGGCTCGCATTTCGTTTAAAATATTACACTTTTTGGTAAATCGAGTAAGGACAAAGTGGAAATAAATGAAAGGGAGGTGAACTCTTGGGAAAATCTTTAAAAACATCTTATTTATAGGTTTGGAGTTGAATAACAAAGGAGGGGAGGGAAGAAAACTAGTTGGGGAAGAGGTTGGGCATCATTCCGTTAAGAGAGAAATGAGTAGCTTTCACTAAAATAGGCATATCTCTTTGCACACTTAGAATTTAGATGTGAGGCCACCTCCATTGGAAAGTAGACTTCTGGAGCTTCAATTTAGACTCAAGAATGACTAAAAATGAGTCCAGATGAAGGAGATATGCTCGCTTGAAGTCGGGCTTGGAAGCAGATTTTTGTGGACAATTGGCCACTAAAGTGTACGGCCAACCACTAATAGTGGGGGGGGGGGGGGGGCAGCCAATTGTGAAAAATTAGGCCATTTTGAGTGGATTGGCCAGCCAAGTGTCGCCCACAAGTGTACAGCTGGCACGAATAGTGTACAACCACCCCCTATTAGTAGCTAGCTGCCCACTTGTGACAAAAAATAGATTTTTGCAGATATTTGTTGCCAGCTGTTCCCACAGGTGCATGTATTGCACCAACTGTCTCTATACAAATATTTTCGACCTGAGGCACATGTTTTCTATATATAGATGACCAGCCCTGGTGAAATACGGTTAGAAAAAATTCCAAAAACTCCAATACTTGCATAGCACGCGCACACACACACACACACACACACACACGCACACACACACACACTCTCTCTCTCTCTCTCTCTCTCTCTCTCTCTTGCAACCTACACACTCTCTCTCTACACTTTGTAAACCAAAAATTTAGCTCTTCTTGTTGAGGTTTTTGATCTCAAATCTCAACCCTTGAGAGTGAGAACTTGTGGGTTTGTTAACAAAAGAGTTACCTTGCTTCAAGAGGTATAATTTTGGGCATCTCTACACTACTTCTTTCCTATCTTTTCTTACTATTTTTGGACTATTTTTCCCCTGTGTTTATGGGCTAAAACTTGTGGTTTAAGCACATAAAAGGTAGGGGGGTTGACTACCCTTCTTTGAACCTTGCTTCGTAGGCCTTTACCCTTGTGTTTCCTACATTTTCATTACCTCTTTTTGAGCTTTTTATCACTAAATTTCAGAGGTTTTTCAGAGACTAAAATGTGGTTTTGAAGTCCCAAAAATGGAAAGGTTAACCTGCCCTCCTTTGGCTTGTTTACTAGCTTAATTGCCCCATTATTTTAGCTTGCTTTTGTAGGTGTTTTTACCTTAATTTCAGTACTGTTTTAGCCTATTTTAGGACTGTTTTAAGTTGTTCATGTCATTTATGCTTTGTATAGTATGCTTGCAGTGTAATGGTCCTCATAGGTTTGGTGGTTTAGGCCATAGCCACCTACCTATTTGAGTTGATAGCATTTATTTCATGCTTTTCACACTTGTGTTCATGTGTAATCACCTCTGCAACTTCTCTCATTTCTTGGCTTCTTCCTTGCTTTGAGAGTCGTTTCAAACCCGATTGTCTGTTTAGGCTTGAGATAGAGATCGTTGTGCTTAATGGTTTAATCACTTCGAAGGTTCATTACCAACGGCATGATATCTCTCTCATGCCTAAAACAACCCTTTGTTTGACACTTCCCTCTTTTAGTGGACTTAATGCTCATTTTGGACTAAAATGACTAATGAATGGAAAGGTAACTAAAAAGGGGTAATCAAAGGCTTAAAATGGAGCAAGATAATAAAATGGTTTGGGTTTAATAGGACGTTAATTGAACCCATTGAGTCTTGAGTCATTTCATACTTGTTAGTGATGAAAACGGTCCAAGAGTCAATGTCAATCGCTTCCCTTGATCAATATCATGATAAGGAGCGGGTTCATGAGTCTTTAATTGTCCATTTATTGAAATTGTATCCCTTGGTTCATAAGTCATCATGTAATGAACTTGCACCGATATACTGCTTGCGAATCTAGCCTACCCCTCATTTGAGCTATCTGATGATACGGAGAGGCAGGTCAGACAAACATCCCCTGAGAATGCTCTGTTTGTTTTCTATTGCAGCTGGAGAAACCCAACATTAGTGGCCGGTAGACCACATTTACCATACGACAGGCCACTATTAGTGGGCGGCCGACATCCATTTATGGTCTGCCAGCCACCTTTTTTTTATACCACTTTTTTTTTTTTTTTTTTTTTTTTTCACAGAGCAGAGCAGAGGCTGAGGCAAAACATTCAATTTTTCTGGCTACAAAACAGAAGCATGTTAGCAGCCAAACAGAGGGCATTGGGGTGGAAAAATTCATGTGCATGCATAAGCCATTTCCTTGCTCCTCGGGACTCGTTAGATTTGTTTTTGTTAATAGTAGTATGTTGTTAGTGAACTTGTAATTAATTACTTAGTTAATTAATTCTGTAATGTAACTAATTAGTTAGTTTAATTAGTTAGAGTGTGCTGTAGTTATTTAATTATCTAGAATAGTTAGTTAAATTCGTTGTTATAATAATTAGTTAAGTAGTTTAGCTAATTCATTTATTCAGACCCTCTTGTGCGAGGGCCAATTGTAATAATTAACTAGTGTAGTTAATTTATTTAATTTGGTTTGTAATAGATAGTTAATTCGTAGTAATTAGCTAGGACATTTATTTGAACCCTCCTGTGTGAGGGCAAACTTGTAATAATGTTTATGTCTTCCAATCCGTCTTTCTCTCTTTTATTTATCCGCTTATGTTGGATAGTATAGAGCATCATGTTTACTTAGCATTTCTCATAATTTGCATCCATTGTCTTGCATGCATTAGACTAAGAACATCATTCCAACTCACATTGTAGTTATTACTTCTTTGAATACATGTGCCAACGCATGTTATCAAACTGATTCACATGCCATGCTAGTAGCCGAGCCTATTAAATTGCATATTGCATGTGTTGCATTAGTCAAGTTGCATTAGTTAGGAACATTCATGTTTTCTAATTGTTTTGCTTTGTCTGGGCTTACCTTGGAGTACTAGGTGAGCATTTCTTGCTTAGGCATATTGCATGTATGCGATTGTTGCCATATCAAGCATGATACCATGAGGCTAAGTGCTTAAGTGATATGCCTGCTTGAATTGGGATAATTTGAGTAATGTGCATATGAGATCAGTTTTTCAAGTGGTACATATTTCAAACCAATTTTCAAAACACACATGAAATCAAAGTGTTCAACTTTTGCAAATTAGTTTGTACTTGTGCGCAACAAAATAGTAATGTTAGCCTAATAACCGAAACAAGAGCATATAATGTAAATAAGAATCACATCATGATTAGTAGAGGCCGATCTATTGATCGGGCGAGTGGGTTGCTCAATTCATGACCTTTCCCTCTCGTACCTAAGTTCTTGAGCTGAGACACTTTGGTGATGACGGATAAGTGGCCTTTGGCACGATTCCCGGGTTTCCTAAATTTTCCAAAAATATTTAGGTGGTGACTCTGTAATTTGGCAAAGCAGTCCATTTTTGGCAAAAAGATTTGCTGGATTTGGACTCTTTTATGTTTATGTTTATCTATTTCACATTGCACTTGTGAGATCAGATTCAAAACCACAGGAGTGCGAACTGTAGGGCTATCATATCCGAAAGAAGCACGAAAAGCAAGCTACAATACACATGGGGCAGTTTTGAGGATGGTGATAGGTGGAGCATAATTGATAGGTTTATCTTAAATCTTGAATCGCTTGAACCTTTAATTTCAAACTTTGGGGTTTGCCTAGATCCTTGTCTAATCACTGCCCTCTTTTGCTAATGGAGGATGGAGAGAGATTAGGGACCTAGACCCATTAGGTTCATCAACTCTTGGATTATGCACACCGATTTTTCTCAAAAAACCAAGTAAAATTAGGAACAAACTTCCTTGGAGGGATGCGCAGGTTACTGTAGACACCTCATTTTTGACCACTCACAAGGCTTGAGCGCTTTGCCCGGTATACTCAATGATGAAAGTGGTGTTGTGCGTGGTTCGAGGTCTCAGCGAAAGCTCTTAAACAATCCTAAAACCTTCAATATTCGCACTATTTGTACCTCAAAAATCCATTTTTACACATTGTGTCACCCTATGATGAGTCTGAAGTAGAGAGACAGGGGATCACATTGAGGCTTGGCCGTGCCTCATTGGGAGTCGAGTGTGGCTATTGATGGTCGGCCATGCCTTAGTAACGAGAAACATAGTTCTGGGTAGGAGCCTGCCAGCTGTCTATTTTTGAAGATATTTATGACCTCTTTTGCTCAAATTCTATAAAAACGAAGTTGTATCTCTGTTTTGAGGGTTGAAGAATTTCTAAAGAGCTTATACACCTTCTTGAGAGCTCCTTCTTCTTGTGCAAGCAACCTTTGAGCAAGCTTACCACCTTTAACCTATATCCATACACCATATACACCTTCATACCTTAACCTTGGAACCTTGGTTGAGCCTTGAGCATCATAATTCAAGCTTGAGAGTGTGTTTGGACTTAGTTTGATTCACAACGAAGAGCTTACTTTCTTGAGAGGTATAAGCTTACTATCTCTTCTCTTACTCTCTTAGCTATCTCTTGCTATCTATTTCTTGTATTTTTTTTTTTTTTTGGTATTATTTTGATCCTCTTTCAAGTGTCTAAGCTTGGGTTTGGATAGCTACCAAAAGGTAGAGAGAGTTAACACTCTTTCTTACACCTTCACCTATAGCTCAAACCCTTGTTTTGCACTCTTTTCTTTGCTTTCCAAATTGATTTTTAGAGTTTCAAAGAGGCTAAAAATCATGCTTTGAGGTTTCCAAGGTGGAGGGGTTAGCCACCCCTCCTTGTTTTTGCTTACTAGCCTTATTTTCTTTACTCGCTGTTTAGCTTTTTGGGCTCTTTTCATGCACTTTGAGCCATTATTTTTCATCAATTAGGGGTTTTTCTAGGGTTGTCCTAGGTTGTTTAATTGGTTCAAGCTTTGATTAGTTCGTTTGTTGTATCATAAGTCCTTATATATAGCTTGTTACATGTTCTAGCTTTTCTTTAATTAATTTCCATGTTAAGTTGCCTCATTTTAACAAGCAACCTATCATCCATTTCTTCCATTTGAGAGTTGTTTCAACCGGTTGATGGTTATTCAAAACATGAACTAGAGATCTATGCTTAATGGCTTAATCTCTACGAAGGTTCATCGTCAATGGCATGGTCTCTTTTTCTTGTTGAGAATCACTTCCCATTTGACGTGCTTTTCATTTAGTGGACATAATCTTTAGTGGACGTAATCATCACCTTGGAAAAACGGATTAAAGAATGGCAAGGACTAATGAATTTGGCTTAAAATGAACCAACCAACATAAAGAACATGAGTTATATTGCTTGGGCTCGACCGGACATTATGCCGAGTCTATTGTGTCAAGAGTCGTCACACATTAATCCATGGTATTTTGACGACCCTTGAAGTGTCTTTACTCTCCTATTTTGAGCTCACTCCATGATAAAAGGGAGGGCAGTTGTTATTCATTGCATTCATTGATTTTTGTCCAAATCATAGCCAAAATCATTAAGCAAGCAAATTGCTCATTGATGGTTTCAGAATGACTTTGTCCTTCTCTTGAGGCTTTCCATGATAGAGAAGGGTAAGAGGGACAAACAGAGCTCAGAAAAATTCTGTCTGCACTGTTTTCACCTCAGAACACAAAAACAGGATTTGCATAAAATTAAGGTACGGCCGACCCTATTTGGGCCCGGCCAAGCTTCATTGGGAGCCGGCCGGCCATCAATGTTTGGTAAGGTAGTGTGTTTTGCAGAAGCAGAGGGCAGTTACTAAATGTGAAATAGGACAGATTCCAAGAAAGGCAGACAGAGTTACCTCTGAAACCGCTACGTGCATGCCATCCTTGTGCTTCCATTGTAAATTGTAAATTAATGATCTCAATATTGTTATAGTTATTATCATTATAATTAATATTTTTGTAGCAATGATTCATTAGATAGTTAGTTTATTTTGTTGTAATTAATTAGCTAGTTAGTTAATTATAGCTTAGCTAGTTAGTTGTTTATTCATTCATTCAGTTTTGTAATAGTTAGTTTAATTTGGACACTCAGACATTGATTCGCACCCTCTTGCACGAGGGAAAATGTATAATAACGTGTATGTCTCCCAATCCCACGTTTTTCTCCCTTTTACTTATTTACTTATGATGGTAGTGCAGAGCACCATTTTTCAAATTAGCATTTTTATGCTTTGCATCCATTGTCTCGCATGCATCCAAGGTTTGGCTCATCATGCTAACCAAATGTTTAAATTCATTGCTTGAATACGTGATTCATCACATATCTTGAATGGAATCATATGCCATGTTCATAGCCGAGCATATTAAAATTACATAACGTGTGCGTTGCATTTAGTCATATTGCATTAGTTTGGAGCATGCATGTTTTCTAATTGTTTTGCTTTGTTTGGCTTGCCTTGGAGTACTAGGTGAGCAGCTATTGTTTTAGCATCTTACATTGCATGTGATTATTTCCATCTCGAGTATGCTTTCCATGAGGCTAAGTGCTTAATTGATATACCTGTTTGATTGCCTATGGATGAAGGCTAATGCTTAAATTGGGCCAATTTGATTAATGTACATACAAACTCACCTTTTGCAAGTGACGAGTATCAAAAACAATTTTCAAACAAATATAAAATCAAAGAGTTCCAACTTTTGCAAATTAGTCTATACTTGTGTGCATCACATAGCAAAAATAGCTAATAAACTGGAACAAGAGCATATAATGTAAATAAAAATCACATCATGATTAATAGAGGCCGATCTTTGATCGGGCGAGTGGGGTGCTCAATTCATGACCTTCCCCTCTCGTACCTAAGTTCCAGAGCCGAGACACTTTGGTGATGACGGACTAATGGCCTTTGGCACAAGTCATGAGTTTCCTAAATTTCCCAAAACAAAATATTTAGGTGGTGACTTTGAAATCTAGCAAAGTAGTCTATTTTTGGCATTTGATTCAAACATCGATTTTTCAAAAGAATTGCCAGATTTGGACTCTTTTTTGTGTTTTCATAGTTTCACATTGCACTTGTGAAATCAGATTCGGAACCACGGGAGTCTGAACTGTAGGGCTAGTTATATCTGAAAGGAGCACGAAAAGCAGTGTAATAACCCGACCCTCGTCTATGATTCTGGTATACTTTCAGTCCCTTATTCTGTACATTTATATGCTTATTGTGAAATTCCATGTGAAATTAAGTTTAATTAACAAGAGAAAAATTTGTTATAACTGAGATGTTCAGATCAAAAATTGAGAGTCTTAGAGGCTTGACAATCTGAAATTTATTTTACATTTGAGATCAGCATAATTTTTAAGTCATAATAAGCCTTTTTGTGAAAATTTGATTTGGGATAATTAAATTGATTAAATTTCGTCTTATTCAACTTTATAAATATAGTGTGCCTATTTGAGCTCTTTGACTTAGGGCCTTATCAAAATATCTCCTGTGAGAGAGAGAATTAGAGAGGAGAAGGGTTTGTAGGGGGTTCATCAAGGAGGAAGATTGAGAAATTAAAAAGGGGTTATAAAGATTCTAATTTAAGGTATGTATAATTCATTCCAATGGACCCCTCTTTGATAATTGAGTAGGAATTCTTTATGTGATGCAAGTTAGGATTTATAATATGGAACAAGCATGTGATAAATGATTAATTAGAATAATGTTTCTTGAGTTGGGGTTTCATTGAGTTATCTAGTGGGAATTATATCTCATTTCTTCAATTGAGATCCAGTTTGTATGTAGATTGATCTATGTTGTAGCTTCTATTTACATGATTTTGGTCCATGTTCCCATAATTAAAAGATCAATTTTGAGCCTTAAGAATACTCACTAAAAAATGGAGTTTGCTGGAATTTCGAACTGCCCACTGTGCAGATCGCCGCACATGCGGAGGTCATTACCGCACGTGCGGGGCTCACAGCCGCATGTGCGGCCCAAGCTGCAAAAATTCGTTTGCTCTGTTTTGCGTGCTTAGCCCTCTGGTATTTTTGAAATTCATGTTTGATGTTCCTAGGATGCCTGTAAATTCGTTCGAAGTAAAATGATGCAGGAAATAATGAAAGAAAGAATAAGAACTAATGTATAAGTTATGCACATGTGTAGGTCATACCTCGGGAGGGTCAAGCACTCCGCTATAGCACTGTGAGTAGTAGTACTGTAGCCGTACGTTCAATTATTGTTAATGATTCTCGTGGTTAACAATCTGTTCCTTGCAAGTAATTATGTTAACAATATGTTGATTGGAAAATCTAGAGGCATTATTGAGCAGTGCATCCTGTTTACTGTTGACAAGAATACTAACATTCTGTTATTTGCAAGAGAGCGATACTGGTTCATGACGAACAAATGGAACGTATAAGCATTATGGAACTATGGTATCCACGTTTCTCTAGACTCATACAATCTGTAAAATGTGCTTACCTTTCGTTAATAATTATCAGAAAGGTTCAGTTAAACTTAAGTTAACTATGTTAACTCATGTGAATGATGCAACGGTTACCATTAGCACTCTGTTAATTACAAGTCAACTATGTTAACATATATGAACAATTAAACAAAGGTGCAAGTGAACTACGTCATTTCTTAATGAATAAAGAGAATTTATGTTCATTGTTGAAGAACGGTTTTCGTGTAAATATGAAAGCATACTGTTTTGTTATTCATAGGCCACAGGCCATTTAGTGATAGGTTATCAAGTGTGGACACCTTCGAAGAATCAGAATAATTAGAAAGCTATGTGTATCCAAGTGAAGCGGAAGTTATTTTGTTGCGTTACATATGAACTTAAAGTTATCCAGAATCTACGACATAAATGCAAAAGTTTAACATTATTATGTGACCCACATGAGGATGTGAATTATTCTATCTTTGTTAAGTGTACGAGAATGACATGATATGACATGAAATGCTTTGTTTTCTGATATGTTATGTTTTGAATCAATGAATGATTATCCATCTATATAAAAGTATTCAGGGCATCCTTACCACAAGGCCCTTACCCGGGGGTAATAATGCAATGGTTCAAGTATGTTACCAGTTCCCAGTACCGGAGATCCCTTTAAGGGAATGCTCTATATTAAGCGCTATTGGAAGTAAGAATGAACTTGATTCTGTTTATGATTCAAGCACAAAGAATATATATGCATTGTTTCCGCTTATGGTATTGTAGACACGCCCGCGTGGGACCTCGCTACAGTTCGGACTCCCATGTTTTTGAATGTGTTGCGGTTCTTAATCTGAACCAAAGAGTCCAACTCTGGCAAATCGTTTTGAGAAAAAACAGATTTTGAAAAGAAGTGCCAAACATGGACTGCTTTGCCAGATTACAGAGTCGCCACCTAAATATTTTTTATGGGGGAATTTAGGAAACCCTGACTCGGTGCCGAAGGCCACGTGTCCGTCATCACCAAATGTCTTGGCTCGGGAGCTTGGGTACGATCGGGGAAGGTCAGCTATGAGCACCCCCTTTCGCCCGGTCCGAAGACCGGCCTCTACTAACCGTGATATCCGATTTTGAAAACATTACATGCTCTTGTTCCAATTATTAGCCTAGAATTACTATGTTATGCGCACGGCAAACAAGTATAGACTAGATTGCCTAATTTGGAAACAAACATTGCATATCCGTTTGTTTTGAAAGCGTTTTGGAATTTGCTACTCGCAAGTAGGCTAAAACACGGATTTCAACGAGTTTTTCCAACTCAAGCAATCCAACCTCCACCCACAGGCATTCAAACAGTTTATCTCACATAAGCACTTAGCCGCATGGTAAGCATACTGTCATGGCAACATTCACGCGTATGTGGTATGCTAAAGCGTAAAATACTTACATCGTACTCCGTGCCAAAATAAGAAACTAGTTAGCAGACATGCATGTCCCTAGGTCATGTTAAGTGACTAATGCAACACAGGCAAGGATGCAATTTAGAGTAGGCTCGGCTAACCCTAAAATGGCATGCGAAATGTTGCAACTATCACGTATTCAATTTGGAATTGAGAGTACGATGCAGTTTGTATGATGTACCGAGCCCGGTGCATGTCAACAAATGCATGGATGCACGCATGCATTGTATAAGGTATGCTAAAATAGACGTGCCCTAATCTACCATCATAAGCAGGTAAATAAAAGGGAAGAAAGAAGTGGGGGTTGGAAGACATACAGACCACTCACCCACACTTATTACAAATTCGCCCTCGCTCGGAGGGACCGAAATAATAATACAAATTAATTAACTACGCAAGCTAATTAAATATTACAAACCCATTAAATTAATTAAGCAGATTAATTAATTTAATTAAAGCAGTAAACCCCTCGGGGAGAGGGCCGGATGTGGCGCGTGTTCGGGACTTGCTCGGAATCGCACTGCCATGCCTAGCTTGCCTCTGTTTTCCCTGCTTTTCTCCTCTGAAGACTGCCAAAGTCTCAGGACTGCTCCCTTGAATCATGGGGATCACCACCGGCTAAAGCATGTGGCCACCGGCACTGAATTCATCCATCGGCCATCAATATACTGCCGGTCGGCACTAAATACTGCCGGCCGGCACTGAATGTCTGCAGAACCTGCAACTCACAGCAGCAGAGGGCAAAAACTTGCATGGCAATGTAATTCCAACAATGTATGCATCAATCATACCCCTTATCATATTTGTGATTCAAAGGGGCATGTGCCTCGATTCCCGGGCCACCAATCACGCATTTCCATGCATGATGGCCCACGGAACTAAGTATGCAACTTTTATCTCAAATGCATACAAATCAAACAAACAAAAGGGCGCCAAACCTCTGTCATGGTCATCTCAGGAGGCCAAGCATGTGCATTGATGTAATGCAATCCTAAACATGTTAGCTAGTATGCAACATGATCATGACAAGACACTTATGTAAGCATCAAGCAAACATGAGGCAAAGCAAACCGAGCAAATGATGGCTTTGAACATGATCTAGGCAACTCTAAATAGGCCTAAAATCAGTGGCCAATAATGCCCAACAAGAAAGTCTACACACACACACACACATGCATATGTTAAGACTTAACACTTAGGCACTAAGCAAGCAACCTTCAAGCACACTTGGAAGGGGATATCATGGACACTTAGCATGCATCATAAGCTTTGAAAATCATGTTATAGAAGGTTCCAAACCAACTAAATAAACCAAGTAAAGCATGCAAAAGGCCCAAGCATTCAAGGCTCACCAAAGAGGTAATGAACTACACTTAACACAACCATACATGGCATGCATTGAACAACCCAAAACAGACTTTTAGCATGTAAAACTAAGCCCAAGGGACCACTTAGATGGCATCTAAATGGCTCAACTAGAAAGGCATGCACAAATGCTAAGACAAGAGGCATAAGGCACAAGCTTCCAAAGCATCAAAGAGGCATGCAAGGCAATCAAACAAGCATGCTAAATGGACTGAGATGACATGCCAAGTGGTTCCCAACCATTGAAAATAAAGCAAGCAAGGCATGCTACACACTTGTACTCTTAAGGCCAACAAGCCAAACATAAAGGGGGCCCAAGATACAAGCCATGGTCGACCAAAATAGGCATGGACAGACCTAAGGTATGGCAAAATAAGCATACAAGCTTCATGGATCTAAGCCTAAAGCATGCTCAAACTAGGGCTAACAACCTAGAGCAAGTTAAGGCAATACAAGGCATTATAAAGCATCTATGCAAAACATACAAGGAGTGCTAAAACCAACACTTGTCAATGTCATATTAGGGCATAATAAACATAAAATGCAGCCAAGACATGCTCTTCAAACATTCAAAACTATGCTCCCTTAAGAGACCAAAACTTGCCCTTTTCAAGGACATCAAGGAGAGGGGGTGGCCCTCTCCTTCTTAGGACTTTAAGGCATCATCTACACCACTGAAATCCCTCAAGATTTCAGTGGTGAAGAGACCCAAACACCAAAATCCCGGAGCTCAACAAAATAGCACAAAAATGAGGCCTTTCAAGCCTAAGAGGGGCCAAACTTCCCCAAAGCACAAAGTATCCTTAATAAACTATCAAGAGGGCTAAAAAACAGAACTTTTATGTATTGATCACCAAGCACAAAAACAGTCCTAAACTAGGTAAAAACAAGGTGCAAGAAAGGGGTAAAAATGACTAGTTTCTTACCCTTGGAGCTTTTCTTCAACAATGGTGACCTTGATGTCTCCTTAAGCCTCAAACCAGTCAAGAACACCAAGAATAAGCTCTTAGAACCTCAACTCCAAGAGGAAGGTGAAACACTAGGTGCTTGTGTGCAATAGTATGAACTAAAGCACCTAGTGTACAAAATGAGCAAGGAAAAGAGAGATAGGATAGATATAGGATTTCTAACCTAAAACCAGACCTTCTTCTCTGTATTTTCTCTCTAAAATGTCTTAACTCTTCAACCCTTGAGCCAAGAGAAGAGAGTCTTCTCTTATAGGAATCAAAGCTTACAAGCTAAGTAAACCAAAGGCTCATCCCTCCATACACGTGTATGGAGGGGAAACAAGTGCTACAAAGCTGTCTGAAAATATCTCCAAAAACAGCTGTAAAGTGATCGGCAGGGCAAAATGGTCATTTTGCCAAAAAGAGTGCCGACCGGCACAAAATAGTGCCGATCGGCACAATACAGTGCCGATGGCAACACCAAACAGCCGGTGGCCTCTAGCCACTGCCGGTGGTGTGTGGGGATGTCTCACAAGGCATCCTCTGCCTTCCAAGGCAAAACACAAGTGTTTGGTGCAAAACCAGACACAAAACGGTCGAGTTCGGAGGTCCTGAGGCAAGGCGCGTAGCCGAGAACTCCGGGAACTCCGAACGAACACGAACATGGATGATCACCGAGTGTTCAAGCGGTGACGTCCAAGTCTTGAGGACGGTCAAAAATGGGGTGTCTACAGTTGCCCCTCTTTGACAGAACTCGAAAGTCATAACAATGACGGGAGTGAATGTCAAAGCCCAGAGACGACCCATTTTTGACAAGGCCGAAGACTTGGACAAACATACAAAGCGCAAATGGTTGAACTCGCAAGCTGCCTACGTATCCCTTAGGAATCAAACCAGCGTAGTTCAGGCACAGGCATACAAGCCGCAGATAAGGTATGCGCCCGTAGGCGGGGGCAAGATGCAACTGACGATGCAAAAGGCCGAGCATAACTTATGATCATGTAAAGAAAGCTGTAATGAAGCACGCATGCGACAGTTATAAGCTAGCATACCAACTACACTACAATGCAGAAAGGATGTAAGAGAATTATGCAATTCTCAATACGTCTCACGCGGAGGATACAATACCTGTGCGGCTCGTCCGGTTGCACCGGCCTCAAATGAGCCGTACATACAATATCGTGCCTGCAAAGAAAGCAAACTTAGCAGGTGCAATATTGTTAGCAATATGCATGACAATGCAAAATGATATGCAATATATACAACAACAATGTATGATTAATGCAAATGATATGTAATGCAATTGAAACTATATGCAATGCAAATGATATGCAATGTAACATGCAATGCAATTGAATCTTGATCCAATCATGAGCGGTTCAAAACCACACAAATGTCAAATAGATTGATGGAGGTAACGAGCCCGTCTCCCATAGAACGATGTCTGATCTATGAGTACTTCGCACGGACATAAAAACAAGTATTGGGTGGAATGACATAAGTGAGGTAACGACCCGCTGAGGAAAGAACAATGATCCTAATGCCGGATGCAACAATTACACTACAATGTAATATGTACAATGGATGCGGCATGCGGGCCAAACCGAATCTTGCCTAGGAAAGGCATGTACGCATACGAACCGCGTCTAACACAGAAAATGTGCCGCAACCCTCAAACCAAGCTCATCAAGGAATAGGCGCGTACACAAAACCGTGCTTCGACGTGAAAAGTAGGGGCACATACCAGACCAGGCTCAACCTGGAAAGGCGCAAGCCATAGATGGAAGTGATGCAATGGATGCATGCAAATTACGATGCAATAGAAATGGATATGGAAACAATGGATATGGCACGCGGGCCAAACCGAATCTTGCCTAGGAAAGGCATGTACGCATACGAACCGCGTCTAACACAGAAAATGTGCCGCAACCCTCAAACCAAGCTCATCAAGGAATAGGCGCGTACACAAAACCGTGCTTCGGCGTGAAAAGTAGGGGCACATACCAGACCAGGCTCAACCTGGAAAGGCGCAAGCCATAGATGGAAGTGATGCAATGGATGCATGCAAATTACGATGCACTATGCACTGGATGTTTTACAGAAAATGCATGACATATACACTATATTACAATGAAATGCATGACATATGCGTGTGTTTGTTTTGTTTTTGTTGTTTTTTGAAATGCATGACATATACACTATATTACAATGAAATGCATGACATATGCGTGTGTGGTTTTTTTTGTTTTTGTTGTTTTTTGAAATGCATGACATATACACTATATTACAATGATGCATGACAATGCATTATGATGCAACGACTACGATTGCAGCTTTTCCTATCTTACCAACAAGGCGATATACTAGGTTGGTTCAGTATCCAGAATTGAGGCGTAAACACGCCGCCTCAACCTATGGGGCTTCCATACGGATTTCAAGCCGAGGGTACACCCCTGGGTATTTAAACCAGACTTTAGTCTCGGAAATCCCGAACCTTTGTGTTCTAGGCATAAGCCGTTCGAACTCTAGTTTTCACCGTCCCAGTTGGTCTCCTAGGAACTCACCGCAAAAACAGGCAGGTGGCTTTACCAGACCACCGAAAGTCGTTCGGGCACGACAAACACCAAAGGAATTGCACCCTTAGAGGATTTAAGGTCTCCTAGACCGGGATGCGATGCATGAAATGCATGTTTTCTTGTTTTATGCGGATGATGCATGATGTTTTGAAATGCGCGCCAACGCGCGGCTTTTGAGATGCATGCTAAATGCAATGAGGTGTGCACCTTAATGCGCTGAAGGTCTTGCACCTCCCAAGGATTTAAGGTCTCCTAGACCGTGCGTGTTTAAGGTCTCGTCAGACCGTGCGTGTTTAAAGTCTCGCCAGACCGGAGGGGCAATGCATGACAATGCAATGTATAATGCAAGTGAGACACGCATGCCATGAAGGAATGGAAAATGATATGTAAACGAGACACGCATGCCTCAAGGATTTGAGGCACGCGTACCCCGAGATTTGAACTGAAATGTAGATCAAAGGATGCATGACAATGCGAAAGAACTAAAGTGTGTAACTACGCACATCTTTCAAAATGCACCGAAGGTCTTGCACCTTCCGAGGATTTAAGGTCTCCTAGACCGTGCGTGTTTAAGGTCTCGCCAGACCGGCGTGTGCTAAACGGTGCATAACACATGCGAGACACGCATGCCAATGTAAATGAGGCATGCACGTCGATGCGAATGAGAAATGAAGTGCAATGAGGTACGCGTGCCCCAAAAGATGGAAAATGGAGTGCAATGAGGTACGCGTGCCTCAAAGGATGCAAAACAATGCAAGTGTGACACGCATGCTACACGAAAATGCAAAACGGCGCAAGTCGCAAGGGACGCGCAATACGGCGCGATGCGACGTACCAGACAATGTAATGGATGCGTGCAACGCACACGGGACAACTTTTGAATCTTGTAAAAGACAAAAGGATACAGAAGGATACAATCTTTGCTTGAATTTGAGTGTCACGCACAGAAGACACTGTCCGAGGTCAAAACGGAGGCCGGTTGAGCGTCGGAAATACACTTTCTTGCACTTTCTTGAGCTGTGAAGACCCAAAACTACTCACATGGCCTAAACAAGGCTGTGGGAACATCACCGGCTGGACTAGGTGGCCACCGGCTAGCCACCGGCTGCATAAAAGTTCCATCGGCACAATATTGTGCCGACCGGCACAAAATAGTGCGACCGGCCAAAAGTTGCTGATCGGGGACAGTTTTGACATTTCACCTCGGGTCTTTTAAAATAGGGTTTTAAACCCTATTTCCTCACTCCCCCACCGCCGAAAAATTTCTCCCTCTCTCTCTAGAGTCTCTTTTCCTCCTCATTTGCTCATTTCTTTGCGTTTTCGCGACATTTTCGCCGTTCGATTCGCGAAGTTCATCGCGTTTCGGACATTTTCGACCGATCGAAATTTCGTTTCGACACTCCCTTTGCTATTTCCATTTTTTCGGGACTTGTTCCCCTTGATTTTCTCTTCATTTCCGTGCCTTTGCATCTTCCGGCCTTCCCGGTCATTTTCGGTTCGCTCGGGGTTGACTTTTCACATTCCAGCTCTTCTGGACATTTTCTCACCACCATTGCCATGGCTGACGATGTTCCACACGTCGGGACTCCCCCGGATCACGAGATGGATCCCGGGGTCGAGCTCCTCCCATTGAGCGAGCGTCCCTTCGACCCGGCGACATACCACCCCGCGATTCATGTGCTACCTCCGGATGGTCTTCGCCATTTCCGCGGCTTTGACCGAGCGCTGGACCCGGAGCTCCTCCTGCGCGAGCCGACCTCTCACCTATCCTTCGGTGCTTCCGAGGTAACACTCTTCTCTGTTTTACTTTCTGCAATGTAGAACTGTTAACTGTCAAAGTTGTTTCCGTTCTTTAACTGCTTGGTTCTGATATACTGTTCACTGTAGTCAATTTGCAATTATGCTTACAACTGATATCTGTTTAAGACGGACACATGCACACACACTGCACTAGTCTCAATCACCCAAACACACGGCACACACCGTACTTCACTGCAAACTTACCGACACCCGGCACTTATTCGAATCTGAAAACATATTGTATGCTGTATTTAAACTGAACCACACACAACACGCTGACGCATCACACGTTGTAGTTCACCCACTGGCACACTATAACCCGACATCTGCTTGGATCTGAAATGTGCACACGTGCACCATGTTTATATTGCACTTACTCAAAACATGCTGATGCATCGAACACTGTAGTTCACCGTAGTACACTGAAACCTGATATCCGCTTGGATCTGAAAAATGTGCACACGTGCTAGATTTATATCGACTTTAACATGTTTCCTCAGAACTGTACATCTCATATTGCCTTGCAACTATTTGCGTGAAAACAGGGAGATTCCCATGCCATCCGCGGGTATGGGAATGTCGCGGCTCGAGATTGGTACGGTGAGCTACCCGACGCAGTTCGCCGCATCGTGGATGATGCGGGCTTCGGTTCCTTTTGCAGGGGTCTGACCCGGCTTACTGCCTGCAGGCCTCTTCTAGCTGCCCTGGCAGAGAGGTGGTGGGACACCACCGACTCGTTCCACCTATCCGTGGCGGGAGACATGACGATGACTCCCTACAACTTCTCGGTGCTCATCGGCATCGGGGTAGGGGGTGATCCGATCCCCTTCGACACCGATATGGACGAGTGGACCGCCGCTCAGATCTACTTGCTTGGCGAGGCGCCACCCCTTGCTCGTCCAGGCTTTGTCCGCTACTCCTGGTTCGAGGTGCAGTTCAGAGTGCAGCCTGCGTTGGTGGCGACGGCTCCGATGACCGAGGCGGCTGTAGAGCAGTACGCACGCGGCTTTTTGATGTTTTTGCTAGGGACGACCCTCTTCGCCGATCGGGCGAACACCGTGCCTCTCTGCCTACTCAGCGCACTGGTGGACGTCCGAGACATCTTGCGTTTTGATTGGGGTGGTGCGGCTCTGGCCACTCTTTACGGGTACATGAGCTCAGTCTCCCGTGGCAGCGGGCAGTTGCTCGGAGGCTACTGGCGAGCTTGGGAGGTACGCCTTCTCTCTGCTTTACATTTCTGTTCTGTACTTTCTGTACTCTGCACACTGCACACACTGTAGTCTGCTTTACACTTGCTGTATACTGTACACACGGCACACACATACTCTACTGTACACTGTTCACACGGTATACTCTGCTCAACACACTGCACAACACACGGCTTTATTATTTCTGCTCTATTCTGTATTCTGCTTTATCTGATAAATGTTCAGACATCTGTCTTGCAGTTATAGGTTTACGCCTACTTTCCCAGGCTGGAGCCAGTGCCGGAGACGGAGACTCCTCTAGTCATTCCCTTTTCACGCCGCTATAACGGGAGATGCGCCCGGAGGCCGCGAGAGACTTTCAGCTTCTTTCGTCGCTACTTCGACACCATTACTCCTGCCGAGGTATGTTTTACTTGCAGTTCATTTAAGCCTCGCTTTTCCACTGTATATTGGCAATACCAGTAGGTAACAAACTGTATTTCAATTTCAGATCACCTGGCAGCCGTGGGCTCCTCTGCCAGCGATGGTGAGGGATCGGTTTGCCGGCGCCGTTGAGACCTCGCGTTACCAGATTTTGCTGGAGGGCCCGGTCTGTCGGGCTTGGTATCTAGGCGAGCGCTTCTTGCGTCAGACCTTAGGGTTACCTGAGCAGATAGTCCCGGTGCATCCTCCTGAGCATACGAGGGACACCGAGCGTTTCACCGCTGAGCAGATGGCGGACTACACCATCGGTTGGGAGGCGGACGGCTTCAGAGGCGAGGGCGATTACTCAGAGTACGTCCGGACCTTCATCATGCGGCCGCTGAGTGGTGGTCGCCGAGCTGAAAGAGAGAGACCTGCGGCGCCGGCGGCCGGAGCAGGAGTAGGAGGAGGAGCGCCGAGGAGGGCTCGAGTTCGCGGCAGAGGCGGGGTTCAGAGAGGACGGGGGGGCGGTTGGCCTGCTCTGCCCACTATGCTGACATACAGAGGGCAGGGTGGGGAGACCTTTCAGATCCCCTTTGCTCCTCCCCCGGCTGGTCATGAGTTGGTCGGTATTCCCGACTTGCCTCCGGTATGTATCACTTCATTTTGTATCTTGTATTGTCATTCCATTTCAATTTATTTGATATTCCGCAGAATACTGATGCATCTGATACTTTTGCAGGCGTCCTCCGAGTACACCCGGCAGTCCGTGGAGTTGAATGCCTCCATGATGGGGATGTTGCAGCGGACCTTCGACATCTTGGCTCTTTACAGCATTCCGGTATGTTTTCTCTGACTGTTTCATGCAATCTGATGTACTGCGCAAAACCTGATAAACTGCTCACGGCACTCACACACTGTACTCGTACACTACATTCTGCACTGATTCACTGTTCTCAGCATTCACATACATTGTACTCGCACACTGCATTCTGCACTGATTCACTGCTGACGGCATTCACATACACTGTACTCGCACACTGCATTCTGCACTGATTAACTGCTCACGGCATTCACATACACTTTACTCGCACACTGCATTCTGCACTGATTCACTGCTCACGGCATTCACATACACTGTACTCGCACACTGCATTCTGCACTGATTCACTGCTCACGGCATTCACAGTATTCTGATGTGTTCACCTTTCATGCTTTTTCAGCCTCCCTTCCAGATTCCTCCGGTGGGTGGCGCTCCAGCTGGACCTCCCATTTCTACTCGGGATGGCAGAGCCTATCCCCGCACCAGAGGAGGGCATACTTACGCCGGGGGCAGCTCGCGGGCTCCGGTTCCGGATGATGAGTTTGAGGCAGAGACAGAGGCGGAGGAGACTGATGATGGCTCGGACTCGAGCTCAGATGGTGATGCCCCTAGTGGTGCCCCTGTTGATGACGCTCCTGGACCTTCGTCCAGGAACTGCATTGCATCATGTTACACCTCAAATGTGAGTGAAAATGATTTGTCTGTCTGAAAATTGAGCAATTGTACTATGATAATCGGATAACCAACCAACTAACAGCAAACAACTCATACAAACCACTGCTTGAACTAAATAAAGCCCATACTCTACTGGGGATTGATCTGCATACAGCTCATAATACAGCTCTCAGCTCATTCTGCACGCGGCAAACCTTAAACAAATAACCCAATCTGACAAGATGGATTAGAAAACTGAAACAGTTGAAGTCGGAACACACCCGGATGTCCCAAATTTCCTTTTCTTCTCTCGCTTCGCACGAATGTAGAGAATGGCACAGCATCCTGAGCACAAACGATTTTTTTGAAATTAAGAAGGGTTTTCAACCAGGGTATCAAGCCTACCACAGAACACAACGAGACAGACTCAAACAGAGAAACAAAAGGCACACGACTTGAACACAACGAGACATACTCGGAAAAGACTCAAAGCTAAAGCCGAAGCCGACAAATCAAAAGACACGACACACGGACATGTTTACACAAGGAGAGACCTCGAATCTCGGGGAGCCAGTTCCTCCGGGTATTATATCCCACCCTTTCTGATTTGTGGTACTACTCACTCACTCGGCCCTCAGGCTCGGTTTTTCTCTCAAAACCCTTTTCTTACTTTTCTCTCCGCTTACACCTCTCTATTCTTTATTCTCTCATTTTTTTATCCCTCCCCAGAGTGATTGATGGATGAATAGAAAGTCACAGGTTCACGCCCAACACTGTTAGCTCACGGCTATTTCTTCTGGTGAATAGGGTGCCCTTCTGGCGAGTATGTTGACGGGAGAAAGACAGAAGACCAGACTCAACTGTGCCCCTAGTTCGTCATCTTGACCATTTTTTGTTTTCTTTCTAAAACAGTTTTGATCAAAAATGAGAGTCGGATCAACACACTTATTCGATTTTTGATTTGAAAATCATGCGAATCAGGCTGTGCGCACTGAAAATTCTCCTTTTGGGTCCAAACATGGTCCGATTTTGAAAAATGAAATAGTTTTCGAGAAGATAAGTCAACTTTAGTGAAAATTTTCAAAAACTATTTTTGCAAACAGTCAACGCTCAACGAGCGCGGAACTTACCCTCGAGATATGCAACCTCGGATCGCAGGCAATGGAAAATTGCCCCTGGCTTAAAGGGGGATAAGGCAACGGAAAGTTGCCCCTAGTTTGGGCGGTAACTCAGTGTAACTTATGGCAATGCATGGCAATGGAAAGTTGCCCCTTGTTTGGATGATGCCGCGGCACATTGTAAGCCAGTCCTTGTTGACGACGATCGGTCTCTCGGAAGCGGAGGAGACGAGGACGGTTTGAATCAATATATGGACGTAGTCACCTGGAAGGTGTGGGTGGTTTGGGCTTCATGATGAAGTTGGTCACGTGATTCCAGGTTGCTGCAATCAAGGTATTGGATTCGGAGGAGGCAAAAGTGATCAAAACCATGTCATGGACTGAGACGCTATGGAAGCGTTGGGGGCTGGACTTCAAGATGAAGTTGCCTACGTATCCCAAACATGGGAATCAAGCCTTACGTAGTTCCGGTTAAGGTACACTCGGGTATTTTAACCTTCACTGTTTAGGCTCTAACTTTTGCCAAGGCGCCCAATGCGGGTTTTCGACCTTGCGAGCTATGTTTTTCTTTTTCTTTTTCCTTTCTTCTTTTCTTTTCTTTTCTTTTGCATTTTCATTTCTTTTTCTTTGCTATTTTTTGTTCTTTTTCTCTTCTTTTTTTTTTGTTTCTTTTTGTATTTTTCTTTTTTGTCTTTTCTTTTCTTTGCTCTAACTTTTGCCTGGACCGCCCTTCCGGGTTTTCGGCCCAGCGAGCCTCTCAAAGGGTAAAAAGTGTAGCAAGCCCATGCCAAATGGTTTTGAGATTGAAGCCTCTCTGTATCCGAGAGAGCGACTGTTGGGTTGATTTGCAGAAGAGTCCATCACGGTTGCTTTACGAGCCTTGCCGGTGGGATCTGATCTCCTTGGTCTGACTTTGATGCCTCTTGCTCGAGGGCTGCTTCAAAATGGGCACACACATGGACGTTTTGAACAATTCCAGTTTGAAACAGATAAATTGAATCTTGAGGCTGAGAGTGATCCTGGGCTGCACAATCTCAAGAGCGATTCCACACAGGTCTTCGCAGGACCGCGCAAAACATTTCGTTTTTGAAAGTTTTTAAGAAAGCGACAAATCGCTCGCGCTGAAGATAGTGTGGAACCAGTCTGAATCAAACCAGGATCCTTCTCAGTACTCACGCCGACAAGCATGATTTCATTCATTAAAAGCTTAGCATGCGTTCCTTTTTCTCAAAATGATCAAAGTTTTTACAAAACCCGAGGAATTCCTTCCCCTTCGTTTTCATCACCACAGTGTTCGAAAAGGGGTTTTATGAAAAGCTTAGGTCATTACGACGATGTTTAAAGCACAAGAGAGTAGGCGAAATGCACTGTCGTTCCATTCACATCTCTGGCACGGTTGATTCGAACAGCAACAAACACGGAACGTGATAGCCACAGCCGTTTCATTCAGATTTGTTGGCATAACTGGTTCCTCGGCAGAAACAAACTCAAAAAAGCAAAAACAACTATTTATAAGACAAAACGGTGTTTGAGGCAACAACCCCGAAATCACCATGGTACTCTATACAAGAGGGACTGACTCATTACAATTAGACAGACCCTTAAGCAAAAGAATGTCTCAAAACAATGAGACAGGCTCAAGACAAAACAGAAGATTGACTCGACACCCAAGTCAGAATTTACAGAAATTAATAGATGCCCAAAAACGCGTGCCAAACGCCACATCAAAAAATGCGCCAAGCATTGCCCACAGGCGGTTCACCTTCTGATTACATATTCGTGGTATCTGTGTCCTCAAAATCCAACAACTGGGTGGTGACGGACTTTGCTGAGGTGGGGGGGAGGATAACCTCGTTGTCAATCAAATCTTGCACCTCATGCCGGAGGCGAAAACAATTGTCGGTAGCATGGCCTGTCTGCTGGTGGTACGCACAGTACTGAGCGGCATCATGTGTGGCAGGGAGATTTTTCGGGAGGGGCCGGGGCTCCAGGGGTTTAAGGTGTCCCCTCTCGGCAAGGATTTGAAGTGCCTTAGATAATGGCATGTAAAGAGCATGGAAGACCCTGCGCCCTCGGGGCAGGTACTTTGGGGCCTGAGCACTCTTGCTAGATGCACTAGCGAACGGATCGGCGGGTGCGGTCTTGGATTTCTGATCCTTCCCGGATGCAGGGTTGGGAGGGGAAGAACTGTTTTGGCATGACGGGGCCTCTCCCGATTCTCTGATTGACTGGAACTGCCCTCAGGCGGAGTGGGGAAAGCATCCTCCACAGCTTTTGACATAACTGCGGATACCTGTTGCTTGTTCATTCCTTCGGCTTTCAAAGCCTCTACTGCCCACAGCAGTTGTTCGATAGGGTCGGCATCTGTCTTCATCTTGCCTTTATCTCTGGCCTCGGCCTGATTTAGAACTTGGTTTGACGCGTCGTTGCCATAGCTGGAGGCCATCTCCGGTTGGCTTAGTTCAATTACAATTCGCCCCAACAACGGGGGCTCCTGGGGTACAAAGCCTCCGACATATGGTGCGGCTAGCGGCGAAACTGACATTCCATAGGCGAGATCCGTCACGGATCTTTGAAGGTCACCTATCATCCCCATTGTTCAAATGTAGTAGGCTCGCGAGCCTAATATAGCTGAGGGGCCCAAACTGGGTGCGCGGCCGGCGATCTGGGTGGATGCGGCATGTCAATAGTAGTTTCATCTTGTAGGGTGATTCCCTGATCCAACGCGGCCGTCATAACCACGATCTCTTCTGAATTCTGCGTCATGCTAAGTCCTGCCTCAGCAAGGAGAAGACACTAACTGTTCTGGATCAATTCCCTGAATCTCCGAACTGAAACGGAAAATAAGCAGCATTTCAGCCCCAAATAGATCAAACACGGGTGTAGTCGAACAACTGCACTCTACTACTGAACACTGTTCCCCAGAATCACTATTCAAAACTGAACTGATACCCGCAGACATAACTGATTCATAACAATACTGATACTAATGCCCTCGGGCCTGATGCTCAAACTTTGCAAACTGATATGTGCGTTCCCTGTAGAGATACATTCTAAAAGCACATAACAGGTAAAAGAGAGCCAATACACCCGTACGTTGGGGTAGGGTTTCCCTGTCCTATTTTGTCAGGAGCTAGGGTTTCACTATGCACACAGCGGTTTCAAACAACCTAAAATCGGGTAAGCAACCTGTCCTAGTTTGGAATGGTCACTATGGATTCCGAATATGCACTAGGTCGAATGGTCGAAAAGGGTGCCTCGGTAAAACCGGGGTTTGTGTTCCCATACTGGCAGAGCCCGCAACCGGTCAGCCTTATGGCCATGTCTTGACAAGACAAGCCTCCAGCAAACCGCTCAGGAATAGCAGATGGCCAACACGGTGTCCTAGGCGCACCAATGCACATGCAATGCAAAAAAAACACATAAGTGTAGTCAAAACAGGATATCACGAGTTCGAGTCAAGCTCTCTAAAACTAATCCCCAGCAGAGTCGCCAGAAACTGTAGACAACGCCCGCGTGGGACCTCGCTACAGTTCGGACTCCCCTGTTTTTGAATGTGTTGCGGTTCTTAATCTGAACCAAAGAGTCCAACTCTGGCAAATCGTTTTGAGAAAAAAACAGATTTTGAAAAGAAGTGCCAAACATGGACTGCTTTGCCAGATTACAGAGTCGCCACCTAAATATTTTTATGGGGGAATTTAGGAAACCCTGACTCGGTGCCGAAGGCCACGTGTCCGTCATCACCAAATGTCTTGGCTCGGGAGCTTGGGTACGATCGGGGAAGGTCAGCTATGAGCACCCCCTTTCGCCCGGTCCGAAGACCGGCCTCTACTAACCGTGATATCCGATTTTGAAAACATTACATGCTCTTATTCCAATTATTAGCCTAGAATTACTATGTTATGCGCACAGCAAACAATTATAGACTAGATTGCCTAATTTGGAAACAAACATTGCATATCCGTTTGTTTTGAAAGCGTTTTGGAATTTGCTACTCGCAAGTAGGCTAAAACACGGATTTCAACAAGTTTTTCCAACTCAAGCAATCCAACCTCCACCCACAGGCATTCAAACAGTTTATCTCACATAAGCACTTAGCCGCATGGTAAGCATACTGTCATGGCAACATTCACACGCATGTGGTATGCTAAAGCGTAAAATACTTACATCGTACTCCGTGCCAAAACAAGAAACTAGTTAGCAGACATACATGTCCCTAGGTCATGTTAAGTGACTAATGCAACACAGGCAAGGATGCAATTTAGAGTAGGCTCAGCTAACCCTAAAATGGCATGCGAAATGTTGCAACTATCACGTATTCAATTTGGAATTGAGTACGATGCAGTTTGTATGATGTACCGAGCCCGGTGCATGTCAACAAATGCATGGATGCACGCATGCATTGCATAAGGTATGCTAAAATAGACGTGCCCTAATCTAACATCATAAGCAGGTAAATAAAAAAAAAGAAAGAAGTGGGGGTTGGAAGACATACAGACCACTCACCCACACTTATTACAAATTCGCCCTCGCTCGGAGGGACCGAAATAATAATACAAATTAATTAACTACGCAAGCTAATTAAATATTGCAAACCCATTAAATTAATTAAGCAGATTAATTAATTTAATTGAAGCAGTAAACCCCTCGGGAGAGGGCCGGATGTGGCGCGTGTTCGGGACTTGCTCGGAATCGCACTGCCATGCCTAGCTTGCCTCTGTTTTCCCTGCTTTTCTCCTCTGAAGACTGCCAAAGTCTCAGGACTGCTCCCTTGAATCATGGGGATCACCACCGGCTGAGGGGAAACACCACCGGCTAAAGCATGTGGCCACCGGCACTGAATTCATCCATCGGCCATCAATATACTGCCGGTCGGCACTAAATACTGCCGGCCGGC
The DNA here is from genome assembly GCA_030407325.1 of Camellia japonica. Lineage (NCBI taxonomy): Eukaryota > Viridiplantae > Streptophyta > Magnoliopsida > Ericales > Theaceae > Camellia > Camellia japonica. Next base: position 66,262,271 of record JAPPVO010000017.1, read on the forward strand.
ACTGAATGTCTGCAGAACCTGCAACTCATAGCAGCAGAGGGCAAAAACTTGCATGGCAATGTAATTCCAACAATGTATGCATCAATCATACCCCTTATCATATTTGTGATTCAAAGGGGCATGTGCCTCGATTCCCGGGCCACCAATCACGCATTTCCATGCATGATGGCCCACGGAACCAAGTATGCAACTTTTATCTCAAATGCATACAAATCAAACAAACATAAAAGGGCGCCAAACCTCTATCATGGTCATCTCAAGAGGCCAAGCATGTGCATTGATGTAATGCAATCCTAAACATGTTAGCTAGTATGCAACATGATCATGACAAGACACTTATGTAAGCATGCAAGCAAACATGAGGCAAAGCAAACCGAGCAAATGATGGCTTTGAACATGATCTAGGCAACTCTAAATAGGCCTAAAATCAGTGGCCAATAATGCCCAACAAGAAAGTCTACACACACACACACATGCATATGTTAAGACTTAACACTTAGGCACTAAGCAAGCAACCTTCAAGCACACTTGGAAGGGGATATCATGGACACTTAGCATGCATCATAAGCTTTGAAAATCATGTTATAGAAGGTTCCAAACCAACTAAATAAACCAAGTAAAGCATGCAAAAGGCCCAAGCATTCAAGGCTCACCAAAGAGGTAATGAACTACACTTAACACAACCATACATGGCATGCATTGAACAACCCAAAACAGACTTTTAGCATGTAAAACTAAGCCCAAGGGACCACTTAGATGGCATCTAAATGGCTCAACTAGAAAGGCATGCACAAATGCTAAGACAAGAGGCATAAGGCACAAGCTTCCAAAGCATCAAAGAGGCATGCAAGGCAATCAAACAAGCATGCTAAATGGACTGAGATGACATGCCAAGTGATTCCCAACCATTGAAAATAAAGCAAGCAAGGCATGCTACACACTTGTACTCTTAAGGCCAACAAGCCAAACATAAAGGGGCCCAAGATACAAGCCATGGTCGACCAAAATAGGCATGGACAGACCTAAGGTATGGCAAAATAAGCATACAAGCTTCACGGATCTAAGCCTAAAGCATGCTCAAACTAGGGCTAACAACCTAGAGCAAGTTAAGGCAATACAAGGCATTATAAAGCATCTATGCAAAACATACAAGGAGTGCTAAAACCAACACTTGTCAATGTCATATTAGGGCATAATAAACATAAAATGCAGCCAAGACATGCTCTTCAAACATTCAAAACTATGCTCCCTTAAGAGACCAAAACTTGCCCTTTTCAAGGACATCAAGGAGAGGGGGTGGCCCTCTCCTTCTTAGGACTTTAAGGCATCATCTACACCACTGAAATCCCTCAAGATTTCAGTGGTGAAGAGACCCAAACACCAAAATCCCGGAGCTTAACAAAATAGCACAAAAATGAGGCCTTTCAAAGTCTAAGAGGGGCCAAACTTCCCCAAAGCACAAAGTACCCTTAATAAACTATCAAGAGGGCTAAAAAATAGAACTTTTATGTATTGATCACCAAGCACAAAAACAGTCCTAAACTAGGTAAAAACAAGGTGCAAGAAAGGGGTAAAAATGACTAATTTCTTACCCTTGGAGCTTTTCTTCAACAATGGTGACCTTGATGTCTCCTTAAGCCCCAAACCAGTCAAGAACACCAAGAATAAGCTCTTGGAACCTCAACTCCAAGAGGAAGGTGAAACACTAGGTGCTTGTGTGCAATAGTATGAACTAAAGCACCTAGTGTACAAAATGAGCAAGGAAAAGAGAGATAGGATAGATATAGGATTTCTAACCTAAAACCAGACCTTCTTCTCTGTATTTTCTCTCTAAAATGTCTTAACTCTTCAACCCTTGAGCCAAGAGAAGAGAGTCTTCTCTTATAGGAATCAAAGCTTACAAGCTAAGTAAACCAAAGGCTCATCCCTCCATACACGTGTATGGAGGGGAAACAAGTGCTACAAAGCTGTCTGAAAATATCTCCAAAAACAGCTGTAAAGTGATCGACAGGGCAAAATGGTCATTTTGCCAAAAAGAGTGCCGATCGGCACAATACAGTGCCGATGGCAACACCAAACAGCCGGTGCCCTCTAGCCACTGCCGGTGGTGTGTGGGGATGTCTCACAAGGCATCCTCTACCTTCCAAGGCAAAACACAAGTGTTTGGTGCAAAACCAGACACAAAACGGTCGAGTTCGGAGGTCCTGAGGTAAGGCGCGTAGCCGAGAACTCCGGGAACTCCGAACGAACACGAACATGGATGATCACCGAGTGTTCAAGCGGTGACGTCCAAGTCTTGAGGACGGTCAAAAATGGGGTGTCTACAGGTATGACATGATTTGAATGGTTGGGTCTGTAAGACCTATTGATTAAGGGAATGGAACAAAGTGCTACTCGGAACTAAATGCTACATTGTGAGCCACCTCTAGAATCCGTGTGAGACACCTCTTGAATCCATACATATATGAACTTGGTTTAAAGCCAATCTGGGCCTATTGCCATTCTGTATGATCTATTAGGCCAGAGGCCATTCTATGTTTCTGGAATCTAGCAAAGTGTTGTACGGAACTAAGTGTTGCAGTGCAAGTTACCTCTAGAATCCGTATGAGCCACCTCTTGAGTCCATACATATGTGAAAGTTATGAGGCCTATGGCCATTTTGTATGATTTGTAGGATCTGTTAGTATGAAACAAAGTGCTGTACGGAACTAAGTGCTGCAATGCGAGTCACCTTTAGAATCCGTGCGAGCCACCTCTTGAGTTCATACACACACGTTCAAGGGCTCAATGCCAATATGTTCAAGGGCTTGTTGCCACTCCGTTCAAGGGCTTAAAGCCATTATGTTTAAAGACTAGGCCTAAGGCCGTTCTGACATTAATACAGAATCAATTAACCTTATGCCCTCTTCATTTATATATGCATTGATATGTATTATAATTCAAGTTGAGTATTGAATCGTTTATGTACTATTATTCAATGAGCTTCACTCACTTTGTATTATGTCTGTTCTGTAGGTAAGCACTTTAGAAGTCTGTCTTAACCCTTGAGGCTCACCCTTCAGTTCTCAACCTCAGTATGCCCAAGCACCCAGACCAAGCCCATGCATTTATGTAAAGTTTTGTTAAGATTTTGACTTGCACTTTAATTATCTACCTAAGGTTAAAATGTATGTATATGACCCCTTTCTTTACCAATGTTTGGTTATGCACTCAAGTAGGTGTATGGGCATGTATATAGATAAATGGCTCTCAAGTATGTGATCCTGGCATGTTAGTTTTAGCTCAATGGATGTTATTATGTGTTACTTTATAATATTAAATGCTTCCGTTCAGGCCCCATATGATATGTAGATCAGGTTAAGTGTCCGTTTCTACATAGGTCATGCCCGAACTTTTAGGGGCAAGTTGGGGGCATGACAAGAAGGCTACAGTTACATCCTGAAGAAGAAGCTACAAACTCTAAAATTGTGTTTGAAAAATTGGAATAAGGATGTACTTGGCAGCATCAATGAAAATATCAAGCAGAATGAAGCTGAACTTCACTCTTGTGACTTGTTAGCTGAGGATAAAACTCTCCAAGCTGATGAATCTGCTATAAGGATGGAGTTATTGGGAAAAGTATGGAAGTTGAGAAAGATGGAGGAAAGGTTATGGCTTCAAAAATCTAGGCTTAATTGGTCATTGAAAGGTGATAAGAACACCAGGTTTTTCCATGTTACTGCCACAAACAGACAAAATAAGAATTCACTTGATTCAATAGAGGTTAATGGTGTGATAACCCCGCTCTATGTTATGTTAATTGATCTTAATTATGAGCTTGATATGATTTTGAATGCTAATTACATGATTACATGTGTTTTTGAATTTCTATCTGTTCACCATAAGAAAATCTATTTGATTGTCTGCTATAAAAATTTAATTAAAGGTCGTAGAGGCGACATAAATTGAAATTGATTGTATTTTTACGCTTAGCATAATTTTTAGAGCCTACAGTGAAATTTAATTAAAAAATGATTCAAATCGAATTAATTAGATTAAATTGATTTAATCAAGCACAATTAACTAGTGATAATGAAGTTTGATTAAGGAAATATATATATATATATATATATATATATGGAAGCTAAGTGCACTTAAGCTCATATTTTGAGCTCAAAAATCTGAAATACACACTAGAGAGAGAGTGAGTGAGCCGATTATGGAGAAAGGGAGAACAAAATTTGAAGGATCTAGCTCAAGCTTGGGGGATTGAAGAGAATTCACTCAAGAATTGGCTATAATTGGAAGAATTGAAGCTCCTAGGTGAGTAATTAAGCTCAAATTCATGAGTTAAAATTTAGTTGAATGTAATGAAATTGGAGTTGTATATACATGCATGTTTGCATTCACCATGATTATGTTCATTTGAGCATGAAACATAAAGATTGAGTACCAAATCATACATGCAAGCATAGTTTTGTTAAGCCACAAGATTTTGACCATCATTTCTACCATTTGAAATGGTATTATAGTCTATATTACACATGCATGCATAATCCATGTAGTTATGAAGCTTGGTTGCATGTGTTATGAAGTTGTCAAGAAGAATATGAAATGATTTGAGAATTGGATCATGATTTTGGACAATTGGTCTCAAATTACCTATGTTCTCGTGTTATATAATGTCTTTCCATGTTTTTGTACCAAAAACACGAGTTTTGAACCTTTGAACATCGAGATTGAGCTTCAAGTACAATTCTGGAAATTCCAGAATTCGTCGTGTCTGCTCGAGCGTGAAAATCAAGCTCCCAGAAGTTTTGCAGACATTGATGTCCACTCGAGCGAGAAGAATTGCACTCAAGCACCCACTCACATGTTTTGAATCTTGGCTCGAGTGACTAAAGTCACGCTTAAGCGCAAAAATGGGGCAACCAGTACTTTTGCAGAACAAAGGGTCCGCTCGAGTGGAGAACCCTATTTCAGAAATCTTGAAAAGTTGTTTTATGTTTCGTTTTCCATTCACTTTCATTTCTAAGCACTCTTAGGCATACATTGAACATCCTAAATGAATTAAAGGACACAAAAGAAGCCTAAGAGCGTTAAACAAACTAAAGAACGGATTGAATGGTATTATGACCTAATGTGTTATGAATTATGTAGGGTCAAGTGCAAGGACGAATCAAGCACCAGAACACGGTGAGTAATATCTTAGCAAAGATATTTTTTTATACACATTATTTTCTAAACGATACCTAAGTGGTAAGGTTCTAAACCTTTGAAGTGATATTATGAACGAGCCTTTTAATCACTCAATTCGAAATGAAATATGCGAAGTGATCAATGTATGAGTATGAAATGGGCCTAAGGCCGTTCAGTATATTCAATAAGGATATGGATTGGGCCTGAGGCCATTCTGTATGATTATTAAATAGGCCTGGGATAAGGAAAAGATATGGACCTAAGGTCGTTCTGGGTACATGAATGGACATGATCGTAGATTCAAATGTGTGCACACAGTAAATGTGAATATGAATTGGACCTAAGGTTGTTCTATAAGTATTGGACCTAATGTCATTCTGTGAGTATCGAACTTAAGGTCGTTCTGTGAGTATTGGACCTAAGGTCGTTCTGTGGGTATTGGACCTAAGGTCGTTCAGTGTGTAACGGACCCAAAGTCATTCTATGTGTAAGTTGGACCCAAGGTCGTTCTGTATGTAAGTTGAACCCGAGGTTGTTTTGCCTATGATGGACCCAAGGTCGTTTTGTATGTTACATATGATGGAAAGGACCTGAGGTCGTTCTGCTTTAATATTGACTACTAAGTGTAATAGTGAACTGTGATTATAAGAATCTTGTTCATGAACTCCTTTGTTTTGGTATTATTCACTGGGTGTTAGCTCACTGTTTATATTTATATATGTAGGTAAACAACGGGATGTCCAGCCCCAACCGCAGTGAGCAATAAGAAACCAAGTTTTGAGAGATCAACTAAGGTCGCCTCACGCAAGAGGCCCTACTTTTGTTCTACTTGTTCTTGATCTTTTACTTTTGATACTTTGAGGTCACGTATGACCAAGTTTGTACAACCTTGGTTTGTTAACACTGTCTACTGAATGATCCTGGACGTATATAATACATACATAATGTGAATGTTTGTATAGTGTGAGTTATTATATGCATATGAGAATGTTTTGGTTAAGCCATGTATACACAGCTCATTGGACAATCTTTGTAAATTTTGCTTCCGCAATTTGGCCCCCTATTATTAAATATGACTCGATTTCAGACTGAGGCCGCAGGTAATCTCGTGATTACTGGCCTGTTATGACTCTAATCCATAGAGGTGGGTTCGGGTCATGACAAATGGGGTCTTAGTGGTGCAACTTGCTGAAGTTAAATCTGTAGTTATGAACCACTTCAAATTACTCTACACAAAGCATTGGAAAAGTAGGCCTAAATTGGATAGGCAATTTAACTCCATCAACATTCCCAATATTGCACCTTCCATGTTGGAAAATGCCTTCTCTAAAGGTGAAGTCTGGGCTGCCATTAAGGATTGTGATGGAAACGAAGCCCCAAGTTTTGATGGCTTCAACCTATCCTATTTTCAAAAATGTTGGAAATTTATGAAGCATGATATCTTAAACTTTATGAAGGAGTTTCATGAGAATGACATTTTGGCTAGAGGTCTCAATTTCTCACTTGTGAGTCTTATTCCCAAGAAGGAAAAGCCTGTGTCCCTATCTGACTTCAGACCTATTAGTTTGATAAGCTCTATATACAAAATTCTTTCCAAGGTCCTTACAAAGAGACAAAAGCTTGTCTTGCCTAACATTATGGAGTGCAGAAATATACTAGATGGAGTGCTTATTGCCAATGAGATTGTAGATTGGTAGAAAAAATCAAACAAGCAAGGGGTGATCATCAAGCTTGATTTTGAAAAAGCCTTTGATACAGTGAATTGGGAGAGTTTCTATTCAATTTGGTTGTTAAGTTTGGTTTTTGTTCCAAATGGCTGGGATAGATGAAATCTTGCTTATCAACTGCAAGTATTTTTGTTTTTGTCAATGGTTCACCTATAGATAAAATTCAACCGGAAAGAGGTCTCAAACAGGGCAATCCACTCTCTCCATTTCTCTTCAACATTGTAGCAGAGGGGTTAAATCTGTTATTAGCAAGAGCAAAGGATTTGGGTTTAATTAGAGGGGCTGTTGTTGGACCTAATGGGCTGGAATTCACTCACCTACAATTTGCTGATGATACTATCCTATTCTGTGAGGTGGATTTGCTTGAAATCATAACTCTAAAGAGAATTCTTAATTGTTTTGAAATTATGTCAGGTCTGAAAATAAATTTCCATAAGAGTGCAGTTTGTGGAATTGGCGTCTCTGAGACTCTGGTCAATGATTTCTCATTAAAACTAAATTGTCTCACTCAGAAGCTGCCATTAAAGTATCTCAGACTCCTACTTGGTGCTAATCTTAGAAGGAAAACAACTTGGAAACCTGTTTTGGATAAATTTAAAGGTAAACTTTCTGGTTGAAAAAAGAGACTTTTATCGTTGGCTGGAAGACTCACTCCCATGAAGTCAGTTTTGTTAAGCCTCCTAATCTTCTATCTTTCCCTATTCAAAATGCCAAATTGTGTAATCAAAGAGGTGGATAAAATTCAAGCTTCCTTTCTGTGAGGAGACTCAGATGTCAAAAGAAAGGTTCATCTGGTCAGTTGGAAGGATGTTTCAATGACAAAAAATAAAGGAGGATTAGGTACTAGAAGTTTGGGCCAAGTTAATGAGTGTTTACTTGCTAAATGGTGGTAGAGGTTCTATAATGAAAATCAAGCCCCATGGAGAAAATTGATCTGTCGTAAGTACAACACCATATTAGGTAGTTGGTTCCACTCCCAAGGTATTATTACTAATTACTCCTGGATCTGAAAGGGCATTATGGGTTTAGCTTCAGGTAACCCTGCTTTACTAAATTATTTCTTAGCTAACTCAGAATTGGTTATTGGTAATGGGGCCAATATCTCTTTCTGGAAGGACAGTTGGCTAGGTGGTAACTGTCTTCAATTTCATTTTCCTAGATTATTTAGTCTTTCTTCTAATAAAGATGGTTCTCTTAAAGGCTTTTTGGATAGGAAAATTAATTATTCCAAATGCAATTTAACCTTTAGGAGGCCCTTGTTGGCATGGGAAGAGGAGGAACTCCAAAACCTACCCAACTTACTAGGTAATGGGCCATTGTTACAGTATGGGGTAGAGGATAGCATGAGATGGAAAGGTTCTAGTCAAGGTGTCTTCAAATCTAGTGAGTTATTTTGGCTGCAGTCCAACAGAGGTTCAAATTTGTCTATACCTAAATTCATTTGGAATAACATCACACCACCAAAAGTACAATTTTTTTTCTTGACTAGCTTGGAAAGGCAGAATCAAAACATCTGTATGCCTTCATAATATTGGTATTCTTAGAGGGTAAGTTGCCACTCGGTGTATTTTTTGTACAGCAGAACCTAAGACCATTAATCATGTATTGCGTCATTGTCCCTTTATCTGGCAAATTTGGTCTAACATCATAGATTGGTGGGGCTTATGTTGGGTATGCCCTGGTTCAGTGGTAGATTTATTTGATTGGTGGCCTGGCACTAAAATCAGGAAGAAAGAACTCCAAATATGGAATGCCATCTCACTTCTTGTTTTGTGGTCAATTTGGAAGCTTAGGAATGATTGTGTGTTCAATAGTGCCCATCCTAACTTCATGGAGCTCTGTGAGCTTATCAAGATTAGAGTTGTAATTTGGTTGAAATGCCATTCAATTGGGAATTCCTACTCCATCCATGATTTCGTATCCAATTTGAACCAGATCAGAAGGTGTATTTGATGGATTAATTACTTTGCTGATATTTAGTTCTGCTGTTCTGTTGTACTACTCTGCTGTTCACATGTTCTGCTCAATCATTTGTTCTGTTGTTCTATTTTGTTCTGCCTTGTTCAGCCTTTTGCTGTTTGCTTCCTTTTCTTCAGCGTTTCGTACCTCTATTCTTCTTAATTATCTGTGATGAAGGCTGTCTGTTTGTTTGTTTGTGATTTTTGTGATGAAGGCTGTTTGTTTTTCTGTGGGCAGAGGAGATTCATGGAGGATTGATGTTTGTAATGGAAGCTCGCTGTCTATTTTTAGCTATTTGTTTTTCTTCTTTGTTTGTGGTTGGTTACTCATCAACCCTTGATGGTGTACTAGCATATGATTGGGCGGTTTTATCGGTGTCAACCTAGCTGGGATCGATTTGTTTCATTATGATATTTTTTGCACTCATCCCTTATCTTTATTATTGTACTACTATCTTGTTCATCAATAAAGTTATTCTTTTTTTGCTGATCAAAAAAAGGATTCACAATATTCTAGCAGGAGGTATACCATCTCGAGTTATGAAGTTTATAAAGGATAATTGTTACGTGGTATTTTCATGCCGTGCTTTAAATCAATCAATGACCTAGTGGAAAAATTTTATGAATGGAGGATCCTGACTCGCATTTGTTAGGTAGTTGAGAGATCAAGAACGACGAATAACTTGTGTGTGTGCTTTAGTTTTCCATTTTTCGAAATTCCACATCGACTATGTAATACTTCAAAGTGTAGGACTGTGTTTCCCTCTAGTCCATAATCTGGACTGGAGGGCATTGTCTGAACCTGTGAGTAGGGCTGTAAACGAACCAAGCTATTTATGAATAATTTGAGCTCGGCTCATTTACTAAATGAACAAGCTCGATTTTTAGACTCGTTTATTAATCGAGCCGAACTCAATTAGCCCTAAGCTCGGCTCGATAAGACTCATGAATATAAAAATAAATAAATTTACATATTTGATTGATGAATATATCAAATAAATTTTCAATAATCTATTTTATTTTTCTATTTATGTTTGGTATTTGTGTAAATTTACATATTTGATTGATGAAATTATTGTATATTTTACTCATAATTTTGTATTTTTTTTATCTTAATAAGTAAATTAATATAAGTTTTTTTTTTTTTTTTTTTTTTCAAGTTTGAGCTCAGCTCGTTTATCTATTAAGCGAGCTCGAGTCGAGCTCGAGTTCATTAAATATTTGACAAGCAGAGCTTGAGCTCGATAATTTAAGCTCGACTTGAGCTGGAGCTCGACTAATTCTTAATAAAAAGCTTGAACACTCAAAAACTCGACTCGGCTCAGCTCGGCTCATTTCCAGCTCTTCTATCACGTGTCTTGTTTTAATGATCTGAATCATAATCCTTCGTGTATATCATTCATATATTAAGGGGGGGGGGTTAATTTGATAATTATAGTCTATTCAATTTATTACGTTTGTCATAAAAAAAAATTAGATGGTTTAATTATTTTTAATAATATATTTCTCGTTCATTTTTGTAGACACATTTGTCCCTCCACAACACCCTAATCCAACTCCTTTTCAGAATATAAATTATAAAGTTACTTATTTTTGTCTAATAATTTAAGTTTTTGGATACCAAGTGATTAACAATTCAATAATTCAATATGGTATGAGATCAAAGAATTGATTATATGTTCAAATCTTACTGTTTCTCAATAATAAAAATAATTGCACATGTTGAAAAAAATCTAAATTAATAATAAAATTACCTCATTTATAATAATTCAAGCTTTTACACGTGTTATCTGTCTGAGAATTTTTTTGACAGAATTGAGAGACTTTTCTCGTTTCTAATAATCTTTTTTTCCTTTTACTACGTGAAGTCACACTCATGCATGTTTCACATATATTCCAACTGTAGTGCACAAGTCACTATTAAAGAACGCTCTCACTTTAGTTTATAATTTTTTCTCTTCGTAAATTACCCTCACCTTCCTCATGTTTGAAGAAAATACAATTAATATTATATTTTTAATATAATTATACTAATTTTTTTTAAGAAAAATTTATCTATAAATTTCATCTTGAGAAATAGTGAAACATTTAGTCTCAATGATTTTTTTATAGACCAATTAGTTCAATTTATTTTAGAAAAATAGATTTAATATATTATTTGAAAATTAGATTTATGGTTGTACCCTTATTTCTATTATGTTTCCTTCTCTTTTTTCTTTTGTGTTAGAAATGTAAGATACACAATTTATGGGAATCAAATTTGTGATGAATTTTTATATGAGAATATTTTTTATTTGAAAAATATTTCAAAATGAGTACAAAAATTACTTGAAATATGATATTCTTCACAAAAAAAAAAAAATCCTCAGTATACATTTCCCAAACGTAACACTGCAAAAAAAACTCCTTATCATATTTTTCTCAAACATAAAATTCTAAAAAAATTCTTTAGTGTAATACTCTAATGTAATATACAAAAAAACTCATTAACATACTTTTCCTAAACATAATATTCCAATATAACAATTCAAAAAAACTCTTTAGTGTAACACTCTAACGTAACATACAAAAAAACTCCTTAATGTACTTTTCTCAAAACGTAACACTCAAAAAAAAATGTGGAATTCTTCAACAACTATTCCAAAAAGATTACAAAAATTCCTTCGTAAGTCACTACAAAAAATGACACTTTTAGCGACTAAAATATTGGTGGCCAAAAGTCCCATGTTTGGTCGCTGAAACAATTTAGGCACTAAAAATTTATGTCGCCAAGTTCGTTGCCTGTACCCTGTCAGCAATAGTATTGGTGACTAAACTTTTGTTTGGTCGCCGAAAGTGAAACGTTTGCCTACTAAATTTGTTTTAGCCGGCAAATGTTATCTTTTCACAACTAAAATGTTAGACGCCGAAAGTGAATTTTTGGCTACTAAATTTTGGTTAGTCGGGGAAGATGTGTCTTTTGGCAACTAAATTATTGGTCATCGAAAGTGAACTTTTGGCTACGAAACCTTAATTAGTTGGCAAAGGTGACATTTGGGCGACTAAATTGTTAGTCACTGAAAGTTCTAACGTAAAAATATTTTCAACTATTAAAGACTAAAGTGTTAGTCGCCCATAGAATACATATATTTAGTGACCATGGAATTTAGTCGTTGTGACTTTTTCCGACTACAGATGTTAGTCCCCAAAAACTTCTTAAGTTTCACTTCATTATTTTTTACCACTAAACATTTTAGTTGCCAAAGGATGCCATGTTTTTCGTGACTAAAATATTTAGTCGGCAATAGTTTCTTTCCCTCATTCTCAATTGTTTTAGCTACTAACTATTTGGTCGCAAAAACGTCGCAAAAACTTATTTGGTTCTGTTTTCGCTATTAAATTATTAGTCGCCAAAACATTTGATTACGTATTTAGCTACCAAAATATTTAGTGGCCAAATACTATATTAATTGTTTTTTTATTTTTTATTTTTTTTTTGAACCACCTGTATCCACTATTAGTACAACCTGTACCCTGTATAAACAATATAATCCATCAACTCTGAATATATTATCAACCATTCAACAATTCAACAACGTGCACACATTTCACTTCCAACCATCCAAAAAATTTATATTGAACGTCCAATTCTAAATATGATACAAATTCTATACGAACCAAGTCTAATCCAACATCAATAATTTAATTCCATACATAATAGAGGAATAACCAAATTTAATATCCAAAAGGACATCTATACCACACAAAAAATTTAATTTGTACCGCCCCAAAAACTATTTTGTACAACGTCCTATATATGCTAATTTCTACCGTGCCAAATTTTAGATATTTACCACACCAAAAAAGTAATTTGTACGAACCATTATATATATGGATGAAGGTATAAAAACAATGCCCTCTCGTACTTGTCAAAAAAAGTCATATCCACATTTGTATGCCCAAAACCATCTGCAATAATAATAATAATAATAATAATAAATAAAATGAAATAAAATAAAAATTAATCATTAGTATTGACTACATATTGGGCTGGTTAAAAAAAAATAAAATTAATCATTACTATTGTACATGCATGTTGGGCTGCAACCACTAGACAATCTAGTAAGGTTAACAACATCATTGTCAAAGAAGAATATTATAACAACATAGAGGTGGAACTGGAATGAACTCATCAATCCTCAATGTGCACGCCCTATTAACACAAGTGATAGTAGTACAACTACATGCAAATTCCAAACCAATAAAATTAACACATGTTGTCCCCTCCCCATAATAGGCTCTTCCATCTAATAAAAGGTTAATGCCATTTATCCATAAGTTTTTCTACTACCAACATTAGCATTACCTCTCCTCCACAACAAACCCACAAATGAAATGCAAGTCTATTGAACTTTCATGTTAACCAGTTAATTTCAATTGACAACAATTACTGTTTCCCATCTCTCTCTACATATATGGGTAGTATGTTGCTCTGGGCCTGCCAATCTACAATATAGAAACATGTTTTCAAGAATCATTACTGCCTCACAATGAGATTCAACAAAAAGAAAGGCATTTTTTTATATCATGATCCATGGAATATTTCAAACTGGTTCTGTGACATCCCTTCTTTATGTTATCGTAATTGATCTTAATTATGCTTATAATTATGACCTTGATATGATTTTGAATGCTAACTATATGATTATATGTGTTTTTGAATTTCTATCTGTTCACCGTAGGAAAATCTGTTTGGTTTTCTATTATAAAATTTAAATTGAAGACCGTAGAGGCTATAGAAATCGAAATTGACTATGTTATTGTGATTAGCCTAATTTTTAGAGCCTACGGTGAAATTTAATTAAAAGTTTATTCGGATCGAATTAATTAGATTAAATTGATTAAATTAAGCACAATTAATTAGCTCTAATTAAGGTTGATTAGGGAAGTGTATATATATAGAAGCTAAATGTGCTTAAGCTCATTACATGAGCTCAAAATCTGAAAATAAACACTCTAGAGAGAGAGTGAGCCGATTCTAGAGAGAGAAAGAGAGCATCCTTGAAGATTTTGCTAAAGAATTCAAGAATTGGGAGAATTAGCTCAAAAACTAGCTAAAGTTTGAAAGGTTGAAACCTCTGGGTGAGTAATTGAACTCACATTCATGAGTTTAAATTCATGGCCAAGTGAATTCAAAGAGGATATGAAGTTAAGAACAAGATTTGGATTGGAAATGAGGAAATTGAAATCAATATGTACATGCATGTAACAAATTGCTATGAATCTTCATGTTTATATATAAGACATGTTAAATAAGTTGAATTGGTAGTCATTTAAGACATGCATCCATGAATAATGAGGTTATGAGGCTTAATTACATGTTTTGAAGATGACGAATTCATGTAAGATCATACATGCATGAGTCTAAAAGTTATGAACATGGAATTGAGTGATTTGAGCTTGATTTTGGAAATTGATCCACGATTTCGAGTAATTGGTTTCAAAATTAGAAGTATTTCTATGTCATATAATGTTTTCCATGTTTTTGTACCAAAAATGTGAGTTTTGAGCCTTTGGAATCAAGTTTTGAACTTCAAATATAGTTCTGGAATTCCAAAATTTGACATATCCACTAGAGTGAGGAAAGTATCGCTCAAGCGTAAAATGCTAGCTCTTAGAAGTTTTGCAGACATTGATGTCCACTCGAGCGAGAAGAATTGCGCTCAGCGCCCACTCACATGTTTTGACTCTTGGCTTGAGCAACAAAAGTCACGATCGAGCGCAAAAATGAGGCAACCAGTACTTTTGCAGACCAAAGGGGTCCGCTCGAGCGAGAAAAGTTGTGTTCGAGCGGAGGACCCTGTTTCAAGAACTTTGAAAAGCTGTTTTATGTTCCAAATTTCGTTCTCTTTCATTTCTGAGCATTCTTAGGCACACATTGAGCATCCTAAATGAATTAAAGGAAATGAAAGAAGCCTAAGAACATTAAGCAAATTAAAGAACGGATTGAATTGTATTATGACCCCAAGTGTTATGAATTATGTAGGGTCAAGTACGAGGACGAATCAAGCACCAGAACACTGTGACTAATATTTTAGCAAAGATATTTTTGTATATGCATTATTTTTCTAAATGATGCCTATGTGGTAAGGTTCTAAACTTTTGAAGTGATATTATGAATGAATATTCTAATCTCTTAATTCGGAATGGAATATGCGAAGTGATCGACGTATGGGTATGAAATGGGCCTAATTCTGTTCAGTATATTTAGTAAGGATGTGGATTGGGCCTAAGGTTGTTCTGTATAATTGTTAAATGGGCCAAAGGCCGTTTGGGATAAGAAATTGAATGGACCTAAGGTCGTTTTGGATACAAGAATGAATATGTATATGACCATGGATTTAAATGTGTATATGAATTGGATTGGACCCAAGGTCGTTCTATGTGTAATGGACCCAAGGTCGTTTTGTGTGTAAGTTGGACCCAAGGTCGTTTTTCCCGTAATGGACCCAAGGTCGTTTCGTGTTTGAGAAATGATAGAAAGGACCTGAGGTCGTTTTGCTTTATTATTGATTTCCAAGAGTAATAGTGAATTATGATTGTAAGAATTTTGTTCATGAATTCCTTTGCTTTGGTATTATTCACTAGGCATTAGCTTACCTCTTATTTATATGTATGTAGGTAAGCAACAGAATGTCCAGCCTCAACCCAAGTCAGCAATGAGGAGTCAACCAAGGTCGACTCACGCAAGAGGCCTTACTTTTGTTTTGCTTTTCCTTTTGTTCTTTTATGGTCATGTATGACCAACCTGGTGTATAACCTTGGTTTTTGTTAATACTGGCTTTGAATGATCCTAGACTTATGTAATATATACATAATATGGATGTTTGTATAGTGTGAGTTATTTCGTATATAAGAATATTTCAGTTGAGCCATGTATGCACAGCTCATTGGACAATTTTTCTAAATCTTGCTTTCGCAATTTGGCCCTCTATTATTAAATATGATTTGATTTCTGACTGAGGCCGCAGGTAATCTCATGATTACTGGCCGGTTATGACTGTAAAGTAATAACTCACACACTTGTCCAAATGAGCAATAGAGTGTCTAGAAAAGACCTAAGTCGCATTCATAAGATAAGTACATGTGTGGAATGCATTAAGAACTTGCTAAGTGAATTAAAGTGTGCAACTATATGATATATAACCATTGCCTAGTTGTATGAATGTATTCTTCTGTACACGAATATTGTGTATATGCAAGTCTTATTAGATAATGGTGAGAACAAGAGTCGATGAGCTAGAAGAGTCCTCCACTACTTGGCTAGACTGAATGGAGAGAATGATGCGAGACATGGCAGAAACACTAAGGCAACAACAGCAGTGGCAACAACGCAACCCCCACCTCCGGTACAACCTATACCGGATATGCGAAATGACGACCGAACAATAGCCCTCACTAAAGAATTCAAGAAAATGAAGCCACCACTGTTCCACAGGAGTGTGGACCTATTGAAGGCTATAGCTAGGGTCCTTGGCATTGAAAAGTTATTTGAGGTATTTCCATGCCTGGAGGCACAGAAAGTACAACTGGCCACTTTTGCATTGAAAGATGATGCAAGAAGGTAGTGGATGCTAATCTGTGATAATAACAACGGCATTGACTGGGTATAGTTTCTTGCACTCTTTTATGAAAAATACTTTCCACAGTGTGTCCGTGATAAAAAGGTGTTGGAATTTGAAGGACTGAAGCAAGGCAATCTGACCGTAGCTGAGTATAAAGCCAAGTTCATTGAATTGGCAAGATTCGCCCCACATATGGTTGACACCGACTATAAAAAGGCGAGAACGTTTGAAAATGGTCTTCGTAATGACATTCTGGAAAGGGTGAATGTGCTGAAATTGCCCACTTATGTTAATGTGTTAGATCGAGCTTTAATATTAGAAGCTAACATGGCCAACCGAGGTAAACCACTAGCCGACTGGAAGGCTAAGAGGCAAGGCTTTTTCTCAGGGAAGAAATTATCGAAGAAACAAAACACAGGGTCCTCAAGCACTTTGAGCTCCACCAGAAAAGACGGCACCAACATGTACTCAATGTGGTAAGAAACATCGCGGGGTTTGTTATCGTATTTCTGGGGCATGCTACAGATGTGATGAAATGGGGCATATGACAAGGGATTGCACCCAAACTGAACAGCAAAAATGTGGGACACCAACCGTTAGTTCAACCGGATCCATCCCAAAATTGGGTAATACTACAGGGTCTGCTACTACCAGAGACACAATGAGATAGGGAAGAGTCTTTGCACTTGTCCCAGGTGACACATGAAACACTGAAGCCATTGTCTCAAGTACTATATATGTATGTAATCGGGATGCTTTTGTGTTAATTGACTCCGATTCAACACACTCCTTTGTAACTTATGCATTTGCATCTAGATTGAGTAGACCTCTAGAATCATTGCCATATTTTTTGTGTGTATCTGCTCCATCCGGGGAATTTGTGTTGTGTACATCTGTATGTCGATTTTGTGATATACGTATTGGGAATGCTACATTGTACATAGATTTGTGACCCTTAGACTTTAGACATTTTGATGTAATTCTGGGTATGGACTGGTTATCTAAATATTGTGCCACCATTGATTGTGTAATGAAACAAGTTGTATTTAGACCACCAGGGAAGGAAAAAATTGTGTTTGTGGGTAATGGGGTAGTGCCTCCACCTTATTTAATATCTGCAATGAAAGCATGTAAATTGATCAGGAAAGGGTACCAGGGTTATTTGTGTAGTGTATTATCTGAACAATCTACGAATGTTGAATTGAATAATATTTCTGTTGTCCGAGAATTTCCAGATGTATTTCCTGATGAACTGCCAGGGGAATTGATGGACAGAGAGATAGAGTTTTCCATTGATGTTGTCCCGAGCATCCAGCCTATCTTAAAAACTCCCTATAGAAAGTCCACTGCTGAAATGAGAGAACTAAAAGAACAGTTGCAAGACTTGCTAGACAAAGGGTTTATTTGACCAAGCACTTCACCATGGGGCGCTCCTGTGTTGTTTGTAAAGAAGAAAGACGGAACCTTATGTTTGTGCATTGACTATCGGGAACTAAACGAGGTAACGGTCAAAAATAAATATCCATTGCCCCAAATTGACGATTTATTTGATCAGTTACAAGGTTCGCAAGTCTTTTCAAAAATTGATTTCAGATCCGACTACCACCAGTTGAAGGTGAAGGCAGAAGATGTTGAGAAAACTACATTTAGATTGAGGTATGGTCACTACGAATTTCTTGTTATGCCATTTGGAGTGACTAACACACCTGCAGCATTCATGGACCTTATGAACCAGATTTTCAAAACTTACCTTGATGAATTTGTTGTGGTTTTTATCGATGATATTTTGATATATTCAAAGAATAGACTTGAACATGAACAACATCTGAGAATTGTCTTGTAAACACTTAGAGAAAAGAAATTATTTGCTAAACTAACAAAATGTGAATTTTGGTTGGATGAGGTTGTTTTGTTAGGGCATGTCATCAACAGAGATGGGATTTCGGTGGACCCACAAAATATAGACGCGATTGTAAACTGGCCTACACCAACAAATGTAATGGAAATCCGCAGTTTTGTGGGCTTAGCTGAGTACTACAGACGGTTTGTAAAAGACTTTTCAAAAATAGTTGTACCTCTTACCCAACTTACATGCAACGGACAACCATTTGAATGGAATAACGAAAGAGAATCTGCCTTTCAAGAACTGAAAACGAGACTAACCATTGCACCAGTGTTGACATTGCCCACAAGTATGGAAATCATTGTGATTTACAGTGATGCATCTTATAAGGGTCTGGGTTATGTGTTAATGCAGGAAAGACGGGTAATTGCTTATGTCTCTCGGCAATTGAGACCACATGAGAAGAACTATCCAACATATGACTTGGAATTGACCGCAGTTGTATTTGCTTTAAAAATTTGGCGGCATTACTTGTATGGGGCAAAGTGCGAAGTTTACACAGCTCAAAAAAGTTTGAAGTATTTCTTTACTCAAAACGAGTTGAATATGCGCCAGAGAAGATGGCTTGAGTTAATAAAAGACTACGACCTTCAGATTTAGTATCATCTCAGGAAAGCCAATACGGTGGCTGATGCCTCGAGCAAGAAATCGATGGGAAGTTTAGCTTGCTTACTGACTAAACAGAAGGAAATCTTACAAGATTTTGAGAACTCCAAAATTGAGGTAATATTACATGAGCAAAGCGAGTTGATAGCTTCCATTTCAGTCGAACCAACAATCATTGATGAAATCTGTGAGACCATGAAATATCCTCTCACATGGATGGTGTGGAGATCCAACGAAGAGAAGAGCTTCACCCCTGTAGATCTGCAATGAGGAACACAGTCGGTGCCACCCAACCGGGGTTGCCGGCCGGGAGTACTCCGATGATGAAGTTAGTCCTTGAATCAGTAAATAGTATATATATCTATTAGAAGGGGTGTGTGTTTTGTGTAGGGAGAACAGACATACCTCTCACTTGGGATGCCCCCCCTTTATATAGATGAGGGGGTGTGATATTTGTTTGGGTTGGACCCATTGTGGGCTTTGTTTGGGTTAGGCCCAATAAGCTAGTACCTATATTTTTCTAGCTCCCACAATTGCCCCCAAAACTTTCATTGTCTTCGGTAGAAGGAATGAGAGTTTTTATTGCCGAGTTATACTGTTCAAATAGATGTTAGGTCATTTGACAAAGAATACATTTGATAAATGAATAAAATGTATGAATGAATGACTGCATGTATGCTTAAATGTATGTGTAAATATACGTATGTCTTGAATGTATGTATAAATGTATGTATGTCTTGAATGTATGTATAAATGTATGTAAGTCAATCATAGGATGAGGGGGGGTGAGCTAAAACCCAGAAAGGAATACAAATAAATCATAACGATAGGCCGCAGAATACAAATAAATCATAGCGATAGGCCGCGGTATTCTAACCCCCGGGCATGGGTGTAGGCCACAGTATTCTAACCCCCGGGCATGGGTGTAGGCCACAGTATTCTAACCCCCGGGCATGGGTGTAGGCCGCAGCATTCTAACCCCCGGGCATGGGTGTAGGCCACGGTATTATAACCCCCGGGCATGGGTGCCGTATTTTGTCAAGTGCAAAGATTGCTTCCAAATATGGACTTTTATGCCGAGCTAGAAATATTTCTATAGGCCGAACACGGAAATGATTACCTGAACCAAATAAGATAGATTAAATAAGGTAGATATATCAGTCAAAAATTGGACCACGGTATTATTACCCCCGGGTGAGAGTGTAGACCTGAGGTATTATAACCCCAGTCAAAGGTGTAGGCCTTTGCTAACGGCGCTTTGTGCTGAGTGCGAAGGTTACGCTGTACTTGGAGTCTTTTGCTGATTTTAAGTGGCAACTAAGTGCCAATATGGCAAGGACTTTGAATAATGTATCCTGTACCGAATAAGGTGGACGTGTTAATCACCAATAATATTGCTCCGCTTGTATGGAATTGCCAAGTAGATATTGGGCCAACTATTTAATTGCCGAGTTGCTCGGTTTGCGTTTAGTCCAAGGTAGACTTGCCCCATTGCTTTCGAATGCCAGGTGTTAGTCGGAAGGAATGTAGATTCCCATTGCCCTATGTTGCAGGGAAGATTCGGCTTTGGTAAAATGACGGCGCGCAAAAATATGCAAACTGCTGACTGCCAAGTGTGTGATGTATTGCCCTAAAACGGGCGCTTGCTTGAAGCTGTGTGAAAAGGAGCGGAAGTTTGTAACTCAAGTAAACGTCGTTGTAATGTTTGTACCAAGTTGGCCGAGTATGCATGCATATCAAAGGTGCCGAGATGATGATCGGCTGATGTGCCCCAATTGGAAAGCGGAAAATTGACTGATGTCCCAGTGGGCAAATGTTTTGCCAAATAATGTTGTTAGGCGAATAAAGTTGCCGAATACTGTGGCCAATGTTGCTGCATAAAGTTTGACAATGCATAAGGTTGACAAATAATGTTGCTTAGCCGAATAGAGTTGATGCACGGCCGAATAATGATCATGCATAATGTTGCATTAATAATGGTCGAATAATCTTGCCGGGTAAAGTTGATGCACTGCCGAGTAACTAGTGTCAAAACATCGGTGTATCGTTTGGTCGGCGGTGTGTCGACATTCCTTTGGAGTTAGGTTTGCTAAGAACTTGGTTGGCAGTGGTTGCCAATTTAGTGAAGTTGAGCTTCTTGTCCAAGGTATATTTGCCCCATTGCTTTTGAATAAGATTTGTTATTCGGAAGGAATAAAATTGACTTGGGCCAAGAAGCCGAGACATTATGAAGTCGTGCCCCTGTTCGGTACCGTGGCGAAATCATTATGAAGCCGAGACAAAGTAGGGTGCTTGGTGATAGCGGAATCAAATCTGCAATTTATTTGTATTTTTATTTATTTATTTATTTATTTATTTATTTAATATATATATTCATATTTATTTTGAGCAGAATTTGCAAATTCTGACTGTACGGATGGACCCAGAATGTGTCAGATAGCTGGAAAGGACTATTGGATCGCTGTGATCAGACTCCTGATGGCGTAATTATAGCCAAAATGGATCTAACGGCTCAAATCAATAGGGTGTAATGCAACCGCGAAGCACATGATCATTTCTTTATATCTTGCTAGATCGTCTTCTTCAGAGAAAGAAATCATTTTCTGGGCAAACTTTGAGTGGCCCGTACGGCTTTGTTTGAGCTTCGATTTTGACGCGGTTTGTTGCGTTGGACTCGTCTCAATGAGTACTTCACATTGGTATGGGCAAAAATTGAGTTTGATAGCTTTGAAAATTTCAATTGTCGGAAAATGTGAACCGTATCGCAATTTTCAGTGAACTTTGGTTACTTCTTGGCTGCTTGGGTTGGTGGGTTTGGACTCCTTGACTTGACGCGAATCCTTTTGCATATTCAGATGTTGATTTCGGCAAGCCGAGATGTTAGTTCTATGCCAAGATAATAAGCATGGGATTTTTGTCGAAAAGGTAGGCAAGTTAATAACGGTTAATAATTGTAGTTTTGTGCCGAGGATGTCCAATGCTATGGAGCATGTTACCGCGTGGCCAAGTAGTCTTGCCGAGTAATCAATGAGCCGAATAATGTTAGCCGATTTTCCGAGATGTTTGTGCCGAAGAAGTTGTGAATTTGCAGTTGTTGATGTTGAATATATAAGCCGAATAAATCACCAAAGTAGCTTTGGAGCTTTGCCGAGCAATTGCCTATGAGTTCTCAGTATTGCCGAGTAACATGTCCGTACCGAGCGCCAAAATAATGTGCCGAATAATAAATGTTATGAGTGTAATTTTTGCCGAATAAGTTATGAGCCGAGTTGATCATATGCAAGCAGCGTTCATAATGCCGATAAATTCTATTGCCGAATAAGTTGACATATAACGTTGTGAGCCGAATAACGTAGATAATGGGGCGGGATTGTCCGATGCGGTGACGTATGGGCGGCTGAGTAGTCTTGTGGCCGAGTAGGTAATGAGCCGATTAAGTCAGTAAGTTGCCGAATTAATTGTGGATATAAGTTGGTTTGTTGGTTTCCGTATATCCATAGTTGTGATAGCCGAATGTAAAAGAAATTCAAGTTGAGGTGAGTGATCGGTGAAGATGGATGATCATGGCCCAGCTCGAGGAGCCTGCTATTAAAATTGCACGTTGATCGGACACGATCTGACCGGTGAACTATCATTTAACGTCCCCGATTTGCCAGTTGATTGATCCCAAGCTAAAACTCGAAATTCACAAAATTGGACCTCAAAAATGGATTCTACATAGCAAAAAACTAGAGGGTAAGCGTCCTCGAAATTATTGGACCATCCGATTAACTGGAATGCGATAAGATGCAACGGAGCACATTGTGCCGAGAAGCGCATGATAAATTCTTATGTCATCACCTTCATGTTACATGTCGTGGAAGGCAGAGTTCCAGTTTTGAGCTCGTGACTTTGAGGCCTTGTATCTCCTTCATTTTAAGTCCGATTTCGACGCCGTTTTTTTGTGTTGGACTCGTCTCAAAGAGTAATTCACATTGGTATGGTCAAAATTGGGTTTTGAGAACGCTGAAAATTGCAGTTTGTTGAAATTATGGGCTGTTGTCGGTCAATTTTTTGCTCCTCTGGTTAGTGGCTTCGGGCTCCTTAAGTCGACGCGAATCCTCTGGTATTGTTAGATGTAGATTTCGGCAAGTCAAGATGCTAGTTTCATGCCGAGATAGTAGTGCTGAGATTTTGGAGCTGAATGATTTGCCGAATTTACGGAGTTTGACAAGCAATGTTGCAGAGTAATGCTTCTGAATTCTTGCCGAGTAAGTTGCCGAGCTGGGCTGGTTCATTTGGATCTTTTGGAACATTTAGTCGGCATTCTTCGCTTCGGTGTCGGCAATGAATATTATTTGGGTTTGCCGAAAACTTGAGCAGTAATTCCTCTTAGCCTTGCCGAATAATATTTCTTTATACCTGCAAAAATTTATACAAGTAGAAAGAGAGAGAGCATACGAATGTACGGTGGCGGCTTAATAAAATTCCTAGCAACACAAATTCCTAGCAATACTTTGGTCTCTTTATTTTTGCAATGTGGTTGATTGGCTATTTGATGTTGCCGAATAATTTAATTGGAGTGCTTGCGCCGAACTTCGAAGGCAGAGATGAACTGGCAAGTTGATGGGCCCATGGTGGCGCCGAGTAAATAATACCATCATTTTTAGAAAACTCGATGTCGAGGTGATGAAAATTTGGGTTTGGTTTGAAGTATGAGTCGGCCCTTATAATTCCGTCAGCGCCGAACTTGTTGCATTCAACGAAGTGGAGGGGCACGATCTTGATGGGCAATTTCTTGGTGCTTTACTTGGCCAAAAACCTTGCTAATAGATGAAATAAAGACCCACTGTAATCATGAAGGTTCGCCGCGGCTAGACTGGGTTGAAGAGATGCCGAGTTGTGTCGCAACGATGGGCAACTTGAGGAGTGTAGTGATACTGAGAAAGGTGGAAGAGTTGCCGAACATGGTTTGCTAAACAACCTTTGTTGGAATACTTGTGATTCTAGTGTCAACCCGGCTGTCGGCAAGACTTCTTTACGCATGCAACTTGTTCAGTTTTGCCGAGATTTTGGTCAGCATCAAAATGAGTCGTTCATGACAAATGAATTCTTATGTAAATATATATATATATATATATATAGAGAGAGAGAGAGAGAGAGAGAGAGAGAGAGATTGCCTCAGACTAGCACAAATTATGAAGTAAAAACCTTAAAAATTGTTTTATAATAACTCATGGCCCCGTTTATGTTAGTTTCGTCTAGAGAAAGAAAAAGTGAAAAAGTGAAGACCAATTTTGTTTTTAACATAGGTACACAGCTAAGTTAACAATCAACTGTAAGGTAAGTGTTGAGAAACAAAGAATAAATAGATAAATGGCAGACTACATATGAATTTGGCCGAGCAGCCCTATTTGTAATGCCGAAAAGATGTTGTCACCAAGAAAAGTATGAAATCCATTTTTAGAGACTGAAAATGTAAAAACAGATCCACATAATATGTGCCGACTACTCTTCTCAGAATGTCGAGATAGATATTAAACAAATGTTTGGACCAAATCTATGAGCATAAATTTAGAAATGAGATTTAGAATAACAAGAGAGTTGACAAACAACCCAATAAAGAGTTACTGTAGCTAAGTTGGTTGATAGACAAGCCAAATAAAGTGCCGAATTTAAATGAGCCTTTCAGCTTTAACAGTTTACTCCGATCTCATTTCGATCCCGCTGAGAAGATAGTGGTGCCGAATATCTTGATTAATAAACTTTTAGAGAGAGAAAGTAAAGACCCAACTGTGGATTCCATAACAATTGCTAATATAGACATATGTATATCTCAAGAATTAATTATAAAATAAACTCCTTTGAGGCAAAAACTAAATAAACAATCCTGGGGTGGGTTTGGCTGAGCAACCTTTTTGATAATGCCGAAAAGAAGCTCTTATAATAACATAATCTGAAACCCGTTTTTAGAAAGAGAAAATGAAGATGCCAAAGTAAATCCAATAGCACTATTTTATTATAACACTTTTCATCAAGATTTACCATGAAAAAAGAAAAGAGATTCCATGGAGTTTGTCAGTACACACAATGTTGTAGAGTGTTTACTTACAATAACATGTTTGTTGTGTTCTTCGTTGATCTCATTCAGTCGTTCCCACAGACGGCGCCAATTGTGAGACCATGAAATATCCTCTCACATGGATGGTGTGGAGATCCAACGAAGAGAAGAGCTTCACCCCTATAGATCTGCAATGAGGAACACAGTCGGTGCCACCCAACCGGGGTTGCCGGCCGGGAGTACTCCGATGATGAAGTTAGTCCTTGAATCAATAAATAGTATATATATCTATTAGAAGGGGTGTGTGTTTTGTGTAGGGAGAACAAACATACCTCTCACTTGGGATGCCCCTCCTCCCCTTATATAGATGGAGAGGTGTGATATTTGTTTGGGCTGGACCCATTGTGGGCTTTGTTTGCGTTAGGCCCAATAAGCTAGTACCTCTATTTTTCTGGCTCCCACAAAATCAATCGGAGACAAAAAGAGGATGAATTCCTTAAGAAGGTAGTTGATAAATTTGAGGAAAATCCGAAACTGGGACATAGTGTTGTAAATGAAGTGTTGAAATTCCAAGATAGATTGTGTATTCCAAACATCCCTGAGTTGAAGAGGAAAATTCTTGATGAAGCTCACAAATCGATGTTTGTTATGCATCTGGGTAACAACAAGATGTATCAGGACTTAAAGCAGAGTTATTGGTGGCCAAATATGAAACGTGAGATTGCAGAATATGTATCTAAATGTCTTAAGTGTCAGCAAGTTAAGGCTGAGTACTAGAAACCGGCAGGTCTACTTCAACCTCTCCCTATTCTATAATAGAAGTGGGAGCACATAACCATGGATTTTGTTGTTGGCCCACCTCGGACACCTAGAGGTATGGATTCTATTTGGGTTATAGTTGATAGACTGACTAAATCTGCACACTTTCTGCCTGTGAAAACTACATATGATGCATACCGATTAGCCACTATTTATGTTGATGAAATTGTTTGTTTACATGAAGTTCCGGTATCTATTGTGTCGAATAGAGACCCAAAATTTGTGTTTAGATTCTAGAAAAGTCTACAAGCGGCAAGGCTTAGTACAGCATTCCATCCACAAACTGATGGACAATCAGAACGGACTATACAGACTCTAGAAGATATGCTTAGAATGTGTGCTTTGGATTTTCGAGAAAGCTGGGAGACTTACCTACCGTTGGCTGAATTTGCGTATAATAACAGTTACCACTCCAGCATTAGCATGGCGCCATATGAAGCTTTATAAGGCCGAAAATGTAGATCTCCAATATGCTAGACTGAAGTCGAGGATAGGGCCTTGCTTGGACCTGAGCTTGTGCAGACAACTACTAATAAAATCAAAGTCATCCAACAAAGGCTTAAGACAGCTCAGACCCGACAAAAGAGTTATGTAGATGTTAGGAGAAGGCCTCTTGAATATGAAGTCGGTGATCATGTGTTCATCCGTGTAAATCTGATGAAAGGCCAATTGAGGTTCGGCAAGAATGGTAAATTATCGCCCCGTTACATTGGACCGTTTCAAATTTTAGAAAGGCTTGGTCCAGTTGCTTATAGAGTTGCCTTACCGCCGGGAATAGAACAAATGCATAATGTATTTCACGTATTAATGTTGAGGGGCTATCACCGAGATCCGTTCCACGTGATTGACTATCACCGAATAGCACTTGATGAAAATATGGAGTATGGGGAATGGCCAAAATGGATCATCGACCGACAAGTAAAGCAGCTGAGGAACAAATCCATTCCAATGGTGAAAATGGAATGGAAAGAACATTATGATCAGGAAGCCATGTAGGAGAAAGAAGAAGAAATGCGACAACACTATCCACATTTGTTTCCAAAAGAAGGTAACATAAGTTTGGGGGACCAAACTTCCTAAAAAGGAGAAGAATGTGACAACCCTTCTTTGTGCTATGCTAATTAACCTTAATTATGCTTATAATTATGACCTTGATATGACTTTGAGTGCTGATTATATGATTATATGTGTTTTTGAATTTCTATCTGTTCACCGTATGAAAATCTGTTTGATTTTCTGTTATAAAATTTAAATTGAAGACCGTAGAGGCGACAGAAACCAAAATTGATTGTTTTATTGTGATTAGCCTAATTTTTAGAGCCTACGGTGAAATTTAATTAAAAGTTGATTCGGATCAAATTAATTAAATTAAATTGATTAAGTTAAGCACAATTAATTAGCTCTAATTAAGGTTGATTAGGGGAGTGTATATATAGAAACTAAATGTTCTTAAGCTCATTACATGAGCTCAAAATCTGAAAATAAACACTCTAGAGAGAAAGTGAGCTGAATCTAGAGAGATGAAGAGAGCATCCTTGAAGATTTTGCTAAAGAATTCAAGAATTGGGAGAATTAGCTCAAAAACTAGCTAAAGTTTGGAAGGTAGAAGCCTCTAGGTGAGTAATTGAACTCACATTCATGAGTTTAAATTCATAGCCAAGTGAATTCAAAGAGAATATGAAGTTAAGAACAAGATTTGAGTTGGAAATAATGAAATTGAAATCAATATGAACATGCATGTAACAAATTGCTATGAATCTTCATGTTTGTGTATAAGACATGTTAAATAAGTTGAATTGGTAGTCATTTAAGACATGCATCCATGAATAATGAGGTTATGAGGCTTAATTACATGTTTTGAAGATGATGAATTCATGTAAGATCATACATGCATGAGTCTGAAAGTTATGAACATGGAATTGAATGATTTGAGCTTGATTTTGGAAATTGGTCCATGATTTCGAGTAATTGGTTTCAAAATTAGAAGTATTTCCATGTCATATAATGTTTTCCATGTTTTTGTACCAAAAATGTGAGTTTTGAGCCTTTGGAATCAAGTTTTGAACTTCAAATACAGTTCTGGAAATTCCAGAATTCGACATGTCCATTCGAGCGAGGAAAGTATCGCTCGAGCGTAAAATGCTAGCTCCCAGAAGTATTGCAGACATTGATGTCCACTCGAGCGAGAAGAATTACGCTCAAGAGCCCACTTACATGTTTTGACTCTGGGCTTGAGCAACCAAAGTCACGCTCAAGCCCAAAAATGAGGCAACCAGTACTTTTGCTGACCAAAGGGGTTTGCTTGAGCGAGAAAAGCTGCACTCGAGCAGAGGACCCTATTTCAGGAACTTTGAAAAGCTGTTTTATGTTCCAAATTCTGTTCTCTTTCATGTCTGAGTATTCTTAGGCACACATTGAGCATCCTAAATGAATTAAAGGACATGAAAGAAGCCTAAGAACATTAAGCAAATTAAAGAACAGATTGAATTGTATTATGATCCCAAGTGTTATGAATTAAGTAGGGTCAAGTACGAGGACGAATCAAGCACCAGAACACTGTGAGTACTATCTTAGCAAATATATTTTTGTATATGCATTGTTTTTCTAAATGATGCCTATGTGGTAAGGTTCTAAACTTTTGAAGTGATATTATGAATGAATATTCTAATCACTTAATTCGAAATGGAATATGTGAAGTGATCGACGAATGGGTATGAAATGGGCCTAAGGCCGTTTAGTATATTTGGTAAGGATGTGGATTGGGCCTAAGGTCGTTCTTTATAATTGTTAAATGGGTCGAAGGCCATTCGGGATAAGGAATTGAATGGACCTAAAGTCGTTTTGGATACGAGAATGAATATGTATATGACCATGGATTTAAATGTGTGCACACAAGTGCGTATATGAATTGAACCCAAGGTCGTTCTGTGTGTAATGGACCCATGGTCGCTCTGTGTGGAATGGACCCATGGTCATTCTGTGTGTAAGTTGGACCCACGGTCATTTTGCCCATGATGGACCCAAGGTCGTTTTGTATGCTACATGGACTCGAGGTCGTTTCCTGTTTGAGAAATGATAGAAATGAGCTGAGGTCGTTTTGCTTTATTATTGATTTCCAAGCATAATAGTGAATTATGATTGTAAGAATTTTGTTCATGAACTCCTTTGCTTTGGTATTATTCACTGGGCGTTAGCTCACCCCTTATTTATATGTATGTAGGTAAGCAACGGGATGTCCAACCTCAACCCTAGTGAGCAATGAGAAACCAAGTTTTGCGGAGTAAACCAAGGTCGCCTCAAGCAAGAGGCCTTACTTTTGTTTTGCTTTTCCTTTTGTTCTTTTGTGGTCATATATGACCAACCCGGGGTATAACCTTGGTTTTTGTTAATACTAGCTTTGAATGATCTTGGACTTATGTAATATATACATAATATGGATGTTTGTATAGTGTGAGTTATTTCGTATATGAGAATATTTTGGTTGAGCCATGTATGCACAACTCATTGGACAATCTTTCTAAATCTTGCTTTCACAATTTGGCCCCCTATTATTAAATATGATTTGATTTCTGACTGAGGCCGAAAGTAATCTCATGATTACTGGCCGGTTATGACTCTAATCTATAGGGGCGGGTTTGGGTCATGACAGGTTCAATCTAGAGACTCCAAATTGGTTTAATCTAGAGACTCCAAACATGTTTGTCAGGCATTAATGCTTCAATCCCGAGACTCCAAACTGTTCTCCTTTTGAAATGAGTTTAATCTAAGTTAGCTTTTTTTTCTTTCTTTGTTTTTTAGGTTAAAATTCCCTAACTAAAAATTGAATTCATAAATGTTGCAATAGAATATCATTTTGGTGCCTATAAAGGCACTTCTGGAGGACATATAGCACCTGTGAAAGTGTTCAAACATTAAAAGACAAGGAGAGTAATAGTGTGTGTTACAAAGACACCCAAACTCTCTGAGATTAAATAATACAAATATAGCCATAGATGGACTGGTAGATGAGCATCCATTCTTTGAATTAATGCCAAAAGTTATGTTTATGTTAATTAAAAGGGCCGCAGTCAACAAAAGCACTAAAATGAAACCTACAGGAATTTATGGCAATTAAAAGTTTAAAACAATTTACCAAAAGCATAGTTATACATAAACTAATAAGGAAAGAGTTAAACAAACTAAAGTTTAAGATGGTAAAACCAAAACAGTTATCCAGGACATGGGCATTTCATGTTCTACCACATAAACACATTTTCACCCCCCAAACGCCTTTTTTCGACTAATTTTATGACATTTTCAACTCTAATTCCCAACCTACGTATCCTATTTATGTACTATCTATCCTTGCATGTCACATTTGGTATCGGGAAGCTTCCATTTACGTCAAAATAATGGTTCGGGGGCTGTTTTGCATTTTAGCCGCCCGAACGCCTTTTTTCGAGTAATTTTATGATATTTTCAACTCTAACTCTCAACCTACGTGTCCTATTTATGTACCGGCTGTCCTTACATGTCACATTTGGCACCGGGAAGCTTCCCATTACATCAAAATAGTGGTTCAGGGGCTGTTTTGCATTTTCGGCCCCCGAACGCCTTTTTTCGACTAAATTTATAACATTTTCAACTCTAACTCCCAGCCTACGTGTCCTATTTACATACCATCTATCCCTACATGTCACATTTGGCACCAGAAAGCTTCCCGTTACATAAAACAGTGGTTCGGGGGGCTGTTTTGTATTTTCGCCCCCTGAACGCCTTTTTTCAACTAAGTTTATGACATTTTCAATTCTAACTCCCAACCTACGTGTCCTATTTACATACCGTCTATCCTTACATGTCACATTTGGTACTGAGAAGCTTCCTGTTACGTAAAAACAGTGGTTCGGGGGCTATTTTGCATTTTCGCCCCCCAACGCCTTCTTTCCGACTAAGTTGATGACATATTCAACTCTTAAAGTGAACATATTTAAACAAAGTAAGTGTGACATTAATGAAATTGTTCTTACCACAAAGCAAACTTCAGATGACCAACTTAGATTCCCAAGAGTTGTGACAGTTTGGTTACTACGTTATTAAGATGCTCGACCTTTGTATTTGTCTCCTCCCTTGCTTTTTGTCCCTCCTCCTGCTCTTTCAACATCTCATTGTAACATTGAACGCACTCCTCTCGTTCTTTCAACATCTCATTATAATATCTCTCGCACTTCTCTCACTCTTTCATTAACTCGTCATGATCTTTTTGTCGTTCCTCATGAAGTGCCTCCATCTCAGCTCTCATTGCCTCCATGTCCTTATCACGTGCTCGTGATGCAGCTCTGGTAGAGGGTTGTGGGTCGATCCCAAATCCAAGCAAGTACCTTTTCTTCTCTCCAATCACTTGCCTTGAAAGCTCCTCCTGTGTCAATGGTGTCCCCGACTCGATAGCAGCCGCTTGTACATTGACCATCTCTTGCTGTCATTACAAATAAATAAGACAAAAAAAAGCTAAATAACATATATATTATTAGGTACTAAGTAAAGTAATATTGAATACAATTATTTCATTATTACATACTTACACGCAGCTCACTGCAATTTAAATGGATCCAGTCATTCGTTTTCTTAGAAGTGTGGCTGTCCTCATAGAACTTAGGAAAATCCAACTCTCCATTTTTTGCTACCTGTTAACACATATCAAGTTAAATCACCAACAAAAAGAGAAACTTAACCCTGAAAAGTATATTCATGGTTTTGGTTTAATGAAATATGGGGGACCTTATGCAATTGGAATTGTTGATTTTTTTCAAGAAAAAATGACAATTCAATGTATATTTTGAAAAAAATATTCAAATTTAAGTGATAAGTTTTACAAATATTAATAATTAAAGTAATAAATTTTTTCATCAACCTATAAATATATTTTATGAAAATAACATTGATGTGTAATTTTCCATTTTTCAAATAAGGCTCTATGATGATGAAGAAGCGGCAGCACATGCTTATGACTTGGCTGCAATGAAGTACTGGGGACAAGACACCATCTTCAATTTCCCTGTAATTAAATTTCCTCACCCCCAAATAATTTTATATAGCTGCCAACTTATGAAGAAGAACTTAAAGAAATGAAGGGTCAATCAAGAGAAGAATATATTGGTTCTCTTAGAAGGTAAATTATATCCCCATATTAATTAGAAATATAAATTAATAAGAAAATAATATTTGTTACCAGATTAATTACTTTATTCTCAATCTTTTTTGC
This sequence comes from Camellia japonica, assembly GCA_030407325.1. Classification (NCBI taxonomy): domain Eukaryota; kingdom Viridiplantae; phylum Streptophyta; class Magnoliopsida; order Ericales; family Theaceae; genus Camellia; species Camellia japonica. The sequence goes on from JAPPVO010000017.1 coordinate 66,294,344, forward strand.
AAAAAAAGTAGCGGGTTTTCACGAGGAGTTTCTAAATACAGAGGTGCAGCAAGCTATAAAACAATGATACTTTACATTGTTGTGTCTGATGATGCCAAATGAATACAATTATGTTAGTTGATAAGAGGACCTTTAAAAATGTTATCATATACAGTTATTAATTAATTAGAGGCATATCAATCACAAATCAATATTATATATATATTGGAAATAATACAAAAAAGAAAATAAGTGAAGCAAGCAAAAACAGTTGGTTGGTGTTATAGATCACCAAACCGTCAACTGCTAGGTCTGCTATTTAAGATTTCAAACCCTAAACTAATAAATTTTCAACCCTCCACCAAATTTATCAAGCATATTAAATTGTTGAATTTAGAAAACTTCTATTTCCACATAACTTTCTCTCACTTCACACTCTATTTAGTTGAGATATCAATTTTTGAACAAAATTACATGGTTTCAAAATCAATTTCTGAATGAAAATTTGTAGTTTGGAAGTTAAAGAGTTGATATAAAAAAAATTTATAAAAAATGTGTACTAATAGAGTCCAAATTGCCCCTAAAAATCATAACATATTATTCATATCCAAAAAACATATAATGGATTTACTTTTAAATAAAATCAATCTCACGATAGTAGTCATTGCGATAGGAAATGAGCGAGACCCATTGGTATGATTGTACGACAATTAACTCCTATTACTATTGCTAGCTTTTGACCATTTCTAAAAATAAAACAAGCAGATAAACAAATTTTTGTTAAATATTAAGGCATATCACATTTTGGCATAGATTTATGTACAATGTATTATTATTTTACCTAGTGAGATGCATCTTGCCATGACACGTTAATCAAATGCTTCCAATCATCTAAACTCACCCCTCGGGGCGGATGAGCATAGACATCATCACTACCCTCTTCCTCCAATAGTTCGAATTCTTGCTTCAATGTGTACCTTCAATGTTTGTACAACCCATATGCCTTCTTATTCACAATTTGTTGTTCTTGTAAGTCATCGTGAAAATCGTCTCCAATATCAAACTTGTCCTACAAGCATAACGAGTGGAAATTACAATCATTAAATAAACATAAACTGGTTGATTGGACAAAGCCCCTTCTTTCCAATAAAAAGAAGCTGCAAACAATTATGGATGCACGGATGAAAGGACAATAGTCTTCAAAGGTAGCATTACAGATTGCTCAACTTACTCTAAAATGCCTTGAACCAGAACCTAGAAGCTGGCCGTCAATGAAAGAAGTCACGGAGGTCTTGGAATGGATAAAAGCTATGAGGATCAAACCTAAAGAATCCAAATAGGAGCTGACAAATAGAAACAATCACATTGAGCGAGGTAAGCTGATAAATTGGATCAACAAGTGTATGTGCACACAAATTGTGTACCCTTTTATTTATTTATTTATTTATTTATTTTTTTACGATTTGGTGACTTATTTGTTGAATGATTGTTGTAACATTTTCTTGAAATTCTTTCTTTGCAAATTTTGTATTGGTAGTTGTCATTTGTATTTACATCGGGTGATTGTTGTAAACTAGGAACTATGATATGATTTTTATAGTATCATTGTGAATGGAGTTAGAAATAGTTTTGCAATACTATTGAAAATTTAGTTACTGTCTTGAATATTGTTTTAATTTTCTAGGCAGCTTTGATGGCTATGCAACTAGTAGAAGGAAAATGATGAGAACAATCCTTCCACTTCATATGCAAGTATGCTAGAAATACATCTATGAACTAGAAATACATTTATGACATGCAAGAAAAGGCCGTAAAAGATCATATACGGCATACAAAGTATGTCATAAATATATTAAGAATGACCTTCTATGGCATACAAAATTATGTCATGGAAAGTGTGATGATTCATGACATGCAAGAAAATGCCATAAAATATTATACACGGCATACAAAGTATGCCATAAATATATTCAAAATAACTTTCTACGGCATGCAAAATTATGCCACGGAAAGTATGATGATTTATGACATGACAAAAATGTCGTAAAAAATTATATATGACATACAAAGTATGTCATTAATGTTTAATTTATTACTTTTTACAACTTTGCCTGCATGTCGTAAATGATGCTCAACTTTCCACGGCATGTCATAAAACGACATTTGTGTGCATGTCGTGAAAGAGTTTTTACAGCATGCATTGCAAGTCGTAAAAATTCAATTTTGCTGTAGTGAATGTTATATTAGTAAGGTGCCATGCACGATGTGCGTGGAGTTTATTTATTTTTCTTTCTATCCGATCAAGTTTCACACTTCTCACTTTGCATTTGCAACAAAATAGAATGTTGAATTTAAAATTTAAAATAGTTACAAGCTAAAAACCTATTATATCGCTTGCAGAAGCTAGAACGTAGAGATATTTATAAAAAACAAATGGTGTTCTAGGAAAACTAAATATTGACATGGTTCAAAAACAAGTAAGGGTGTTTTCTCTTTGGAATTTTATAGATATGGATTATAGATAGGTATATGGTGTCCAAGTTTAGGGCCAATTTATTACTACTTTTCCTGAAAGACATCTTGAGTTGAGAATCTCTAATAAAATTGCAAACAGGGGCCTTCAAAGTTCCTAAAAGCATCATAATAGTTCCATTTTCCTTCTTTTTGTCAACAAAACTGGAGAATGAAGACAAACAAAAATACACACATATATATGTATATATATATGACATTTGGCCCAAACAAACTTAATGACAAAGCATATAACTTAATTAAATGTTTCTTCAAGTAGATCCACTTAGCTGAACAAAAAGGATATGAATATAGATTCGATATAGCTCAAGAGAACAATCAAATGAGAGAGATTGATATGAATAAAGCGAACAAGTTAAACTAATTCGAACCTAATTTCACTCCCATACATCTATTTGATACTAAACAAAACAACATAGCATAAAGAGAGAGCAGGTCCTATATTTCACAACATAATGTCACAGATTCATGGATCTAAAATAGGAATTAATGGAAAGTAAATGACACAATTCATAAGTATAGAACCACAATACAGAGCTTGAAGCTAGGGATTGAATCATAGAAAAGCAAAATGAATGCCAAAGTTCTACATTTTGGTTTAAAGTTCGTAATCCATCTAGGTTTCCCACATTCGCTTCAGTTTTCTCACCATCTTGACTGAAAGTGGACAATACATTCTGTACAAGTTCATTACTGTTACTAAAAAGTTTAGAATTAGAATACCCCAGTCATGTCCCAAATTCTTGCTCAATCCAGCTTGAATTTGGGATTTCTATGTAAAAGTCAACACAAACCTATACCAAGTGTGGGAAATCAGCACAACATTAACTCAAATTCAACACAAAATTAAACAACAAAAATCATATAAAACCCTAGGGTAAGTGTGAGAAATGGAGAAATAGAGGAAGGGAGAGAGAGAGAGAGAGAAACCGAGATGCACAGAGAGAGAAAGAGAGCTCCATCAACAGATAGAGATAGAGACTAAGAGCGACAGAGAGGGAAAGAGACTGAGAGTGACAGAGCGAGAGAAACATACCTGTGATTAAGTGGCGCTAGTTCTTTGCAGGTGGCGGTGGCGATGTGCGACGGTCTCTCTCGCCGGTGGGCAACGACGGTGGTGAGCGGGGTGAGGCTTGATAGTGTCGAAAGAGAGCGAAATTTGTTTGAGACAGTGTATATCGTGTGTGTGTGTGAGAGAGAAAGACATATTGTGAGAATCTGAATATAAAAATAAAATAAATAATTAGATAATAATAATTTTACAAATCTCAAATATTTTATTGTGAATCTTTAAGTGTGAATTAAATATTATTGGAGGGTCTTTTAATTAATTTTAAACTTAAAATAAATTTATGGTGAAAGTATTTAATTTAGAGGCAAGATTTATTATTTTAAAAAAAATGCATGGCAAGTTAGTAAGTATATTTTGTTATAATAATAGTTATATTTTATTTAAATTAATGGGTTAGAAAATAAAATAATATAAAGAGAAAATAATTTAGAGCATTTTGTTTAGATATATAAAGTAACCCTAGGTTGCCTAATACAATATATAACAACAGCAACAGCAGCCACGGGAAGAGAGAGGTTGAGAAAAAAGAAGAAGAAAAAAAAAGGGTTGCAAACAAGGAAGAACTTTTGGATGTGTGGTAGGTCTCTATCTTTCTTCTTCTCTTGTTTTTGTTCTTTATCCTTACTCTATTATTATTTAGTTCATTGATGGAGAGGTTGTAGGTTTATGTATTTTGTATATATATATACTGTTAAGAAATTTGAGGAGTTAAATTCATGCATAAAGAATGGGTGTAATTCTTAGTCCAAAAATTATGCATAGAATCACAAACTTTAAAAATCAAGAAACTATATCAAATGGATGAATTTTAAATTTAAATTTTTACAGTAGATTAATTACATATTGAATTTCATATCTGAAATTTCTCATAATTTTTGGGAGTCAAAATCCATATAAACTGATGCGTTCAAATCTGTCCAGAAAACGGATTTAAAACAGTAAGTTCGGAAGCATCATTCTCATTGGGTATAGATCAGCAAATTATCAAATCAGCATCATTAGAACCGGTTACGAGTCTAGTTTTGTAAATTTTTGGCCTTGCGTTGATTGTTCATGTATACTAAGAGAACCATTAATTTCTTTAAAGTGCTGCAGAAAACAACCTGTTTAGATATAATTAATTGTAGATAATTATTTTGATAAGAAAATCAAGTAACACCAATTGGGTTTGAAACTTAGGATATATTAGTTGATATCTGGAGGATTTTGGAATTTTTCGAACAATGTAGAGTGCGTTTTGTAATTTTCAAAGTTAGCGAATAGATTGGAAAAACTTGTTTAAAACTCTGTTTTATCTTAAACTTACTTTTAGTTAAGTTTCGATCGGAACCCATGTCTTGGGTAATTTTAGACCTTGATAAACATTAACTTAGGTACTATTTAAGAGTAACGGTGAGTGGGGTTGAGCTGTGTTAGTGCGCTTTAGTGTCGGGTACTTAGTTTATTATGCTCTTTAGTATTTTTAAATTAGTAGTGACGGGTAGTCTTCATATTTGGTTCAGGGCACTAGTTGGACTTTCATATTCTATTCGAAGATTATATTATTTTATTTTCAGGTGAGTAGTTGCATGCTACATATTTTTATAAATGTTTCCCTACCCTGAACTGTTGGAAAATAAAATTGTTGTTTCAAGATTAAACTGTTTTGATAAATTATTATATTATCAATGGAATTAAATTATTTCTGAAACATGTATAAACTTGGCATGCTGTAAATTATTTGTTATGGTCTCATATTTATAATGGTGAACTACCATGTTTTGTGAAACTTATGTGTATTGATTATTAGGACTATCTGTGTATTTTAGTCCAGGAAAATTATTCCACTGTGTGTGGTGACTCTGGCCACTAGGGAAGAAATCCGGGTTGGGCTGTGATGACTCTAGTGCTCAACGATTGTAAGGGAAAGACCTAGGTTAGGTTAGGTGACCTTCAATCGGATCGTCTTAGAGAAAAGGCCCAGGTTACCACCCTGAGGATGACTCTTAGTTCGATATTGGATCCAATGGGACTTATAGCCTTGAGAACTGTGTGGCATGTTACTTGTTAATTCTTGGTACCTAGAAAATTATTGGTGTTCATGTTGTAATATGTTTTCAGTGGAAAATGTCATTTATCATGTTCTTAAGATATAGGAGTATTTTAACTGTTGAATTGTGAAACCTTCTTTTTGAAACAGATTATCTTTATCAAAACTGTATGCTAATCTAGTTTCTGTGATATATATCTTATTTGGGAATTGAACCCTGTTTTCAAAACTGTATTTACTATCCATGTTGCTACTCACTGAGCTATCAGCTGACTTAGTTATTTATCATTTTCAAGTGTTAGAATGACTTAGAGTGGACTCATGGCGTAGTGGGGACTAAATTGCATGGACCTCTAGGACATTCATTTATTTTGTTTTAGACTGTTAGGTCAAGTTTGTGCATATTTATATTTATTTTTATTGAGGTTCATTTAGGATTATTTTGATTTGTGGGTTGTTTATATCCCATAAGTTTGGATGGTATTGATTACGGTTGGTGTTGCCGTTTATACTTGTGGCATGTCACTGGATTGAGTTTGGTTATTTATTACTGGACTTTTGTATAGTTGTTCAATGTGATTATGGATTAGTGGTTAGGCTTATGTGTGCCTTGGGCTGAGTCCCTGTGGGCCACGTCCGGTCATGCTCGGATTTGGGGTGCGACACATATCGGGTGCCAAATTATATTGGTTTCCCTCTAAAAAAAAAAAAATCAACTTTTAGAGACTATTTCACATTTTAGTCGCCAAATCAGTTTGTTCTGCGACTAAACTTAGAATTAGTAGCATAAAATATTTTCTTTTGGCGACTAATTGTTTTTTAGTCGCTTATAACTATATGTTTCGCGACTAAATTTTTTTTTAGTTGCCAAAAAACAATGTATGTCGAGTAAATTAAAATGGTAGCCAAAATTTGAACCTTTGGCGACTAAAAAAAAATTAGTCGCCAAAAGGACTATTTTTGGCGACTAAAATTGTTTTGGTCGCCAATTTTGGTCGCCAAATGTGTAAATTCTTGTAGTGCAATAAAGGACAATTTAATATTTTTCCAAAAAATGGTGTTTATTTATATTGCATAAGAAAAATTATTTTGGAGTAAATTGTCCCACCTCCAAATAATAAGTTACGTGGTTGAAAGAACTCCAGGAATAAATTCAGCTCGAACACCATCATACATTCATTTACCATAGACATGAAGTTATTCAAAATAATATCCCCCAATTTATGGTATAAAACCAACTCCTTTTTTTTTACATAGTTGCACACAATAGATCACAAAAAACTCATTGGAGGTAGATCTTATTCCAATCCTACATCGGTTAATATAAGCCTTAACCATGTACATATAAGTCCCTTTGGCACTCCTTCCTCACAAACTGATTTCCAAGAGTGAGTTTTATTCAAGGGGTTCATATCGTATCAAAGTTGGCCATGTACACATAAATCTCTTGGGCACCCTCCCCCCTTTAAGCCGGTCCCCCTTTGAGGTCTCCAACCATAGTTAGTAACTTCTAGTTTTCCATTGGCCAAGAGCACCAATGCCACATGGTACTCCAAGCTAAGCTTGTTAGAGAAATTCATCTTTAAAATGTCATAAGGCTAAGCTCAAAGATTAGCGCTTTGGTAGAAGACCTATCATGTTAGTTGCAACACTAGTGTAATAGTCCATGAATTTCTTTATGTTTATTCTACCATTAAAATGCCTAGATAAAAATTCATTTCTACATCAAAAAAACATGCAGTGTTCTGGAGGAAATTGACCTGCAACAGACAATGGCAGAAATAGAGGAGGAACATGAATGATACTGTTGTATCATCTTTATATTCTATTGAGAACTTAACTGATCAAATCACTGTATTGATCCAAGGACAACAATGGAACTTGCCAACTAATGAATAGCAAAAGACAACTGAATAAACCACACATAATAGCAAGAAGAATCAATCACAAACAAAAACAAAAAAAACACGACACACCAATTCCACTCTCCTGAAAGAAGAGAAGAGTACAATGCGGGACTGCTTGTGCAGATAACAATATATATGATAGGATTTACATCAACAGATTAAATTAATACCCTTAATACTCTTTGTGACGGTGTGATGAAGTGCACAGTACTAATCAGACTTCCCAAAACCAACAAAAACCTCACATTCCAGATAAAACAATGTCGCACATGTAGGGGATCTGGGATCCCGCCCAAGACCATCTAGAAATCATACCAAGCAGAAAAACACACACACCCAAGGAGACACAATATTTAACGTGGTTCGGCCTCAATGCCTACGTCCATGGGAGAGTAACTGGTTATCACTATAACAATGGAGATTACAAAGAGATTTACACAATGGAGGAGAAGACCACTCTCACTTAACTCCCACTGAGCTTCCCCTCTCACACAGAGGAAGCTTCCCTCTCTCACACAGAGGGACTCTTTCTCTCTCTACATTTTCCTTGGTTGCTCTCTTACTCTCACTCCCTCACCCTCTCCATTTAAACACCAAGATGTAGGAAGCTGGAGAGCTTGGCTGGCACAGTACATGGCCAGTTGTTCACTTACCTTTCGGTGGCCATCCATATTTACGGCTTGTCAGTTGGCAAGGTAGGTGTTTTTCCTTGACTCCATGGCTTCCATTCACACATGGAATAGAAACCCAAGAATCATCCCCTTCTGCTCATGTGGGGTGATGTGTCGTATCCGCAACAAAACCTGCTGCCAATCTTGTTACGCCCAAAAATTCAATATAGTCTACATCTCCTCATTGAGATGCTTGCACCCCCTAAAGCTAGAGATAACACACCAGAGATACAAGAGGATGAGGGAATCCTACATCCTCAACTCAACTTACACCACTCTCTGATTTGGAGAGAGAGCCTCTGCTCCTATCTCCCACAGCTCTCTTCTACGCTTCCTGTCTCGGATGTCTTCACCTACTATGCTTAAACTTGCGTAACCAAGATACCCAACACCCCCTAATTGGATGCATTGTACCCCTTGCCTAGGATGCCCTTGACTGACATACATCACCTCGCACGACCAGTCATTGAAGCAACAGAAAACTCGTCGTTTGTCCCATCAACGTCCTCGGTTTTCTTTGCTCGGAGCTTTTCCTTTGAACTATCAGCCTTTGCCCTCTGCACTTCTGAACAACCTCTTAGCGTTCCCATACGTTCGTTGGCTGTGCCTGTGTAATCCTTGATTTGTTGTTCAGTAGATTGATGGTTGACAGTAGCTCCATCTGTCAAAGCATCGTTAGCTATGCAATTCCTTGCATAATGCTCGCACCTATGGCTTCTAGTCTTCCTACGTCGAGCTCGCCTGAGAGATCCGTATCAATTCTATCTTCCGCTACCATGGAACCAAAGAACCACTATAGAGAAAAGAGACTTGCCACACCTTGGTGCGCGCTCTTACGTCTTATCCGTCTCAATTACTTTGCCTAGAGGTTCCTGTGAACTTTCAACAACCCCTTGTTGCACACTCTGTCTGCTCCTTCTCTGCACTATACATCTACACCTGCACGACACTTTTGCATACCCATCTATGCTCTTGTACCCGCATGCTTGCGCCTAGTATGCTCCTCTCCAACTATTGTTCTACACATCCACATACCACCAGTACCTACTCGTATACAGCAGCTCCAACAGCCACAACATTTCCCTGAGCCTGTACTGGTTGTCAAATCATATGTCCGTTGATGAATGGACTTTTGATTAAACTAGATCTTTCGATCAACTCTAGAGATAATCATTTCTACAATTCTCTAATCGCCTCTGACCAATCTTGATCTCCCTTGATCCGCCACTTGATCAAACATAATCTCCTCTGATCTTCAATGATGCATCTCTCAATCTGCATTTGGTTGTCCAATCCGGTCAGAATCTGCCTATTCTAACCTCTTGAGTGAATCCCGCAGCGTTCCACAATATCCGGCAACCTTCCTCCAATTATTGAAGGTAACAAACTTATACTTTTGGAAATCTTCAAAATCCGTTCAGAATTTCACCATTCTGACCTCACGGTTGCGTTCAGAATGGTCCATTTAGCTAGGACCAACCTTCGTTGTGCCTTATTGAAAAATTTTCTCAAAAGCTGGGCCATACCACAATTTCTGGGAAAATCTGGGCCCTCAATGCAATTTTCCAGAATTCTAGGGAATATTTCGTTATCAACAGAATATTCCGTTTGCTGATATCACCTCGCGTCACTCCTGCGTCATGATGACGTCATTGCCCACACACCCCTCTTAAGTCGGATTTGGGTCGGGTTGGACCCGCTCGCCTGGTCTGCTGACGTCATCCATTGCGCTAGTGCTGCGTCATCCTCCACCTGAAAAAAAAAATTTTGAGGACACAGCCTAGGGGTTTCGAACCCCTGACCATGAACACCATAGCACCTTATCCACTCTGCCAGTGCCGTGCCTTGTTTTATATTTTCCTTAATAAATATTTAAACACTGTGACTTTGGTGAACAGTGGTCTTCTTCAACCTCTCGTTGCGCGTGTGGCACGTGTCCGAGAGTGATTTTCACTCGCCATTTTCAGATGGCTCGTGAGGTCCACACAATTCTCCGTTTGGGCTCTTTTTTTCGGGTTTGGATTCCTCTCGTTGAGACCTTCCTCCTGGTATGCTCAAAAGTGCATTTTGAGCAACTTGATTTATGGTAGTTTTGAAAAACAAAGCATCCGAGCCTCTGTTTTGCCTCTTTGCTCAACCTTAGCTCTGATACCAATTATAGGGGACCTGGGATCCCGCACAAGACTATCCAGAAATCATACCAAGCAGAAAAACACACACACCCAAGGCCATTGAATAAAGGATGTGACTTCGGGAGACTATGTCGCAAGCCCATAGAAGGTTTTTATGGGGGGTGTCATTTCGAAGCACTTCAAAGGATAGGTGGGAGAAGGCAGCAAGCAAAGTTTGGGCCTTATACTACTGGTAAGCAGTAAGGGAATTGGGGCTTGATATGAGGGGAAGTGCTGACCCTCAAAAAGGGTGAGTTTTAATTCCTCAATCCAATTAGGATTTTGAGGAAGAAAAGGTGCAGTTGGGTCCATTCCAAAAGGAGGAGGGAATTGGGGCTCATTCACACAGTTTAGCCAGTTAGAAGAACAAAGCTTTACCTTCTTGGCCAAAAATGAAGGGTTGAGTCCCAGAGCCTTGATTGGATTAGGGTCTTCCGCACCATTTTCATTGGTAGAGTGGAGGTGTACCACGCTAAAAGTAGGTTGTCTTCTAGACAGCGAAGGCAATCAAATGGTACATAAGGATATACCACTGAGCTGCGTGAGAAAGGAGGAACCAAAGTGGGGTCATTGAATTTAACAAGTCTATGGTGAATTCGCTCCCTTGTTTGGGGTTGGGACGGTTCTAGCCAAATATTCCAGCCAGTAGCCTTTACAGAAGAGGCAACGACAGCCTTATCCGAAGCAGAGAAAGGTCTGATCAACGTACCGTAGTAATGTAGGAAAATATGTTTTCCACAATAGGTATGGTAGGCTGTAGAAATACCTGCAGATGGAAAATCTTAACTAAACATGAATATTTCTTAACAAATTAAAATCTAGTAGTTAGAATTTAACCCAAAGTCTTGTCAATGTATAACTACAACATCAAAGTCTCGTCCATGGCATGTCCTTGTATCTGTATCCAACTTTTGGATACACGTCCCAAGATTTAGGTTTATAAAGGTTAGAGACTTGGACACGTACACCTGCCGAGCCCGTGTAACACGGGTGTGATAAAATATGAAATTAAGTATAAATTATATTGCATCAAGAACAAAAGAAAAGGTATGAGGTACACTTCTTTTTCTTTTCTTTTTTTTTCTTTTTTGTTGTTAGTACAACTTGGTGCACATACTATAGAATGAGAATACGAAGGTAACAGATTGTTGTTGGAGTACTTTTGTTTAGCTATTAGATTTACAAGAATTAGAAAAGAATTTAGTCCAAAAATACTTGCCACAAGTAGAACTAAAAATGCTGTGACCTGGCACATAAAATGCCAATAAAGTTCCCAACAAACAGGGTAGTCACAATAGCTGAATCAATTACAATATCCATAAGTCTCCAATTCAGAAAAAGGAATAATATAGAAGACTTAAAAACCATGAGCTTTTGAAACAAATGAAGGAAATAGTTAACAAGAACATTAGAAAGGAGAAGGTTTATGACTTACGCTCTTTATTTAGAAGCTTGACAGTAGAGTGACGATCAACAACCCTTAGCTTCACAGGGACAAACCTCGAATGCAAGAAATTCAAAAGTTCACCTTCTTGCCTGCCAAAAACAAACACAATGAGAACATAACTTCAAATAAATTGACTTAACTACTGACATGAGAACACTGATGGGAGGGAGAAGAAAGAAAGAAAGAAAAAACTACTGCCCTAGACCGAAGAAACACAGTTCCTTTTTCTTTGTTTTGTTTTTTGGTGTAGTCCTTTCTCATGCCCACCTACTACTCTGTCTACCCTTTTTATTTTATTTTTATATTTCTAAGTTCCACGTGCCCATCTTTCCATCAAACCAAACAACTGTGTGAGTACCCTCTACAAGGGCTCATGCACACTCGCAATACATCTATAGCCAATAATCCAATTATCTTATCCAAAAGCAGAAAGCAATACCAATATTGGAAAAAATTATGAGCCATGTTAGTAGCACTGCTTAATTTAAACTTTGAATTTGGTACAGGAAGAGGCAAGAGTTTTCTTAATCTCAATATCTCGTCATTGCCACTTCTCTTCATTTAATTTACCGACAATGAAGAGCATAAGATCTACTTACTTGCACCATCTGTAGTGGTCAAACACTGCAAGTAGTATCAGGTGAGTAATAAGCAAAGAGACCGCAAATCCTTTGATACGAAAACTGGTTCAGGCACAAATTTGAGGTTAACAGACCTGATCAATAGATGAGAAGTCAGTTTTTAATCAATTTACTTGGACAAAGAACATGAAATAAAATTACAAACAAGCATTATATCACAATAAACACAGAAGCAGAGTTCTAAAGCAACATGAAAATGAGATTGTATAAATTTAATTGGTTTTTTCAGAAGTCAAAATCTGGAAAAATAACAACATTAATCGGAAGTGATGATATTATAGCAATGAAAAAGGTTTATCTGATTATTTAAAATTGTTGTTCAACAATAGTCGATGTATTTACACTGACAGACTTCAATCAAGACACTGGTAGGCAAGATATCCAACTTTTTGTTATTTTTTTCTTTGCTTTTGTATTTTGTCTACTTGAGTGTATCATATGTGATTTCCACTTGTTAAGAAATTCTAGATGAAAAATCTAATGGCTCAAGGTCATCTAGAGTTCCTTGAGAAGTATTCTAATGGCTTGAAGTCATCTTCAGGAAGATAGTTGTATACCCCAAATTTTCTACGTGGTCACTATCTTGTCAGAGAGAGTGGCAAGCAAATGGCAAAGATGAGCATCTAATACGTCCTAAGTTATTAAGCACTTGAATCTATTTTATCTGACTCACGATTGGGGGAAAGGGGGTGATGTCACAAGAAACCTGGCCTATGTTGCACCTACAAAAGGCAAAATGACAGGTAGGCAAAACCTCCACACGAGAAGAAGAAGAAGAAGAAGAAGAAGAAGAAGAGTGGTAGCTCGAGGAACCAAATTCATGTGTAGCTGATCAAATTATGCTTGTGGTTCCGAAAGGAACACAAGAAAACCATCTTCATAAAAAAAAAATAGTTCTAATAATCTCAGATCATATATATTCAAACCTAAGAAGCACAGGTACTTCTAAAAAGGTGACGTGTCTAGTCGACACTCTCGGACACATGTCCGATATTGTTATATTTGGGTGATCCCCTAGCAATATTCCAAAGAATATCATATAATGAACAATCTAAGATCTCTATTTGCCTATGCCATTCATTAATTTAACAAAACAATATGTCCATTTTAGGTGGCTAATGTTTTACAGTTGTATGCAATTTTTATTAGGTTAAAAAGTGTACCAAAAGTGGATGAAGACGAGCCCAAGATTGAAAGAGCTCCTGATATATATGCAATAGGATGTGCTAATAAAAAAGGCAGCCCCAACAGAATCTGCAAAACCATATGCCAAATAGTTTGGGAAAACAATAAACATCTCAATCAGACAATTCGCTCCATCACATGTTAATTGCAGTTGCAGTCCAACTCACCTAATCAGATTGCAGAAGAGGAAAATATGTTTATTATTCTTCCAATAAAGAACACTACACATGCTTTACAAAACAGTGGATAGATGAAAACAAAAAAGCGTCCACAAAAAGAAGCAATCAGATGCGTTATGCAGCAAAGACTTAGGTTTGCCCATAAAAATCTTAATATTAATACATTCTACGTGCATCTGTGTATTATGATGCACAACAATTTACAAAAACAGAAAATGTAAGAACTAGCACCTGCACAATTGCTGCACCTGCTAAAGCCGAAAACACCCCTGCTACATCCATAGCCTGTACTATGTAAATCGTTGCTTCAGTAATTATATGCTATAACCAGATAACACTCTTAAAATATACTTTTATTTTTTTCAAAAAATAAAGCCACAGATTGATGTACCTTCAACATGAGTAATAGTAAAGGTGGGGCAAAAAGAAGCACATTCATCGTTATCGAAACAGCTCCATTGTAATAATATCATGACAAAAGTCAAAACAAACCCATCTTAGTGTTATGGAAGTTGAATAATTGATTAAAATATCACCTGAAAACAATCAAACCCAGATGCCACTTTTGGTTAAGAAGTAAGGCCAGTGCAGCATGGAAGAGAGTCGTGGCAAAGCAATCATTGAAAAGAGGAAGCGCAAAGATGGAGTGCACTCTTTTTGATAGACAAAGCAGGGAAAGGGCCCACCATGGAAGCTGCAAGGAAGTTCAATAGTAATGCAAGACATATAAAAGGCAAGATATAAGAGAACCATCAATGCTTTAGGCCGATCAGTCTTATTGGATCATTGTACAAAGTGCTTTCCAAAGTGTTATCTAGTAGACTCAAAGCTGTTTTACCAAGGATCATTAGTGAGTCTCAATCAGCTTTTATAGGGGGCAGAAGCATTCTTGATGGTATCCTGATTGCTAATGAGATTGTTGATGATTGGAAGAAGAAGCAAAAGAAAGGTCTTGTCTTAAAGCTTGATTTCGAGAAAGCATATGACTCAATAAATTGGGGGTTCCTCTTCTCCATGTTATCAAATTTTGGTTTTGGTGCAAAATGGATCAAATGGATGAAGGAATGTGTCTCAATTGCCAAAATCTCTATTCTGGTGAATGGATCACCTACAGCTGAGTTTAGTCCTCAAAGGGGACTCAGACAAGGTGATCCTTTATCCCCCTTTCTTTTAACATTGTAGCTGAGGGTCTTAATATTCTGTTGCATAGAGCTGTCCAGGCTGGATTGATCAAGGGTGCATTAGTTGGTTCAAATGATCTTACTATTACTCACCTACAATTTGCTGATGACACAATCTTGTTTTGTGAGGCAAGGAGGGAGGAGGTGCTTAATATCAAAAGAATATTGAGATGTTTTGAAATCTTGTCTGGGTTGAAGATAAATTATCACAAGAGTGTAGTGTGTGGTGTTGGTATTAATGAAGACCTTACCAAAGAATTTGCTGCCATACTGAATTGCCTACATCATAGACTACCATTGAAGTATTTAGGGATGCCATTGGGGGCTAATCCAAGGAGGAGAAGGTCTTGGCAACCTGTCATTGATAACTTCAAATCAAAGCTTGCTTCCTGGAAGCGTAGGCTTCTTTCCTTCGCTGGTTGGTTGACAATGATCAAGTCTGTGCTATCTTCTCTACCAGTGTTTTACTTATCTTTGTTTAGAATGCCTGAAGGGGTAGCCAAAGAGATTGATAGAATTCAGTCCAGATTTCTGTGGGGGGGTGATGAACTTAGAAGGAAAATTCACATGGTAAAATGGGAAGAAATTACTCAAAGCAAAAGTAACAGGGGTCTGGGTATTAGAAATGTGAGAATCATGAATGAATGTCTTCTTCTCAAATGGTGGTGGAGGTTTGGGAGTGAATCTGATTCTATTTGGAAACAAGTGATTATCAGCAAGTACCCACAAAATGGTGGGTTTAGGTGGCCAGCTCAAGATGCAAATTCTAGATATTCCATGGTATGGAGGGACATTTTGAAGGTTGCTTTTAAGTGTCCACAGCTGTTGGAGGTATTTAAGGCCAATTCAAAGATCACCATTGGGGATGGGAGGCTCATAAGTTTTTGGCTGGATTCATGGGTTGGTGGTGACTGTTTAAAGAATTTATTTCCTAGATTATTTTCTGTGTCTATGCAGCAAGGTGTATCAGTGGCAATGATAAAGAGTATGAGTAATGGTAGTGGGGTGTGGGACTTGTCTTTCAGAAGAGCATTGTTTCAATGGGAAGTTGAAGAATTGAGGAAGATGAAGGAGTTGCTACAAACTGCTCCAGAGCTCAGGTATGGGGTGGTAGATGGGTTGTCTTGGGCTGCGGACAGATCTGGAATATTTACTGTTTCGTCTGCCTACAAGTGGAGTGAGTTAACATCTACCATGCTTACAAAAGTGGTGGAGCTCATTTGGAAGAATGCTGCACCTCCGAAAGTGCAATTTTTTGCTTGGCTAGCATGGAAAGGGAGGATCAAGACTTCTACATATTTGCAAAGAATTGGAATCATAAGTGTCAACTCTGATATTAATTGTGTATTCTGCAGAAATGAAAGGGAAACTGTATCTCACGTGCTGATGTGTTGTTCATTTAGTCGGAGAGTTTGGTCTAATATTATTGGATGGTGGGGTGTATCTTGGGTACAGCCGGGGTCAGTGGTGGGTCTTATTCAATGGTGGACTGGGTTTAGATGCAAAAGCAGATTGAGGGTAATCTGGAAGATAATCCCACTGGCAGTGCTTTGGTCGTTATGGAAGCAAAGGAATGAAATTATCTTTAACGAGTCACAATTGGATTTTGGAAAGTTGTGTGATCTTATCAAAACACGGGTTGCTATGTGGTTTAGAGCCTCTAGTCCTTCCTTTTGTTATTCAGTTGATGACCTGGTGTTTAATTTGCAAAATGTGAAATTCTACCTCATGCACTGAGGGTTTAACCGGTGTACTGCTGTTTCTGGGTGATTCTGCTTGGTGTAATTGATGCAGAGGATGATCTGTTTCTGATGTGTTGTTCTGTAGTGCCTATTATGCTCAAGGCTCATGGCTGAACTGCTGCTGTGTTTGGTCTGTATCTGGTTTGCCTCATCTGAACTGCTGTGTTTGGTCTGTATCTGTGTTTGATGGGTGTTTTGGCTGAAGGGTTGCTGCTGTGTTGGTGTATAATTCTTGGTGGGCTGCTGTTGAAGGGCTGCTGGTGTATCTGATCTGTTGAAATTGTGGTGGGTGGTTTGGGCTGTTGAAAATCATGGCAATGTTAGTCAACGCAGATCTGCTCCATCTGTTCTGGTTTGGTGCCTAAAACAGAACATATTGGTTTTTTTATTCTACCTAATCTGATTGTCTGTTCTGGTTTTCCTTGTTTTCTTTTTCCTCTGTTTTGTTGGCTCGTTGGTTTCTCACCAACTAGGAGGTTGGAGCTTGTTTTAGCTCCAAGCTCCTCTTTATTGATGTAAGTTTTTTTCCATCAATAAAGTCTTTTTTTTGCCGATCAAAAAAATAAGAGAACCATCAATGCGGCATGGAGTAGTTTCTAATACATACAGGTAAGAACTTGTAACATAATTAAGAAAGTGTGTGAGCATGCATTCGTGTGTGCATACATATCCATGTGTGTATGAGAGGAGGGGGGAAGAAGGAGGTATTCTTCTCACAAAATATATGGTATCCTTAAACCAGATACATTAACTCCAAACTTCCAAATGAAAATTTAAAAAAGGGTCAACCATTAAGTCTTCTACTTCATCTCATTCATGATCAAGATTTTTCTTACAGTACAGTAACAACTAGGTTCAAACTTTGGGATAACCAAAGCGAAAAATAATCTTACGGTCCTTGTACAATAAGAAATATCACATTTTAGAGTAGTAATTTGACAGTCCTTGCTTTCTTCCTAACTCTCGTAGCCTAGCAATAATGAAAAAAAATATATATGATAAGAAAGAAAAAACAAACCTTCTAAGTTCTAACAAGAACTCACCACTCAATCCTTCCCAAAAAGAATCAAAAGGAAAAATCTGATGTTAATTGTATTGCAACCAGATAGAAAATAAAAAGAATTTCAAAAATGCATGTTTGAGCATTCTGCTTCACTCTTCACAGGTAATGGTCTGAGCATACATGCAAGACATAATATAGGAATATAAAAAGGTGATTACATTGCTGTTAAATATCCATTAGCTTCCAAAGAAAACACCTTGATAGATCCTAGGGTCCAATATTGCCCATTAGCGCAAAATGATGACTAGACAGTTTAAAATGAAATTTACACAATAGTAAAATTTTGACAATGAAATTATTCATTTGACATTCAATAATTACGCTCCGAACTTTTTCTTTTTCTGTTTTTTGTCACACAGTATACATCAGTAGAGGCAACATAAGGGGTATCATACCCGCAACCTCACACCACAAAGTGGTGCTACACAACCGCTAGGCCAAAGGCCCTGGCTAATCACCCTCCTAACAAAACCATGCACATATTAGTTGTATACATGCACAAGCTTTAAGACAACAAAATCCATCCTTAGTTCTTATCTTTGGGAGTTGCAACCTTTGTCAAGCACTTTGCAAGATCTTAACCATATCAAATCGGGTTTTTTTTTTCTTGTTCTTTTATTGATAGAATCGTCAAGTGGGTTTGACGAGTCAAGCATCCCAAAATTCAACAAACTTTATTACTTCAGATAACACAAGGAACGTTCCATACCACATCAGTCTTCACATAGATGTACAAGATAATTCCCAGATTTAAAACATAGAGAATGCCACATAGAATCTGCACTGACATGAAATAGTAGAAGACGTTAGCATGTAGTATGTTCATGTGCAACACCAAAAATACACCAAAAATAGTTGATTTATCCATAACATATAATTATAAGCCAATAATCGAAAGAAATATTTCATTGGCACCAAGGTGATTCATAGCATATGACTGCAACCTAGAATCCATGAGACTATTAAAGACTATTGGTTTCAAATAACAGAGTCACATCCAAAGAACTTCTTTCTTTCCTTTAGTTGGGGTCAAATAACTTGATTGAGTATAGTTATTACAGTGAGCCTTGCTACATGAGACGTGTTATGTCATGCAAGAATAACATCACCAAATTCTTATATCCAATGTCCCTTTACTAAAATGTATTTAGTATCAATGCTCATAACCGTATTTTTTGCTGCATAAATACTAGGAAATCAATTTAAGACATATATCATTTCCATAATGCCTCGCCCTATTTTTTTTTTTTTAGTTCTCAGCTTTCCACTGCATTTCTAAGGAAAATTCCACGATAACTATTCACAAAATTAAAGACTAATGAACTTCTTGATGGAGAAGGAAAAAAATAAATTTGCTAAGTAACATATTTTAAATTTTTTGTTCTTTTCCATCAAGTAAAATCTGCCCGTGGTTGGCCAAAACACAAAGAAAAACATTAAAATTCAACATATGCAACTATTACCAATAACTAACTAGAAGAATACATATATAAAATTGCAATGTTACCCCTCTGATAGATCTAATTTCCTTGACTTTAAACAAAGATCCATTCAGTGTGCTCACAAATTTGAAAAGGGTGAACTAAAGAAAATAGGAAATTCATATTATTTTTGTCCTTGGTTTTTGTAAAGGGACTTACATTTTGGGACAATGAAAAATGGACTAATATTTTGGGACAGAGAGAGTAGATCAAATTTATAAAATAAAAAATATATTTTTTTTTTATTCAACCTCAAAACATTTTTTTTTCTCCATTTAATAAACAATTGATCATATGACCCATTTCTTGAATATGCACATAAGCATCGCAAGTTCCCCATATTTTTTGGGGCAAAATGGGCTTCTTCATTGTGATGACGGTCAGCTTAATGGCAGTCCCTGACCTATTATATAAAAATCTAAGAGAAGTTCAGGCAGTGAGAGCAGGCAAACAAACAATCAATTTGGACTACGCCGAATTGGCAAGTAGTCTGTATTATTCTTTTGTATTCAATCACCTTCATCGAAAGACGGGTTGTGTGGAGATGAGAATAGTAGGATTGACTGGTGGAATCGCATCAAGGAAGAGCACTGTCTCCAATCTTTTCAAGTCTCATGGCATCCCTGTCGTCGATGCTGACCTCGTCGCTCGCGTAATTTCATCTATCTATTTCCTCTCTTGGAGTTCATCTTCTTAAACCCTAATTTAATCTATCTGCCCCAACGTTGCGGTTCTAGGTAGCAAAACCACATGGCAGCCGAGCTGTAGATGGTTCGGCTACAATCGTCGAGATGAATGGTTCGTGAGATCGTGGTGCGAAGCTGAGATAACGAACCGTACGCCCCACCAGCCCCAAGTGATGCGGTTAAGGCTTTAACCGCATCGCATTTCCTCTGGAAGATTGGTTAGTCTCAGCGCGGCGTGAAGGTGATAAAAGTGATGCTTGTGGTTCACGAGTAATAGCTCGGTCCAGTATTCCACATGGACTAATGACAAGAAGAGAGAAATCCACTCCTGGTACGCGTCAATACCATTTGGCGGTGCGACAAATACTGTTTGGTAGTTTTGGTCTCTACACGTGTAAAAAATGTAGAGGGGAGCACGACTGCCTGTCCAGAGAAGGACAGCAGAGGTAGTGCGCCCACAATCTCTGAGATTGCATGGCCAGCCTTGAAAAGGAGGAGCATGAAGATGTTAGAGGTAAGCAATTTGATACAACTCTTTCTCTCTCTACAGCGTTCCGCC
Organism: Camellia japonica; assembly: GCA_030407325.1. Lineage (NCBI taxonomy): Eukaryota > Viridiplantae > Streptophyta > Magnoliopsida > Ericales > Theaceae > Camellia > Camellia japonica. The sequence goes on from JAPPVO010000017.1 coordinate 66,314,869, forward strand.
TTCTCTCTTCTCCAAGTAAGCAAACTTGACCGTTGGAGGGGTTTTCCGGCAAACCCACCCGCCGGGTAGCTTACCGTCATTTTGTCTACAAAGTGACGGAGTTCGAACGGAGTGCAACGAGCTTGGTAGCAAGAAAGTACAGAGCGAGGTGAATATTTTTCTCCTGTACACCCTCATCAAAGCCTTTTCTCACACCCAATCCCCTCTCAAATCCATTTCTATCTACACCCAAATGCACAAGAACTCCATTCTTCCAAACCACTACACTTTCCCTTTCGCTCTCAAGGCCTTCTCTGACCTCCGTGACCTCAAACAAGGGCAGTGCGTCCATACCCAGATCATAAAAATGGGTCATTTTAATGATATTTATGTTCAAAACTCTTTATTGAATGTGTACTCGTCGGGTGGGAATATGGACTTGTGCCGGAAAGTGTTTGATGAAATGCCTCAGAGAGATGCGGTCTCATGGACTATTATGATTACCGGGTATCGAGAAGCTGGGAAGTTTGATGATGCCCTGGTTGCTTTTGAGAAGATGCAATATGCTGGTGTGGTGCCGAATATGGCGAATGCTTTGTCCGTGTGCTCGAGTTTTGGGGCTATTGACATGGGTATTTGGATACATGGTTTTATAAAGAGGAGGGGCTGGGTACTGGATGTGATTTTGGGAGCTTCTTTGATTGATATGTATGGAAAATGTGGGAGAATTGAAGAGGGTTTGGCTGTTTTCCAAAGCATGAAAGAAAAGAATGTCTTTACATGGAATGCTCTTATTAAAGGCCTAGCTTTAGCAAAGAGTGGGCAGGAGGTGGTTTGGTGGTTTTCTCGAATGGTGCAAGAATGGGTTAAGCCAGATGAAGCAACTTTGATTGAACCAGTCCGGAGAGCTTTTCTAGTTGGTTGTAGAGCACATGGAAACCTAGAATTGAGTGAGTTTGCAGCTTGGAAACTCATAGAGTTGCAGCCAGAGAATAGTGGTTATTATGTTGTGCTGTCTAATCTTTATGCATTGATGGGAAGATGGAGTGATGTGGAAAAGGTTAGGATCCTGATGAAAGAGAGGGGACTTAAGAAGAACTTGGGTCCTCAGGATCACGTTCATGAGTTGCTAGCATAATAAGTCTGTAGCATTCACATATAGAGAGAGAATCGGCATGTATGCAATTTAGCTGTTTGAATTCTTTCTTTGCATATAATAAACTTAGCAGTAGCAATTAGAGTTCATTTGGCTTCTAAATGAACTCTCATGTCGACATGCTATTTGTCAACTGATTTGCACAAACATTACGTCGGCTCGAGGGCTGATGTTAACGTCCTGATTGAAAATGCGGTTTGCTGCTGTCTGAAGGAAATGAACTATAAATTAAGGGAATTATATGCTGCAGATTTTGTTGGGATGTCTATTTGACTTGTAAATCAAGGACATTGGACTCTCCTGATTATGGGGTTGTCTCATTCATCAACTGTAAGCACCCATTAACTTTTTCTTCTTTTTCATTCTCTTTTTGGTTAGATGAGGAATTTAAGAATGATAGATAACTAGGGTTGATAAACACAAGTCCTTGCTCATTTAGGATTATAATGTGGGAGTATTTCCTTTCATCAGATCCTTCCTAGGAGATAACCGGGTCCACAGTCACAAAGTCAGGTTGCATTTATCAACCGGGCATAGAATGAATGTGTGGAATTTGTAATCATGCTTCAATTTTGGACAGAAAGAACTAGTTACAGAATTCCTTTGCATGCAACTATTTGTTGATTTCAAGATTTCCCTACGAAACTTTTTCATTTTAATTTGGTTTAGTTTCTATTATTTGGTGATGAAGTATGATTTCTGTGACTTGAGAAATTGATATTTGTAAATTTGTTGATTGAACCCTTTGTCCCTGCCAATTTGCTTGTTATGCTGTTGGATAATTTAGAAGACATTAGTACCTCTGTTCTAGTGATCGCATGTCAAAGAATTTTTTTTTTATTATTTTTTTTATAAAAAAAAATTACCTTCCAAAACTGCTTCTCTTCACCAATTTGTAAAATTCTGAACTTTTGTTGCGCTCAATTAGTGGTTCAAAATGGGAAAAGGAATGCATACAATCCAAATATTCCACAAAGATAGGAAATTTTACTTCTTGATGGTCCTTGAGATACCAAATTATTTCATATTGACTCGAAAAGCTTACTGCTTTCTCAATCCATCGAAGGGATGAAAGACAGGAAGACTAGAAACAAACAAAGACACAGACAGGAAATTGCAAGACGGAGTTGAGAGAACATTGCGTGCTACATTGAGTACGGAGATTAACTTTAAGCATAATTGTTGGTTCGCATCGCCATAACCTTCAACCAAGCTGGACTTGCCAGGATATCAGCACACCAGGCGCTCACGTGGGGGCGGGAATCAAAGAGCTTCTTTGCCTGAGTACCCATTAGGATTTGAGTGTTGGGCAGGTGGTGCATGTTGGCCAATGTGAAGCATTCTTTGCCCAAGTACTTCGATTGAGCCAGCTGAGCCTCATACACGTCCAAAACCTTAGCTAGCTTCGCCTTGTTCTCCTCCACTACTGAAGCATCTAGTGTCATGCCAAACAGAGGTTTAATAGCTAGCTCCCAACTCAGCTTCGAAGCCACAGGATCAAACTGGTGAGCCTCCACCTCCATCCACACGGATAGGATTGCCATCCTCATCGGGTACTAGCAAATCAGTTGGTTCCCCTTGTCCACATAAGTGTGCGATGTATTGATTAATTGCCCTTGACTCTACAATACAACAGGCCAAGGAACAATAAAATAGCTATTGTATGAACTCTATATCAATAATTTGTGCATAGTTGATAGGCATTAATTCATTTATATAAAATAGTTACAAATGTCCATCTTCAAAGGCTGGTACTTGACCAAATGGCTACATCAATAGGACAAACAATTGTTAGACTATAGCTACTCTGTCCATGGCATGAGTTGCAGGTTAAGTGCTTTCATAGCTACAGAAACAAGGCAGATCCTTTTTTATGACGATCATATTAGCTAAGGCAATTTTGGCCCTTGAAATGTTAACTTTTATTATTATTATTATTATTATTATTATTATTATTATTATTATTATTATTATTATTATTATTATTATTATTATTATTATTATTATTATTATTATTTATTGTAAAAAAAGAAAAAGAAAAAAGAGAAGAGATTAGTTATTTAATCCACTAAACTAGCTCAGATGTGTAAAATTCTAAAACCTCACTAATAGATCTAAAGTCATGCTTGATAGCTGGATTAAGTTGACTAAGATTATGAATATGTTGAGATTACACATATCATGTCGCGTCATGGTGAGTAGAATTGAGATGACTTTTTTAAGGATTTCAAACAATTTCCTATTAAAATAAAAACGAGTTCTTGGAATTTGAAATCATATTTCAATTATCCACAGGAAGAACAAGCTACAAAATCCCTTTTATGTAACTGTTTGCTGATTTCAAGTCCTAGCTTTGAATCTTTTTCATTTTGGTTTGGTTTAGGAAGTTCCATTCTTTCATGATGAAACGTGATTTCTCTAACTTGATAAACCAATATTGGTATATCAGTACCTCTATTCTAGCAATTGCTACTCAAAACATTTATTAAAAAAAACCCTTCAAGAATTGTTTTTCTCACCCATTTGTTGAATTCTCAACTTTTGTGGGCTGAGCTGAGTTAGTGGTTTAAAATGGAAAAAAAAAAAAAAAAGGAAGGAAGGAATTCATTAAGTACTCTGCACAATCCAAACGCTCAACAAACATAGAAAACTTTTACTTATTGTGTTGATATCACCCCATGTGAAGGGGGTGATTCTCTCCAATGTGAAGTCGGCTGCGTATGTCCACAATTGCGGCTGCTAACCGACAAGCCACCAAGGTTGACGATCCACCTTCGTTGAATGACCAGCTGGCCATGTGCAAGGCCAGCCATCTCTCTCCCTTCTCAGTGTATAAATAAAGGTAGAGAGCGCAGAGGGAAATGCGGTGAGTGGTGAGCTTAAGAGAGTTTACAGAGAGAGAGAATACAGAGTGTGTAATATATTTCTCCATATAGTAAAATTCGCTGCCTGCAGACGTAGGCGACTTGCCGAACCACGTTAAATCTCTTGTGTTATTACTTATGTGTGTTTCCTGATGTGCCCCCGATCCACAACAATTCATATCAGAGCTCGGGTTGTGAAAAATCGAATTTTTTCCGAAAGTGCCTAGATTTCGAAGTGCTCGAAATCAACTTTTAAGCACAGTAGGAGCAAGATCTCCAAGAGAGGAGTCCAGAAAAGTAAAAACTAGCCTCAGAAGACCATCCACGTACTCTCATGCGCCCTCTGAAAAAGAAGAGTGAAGCCCACTCTCCACATGCGCCTCCACGCGCCGTTGACAGAACCGGCGCATCATCCCAGTCTCTCCCACGCGCCCCACGCGCCGCAGAAGGAAGAAGGCGACTGAGGGGGAAGCGCGCGCGCAGCCACGCACTAGCCACGTGGCGACACGTCGTCGCCACGTCATTGACACGTTTTCGCCACGTCACCAAAACGCCAGCAGGGGTGCCGCATCATCTGACACGTGTCCTGCCACGTCATCGCAGAGCCGTTGACCGCGCCGTCCGCATCGTTGACCACGCCATTCCAGAGTAATTATCCGGTGCATCTCAGACGCACCAGATTCTACAGATCTGAACCATCCACACTGTTTTGGCTCAATCGAAGTCATTTGGAGTCCATTTTTTACGATCCAATGGTGCTTTCCAACTATTTGGAGTATTCCGGACACATCCGTATGGTCATTTTTTGAATCGGAGGTGTTCAAACTGTTTTGACTTGATCTGAGTCATTTGGAGTCTGTTTTTGACGATCCAATAGTGCTTTCCAACTATTTGGAGTATTCCGGACATATTCGTACGGTCAGTTTTTTGAATCAAAGTTTCTAAAAAAAAAAAAAAGTTTAATGGCAGAATCTACAGAGACCAGATCAACCGAGTCCATAAGTAATCCAGCGAGTACAAGCAACTCTAGGCATTGGACCCCGGTGTCTCATGCTAAGTTCGAGATAGAAAAGTTTGATGGAAGCAGTAACTTCGGCATGTGGAGATGTGAAGTTAAAGATATGCTTGTTCAGATGAACCTGCACTTCACTCTGGGAGACAAACCAGATGACCTGGACGGGATAGAATGGGAGAAGGTGAATCTCCTGGCCTGCAATTCCATCCGACTTTGCCTTGCAAAAGAGGAGAAGTACGTCTTCACAGAATATGATATTGCGAAGGACCTTTGGAAGGCACTGGAAGATAAGTTCATGCCAAAGAGCATTGAGAATCGGCTCTACTTGAAGAAGATTTTGTTTCGTTTCGACTACAAGAAAGGTATTTCGATGAAAGAACACCTAAACAACTTCAACAAAATTTTTACGGATTTGAAAAATTTGGATGATCACATTGGTGATGAAGATAAAGCACTGTTATTGTTGAATTCCTTGCCTGACTCATATGATCATCTCACTACCACTTTACTGTACGGTAAAGAAAAGATCAAGTATGTTGATGTTGCAAATGCCTTGGTAAACAATGAGTTCAAAAAGAAAGATAAGTCTGCAAATAGGGACTCAGCATTCGAGGCATTGACAGTCAGAGGCAGAACAAATAACAGGAGATCTACAGGGCGAGGAAAGTCTCGCTCAAAATCTAGAGGGAAATCATCAGACAGAAGACGTCTTGCAAAAGACGAGTGTGCTGCTTGTCGCCAGAAGGGGCATTGGGCAAAAGATTGTCCCAATAAAGACAAGAAAGAAAAAAAGGTGAACGTTGCACGAGATGAAGATAATGGTGAAGGAGCAGCCTTCACAGTTTCATCATATGGCCAGTCTGATGAATAGATTATGGATTCCAGATGTTCCTACCACATGTGTCCTAACAAGCAGTGGTTCTCGAGCTTACGAGAGCTCGATGGAGGAGTTGTGCTGATGGGCAATGACCAAGCTTGCCAGACAAAGGGGATTGGAACAATTCGACTGAAGATACATGATGGAACAATCAGAATTCTTGAAGATGTTCGGTATGTACCAGATTTAACAAAGAATCTCATCTCAGTGGGAGTTTTAGACTCCAAAGGTTATAGAGTAACTATGGAAGGTGGAGTCCTCAAAGTTGTTCGAGGAGCATTTGTTGCAATGAAGGGTACTCGACAGGGAAATTTATATTTCCTAGACGGCTCTACAGTCACAGGGAGAGTGGCTGTCTCCACCAGCTCAGAAGATGATGCATCAGACACTTCCAGACTTTGGCACATGCGCCTAGGGTATGTCGGTGAGAAGGCTTCACAAGGGTTGGTAAAGCAAGGCCTGTTGAAAGGCGCCAAAACAGGGAAGCTTGAGTTCTGCGAGCATTGTGTACTGGGCAAGCAAACAAGAATCAAGTTTGGTACTAATATTCATCGTACCAAAGGGATTCTAGACTACGTTCACACCGACGTATGGGGTCCTTCCAAGAATGCTTCGTTGGGAGGTAAACACTACTTTGTGTCGTTCATTGATGATTTCTCAAGAAGAGTTTGGATTTACACAATGAGGCACAAAGATGAAGTCTTAGACATCTTTCTTATGTGGAAGAAGATGATTGAGACCCAGACAGGTAGAAAGATCAAGAAGCTTAGATCCGACAATGGTAGGGAATACACATCAGATCCCTTCTTTGAGGTTTGCCAGAATGCAGGGATAGTGAGACATTTCACAGTTCCTGGAACACCGCAGCAAAATCGAGTTGCAGAACGCATGAACTGCACTTTGGTGGAAAAAGTCCGGTGTATGCTGTCACATTCTGGATTGAGCAAGGCATTTTGGGGCGAGGCATTGAACTATGCTCGTCATCTTGTCAACAGACTACCTACTGCAACACTAGATGGCAAGACTCCTATGGAGGTATGGTCAGGAGTGCCAGCTACTGATTATGATCAGTTACGTATCTTCGGATGTCCAGCTTATTTTCATGTTACAAAATCTAAGTTGGATCCAAGAGCCAAGAAAGCCATCTTCTTGGGCTTCAGTGACGGTGTCAAGAGATATAGACTCTGGTGCCCTGAATCAAAGAAAGTTGTCACCAGAAGAGACGTTACCTTTGATGAGTCTACAATGCTGACGTAGCTAAATCCTCAACAGAATGAGAAAGCATTGAAGAAGTCAGTGCAGGTGGAGTTTGAGACTCCAGCGAAGACTGTTCAGATAGACAACAATCCTGAAGAAGTTTCAGTTGACAGCTCTGAAGAAGACTCTGAAGAGAGTTTAGATGAAAATGAAGATCTAGAGGCCCCACAACAATCAGAACCCATTGCAATCAGAAAAGGAAAAAGAGTTACTAAGAAACCCAGTTGAATGACCGATATGGTGGCCTATGCACTTCCAATCATTGAAGACAATGTTCCTTGCACTTTCAAAGAAGCCGTGCAGCATGCAGAAAGTGTCAATTGGAAGGAGGCTATGGATGAAGAGATCGGGTCACTTCACAAGAACCACACTTGGGAGTTGGTGCAACTTCCAAAGGGAAAGAAAGCAATTGGGTGCAAGTGGGTTTACACCAAGAAAAAAGGCATCCCAGGCAAAGACAACATCAGATTCAAAGCTAGATTGGTAGCTAAAGGCTATGCTCAAAAGGAAGGAATAGACTACAATGAGGTATTCTCACCTGTTGTGAAGCACACATCTATTCATATCTTGTTAGCTTTGGTTGCACAGTTTGATCTCGAGCTCGCCTAACTCGATGTCAAAACTGCCTTTTTACATGGAGATCTTGAAGATGAGATATACATGTCTCAGCTAGATGGTTTCAAAGTTGTTGGAAAAGAGAATTGGGCCTGTAAGCTGAACAAATCATTGTACAGGTTGAAGCAATCCCCAAGACAGTGGTACAAGCGATTTGATCGGTTCATGATAGCGAAAGAATACACAAGAAGTCAATTTGATCATTGTGTATATTTCCGTAAACTTCTAGATGGTTCCTTCATCTATTTGCTCTTATATGTAGATGATATGTTAATTGCATCTAAGAGCAAGGTGGAGATTGACAAACTCAAGGCACAGTTGGCAAGAGAGTTTGAAATGAAGGATTTGGGAGAAGCAAAGAAAATTCTTGGCATGGAGATCAAGCGAGACAGGAAGAAGGGCACGGTTTGTCTGACACAAACCCAGTATCTAAAAAAGGTGTTAGACAGATTTGGCATAAATGGGAAAACAAAAGCTGTGAGTACACCATTGGCCCCTCATTTCAAGCTTAGTGCTTCGATGTCTCTGCGCACAGAAGAAGAACGGAAGCATATGGCACAAGTTCCATATGCAAATGCAGTTGGTGCATTAATGTATGCTATGGTTTGTTCAAGGCCTGACATCTCACATGTTGTGAGTATGGTAAGCAGGTATATGCATGATCCAGGAAAAGATCACTAGCAGGCAGTGAAATGGATCCTAAGGTACATACATGGCACGGTTAATCTGGGATTGAAGTTCGAGATAGATAACCGATTCAGACAGAATCTGGTTGGATATGTGGACTCAGATTATGCTGGTGACTTGGACAAACGCCGATCAACAACAGGATATGTATTTACGCTTGCTAAAGGGTCGGTGAGTTGGAGGTCAACGCTTCAGTTAACGGTGGCTTTGTCTACTACAGAGGCAGAGTACATGGCAGTGACGGAAGCCTTTAAGGAAGCTATTTGGCTACACAGGTTGATTGAGGACTTGGGTATTGTTCAGAAGCACGTTGAGGTGTTCTGTGACAGTCAGAGTGCTATTTGTTTGGCAAAGAACCAAGTTCATCATTCCCGCACCAAGCACATTGATGTCCGTTTCCATTTCATCCGAGAAATTGTGAATGAAGGGGATATTCTGCTTCAAAAGATTAGTACTGCAGATAATCTGGCCGATATGCTCACAAAAGTGGTTTCTGGGATCAAGTTCCAACATTGTTTGGACTTGGTCAACATCTCTCGAAACTAAGCACCTTCGGGTGCAAGGCAGTGTTGATCGATCACTATGGACAGAGGGCAAAGGCATGACAGTCAAGGGCATCTCAGGAGGGGGTGCAGGACATCCAATCAAGGGGTGTATGATATCTTGGTTACGCAAGTTCAAGCATAGCAGGTGAAGACATCCGAGACAGGAAGCGTGGAAGAGATCTGTGGGAGATAGGAGCAGAGGCTCTCTCCAAATCAGAGAGTGGTGTGAGTTGAGTTGAGGATGTAGGATTCCCTCCTCCTTTTGTATCTCTGGTGTATTAGCTCTAGCTTCTGGAGATGCAGACTATGTTTAATTTTGGGCGTGACAAGATTAGCAGCAGTGTGTGCAATAATCACCTCACATGGGTTGAGGGGGTGATTTGTTGATATCACCCCATGTGAAGGGGGTGATTCTCTCCAATGTGAAGTCAGCTGCGTATGTCCTCAATTGCGGCTGCCAACCGACAAGCCGCCAAGGTTGACGATCCACCTTCGTTGAATGACCAGCTGGCCATGTGCAAGGCCAACCATCTCTCTCTCTTCTCAGTGTATAAATAGAGATAGAGAGAGCAGAGGGAAATGTGGTGAGTGGTGAGCTTAAGAGAGTTTACAGAGAGAGAGAATACAGAGTGTGTAATATATTTCTCTATATAGTGAAATCCGCTGCCCGTGGACGTAGGCGACTTGCCGAACCACGTTAAATCTCTTGTGTTATTGCTTGTGTGTGTTTCCTGGTGTGCCCCCGATCCACAACATATTGATGGTCCTCGATCAAGATACCAAATTATTTCAGATTTCACTCACAAAGCTACTGCTTTCTCATTCCACCGAAAGGATGAAGAAAGACAGGATAGACTAGAAACAAAACAGAGAGACAGAGACAATTAAGAACACAAAAGCCAGGTAGTAGAGACAACATCGTGTGCTTAAATGTTGGTTTGCATTGCCATGACTTTCAACCAGGCCGGCATTGCCAAGATATCTGCACACCAAGCACTCACATGTGGGCGCGAATCGAAGAGCTTCTTAGCCTGAGTACCCATCAAGATTTGAGTGTTGGGCAGGTGATGCAGATCAGCCAAGGTGGAGCAGTCTCCACCAATGTACTTGAAGTGAGCCAGTTGAGCCTCATACACGTCCAAAACCTTAGCCAGCTTTGCCTTGTTCTCCTCCACTACCAAAGCATCCATTGTCATGCCAAACAGTGGTTTAATAGCTAGCTCTCAACTCAGCTTCGAAGCCACAGGATCAAACTGGTGAGCCTCCACCTCCATCCACACGGATAGGATTGCCATCTTCTTCAAGTCCTGGCGTACTGGTTCCCTTTGTCCGCGTATGTGTGCACGATGTATTGGTTAATTGCTCTTGACTCTGTAATCCAACCACCCAAGACATCATAAAATATGGGCGCACATAATTAGAACACAAAAAATGCATTGTGTAATTGAGATTTGTTTTAAACATGATCTCAATTTGTTTTAAACATGATTCATACTGACATCCGGAGTGAATCAGCCATACAAATACAATGTAAAATTTTAAGTTTATATGTAGCTTGCATTTCATTGATCATATCAATTAATCAGTGCATATAGTAGCTAGGCATTAGTTTATACCAAAGAGCTTCAGATCTCCATCTTCGAAGGCCGGTACTTGACCAAATGGCTACATCATGACCACAAACAATTGATAGAACTAAATTTGAAATAAGAAAAAGAAAAAAGACTACACGTATCCTGTGCATGGCTTGATTTACAAGTTTAATGCGGTATTTGGATCATGCATTTTGATAGAAATTTTAAAATGAAAAAAGATTTTTCTTTTCAAATTACTATCCAAATCTAAGATCCAAATACATCTGCTTTCCTAACTAAAGAAACAAGACACAGTTTTTATTTATTTATCTATATATATATTTTTTATTACAATCATATTAGCTAATTAACAAAGACAAACAATTTTGGCCCTTCAAATGTTAATATTTATTTATACAATTTTTGTATATAAGAATTAAAATGGGAAGTGGCTACCAACTTGGACTAACCGATTGACTAGAATTCGTACCCTATACTAGCAGATCAAAGTTCAATTTTTTGTCACAGGCAAAACTTCTTCTCCCCACACCAAAAATAGAAAACTCAACAAAACTTACTCTCCCCAATCTACCCCATACCCAAAAAGAGCCTAGCTACTTTGTGCATACCATAGGCTTGTTAGACTTGGCTCTAAAATCTTAAATTTTAGTGTGAATTTGTTGTGGAAGGAAAAATAAAAAAAAAAAAAGCAACAGAAATGGGAAAAAAGTTGAGCTTTTCATTCTATTTTTCTTTTCTTCCACGAATCCTTACTAAAATCAAAAATTCAAAACACAAGATTGGTGGTGGGGTGCTTTCCTTGGTCATATAGACTTTGTTGATGACAATAATATAATATGAGCTAAGAAAGACAAGTATGTGTATGGTTTTGAGTTGATGAGGTTTTTGTTTTTTGTTTGTCTACTTACATTGAGAGAAAGGAAATGAGGTTGTTTGTGCTCGTCGGATCTCATGTCAACCGGAACGAACTTGAACTCGAGCTCTTTCTCGTTTAGGCAAGCAAACACGCGCTGTGCCGCCGTCGACATTACGCTTTCGTGGACCTTCATTGTCGCCGAACTGTTGGATAATAGATCAAAAAAAACCAAAGAGAAAAAGAATATGAAAGAGAGACTATGAGGGAGAGAATGATATCCAAGGCAAAAGAGTTGATGTACGAATTTTTATAAGGTGAGAATGGGCTATCACTTTATCATCTTCTTGCATTGCTGCGATATGGGTGGGTGACCACGTTCCTCTTTTTCCACAATACTCTAATTGGGTTGATCCACTTATAATAAAATTAAAAAAACGATCGTGTTACATGTACTAATTAATGTATATATTTGTGTAATGATATGTCATTATTATTGATCTTACCTATTATACAAATTATAAATATCTTAAACCTTTAAAATTATATCACATCATCTGTTAGTATACTACTTAGTACATTAATTGACAATGTGCTTTTTAATGATTGGAATCACTAAAAATATTAGACTTTTAAATTCTAAATAAATAATTAGACAATTAAAAAAGTAATTGCCAAATTTCACAAGTGCTTGCATCTAGGTCCAAATTCTTCCCGCATGTGGGGTATTTGTGCCCTCCCATGAGGTTTGAGGTTCAAACCTTATAGTCCTAGACCAAAGTTTTTAAAGAGGGTTAATTTTGTAATCAATAATAAAAAATCATACATCAATTAATTTAGCAATTTTCTTTCTAATCCAGCCATGTATCAAATTAAAATCATTTATTTTTAATATAAAATTTTTATATTTTGATTTTTAATTCTATTAATAGATTCCCTTATTCTCACTTACATTCTTTATATTTTTAATTTTTATTTTAACATTAATTTTATTAACTTGAATTACATTTCGTAAGTTAATCACTAATCAATTATATAATGTCCCTAACATTATTGTTTCTAGAATAATCAGTTGGAATATGCTTCTTTTGATCTTGAAAATTCCTTTTAAAATGGAAGTTGAAGAAGAGTGCTGCCACTGTTAAAAAAAAAAAAAAAAAAAAAAAAAATTGGCCCACATGCATGGTTTCATTAATGAGTTTCCGGCAAACCTTATATCATCACCCACATGTTATATTACACACCATCCAATTTTCATACCAATTTGGGAAAAAAAAAGAGTCAAGCTAGCCTTGGTAGACGAGCGAGTGTTTTTGTGGCCCTCCAATGGGCCATGAGGTTTGGGGTTGAAACCCTAAGGTCACAAGCCCAACTTTTTAGAAAGGGTTAATTTTATGAGTAGTTTTTTGAGCCACTTTAGCCTGTTATTCATTTATTTATTGGAAAATATTTGATAGTTCTAAAATAAGAAAATCTGAAAATATTAATTCTATTTTTTAAATTAATAAAAATTATATTAATGCACCATGTAAACTTACTTTAAGAGTATTAAATAATTTTTTTTTATCAAACATGAAGTCAAAGTGGCTAGCAATTACAAGTATCAGAAGTTTTTGCTCACTGAAAATAAGTATTTGCCTATCACATTTTTGGTTGGCAAAGATTAAAAGTAAAAAAAATTCATCAATATTTGGCGACTAGGTTTTTTAGTTGGCAAAAATTGGTATACGATGACTAGATTTTTTTTGGCACACTTACATACAAGTCCCATTTTGTGAACTTATAATCCATTAAGTCTTACATAAAATTATTTGCTCCTTCAAGTCCCATTAATTTTTAATAGACCAATTTACCCTTCCAAGACATCCTCTCTCTCTCTCTCTCTCTCTCTCTCTCTCTCTCTCTCTCTCTCTCTCTCTCTCCCCACAGACCAGTCTCTGGTCTCCTCCGTATGACTTCTCCTTCCCCTCCGTCCAGTGCGTCGTCGGCTCCAGCGCCGACCTCGACCACGTCGACCTCACCACTTGCCACCGCCATGGTATCACTGTCACCAACACCGGCGACGCCTTCTTCACCGATTCAACCCTTATTGCTGCTGCTACTGCTGCGACGTGGCTCCAGCGCCGACCTCGACCACGTCGACCTCACCGCCTGCCACCGCCATGGCATCACTGTTACCAACACACGCGAGAGGCGATTGCCATGGACGTGATCTTCCTGGTGAGATCAAGTTGGTCGTAGAGATCAGCTGGAATCACCTCCAGAATCTCATCAGGTAGATGAAAGTCCGGGCCCCCTCCGCTGCTCTGCTGTGACATCTTCAATCCAAAATTTTCTCTCTCAAGCCCTAATTTTATTTGATGAATGTATGGAGAGAGAGAGAGAGAGAGAGAGAGAGAGAGAGAGTAGATTGATAATGTTCTCAATTTCAATCATGAAAAAAATTGAAAAATTTCTCAAAACTGATAATATTATCAGTTAATACTAGAAAAAAATTTGAACAATTTCTTAGTTTTGATAATTATAAACTGAAATCATTCTCTGTTTTAAAATTGAGAATATTCTCAGTTTATAATATTCTCAATTTGAATCATGAAAAAATTGAGAAATTTCTCAAAACTGATAATATTCTCAGTTCATACTAGAAAAAAAAAATTGAGAAATTTCTTAGTTTTGATAATTATATACTAAAATCATTCTCTGTTTTCAAGTTAAGAACATTCGCATTTTTGGCGTAAACATTTGACACCATTCTCTTTCTTCTCTCTTCATTCTTCTTCCTCTTTTTCTCATCACACAGCTCCAAAACAATGCATTCCATTCCCAGAACCATTTCTAACTCCTAACATTCCCAAACCTTCTCTTTTTTTGCTTTTCAATCTTTGTGTTTTGTTTTTTTTTTTTTTTTTTTTTGGATCGAAGATTTGAAGCATTTCAGCAAAGGAGATCTGAAGAAGATCGGTATTGATAATTGTTTTTTTTTGTCTTTTTTGTTTTGAAATTTTGGAGGTTTGTTTTGGAAATTTGATGATACGCCAAATTAGAATACATTGGCATCTATGAAGACTGTACGGGTGGTTGAAGTTGAGAGGAATTAGCTTCTTCGGTGGCTTCCCTAGCTTTGTTTCAGATGGAATGGCAGATCCTGAGCGTGACATGGATCAGGTCTCTCTCTCTCTCTCTATATATATATATATATATATTCAGGAATTCAAAACAATGTGTTGTTGATGTAATTAATGATCCAGATATACACTTGTTTGGATTAAAGGGCAAAACGTCTTTTTACCTGTAAATGAGACTTATTGGTTCAAAAACTTTTTGACAGAATCTAAGCTACTACCAAATATGTAGATAGGACTTTTAGGTAATTAATCCATTTTTTTTTGTCACTGATTATAAATATATGTCGACCAAAAGTTTGGTCGTCAAAAATTAATAGCAATAATTATTCTAATTATTTGGCGACTAAATTAGTTAGTAAAAAATTTATAGATCACGACTAAATATTTTTTTGTCACCGAAAATTCACATTTGGCGACGAAACTTTTGGTCGCCAAAGATTAGTCGCAAATATTATGTTTGTTATTTGGCGACTAAATTTCTTTTAGTAGGCAAAAACTGATATACCACGACAAAAACATACTTTGGTAGCTTAAAACCTAAACAAACGCCGACCAAAAGTTGTTCAGTCACCTATTGTGTAATATTTAGCGACTAAATTTTTTTTTGGTCGCCAATAAGTAATATACCTTGACTAAAAAATGTTAGTAGCTACTGCCCAAAACAATACCGACTAATATTATTTTTAGCCACCAAAAGTACAAATTGTTGTAGTGTTGATATTGATGACAATGACAATTACTTTGCATGTAATCCGATTGCATTAAGAATGTTATTATATAACTCTTGGTATAGGTCAAAACATTGATAAATTTTTTATTTGTAAAATACCTAACACCCAAATTGATTACATTATGCGACGAATACACATATGACTGCTAAATAGGAAATGTTATCACATAAATATAATAAAACAGAATTTTTATGTAGTTGTTTTTTTTTTTTTTTTTTTTTAAAAAATTATGGGACGATAACATGCTTTATATATTCAGTATTTTATGATAAGTTTCGTATTTTTAATTAGGGTTGGGTATCTTTTTAATCCACAATCTAGACTGAAGGGTGTTATTTTAGTCAATGGAGTTCATCACAAATTTTATTTTGATGATCTAACAGTTCATTTTGTAAGAACTTTTGTGTATATTATTTATAAAAAAAATTAGATTGATTTGATAATCATAACTTTTTTATTTATTGTGATTGCCTCCAAAAAAAAAAAAAAAATCCATTTTTTTGGGTAGATACGATGAAATTAAGAGATTACGATTATTAGATTAACTTAATTTATTTATTTTTGTTTATTTTTTTATTTTTTATTTTTTATGGATGATATAACAACCAACAAAATGAATATTTTAGTTCATCAAAACGAGACCAATAATGGATTCTATATATCTAAACAACACCCTCCAATTTAGATTGTAGATTGGAGAGATGTAAATTTGGTTTAAATAAGATCCAATGCCACTTTAGTACATCTTAATTACTTTTATCAAGATTTTATTTTATTGCATACACATATATACAAAATGTTTCTAGTTCTTATAATCCAATCACAAAATTAGATATAATCGAGGTGGGATATATAAAATGTGAATCACATCTCATATGAGAACGTTGTGTCCCTTTTTAATTTTAGGCATATAAAAGAACTGTATATACTTACTCTTATTGATTATTCTTGTAAACACAACCCTTTACAAGTGTATTCAATATCATTCTAATCTTGTCTATTTACTCCTCGTAGATACACAGCCTTGGTGGAGCAGAATGTCCCACAAGCAGCCAAGGACGTGGAGAAAGTGTTAGAAGTTTCCCTAAGTCAGATTGTAAAGGATGTTGAGTTCCCATCTCATCCTCCTCCATCTGATTACCCATTCTTTTCCAAAGCATTCTTCCGCCGCCATGGCCGTGATCTCTTCTCATGTGCCGCTTCATGGTTTCTGGTTGATGTTGTCTTTTAAAACACTAACCTTGTCCAATCCCAGTTAAATCACCAATATCTCCCTGAAAGGAAGAAGTTGAATGCGTATCAAGATGCCTATAATGTTGCAAGATTCCAAGCACTGCTTGCAGTTTGCTCAACAATTCCAGGATATTGGGCCACTGTCTTTTTCATCGATCGCATTGGTAGAGTCAAAATCCAGATCATGGGCTTCTTTTTCATGGCTTTTGCCTTGCTTGCTATGGGGATACCCTACATTGCATACTGGTACAACCACACAAATGGAGGATTTTTGTTTCTATATGGCCTCACATTTTTCTTCCCAAATTTTGGACCAAACACTACCACTTTTATAGTCCCTGCAGAGCCTTTTTCCAGCAAGATTTCGATCGACATGCCATGGAATTTCGGGGGCTTTTGGAAAGGTTGGAGCGATTGCTGGGTCTGTTGGATTTTTTTGGGCTTCTAAAGAAAACCGTGATAACAAGCATTCTAATTATGTGGGTCGGATGGCAGCTGGATTGGTGGTTCTGGGTGGAGTCTGCATCGTGGGAATGATCACAACTTGCTTGTTTACACGCGAGACCATGGGGAGATCATTGGAAGAGAATGAGAACGAAGACAAAACCCAAGAGCTTTGTGTCTTGAGGTGTTCTACGAATTCTTGCATGCGGCATAGGTCTAATTTTGTTGATGAAGTTGATGCCATACAAAACTTATTTGGCTGCAAAAATGATAGAGATCTTTTGAAATACCAAATTTTCTGCCAACTACACGTATGAGTATGGTCTCACAAGGGAATGGAGCCCACATCCATGTGTTTAGTTAATAGAAAAATTGGTCATTTAGTATCAGTGTGTAATTAGTTGAAACATTATAATTTAGTAGGAGTATATAAACAAAGTTGAGAAAAATAATATAAGATTTGAGATTATTTTCAATCACATGGCATTGACTTTATCATATCATATTACGCCCACTCATTATGCCCCGTGGAGGGAAACAAATTCATGCCTAACTCAATCATAATAAAGGCCAAAGTAAACCTTATAAAAGCCCAAGCAAAATGTGGCCCAAAGGTAAATGAGAGGCCAACCAGATCTATAGCATATCTAAGAAGAGCATGATGCGGTTCAAAACTCATCAACTGACATAATGGCAATCATTCGATCAATACGAATCCAACTGCCGAGGGCTAAAGGAAGTTGCCCACCACCAAAATAACCATTGACAGAGGAAGGACCATCTGATCAACAAGGATCTAACGATCATCTTTTAATACAACTTGATCACTTCATTTGACAGAAGGCCAATCGTCTAACAAGCAGAGATCTAATAGTCTGCAACAATCGCAATGTAGCCATTATTGAAATGATTCCTAACAAGAAATTGATCATCCGATCAAAAGGAAATCGACCGTTTACAACAACATGACACCAGTTATAAAAAGGGAATTGGGTGAATAGGTAAGGACAAACGGTAACCCAGAAATACACATAAAATATATTTCACTTTACTTATCTATTATGAGAATATCCGATCAAGTTGTTAACTTGATTGTTAGAGGGTCCTCTCGACCTAACTAGGTCAGGGGTGATCACTGACCTTTGTTTCTATTACAGTTGAAGGAGTGGTGCATCATCTTGTTAATCTCGTGTGGAGACAAATTCACCATCCACATACCCCTATCCTATGTCTTTTTTCTTTTTCTTTTTTTTTTTCTTTTTTTTTTTTTGTGGAAAGGCATATACCTTGAATTAAGAGTCACATAAAGCACACTTAATCACTAACAATGAATCATTTTTAAGATAAATATCCTTGATATCTCTCACATTAACGCCCACACCCGCTGTTTCTTTTGTGAAAATGACACCATTGAATTTATTAATTCTTGTTGCTGGAGATTCCCATTTAAACTGATTTGGTTGCACAATCGATTTGTCCACACGAGCATTATCACTACAATATTCGTCCAAGTAACGCCCCAACAAAATCAGCCATCTCTTGAGCATCGTTGCCATTACTACGAAATGATTCCTTATTCCTATTCGCCTAAATACACCAAGCAATGCTAGTCAACAATTCAAGATATTCTTGTCCAAAATCATCATAAAATCCATAAACCATTGGCAAACATCTCCTTTACCATGCATCATATTCCATTCATTGAATCCACACGCCCTTCAGTCTTCAATTGCAAAATCACAATCCTATAAACAATGAATGTTTGTTTCTGCAAAAAGGTCGTACGAAGGACATACTGCCACTATTAAGGTTTGGCATTTACACAAATTAGATCCCACCAATCGTACACTTAAGCAAGCATTGCAAACAAAATGTTTGATTTTTTGGGCACATTCATACCCCACTTCGAGCTCCAAAAATGATGCATTTTCCTTGGTTCTAAGAGCAACTCCAAGGGAAGAGGCATATTGATCCTGTTAGCTATTTTAGCTAATATTATCTAAATATTCTCCTCCAATGGGCTGGCTAAATGGCTTTCTATTTTCCCTCGTGTCTTCTCTGCTGGCTTCAATTGGAGAGTGATTGAAGGCTCTCCAAACTCGTCTCTCCCGCGAAATCGATCTGCTCACGTCTTTCCCGCGAAATCGATCTTCTCCTTCAGCGTTGTCTGCAACTCCCTCCATCTGACCTCTTCCTCAAGGTATGGATCCTTCTATCTCTCTGTCTTCCCCTTCTATGCAACTCATAAACCCTCTCTCTCCAAGAAAAGCAATCTGCAACCCTAGAGGCTCCAATCTGATTAAAAATTCCGTATTTAATCTCATATTTATGCCGTATGGAGTATAGACAACTTGAATGCAATGCACATCTTCCTCTATATAATGTAAAGCATCAAAGTCCAGACCAAAATTATGCATCTGAATTTAAAACAGTGTCAATATGCTGTTTACACCTGTCTGAAAGACTAACTTATCAAAGGCATCTGATTTAATGAAAGTAAAAAAACTTCTCACAATGGGGACTGAATGCCTTTCCTTGAATATAGATGATGTTTAGTTTATGAATTTTACTTTCAATGATCAACAATCAGGACATAGAGATGAAATTAGTTTATGAATAAGGACCTGCAAATCATTGGTCAGCGATTTCAATGTTTGTAGTTTATAAAATATAATCCCATCAGTTTGTAATGGAATTGAAAGAAAAAAAAAAGGGAAAAAGAGAAAGGTATTTATTCACTTAAAGGTGACAAATTAACAAAAGAGCTAGATGTTAGTAGTGGATTTTTGTCTCTGTTTTGTTTCCACCTAGTTGGACACTTGTAATTAGTTCCATGTTTGGAAAAAAAATCATGTAAGGAAAAAAATGAAGAGTTGTATCTTACCATTATATTAGGCGAAATAAAACTATGATAAAATCTAATGCTAATAGCACTCCTCAAATCAATTTGATTGTTCTGTGAAAAAGTTATTGTTAGTAGTTGAACTCCTCCATGACCCTGTTTCCCTAATACATAATCCTAATCTGTAGTAAATGAAGATATTCGTTTTATTGTTGAATCAGTGGTCCTGAAGATTTAAGTAGCTGAATACTAATGTTGAAAATTTAATGATGAGTTTGTCCATAGAGATTAAAATATAAACTGCTACTCAGTAACCATGTTTAGCATTCAATGATAAGTCAAACATCTTTGATAGTGAATTTCAAATGCAAGTGGTGACTGGTTGTGCGTTATTAAAACACACATAATAAAACATTCATTTGAAAAAATGCTAACCCGAGCACTTAATTTAGTTGTCAAACATTTTCTTAGTGCCATACAATAGCTCTATGAGACTTGCAACAATATCACCCATAAACAGGTTTATGCAGGGGTTTGCTTGTGGAAAGACCATAGATTAAGGGTCTAGAGGGTGTGAGAAATTTATGGCATTTGCAGATAAATAGGTCTGAATTGGTTTGATTAGTGGGTGACAGGTTGTTGGACTGGATGTTAAGAAAATTGGTTGCAAGATTATTAGTTGCTAAATTAATGGTCAAAGAGTAAGAAAAAAGGTTAGGTTTGCCAAACTAGGACATTGGGATGAAAAACTAAAGAAATTAATTGTTGGTTGAGATGGTATAAAGAATAATTGTTAATCTCAGTGTGAAGAATTGGCTTTGCAAATTTGTCAAGGTACTAAACTTTGCTTGTGAATGATGATATGTTTTTATCATTGTATGACATGTTAAACTAATGAAAATCAGTTGAAGCTGATGTCTTTATATATTCTGGCAATTTGACGTATGTGACATGTATATTGTGAAAATCTTGAAGGTTATATACCTTCTCTTTTGTTAACTTACAACTGATACATACTAGAGAAAATGTACATTATTTTAACATCTGATAGACAGAAGGATCTGATAACCTTTTTTCGAATAAGTCATTTGTTTGTGAATATGTCATATACAGTTGGTTGAGAGAAATTTGAGCACACATATCATCATTTCTATTTAAACTTGAAGCATAGAAACTCATCATAGATGACGCATAGTAGCATATTTTTATTTTCCCTTCCTTTTTTTTTTTTTTTTGAATTACTTATTTTTGGTTGGAAAACTTCCAGTAAAAAGATATGAAGTGTTATATTTATTGTTAAATACTGCTATTTCACTTTCTAAACGAACCTTTATCATGCAATCCAGAGATATAGTTTATATTAGTTTGGAAATTTACTTACAATGTAAAAGGCATGATCATGTGCTTTGTAGAGCCTCTCTGATCATATGAGATTGATGAATTACCTTTGCTTTATGTCAGAGAAGGAAAGATTTTCAGTTCTAAAATGTTTCAGCAATTCCATGTAAGAGAGTTTCTTTTGATAGAGAACCTCCCTTTTAGGTCTAGTTGATGGCATTCTAGACCCTTGTTGGGGGCAAGATACTTCTCACTTCAGGCATGTAGTTTGTTGTGAAACAGTATTTGCC
Source organism: Camellia japonica (assembly GCA_030407325.1). Lineage (NCBI taxonomy): Eukaryota > Viridiplantae > Streptophyta > Magnoliopsida > Ericales > Theaceae > Camellia > Camellia japonica. The sequence continues at coordinate 66,336,315 of JAPPVO010000017.1, forward strand.
TAAGAAGTCTGAATGCTTAATTTTCCAACTTGTTCTATTGATTTTTTGTGAGATCTTATATTTGTGGCTTTGCCTTAATAATTAGGAGCTAGTGGCCATGTGTTTGTGGGTAGTTTGGTTTTTAGCATTTCGATGTACCTTTAGCCTCTTTGTTTAGGTTAGTGCAAGAAATTTTGTTCATTCTGCAGGTGTCTAGTCCCCGCTAGTTCAATGGTTTGAGTATGTGACGCCATTATATTTTTTATTGTATTCGGTGACTGACACTGAAACATTATGGTTAAGAGTGCAAGAAAGATGTTTGCATATGTGGCTTCGTTGGTATTGACTCCCATTAGTGTGAGTGATCATGATTTCGTCTCTTATACGTGGTTGTAGACTAGAACTATGCTTAATTGAGATGCCCCATATGTTGTTGTGTAGTATCAAGTCCCATCAGTTTATGTTCTTAATAGAATTCTGATTTTTACACATTGAAATATTTATAGTGAAAATTAGCATTATAAGATGTTATGTCTGCATACTTGTGCATACTTAAATATGGCATGGTTTTATTACATTTTTGAAGATGTAGGTGATTTTGTTGATTCATATTCTTATATATATCCACTACTGTCATTCCATTAGTGAGGTAATTCCCATTAGCAAGGAAAAAATGCCTCAATTCATTTTTGTTGTCAGGTTTTCCTGTTTTTTGATAGAATGTTATAAAAGTAACATGGAGTGTATATTAGTTTTATAATATATAGGCTTGATAGAATAAGCATGGAGTGTATATTAGTTTTGTAATATATAGGCTTGATAGAATGTTAGCAGAATTAGAGCTCTTGTTATATATCATTAGAAATATAGACTGTAATTATGATGCAATTGATGAAACTCTCCCTCCAGCAGTGTCACACGAGCATACACCCGAACTTTATGAATTCATTCAAAATCATCATCGCATCAGAGATAGACAAACTCATTCTAAACTCCAAGTAGACCTAGTTGAGCATTTGTGGCATCTACATGGAGATTTGTAACAACTGGTGTTAAAATTAGTTTATTTATTTTGAAGTTTATTCCTAACTTTGCTATTTATGATTTTTTTTCTTATATATTCATTGACCTTTGTAAGGTTTTTGATTAGTTAATTTGTGTTCTTTCGGTTCTTAATTTGATAAATTACAATTATTGAAGAACTTCCTTTGTATTGTTATTTTTTTAAAAAAAAATTCTTTATTGTTTTCTTTTATTCTTCCCCTCCCTTCCCTTTCAAGATGGTTCCACCAAATTCATATGTTGAAATATATTCACATACTACAAATTTTATAATAAAAAAAATTAAATATTACTTAAAATTATTTTTTATAATATTTTAAAAACTAATATTTAAAAATATTATTTTTAAAAATATTATCGCAAATGTCACATTGGCAACCATATTAGAGAGTAGGTGCATATGTGGCATTCTATGAAAAAGAGTAATATATATATATAGCATTTTTTTGTTTTGAAAATTGGTTAAATTAGTTTGAATGACTAGCTAAAATAAAGAGTATGGTTAGAACACACAATAGCTAAACTAATTAGGTAAAATAAAGAGTGTCATTTTTTTATACTTTAGCTAGTGAAAAATAAAGAGTGTGGTTAACGATGATCCTTTTGAGCATTCCAACCTTGTGGCTACATGGCATGTCAATCTCACAATAAAACCCCATACTTAGTACACTACAACAAAAAGCACAAATGGCGACTAAAAAAAAAAAATTCGTCGCTGAAAGTAGCACTTTCGGCGACTAAAATGGAATTAGTAGCCAAAAGTGAAGACTTTTGGCGACTAAAACAGTTTAGTAGCCAAATGTATAGTTGTTGGCGACTAAAAATCAGTTTAGTCGCCGATTATATGGGTTTTAGCGACTAAAAAAATTTTAGTAGCCAAAAGTCAAGGTTTTTGGCGACTAAAAACATTTAGTACCCAAAAGTATAGGTTTTGGCGACTAAAAAATAGTTTGGTCGCCGATTATACGTGTTTTACCGACAAAAAAAATTTCGTAGCCAAAAGTGAAGCATTTTGGCTACTAAAAAATATTTAGTAGCTAAAAGTCAACAATTGGCGACTAAAATTCAGTTTAGTCGCCCAAAGTGGAGGGCTTTGGCGACTAAAATTCAGTTTAGTCGCCAAAAGTGGAGGTTTTAGGAGGGAATTAATTCTTTTACTGACAAAAAAGTAATTAGTAGCCAAAAAGTATAGAATTGGCGACTAAAAAATAGATTTGGTTGCCAAAAGTGGTCTCCTATTTTTTTTAGTAAATAATTTATTTTTTACATAAATTATATTAAATAAAAATCATTATTTTTATATATATAGTTTTGTATTAATACCGGTCAATATACTATATAAATAATATATGTTGCATTTATATTCATGTCATGTTGTAGTGGCATAGTGGGGAGAGTGTGTTGGTAAAGGTTTAGAATGTAAGAGGTTGGTGGTTCGAAACTTGGGAACAACAAAGGGTAATTTTTTTTTTTTTTTTTCTGAAATATGCTTTTGGCGACCAAAATGTGTGGTCGCCAAAAGCTTGACTATTGGCGACGAAAAAAATAGTCGGCAAATGTATAAATAAAAAAAAATAATTCACTATTGGCGACTAAAAGATTAGTCGCTAAATGTATAATTTTCAAAAATGTAATTGACTATTGGCGACAAAAGCTTTGGTCGCTAAAGACTTGTTTTTTGCCAACTAAAACTTTTTTAGTTGCCAATACCTCCGGCGACCATGTATTCGCGACAAAACCGGCGACTAAAATATTTAGTCAAGGAAAGTGAAAAGTCGACTTTTGGCGACTAAAAATGGAAGTCGCCAAAGGTGCTTTTTCTTGTAGTGGTAAAATGCCAAAATCATCTATCATCACAATTGCTCGGGCCTAAAGAAATGCTTTTAATCTTTTCCACATCATAAGGCTAAAATTACTAATCAATTACATTTTCTTTCAACAAACCTATAGATTGGTCAATAAGGCAACCCGTCTTTGCCTTTTCCAAACCAAGGACAATAGGGCTCTAAACTTGAAACAAATAATGAGAGGGCATCCAAAGATCACCCCATATGTAAGCATTGTTACCATTTCCTTGTGGTCCATCTAAGTCCCGTGCATAAAAATTCCTTTCCTTCCAAGATGCTTTTCCAAGTATAAGATGGGTGGCACCCAATTCGGGCATCTAAAAAAGGGCTACCTGGAAACTAACGAGCCTTAAGTATTCTCACTGCTAGAGAATTTTGATTGGTAGGAAATCTCCACCATTGTTGATCCTCCCAATTTTCCTATCCCTATCCTTTGTTGATCCCCATATATTCAAATCCTTTGTTGATCCCTTTATTTTCCAACATTTTAGCAAAACTGGCACACATATTACAACCATCCAGACTCCCTGTTATAAAAATGGAAAATTTAAATCTATTAAAATCATAATAAACATATATAAATTACTTAATAAATTTGTAAATTATAAAAGTGTTAAAAAAAATAATATATATAAAATAATCAACAGAGCCATATGAAAATATCTCACCCATGACTTCGTGTCATGGGTTTTTTACAATCTACCTTTTAAGATTTACACTTCTTCACAAGACATTGCAAAAATGTCAAGGAATAATCATTGATCATCCTAAAAATTGAATCAAAATAGTAAAAATGTGCATAAGGTATAGTGGACAAAACTTGATAGAGCCTGCATAATAGTTTTAATCGACATAGATATAATACACAGTGTAGTATGTTTATCTATTGAGTTTGTTAAGTTGTTTTCATTTTTGCGAAAAAAAAAATTATAATTTTTTTGAGCCTTTTATATAAGACATCTTTATTGAATTACTCAATATCGTAAAACAATGCTATATTTGAGTTAACTTTGAGGTTCTACATCAACAACTTACACAACAATATAACACATTTAGTAAACAAAACTAATTACAAAATTAACACCAAACATATGTAAGGGATTTGTATCAATAGATTCGAACAATTTTATACTTGTTTAATAATTAGTTAAGTCATTGGTTTATGCGTTTGAAACATTTTAGAATTTACTATTGGATGTTAAACAAATGCAATAGATGTGACATCCATGGTAAAATCAGGACTCAAGAATTTCATATAACTTTGGCCTTTGTTTATTTATTAAGATTTACTTAAAATGAAAAGATGCATCCAGATAAAGTTGTTAGGTTTTTATTCTTGGCAATCCCCATTTGACAAAACTCCTTTCAGTTGTAGTTGTATTCGAACTTTTATTTCAGTGAGGCTATGAGTTAGATGCGAATCCAATCCCGAATTGTGCCTATGCAAAGGAGTTTGTGATCTTAATCCTATCATGCTTGCGGGGGTCCAAGGAGCAGTGCCCCTTGGCGAGTTTGGGGCAGCGCCCAGGCGGGGTCGAGGGGCACCGCCCCGAAGCAAAAAGCAAAATTGCAATTGAAGTTATGTTTTCGCTCGAGCGGAGATCGCGACCTTTTAGAAGTTTCACTCTCCTACAAAAGTACTGAGAGTTGTTTTTTTCTGCTCGAGCAGCCATTCTTGTGCTCGAGCAGAGATCGTGGCCCTATTTTTATAAATATGTGTTTCAGTCCGATTTTAGGTTTACGGCTTCCAGATCTTCTTCTTGGGTATTAGGGTTTTCATTTGGAACTTCTTTGCTTGTTTTCTTTGATATCTGTGAGAGTTTATAACATGAATTGAGTGGATTATATCAAAAGATTTGTTTGTTTTGTTTTATTCACAAAAGAGAGAGTTGTTTTTTTTTTGTGGATTCTGGGAAATTAGGGCCTGAACCTTTGGTGGATTCTGGAGTGGCTCATTGTCGTTATTCGACATTAGCATTGTGGATTCAACATTGTACAAGACAATTCCGAGGTGAAGACAAGGCTGGAAAAGGCATAGAGGGGTTGGTTCAATTCGGGCGTGGATTCGCTAGGTAATTGAGAGTACACTTGTGTAATTCCTTTATGTCTTCTTAGTGGATTGTTTTGTGGCTTTTGCCCGTAGTTTCTTTTATCACAATTGGAGGCGCTCCAATTGTGATTTTTCCACGTAAAATCATTGTGTCGATTGGTCTTGATTGTTCGATTGGGATTGTTATTTATTGCTTAAAATTGATACATAATCACAAATTAATATTTAGGGGATTTTTAGATTTTTCAAAAGTGTATACAATATTTAAATGATGATAATGTCTTCAAATTTCAATCCAAATTTGAAAATAGATAATAACAACATAAGGGGAAAATAAAAACTCTGAAACAATAACAATAACAACAACAACAACAACCAACAACAACATCACTTCATTTTATTTTTAATAGGATAAGATGCCATTGTGTTGATACTGCAAATTCCCTTAGCTTTCCCCGTGTTTCTCTTCATCCTTGTGTATCCTTTCCAAATTGTTCCCTATGAATTCTTCACTATTATGTAATCCAATCTCTTGGATGATCCATATCCAGTGGCAGTCGCTCCATGGTCTAGCTCAATTCCACAATGCTCGTCAAACACACCCTACAAAATTAAAATTCCATGTCTCTCACATAAATGAAAACCAAATTAATGTGGAATGCTTGACTATTGATGCATCCATTCATTAGTATATGCACAAGATAAAGGATGTATTGTATCATTCGTTCATAGTAACTCACAACAACAAAAAAGTTTTACCAATGGCAAAGGTTTGTGACAACAATACGTTGGAAAAGTTTTTGCCAACCAAATTCTGAATGTTGACAAAAGCAAAGCCTTTAGTTAAGTAATGTTGTCGCAAAGACTACCACTGAGTCACTAAATAGTTAATGGTGTCGAAAAAAATGGTTTGAAATAAGGAGATGCTGATGCATTTGTCAACACAATGTTTGTGTCAACAAAATTATCAAAATACCCATATTTTTAACAATAGAGTTGCCAAAAACTTTTTTCTCAATCACATTCATTGACAAATTCAATTTTTCACTTGCCAAAAAATTGTTTTAGCCAATAGAAATTTCATTGAGTTGGAAAATCTTGTTGCCAAAATTGAAAATTGTTATTGTGAGTATATACATGTATGTGAGAGAATTAGCGAAGGCTTATTCCACTGTAAAACTAGAAATCTCTACCAAAAGCCTCAATGGCGACACTGAGAGGTTGGTTTGCAAGTGCCTTCAAGAGGCTCTCTTCATTGTTCTCTAGTACATCATGGTACCCACTATTGGTCACTACATTTGATTATTCCTAATATATTGGATTTAATGAAAAAATATCATTAACAGTAAAATACACAGTAGATAACATAATAAGTATTTGCTTTTAACATAATCCGAGCATACATATGATAAAATTGCACCATGTGATTAATCCTATCCCCAAAAATAGAAAAAGAAAAATAAGTTTATCCAAAACTAGGAGATCTATAGCAATTTTGTTATTGTGACCACACTCATTATAAATATTAGGGCTCGACTCCTCTGCGGCAATCTAAGCCTATTGACCCATGCCATAGTCTGATAATTTGATTTGTTAATAAGATAATAGTAATTATACGATTTTACAAAAAAAAAAAAAAAAAAAAAAGAAGAAGAAATATATAATTTTAAAAACAAATTGTCTATTTCTTTTTAAGACAAATGTGATTAAATTCATTAATGGATCACTTTTCCAAAACACCAAAAAGGAAAAAAAAAAAATTTAATGGGTTGAATCATTAAAATAGGGCTCATGGTAGATCTACGAGCCAGACTGATGAAAAGTTGCATTCTAAAGATTATCATCAGGAACAATTACTTTACTTTCATCTCATCTTCACAAGTGCTTTCCTTCATGAGGTTAGGGTAGTCATCCTCCTTTCGAAGGCCACCATTAGCCACAAAATGTGTAATTTAATCACAAAATTTCATGGCATCAACCACAAAATTACAATGGCGGTGTTTGGGAACAGTTTAGACAGGCTATTTTAGCCTCAAATATAAAAAAATTCATGTACCTGCATTGTAGCTGAGTATTGGAGCTGCAGTCCAGCTATATTGCATTATCTGGGTAAAAAGACATTTTTACCCTCGTTGCTCCTATCCAAAAACCAAATACATGCCTACTGAATTCATATATCTCATATCTCTCATCTTATCACCTGTACTTTGGGTCTAAAGGGAGAGTTTGACAGAAGAGTGGTACCAAAAACATTTTTTTCATTAATTTTTAAAAAGATACAAATATTTTGGAACAATAAAAAATCAAATAAAAACTTAGGCCTTGTTTGGTTTGGTTTTGGGAGATTAATTTTGCAAAATAAATTTTGGAAAAAGAGTTTAGAAATTTTTTTGATTTGTTTGGTTGTATGTTTTGTAAATAGTTTTGGAGTATGGGAGTTTTGGAAATAATTTTGTTGTAGTTGAGTAGATGTGTGTGAGAGAAAAATTGATTGATTGATGTACAGGAGAAAAAAAGTGATTTTGAAATTTTTTTTCCAATTCACTAAACCAAACAAAATTTTAGAAAATTTTCTCCAAAATTTGTTTCTCAAAACCAAACCAAACAAGGCCTTAATATTTTAGTATAGAGGAAGCAACAAGTTTTGTGTATAAATAATTTCTATAATGACATTGTTGGTGTACTAGTCAATATTTGTTGGTTTACTAATTAATATACAAAATTTATTACAAATATGTGCATTGATTTTTTACAAACAACAACTTTAATTAATTTTTTACAAACACCAATTTGTCAAACTAACAGCAACTTTAATTAATTTTTTACAAACAAATTTTTGCACCCAAGGGAACACAGGACAGACGGTGGCAGTGTCCTCACTGCCACGTGGACATGTACCTTGTGTATTTTATAAATATCTGTATGGGCAATTTGGTCAATTTACATTTCACCATCATTTCAAACACATTTTCCAATACAACAACTCCTAAAAAATCCATCCCATCTTCCCAAATATAAAAACTGAAATAGCCTACTAAAATAACAAAAAAGCCTAAAAAAAAAAAAAAAAAAAAGCACTTCCCAAACACCCACAATCTACCAGTGACCATCGCTAAACGTCACTTAAACCACCAAATTTATAGGTTGCTAATCAGAAGGACCTTGGCACCTAACCGCACGGATTTTCAATCTTTCACCATGGACTATAGAGCCAAATTAGCCAATCACAATCTCACTATTTATGACCCGGATTCTCCCTAACCATTTAATTAAAACCACGCTGTTTTAATTATAGAATGCAAAATGATAAGTTCAATTTTACAAAACGTGCTCCAAGAACCAAGCTTAACAATGGATTTTCGTTCTTAACATCTCAAACTTATAAAATGAGACTAGCTAACAACAACCGACAACATCCCCTTTTTCTCCACAACTTCAACAACTGTTTCCCAAATCTCAAACTCACAAATTTATAGGGTTTCAACTATAATTTAGGGCTTTCTCAAAACAAATTATTCATATGCAATTTGTTACAACAAAAATAAGTTTGATAAGAAAATGATCTATGAAACCCACCCAAACCATTAAACCTTAACGTCATTAAAATGCTCTTGTTCAGATCAACAACAAAAACAAGCAAATTTTGTATAAAAATTACAACAAATAAACCAAATAACTCATATAGAGTCAATGAAATAGAATCCTACTTCTTGTAGAGAAGAGGAGAAGCTAAGGGCAAGGATGAATGTGCAAATCAACCTTTGGCTAAGATTAAAAGAATGCTCTCCCCAAGCTCTACAATGCCTAAGAAGAAGATGAAGATCAAATCCAAGCCTAGATGCCTCAAAACCAAGGTTGAAGCCCATGAAACTAGGCTAAAATAGCCATAGGGGAGAGGGAGAGAGAGAGAGAGAGAGAAGAGAAAAGCTTAAAAACTAGAAATTTGCACACTGGGTCGTCTTTAAATAGACAACAGACCGCGGTTGTGAACTTTCAATCGCAGGCACAACGGAGACAGTTGCGGGCACGAACAAAGTGGTCGTAGGCACGACCTAGTCATTCGTAGGCCACTCTCGCAGGTGACCATTTTCCACAGGTGAGATATTGGAAGACGTTTTTGGTTGCAGGGACCATTGTGGGTACAATGGTTTTTCGCAAACAAAATACTACAATGTGTTTTTGGTCGCAGTCCTTCACAGTTACGACTTCAGACATCGCGGACGCAACCATGCTAGGAACATGTTCTGGTTTTGATTTTTCTAGAATAGTTCTAAGACCAAATAATAACTCCACAACAACAAATGAAGGAAAATAAACAAACAAATATAACATCACAACCCATCCTTTTACAAGCCCAAAGTGTATCGGGACATCCATACAAACACGTTCAAGTTGGATTTTAAAACCGGGATACTATAAGCACTAATGCAACCATTAGTGCATTAGTTTGAAGAAAGTAACCAAACAAAGGTACACGTTTTCTATGGAAAGAATTTTCTAGAAAAATGTTTTTTTGTAGAAAATGTTTTTTATTGAAACAAGCATAGCGTAATCTGAAAATTTGGTATCCCTAAAATTGCTATATGACGTTTGTAATTGTGAGAACCTGATAATAAAAATAAATAATAATGAATTTTACAAGTTCAAAGAATTTGCTCGTAAATCTTAAAGTGCAAATTAATTATTATTGAAGGGCATTTTAATTTAAACCTTAAATAGTTTATGATGGAAGTCTATAACCAAGAGGCAAGATTTACTATAATAATATTTATGATAATAATAATTTGGGATAATGAACAGGTGTGGCTTACTGACTAGATATTGTTCCTCCCGTCTTAAGCAACCTCATGAGAGTGTTTGTGGGCTTGAAGTGCAGTTACTAGGGTTTTTTATTTTTATTTTTTTTGTGCAAATTTCCTAAAGGATTTATGAAGATTTTTGATATTTTCTAGTGGGTTATTGCAGGTGAGCCTCATTATTACTTTTGGCTTTATTGACATCTTTAAGATGTATTCGGGTGAGTGTTTTGATCTTTAGCTTTCATAGGTGGTGTTAGTGGGGGCGTGTTATTGAAGAAAATCTATCTTGTATATTGAATGAATGAATTATTGTGCTATTACAGATATTTATAAGACTTTGACAACTCTCTAGCAAATTCACTCCAACTAAATCACTTAACTAACCATTACAACTTTCACAACAATAAATGCTAGATAAACATGGTTGTGACAAGTGTGAGCTCACTGAACACAAGCTAGATTGTGTCATACACTTTGGTTGTGAGCTCACATAGGTGGACACCAAGGATTTTGGCTTGGACTGCAGTGGCTGATCCTTAGTCTTGAGCTACTCAGGCTTTGTATTCTGTTCATTCCCCCTCAAGCTAATGGGGCAAGGAAAGCACCATGAGCTTCTCCTTAAGATAGTTGAACCGAGAAGTAGCCAATGGCTTAGTGAAGATATCTATTATTTGGTCAACAGTGGGGACATAGCTCAATTGTAGATGTTTAGATGCCACCATTTCTCTTACAAAATGACAATTTACCTCTTTATGCTTGGATCTAGAGCGAAAAACAGTTTTGGATGTAAGGGCCATAATAGACAAATTGTCACACCAAATAAGTGGGATGGATGATAGAAGTGATAGATCCTTAAAGAGATTTCTATAACAGTATGGGCTAAACTTCTATATTCAGCCTCAGTCAAGATCTTAAGAATGTGGCTTGCTTCTTGGTTGACCAAGAAATAAGGTTAGGACCAAGAAACACATAGTATCCTGAAGCAGATTTGTGATCTAGACTATCACCAATCCAATTGGAGCCAAAGAATGCATGAAGAGTGAAAAGGGATCAGGTTTGAAACTTATTCCTTGAGTTAGAGTTCCTTTGACATACCTAAGTAGTCATTTTACAGCCTGAAAATGGACATTGGTAGGCAAATGCATAAATTGGTAGGCCTGATTAAGTGCCCTAGCCAAATCAAACCTAAAATACTGTAATACCCCAACCAAGCTAGAAGGCTGAGAGAAAGGCTGATTATCATTAGAGGAAAAAGAAGACTTCAGGACTAATGTGGTAGAGTAGGGTTTGCAACAAACCATTCTAGCTTTAGCCAATAACTCATAGGCATACTTTTGTTGAGACAAGAAATAGCCATGTGATTGACGAAGCACAGAGATGCCTAAGAAGTAGGACATGTCACCAAGCTCCTTTACTAAGAAAGCAGTATGTATGTGCTTAAGAAGTTGAGCAATCAAACAAGAATCACTCCTAGTGAGAAGTATATCATCCACATAAATGAGGATAATGGTGATACTTGTAGCAGTGTTTTTAACAAATAGAGAAGAGTCACCGTGACTATTATGAAATCCTTAGGAAAGTAAAAATGTTGAGAATGTGGAATACTAGGCATGAGGTGCATGTTTTGGGCTATAAAGAGCTTTGTTCAATTTGGACACATGATGAGGGGTACAAGAGTGAAGAAAACCAAGTGGCTGAAACATACCTTTTCAAGTTTTCCATGAAGAAATGCATTGGATATGTCAAGTTGCTTTAGAGACCACTGAAAATGAAGTGCCAAACACAATAAAATGCGGATAGTAGGTTGCTTGGCAATAAGATTAAAAGTCACTTGAAATTCAATGCCCTCTTGTTGAAGTTAGCCCTTAGCAACCAACCTTGCTTTATATCTTGGAATACTACCATCTGAGTTCTTCTTAATTTGAAATACCCACTTACAACCAATGGTAGTCTTGTGAGGAGGAAAAGAAACAAGAGTCCTTGTATGTTGATGTCAAAGGGCTTGAAACTCTTCTTGCATAGCCTTAAGCCAAACAAGAGAATGTAAGGCATCCTTCAAAAAAAAAAAAAAAGGTTCAGAGGTAAAAAGATAAGATGAAACAATGAAACAAGTAGGCTGCTTAGCTTTTGATTGAGTAAGCATAGGATAAGAGTTTGGCTAAGGTGGACGAGGAGGATGAAGATGAAGACCAATAGAAATAGAATCAATAGGAATAGACTGAATAAGAAAGGAAGAATTAGCATGAATTAAAGTAGTAGAAGAAGGAACAAATGATGAAATAGGCACAGGTGATGAAGGAGTCATAACAAGTAATGAAATAAGCACAGGTGATAAAGGAGGCATAGCTGATACTAGAAGCTAAACCCCCAAGCAACAAGAGAGAATTACAAAGTTTCATGGGCAAAGTCAATTTCTTAAGAAGGTTTATAGCTAATTTAGCCAAGAAAACTTTGGTGTTTTCTCCCTTGGTAAAAATAAAGTCAGATTGTGAGTTCAAGTGAGAGGAATGTCATCATGAAGCTTTTGATTTCAGTATGTGACTTGTTGATTAGATGTTTGTTGGCCCAAGAAAATGATATGGGCCATGAACAAGCCATCTATTACTTGAGTAGGAGATTGAATGATGCTGAAACTAGGTATACTTCTGTTGAGAAGTTATGTTTGGCTTTATATTTTGCTGCCATAAAGCTCAGGCATTATATGTTGCCTTCAGAGGTGTTTATTGTGGCATAAACTGATGTGATAAAATACATGCTGTCTAGGTCTGTATTAAGATGTAGACAAGGCAAATAGATCTTGGTATTAGTTGAATATTGCTTTAAATATGTGCCAGAAAAAGCAGTAGAGGGACATGCTCTGGTAGATTTTCTAGCAGAACATCCAAGCTTGCTTGTCAAACCAGATTTATTTGAGGTTCATATGGTAGACACTGAGCCCTGGAGGCTAATGCTTAATGGGTCCAAGACAGATGAAGGAGTTGGAGTAGTATTGTTTTGATTGCTCCTAACCAGCAAATGCACCAGTTTGCTTATCAGTTAGATGAGCAACATGTGCAGTCTTGTAATCAAGCGGAATATGAGGCTTTGATAATTGGACTTTCTTTAGCCATAGAATTTAAATTTCAAAGATTACAAGTTTTTGGTGACTCTGAACTAGTCATCAAGCAAATGGAAAGGGAATTCAAATGTGTGAACAAAACTTTGGAAGTGCATTTAACTGAGGAAAAGTGGTTAGTAGGTTTTTTTGACCATGTATTTGTAGCTCGACTTTTTGTGCCCCCTTTCGGAAGTCGAATTAGCCCTACAGTATTGGACTCCTGCAGTTCTGAATCTGATCTCACAAGTGTAATGTGAAATAGATAATCACCAAAGAGTGCCAATCCGGTAAATCTTTTGGAAAATCGATTTTGAATCAAATTGCTAAAAATGGACTGCTATGCCAGATACAAAGTCGCCACCTAAATATTTTATTTTTGGGAAATTTAGAAAACCCATGACTTATGCCAAAGGCCACGTGTCCGTCATCATCAAGATTGTCTCGGCTCGGGAACTTAGGCACGAGAGGGTAAAGTCATGAATTGAGCACCCCCGCTCGCCCGATCGAAGATCGGCCTCTACTAATCATGATATGAATCTTATCAACATTATATGCTCTTGTTCTGATTATTATGCTAGCATTACTATGTGATGCGCACACAAGTACAGACTGATTTGCAAGAATTGGAACACTTTGATTCATGTTTATTTGCAAAAATTGTTTTGAATGCGTACCACTTGAAAAAGTGATCGCATAATGAACATTACTTAAATTATTCCAATTCCAGCAATTAGCCTTCATCCACAGGCATACAAGCAGTTTAGCATTAGCCTCATGGCAAGCATACTAGACATGGCAACAATCACACGCATGCAATATGCTAAAGCGAGTAAAGGCTCACATAGTACTCCAAGCCAAAATAAACAAAAAAGTTAGAAAAATGCATGATCATAACTTTATGCAATATGACTAATGTAACACATGAGATATGCAATTACTAGGCTCGGCTACTAATATGGTATATGAATTAATTTGATAACATGGGTCTAATCACGTATTCAAAGAAGTATTTAAATGATAATGCAGGTTAGAATGATGAACCGAGCCTCGGTGCATACATATAAGTGGATGCAAACATGAAGAATGCTAAACGAAACATGATGTCCCTAATCTAACCATCATAAGCTAGTAAATAAAAGGGAGAAAGACGTGGGGTTTGAAGACATACACATTATTACAATATTGTGCCCTCACATAGGAGGGTTTGAATGAACTAACTAGCTAGCTAACTAATTAACTACGAACCAAAATGAATAAATAGCTAAACTACTTAACTAATTATTACAAACCAAATTAATTAACTAATCTAGCTAATTAAAATAATTACAACACAAGAAAAATTAGCTATTCTAACTAATTAATTACAAAAGCCACTAAGTTAACAACACTAAAATATTTAAAACACAGATCCCGAGGATCGACGGAGGGCTCATGCATGAAAGCAGTTTTCCACCTGAAAAGTCACTGTTTCTGTTGCTGAATGCCTCTGTTGCATAGTAGGGCACTTGCACTAATTTCCACCTCCAGACCAACTCTGTTCTACTGAGGGAGTACACTGCTAAACTTTACATTGGTGGCCGGCAAAGGGCCTACCGTCTATTAATGATGGCGTGTCGGCCACTGATGACAGAACTTTGCTACTACAACAGAGAGCAAATAGTGCGGAGACAGTGTATTCTCAAGGGTTTGTTTGCACAATTTACCCCTCCTTATCATTGACAGATCAAAGGAGTAGTAAGCTTGGTTCACAAACTACCAACTTAAGCAAATTTCATTGCATGATGGCTTATGAGCCAAAGTGTGCAAGTTCAATAAATGCAACAAAACGAGACTCAAACCTCCTTCCTTTCATGAAAGATCAAGGGAAGTGGTGACCTTGGAAACTTGAACCATTTCATCACTAATGGGTATGAAATGCCTCAAGCTTCTATGTGTTCAATTAACGTCCGATTGAACACAACCAAATTTTATCTTGCACCATTTTTAGCCTCAATTTTATTACTCCATTTTAGATTACCATCCATTCTTTAGTTCATTGAGTCCAATGGTGAATTTAAGTCCTCTAATGGAAAGAGGGCTCAAACCAAGAGTTGCTTTAAGGCATGAGAGAGATGTCATGGCATTGATAATGAAGCCCCAAAAGGGATTAAACCATTAAGCATGACAACCTCAATCTCAAGCTTAAACAAACAAGTAGTTGGAAACTATTTTCAAAGAAAAACAAAAGACAAAAAAGGAGGGAGGTTGCAGAGATGATTAAGAGTGATCACAAGTATGGAAATCCATAAATAAATGCAATCAACTCAAATAAGATGGTGTCTAAGGCCTAAAACATCAAACTCATGAAGACAATTATACTACAAGCATGCAATATAAGGCTTAAATACAATGAACACTTAAAAATAGTCCTAGTCTAAAACAAGTCCTATAACATGCTGGAATTAAGACAAAAATAGTTAGAATAATAAGCTAAAACATGGACCATGCTAGGCTAGTAAGCAAAACACAAGGTGGGGAGGCTAACCCCTCCAATTTTGGACTTTAAACCATGATTTTAGCCATTGAAATAACTCTGAAAATCAGTGTTTAAAAGCTCAAAAAAAGATAGTGCAAAGGTGGGAAACACAAGCGAAAAGGCTTTGAGAACAAGGTGTAAAAAAGGGTGAGCCACCTCTCAACCTTTATTGGCCTTAAAACCCAAGCTTTAACCCAAAAACATAGAGTTTTTACAGCCCAAAAACAGTTGGAAAATAGTAAGGAAAAGAGTAAATAAAGCAAGTAAAGAGACAAAGCCTTATACCTCTTGAAGGGGAAATCAATTCCAAGCAATGAAACCAAGAAAACACACCCTCAAGAGCTCAAACAAGGCTCAAAGACACCTTAGCTCAAAGATGGAGAGGTTTGGTTAAGAGTGTATAGGCTAAAGTGTAGAAATTTGCTAGAGAGAGAGGAAAAATTTTGCTTCAAAATTTTTCTAACCCCAAAATATGAGAGGGAGACCCTCTATATATAGAAAACATGAATTTCCCTCATAAACATCCAGCCATACACGTGGGAGCAAATGCATGCATCTGTGCAAATAGCTGGCACAGTTGTCATAAAATATCTACAAGAGACATTTGTAGCCGGCCGGCCATCACTGGTGGCCAACAGGCCACATCAGTGGCCGGCAACCAAGAGTCATGGTCGGCAGCCTAAAGAAGTGGCCGGCAGGCCACTAGGGGTTGCAGGCTTGAAAAACACTAGGTTTGGTTCAAAACAAAGGCAATAGGGGTGCAAGGTTTGAAAGGCTCAAAGCTGTGGCATTTTGCTGAGGACTTCGAACACTTGACAAGCATACGCACTCATCATCAGGTGTGCAAGCGATGACGTCCAAGTCGTAAGGGTCGTAAAAAATGGGGTGTCTACAGTTGCCCCTCTTTGACAGAACTCAGAGTCATGAAATGACGTGAGTGAATGTCAAAGCTAGAAGACGACCCATTTTGACAAGGCCATAAGACTTGGACAAACAATCAAGACATAAATAAATTGTTGCGCCTGTAGGCTGCCTACATATCCGTTTGCAAGGAATCAAACCAGCGTAGTTCTGAGGCAAGATGCAAATGATATGCACAAAAAACTTTAAAAGCTGGACTCGCACGCTTCGTGAAGTTGGCTATTTTCAAAACTTATGATCATGCAAGATGATGCAATAAGCAATATAACGAGATAACAACATATGAATGAGCAGCTTCAAGCTAAAACCAACCCAAGTTCCATACAAAAAGATCTAAAACACACTTTGACCACACCAAAACAAGAGACGAGGAAAGAAAACACAGCTCAGGGTTGCGTTTCACGTGTCCTGAGAAACTGAGAAATGAAAACCGCTCGGGGTCACGTTTGACGCGTCTCAAGAAAAAAGAAAAACCCCTCGGGCTCGTGCTTCACACGTCTCGAGATGAAACACGCCCAGGTCCGTGTGCCATGCGTCTTGAGAAACAAGAAAAATTGCTCGGGCTTGTGCTTCACGCGTCCCGAGAAACAAGAAAAACTGCTCGGGTTTGCACTTCACACGTCCCGAGATAAAACACGCCCATGTCCGCACATCACGCGTCCTAAGAAACAAGAAAAACCGCTTGGGCTTGCGCTTCATGTGTCCCAAGAAATAAGAAAATTGCTTTGGCTCGCACTTCACGCATCCCGAGATAAAACACACCTAGGTCCACGCGTCACGTGTCCTGAGAAATAAGAAAAACTACTCGGACTCGCGTTTCACGTGTCCCGATATAAAACACGCCCAGGGCCATGGGTCATGCATCCTAAGAAACAAGAAAAACTGCTCGGGCTCACGCTTCACTCGTCCCGAGATGAAACATGCCCAAGGCCACGCTTCACATGTCTTGAGAAACAAGAAAAATTGCTCGGGCTCGTGCTTCACGCGTCCCGAGATGAAACACACCCAGGTCCACGCATCACGTATCCTTAGAGACAATAAAAATTGTTTGAGCTCGCGTTTCATGCGTGCCAAGATAAAATAGAGATGTGTGCAATAGATGCACAAAGCGAACATGTGCGATAGATGTACAAAGTGAACGTGTGTGATAGATGCACAAAGTGGACGTGTGCGATAGATGCACAAAGTCAATACAGTGACAATGCATATTCCATGCAAGATGGTTAACCAACATATAATGTTAAATTGAAGGCATGTTCTACGCAAGAAATAAAAATGTATTCTATGGATGAAACATAACTGATGCAAGACACGCATGCAATATACATATATGTGAAAGTGCATATTCTATTCGATGGAAGAGCATAAATATGCATTTCAACAAGATGACTAAAACCAATATTCGGTGACAACCTCTAATTTACCTCTTGGAAGAATTACAACTTGTTCAAAAGGATATACCTCGTTCATAGTAACAAGTGGGACACGTTCACACATCGGAACGTAGCTGTAAGCTTCCAAAACAGAGCCCTCTACAAACCAATCGGGAAGAAGAAGCACAGAACAGCACCAGGATTCACTTGAGAGCCACCGGCCACCTGCCGGCCACTAGGAGATGCTACCGGCCACCTCCCGGCCATCAAAACACCTTGCCGACCACCAATGTGTCCTGCCGGCCACCGATGACAGATTCGGGGCAATCTTGTCATTTTGCCTCGGGTCTTTAAGTACAAGCCTCAAGGCTTCATTTCCTCACAACCCTAGGTCTGAAATTGCTCTCCCTCTCTCTCTAGATACTTTCCCTCTCTAGATCCGAACTTTACACGCGTTTTCCAACGCCCTACGCAAACTTTTTTCATAAAACCTTCTTGATTCTCAACATTTTGAACCGATTAGATCTTGATTTCGACACTTTTTCTTGGATTTTCACCTCTTTAGGCTTATTCCCCTCGAGTTTCTGTCGAGTTTCGTGAACTTTTCTGGGCTTTGACTTTTTCTCCCATTTTCTCTCTCCTAGGGTTGACTTTTTTCAAGTTTACCCTCTTTTGTCCATTTTTCCTCATTTTTCACCTACTTTTCACCCATTTTCCAAATGGCAGACGATATTCCTTATGATGAGGCTCCTCTAGAGGTTCTACTTGCATTTCCACCTATTACCGAGGTAGAGGAGCCGGTAGTTGCCGAGGCTGGCAAGGCGGCTGAGGGCATTGAGGCCGATCTTAAGGCTGAGTTTGAGCCAGAGTCGCTACCATTGAGGGTACGACCTTTTGATCCAATGAGATATCATCCCCGTACGCATATATTACCACTCGGAGGCATTAGGTGCTTCAGCGACTTTGGTCGCGGCGTACCAGAGGACCTCTTTCTGAGGGAGCCGACCTCCCATCTTTTATCTAGCGCCACTAAGGTATGAACTCTATTTTCCTGCATTCCTGCCTTTCCTTTAGTCACATTTCTTGCACTGCCTTTCATCTAACTATAGTTTTATCATTGCCTGATCTGATTCATCTACTCTTTGCTACAGGGAGACTTTCGTGCCTATAGGGGGTACGGAGCGACGATAGCGAGGGATTGGTACGACGAGCTCCCTGTCGAGGCTTATGACATCATTGACGAGATCGGCTTTAGCCTTTTCTGCTCTAGCCTGACACGGGTTATTGCGAGTCGTCCTTTTCTAAGAGCACCAAGGTGGTGGGACACCACCAACTCTTTCCACTTCTCAATTGCCGGGGAGATGACGATGACTCCCTACGACTTTGCCATGATCACAGGCTTAGGAGTAAGGGGTGATCCAATCCCTTTTGACACAAACATAGGAGAGTGGAAGGCCATCTGAATCGACTTGCTAGGAGCGCGCCCACCTTTGTATCGGCCAGCTATGGTCAGATATAGTTAGTTCGCTGAGTAGTTTCGAGGGAGTGAGCCCGAGACGTTGGAGGAGATGGCGCAGTATGCTCGGGGCTTCTTAATGTTTGTCTTCGGTACCATCTTGTTTTCGAACAGGTGGAACACTGTGGGCTTATATCTGTTGAGCGCCCTGGTGACCCTTCCTCGAGTACGCTTCTATGATTAGGGTAGAGTCGGCCTCGCCACCTTATATGGCTACATGAGCTCTACCTCCCACATGAGGGAAGAGTAGATCGAAGGCTACTGGCGAGCCTGGGAGGTATGCATTTCAGTTCCCTCTTTGCACTTTACATTTTCTACTTCACATTCTCTGCTTTATATCTATTCAACACCTATGCTTTTTGCTTTGTACTTTCTATATCTGTTCATGCTGTGTGCTTTCTACTTTGCACTCGTTATATTTGTTTATGCTGTGCTTTTTGCTTTGCACTCTCTATATCTATTCATGCTGATCATATATCACTGCGCTTTCCTTGCAGCTATGGATATATGCATATTTTCCAGTCTTTGCTCTAGAGCTTATGGAAGAGCTTCTCCCGATGGTCCCTTACTCGAGACGACATGATGGCCGATGTTAGTGCCGGAGCTGTGAGCCTTTTGCCTTCTTCCGCCACTATTTTGATACTGTGGCTGCCCATGAGGTAACCCAAAACACAGCCATTTTTTTCTTTATAACTGTATTTTAGCAACTGACAGCAACTAACAATCTGACACTCTCTATTTGTAGATCGCATGACAGCCTTGGGCTATAATGCCAGTTGGGGTGAGGGACCAGTACACCGGGGCTTGGGTTACGTCCCGCTTTTGGATTTTGCTAGAGGGCCCAATCTTTCGGGCCTGGTTCTTAAACGAGAGATTCGTTCGCTAGACTGTGGGCCTGCCGAATCCAATCGTTCCGATGCCACCTCCAAAGTCTATGAGGTCAGCGGACAACCTATCTATTGATACAGTCATTCAGTTCATGGTGGGCTTGGATGCTGATTTCTTCAGAGACGAGGACGACTACGCAACCTTTATTCAGACCCACCTCATACCACCTCTGACAGGCACTCACAGAGGCGAGGGGGCAGGGGCTCCTGCGGTAAGAGAGACGACTAAGGCGACTAGGGCCCATGCTAGAGGGGCCCCCTCCATGGAGTAGACTATCCGCTAGCCAGAGCTTCCCACCATGCACACATGCTAGAGGTCGACTGGGACTGCTTACTAGATCCCGATTAAGCCAGCAGAGGCTGGACATAAGCTTGTCGGAGTTCGTGGCTCATCCTAGGTATGGACACACTTTACCATTTGCAATCTATATTTCTATTTCAGATATGTTCATTTCAGACATTGATCATCTAATGCACTTGCAGGCATCCATAGAGTACACGGGGAGCCTCCTCAAGCTGGTGGCCTCTTTGATGAGCATGGTACAAAGGAGGGAGACGCTGCTTGGTCTCCACAGTATCTGGGTAATTTCCTTCAGTTTACGCTTCGTGCTATCATATTTCCACTGATACACTGGCATTTCAGCCATAGTCTTTCCCAAGCTGCACTGATTCACTGCATTTGGCACACTGCATTCACACACTGTACTCATACTATATCTGATTTCTGCATACCATTTATTCTGCATACTATGCTTGCATTTGATACACACACTGTAACTGATATGTTGACAAATGTTTCTTCCAAATTCCACCTGCACCGACGGCACCAGTGGCAGCAACAGTACCAGCACTGGCAATAAATCCTCCAATAGCAAGAAGGAGAGAGAAACAAGCCCCTGCCCGTGGCCAAGATGTGAGCCGCATTGAAGGCAAGGACAGGGGCACTCGAGGCCCTAGGAGTCCTTCAGAGCCCATCTGGAGTGATGATGATGCTGAGACCAGTGACTCTGAGGAGGCAGTGAATCGGCATTCTGAGTCATTCGAGAGTGGAGAAGATGATACTGGCTCGGGTTCCGACAGCAGCTGTGTTGCCGAGGTGGGCTCTGAGGCAGAGAATGGAGATGATACCAGCTCGGGTTCTGGTTCAGAGCCTGATTCGGACAGCGGTGCTAATGGAGATAGTGCCTCTGAGTCCTCTCCTCCAAGGAAGAAGACGAAGAGGGCCTCTCGGGCCTAAGGCGACTGGCACTGATTTTTTTGTACTTTTTTGTTTAGTTTCTTTTTGTTTGGTAGCATTAGCACATGTATAGCCTCAGATGGGTTTTATTTTCTTTAAAACCATGATCGGAATAAAAACCTCACAGTTTTTATGAAAAGTGTTGTTTATTTTTTTGCACCATGAGCACCATATTCGCATGAAATGGACATGGAATTGAATTTGCCATGGGCACTTGATTGAAACAATGTTCTTAATCTGCTAATGAGCCGACCAACAAACGAAATACAAAATACAACATATAACTCGATAAACAAAACATAAAAACTCAAATACAAATAAACAAACTTGCTAAAACCAAAAAGACTCAAAACAAGACCTTAAAATACAAAGATCAAGACAAAACACAAGCTTCCAACACAGCCTAGCACACAGGTGGACGGCAGACCAGAAAAAGGTACTGCCGGCCAAAGATAGAGCTTGCCAGCTAGAGAAGGTGGCTTACCGACCACCAAAGTAGCCTATCGGCTACCACTAGTGGCCTGTCGGCCACCAGTGTGAGTAACCTCCAGATTGTTGACAGCTGGCTTCCATTCACAGCCTTATCTTCTACAAAAGGTTCAGTTTCGTGATTTCTCCACCAGAACTTCATTTCAGTTGCAATTTCTTCCACAAATGGAGCCATTTTTTGCCAAAAATGTCTCAAATTGGATAGCTTCTTTAGACGACACGGAAAAGGTAAATTTTTGATGTTTCGGCATAAATGCACTTTTTTCGTTGAGCCAAACTCCACTTTGTTTTCCATTCCTCCATGCCGCAGCTCGATGCTGGGACCCGATTAGACATGTCATTCACTTCAGGGGACAAGAAATATGCCTGACAATTGAAGAATTTCAGGTAGTAAGGGAATCTTGGCACGATGAGGCAATCCTGCCTCAGCCTCATTTT
Organism: Camellia japonica; assembly: GCA_030407325.1. Taxonomy (NCBI): domain Eukaryota; kingdom Viridiplantae; phylum Streptophyta; class Magnoliopsida; order Ericales; family Theaceae; genus Camellia; species Camellia japonica. Next base: position 66,358,525 of record JAPPVO010000017.1, read on the forward strand.
GGCCATGCCCTAGTTTTGGGATGGATGTGTGGGCTTACTCTGCACGAGGCTCGGTCTTTAGCCTACCACAGAGAGCTAGACATTCCTAGCGTGATTCATCGATTTTTCGACATCGGTGACAGAGGCAACCTTCTCTGGCAAAATTTTCAGCAACATGCCCATTGTTTATGCATGCTTGCTCATTTCCTTCTTGCCTCTAGCTTTGGCAGGTGCAGCATTCGATTGATTGAAGTGGTACAAGGCCTAAAAGAAGGCAAGAGTTGCATTGGTTTAGCATTGGCTGAGACTTTGATGGGCTTAAATGTCTTTCATCGGAAAGAGACTACCAGATTTGCGGGAAGTCCACTACTTCTTCAGGTATTGTTTTCCACCCTTTCTCATATGTGTTTCTCACATCACTTGGCACTCATGCTCTATTTTTCTCTCAAAGCCCTTTTCTCACTTTTCTCTAAACATATATCTCTCTTTTCTTTTATCCCTTCCCAGGTGTGGCTTATGGATAAGGTGAAGGCAGTGGAATCTTGCCCTGAATACTTAGCTCGAGGCTATTTCTTCCACCACTTACTAGTGGATTTCTTGAATGAAGGATGGTGGTGAGATTAGATGTGCAACAAGTTTGCTGCTGACATAGCTTTGCATTGCCCCTGGCTTAATCTGACTGAGATGAGTTACAGCATGGCTCGGCAACCTGGCATACAGTTGATCGGCCTTACACACTATGTGTTCGATTTTCCTTTCCGATTCAGATGTTAGTTTAGGCACGATCAAACTTGCCCAGAGGAGGAGGTAGAGTACCCAGTTTCATTCCACATCCGTGGTTCACACTTGGCTAGGTACCTCACTGCTTGGAGGACAAGAGAGCTTCTAGCCCCTGCCCTTAGTTTCAGTTATGCCCTTTCTGGCGAGTGTTTGGCTTGGCTCGAGGATGAGGCACAAACCGGGTCCACTTTAGCTTCAGAAGCTTCCACAAGCACGAGCAGAGGACACAGGAGCACCTAACTCACCTATGTCCCTAGTTTATTGCTTTGACCTTTCTTTTCAAGTTTTCAATATAATAAAAGCAACTTTGATTTGTATCGAAGAGTTGGAGAACTTCATGTTGAAATCAATGAAATTAAAGTTGTGAGCACTGAAAATTTTTCTTTTGGTCCAAAAATGGTCTATGTTGTAAAAGGTAGAATTTGAACAAAATCAACTTTTATCAAACCTTTTCAAAACCATTTTCAGAAAGGATCACCACCTGACATACACGAAATCAATCCTCAAGATGTACAACCCCGAATCAAAAGATCAAAAACGCCCCTGTTTGAACACAACAGCTCTGCATTGTAACCAGCTCTTCTCTTAGAGTAAAGATCATTACCGAACTCTCAAGTAAAGAACGAAAAAGATGACCAGATCAAACACATGGACAGGATAGTTGAGTTGGAGGTGATTACGGCCGGACTTCAGGATAAAGTTGCCTACGTATCCCAAAGATGGGAATCAGGTCTTATGTAGTTCGGTTCTGGTTCACTCGAGTATTAACACTCTCCTTTTGCACTCTAACTTTTGCCAAAGTTGCCCTTTAGGGTTTTCAACCTTGCGAGCTTAGTTTTTCTCTATTTCTAATTTTTCATGATCTAACTTTTGCCAAGGTCACCCTTCCGAGTTTTTGGCCTAGCGAGCCTCTCAAGGATAGTTATTTCTTCAACTTGTCCATGTTGATCGGTTGTGAAAATTCTAGGCCATCTAAATTGATGAGAATAATAGCTCCACTCGACCATATAGCTTTGATGATGTAAGGACCAGTCCAACTGGGTCTGAACTTGCCCCTAGGGTTATGAATGGGAGCTTGGTTGTCTTTTAGCACTATATCTTCCTCATTGAGATTCCAAGACTTAACTTTCTTGTTAAAAGCCCTGGCAATTCTGTGCTGGTAGCCCTGAACATGATACAATGCTTTCAATCTTCTTTCTTCAAACAACATCAACTCCTCAAACCTACTTTGTTGCCAATCCGCCTCTGCTATCTGACTCAGCCATAACTCGCAGCGACAGGACTTTTATTTCAATTGGCAGAACAACTTCCATCCCATAGACGAGAGAATAAGGAGTTGCCCCTGTAGACGTCCAGATTAAAGTTCTATAGCCCCAGAGTGCAAATAGCAATTTATCTGGCCAATCCTTGTAGGTCTCAACCATCTTCTGCAAAATATTCTTGATGTTCTTGTTGGCTGCCTCAATAGCTCGATTGGTTTATAGCTTGTATGCAGACAACTTATGGAAAGCCACATTGTATTTCTCTAACAAGTCTATCACCTCTTTTTTGAAGTGGGAGCCATTATCTAATATGATCTCGTTTGGGACTCTGTACCAGCAAATGATGTTGTTTTTGATGAACTTGGCTACATGCGATGCTTTTAACACTGCATCGAAATGAGCTTCCGCCCACTTATCAATTGCCACCAAGATGTATTCATGTCCGTTCAACCTTTTTGGTGTGACCGCGCCGATGATGTCGATTCCCTAGACTGAAAAAGGCCAATGCGAAGTCATGTTGTACAGTTTTGATGGCGGGATATTCATGCGATTAGCATGAATTTGGCATTTGTGACATCGCCGAACAAAACCAATACAATCCTCCTCCATGGTGGACCAATTGTAACCTTGCCTGAGAATCTTACGGGCTAACATTACTCCGTTCATATGCGCTCGCACTCTCCTCCATGGATGGCTTCCATCAGGCGCTTTGATTCCTTTTCTTCGGCACATAACTTGTGCATTCCCAAATGACCCCTTTTATACAGTTTACCTCCGCAGATGATAAATTGGACGGCTATTCGCCGTATTGCCCTTTTATCCTTGGCATTTGCCCCTCGTGGATAAATCTTCTTTTCCAAGAAGTTCTAAATATCGTAGTACCAAGGGTTTTTGTCTTGCGCGTCATCTATTGCGGCAATAGTTTCATAAGCCGACGTGTATTTCTACTCAATAATAATCGGACGCATCCGGACTCCAAGTGGGATGTCTACCATAGAAGACAGAGTTGTTAAAGCATTAGCGAACCTGTTGTTCTCTCTCAGTAGATGCGCGAAAGTTATCTTTTCAAACCTAGGAATCAATGAAATAAAAGCAACTTTGATTTGTATCAAAGAGTTGGAGAACTTTATGTTGAAATCAATGAAATTAAAGTTGTGAGCACTAAAAATTTCCTTTTGGTCCAAAAATGGTCTAAGTTGTAAAAGATAAAATTTTGAACAAAATCAATTTTATTAAAACTTTCCAAAACCATTTTCGAAAAGGATCACCACCTGATACGCACAGAATCAATCCTCAAGATGTACAACCTCTAATCAAAAGATTAGAAATGCCCCTGATTGAACACCACTGCTCTGCATTGTAACCATCTCTTCTTCCCAGAATGAAGATTACAACCGAACTCTCAGGTAAAGAATAGACAAAGATGACCTGATTAAACACATGGACAGGACAGTTGAGTTAGAGGTGATTACGGCCGAACTTCAGGATGAAGTTGCCTACGTATCCCAAAGATGGGAATCAGGCCTTACGTAGTTCGGTTTAGGTTCACTCAAGTATTAAATCTCTCCTTTTGCGCTCTAACTTTTATCAAAGTCTCCCTTTAGGATTTTAAACCTTGCGAGCTCAGTTTTTCTTTATTTCTAATTTTTCATGCTCTAACTTTTGCCCAGGTCGCCCTTTCAGGTTTTCGGCCTAGTAAGCCTCTTAGGGATAGTATTTGTTCAACTTGTCCATGTTGATTGGTTGAGAAAATTCTAGGCCATCTAAGTCCATGAGAATAGTAGCTCCACTCGACTAGATAACTTTGATGATTTAAGGACCAGTCCAATTGGGTCTGAACTTACCCCCAGGGTTATGAATGGGAGCTTAGTTGTCTTTCAGCACCACATCCCCTTCTTTGAGATTCTGGGACTTAACTTTCTTGTTAAAAGCCCTAGCAATTCTGCGTTGATAGCCCTGAACATGATACAATGCTTTCAGCTTTCTCTCATTAAATAGCATCAACTCCTCAAATCTGCTCTGTTGCCAGTCTACTTCTGCTATCTAACACTTAGCCATAACTCGTAGCGAAGGGACTTCTATTTCAATTGGCAAAATGATTTCCATCCCGTAGATAAGAGAATAAGGAGTTGCCCCTGTAGACATCCGGATTGAAGTTCTATAGCCCCAGAGTGCGAATGGCAATTTATCTGGCCAGTCCCTGTAGGTCTCAACCATCTTCTGCAAGATGTTCTTGATGTTCTTGTTGGCGGCTTCAACAGCTCTATTAGTTTGCGGCCTGTATGTAGATGACTTATGGAAAGCCACATTGTATTTGTCCAATAAGTCTATCACCTCTTTCTTAAAGTGGAAGCTATTATCTGATATGATCTCATTAGGAACTCTGTATCAACAAATAATATTGTTTCTGATGGGCTTGGCCACATGCGATGCTTTTAACACTGCATAAGACTGAGCTTCCACCCACTTTGTAAAGTAATCAATTGCCCCCAAGATATATTCATGCCCATTTGACCTTTTTGGCATGACCGCACCAATGACGTCGATTTCCCAGACTGAGAAAGGCCATGGTGAAGTCATGTTGTATAGTTTTATCAGCGGGACATTCATGCTAATTTGGCATTTGCCAAACAAAACCATTACAATCCTCTCCCATGGTGGACCAGTAGTAACCTTGCCTGAGAATCTTCTGGGCTAACATTACTCCGTTCATGTGCGCTCCGCACTCTCCTCCATGGATGGCCTCCATCAGGCGCTTTGATTTCTCTTCTTCGATACACAACTTGTGCATTCCCAGATGACCCCTTTTATACAGTTTACCTCCGCAGATGATAAATTGGACGGCTATTCGCCGTATTGCCCTTTTATCCTTGGCATTTGCCCCTAGTGGATAAATCTTCTTTTCGAAGAAGTTCCAAATGTCGTAGTACCAAGGGTTTTTGTCTTGCGCTTCATCTATTGCGGCAATAGTTTCATAAGCCGACGTGTATTTCTACTCAATAATAATCGGACGCATCCGGACTCCAAGTGGGATGTCTACCATAGAAGATAGAGTTGTTAAAGCATCAGCGAACCTGTTGTTCTCTCTCAGTAGATGCGCGAAAGTTATCTTTTCAAACCTAGGAATCAATGAAATAAAAGCAACTTTGATTTGTATCAAAGAGTTGGAGAACTTTATGTTGAAATCAATGAAATTAAAGTTGTGAGCACTAAAAATTTCCTTTTGGTCCAAAAATGGTCTAAGTTGTAAAAGATAAAATTTTGAACACAATCAATTTTATTAAAACTTTCCAAAACCATTTTCGAAAAGGATCACCACCTGATACGCACAGAATCAATCCTCAAGATGTACAACCTCTAATCAAAAGATTAGAAATGCCCCTGATTGAACACCACTGCTCTGCATTGTAACCATCTCTTCTTCCCAGAATGAAGATTACAACCGAACTCTCAGGTAAAGAATAGACAAAGATGACCTGATTAAACACATGGACAGGACAGTTGAGTTAGAGGCGATTACAGCCGAACTTCAGGATGAAGTTGCCTACGTATCCCAAAGATGGGAATCAGGCCTTACGTAGTTCGGTTTAGGTTCACTCAAGTATTAAATCTCTCCTTTTGCGCTCTAACTTTTATCAAAGTCTCCCTTTAGGATTTTAAACCTTGCGAGCTCAATTTTTCTTTATTTCCAATTTTTCATGCTCTAACTTTTGCCCAGGTCGCCCTTTCAGGTTTTCGGCCTAGTAAGCCTCTTAGGGATAGTATTTGTTCAACTTGTCCATGTTGATTGGTTGAGAAAATTCTAGGCCATCTAAGTCCATGAGAATAGTAGCTCCACTCGACTAGATAGCTTTGATGATTTAAGGACCAGTCCAATTGGGTCTGAACTTACCCCCAGGGTTATGAATGGGAGCTTAGTTGTCTTTCAGCACCACATCCCCTTCTTTGAGATTCTGGGACTTAACTTTCTTGTTAAAAGCACTAGCAATTCTGCGTTGATAGCCCTGAACATGATACAATGCTTTCAGCTTTCTCTCATTAAATAGCATCAACTCCTCAAATCTGCTCTGTTGCTAGTCTACTTCTGCTATCTGACACTTAGCCATAACTCGTAGCGACGGGACTTCTATTTCAATTGGCAAAATGATTTCCATCCCGTAGATAAGAGAATAAGGAGTTGCCCCTGTAGACGTCCGGATTGAAGTTCTATAGCCCCAGAGTGCGAATGGCAATTTATCTGGCCAGTCCCTGTAGGTCTCAACCATCTTCTGCAAGATGTTCTTGATGTTCTTGTTGGCGGCTTCAACAGCTCTATTAGTTTGCGGCCTATATGTAGATGACTTATGGAAAGCCACATTGTATTTGTCCAATAAGTCTATCACCTCTTTCTTAAAGTGGAAGCTATTATCTGATATGATCTCATTAGGAACTCCGTATCAACAAATGATATTGTTTCTGATGGGCTTGGCCACATGCGATGCTTTTAACACTGCATAAGACTGAGCTTCCACCCACTTCGTAAAGTAATCAATTGCCCCCAAGATATATTCATGCCCATTTGACCTTTTTGGCATGACCGCACCAATGAGGTCGATTTCCCAGACTAAGAAAGGCCATGGTGAAGTCATGTTGTATAGTTTTATCAGCGGGACATTCATGCTAATTTGGCATTTGCCGAACAAAACCATTACAATCCTCTTCCATGGTGGAGCAGTAGTAACCTTGCCTGAGAATCTTCTGGGCTAACATTACTCCGTTCATGTGCGCTCCGCACTCTCCTCCATGGATGGCCTCCATCAGGCGCTTTGATTTCTCTTCTTCGATACACAACTTGTGCATTCCCAGATGACCCCTTTTATACAGTTTACCTCCGCAGATGATAAATTGGACGGCTATTCGCCGTATTGCCCTTTTATCCTTGGCATTTGCCCCTAGTGGATAAATCTTCTTTTCCAAGAAGTTCCAAATATCATAGTACCAAGGGTTTTTGTCTTGCGCTTCATCTATTGCAGCAATAGTTTCATAAGCCGACGTGTATTTCTACTCAATAATAATCGAACGCATCCGGACTCCAAGTGGGATGTCTACCATAGAAGATAGAGTTGTTAAAGCATCAGCGAACCTGTTGTTCTCTCTCAGTAGATGCGCGAAAGTTATCTTTTCAAACCTAGGAATCAATGAAATAAAAGCAACTTTGATTTGTATCAAAGAGTTGGAGAACTTTATGTTGAAATCAATGAAATTAAAGTTGTGAGCACTAAAAAAATTTCCTTTTGGTCCAAAAATGGTCTAAGTTGTAAAAGGTAAAATGGTAAAATTTGAACAAAATAAACTTTTATTAAAACTTTCCAAAACCCTTTTCGAAAAGGATAACCACCTGACACGCACAGAATCAATCCTCAAAATGTACAACCCCGAATCAAAAGATTAGAAATGCCCCTGATTGAACACCACTGCTCTGCATTGTAACCATCTCTTTTTCCCAGAATGAAGATCACAAGCGAACTCTTAGGTAAAGAACAGACAAAGATGACTTGATCAAACACATTGACGAGACAGTTGAGTTGGAGGTGATTACGGCCGAACTTCAGGATGAAGTTGCCTACATATCCCAAAGATAGGAATCAGGCCTTACGTAGTTCGGTTGAGGTTCACTCAAGTATAAAATCTCTCCTTTTGCGCTCTAACTTTTATCAAAGTCTCCCTTTAGGATTTTAAACCTTGCGAGCTCAGTTTTTCTTTATTTCTAATTTTTCATGCTCTAACTTTTGCCCAGGTCGCCCTTTCAGGTTTTCGGCCTAGTAAGCCTCTTAGGGATAGTATTTGTTCAACTTGTCCATGTTGATTGGTTGAGAAAATTCTAGGCCATCTAAGTCCATGAGAATAGTAGCTCCACTCGACTAGATAACTTTGATGATTTAAGGACCAGTCCAATTGGGTCTGAACTTACCCCCAGGGTTATGAATGGGAGCTTAGTTGTCTTTCAGCACCACATCCCCTTCTTTGAGATTCTGGGACTTAACTTTCTTGTTAAAAGCCCTAGCAATTCTGCGTTGATAGCCCTGAACATGATACAATGCTTTCAGCTTTCTCTCATTAAATAGCATCAACTCCTCAAATCTGCTCTGTTGCCAGTCTACTTCTGCTATCTAACACTTAGCCATAACTCGTAGCGAAGGGACTTCTATTTCAATTGGCAAAATGATTTCCATCCCGTAGATAAGAGAATAAGGAGTTGCCCCTGTAGACGTCCGGATTGAAGTTCTATAGCCCCAGAGTGCGAATGGCAATTTATCTTGCCAGTCCCTGTAGGTCTCAACCATCTTCTGCAAGATGTTCTTGATGTTCTTGTTGGCGGCTTCAACAGCTCTATTAGTTTGCGGCCTATATGTAGATGACTTATGGAAAGCCACATTGTATTTGTCCAATAAGTCTATCACCTCTTTCTTAAAGTGGAAGCTATTATCTGATATGATCTCATTAGGAACTCCGTATCAACAAATGATATTGTTTCTGATGGGCTTGGCCACATGCGATGCTTTTAACACTGCATAAGACTGAGCTTCCACCCACTTCGTAAAGTAATCAATTGCCCCCAAGATATATTCATGCCCATTTGACCTTTTTGGCATGACCGCACCAATGAGGTCGATTTCCCAGACTAAGAAAGGCCATGGTGAAGTCATGTTGTATAGTTTTATCAGCGGGACATTCATGCTAATTTGGCATTTGCCGAACAAAACCATTACAATCCTCTTCCATGGTGGAGCAGTAGTAACCTTGCCTGAGAATCTTCTGGGCTAACATTACTCCGTTCATGTGCGCTCCGCACTCTCCTCCATGGATGGCCTCCATCAGGCGCTTTGATTTCTCTTCTTCGATACACAACTTGTGCATTCCCAGATGACCCCTTTTATACAGTTTACCTCCGCAGATGATAAATTGGACGGCTATTCGCCGTATTGCCCTTTTATCCTTGGCATTTGCCCCTAGTGGATAAATCTTCTTTTCCAAGAAGTTCCAAATATCATAGTACCAAGGGTTTTTGTCTTGCGCTTCATCTATTGCAGCAATAGTTTCATAAGCCGACGTGTATTTCTACTCAATAATAATCGAACGCATCCGGACTCCAAGTGGGATGTCTACCATAGAAGATAGAGTTGTTAAAGCATCAGCGAACCTGTTGTTCTCTCTCAGTAGATGCGCGAAAGTTATCTTTTCAAACCTAGGAATCAATGAAATAAAAGCAACTTTGATTTGTATCAAAGAGTTGGAGAACTTTATGTTGAAATCAATGAAATTAAAGTTGTGAGCACTAAAAATTTCCTTTTGGTCCAAAAATGGTCTAAGTTGTAAAAGATAAAATTTTGAACAAAATCAATTTTATTAAAACTTTCCAAAACCATTTTCGAAAAGGATCACCACCTGATACGCACAGAATCAATCCTCAAGATGTACAACCTCTAATCAAAAGATTAGAAATGCCCCTGATTGAACACCACTGCTCTGCATTGTAACCATCTCTTCTTCCCAGAATGAAGATTACAACCGAACTCTCAGGTAAAGAATAGACAAAGATGACCTGATTAAACACATGGACAGGACAGTTGAGTTAGAGGTGATTACGGCCGAACTTCAGGATGAAGTTGCCTACGTATCCCAAAGATGGGAATCAGGCCTTACGTAGTTCGGTTTAGGTTCACTCAAGTATTAAATCTCTCCTTTTGCGCTCTAACTTTTATCAAAGTCTCCCTTTAGGATTTTAAACCTTGCGAGCTCAGTTTTTCTTTATTTCTAATTTTTCATGCTCTAACTTTTGCCCAGGTCGCCCTTTCAGGTTTTCGGCCTAGTAAGCCTCTTAGGGATAGTATTTGTTCAACTTGTCCATGTTGATTGGTTGAGAAAATTCTAGGCCATCTAAGTCCATGAGAATAGTAGCTCCACTCGACTAGATAGCTTTGATGATTTAAGGACCAGTCCAATTGGGTCTGAACTTACCCCCAGGGTTATGAATGGGAGCTTAGTTGTCTTTCAGCACCACATCCCCTTCTTTGAGATTCTGGGACTTAACTTTCTTGTTAAAAGCACTAGCAATTCTGCGTTGATAGCCCTGAACATGATACAATGCTTTCAGCTTTCTCTCATTAAATAGCATCAACTCCTCAAATCTGTTCTGTTGCCAGTCTACTTCTGCTATCTGACACTTAGCCATAACTCGTAGCGACGGGACTTCTATTTCAATTGGCAAAATGATTTCCATCCCGTAGATAAGAGAATAAGGAGTTGCCCCTGTAGACGTCCGGATTGAAGTTCTATAGCCCCAGAGTGCGAATGGCAATTTATCTGGCCAGTCCCTGTAGGTCTCAACCATCTTCTGCAAGATGTTCTTGATGTTCTGGTTGGCGGCTTCAACAGCTCTATTAGTTTGCGGCCTGTATGTAGATGACTTATGGAAAGCCACATTGTATTTGTCCAATAAGTCTATCACCTCTTTCTTAAAGTGGAAGCTATTATCTGATATGATCTCATTAGGAACTCCGTATCAACAAATGATATTGTTTCTGATGGGCTTGGCCACATGCGATGCTTTTAACACGGCATAAGACTGAGCTTCCACCCACTTTGTAATGTAATCAATTGCCCCAAGATATATTCATGCCCATTTGACCTTTTTGGCATGACCGCACCAATGAGGTCGATTTCCCAGACTAAGAAAGGCCATGGTGAAGTCATGTTGTATAGTTTTATCAGCGGGACATTCATGCTAATTTGGCATTTGCCGAACAAAACCATTACAATCCTCTTCCATGGTGGACCAGTAGTAACCTTGCCTGAGAATCTTCTGGGCTAACATTACTCCGTTCATGTGCGCTCCGCACTCTCCTCCATGGATGGCCTCCATCAGGCGCTTTGATTTCTCTTCTTCGATACACAACTTGTGCATTCCCAGATGACCCCTTTTATACAGTTTACCTCCGCAGATGATAAATTGGACGGCTATTCGCCGTATTGCCCTTTTATCCTTGGCATTTGCCCCTAGTGGATAAATCTTCTTTTCCAAGAAGTTCCAAATATCGTAGTACCAAGGGTTTTTCTCTTGCGCTTCATCTATTGCGGCAATAGTTTCATAAGCCGACGTGTATTTCTACTCAATAATAATCGGACGCATCCGGACTCCAAGTGGGATGTCTACCATAGAAGACAGAGTTGTTAAAGCATCAGCGAACCTGTTGTTCTCTCTCAGTAGATGCGCGAAAGTTATCTTTTCAAACCTAGGAATCAATGAAATAAAAGCAACTTTGATTTGTATCAAAGAGTTGGAGAACTTTATGTTGAAATCAATGAAATTAAAGTTGTGAGCACTAAAAATTTCCTTTTGGTCCAAAAATGGTCTAAGTTGTAAAAGATAAAATTTTGAACAAAATCAATTTTATTAAAACTTTCCAAAACCATTTTCGAAAAGGATCACCACCTGATACGCACAGAATCAATCCTCAAGATGTACAACCTCTAATCAAAAGATTAGAAATGCCCCTGATTGAACACCACTGCTCTGCATTGTAACCATCTCTTCTTCCCAGAATGAAGATTACAACCGAACTCTCAGGTAAAGAATAGACAAAGATGACCTGATTAAACACATGGACAGGACAGTTGAGTTAGAGGTGATTACGGCCGAACTTCAGGATGAAGTTGCCTACGTATCCCAAAGATGGGAATCAGGCCTTACGTAGTTCGGTTTAGGTTCACTCAAGTATTAAATCTCTCCTTTTGCGCTCTAACTTTTATCAAAGTCTCCCTTTAGGATTTTAAACCGTGCGAGCTCAGTTTTTCTTTATTTCTAATTTTTCATGCTCTAACTTTTCCCCAGGTCGCCCTTTCAGGTTTTCGGCCTAGTAAGCCTCTTAGGGATAGTATTTGTTCAACTTGTCCATGTTGATTGGTTGAGAAAATTCTAGGCCATCTAAGTCCATGAGAATAGTAGCTCCACTCGACTAGATAGCTTTGATGATTTATGGACCAGTCCAATTGGGTCTGAACTTACCCCCAGGGTTATGAATGGGAGCTCAATTGTCTTTCAGCACCACATCCCCTTCTTTGAGATTCTGGGACTTAACTTTCTTGTTAAAAGCCCTAGCAATTCTGCGTTGATAGCCCTGAACATGATACAATGCTTTCAGCTTTCTCTCATTAAATAGCATCAACTCCTCAAATCTGCTCTGTTGCCAGTCTACTTCTGCTATCTGACACTTAGCCATAACTCGTAGCGACGGGACTTCTATTTCAATTGGCAAAATGACTTCCATCCCGTAGATAAGAGAATAAGGAGTTGCCCCTGTAGACGTCCGGATTGAAGTTCTATAGCCCCAGAGTGCGAATGGCAATTTATCTTGCCAGTCCCTGTAGGTCTCAACCATCTTCTGCAAGATGTTCTTGATGTTCTGGTTGGCGGCTTCAACAGCTCTATTAGTTTGCGGCCTGTATGTAGATGACTTATGGAAAGCCACATTGTATTTGTCCAATAAGTCTATCACCTCTTTCTTAAAGTGGAAGCTATTATCTGATATGATCTCATTAGGAACTCCGTATCAACAAATGATATTGTTTCTGATGGGCTTGGCCACATGCGATGCTTTTAACACTGCATAAGACTGAGCTTCCACCCACTTTGTAAAGTAATCAATTGCCCCCAAGATATATTCATGCCCATTTGACCTTTTTGGCATGACTGCACCAATGACGTCGATTTCCCAGACTAAGAAAGGCCATGGTGAAGTCATGTTTTATAGTTTTATCAGCGGGACATTCATGCTAATTTGGCATTTGCCGAACAAAACCATTATAATCCTCTTCCATGGTGGACCAGTAGTAACCTTGCCTGAGAATCTTCTGGGCTAAAATTACTCCGTTCATGTGCGCTCCGCACTCTCCTCCATGGATGGCCTCCATCAGGCGCTTTGATTTCTCTTCTTCGATACACAACTTGTGCATTCCCAGATGACCCCTTTTATACAGTTTACCTCCGCAGATGATAAATTGGACAACTATTTGCTGTATTGCCCTTTTATCCTTCGCATTTACCCTTAGTGGATAAATCTTCTTTTCCAAGAAGTTCCAAATATTGTAGTACCAAGGGCTTTTGTCTTGCGCTTCATCTATTGCAGCAATAGTTTCATAGGCCAGCGTGTATTTTTGGTCAATAATAATCGGACGCATTCAAACTCCAAGTGGGATGTCTACTATAGAAGATAGAGTTGTTAAAGCATCAGCGAACCTGTTGTTCTCTCTCAGTAGATACGCGAAAGTCGGTTTTTCAAACCTAGGAATCAGTACATCCAGGGTCTAGTGATAAGCCTTCATCTTTTCTTCTTTGACCTTCCAGTCTCCATTTGCTTGAGAAACAACTAAGTTCGAATCCCCAATGACTTCCAATCTTTCTGCCCCAACTTCCAGGGTGGCTTTTAAACCAATGATACACGCTTCATATTCTGCTTGATTATTGGACACCTTGAACCAAAGTTCAAAAGCTAAAGGTATATGGGAGTTGTCGGGTGTTATTAGCAACACATTTATCCCATAACCGTACTGATTGGCTGCTCCGTCAAAGTACATCATCCAAGTCTCCTTCTCAACTTGTAGAATGGCTTCATTTGGGAACCAGTATTCCACCGCCTCATTCTCTTCTACTGGGTGATCTGCCAGGAACTCCGCTACAGTTCTTCCCTTAACCGACTTGCGGGTGACATATTTGAGATCAAATTCGGAGAGGAGAAGCAACCAATGGTCTAGCCTACTCGTAAGCACCGATTTCTCACAAAGATATTTGATGGGATCTAATCTCGAAACCAGGATTACATAGTGAGCTAACAAGTAGTGCCTCAACTTCCTGGTAGCCCATACCAAGGCTAGGCAAGCTTTCTCCAATGGAGTATAACGAGTCTTATAATCCAGCATTTTCTTGCTTAAGTAGTAGATGGCTTTCTCCATCCTATCTTCAAATTCCTAAGCGAGCATGCGTCCCATGGTCGTGTCTGTCACAGACAGGTACATAATCAAGGGCTTCCCTGGCTCTGGCAACGATAGCACAGGTAGATTCTGGAGGTACTGTTTAACATGCTCAAAGGCAAATTGACATCAATCATCCCATCGAAATTTCTTTCCTTTTTTCAAGAGACCAAAAAGTGGTTCACAAGTCAAGGTTAATTTGGAAATAAACCGTCTTATGAATTGCACTTTACCTAAAAAGCCTCGCACCTCCTTTTCAGTCATTGGTGGTAGTATTTCTAGGATGGCCCTGATTTTGGAAGGATCTACTTCGAAGCCCCTCTGTGTGATCAAAATGCATAACATTTTCCCTGTTGTTACCCGAAAGTGCATTTCTGCTGGTTCAACCTCAACCTGTATTCTCTAATTCGTTGAAAGAATTTCTCCATGGCTGTGTAGTGGCCATCTCTTTCTTTGGACTTGACAATCATGTCATCTACATACACCTCGACCTTTTTATGGATCATGTCATGCAGAATGGTGGTTGCAGCCCTTTGATAGGTAGCTCCAGCATTTTTCAACCCAAACAGCATAACCCAATAGCAGTAGGTACCCTACGGCGTAGTGAATGCGGTTTTCTCTTTGTCCTTGGGCGCCATTAGAATTTGGTTGTACCTGGAAAACATGTCCATAAAGGGTAGCAATGCATGGCATGCGATGAAATCCACTAACTCATCAATGTGCGGCAGAGGAAAGTCATCCTTTGGACTGGCTCTGTTCAAGTCCTGGAAGTCTACAGACACCCGGTTTCTACCATCTTTTTTCGGCACTGGGACGATATTGGCCAACCGAGTTGGATATTTAGATACTAACAAGAAACCTGCCTCGATCTGCTTGGTGACTTTTTCCTTGATTTTCAACGCCCAATCCAGACGGATTCTACGCAACTTTTTCTTGACAGGGTCGGGCCTCGGGGTCAAGAGGGATCCGATGCTGTATAATCTCAAGATTGATTCCAGGCATGTCTTCGTAGGACCACGTGAAAACATCTTTGAAATCTTTTAATAAAGCGACTAAACACTTGCGCTCCTCCGAAGACAACGTGGACCCGATCTGGACCAGACGCGGATCCTTCTCAGTATCCACATTAATAATAATGATTTCATCAACATAGGGTTTAGCAAACCTCTCATCCTCTCGATTAATCAAGTTTTTCAAAACCAGAGGAATTCCTTCCTCGTCGTTTTCATTAAAATTCTAAAAATCTTGGTCAATATAATAAATAAGCGGCACAGAGAAATACTTGGAATCAGCAGCATTCTCATTTATATGATCCAGATCTTCGGTTACAACCCACTCAAAAGTAAAAGAAAGATAGGACTTGGACAAGACCTTGGTATCCAGGTTACCACCCTCGGGAATACCAGACTCAGACTCAGAATAACTGGAATTTGATTTCGACTCCACAGACTTAGTGGAATCAAATAGCCTTCCTCCAGCTGCCAGATAAGAGATTGTCCCTCTGATGCATCCAAAATGCTGCTGGTTGGGTTCACACCTGGTTGTTCCCCGATCATGGAGATGGTAACGTTATCTCCCAAGTTCTCTGAGTCAGCCGCAGGATCTGTAAGGAGACATGCCAATGCTACTCCTACTCCAAATTTGTTGCTGTCTAAGTCACTTTTCATGCTCTGTTCAGCTTTAGTACTTTGTTCAGCCTTTTCCTCGGTATCACTGTCTTGCAGCTGCAGGTCAAAGAAGATTTCAAACCCAGGGATACGTTGCTTCGTGGAATTCATCCAGGGCTTGAGAAAGCCGCAAAAGCGAAAATCTTCTCCCTCCTGAACAAAGCAGCCTTTCAGCGTTCCCTGGATTGGCATGTGGATGAGCTCATAGTGTTTCCGGCTTGCTTGGCTCTGGCTCTACCTCTGATTTTTTTCTTCTTTCCTGATCTAGTCCTCTTTGGTGGGTACATAGCCCAAACCAAAGGCATGTGGGTTGTACGACACATCTGTTAGTGCAGCGACACCTTTCCGGCCACTTCTTCCAAGTCCCATTCCTCGTACATGCTGCAGTTTGTTCATGAAATAGATAGACTGGGCGCTGACATACATGCTCTCATCTGCAGCTAGAATGGTCTACACTACCCGGGCCTCAGCCAGAGTGAACCTTGAGAGGAATACAACCTCCTCCCCATAAATGATCTCCAACACTAGTGTAGTTACCTCTGGCGGTGGATGGATGGATAAATTCCCGAAAACAATTGCCACTCATTTCTCATGAGGGTACCTCAACATTTAGTAGAGGGTGGAGGGTGGAGGAGACAACTTTCACATAATGCAACCTGGGCCTCCCCAGCAGTAAGTTGAAGGTGATCGATACATCCAGGACATGGAACTCGACATCTTGTTGAGCTAGGCCCACCTGAAGTCTGATTTGTACCATGCCCATGACCTCCCTACTCATATTATCATATGCCCGAATTACTTGGGCTGTCGGCACAAAGTCTGTCGATCTAAGGCCGATGGCATAAGTTGTGCCGTAAGGATAGACATTGATGGCCAAACCAGTGTCTACCAACACCACCAGTACCCATTTCTCCCTGTACTCAGCAGATATATACAAGGGTTTGTTGTGAGTTGAGCCTTCCGGTGGAAATTCTTCGTCAGAAAAAGTTAGGGTTGGCTTGGCATCACCGGGGAAGACCAATCCCATAAGCTATTCAGGGGTAGTGTCAATGGACAATTTAGCTTTGTCCATAGCTGACAGTACTGCCTGTCGATGTACCTAGGAGGCCATGAGAAGACCCAGATTGAGATGTCAGCTTGGATTTTCTTAAGTTGTTTCAACACTGCCTCTTTTTCCAGCTCCAGTTGGATTTTCTTAAAATATCGCCCACTTCTTGTCATGTGATCTATCTCTTCTACGTACCACATGTTGTTTGGAAGGCACTCGCCTCAGTCTTCGTCGATGTGGGCCAGATGTAGATCATCATCATCCCACCATACACCTTCAGCAGCCGACAAATAGTTATCCAGCTTCGTTCGGATCACTTTCACATCACTAGTATCCCCCACAGGGTGTTGGGCCAGTACCGCTTTCTAGTTGTCTTCAACCCTCTCTTGTTCAAACTGTTTTAGTGCAGCTTCCTGTTCTGTGTCCACAATGCTCACAGTGCCCAGTTTCTAAGTTGAATTTTCCACACCAGTGTTCTCTGGTAATTTTCCCTTTTCATCTGCCCTTCTGGCTACTACAGCAATTCCTACTTTCTTTTCTTCTGGTTTCATTTTAGTTCCTTCCTCCTTATCTGGCTCATCACTCAGCCACCCAAAGTTGTCAGTTGATCCATTCAAATTGAACCAGCCAATCTGCACATCCTCATGATCCTGTTCATCAAAGAATTGCAGGTTGTCTAAATCCTCCTTAAGTTCTGCCAAATCATCTAACCCCTGGCTCAGGCCATCTTCCCTAACCACATTAACCTCTACCATAGTTGGCAACACCTTGACCAATCAACGCAATATAGCAGCTTGGATCGTACACCCCCCTAGGCAAGTCTTTAGAGCTCTTCGGCAATAGACTCGTACTTTCCTCTAAGGCCAGTCTCCCTTCTACTGCAACTGTTACCACCACAGGCTTAGGTTAAAGTGCGGACGTGTCCATCATGCACAAATCTATGCTTTCAGGAATGAACAACGTCGGTCTTGGTAGATGGGAAGGGGTAATATATACGCTGGGGTCATAGGGGATGGCTAGTGTATGAATTAGGTTTAGATTTTGAGGTGGGGGAACTTGATTGTGGGTCGGGAGTGGGTTTGTAGTTACATTTGGTTTCTGGGATGGTGCGATCACCTTGTTGTCAGTGAGGTCTTGAATCTCATGACGCAGTCGGAAGCATTAGTCAGTATCATGACCATGCTATTGGTAAAATGCACAGTACTTT
Organism: Camellia japonica; assembly: GCA_030407325.1. Classification (NCBI taxonomy): domain Eukaryota; kingdom Viridiplantae; phylum Streptophyta; class Magnoliopsida; order Ericales; family Theaceae; genus Camellia; species Camellia japonica. Next base: position 66,376,474 of record JAPPVO010000017.1, read on the forward strand.
GCTGGGTTGTGTTTAGATGAAAGAGGATTAGGTAACAGGTAGGGCTCTAATGGTTTAAGGGGCCCCTTTTTTACCAGCACCTTCATGGCTTGAGATAGGGTCATGTAGAGTTGGGTAAAGGTCCTCTGGGATCAGGTAGGGTTGGCTGAAGTTTGTGGAGCTGTGTTGGCAAAGGGATTGGCAGTCTTGGTTGTGGTGGTGACAACGCTCACATCTGACGGCCTCCCAATTGTGCTACCACTGGTGGTAGCATTGGAACTGCACACAAAAGGCCTTTTTGCCTGCTCTTTCTCATCTGTAATCTGCCCTTGTTTCATGGCATCTTCGATCTGAACCCCCATCTCATGGAGCTTGGTGAATGTGAACAGAGGTAGGACGATCATTTTTTACAACAACTTTCGGTGCAGATTTCGGACTACCATCCTTATCTGATCTTTCTCGGAAGGCCTTGTGGTCATCATTGAAGCTTTAGCCCTCCACCTCGTCACAAATTCTAAGAAGCCCTCCTTCGGCCTTTGGCGCGTTGCGTCAAGATCACGAGTTGTGACCTTGATTTGTGTGTTGTACGAGTACTGAGCAATAAAGGCCTCAGCCATTTCCTCCAAATTTTGCTTAACAGAATCCTCTAACTTCACATACCAAATAGCCGCTATACCAGACATGGTACGGCCAAAAAGAGGCAGCTTCTACAATCTGGTCAGGCCCATCGACCGCAAGATGTTTGAAAACAGCAGCAGATGAACCATGGGATCTCCAAAGCCATCGAAACAATCGATATGTGGCATTTTGAATCGATCTGGCAATGTCACTGCGGAGTCGGTATATTCGTCCACTCTGTCTGGGATGAAGTTAACACCTTGTGCTCTCTTGAATAACTTCTCCAGTTTGTTAACTTTAAGCGCAGTCAGGTCCACCTCAAACTCAAACGGAGACTCGGTTTGATACACGAGTGCTTTGGAGGCTTGTGTTGGGATCGGCTCTACCAGATTGCCCTGATTGTCTTGGACATTAGTAGTATAGGCAGTGGCTCCAGGTGCTGGGATACCCGTGGGAGGTGTATGGGATGCAAAAGCCGCTGCCGACTGTGGTTGTTGTTGTCGCAGCCTATTTACTACCTCAGCCTGATGGGCTGTGACCTCGGCCTAACGGGTAGCATCTTGCTGTAGGGTTTCAACTGTTTACTAAAGATGATGTATTAGTTCCTCCATACTGACTGGGGGCTACTGTGTCATTAGAATAGGTGAGTGATCTCATGCTGGACTAGATGTAGAAGACTATCCTTGAGCCTGACTAGATACAGGCTAATTGAGGGGTGACTGTTGTAAAAACTAGACCAGTGAACTCTACCTAACTCTTCTCCATCTTGTAACCGGTGGGAGTGAATTAAACACGAGCTGTTCCCTAACAAGATCTCCGGCTTTGCAAAGCCTTCTGACTCGGGTCCAAAGCACTTGGGAGATATCCGAACTTTCTGAAGCTATGGTGTTAAACTACCTAGCAAAAAGAAATAAAGCAAAAGGAAAGCAGTAATCAGAAATCGCACAGCACCTCAGCTAATGATATTACCAACACAAATGTAATCAAAGCTGTAGGATTGCTCTTAACACTGAATTCTTTCCCCAAAACAGATACCAAACTTGCAACTAATACGCACATTCCTATACAGTTTCACTGTAAAGCATATACCAGTTAAGTGAGAGCCAAAATACCCTTATGAGGGGGTAAGGTTACCCTGTCCCAGTTTCGTCAGGAACTAGGGTTCACTATTCAAACAAAGCGGTTTCACGCAATCTTGTATTCAAGTGTGCATCATGTCCTACTTTGGAACAGTCTCTATGGCTTTTTGCCTCAGCAAGACTACGTAATATACCTCTCACACCTAACACCAAGAAGTGAAAGGTGGATCAAACGGTACAGTGGTAGTCAGATCCAAGGATTGTGTTCCCCTTATGGCAGAGCCCGTGACTGGTTAACCTTTTGGCAAGATTTTTCAGGCAAGCCTCTGGCAAACCGTCCAGGAATAGAAGATGGCAAACACAGTGACTTAAACGCACCAATGCAAATGTAATGCAAAGAAACATATAAGTATAGATAAAATTTCATATCATGAATTTCGAGTCAAGTTCTCTAAAGTCCCCAACAGAGTCGCGAGAAATTATAGCTCGACGTTTTGTACCTCTCTTTCGGAAGACGAATAAGCCCTACAGTATTGGACTTCCGCAGTTCTGAATCTGATCCCACAAGTGCAATGTAAAATAGATAAACACTAAAAAGTCCAAATCTGGCAAATCTTTTGAAAAATCGATTTTGAATGAAAAATGCCAAAAATGGACTGCTTTGCCAGATATAAAGTCACCACCTAAATATTTTTTGGAAAATTTAGGAAACCCATGATTCGTGCCAAAGGCCACATGTTCATCATCACCAAGATTGTCTCGGCTCGGGAACTTAGGTACGAGAGGGGAAAGTCATGAATTAAGCACTTTCGCTCACCCGATCAAAGATCGGCCTCTACTAATCATGCTATGAATTTTATTTACATTATATTCTCTTGTTCCGATTATTAGGCTAGCATTACTATGTGATGCACGCACACACACAAGTATAGACTAACTTGCAAGATTTGGAACAATTGATTCAAGTTTGTTTTGAAAATTGTTTTGAATATGTACCACTTGAAAAAAAAGGTGATCGCATATGAACATTACTTAAATTATTCCAATTCAAGCAATTAGCTTTCATCCACAGGCATTCAAGCAGTTATAACATTTAAGAAATTAGCCTCATGGCAAGCATGCTAGACTGTAGACACCCCATTTTTTACCACCCTTAAGACTTGGGCACTACTGATTGTTTACTTGGTGATGAAAGATGTGCAGTGCAAAGGTTCAATTTCTTCGGTAAGAGGAGAGAGTCAAATACCAATCTTACACCCCAGTTGTGGACCAAAACTATTTTGACCAAATATTTTGGACTTTAAAACCCTCTCTTTCAAAATATTTTTGAAACAAAGTTCCTACGATGTTCCGACGCTCGCATTTTGTTAAATGTCGTGCTTTTCGGTAAACCGAGCAAGGACAAAGTGGAAATGAATGAAAGAGAGATGAAATCTTTGAAAAATATTTCAAAACACCTTGTTTAGGGGTTTGGGGTTGAAGAAAAAAGGAGAGGAGAGAAGAAAACAAGTTGGAGAAGAAGTTTGGCATGAATCCGGGTAGGATCAAAACTGAGCAGTCTTCACTAAAAGAGGCATAACTTTTTGTACAGTTGGAATTTTGAAGTGAGGCTACCACCATTGGAAAGAATACTTCCAGGGATACAATTTAGGCTCAAGAATGACTTGCAAAGGGGTCCAGATGAAGGAGATATTCCCATTTGAAGTTGGGCCTAAAAAGCAGATTTTTCTGTCCAACCAGAGGTGGAAGTTTCTGACCATGAATGGGATTTTTTGGCCATGTGCCGGCCATGAATGGCCAATGTGGGCCCCCTACCGTCCAAGAGTGTCCCATGCCGGCCAACAATGATCAAGTGCCGGCCATCAATGAAGAAGTGCCGGCCATTGATGCAGAAAGTCAGTTTTTGGCAAATATTTTTGTTACAGCTGTCCCTTTTGGGATATTTTTGACCAAAGCTTGTATTTTTCTATATATAGAGAGCCTTCTCTATGGTTTTGAAGGTTGGAAACATTTTAGGAGTGAAATTTTGAGAGCCTCTCTCTGTACACTTCTCTCTCTACATTTCTCCCTCTCAAGAACCTTTGTGCATAAGTGTAGATACACTTCTCCTTTGCCTATACATCCTTGATCAAAGTTGTTGATCTTTGGGCTGAGGTTCTACAAGGTCTTCTTGGAGCTCCTTAAGGTGGTTTTTGACTTTGTTTTTTTGGCCTAAAGTGTGCTTGGCTTCAAGATGTATAACTCTGTCCCTTTAAACTTGTTTCAAACACTTGTTTTGCCATCTTTTCCACCATTTCAAGGCTGGTTTTGGCATGTAAAAAGCTCTGTTTTTCAGTCCTAAAAATGGTGGTTTGAGCCTTTGTGAGTTAGGGGGTTGTCTCCCCTTTTGGCTCTTTGGCTTGTGAGGCTTTTTGTGCCATCTTTCATCACCTTTCAAACCAACTTTTTTTGGCCTTTTAACCACTGAATTCCAGAGAATTTTCAGTGGTAAAAACCATGTTTTGAGGTCCAAAATAGGAGGGGTTGGCCTCTCCTCCTTGTGTCTTGTTTGCATGAGTAGATAGCCTAACATGTGAGTATATTTTTCTAGCTTATCTTAGCTTATTTCCAGCATATTTTTGCGTCTGATTTGGCATGTTTTAGGACTGTTTTGGTCCTTTGAGTCTTGCTTTGTATGCTTGTAGTGCAATTGTGCTTAAGGGTCTAGTTTGTGCTATGAGTTAGCCTTTAATTCTAGCCTTTTTTAGCCTACTTCAAGCCTGCTTGAGAACTTCTTTTAAACTATTTTAGGACTGCTTTAAAGTGTTTGTGCCTTTGGGGCCTTGTATTGTATAGCTATAGTGTGATGGCCTTCACTAGCCTTATGTTTTAAGGCCCTTAGCATGCTTTGCTTGTGATGTTTGCATGATATAGCATCATTTAGCATGTGATTTCAGAGCATATTTCTCTGTCACACTCTCACACATATCACTCTTTCATTGTGTTTAAGAGTTGTGCCTTATGTCTTGTTTATGAGCCAATACATGAACATGATTTTCTTGCTTTTCATGCTACCATCTCAACACATTTTGGCCACTGTTTTGGCATGTTTGAGGTCTGTCCAGGGCTGGTTTAGCCATTTGAGCATTGTATTGTATGCTTCTAGTGTAGTGCTTTTCACTAGCTTTAATGCTTTTGGCCCTTAACATGTTGTGCATGTGTTGATTGCATGTTATAGTATTATTTTTCATGCCATTTCAGCACTAAAATTCTGCAACCTCCCTCATTTCTTCACTTTTGATTTGCTTTGAGGGTTTGTTAACCTTATGCATGTGTTTAAGCTTGAGGTAGAGTTCATGCTCAATGGCTTTAACTCTCTTTTGAGGATTTCTACTAGTCAAAGCCATGGACTCCCTCATGTCTTAAACCATCCTTTGATTAACCCCTCTCCCATTAGAGGACAATCACTTGGACTTAACCGGTTAATGAATGGTTCGGTAATGTAAAATGTGTAAATAAGAATTGAGCAAAGTAAAACTTGTGCAAGATAAGCATTTGTGGTGCATTGCATGTGTTTGGATCGGACGTTAATCCAAACACAAGAAATGTGAGACGTTTCATACTCATAGTGATGAAACGTGTCACATTTCTTGGTCTCCATTGCCTTTGATCACCCATGATAAGGTAATGGACTTAAGTCTTTGTTTTGTGCATTTATTGAAAGTGTACAGCTTGGATCTTTGGCTACCATGCATTGAACATGCTTGATTGATGGTTTTGGATCCAAGAGTGCCACTCCTTTGATGTTTTGAGATGATAATGAGGGGCATAGTACAAACATGTTCTTGGAAAACCCTCCATTTTCCTCTGTTTGTGCTCTGTTGCAGTTTGGTGGTTCAGCACACCAGTGGCCGGCAGTGCATCATCCTTGACTGGCAGTGCTTCATTGTTGGCCGGTAGGGCCCATCCTTGGCCGGCGGATGGCCGGCAGCAAGCCATCATGGCCGGCAAGCCACTAGTGCACTCCCCAGCAGTTATTTTGTAAGGTTCAGCAGCAGTTCTTGGAGACACCCTGCAAATAGAGCCTCTCAAGAGCAAACCGGTGGGCTTTTCGGGGCGAAGACCGAATGCATGCATGTTCAACTTCTTCAAGTAGACCTGAAGCAGTATTGTTTAAGTGCTTTACTTGTTAGTTAGCATGAATTTGTAAATTTAATTAATTAGTTTGCTAATTAATTAAGTGTTGTAATAATTAAATAGCTTAGCTTAGCTATTTCTTTATTTTGTTGTGTAATAATTAGTCTAATTAGTTTAATTAGATTAGTTAGATTAGCTCAGCTTATTCATTCGGACCCTCCTTCGTGAGGGCGCTATGTTGTAATAAGGGTACGTGCGTGTGTGCATATCTTCCAACCCCACTTCTTTTTCCCTTTTATTTAACTGCTTTCGATGGTTAGTTTTAGGGCATATTTTGATTAGCATACCTTATGCTTGCATGCGTGCATCATTCATTTGTCTTGCATGTACCGGGCTTGGCACATCATTCAAACTGCATTGTATTTCAATACACTAATTTGAATACATGTATCAAGTGTTGCATTCACATGTCATCTTAGATAGCTGAGCTTATTAGTTGCATTTTTGCATGTGTTACATTAGGCATCTTGTATAGTTAGGATCATGCATATTTTTAACTTTTTTGTTTTGGCTTGGAGTACACTGTAAGTTTTATGCTTTAGCATACTTGCATGAGTGTGAGTGTTGCCATGATAGCATGCTTGCCATAAGGCTATTTGCTTAAGTAATTAAACTGCATGAATGCCTGTGGATGAAGGCTTGGTTGCTTGAATTGGGACAATTCATCGAATGTGAGTTTTAAGCCCACTTTGCGAAGTGGCAAATTATCTTGTTTTAAGCCCACTTGAGGATGGCAAATCCGCGTTTTAGCCCACTTGAGGGTGGCATTTTCAAACCATTTTCGAAAGGCAAACACGAGTTGTTTTGTTCCAATTCCTGTGATTGATTCTATATTTGTATGCTGTGCGCATCACATAGTAAGTTAGCTAATAACAGGATAAGAACACATGTGATTATAAAACAACATATCATGCTTAGTAGAGGCCGATCTTTGATCGGGCGAGCGGGGGTGCTCATTTCAGGACCTTCCCCTCTCCTACCCAAGTTCCCGAGCCGAGGCAACTTTGGTGATGATGGACATGTGGCCTTTGGCATGAGTCAGGGTTTCCTAAATTTTTCAAAACAAAATATTTAGGTGGTGACTCTGTAATCTGGCAAAGCAGTCCATGTTTGGCGCTTTTGATTCAAAATTGATTTTCCAAAACCAATTGCCAGATTTGGACTCTTTGGTGTTTATCAGTTTCGCATTGCACTTTGTGAGATTAGATTCAGAACCGTGACAGGAGTCTGAACTGTAGGAAGACCAATTCGCGCCCTCTCCAAAAGGGGGGCGCGCGAAGAAAGTCAAGTCTACATAGACATGGCAACATCAACATGCAATATGCTAAAGCGAATAAAGGCTTACCTAGTAATCCAAGCCAATAAGAGATGACAAAGTTAGAATAATGCATGATCCTAACTATGCAATTTGACTAATGTAACACATGCGATATGCAATTACTAGATTAATATGGCAAATGAAGCAATTTGATAGTATGCGGTCTAAGCATATATTCAAAAAAGTATTTAAACTAATAATGCAAGTTAGAATGATGAACCGAGCCTCGGTGCATGAAAAACAAGTAGACGCAAACATGGAGAATGCTAAACAAAACATGATGCTCTAATCTAACCATCATAAGCTAATAATTCCAAGACATGCACATTATTACAACATTTGTGCCCTCATACAGTAGGGTTCGAATGAACTAACTAGCTAACTAATTACCTAGCTATTACAACAACAAATGAATAAATTAGCTAAGCTACTTAACTAATTATTACAAACCAAATTAATTAACTAATCTAGCTAATTAAAATAATTACAACACGAGATGAATTAGCTATTCTAACTAATTAACTACAAAGCCACTATTTTAAGCACAACACAAATATATTTAACACAGATCCCGAGGATCGATGGAGGGCTCATGCATGGATGTGGTTTTCACCCAAAAAAGCCACTGTTTCTACTACTGAATGCCTCTGTTGTACAGTAGAACACTTGCACTGATTTTCACCTCTAGACCAACTCTGTTCTGTTTCAAAAGGACACTTCTTAATTTTGCATTGGTGGCCGGCAGAGGGCCTGCCATCCATTGATGATGGCCTATCGGCCACTGCTGACTGGATTGTCCTACTGCAACAGAGAGCAAATAGAGTAGAGATAGTGTATTCTCAAGGGTTTGTTTGCACAATTTACAACTCCTTATCATTTGAACAACTCAAATGAGTAGTAGGTTTGATTCACAAACCACCAATGGAAGCAATTTCATTGCATGATGGCTTATGAATCAAGTGTGCAAGTTCAATGAGTGCAACAAAACAAGACTCTTAAAACCACCTCCCTATCATGAAAGATCAAGGGAAGTAGTTGACAATGAATATTGAACTGTTTTCAACACTATGGAGTATGAAACGACTCAAGACTCAAGGGTTCAATTAACGTCCGATTGAACCCAAACAAGTTATTATCTTGCTCCTTTTTTTTATTCACCAATTTTATTACTTCATTTTAGATTACCATCCATTCTTTAGTCAATTGAGTCCAAAGGTGAATTTAAGTCCTCTAATGGAAGGAGGGCTCAAACCAAGAGTTGTTTTGGGCATGAAAGAGACATCATACCATTGGTAATGAACCCTCAAAGGGATTAAACCATTAAGCATGACATCTCATTCTCATACTTAAACAAACAAGTAGTTTGAAACCACTTTCAAAGCGAAACAAAAGCCAAGAAAGGAGGGAGGTTGCAGAGGTGATTAAGAGTGATCACAAGTATGGAAAACCATAAATAAACACAATCAACTCAAATAAGATGGTGTCTAATGCCTAAAACACCAAGCTTATGAGGACAATTACACTACAAGCATGCAAAACAAAGCTCAAATGCAACAAACAATTAAAAATAGTGCTAAAATAGTCCTAAGTAAATCCTAAAATATGCTGGAATTAAGACAAAAAAAGATAGAATAATAAGCTAAAACATGGATCATGCTAGGTTAGTAAGCAAGACACAAGGAGGAGAGGCTAACCCCTCTAATTTTGGACTTCAAACCATGATTTTAGCCACTGAAATAACTCTAAAAATCAGTGTTTAAAAGCTCAAAAAAAGATAGTGTAAAGGTGGGAAACACAAGGGTGAAGGCCTTGAAAGCAAGGTGTAAAGAAGGGTGAACCACCCCTCATCCTTTATTGGCCTTAAAACCCAAGTTTCAACCCAAAAATATAGAGTTATTACAGCCCAAAAATAGTTGGAAAATAGTAAGAAAAAGAGTAAATTCAACAAGTAAAAAGGCAAAGCTTTATACTTCTTGAAGAGGAGAACCAATTCTAGGCAATAAAATAAGGCAAACACACCTTCAAGAGCTCAAACAAGGCTCAAAGGTGCCTTAGCTTAAAGATGGAGAGATTTGGTTAAGAGTGTATAGGCAAAGGTGAGGACTGTATAGGCAAAAGTGAAGAAATTTGCAAGAGAGAGAAAGAATTGTAAAGAGAGGAAAAATTTTGTTCCAAAATTTTTCTAACCTCAAAGCAAGAGGGGAGGTCCTCAATATATAGAAAAACATGAACTTCCCTCAGGAACATCCAGCCATACACGTGGAAGCAGATGCTAGCATCTGTGCAAACAGCTGTCACAGCTGTCACAAAATATTTGCAAAACACATTGGTGGCTGGCAGGCCACATCAGTGGTCGGCAACCAGGAGCAGTGGCCGGCAGCCCATATCAGTGGCCAGCAGGCCACTAGAGGTTGGAGGCTTGAAAATCCAAGGTTTTAGTCAAAAAACAAGGCAACATGGGTGCAAGGTTTAAAAGGTTCAAAGCTGTAGCATTTCGTTGAGGACTTCGAGCACTTGACAAGCATATACACTTATCATTGGGTGTGCAAGCAATGACGTCCAAGTCGTAAGGGCCGTCAAAAATGGGGTGTCTACAGTCGCATGTAGCCAAGTTCAACAGAAACAACATCATCTGTCGATATGGGGTTTTAAATGATATCATATCAGATAACGACTCATACTTTAACAAAGAGGTGGTGGATTTGCTTGAGAAATACAATGTGGCTTTTCATAAGTCATCAACATATAGACCATAGACTAATGGAGCTGTTGAAGCCGCTAATAAGAATATCAAGAACATCTTGCAGAAGATGGTTGAGATCTATAAGGACTAGCCGGATAAATTGCCATTCTCGCTTTAGGGCTACAGAACCTCAATCCGAACATCTACAGGGGCAACCCCTTATTCTCTCGTCTATGGGATGGAAGCTGTTCTGCCAATCGAAATTGAAATGATGTCACTGCGAGTTATGGCTGAGTGTCAGATAACGGAGGCAGACTGGCAGCAGAGTAGATTTGAGGAGTTAATGTTGTTTGATGAGAGAAGACTAAGGGTATTGTATCATGTCCAGGGCTACCAATGCAGAATTGCCAGGGCTTTTAACAAGAAAGTTAAGTCTAGGAATCTCAAGGAGAGAGACATGGTACTGAAAGACAATTAGGCTCCCATCCACGACCCTAGGGGCAAGTTCCGACCCAATTGGACTGGTTCATACATCATCAAATCTATCTGGTCAGGAGGGGCGATTATTCTCATGGGCCTAGATGGCTGGAGTTTTCGCAGCCAATTAATATGGACAAGTTGAAGAAATACTATCCTTGAGAGGCTTGTTAGGCCGAAAACCTGGAAGGGTGACCTAGGCAAAAGTTAGAGCATGAAAAATTAGAAATAAATAAAAATTGAGTTCGCAAGGTTAAAAACCCTAAAGGGCGACTTTAACAAAAGTTAGAGCACAAAAGAAGAGAGTTAATACTCGAGTGAACCTGAACCAAACTATGTAATACGTAGGCAACTTCATCTTGAAGTTCGGCTGTAACTATCTTCAACTCAACTGTCCTCTTCATTTATTTGATCAGGCCATCTCTCTCCATTATCAATTAGCTTAGTTGTGTGATCTTCATGTTGGCAGAAGGGCCAGTATGGTGGATGTAGTTATCGGCAGTTGCGATCTGTTGATTCTGGATTATACATCTTGAGGTTGATTCCATGCGTGTCAGGCAGTGATCATTTTCAAAAATGGTTTTGAAAATTTTAATAAAAGTTGATTTTGTTCAAATTTTACCTTTTACAATTTAGACCATTTTGGGACCAAAAAGAAAATTCTTAGTGATCACAACTTTAATTCCATTGATTTTAACACAAAAGTACATTCTCCAAACTCTCTGATTTAAATCAAAGTTACTTTTACATCATAAAACTTGAAAAGAAAGGTCAAAGCAATAAACTTGGGGCATAGATCAGTCAGGTGCTCTTGCATTCTCTGCTCGTGCTTGCGGAAGTCTCTGCCGCCAAAGTTAGCCCAACATGTGCCTCGTCCTCAAGCCAAGCCAAGCCAAGCACTTACTAGAAAGGGCATAACTGAAGCTAGGGGCAGGGGCCAGAAGCTCTCTCGTCCTCCAAGCAGTGAGGTACTAAGTCAAGTGTGAACCACACAGTGGAAATGAAACAGGGCATTCTACTCCTCATCTGGACAGATTTGATCATGTCCAAACTGGCATCTAAACCGGAAGGAGAACTAAAACACGTAGTGCGTGAGGCCAAACAACTGAATACCTAGCTGTTGGGACATGTTGTAGCTCATCTCAGTCAAGTTAAGGTAGGGGCAAAACCAAGCTATGTCAGTCATAGATCTGCTGCACATCTAGTTGCACTACCATCCCTCATTGGGAAAGTCCACAAGTCGTTGGGGGAAGAAGTAATCTCGGGCTAAATATTCGGGGCAAGGGTCCACCACTTTCAGCTTATCCATGATCCGTACCTGGGAAGGGATGAAAAATAAGAGAGATTAAAGAATAGAGAGATGTACGTTGAGAGAAAAGAAAAGAAAGGGCTTTGAGAGAAAAATAGAGCGTGAGTGTCGAGTGATGTGAGAATCACGTATATAAGAAAGGGTGGGAAATAATACCTGGAGTAGGAGTGGACTCCCCGCAAACCTGGTGGTCTCTCACCGGTGAAAAGCATCTAAACCCATTAGGGTCTCGGCCAGTGCCATACCAATGCAACTCTTACCCTCTTTCAGATATTGGGCTACTTTGATTAGCTGAATGTTGGCTCCGCCATAACTAGGGGCAAGAAGAAAATGCGCAAGCATACATAAACAGAGGGCATGTTGTCGAAAGCCTCACCAGAGAAGGTCGGCTATATCTCCAAGGTCAGAAAATCGATGAATCAAACCGGGTATATCTAGCTCCTCATCATGAGCCAAAGATCGAGCTTCATATAACTAAGCCCATATATCCGTCCTAAAGCTAGGACATGGCCAAAACGAGGCTGAGACATGATCTCCTTGGCGCGCCGGGATTCCATCAATCCTTGAAACTCATCAAGAGTCGGACACATTTCTTGTGCTCCAAAGTGAAATACATGTGTAATTGGGTCCCAACATCGGGCCACGGATGGAGGAACGAAAAACAAAGTGGAGTACGACTCAACGAAAAAAGTGTGTTTATGCCGAAACCTCGAAAATTCAACTTTTCTGTGCCGTCTAAAGTGGTTATCCAATCTTTGAGTTTCTCTGCAAAGAAGATCTCCATTTTCAATGAAAGCAGCAGCTAAAATGAGGTTCTAGTGAAGAAATTGCGCAGGAGGACCTTTTGTAGAAGATAGGGCTGTGAGTGGAAGTTGTCAGCCATCTGGTGGATCGCCACAAGTGGCCGGCCGCCCTCTTTGTGGCATAAATAGTTTGGCATTTTGGTTTTGTCCTGGTCTTTGTGTTTTGGGGTTTTGTTTTCAGTTTTTTTTGTTTATAGCAAGTGTGTCTAGCTATGTTTAAGTTGTTTTTATTTTGTTTCCCATTTATCGAGTTGTATTTTGCATTTTGGTCATTAGTCGGTTCATTACCCGGCTGAGAGCATTATTCTAATACAAGCATGCTCGGGTTCAAATCCAACTCCATTTTCATTCTATGCAAATGTGGTGCTCATGATGCAAAAAAATAACTCTTTTCATAAAATGGCAGGGTTTTCCCCTGATTATAGTTTTTTTTTACAAAAGAGAGTACAAATTTTCAAAAAGAAAAAGTAAAACTAACTAAAGCTATACATGTGCTAAGCTACCAAAATAAAAGAAACTAAGCAAAAGAGTACAAAAATATATGCCAGTTGCATTAAGCTCGAGAGGCTCTCTTCGTTCTCTTCCTCGGAGGGGACTCAGGGATACTATCTCCATTGGCGCCGCTATCAAAACCAGACTCCGAGCCAGATCTAGTATCATCATCTCTGCTCCCTGACTTAGAACCAGCCTTAGTGTCCTCATCACTCTCTGATCCCGAGTCAGCATTATCGTCCCCGCTCTCAGACTCAAAGCGTCGGCTCACTGCCTCCTCGGAGTCGCTGGTCTCAGTATTATCCCCACTTAAAACTGGCTTTGAGCTACTCCGACTCCATGCACCTCTATCCCTGCCTCGACCTCAACGCTCGTCTCAGCCGCATGCTGGAGAGCTTGTCTACTTTTCCTCTCTACCGCTGCAGGAGCTGCCGTAAGTGCTACTGCTATTGTTGGTGCCTTCTGTATAGGTGGAACCTAAAAAAACAAGCATCAACATATTAGATACAGTGTATGTATTGTTGTAGAATGGGGTATGTAGTATAAGTATGATATAGAAAATAGATGTAGCATGGATACAGTGTGTCAGTGCAGTGTGTTTACCGTATGAGTATCGTGTATCAGTGGGAATATGACATGTCAGTACAGTGTGAGAAGCAATGCAATGCATGAGGAGAAGGGAAGTATCCCTGGATACCGTGCAAAGCGAGTAGCATCTCCCTCCTCTACACAATGTGAACTAGGGAAGCAACCAGTCGAAGGAGGCTCTCTGTGTACTTTGTGGGTTCTTGCAAGTGAAGTTGAATGATCAGTATCAAAAGGGAAATATACCTACGGGATACAAGTTGTCAAGTATGGTCCATACCTAAGGTGCGCTCGGGGCTCTGACATACCCGTCCCCCGCCTTCGGTGGCTCAATCAGGAGCTGATAGGCCTTCCCGCTCGGCCGTCCACAAGGAATTGTGGTAGGAATCGGCGGCTAACTGACAGCCTACACGGCGGGAGGGGCCTCTTTAATACTTTCCTCGGCCTTCTGAGCAGCCTTTCCAACCAAAGGAGCACTTGCTCCATCGCCTCCACGAACTCCAGTCAGAGGTGGCATAAGATGAGTCCGAATGAAGGTCGTGTAGTCGCCCTCCCCTTTGAAGTAGTCGGCATCCAGTCCCACCATATGCTGAATAATGGCCTTAGTTGAGAGGCTATCAACTGTCCTCATAGATATTGAGGGTGACATAGGAACAACCAAGGCAGGCAAGACCAATGTCTGACATACAAACCGCTCTCCCAAGAACTAGGCCCGGTAGAATGGGCCCTCTAGAAAAATCTAGTATCAAGAGGTAGCCCAAGCCCTAGCATATTGGTCTTTAACTCTAGCTAGCATCATCGCCCATGGCTGCCACGTGATCTGCAAATAGAGATGGTACAAGTTATTAGTCGCTGTCAGTTGTCAGAATATGAATCAAAATAGTAGCAATGGGAATAAAGCAGAAATGATTGTGAGTTTTGTATTACCTCGCGGGCGACCACCATGTCAAAGTAGGGACAATAGAAGGCAAATGTTATGTCGTCGCAACTCCGGCAGCGACATCTACCATCATATCACCGCGAGTAGGACATGACCGGAGCAATCTGATCCATCGGCTCTAGAGCTAGGGCCGGGAAATTGGGGTAAACCCACAATTACAAAAAAAGATCAACAATGTGCATCAAGGGTGTGTGAACAAATATGAAACAAAAAGTGCAAACTAGAAGGCACAATGCATGAACAGATATAAGGCAGAAAATGCAAAGTAGAAAGTATACAAAAAAATAAATAGAATAAAAAATGCAGTGCATACCTCCCAGGCTCTCTAGTAGCCTTCGACCTTGTCTCCCTTTATGCGGGAACTGGAGCTCATGTAGCCGTAGAGTGTGGTAAGGTTGGCTCCATCCCAGTTGTAAAACCGGACTCGGGGCAGGGTCATAAGGGCGCTCAGCAAGTATAAACCCACGGTATTTCACCTATTCACGAGCAAGGTGGTACTGAGAAGGTACATCAATAAGCCCTTAGGGTACTGCTCTACCTCCTCTTGAGTCTCAGGCTGACTCCTGTGGAAGCGCTCGAGAAACCAACTATATCGCACCATAGTTGGCCTGTATAGAGGCGGGCTCGCTCTGAGCAGGTAGATCCAGGCCGCCTTCCACTCACCCATGTCCATGTCGAAAGGGATTGAATCACCCCTACTCCTAAGCTTGTGATCATCGAAAAGGCATAAGGGGTCATCATCATCTCTCCAGTAGAAGAGAAGTGGAATAAGTTTGTGGTATCCCACCACCTCTTGACTAATGCTCTGAGTAGGGCCCGGCTAGCTATGTGGCACGTGAGCCTGGTGCAGAGTAAGCTAAAGCCTGTCTCATCGACAAGGTCGCGGACCCGGGAGGAATCTCGTGATACCAATCCCTGGCCGTCACTGCCCCGTAACCCCTACAGGAGCGAAAGTCCTCTTGTAGCAAAGAAAGAGTGAATCAAATAAAAGACAGTGATAAAAGAAGAGTCAGACGAAAGACAATGCAAGATAGTCAAATGAAAGGCAGTAAAGCATAAAAATAAAGGTTGTACCTCAGTAGTGCCGTGGGAAAGATGGGAGTCTAGCTCTCTTAGCAAAATATCCTCTGGCACGCCATTAGTAAAATCATCAAAGAGTCTAATGCCTCTAGGCACCATCATGTGAGTACGGGGGTGGTAGGTGGTCGGATCAAAGGGCCTCACCCTCAATGGTAGTAACTTAGGCTCAAGATTCTGGGCGAAGACCTCTGCCTCGAGGTCAGCGGCAATGTCCTCCGCTGCCTTGCCAACCTCATCAGCTATAGGCTCCTCAACCTCGATAGCAGGTGGAAGCATAGGTACCTTAGGAGGAGTGCCGTCGTGAGGAACATCGTTTGCCATCTGGAAAGTAGGTGAAAAATGAAGAAAATTGGAGAAAAGAGAGAAAACTTGAGAAAAGTCAACCCTAAGAGAGAGAAAATGGGAGAAAAAGTCAAAACCCGGGAAAGTTTGCAAAACCCAAGAGAAACTCGAGGGGAACAAGCCCAAAGTGTTGAAAATCTGAAAAAATCAATGAAAACAAAATCTGATCGGTTTAAAGTGAAGAGGGCCAAAGAGGGTTTACGAATAAAGTTTGTGTGGGGCATTGGAAAATGCATACAAAGCACAAATCTAGAGAGATGAAGCACTTAGAGAGAGAGGGAAAGTGATTTCGGACTTGGGTGTGTGAGGAAATAAGGTTTGGTGGTGTATTTAAAGAGACCCAAGCCGAAATGTCAAGTTTACCCCCGAAATTGCATTAGTGGCCGGCAGGCCCCTTTTGTGGCCCAATGTTGGTTTTGTTTCCCTTTTGCCCTGACAATGTATGGGAGGTCCTCTTTTAGGTCTGGAAAGAAGGATTGAGGTATTTGAATTGGATTTGATTTCTAAGGAGCTCGAAATTGTGTTATGGTTGCGTTGTTCCAATGTTCGTTGTACTCCGACACGCGAACGTGCCCCAATTTCAAATATGAACTAGTTGTATCCTTTTGACTATTTTGCAAAGTCTCTGAGGGCTAAGTCGGAGGTTGTTGTTGAACATCGCTTTTGTTCATTTTGTGAATTTACATATCTGTTATTTTCTCTTGCATAGAACATGCTTTCGATTCTTGCATTGAATATGCATTCTCACATACCTCTTTCGTTACATGTGCACACTGTATCATAACTCTTATACTTATCCTGTTTGCATAGAACTTGCATTACATTTTATGTTTCATAGAACATGCATTGTCGTTGTACTGATTTTCAATTACGTCGTATTGTGTCGTATTCATGTGTGTCGTGGTGTCCACCCTTGTCATGAGAGTATGATTTGGGTTCCCTCTCTCTATCTCGCCACGCGGAAGTATGCCTTGGTTTGCTCTTGTCCTCCCTACGCGGAAGTGTAGTTAGGATTATCTCACCACACGATAGTGTTGCTTGGTTTGTCCTTTACCTCGCCACGCGGAAGTGTGGCTTGGCTTGGTTTGCTCTTGTCCTCTCTATGTGGAAGTGTAGTTAGGATTATCTTGCTACATTATAGTGTGGCTTGGTTTGTCCTTTACCTCGCCACGCCGAAGTGTGGTTTGGCTGGGTTTGTCTTGTCCTCTCTACGCGGAAGTGTAGTTAAGATTGTCTCACCACGCGGCTGTGTGGCTTGGCTTGTGTTGTTCCTCGCTACGCAGTAGTGTAGTTAGGATCGCTGTGCTATGCGGTAGTGTAGCTTGGTTCTTTTTTGTGCCTCTCTATATGGTAGTGTAGTTCGAGTTGCTTTGTTCCTGTCTACGCGGAAGTGTAGTTTGGATCGTTTCTTGTTAACCCCTATACGCTGTAGTGTAGTTTGGTTTGTTTCTCGCCCCTTTGCGCGGAAGTGTAGTTTGGGCTCATCTCTTGTTAACCTCTCTGTACGGGGGTATAGTTGGGATTGTTTCTTGTGCGTGGAAGCGTAGTTAAGATTGTTCTTGTTTATTGCATTGAAGCTCATTTTTTGAGCGGTATGCTCATTTGTATTCTCTACTATTACATCGCATCATGTATATCATGTATCATTTTGCATTTTGCCCCTGAACTACGTTGGTTTGATTCCTTGCAAAGAGATATGTAGGCAGCTTTCAATCTCAACCAATTTACTTTATGTCTTGATTGCTTGCCCAAGTCTTATGGCCTTATCAAAATGGGTCGTCTTTGGGCTTTGACATTCACTTACATCATTGCATGACTTCGAGCTCTGTCAAAGAGGGGCAACTGTAGACACCTCATTTTTGACCGCCCCTAAGACTTGGGTGCTACCGATTAATCACCCAATGATGAATTTATATGCTTGTCCAAATGCTCGATTTTCTCAGCAGGAAATCTCAGTTTTGAGCCTAAAAAAAAACTACAAACCTTATGCCTTGTTTTTGGAACAAAACAATAGTTTTTCAAGCCTGACCATTCAGAGACCTGCAGACCCACTAGTGGGCTGCCGACCACTTGTGTAAAAATTCAAATCTTTTTGCCAGCTGTGTCTGTATGGATATTTTCGAGCTAGTTTCATATATTTCTATATATTGATGACTCCTTCTCAAAAATTAGGTTAGAAAAATTTGTGGAGAAAAGTTTTGGAAAATATTTCTCTCTCCCTTATAACTTCTATACCTTTTGCCTAGACACTCTAAACCAAACCTTAAGGATTCTTTGCTAAGATGTTTGCATTTTAGCTCTGGAGGGTGTGAAATTAGTGGGTTGTAATTCAAAGGATCACTCATCTTCAAGAGGTATACATCCTAACTCTTTTGGTACTACTTCTTTCTTATCTTTTCTTACTATTTTTAGACTATTTTTTCACCTGTGTTTATGGGCTAAAACTTGTGGTTTCAGGCCGTTAAAGGTAGAGGGGTTGACCACCCTTCTTTGAACCTTGCTTCCTAGGCCTTTACCCTTGTGTTTCCCACCTTTTCATTACCTCTTTTTGAGCTTTTTATCATTGAATTTTAGAGGTTTTTCAGAGGCTAAAATGTTGTTTTGAAGTCCCAAAAATGGAGGGGTTAGCCTCCCCTCCTTTGGCTTGTTTACAAGCTTACTTACTCCATTATTTTAGCTTGCTTTTGTAGGTGTTTTTACCTTAATTTCAGTGTTGTTTTAGCCTATTTTAGGACTATTTTAAGTTGTTCATGTCATTTATGCTTTGTATTGCATACTTGTAGTGTAACGGTCCTCATAGGTTTGATGTTTTAGGTATTAGACACCAAGTTGTTTGAGTTAATAGCATTTATTTCAAGCTTTCCATACTTGTGTTCATCTCTAATTAGGGGTTCAACTCGGGCAGGTTCAGTCGGGTTGGGGGTTTGCCCAAGCCCAGCCCGAATTGTATTTAGCAGTGCCCAAGCCTGCCTAAGCCCGACCATGAACCCGAGCATTGCTACCCAAGCCCGGACCAAGCTTTGTATTTTGAACTCGGGTTAGCCCGAATTGCCCGAAATTCACAAGTCCAAAAACTTGTAGGTAGACCAAATGAAACTCTCTGCTTGTGTCCACCAGACAATTGAGTCCCATGCTTACCTACCATGGTGTCCAGTCCCTAAATCCAATATTTAAAATACAAAGGTAAAATAAAGAATTAAAAAGCTTATGAAAGTGAATAGATAGAATACATAAGAAAGAATGTAATCAAAAGGGCAAAAAAACTTGAAACCTGAGGCAGTTTATCAATGAATTTAGCAGCATTGGCTAGCTCAGCTGCTGCTTTAATCTCTTCAGTGGTTGATCTAAAATAACCTGAGCACTGTTTAGCTAATAGCTATACTAAAGATCAATAATAACTTTTCTTTTACAATAAACAGTTTAAGTTTAAAAATAAAATAAAATAACATTGAAATACCATAAATTATATAAAATGATTTTAATCCAAACTTTAATCATAAACAGTTGAGTCCCACTTTTCTCAATAGATTTCAAATCTGGTGCATAAATCAAACAACAACCACAAACACTAGTACATATAAAACTTCCACACAACAAACTTCAACATCATCTCAGATGCCAAACATAAACTGAAAACACCAGTGGTTCATTATTTCATACATAAACTGAAAACAACAAAATAAAAAGAAGTGATCCAAGTAGCAGTCCAGCAGAAACTTCAATCCAACAGAAATTTCATATTTTGATTTTCACATCTTCATCTCAATGCAACCATGTCCTAAAAAAAAAAAAAAGAACATAATTACAAATAACTCCAATAAAATAATACAAGTCAAATGAAATATTAAATTATTCTTACCTCGTGGTAAAATTTCTTTCAAACATTACTTGAACTTGATATAGAAAGAGTACCAATTTCATCCCTTATGGCTGCGAAAATTAAAATACTTGAGATAATATAATAAGATTTGTAAATTAAAAACAAAGCACAAGTGTAAAGACTAACTTACTTGACTCTAGTTTCTCAAGATCCTCTAATTTTTCTTCAACATCAATTGGACTTGATGAAATCCCTAACCAATCTTGTCCACAAATCAAAGCCTCCACAATTTTAGGAGTTAAAGAACTGCGAAATTGATCAAGTACTCGACCACCGATGCTAAATGCCGATTATGAAGCAACAGTTGATATATGAATGGATAAAATATCACGCGCTATAA
This sequence comes from Camellia japonica, assembly GCA_030407325.1. NCBI lineage: Eukaryota > Viridiplantae > Streptophyta > Magnoliopsida > Ericales > Theaceae > Camellia > Camellia japonica. Next base: position 66,396,575 of record JAPPVO010000017.1, read on the forward strand.
GACAAAGCACACGATATGTAGAAGTTTTCATTTTCCACCAAGCTAAAATGTCAAAGTGTTCGGATTCCTCTTCAACCCCATCTTCCAAATAACGATCAAACTCATATTTAATGACCACAGTTTCTTTAGCTTTCAAGAATTGATGCCAATCTTGTTTATGCATATCAACCCCAATACTTGAAACCCCAAGATCATCCATTCTAACATCATTTCCACCTTTGGAGACACCCACATTTTCCATAGGTTCTAACACAGAGGTGGAGTAATGCTCATAAAGTTGCTTCATGATAAGCTTCACTTTTTCAATCATGGCATCAACATCACTAATGGAATAATATCTTGTGAAAGAAAACTTAACATACTTCAACTTGTAACGTGGATCTAAAACCACAGCAACAATCAACAAAGGATTAATCTTCTCGATGTTACAATACTTCTCAAACTTCAATTTCATTTTCATGGCCATGCTAGAAAAGAACTCGTTCTCATGATTTGCCCAACTCAAAAGGAGAGCTTGAATCCTAATGGTCTCAAGAAAGAAATAATTAGAAGTCACATACTTGGAACCGGAGACACGCTTTGTTATCACATAAAAGTTCTCAAGGAACTCGTGAAGACTTTTAACTATCATCCAATCCTCCTCCGTCATAACATTCTTAACCTCAATTTTGAAACACATATCCTTCTCCTCCAATCTCTCAAATACTAATTGATATTCAATTGCATTGTTTAACATGACATAAGTTGAATTCCATCGTGTTTGTACATCTAAACACAAAGCCCTCTTATCCAAAACTCTTTCCTCCTCAGCATATTTTTTGAACATTTGCAGTCGAGATGGGGAACTCCTCAGATATTTCACATAATCTCTAAGAGCCAATATTGAACTCTTAGCCTCCTTAATTCCATCCCTCACAATCAGATTTAGGATATGAGCAAAACACCTCACATGAAAAAAAATCACCATTTAATAACAACCCATCCCTCTCAACAAGCTTCCCTTTTAAACTTAAAGCTGCTACATCGTTGGAGCTTGCGTTATCTACCGTAAGTGTGCCTAATTTTTCTAGTTGCCACTCTAGTAAGCATGTTTCCACAGCTTGTGCAATTACCTCACCACAATGTGGACTTGGAAGAGCACGAAAATTGATAATTTTTTTTTGTAACTTCCAATCAATATCAACGTAATGTGCTGTGAGACACATGTACCCATGGTTTTGAATGGAAGTCCACATATCTGTGGTGAGACAAACTCGTGAAGCTGAACTCTGAAAGATTGCTTTCAAAAGTTTCCTTTCAAAATTATAAATTTCTATGCAATCTTTGGTGATTGTGGTTCTTGAGACAATGTCAAATTTTGGTTGCAAGGCATTCACAAACCTTTTAAAACCCTCTTTCTCCACAAAACTAAAAGGTAGTTCATCAATGATAATCATACAAGCAAGTTCCCTACGACAATGTTCTTGATCAAATTTCCAATTCATAATTTGAGATTGACTATCAACGGTTGAGGAGAAAGACAAATGTTGTTGGGTTGGGTCTTTATTACCATCATAATAAGAGCATTGCTTAAGGTGTCTCCAAAGTGTGCTAGTACCTAAAACCCTTGGACAAGCAAATTCACGTCCACAATAGTTGCAATTTGCTTGTTCTGCTTTACTCTCATTAGTTTGTTTAATCTTTGTAAAATGATCCCACACTAGAGACTTAGATTTATATGGTTTCTTGCGCTTACCTTCCTTTGGTTTTGCACCACCCCCAACTGGATCTTTCTCTTTGTTATTCTCTCCATTAGTTTCCCCCATCATGTCTGACATACAATCTTGCAAGAGCTTCCTCTACACTGAAAAAAGAAAGCTAATGATATTTACAAACAAATAAATAAATATGGCACACTTTATCTAATCATATGTATAACATAACCAAAGAAACACAAGAACAAATATTTACTAAATAATATACATATTTATATATATCAATTGGGAATCAAATACAAGCAAGCAGGGCACAGGCTTGGTCGGCTCTGTTTTTTTTTATATAAATATATATATATATATATTTAATGTGACTCAAACACAAGATTATATATATAGAAGTCACAATCTTGCAAGAGCTAATTATATATATTTATTAGCCTAAATTATATATATATATATATAATGGGTAATTTGTTTGCTTGTATAAAATGGATAATCTAACTTATGTATATAGATTAACTTAATTGATAATCTAACTAAATTTTATATTATATATATATATATATTTATATATATAAATCGGTTACATATTCCTGATGCAAGAACAAAGAAGGAGGAAGCTTACCCAAGGCGGATCTACCAGGGCTGAAGAAAGAGGAAGTAAAGGTGGAGATCGAGGACGATAGGGTTTTGCAGATTAGCGGAGAGAGGAAGGTTGAGAAGGAGGAGAAGAACGATACTTGAGGCAGTAGCAGGAAGTTCGTGAGGCGGTTTAGGCTGCCGGAGAATGCGAAGATGGATGGGGTGAAGGCATCTATGGAGATTTACCTCCGCCGTTCTTCAAAGTTCTTCAAAGTTAAACAAAAAATGAAATGAGTCTAAGAGAGAGATAAGGTAGGTGGGGTTTTCTTTAGATTTAATCTAAGGGTACACATAAAAGATGCTAATCCAACGGTGAAAGACTAACCAAAAAATAAATAAAAAATACAAAATAAGAATAACTCTTTTATTTAATTTATATATATATTATATAATTTATATAATATATTAAATTCAATTCGGGTTCGGGTTGCTCGGGTTGGCTATTGATTCTGTCCAAGCCTGGCCCGAATTATAATTCGGGCATCAAAAATCTGCCCAGGCCCGTCCAGATTCCAAGATATAGTTGCCCAAGCCCTAAAAAAACTCGGGCTGGGCTCGGGTTGCTCGGGTTGAGCCTGCCCGAGTTGCACCCCTATCTCTAATCATCTCTGTACTTCTCTCATTTTTTAGCTTCTTCCTTGCTTTGAGAGTCGTTTCAAACCGATTATTTGTTTAAGCTTGAGATAGAGATTGTTGTGCTTAATGGTTTAATCTTTTAAGAGGTTCATTACCAACAACATGACATCTTTCTCGTGCCCAAAATAACCCTTTGTTTGACACTTTTTTCCATTAGTGGACTTAATGTTCATTTTGGACTAAAATGACTAATGAATGGAAAGGTAATTAAAAGAGGTGTTAAAATTGGAATAAAATGGAGCAAGATAATAAAATGGTTTAGGGTTCAATCGAACGTTAATTGAACCCATTGAGTCTTGAGTCATTTCATACTTGTTAGTGATGAAAACGGTTCAAGAGTCGATGTCAACCACTTCCCTTTATCAATATTATGATAGGGAGGAGGTTCATGAGTCTTTTATTGTGCATTTATTGAAATTGTATCTCTTGGTTCATAAGTCATCATGCAATGAATTTGAGCCGATTGATGGCTTGCAAATCGAGCCTATCCCTCCCTTGATTTGTCTGATGATAAGGAGAGGCAGTGTGGATAAACATCGCCTGAGAATGCACTGTTTGTGCCCTGTTTGTTTTCTGTTGCAACAAGGGAAACCCAACATTAGTGGCCGGTAGGCCACCTTTACCGTACGGCAGGCCACTATTAGTGGGCGGCCGACCACCATTTATGGCCTGTTGGCCACCTTTTTTTAGCTAGGTGTGGAGAAGTGGTTTGGAAATACTCTTCAAATCCTGGGAGATACTGGTGATCCTCAGCTAGTCACCTGAAAAGATACAAACACTCCGGTCGGGGGTGCCGGAATTAGCACTCCGACAGACAAGTTAGTTCAGACACTCAGGATAGCTTTCTTACTAAGTTAAGTAAAGTGATTCTTACATACCTACTAAATATGTTGTTCCTGTATTTATACCTGTTTTTCTCGATCCTCGGGGCCAGGGCCTACTTTTTGATCATTGTCCTTTACATTATCCGGCTCCAATGCTACACACTTATTCGGCCCAAATATTGTATTCGGCCCCCCCTATTCTCGCCAGATGCAGCCGATTATTATCAGCCTTGTATTGTGCGTGCCTTCTGCCTTTGTCATTTATTTGGCTCCCACAATTGCCCCCCGAACTCCCTATTGACGGTAGTTAATCGGCGTGTTTGGTCTTGAATCAGAAAAGTTAAAATAGGTCAGGCGGCTTCGCGTACCCCAATATAGATGTCAGGATACGCACACCTTTTCGTTCATCATTACGCTTTCCTGCCTCAATCGTGCGTTTCGCATTTATTGTGATTTGAAATTTCAGTCCTTTCGAATGCACAGTTCGTCGAGTATTCGAGACTCTTAGACCGCTAGCGGATATCCCTTCTCTGACTCGCATTTTCTGCAACTCTTCTCCGTCTAATCTTCGTAAGTCTTCTTCTCCCTTCTTTATGATCCTATTTTCTATTTGTCGTTTTGATTTTGGCGAAACCTTGAATCCCTGCAAACATGGCTAAACACTTGAAAGACCTCCTTTCCGAGGGTCGTATTTCCGGATTCTGGAAACATTTTTCCATTCCCGACGACGTCCACTTATCTCTTGTAACGGACAGTACCCTTGATATGGAGAGGGAGGATCAGAACACGATCGTCTTCCCTCTCTTATCCATAGCGGAGGGCGGAGTCTGTTTTCCCCTACACCCATTGCTTAGGGCCGTCCTTCGCTATTGGAGTCTGATTCCTTCTCAACCCAACGTAAATTTCTTTCGAATCATCATGGGGGTGATTGAGTTGAACCGACGTCTTAGGATCAACCTTGGCATTCCGGCGATTTGGCACTGCTACGCTTTAGCCAAATCTTCTAGTCGACTGCGGCGATACTTTCTCAGGGCCAAGGACACTGACCATCACTTGATAACCATGCTTGCCAGTTCTGGTAAGAGGGTTGACGACGTAATGCTCAATGTCCAAGGTAATTGGGAGTTCGGTGAAGGTGAAGACCGCCTAGATCCTATTCCCAGACGAAAGGGTGATCCAGGTTGCCGCGTAACACCTTGTGTTTGTTGACTTACCCTTTACTCGGCTTTTTTCCTTTAATCACCCCTTGTTCTTTGCAAGCAACAAATTGAAGAAGATTCTTCCCTCAACCGACGGGGCAATCCTTGAGGAGATCAAGTCTGCGCTCAGATACTTCGGCCGTCCAAACGTACAAAAGCAAGGGAGAGCAGCTCACATACTCCTCCGATACGAACCTACTTATACTACATTCTCGGCTGCAGAAGGCATTCCAATTCCATCCGGCGATCAACAGCTTTCGGCTCTTATCTTTCCCAGCTTCAAGAGCCTTAGGCAAATTGGCCTCGAAGATTCAGATTCGAGGGCAGAGGCTGAGCCGGTGGTAGAGGTAATTGTTGAACCAACCAGAGAGGTTGCGAAGGAGGCCGAAGAGGTCGACGAAGCGATACGCTCGGCGTTTGAGGCTACCGGACTTAACCAGCCTTCACCGTCCACTTCGGGTCGAGCAGAGTTTTCGTCTGGAGATATTTTTGCAAATTTGGGGGACCTACCTGGCGATATTTTTGAAGCTATGCTGGGGAAAGCCTTATGCAGATGGCGCGAATGAAAAATGCCGAGCGAATGGCTGCTCGAAAGAAGGCCGAGGCCGCCCATTCTAAGCCCACCTTGATAAAAACATTCGTACCCGTTATTGAAGAGACGATTCAGGTCGTTGAGGCCGAAACGGGGGAAGAGGTTGAGGAACAGGTCATTGATGAACGGCTGATCCGGAGGAGCAGGGCGAAAAGCGTAGCGCCGAGGGAGAGCCTGGGTCAAAAATTAGCCTTGCTTCCAAACGGCCTTGTTTAGAAGAGTCGGACGTGGCTGCGCCTTTTATTGTTCGGCCTAAGATCAAAGATACACCGATCTCCTCCGATGCTTCAGCCATTGAGGATCCAGCCGTGGCGTTGAGCCTGGCGGCTTCAATTTCCTTGTCGACTGACGTCGCAGCCTTTTACGCCGTGCCGAATGTTATGGCCATAGCCCTATCTACGCAGTCGGCGTTCCTGGTCAGTGACCATCTCAAATTCTCTTGACTTTGTTTTCATTAAAGATATCTGACGATCTCAACTTATTTTGCAGACTGTTGGCAGGATCGCGGACCTAGGCCGCCGCCTCCATGATGCCCTCGGCAGAGTTGATCATTTGCAAGCGGAGGCGGACGGTCAAAAGAGTAGGGCCGAATTTGAAAGGATGAGAGCTGCGGTGGAGAGTGCGCGAGCTGAAACAAAGAAAGAGAGGGCTCACTCAGCTGAACAGTTCTGCTCTGACGCTAAGAGTAGGGCAAATGCGAGCGAAGAATCGCTCGAGTTAGCCAAGGAGGCGCTTACCGAGGCGGAGGTTCAGTTAGCGGAGCTCAAGGCCGCCAAGGAGAAAGCCGATTCTGAAGCCTCTGCGGCATTTGAGGCAGGAAAAAGTGCCACCTTCACGGAATATGTGGATGAAGTCCCCAGATTCGAGAATCGGGGGTTCAAACATGGATGGCTCAAAGCCCTTACTGCCGCTGGGGTTACATTGGCCTTGCCAATTCCCTACGAGCAAGTGGACGTTGAGCCACTTGAATCTGACCCTGAGGATTGATCTGGGAGTCATCTTGATTTTTTTAAGTGCTTTTGATTTTGATGTAAGTTTTTGTTCGGTAGACTTTTGTTGGCTCAGGCTAATTTTCATGTATAAATTGGTTACTATTTGCGCTCAATTTATTAATGAAAATTGCCTTGGTATTTCTCCACTACTAGTTCATGGTTTGTGAGGTTATGTTAATGAAGAATACTTTGCCTTTCACGAATTTGGATAATGACATAGTCATTGCTGTGTTTGACAATATTGAATTATCATTCATGTGCCGCGTATTGTGGGTACTGAGCCGAATCGATTGATGAATGTGCCCTTGTCCCGGGCGGTGCATGATCATTAGGGCGTCGGATGAAACGACCTTAAGATTTGTGAAAGATCGATTCATGAGCCGGCTGGGGTCCATAAGCTGAATAGATTGATGAATCTGCCCTTGCCCCAGGCAGTGCATGATCATTCGGGCGCCGGATGAAACGACCTTAAGATTTGTGAAGGATCGATTCATGAGCCGGCTGGGGTCCATAAGCCGAATATATTGATTAATAGGCGATGCATGGTCATGCAGGTGCCGGATTCATGGGCCGGCTGGGGTGCTTAATCCAAATAGATTGATTAATGTGCCCTTGCCCCAGGCGGTGCATGATTATTCGGGCGCTGGATGAAACGACCTTAAGATTTGTGATCGGTTCATGAGCCGGCTGGGGTACATAAGCCGAATAGATTGATGAATATGCCCTTGGCCCAGGCAGTGCATGATCATTCGGGTGCCGGATGAAACGACCTTAAGATTTGTGAAGGATTGGTTCATGAGCCGGCTAGGGTACATAAGCCGAGTAGATTGATTAATCTGCCCTTGCCCCAGGCGGTGCATGATCATTCGGGCGCCGAATGAAACGACCTTAAGATTTGTGAAGGATCGGTTCATGAGCCGACTGGGGTACATAAGCCGAGTAGATTGATTAATCTGCCCTTACCCCAGGCGATACATGATCATTCGAGCGCCGGATGAAACGACCTTAAGATTTTTGAAGGATCGGTTCATGAGCCGGCTGGGGTACATGAGCCGAATAGATTGATGAATCTGCCCTTGCCCCAGGCAGTGCATGATCATTCGGGCGCCGGATAAGACGAACTCAAGAGTTTTGATAGATCTGTCTGCCTTTGCCCCAAGTGGGTCGATCTAGTCGGCGCCGGGCGATTGAGGTTTTTTACAATTAATGAGATTGCCTCGAGGGTGCTGCCTCTGTAAAGGATAAATGATTAAAGGTAAAACTTTTATGAGCATAGTAGACGACTGACTCCAGCATTTGAAGGTATCGAGTGAATGTCGAACATATTCTTCTTTAACAGCAGAGGGAAAGCGAGGACGCTGGCTGAGCTGGGTGGAGACATGAATCGAGGTAATGACCCTCCGCGCACAGGGAGCAGGAATTCCAGGGATCGAGAGAGGCGTCAGTCTCCTCGACGTCGAAGCAGGTCGCCCAGGCGAGACAAGCAGTCGCAAGGCAGAACTTCTCAACCTCGAGTCGAGAGGGGATCTGAGGCGAATCTGTGCCCATTAAGCTTCGCGGTATTTGTGGGGAATAGACGAATGACAGAGGCGGACTCGATCGTTCGAGACCCAAATGTAGCGGTCGAGTTTGCTCGACAAATTTTTCCTCCTGAGGTTCAGCAGTCGATGGTAGGTCATCAGGACTACAAAGTATTTTGCGAAGGCGTTCACAGGGCGGTGAAGGGGCTGTACACTGCCTATGAAATCGGCATGCGGTTGCGCGCTGCCCGCCGAGAAATGGAGAAGAATGAGGAACATATTCGAAATTCGGAGGCCCGTGAGGAGGCCACTGAGCGCGAGTTAAGGAAGGTCAAGGCGGCTCAGGCACAACCCGCCGGGCAGGCAAACCCAATCGTGGAAGAGATGGTTACCAGTTGGCTCATTAGTTCCGCACTTGCTGATCGTGAGACGGCGAGTATGTTCGCAATGGAGAACGCGAAGAAGAAGGCCTATGAGAAGGGTTTCCATGAAGGCCGAAAAGTTGGAATCGAGAAGACCAAGGAAAAGCTTGCCGAAGAAGTTTGTCGATGTGAGAATCGTGGATTTAGGCACGGTTGGATCAAGGCATCTCAAGCCGCAGAAGCTCTTCGAGCAGCAGGCATTGATTCGGCATCGCCACTCTACCACAGTAAGCATTTTCCGTTTTCTGCTTTTGAAGTCGAGAAGAGTGATGATGAGGGTGACGCCGTATAAGTATATTTATTGTAAGGCTGAAACGCAGATCACGTTCAAAACTATGTAATTTATTGCTTGTTTTGTTGAATAAAAAACGTTCTGTTACAAATATTTTATTGCAATTCGTATTCGGCATGTATGTGTTTCGTTTTATTGTGTTTGAATGAATGTATAAGCGTTGACCGGCAGGGTCAATCCATACTTGATAGCCGTTTACTCCTGACAAGCTATTGTTACCTGAAGAAGCCGAAAGCCAGTGGGTAGAGTGGCTTTGGCAAACTCAACTCGGCTCGGGGCCTAGATTTTTGGCCAGTGCACGTGCTTCAAAAATTTGTTTGGATAACTGCGTCATGGCGAATGTCAACCGACGTTTTCCTCATGGAGTTTAGTGTTAGTGAAATCGCCTCGGGATTGGGGCCTCAAGATCGCTGCCAGTATTAAAAATAAAAGGAGTGGGCGCTTTGCGCAGATAAACAATCGCTTATGTGAGGTGGGATGAGTGGGGGTGTTAGTTAGAGGCTGGAGTTCAGCCGAACTTGGTGTTGCTATGGATCGTGGCAGAGGATCCATCCGTATGGGAAGTAGGGCGTCTGAAAGTTGGCATGAATCTTCAAGTCGTCGAAGCAGATCACCCCGAAAGGAAAGGCAACGACCGTTGGGTTTATCCTTCCTTGTCCTGGATCTTTGCCTTGACATTGTCAATGGTATCAGGGGAGGACTTGGGCACAGTTGGCTCAAGGCATTGCAAACCGCGGAGGACTTCCGGGTGACGGGAGTTGATTCGGCGCTGCCACTTTACCAATGCGTCTTCTCCCCGTTTTAGCTTTTGACATTGGACATGGGTATTGTAATGCTCAAATGTGAGTTGCGTTTATGTAACAACTGTTTGATCGAAAAAAAGCTTTATTTCATACATTTGCATCTTACTCTGAATTTTTGATATGCTCAGTTAAGGACCTTATTTGCGTCTTGCTCTGAATTTTTTATATGCTCAGTGAAGCACCTTATTTCTGATGTCGGCGAGTTTTGTTTTGTTCATGTCGAAGGGTACTCCGAATCCGGAGGCTTAATCGGCCCTAAGGTGTGATGCACCGAAGGGGGCTCCGAATCCGGAGACTTAATGTGTCCAATTGCGATATCCATGAAGGGCGCTCCAAATCCGGAGGCTTAATCGGCCCTAAGGTGACATGCACCAAAGGGGGCTCCGAATCCGAAGACTTAATGTGGCCAATCTTGATATCCACGAAGGGCGCTCCGAATCCGGAGACTTAATCGGCCCTAAGGTGACATGCACCAAAGGGGGCTCCGAATCCAGAGACTTAATCGACCCTAAGGTGACATGCACCTAAGGGGGCTCCGAATCCGGAGACTTAATCGGCCCTAAGGTGACATGCACCAAAGGGGGCTCCGAATCCGGAGACTTAATCGGCCCTAAGGTGACATGCACCTAAGGGGGCTCCGAATCCGGAGACTTAATGTGGCCAATCATGATATCCACGAAGGGCGCTCCGAATCCGGAGACTTAATCGGCCCTAAGGTGACATGCACCTAAGGGGGCTCCGAATCCGGAGACTTAATCGACCCTAAGGTGACATGCACCGAAGGGGGTTCCAAATCCGGAGACTTAATGTGGCCAATCGTGATATCCACGAAGGGCGCTCCGAATCTGGTGACTTAATCGGCCCTAAGGTGACATGCACCTAAGGGGGCTCCGAATCCGGAGACTTAATCGGCCCTAAGGTGACATGCACCAAAGGGGGCTCCGAATCCGGAGACTTAATCGGCCCTAAGGTGACATGCACCAAAGGGGGCTCTGAATCCGGAGACTTAATGTGGCCAATCGTGATATCCACGAAGGGAGCTCCGAATCCGGAGACTTAATCGGCCCTAAGGTGACATGTACCAAAAGGGGGCTCCGAATCCGGAGACTTAATGTGGCTAATCGTGATATCCACGAAGGGCGCTCCGAATTCGGAGACTTAATCAGCCCTAAGGTGACATGCACCAAAGGGGGGCTCCAAATCCAGAGACTTAATGTGGCCAATCGTGATATCCACGAAGGGCGCTCCGAATCCGGAGACTTAATCGGCCCTAAGGTGACATGCACCAAAGGGGGGGCTCCGAATCGTTGTCATGATGAGCGTCATAATAGGGTTTTTGAAATGAATTGAACGACAAAGAAAGATGGTTTGCATTGCAGAAGTGAAATGTATACAAGTATCAAAGCCCACAGGTCGGGTTAGTGATAGGGTTTTCATAAAATCGCTACTTGTGCTGACTGGGGGGAGCCACGGATCTCTTCAATGCCATGGGCTGTCGGGAAGCGCACGAGCTGATGATAAGTGCTTGGAACGACCTTCATACTATGTATCCAGGTTCGCCCCATGATGACATTATACGGCGACGGGAGCTTTACGACTAGGAATTCTACTTCGACTGTTCTGGAGCCCGCTCGGACAGGTAGTATGATCTTCCCTAACGGGTATTCGGGATTCATATTAAAGCCGAACAATGGAAGAGGCGCCGGAGACAGATCTGACTCGTTGAGGCCGAGTTTGATGAAAGTTTGGTAATACATAACCTCTGAAGTACTCCCCGGGTCTATGAGAATTCGTTCAATAGTGAACCGGTTCGTGCGTAATCTAATGACCAACCGATCAATGTGGAAAGCTGTTGTGCCACTAAGGTCGGAGTCACTGAAAGTAATTGTCGGCGCTTCTTTGGGCGATTTAGTCGGAATACGTTGCTTCTGAGGGATTAGATGTGATTGAATTGTGTGCACGGTTGGGGGTGCAGGCAGGCTGTAGATCACATGGATCACGCCAAGTGAAGGAGAGTCCTGCTTCAAGGCTAGTGCCTGGGTTGGCTTTCCCTTTCTCACATACTGTTGCAGTCGGCCGTCTTGCACCAGCTCTTCCAGGTGATCTTTTAATGCGTAGCAACTCTCTGTTTCGTGGCCGTGATCTTTGTGATATTCGCACCGCCTATCCCTTCTTCGCGTGTCGAACGGCCCCACCATCTTTGACGGCCATTTGAAGAATATAAGGTGTTAGACTTTGGTCATTATTGCAGCGATTGGTTCTGACAACTCTATGTACTTTTTGTCGGTACGCCGCGAACGTCTGCTGTCGACTTGCAGTTGCTCATTCGTCCGGTAAGGACATTGATCGCTTGATCGGCGAGTATCCCGCCTTTTGTCTCATTTACCGCGTTGCCGAGGCTCTGGGCTAGGAGGTGGCACGGAACTTATTGGTTGAGTAATTTCAGGGGGGGCCGTTTTGTTGGACATTTGGCCGGCTTTTATTCTCAAAGCATCATCTTCCACTTTGCAATACTCCTCAACTTTTTTCATCAACGCCCAGACTATTTTGGGGGGTCTTCTGGTCAGGGAACTGCGAAGAGGACTATCAGGATGTAGTCCCATTTTGAAGGCGGTGATGGCCATGGAGTCATTGCAAGCGTCGTCGACGAGGTTGAAACACTCCCAATAGCGCACCGAATACGCTCTGAGCGTTTCTCCTGACTGAATCTGCATAGCCCAGAGAGAGTTGGCCTGCTTCAGCTGTACCTCGTTGGTGATGAACCTGTCCCTGAAGGACTTCTGTAATTGATGGAAGCTTTTGATGGAGGCCGGCTCCAGCTTGTAATACCACCTGACAGCTAATGGCCCCAGGCTGCTGGGGAATATTCGACACATGAGGGCTTCGTTGTCTGCATGCAATGTCATGGCCTGCTTGTAATGATGGATATGATCAGTGGGGTCTGATTTGCCATCGTAAAGAGTGAATGACGGAGCTTTGAACTTCTTGGGCAGGGCCACCCTTGCAATCTGTCGGACAAAAGGATCGTGCTGGTCTTCTTCGTCTGAACTGCTCCGCCTGCGCTTGTTCCTTGTATGTAGACTCTTTTCGGAGGAGCTGGAAGTTTCGGATCGTCCCTTCTTGGTGAGCTCCGTGGGTAATGAGTTGGAGTTGCTATTGGTATCCTTTGGTCGGGCTCGAGGTCGTTGTCCACCGGCCCTCGGAGGTCGTTCAGGATCTTGGCGCATGGCTTCTTTCGATTTTGCGACTTCGAGGGCCAAATCTTGACGGAGACGTTCATTTTCAGCGATCATGTTTTCCAGCCTTTGTTCGTTCTGCTTCGTTTGTTCCATGATCGCCTGCATTGTCTCTTGCGCTGAAGTCGTTGGTGAATCAAAGTTCAAGACGCGTCTTGCAGCGATGGTTTCTTTTCCAAGCATATTTGCTGGAGTAAGGTCATCTCCCTGTGCGGTTTCGTCAATGGCTACCGGAGGATCTTCAGTCATGCCTGCCATGGATGTATTTGAGTATTCCCACAGACGGCGCCAATTGTGGAGAAGTGGTTTGGAAATACTCTTCAAATCTTGGGAGACGCTAGTGATCCTCAGCTAGTCACCTGAAAAGATACAAACACTCCGGTCGGGGGTGCCGGAATTAGCACTCCGACGGACAAGTTAGTTCAGACACTCACGATAGCTTTCTTACTAAGTTAAGTCAAGTGATTCTTACATACCTACTAAATATGTTGTTCCTGTATTTATGTCTGTTTTTCTCGATCCTCGGGGCCAGGGCCTACTTTTTGATCATTGTCCTTTACATTATCCGACTCCAATGCTACACACTTATTCGGCCCAAATATTGTATTCGGCCCCCCCTATTCTCGCCGGATGCAGCCGATTATTATCAACCTTGTATTGTGCGCGCCTTCTGCCTTTGTCATTTATTCGGCTCCCACACTAGGCAGTACTACTTTTTTTACAGTGCAGAGCAGAGGTTGAGATGCAAAACAGTGCAGAGGCATTCTCTAGGGGAGGGGGGGAATTCGTGTGCATGCATAAGCCATTTCTTGGCTCCTCGGGACCCGTTAGATATGTTTATAGTAGTATGTTGTTAGCGAACTTGTAATTAATTACTTAGTTAATTAATTCCGTAATGTAACTAATTATTTAGTTTAATTAATTAATTTGTATTAATTAGTTAGAGTGTTTTGTAATTATTTAATTAGCTAGAATAGTTAGTTAAATGCGGCGTTGTAATATTTAGTTAGTAAGCTTAGCTAATTCATTTATTCAGACCCTCTTGTGCGAGGGCCAATTTGTAATAATTAGGTAGTATAGTTAATTTATTTCATTTAGTTTGTAATAGATAGTTAATTCGTAGTAATTAGCTAGGACATTCATTCAGACCCTCCTAAGCGAGGGTAAACTTGTAGTAATGTGTATGTTTTCTAACCCCACGTATTTCTCCCTTTTATTTACCCGCTTATGTTGGATAGTATAGGGCATCATGTTTATGCATTTCTCATGATTTGCATCCATTGTCTTGCATGCATTAGGCTCAGCACATCATTCTAACAAAACATTGTATTTATTACTTCTTTGAAAACGTGCTTAAACCGCATGCTATCAAATTGATTCATATGCTATGCTAGTAGCCAGACTTCTAATTGCATATTGCATGTGTTGCATTAGGCATATTTCATTAGTTAGGATCATGCATTTTACTAACTATTTTTTCTCTTTTGGCTCGTCTCGGGAATTGGGGTAAGCTTTACTGCTATAGCATGTCGCATGAGTGTGATTGTTGCCATGTCGAGCATGATTACCATGAGGCTAAGTGCTTAAGTGCTATGTCTGTTTGAATGCCTGTGAATGAAGGCTAATTGCTTAAATTGGGATAATTTGAGTAATGTGCATATGAGATCACTTTTTCAAGTGGTACATATTCAAAACAATTTTCAAAACAAACATAAATCAAAGTGTTCTAATTTTTGCAAATTAGTCTATACTTGCGTACGTTACGTAGTAATGCTAGTCTAATAATCAGAACAAGAGCATATAATGTAAATAAGAATCACATCATGATTAGTAGATTTTTGATCGGGCGAGTGGGGTGCTCAATTCATGACCTTTCCCTCTCGTACCTAAGTTCTCGAGCCGAGACACTATGGTGATAGTGGCCTTTGGCATGAGTCCCGGGTTTCCTAAATTTTCCAAAAAACATTTAGGTGGCGACTCTATAATCTGGCAAAGCAGTCCATTTTTGGCATTTTGATTCAAAATTGATTTTCCAAAAGATTTGCCGGATTTGGAGACTTTTGTGTTTATATATTTCATATTACACTTGTGAGATCAGATTTAGAACCACAGGAGTCCGAACTGTAGGGCTATCATATTCGAAAGGAGCGTAAAAAGCAAGCTACAGATGCAACAAGTCTTGCCTTTTTAGGGATAGTAGTTCGGTAGGTAGCTTGGTAGTCCAACAGCTCGAGGCCAGATCTCTTTTTTTACTTTAGTATGGCCTTGATTACTTCAGTGTTTTTATGGGTCGGCCTCCTCTAGTAACGAGAAGATTCTGCAGAAATAGGGAACAACATTAGCACGACATTCAAACAGAATTGTAAATCAAAAGCAAAAGTACAAAAGGACCAAGACAGAGGATTCAGACCTGGATAGCGATCTTTTGAGGGCATCCTCTTAGATTGGATCTCTATCCCGGTAGGGAACTTCCAGTTCCTGCCGACTTGGAGCAAGTCGTCATTGTGCTTATTAGAATCAGGTAGACTAGTGACCAGGTGAGAGTCGGTGGAACGGATGCGAAAGGTAATAGGTACTGTGGTCTTTGTTATAAGAAGGGAAATAACAACCGAGGATGCCTAGATATCCAAGTTCAGGCCTAATCGCCTATTCAGAGCAAAAACGCCACAAACAACACGGAATAGATTCACAGAAACTTGTATTGGGATAATGTGATACCCCTGTTCCGTAATTAGATAATTGGTCCTTAATTTGAATATGATTATGTGTTCAGCACGATTTTGTGTGGCATTTGTGTGATAATATGTGATTTTGAATTTCTATCTGTTCACCGTAGGAATATCTGTTTGAATAATCTGCTTTGGAAATTAAATTGAAGGCCTTATCGGCCACAGAACCCGAAATTGATTGCGCCATTGTGATTGGCATAATTTTTAGAGCCTACGGTGAAATTTAATTGAAAATTTATTTGGATCAAATTAAGTTGATTAAATTAGTGAATTAGTACCCCATTACCTTATTATTATTATAATGCCAATAGTGGGTTTTGTTGGGTAAGGGCACTACACCCTCTACTCTCTCTTCTTGCTTCATTGACTGATTTGGGACTCAAAATTAGAGGAGAGCCGGCTGTAGAGAGAGAGAGAGAGAGAGAGAGAGAGAGAGAGAGAGAGAGGAGAATTGTGCAATGTTAGCTTAAAGCTTGGGAACCTTGAAGTTTATCCAAGAATTTGTTATAGATTGAGAGAATTGAGCCTCTAGGTAAGCATTGATTCTTGAATTCATGAGTTTAATGTGTAATCTTGTGTGTTCAAGGGTTATTTGTGATCAAGAGCATGATTTGAGTTCATTTTGTTGAAATTGAGGCTTGATATGTGCATGCATGTAATGAACTCCCATGAAATCACAAATATAGCATGTAATTTGTGAAATTGTGAAAGATTGGTAGTGTAATCCCACGTGCAAGCATGTCTTTGTTAAACTTTATGGGAATGAGAACTAATTGCATTATTTAAAGTGAATATGAAGTCATAGAGGGCATGCATGTACAAATCATGGGAGTATAAGCCTTGATAGTCTGACATGAATGAATTGGGCCCGAGGCCATACGTTGTGTTGAAACCTCAGTTACTTAACTTACATATGTCTATGTATGTATGTATTAGTTAGAAATGCAAATTGGGCCCAAGGCTGTTTGATGTATATTGTTCCAAAGTATATTCTTTATTTGGTATTATTCACTGGGCTTTCGCTCACGCTCATTCATGTGTTTTTAGGTGAGTCAAGAGAAGTCCAAACCCAACCCCAGTGAAGTCTGTGAGGAATAACAAAGGTTTTTGGAGAGTCAACCCTTGTGTCTCACACACGAGACTCGTCTTCGCCCTTCCGTTATGCATTTATATTTTGTTATATTGGCGAAGTTTTTGATTATGTCTGTATATAGTTTCATGGGTTGACTTAGTTGGATGATCCTGTCTGTACAGAACCTTCTGGTATTATGTTTCATCTGTGAGTTATTAACGTACATATGTATGGTTTGTTTTGATGTGCATATAAGCACGGCTCTATGGACAAAGTTT
Organism: Camellia japonica; assembly: GCA_030407325.1. NCBI lineage: Eukaryota > Viridiplantae > Streptophyta > Magnoliopsida > Ericales > Theaceae > Camellia > Camellia japonica. The sequence continues at coordinate 66,413,509 of JAPPVO010000017.1, forward strand.
TAAATTTCTGCTTCCGATTGGCCCCTTTACTCTGATGAGTTATGTCTGTTTTGGTTTGAGGCCGTAGGTAATCTCAAGATTACTGGCCGGTCATGTCCTTAACCCATAGGGGCGGGTTCGGGTCGTGACAGATAAGCTAAACTTGGTGCAAGAAACGACAGATTAGTGGGTCCAAAGGGAACCGAACCCCCATTCGACAATAGCAGCAATAGAGAACACATCAGTATTTCTTGTACCCATGCGCCTGGCATCAACTTTAGCCAACGCAAGGGTAACATCATCTGGAATATCGCAGTCTCGATGGAACATGGTGTAACAGCGCCCGCGTGGGACCTCGGCTACAGTTCGGACTCCCTTTGTGTCGCGGTTCTAAATCTGAACCAAAGAGTCCAAATCCGGCAAATCGTTTTGAAGAAAAACAGATTTTTGAAAAAGTAGTGCCAAACATGGACTGCTTTGCCAGATTACAGAGTCGCCACCTAAATATTTTTAAAATGGGAAATTTAGGAAACCCTGACTCGGTGCCGAAGGCCACGTGTCCGTCATCACCAAAGTGATCTTGGCTCGGGAGCTTGGGTACGATCGGGGAAGGTCAGCTATGAGCACCCCCTTTCGCCCGGTCCGAAGACCGGCCTCTACTAACCGTGATATCAGATTTTGAAAACATTACATGTTCTTATTCCAGTTATTAGCCTAGAATTACTATGTTATGCGCACAGCACAAAAGTATAGACTAGATTGCCTAATTTGGGAATAAACATTGCATATCCGTTTTGTCTCGAAAAACGTGTTGGTTTTGCTACTCGCAAGTAGGCTAAAATACGGATTTCAATGAGTTGTTCCAACTCACGCAATCCAACCTCCACCCACAGGCATTCAAGCAGTTTATCACATAAGCATTTAGCCGCATGGTAAGCATACTGGCATGGCGACATTCACACGCATGTGGTATGCTAAAGCGTAAATACTTACATCGTACTCCGAGCCAAAACAATAAACTAGTTAGCAAACATGCATGCCTAGTTCATGTTAAGTGACTAATGCAACACAGGCATAGATGCAATCTAGAGTAGGCTCGGCTAACCCTAAACATGGCACATGAGATGTGCGAATAGCACGTATTCAATTTGGATTTGAAAATTGCAATGCGGTTTGTATGATGTACCGAGCCCAGTGCATGTAAACAAATGCATGAATGCACGCATGCATTGCAAGGTATGCTAAAATAAGTATGCCCTAATCTACCAACATAAGCGGGTAAATAAAAGGGATAGAAAGAAATGGGGGTTTGGAAGACATACACCCACTCACACACACTTATTACAATTTCGCCCTCACTCGGAGGGACCAAAATAATAATACAGAACCGAATAAATAACTAACTACTCTAGCTAATTAAATATTACAAATTAACTAAATTAATTAAATAAATTAATTAATCTAATTAAGCATTAAACCGCCTCGGGATGAGGGCCGGATGCAGCGCGTGTTCGGGGCTGGCTCGGAACCGCACTGCCGTGCACGGATTGCCTCTGTTTCCTCTGCTTTCCTCCTCTGAAAATTACCAAAATCCCAGGAGTGCCTCTCAGGGCACTGGGGAGTACCACCGGCTGGGGCAGAGCACCACCGGCTGAAGGAGGAGGCCACCGGCACTGAATTGTTCCATCGGCTGGGAAAAAACTGCCGGTCGGCACTAAAAAGTGCCGGTCGGCACAAAATGTTCTGCAGATCCTGCAACTCACAGCAGCAGAGGACAAACTATGCATGGCAAGGTAATTCAAAGCATGTATGCACAAAACACATCCCACATCATGTTAATGACTCAATGGGGTATGTGCCTCGATTCCCGGACCACCAATCGCGCATTTTCATGCATGATGGCCCTAAGAATCAAGAATGCAACTTTACTATAAAATGCATGCAAACCAAATAATCAAACAAGGGTGCCAAACCTCCATCAAACTCACTTCAAGAGACCTAGCATGCATGCAAATGTGATGCAATCCTAAGCATGGCAAACTAGTATGCAATATGGACAATGTGATGCACTTATGCAAACATGCAAACAAGCATATAAGGCAAGCATGCAAACCAATGAAATGATGGACTTAGACATGAATTAGGCAACTCAAAAAGGCCTAAAATCAGTAGCCAAATGCTAAGTCAAGAGGGCCAAACACACATGCACACATGCACAAGTTAAGGCACCAACACTTAAGCATAATAAACAACATTCAAGCACACTTGAGATGAGTTGAACATGGGCTACTAGCATACATGAAAAGCTCTGAAATCCATGCAAAACTTGATGCCAAATCATGCAATGAAGCATGCCAAACAAAGCATGCATATGGCCTAGGCTTAAGGCAAGCTAATGAAGCATTGAACTACACTTATGCAAAGCAATTATGGCATGCATTAATCAACCTAAAACAGGTTTCTAGCATGTCAAAACAAAGCCAAATGGCTACTTAGATGGCATCTAAGAGTCATTAAATCAAAGGCATGCATTGAAGCCAAAACAAGGGGCATACAACACATGCTCCTAAAGCATTAACAAGGCCACTAAGGCAAGCATACAAGCACACCAAGGGGACTGAAATTGCATGTCAAGTGGCCCCAAACCACCAAAAACAATGCAAGCAAAGCATGCTACACACTCATGCTCTTAAGGCCAACAAGCCAAATGCAAAGGGGCTATATTAAACATGCTAAGATTGACCAAAATACTTATGGACAGACCTAAAACATGGTAATATGAGCACAAAATCTTCACAAACACAAGTCTAAAACATGCTAGAAATGGAGGCATACAACCTAAGCATGTTAAGGCATAAAGAGGCATTACAAGGCAACTATACTAAGCATGCATAGGAGACCAAAACCAACTTGGAGGCATGTTATATCATGGCAATATAAGCATGGAAAACAACCAAGACATGCTCAACACACACTCAAACATGGTGCTCCTTTGGAAGCCAAAACTTGCCCTTTTCAAGGACATCAAGGAGAGGGGGTGGCCCTCCCCTTTCTAGGACTTTAAGGCACCATCTCCACCACTGAAATCCCTCAAGATTTCAGTGGTGGAGAGGCCCAAGCACACAAGTCCCGGATCTCTCCAAAATAGCACAAAAAAGTGCCCTTTTCAAGGCCTAAGGGTGGTCAAACTTGCTCAAACCACAAAACACTCTTAATATACAATGAAGAGGCTTAAAAACAGAACTTTTATGTATTATATGCTAAGCACAAAAAATGTTTTAAAGTAAGCAAAAAGAGGGTGCAAAAATGGGGTAAAAAGAGGACTAGTGTCTCACCCTTGTTGACCTCTTTAACAAAGTTGTAGTTGATGCTTCCTTAGGCTCAAAATCTGTCAAGAACTTCAAAAACCAGCCCTTAGAACCTTAGTTGCAAGGAGAAGGTGAAACACTAGGTGTTTGTGTGCAATAGTAAGGCACAAAACACCTAGACACACAAGAGAAGGATAGAGATAGAATGTGTATGCAACTCAAACCCTAGAAAAACCAGAGCTTCTCTCTCTCTTTTTCTCTCTCACTCTCCAAATTTTCTAACCCTTGAGCCAAGAGAAGAGCCTTCTCTTGTATAGGCATGAAAACTTACAAGTTAAGGCATCAAAAGGGCTCATCCCTCCATACACGTGTATGGAGGGGAAACAAACACCAGAAAGCTGTCTGAAAATATCTCCAAAAACAGCTGTAAAGTGGTCGGCAGGGCAAAATGGTCATTTTGCCAAAAAGAGTGCCGACCGGCACAATATAGTGCCGGTGGCCACACCAGCCAGCCGGTGGCCTCTAGCCACAGCCGGTGGTATGTGGGGATGCCTCACAAAGCATTCCCTGCCCTCCCAAGGCAAAACACAAGTGTTTGGTGCAAAACCAAACACCAAACGGTCGAGTTCGGAGGTCCTGAGGCAAGGCGCGCGTAGCCGAGAACTCCGAGAACTCCAAACGAACACAAACATGGATAATCACCGAGTGTTCCAACGGTGACGTCCAAGTCTTGAGGACGGTCAAAAATGGGGTGTCTACAGTTGCCCCTCTTTGACAGAACTCGAAAGTCATAACAATGACGGGAGTGAATGTCAAAGCCCAGAGACGACCCATTTTTGACAAGGCCGAAGACTTGGACAAACATACAAAGCGCAAATGGTTGAACTCGCAAGCTGCCTACGTATCCCTTAGGAATCAAACCAGCGTAGTTCAGGCACAGGCATACAAGCCGCAGATAAGGTATGCGCCCGTAGGCGGGGGCAAGATGCAACTGAAAATGCAAGAAGCCGAGCATAACTTATGATTATGCAAAGAAAGCTGTAATGAAGCACACATGCGACAGTTATAAGCTAACATACGTCTACACTACAATGCAGAAAGGATGTAAGAGAATTATGCAATTCTCAAACGTCTCACTCGGAGGATACAATACCTGTGCGGCTCGTCTGGTTCCACCGGCCTCAAATGAGCCGTACATACAATATCGTGCCTGAAAGAAAGCAAACTTAACAGGTACAATATTGTTAGCAACATGCATGACAAATGCGATGCGAATGCTAAATAATATGCAATATATACAAAACTATGTATGAATAATGCAAAATGATAATGCAATGCGATTGAAACTAATGCGATGCAAACTACATGCGGGGCAATCGAATCATGATTCAAACATGAGCGGTTCGGAACCACACGAATGTCAAATAGATTGATGGAAGTAACAAGTCCGTCTACCATAGAAAAGGGTGCCGCAACCTTAAACCAACATACCAACGTGGAATAGGCGCGATACACACGCAGAACTATGAGTGATGTAGACGGACACAAGGACAAGTATTGGGTGGATTGACATAAGTGGGGAAACGACCCGCTGATGAGGGAATAATGATCCTAATGCCGGACGCAATAATTGCACTACAATGCAATGTAATGGATAGATGAATACAATGGATATGGCACGCGGGCCAAACCAAATCTCGCCTAGGAAGGGCATGTACACGCACAAGCCATGTCTAACATAGAAAAGGTGTCGAAGCCCTCAAGGCGCGAGCGCACACAGAACTATGAGTGTATAGACGTGAAAAGTATGAGCACATACCAGACCAAGCTCAACCTGGAAAGGCGCAAGCCATGGATGGAAGATGATGCAGTGGATGCATGCAACTAAAATGCAATATGCAATGGAATGGATATTTACAGAAAATGCATGACATATGCACTATACTACAATGATGCATGACAAATGCATGTTCTTTTTGTTTTTTGGTTTTTGAAAATGCATGACATATGCAGTATCTACAAATGATGCATGATAATGCATGTGTTTTTTTTTTTTGGTTTTTGAAATGCATGACATATGCAGTAATTACAAATGATGCATGACAATGCAGTATGATGCAATGACTATGATTGCAGCTTTCCCTATCTTACCAACAGGGCGATATACTAGGTTGGTTCAGTATCCAGAATCGAGGCGTAAACACGCCGCCTCAACCTATGGGGCTTCCATACAGATTTCAAGCCGAGGGTACACCCCCTGGGTATTTAAACCAGACTTTAGTCTCGGAAATTCCGAACCTTTGCGTTCTAGGCATAAGCCGTTCGAACTCTAGTTTCCACCGTCCCAGTTGGTCTTCTAGGAACTCACCGCAAACACAGACAGGTGGCTTTACCAGACCACCGAAAGTCGTTCGGGCACGACAAACACCGAAGGAATTGCACCTTCAGAGGATTTAAGGTCTCCTAGACCAGGATGCAAAATGTATGCATGACAATGCAGGTTGTTTTGTTGAATGCAGATGGTGCATGATGTTTTTGAAATGTGCGCCAACGCGCGGCTTTTGAAATGCATGCCAAATGCAATGAGGTGTGCACCTTAATGCACCGAAGGTTTTGCACTCCCGAGGATTTAAGGTCTCCTAGACCGGGATGCGTGTTTGGGGTCTCGCCAGACCTGCGATGTACTATGTGGTGCGCAAAATAGCGCGGTGCGTTCGGATAACGCGCATGAAGGTCCTGCGCCTTCCGAGGATTTAAGGTCTCCTAGACCGTGCGTGTTTAAGGTCTCGCCAGACCACGCGTGTTTTTGGTCCCGCCGGACCGTGATGTGCACAGGACGGTGTGATGCGCAAAATAGCGCGATGAATGTATGCCAAGTGCAATATGATGCGCAAGGTAGCGCGATGCGTTAAACAACGCGAGTGAGATGTAATGCACAAGACAGTGCGATTGCATGCAAAGCGGGGCGCGCATATCTCATCGAAATGGAAAATGAAATGCAAAATGAGGCATACGTACCTCGAGATGCAATGAAATGCGAAATGAGGCACGCGTACCTCAAGAAGTGCAAAACGAGGCATACGCGCCTCGAGATGCAATGAAATGCGAAATGAGGCACACGTACCTCATTTGAAGGAAAATGAAGTGCAAAACGAGGCATACGTGCCTCGAGATGCAATGAAATGCGGAATGAGGCGCGCGTACCTCATTTGAAGGAAAATGAAGTGCAAAACGAGGCATACGTGCCTCGAGATGCAATGAAATGCGAAATGAGGCACGCGTACCTCATTTGATGGAAAATGAAGTGCAAAACGAGGCATACGTGCCTCGAGATGCAATGAAATGCGAAATGAGGCACACGTACCTCACTTGATGGAAAATGAAGTGCAAAACGAGGCATACGTGCCTCGAGATGCAATGAAATGCGAAATGAGGCACGCGTACCTCATTTGATGGAAAATGATGCAAGTCGCGAGGGACGCGCGAAACGGCACGACGCGACGCCCTGGACAATGCGATGGATGCATGCGACGCACGCGGGGCAACTTTCGAATCTTGTAGAAGACAAAAGGATACAAAAGGATACAATCTTTGCTTGAATTTGAGTGCCACGCACAGAAAACACGGTCCGAGGTTAAAACGGAGGCCGGTTGAGCGTCGGGGATGCACTTTCTTGCACTTTCTTGAGCTATGAAGACCCAAAACCCCTCATCTAGCCTAAACAAGGCCTTGGGAGCACCACCGGCTGGGTGGGGAGGTCACCGGCTGCCACCGGCTGCCTAAACTAATCCATCGGCACAAAAAAGTGCCGACCGGCACAAAAAGGTGCCGACCGGCAGAAAATGCCTGATCGGGGCAGTTTTGCCAATTTGCCACGGGTGTTATAAAATAGGGCACCTAAACCCTATTTTCTTACTTCCACACCGCCGAAAACTCCTCCTCTCTCTCTCTAGAGTGTTTTCCTTTCGATTTTTCGCCGATTTCTTCGCGTTTCACGCCCATTTTCTCGTCGGATTCGCGATATTCTTCGCGTTTCGGACGTTTTCGACCGAACAAAACTTCGTTTCGGTGCACTTTCGCCTTTTCGGGACTTGTTCCCCTCGATATTCTCTACATTTCCGTGCATTTTCCTCTTCCGGCCTTCCCGGCCATTTCCGACCCTCTCGGGTTGACTTCCCAGTTGACTTTTCGCATTCCGGCCCATTTTTCTTCTTCCGGCTATTTTTCTCATCTCCATTGCTATGGCCGATGATATTCCACACGTCGGGACTCCCCCGGACCACGAGATGGATCCCGGGGTCGAGCTCCTCCCATTGAGCGAGCGTCCTTTCGACCCGGCGACATACCGGCCGGCCATCCACGTGCTACCGCCAGATGGACTCCGCCATTTCCGCAGCTTCGACAGGGCGCTGGACCCGGAGCTTCTGCTACGCGAGCCGGCCTCCCACTTGTCTTCTGGCGCCGCTGAGGTAACCCTTTTCTCTGCTTTACTTTCTGCAATGTAGAACTGTAAACTGTCAACTGCCATAGCTGATTACACCCCCTAATTGCTTTAGTTCTGATACACTGTACTGTAGTCGATTGTAGACAAATTCACAGCTGATGTCTGCTTAGGACCGACACACATGCACACACACTGCACTAGCCTGAATCACCCAAACACGGCACACCGCATTTCACTGCAAACTCACCGATACCCGGTACTTATTTGAATCTGAAAACATATTGCATGCTGTATTTAAACTGAACCACACAAACATGCAGACGCATCATACGTTGTAATTCACCTATTAAACACACGGTACCCGGCATCTGTTTGAATTTGAAAATGCACACATGTACCATATTTATACTGACCCGCACACGGGATACTGACACGTCACAGGCCGTAGTCCACCTACTGGTGCACTGAAACCTGACATTTGCTTGCATCTGAAAAAACGTGCACACGTGCACCAAATTTACACTGGACCACTCAAAACACACTGACGCATCACGCGCCGTAGTTTACTGTAAGCACACCGGTACCCGGTTTCTGTTTGAATCTGAAAGACTTGCACGCATGCTAGATTTGTACTGACTTTAACTGTTTCTTCAAAACTGTACATTTCATATTGCTTTGCAACTATTTTCTTGAAAACAGGGAGATTCCCATGCCATCCGCGGGTATGGGAATGTTGCGGCTCGAGATTGGTATTTGGAGCTCCCAGAGGCGGTTCGACGCATCGTGGATGATGCGGGTTTCAGTTCCTTTTGCAGGGGACTTTCCAGGCTCTCCGCCTGCAGACCTCTTCTTGCCGCCTTGGCAGAGAGATGGTGGGACACCACCGATTCATTTCATCTTTCTACAGCTGGGGACATGACGATGACCCCTTACGATTTCTCGGTGCTCACCGGCATCGGGGTAGGGGGTGATCCGATCCCCTTTGATATAGACATGGATGAGTGGACCGCAGCCCAGGTCTACTTACTTGGCGCGGCTCCGCCTCTGGCGCGTCCCGGCTTCGTCCGGTATTCTTGGTTCGAGGTGCAGTTTCGGGTCCAGTCCGCCCTCATTGATGCAGCCCCGATGACCCCAGAGGCTGTAGAGAGGTATGCACGCGGTTTTTTGATGTTTCTGTTTGGGACGACCCTCTTCGCCGACCGGGCGAATACAGTGCCCCTCTGCCTTCTCAGCGCATTGGTGGACGTCAGAGATATCTTGCGTTTCGACTGGGGTGGCGCGGCTCTGGCCACCCTGTACGGCTATATGAGCTCAGTCTCCCGCGGCAGCGGACAGTTGCTCGGAGGCTACTGGCGGGCTTGGGAGGTATGTCTTCTTTTCTGCTTTATATTCCTATTCTGTACTTTCTGTATTCTGTACTGCACGCACTGTAATCTGCTTTACATTTGCTGTATACTGTACACACGGCACACACATACTCTGCTCTATACTGACTGTACACTACTCACACTGTACACACATACTCTGCTCTTACATTGCACAACACACGGCTCTGCTATTTCTGCTTTTTATTCTGTATTCTGCTTTATCTGATAAATGCACTGGTATCTATCTTGCAGTTGTGGGTTTACGCCTACTTTCCTAGGCTCGCTCCTACACCCGATGCAGAGACCCCTCTGGTTGTCCCTTTTTCACGCCGCTTTGACGGGAGGTGCGTCCGGAGGCCGCGGGAGACATTCAGCTTCTTCCGCCGCTATTTCGATACCATCACCTCCACGGAGGTATGTTATACTTACAGTTTATTTAAGCCTCGCTTCTCCACCGTATATTTGCATTATCAGCAGATAACAAACTGTATTTCAATTTCAGATCACCTGGCAGCCGTGGGCTCCTCTGCCAGCGATAGTGCGGGATCGATTTGCCGGCGCCGTTGAGACCTCGCGTTACCGGATTTTGCCGGAGGGCCCGGTCTGTTGGGCTTGGTACCTGGGCGAGCGTTTCTTGCGTCAGACCCTAGGCTTACCCGAGCAGATTGTCCCGGTGCACCCTCCTGAGCACATGCGGGATACTGAGAGGTTCACCGCTGAGCAGATGGCGGACTACACCATCGGCTGGGACGAGAGCGGCTACAGAGGCGAGGGCGACTACTCGGAGTACGTCCGGACCTTCCTGATGCGTCCTCTGAGTGGTGGTCGCCGAGCTGAGAGAGTGGGGTCTGCGGCACCAGCGGTCGGAGCAGGAGTAGGAGGAGGAGGAGGAGCGCCGAGGAGGGCTCGCGTCCGCGGCAGAGGCGGGGTTCAGAGAGGACGAGGAGCCGGTTGGCCTGCTCTGCCTACCATGCTGACATACAGAGGGCAGGGTGGGGAGGCCTTTCAGATCCCCTTTGCTCCTCCCCCGGCTGGTCATGAGTTAGCCGGTATCCCCGACTTGCCTCCGGTATGTATTACTCGCATTCTGCCTCTTGCATTGTCATTCCATTTCAGTTTATTCGATATTCCACAGAACACTGATATATCTGATACTCTTGCAGGCGTCCTCCGAGTACACCCGGCAGTCCGTGGAGTTGAATGCCTCCATGATGGGGATGCTGCAGCGGACCTTCGACATCTTGGCTCTCTACAGCATTCCGGTATATTTTCTCTGACTGTTTCATACGATCTGATGTACTGCACAAAACCTGATAAACTGCTCACGGCATTCACACTGTACTCATACACTGCATTCTCACGGCATTCACATACACTGTACTCATACACTGCATTCTGCACTGATAAACTGCTCAAAGCATTCATACACTGTACTCATACACTGCATTCTGCACTGATAAACTGCTCACGGCACTGATGCATTTGTCTTTTCATGTTGTTTCAGCCTCCGTTCCAGATTCCCCCGGTGGGTGGCGCCCCAGTTGGGCCTCCCATTTCTACTCGGGACGGCAGAGCCTATCCCCGCACCAGAGGAGGACATACTTACGCCGGGAGCAGCTCGCGGGCTCCGGTTCAGGATGACGAGTCTGAGGCAGAGACAGAGGCGGAGGCGGGGTCGTCGGAGGAGGAGACCGGAGATAGCTCAGGCTCAGGCTCAGACGGCGATGCTCCTGGTGACGCTCCTGGGCTTCTGCCCAGGAAGAGGGCGAGGACGGATCCTTAGGCGCGAGACTATTGACGCCACCTCAGATTTTTGCTGCTTCTTTTATTTTCTTTTCTTTGTACTTTTCTCTTTTTGTAGTTAGGGTGCTTTGTACTGCCGCAGGCAGATTTTTGTTTCCGAAACGATGTACTTGAAAGAGATGATATGAAACAAACTTTTTTGAAAAGAATGTTATATCTGTATATACCTGCGTATTTCATACTTTGCACTGCATCGCATCACGTTACACCTCAAATGTAAGTGAAAATGATTTGTTTGTCTGAAAATTGAGCAATTGTACTAGGATAGTCGGATAACCAATCAACCAACAGCAAAACAACTCATACAAACCACTGCTTGAACAAATAACAGCCCATACTCCACTGGGGATTGATCTGCATACAGCCCATAATACAGCTCTCGGCTCATTCTGCACACAGCAAACCCTGAACAAACAGCCCACTTCTGCCAAGACGGATCAGAAAGCTGACACGGTTGGAGTTGAAACACGCTCGGATGTCCCAAATTTCCCTTTTCTTCTCTTGCTTCGTACGAATGTAGAGAATGGCACAACATCCTGAGCACAAACGATTTTTTTTTTTTGCAATAAAGAAGGGTTTTCAACCAGGGTATCGAGCCTACAACTGAACACAGTGGAAAGGACTCAAGTGAAGAAAATACAGGGCACACGACCTAAACACAACGAGACACACTCCGAAAAGACTCAAAGCTAAATTGAGACCGACAAATCAAAGGACACGACACACGGACGTGCTTGAAAACAAAAGACCTTGAGGAGCCAATTCCTACGGGCAGGTTTCCCACCCTTTCTGATTTGTGTGATTCTCACGCCACTCGGCCCTCAAGCTCGGTTTTTCTCTCAAAACCTTCTTGTTCACTTTTCTCTCGACTTACACCTCTCTATTCTTTACTCTCTCATTTTTCATCCCTCCCCAGGGTGGTTGATGGACGAATAGAAAGTCACAAGTTCACGCCCAATATTGTTAGCTCACGGCTATTTCTTCTGACGAATGGAGCGCCTTACCGGCGAGTATGTTGACGGGGGAAAGACAGAAGACCTGACTCAACTGTGCCCCTAGTTCGTCACTTTGACCATTTTTTTTTTCTAAAACAGTTTTGATCAAAATGAGAGTCAGATTAACACACTTATTCGATTTTTGATTTGAAAATCATGCGAATCAGGCGGTGAGCACTGAAAATTTTCCCTTTTTTGGGTCCAAACATGGTCCAATTTTGAAAAATGAAATAATTTTCGAGAAAAAAAGTCAACCTCAGTAAAAATTTTCAAAAACTATTTTCGCAAACAGTCAACGCTCAACGAGCGCGGAACTTACCCTCGAGATATGCAACCTCGGATCGGAGGCAATGGAAAATTGCCCCTGGCTTAAAGGGGGAGAAGGCAACGGAAAGTTGCCCCTGGTTTGGACGGCGACTCAGGGCAACTTATGGCGATGCACGGCAACGGAAAGTTGCCCCTTGTTTGGGATGATGCCGCGGCACATTGTAAGCCAGTCTTTGTTGATGACGACCGGACCCTCAGACGCGGAGGAGCCGAAGACGGTTTGAATCAATATATGGACACAGTCACCTGGAAGGTGTTGGCGGTTTGGGCTTCAAGAGGAAGTTGATCACGTAGCTCCCGGTTGCTTGTAATTGAGACTCTGGATTCGGAGGAGGCAAAAGTGATCGAAACCATGACATGGGCTAAGACGCTATGGAAGCGTTGGGGGCTGGACTTCAGGATGAAGTTGCCTACGTATCCCAAACATGGGAATCAAGCCTTACGTAGTTCCGGTTAAGGTACACTCGGGTATTTTAACCTTCACTGTTTAGGCTCTAACTTTTGCCAAGGCGCCCAATGCGGGTTTTCGACCTTGCGAGCTATGTTTTTCTTCTTTTCATTTCTTTTTCTTTTCTTTTTGCATTTTCATTTCTTTTTCTTCTCTTTTCTTGCTTCTTTTTTTTCATTTCTTTTTGTTTTTCTTTTTTTGTCTTTTTTCTTTGCTCTAACTTTTGCCTGGACCGCCCTTCCGGGTTTTCGGCCCAGCGAGCCTCTCAAAGGGTAAAAGTGTAGCAAGCCCATGCCAAATGGTTTTGAGATTGAGGCCTTTCTGTATCCAAGAGAGTGACTGCGGTGTTGATTTGCAGAAGAATCCATCACGGTTGCTTCATGAGCCTTGCCTGGTGGGATCTGATCTCCCGATCTGGCTTTGATGCCTCTTGCTCGAGGGCTGCTTCAAAATGGGCCACACAGGCGTTTCATGGCACTGAATGTTTTGAACGGGTTCCGGTTTGCAACAGATAGATCGAGTCTTGAGGCTGAGAGCGATCCTGGGCTACACAATCTCAAGAGCGATTCCACACAAGTCTTCGCGAGACTGCACAAAATATTTTGTTTTTGAAAGTTTTTAAGAAAGCGACAAATCGCTCGTGCTCAAGATAGTGTGGAACTAGTCTGGATCAGGCCAGGGTCCTTCTCAGTACTCACGCCGACAAGCATGATTTCATTCATAAAAAGCTTAGCATGCGCTCCTCTTCTCAAAATGATCAAAATTTTACAAAGCCCGAGGAATTACTTCCTCTTGTTTTCATCACCGCAGTGTTCGAAAAGGGTTTTTATGAAAAGCTTAGGTCATCACAACGATGTTCAAGGGCAAGAGAGCAGGCGATATGTACTGTCGTTCCATTCACACCCTTTGGCACGGCTAACTCGAATAGCGACAAATACAGCACCTGATAGCCACGGCTGTTTCATGTAGATTTGTGAGCGAAACTGGCTCCCTGACAGAAACAGACTCAAGAAAAAGCAAAAACAACTATTTATAAGACAAAACGGTGTTTGAGGCAACAACCCCGAAATCACCTGGTATTCTATAGAAGAGGGACTGACTCATTACAATTAGACAGACCCTTAAGCAAAAGGAATGTCTCAAAACAATGAGACAGGCTCAAGACAAAACAGAAGACTGACTCGACACCCAAGTCAGAATTTACAAAAATTAACATTTAGCAGGTGCCCAAAGATGCGTGCCAAACGCTATATCCAAAATGCACCAAGCATCGCCCACAGGCGGTTCACCTTCTGATTACATACTCGCAGTATCTGTGTCCTCAAAATCCAAGAACTCTGTAGTGACTGACTTGGCCGAGGTGGGTGGGAGGATAACCTCGTTGTCAATCAAATCCTGCACCTCATGACGGAGGCGGAAGCAAGTGTCGGTAGCGTGACCAGTCTGCTGGTGGTACGCGCAGTATGCAGTAGCATCATGTGTGGCAGGGAGATTCTTCGGTAGGGGTCGGGGCTCAAGAGGTGTAAGATGCCCCTTTTTTGCCAAAATCAAAAGTGCCCTAGACAGAGGCATGTAGAGAGGATGGAAGGCTCGGCGTCCTCGAGGCAGGTACTTCGGGGCCTGAGCACTCTTGCTAGATGCACTAGCGAACGGATCGGCGGGTGCGGCCTTGGATTTCTGATCCCTCCCGGGTGCAAGGTTGGGAGTGGAAGAACTGTTTTGGCGTGACGGGGCCTATCCCGGTTCTCTGATTGACTAGAACTGCCCTCAGGCGGAGCGGGGAAAGCATCCTCCACAGCTTTGTCGCAACTGTAGATATCTGTTGCTTGTTCATCCCCCTGGCTTTCAAAGCCTCTACTGCCCACAGCAGTTGTTCGATAGGGTCGGCATCTGCCTCCATCTTGCCTTTATCTCTGGCCTCGGCCTGATTCAGAACTTGGTTTGATGCGTCGTTACCATAACTGGAGGTCATCTCCGGTTGGTTGAGTTCAATCACAATTCGTCCCAGTAGCGGGGGCTCCTGGGGTACAAAGCCTCCGACGTATGGTGCGACTGGCGGCGAAACTGTCATTCCATAGGCGAGATCCGTCACGGATCTTTGAAGATCACCTATCATCCCCATTAGTTCAAATGTAGTGGGCTCGCGAGCCTGATATAGCTGGGGAGCCCAAACCGGGTGCGCGGCCGGCGATCTGGGCGGATGCGGCATGTCAACGGTGGTTTCATCATGTAAGGTGATTTCTTGATCCAACGCGGCCGTCATGACCACGATTTCTTCTGAATTCTGCGTCATGCTAAGTCCTGCCGCAGTGAGGGGAAGACACTAACTGTTCTGGATTGGCCCTCTGAATCCCTAAACTGAAACAGAAAACAAGCAGCATTTCAGCCCCAGACAGATCAAGCACGGATGTAGCCGAATAACTGTACTCTACTACTGATCACTGTTTCCCAGAATCACTATTCAAACTGAACTGATATCCGCAGACATAACTGATTCTCAACAACACTGATACTAATGCCCTCGGGTCTGATACTCACACTTGTAAACTGATATGTATATTCCCTGCAGAGACACACTCTAAAAGCACATAGCAGATAAATGAGAGCCAAAACACCCCTATGTTGGGGTAGGGTTTCCCTGTCCTATTTTGTCAGGAGCTAGGGTTTCACTACGCACACAGCGGTTTCAAACAACCTATATCGGGTAAGCAACCTGTCCTAGTTTGGAATGGTCACTATGGATTCCGAATATGCACTAGGTCGAATGGTCAAAAGAGGGTGCCCCGGTGAAACCGGGGTTTGTGTTCCCATACTGGCAGAGCCCGCAACCGGTCAGCCTTATGGTCATGCCTTGACAAGGCAAGCCTCCAGCAAACCGCTCAGGAATAGCAGATGGCCAACACGGTGTTCCTAGGCGCACCAATGCAAATGCAATGCAAAGAAACACATAAGCGTAGTCAAAACCGGATATCACGAGTTCGAGTCAAACTCTCTAAAATTCCCCAGCAGAGTCGCCAGAAACTGTAACAGCGCCCGCGTGGGACCTCGGCTACAGTTCGGACTCCCTTTGTGTCGCGGTTCTAAATCTGAACCAAAGAGTCCAAATCCGGCAAATCGTTTTGAAGAAAAACAGATTTTTGAAAAAGTAGTGCCAAACATGGACTGCTTTGCCAGATTACAGAGTCGCCACCTAAATATTTTTAAAATGGGAAATTTAGGAAACCCTGACTCGGTGCCGAAGGCCACGTGTCCGTCATCACCAAAGTGATCTTGGCTCGGGAGCTTGGGTACGATCGGGGAAGGTCAGCTATGAGCACCCCCTTTCGCCCGGTCCGAAGACCGGCCTCTACTAACCGTGATATCAGATTTTGAAAACATTACATGTTCTTATTCCAGTTATTAGCCTAGAATTACTATGTTATGCGCACAGCACAAAAGTATAGACTAGATTGCCTAATTTGGGAATAAACATTGCATATCCGTTTTGTCTCGAAAAACGTGTTGGTTTTGCTACTCGCAAGTAGGCTAAAATACGGATTTCAATGAGTTGTTCCAACTCACGCAATCCAACCTCCACCCACAGGCATTCAAGCAGTTTATCACGTAAGCATTTAGCCGCATGGTAAGCATACTGTCATGGCAACATTCACACGCATGTGGCATGCTAAAGCGTAAATACTTACATCGTACTCCGTGCCAAAACAATAAACTAGTTAGCAAACATGCATGCCCTAGTTCATGTTAAGTGACTAATGCAACACAGGCATAGATGCAATCTAGAGTAGGCTCGGCTAACCCTAAACATGGCACATGAAATGTGCGAATAGCACGTATTCAATTTGGATTGAAAATTGCAATGCGGTTTGTATGATGTACCGAGCCCAGTGCATGTAAACAAATGCATGAATGCACGCATGCATTGCATAAGGTATGCTAAAATAAGTATGCCCTAATCTACCAACATAAGCGGGTAAATAAAAGGGATAGAAAGAAATGGGGGTTTGGAAGACATACACCCACTCACACACACTTATTACAATTTTGCCCTCGCTCGGAGGGACCAAAATAATAATACAGAACCGAATAAATAATAACTACTCTAGCTAATTAAATATTACAAATTAACTAAATTAATTAAATAATTAATTAATCTAATTAAGCATTAAACCGCCTCGGGATGAGGGCCGGATGCAGCGCGTGTTCGGGGCTGGCTCGGAACCGCACTGCCGTGCACGGATTGCCTCTGTTTCCTCTGCTTTCCTCCTCTGAAAATTACCAAAATCCCAGGAGTGCCTCTCAGGGCACTGGGGAGTACCACCGGCTGGGGCAGAGCACCACCGGCTGAAGGAGGAGGCCACCGGCACTGAATTGTTCCATCGGCTGGGAAAAAACTGCCGGTCGGCACTAAAAAGTGCCGGTCGGCACAAAATGTTCTGCAGATCCTGCAACTCACAGCAGCAGAGGACAAACTATGCATGGCAAGGTAATTCAAAGCATGTATGCACAAAACACATCCCACATCATGTTAATGACTCAATGGGGTATGTGCCTCGATTCCCGGACCACCAATCGCGCATTTTCATGCATGATGGCCCTAAGAATCAAGAATGCAACTTTACTATAAAATGCATGCAAACCAAATAATCAAACAAGGGTGCCAAACCTCCATCAAACTCACTTCAAGAGACCTAGCATGCATGCAAATGTGATGCAATCCTAAGCATGGCAAACTAGTATGCAATATGGACAATGTGATGCACTTATGCAAACATGCAAACAAGCATATAAGGCAAGCATGCAAACCAATGAAATGATGGACTTAGACATGAATTAGGCAACTCAAAAAGGCCTAAAATCAGTAGCCAAATGCTAAGTCAAGAGGGCCAAACACACATGCACACATGCACAAGTTAAGGCACCAACACTTAAGCATAATAAACAACATTCAAGCACACTTGAGATGAGTTGAACATGGGCTACTAGCATACATGAAAAGCTCTGAAATCCATGCAAAACATGATGCCAAATCATGCAATGAAGCATGCCAAACAAAGCATGCATATGGCCTAGGCTTAAGGCAAGCTAATGAAGCATTGAACACACTTATGCAAAGCAATTATGGCATGCATTAATCAACCTAAAACAGGTTTCTAGCATGTCAAAACAAAGCCAAATGGCTACTTAGATGGCATCTAAGAGTCATTAAATCAAAGGCATGCATTGAAGCCAAAACAAGGGGCATACAACACATGCTCCTAAAGCATTAACAAGGCCACTAAGGCAAGCATACAAGCACACCAAGGGGACTGAAATTGCATGTCAAGTGGCCCCAAACCACCAAAAACAATGCAAGCAAAGCATGCTACACACTCATGCTCTTAAGGCCAACAAGCCAAATGCAAAGGGGCTATATTAAACATGCTAAGATTGACCAAAATACTTATGGACAGACCTAAAACATGGTAATATGAGCACAAAATCTTCACAAACACAAGTCTAAAACATGCTAGAAATGGAGGCATACAACCTAAGCATGTTAAGGCATAAAGAGGCATTACAAGGCAACTATACTAAGCATGCATAGGAGACCAAAACCAACTTGGAGGCATGTTATATCATGGCAATATAAGCATGGAAAACAACCAAGACATGCTCAACACACACTCAAACATGGTGCTCCTTTGGAAGCCAAAACTTGCCCTTTTCAAGGACATCAAGGAGAGGGGGTGGCCCTCCCCTTTCTAGGACTTTAAGGCACCATCTCCACCACTGAAATCCCTCAAGATTTCAGTGGTGGAGAGGCCCAAGCACACAAGTCCCGGATCTCTCCAAAATAGCACAAAAAAGTGCCCTTTTCAAGGCCTAAGGGTGGTCAAACTTGCTCAAACCACAAAACACTCTTAATATACAATGAAGAGGCTTAAAAAACAGAACTTTTATGTATTATATGCCAAGCACAAAAACTGTTTTAAAGTAAGCAAAAAGAGGGTGCAAAAATGGGGTAAAAAGAGGACTAGTGTCTCACCCTTGTTGACCTCTTTAACAAAGTTGTAGTTGATGCTTCCTTAGGCTCAAAATCTGTCAAGAACTTCAAAAACCAGCCCTTAGAACCTTAGTTGCAAGGAGAAGGTGAAACACTAGGTGTTTGTGTGCAATAGTAAGGCACAAAACACCTAGACACACAAGAGAAGGATAGAGATAGAATGTGTATGCAACTCAAACCCTAGAAAAACCAGAGCTTCTCTCTCTCTTTTCTCTCTCACTCTCCAAATTTTCTAACCCTTGAGCCAAGAGAAGAGCCTTCTCTTGTATAGGCATGAAAACTTACAAGTTAAGGCATCAAAAGGGCTCATCCCTCCATACACGTGTATGGAGGGGAAACAAACACCAGAAAGCTGTCTGAAAATATCTCCAAAAACAGCTGTAAAGTGGTCGGCAGGGCAAAATGGTCATTTTGCCAAAAAGAGTGCCGACCGGCACAAAATAGTGCCGACCGGCACAATATAGTGCCGGTGGCCACACCAGCCAGCCGGTGGCCTCTAGCCACAGCCGGTGGTATGTGGGGATGCCTCACAAAGCATTCCCTGCCCTCCCAAGGCAAAACACAAGTGTTTGGTGCAAAACCAAACACCAAACGGTCGAGTTCGGAGGTCCTGAGGCAAGGCGCGCGTAGCCGAGAACTCCGAGAACTCCAAACGAACACAAACATGGATAATCACCGAGTGTTCCAACGGTGACGTCCAAGTCTTGAGGACGGTCAAAAATGGGGTGTCTACACATGGCCATCGCTTCAGGGGTATCAACCAGTGCACGAAACTTGACCATAATCTAGACCTAGAAGGGTAAACCAAACTAAGAGACAGATAGAGAAGTAACACTAGTCGCCGAAAACAGTAGCGCAAGGGCCGGCAATGGCAATAAAGGTAGAAGAGTAAGAGAAAAGAAGGGATTCAGAAGGACTTACATCGGTTAGACGAAAAACTAACGAAGAACGACGACACTAGAGCGTGAAATCAAAGAAAAACGGTAGCGTCTGGAACCAATGGAAATAGCGACGAGTGTCGAAATGGGACACCTTCAAAACCAACAAGAGAGAATGCAAAAGTTTTGGGGATTTCGAAACTTTGGAGCAAGCAAAGAGGGTAAAAAGACAGCCTTAGGGTATTTATGACCCTCAACTGGCGTGATGGTACGAATTACATCCCTCTGTGTAGAGTCGGCGCATTATCTCTGCACACCAATACCATGCTACCACGTATTGTAATGAAAGGCAGCATACAGAGCGTATGCGTTAGGATTGAACCGCCACCAAAGCTGAGTTAGAGCAGAACTAAAACGACACGATGGTTGGAACGTTGAACCGTAGCTTCTCCCAAGGGAAACCTTGGCACGAGCTAGGGAGCAAATGAAGGGGCAGAATATAAAACTAGTCGGATCCAAGCCTTGGGCCAGTCCAATCCACTAAACCCAAACCATATTGGGCTAGACAATTGTGTGGGCCAGCTGATTAAGCCCATCTCCATGAATAAAGGTCTTGCTAACTCCTCAAGCACTTGGGCCCAACTCGTAGTGGAAAGGCTCGTCCAGCCTTGTAACGTCCCAAATTTCTAGCCCAAATGATAATACAATAATCATGGCTCTTTCAAGGAAAACAGAATATAAATCTCCAAACTTACATTACGTGATACAATAGTTCTTTATGCAACAATACATTAATCCAACAACAAGTAAATAAACAAATAAATATTCCCAAGGGTTTACAAGTTTCCAAGGCTTAAGCCTAGTTACACAAAACGATTATTCAAACCTACACACATATAGCCCTTGGCTTACACACAGAGTCACAGCAAAATGAAAGTCTAGTACTCTCAACACACATTTCTTCGCCTTTAGTTAGATGGCATCACCACATCTTTTCCTGCACAAAAATCTCGTAGGGTGAGCATAAAGTCCAGTAGGAAATCCTTGACAAAGTATATACATTTTATACAAGTCTCAAGAGATGAAATGCACATGCCATGCTATGCTCTTTTGAAAGAAAATCACATCTTCATCTTTGAAAACCCTCACGCTCAATGATGTCATGCAATTTCAATTCTTCAAAACTTAACAATTCATTTCAAGAGAGGTAAATACGACTCTGGTAATCCCTAGATCAGTGTCTGCAAGTAGACTATACAAGTACTACCAATTTGTCATTTTTACCGATATTAATCGGAAGGCTCAACATCTATCTGCGCGGGTTTTTGGTCTTTCACCCCAGACTCTCAGGCCAACTTATTTAACATTATCTACACCACCTATCAAGACTTACCAATATCTTTACCCCAAAACCATTTCATGAAAACTTGTTTCTTAACATTCTTTTCTCAATGCAAGTTTTCAAATCAACTTTCAAAGTTTAATGTAATCAAATGAATTGTTATGCCAATAACACAAGATGAATATAAATACTGTTATTTCAATTCATCATCCAAGGAATAACACAATTCCCTCTGTTCAAGTATTCTCAACAATTAGTCATTTCAAGACTATTTCAATGTTTTGAACAATAATTTTCAAAATGAACAATAATTCTCATATTCCCTGAAATTTATCATTTATATAAATATAAATAAGAAATTTTCCAAACATTCATTTATTTTGACACACAAAATAAATATAACAATATCATTCATGGATTTTCAATCTCTAAAAAAAATCCTCCAAATTCTAGGTTTTCTCACCAAAACTATACAACTCAAATCTTTGAAAGAAAACTTTCCAAAATCATCTTTTCTTCAATCAACAAGGATCAAAACCCATAAGATCATTTTAAAAGAACAAGAGACAAACCCACTTTCAAAATTGCTCAACTTCTTGAATTAACAATCAATTTTCAAAGTTATCAAAAGATGATTTCGAAAATTGTATAGATTTTGCAAAAATATATATAACTCTAAGAAAATCTCTACCTCAAGTTTTGAAGAAGAAATGAGATGAAATTCCCAAAATCAACGGTGTCGAAACTCAATCTTCATCGCATACAACGAAGCCCTCAAGGAGCTAACCAACTTTGATGAAGAACTTAGGTCCAAATCCCAAAGGATTTGAAGAAATCAAAGATCTTGTGAGGTTTTTGGTAGGAAATGTAGAGAGAAGAGAGATGAAATGTTTTAGAGAGAGAGAGAGATATACAAAAGTGATTCAACTTCAGCCCAAAGAGAGAAGAAAAGGGAAAAATTTTGGATCTCAGCAACCTACTGCACCTCACTCTCGCACCTGCCTTTTTAGTATTGTGCAAGCTGCTCTCCCCTGAAATCCACACATGTGGCTTGCTCTCCCGCTCGAGCGAGCAAGCAACTTCAATTGCATTTTGCATTTTTGCTTCGGGGGCGCTGCCCTTCAACCCCGCCAAGGCGCTGCCTTAGGACCTGCCAAGGGGTGCTGCCCCCTGGACCCCCGCGAGTTGACTGGGCAGCTCGATCCGTGCCAGGGTGTTACCCTTGGACCCGCCAAGGTGCGATGCCCCCTGGACCCCCGCGAGCTGACCGGGCAGCTCAATTCCCAACATACTCAGCAAAGTGGCAAAACTGGGATCGCTATAAGCCGCGATGCTGGGTTGGGCCGAGCTACTAGACTTAATCCATAGACTAGACTGATGGGCCGAACCCATCTTCAGAACCAAAAGTGGGCCGAGCCCACACACAAATATCCAAATAGGCCAGCCCATCTCTACAAGCAGTCTTATGAAAGGCTGAGCCAAGACATAATGGTACCGAGTTTAGGGGACCTCTCAAAGAAACGTGGAAGCTATGAACACATGCATGTGCAGGCTGCCACCTCAACTGGTCCCCTCCCATAGAAACAAGGAAACAGTTAGCATAGGGAATGTGATCTGTTGTATGCATGGTTACAATGAGCACATGCATCCATTATCCACTATCTTGAGGTCCCCTACCTTGAGCAATGTTAAGGGAAGTCTTGTAGCACCAAAGCTCCATGAAACTATCTTAGGTAACAAGCAAAGTCTTCTATATAAGTATCACTCTCTTCACATTGAAGGTATCCAATCTAATCTCATAACAATTCAACTCACTTAAACATAACTAGATACATTCTTTCTTTTCCTTTCTCTACACTTGGAAAGAGCCCCTCATCTTCTCCGACCACTCATTCCCACGCCGGAGGGGTTTTCTAGCCAACCCTGGCCAGGCAGCTCTAAAGGTGTTCTGTGTTGCAGGTCCTCAGTTCCTGGATAGTCCTCAGTTCCTGGATAGTCCATTCAGTTGCGGAGCTCCAATCTACTTTCATCTAGTACGGGATTCGGTATGCACAAATTGATAAATGTTCAATCAATTTAATTTTTCGGATGAATAATCTACCTAACGAAACGTACAACATGAACGATTCAAATTATAAAAAAAATATTCAGAAAAAATCCCACCAGAGCACCACAACACCCTGCTACAAAGAATCAGTTATTTTATTTATATTTTATATGTTTTTTTTTTTTTTTTTTTGTAAAAAGTTAAAAACTGATTAAAATACCTAATTTCTAAAACAATTCAAATTTTAAAATGATTACACATTATTTATAACATGTATTTATATAAAAAAAAATGTATAATTATTTCAAGCATCTTAACAACTCATTAATAAAGTCTAAATTATTTATTTTACAAATAAGTTTACAATCCAATTTCGTAGGATTCATGCATCATTTTTCTTGGTAGGTACTAAGATCATGTATTTGTTTGCCAACAGTGGAGTTCAGGAGTTGTGCGTATAACGCGCACGCACACGATTTTTATGAAAAATGTCACGATACTGTTGAGTGCATTTGGTTTCAGTTTTTTAAATTTAATTTTTTAAAATTTGAGTTTTTTATTTTTTTGTGTTTTTTTATTTTTAGTGAATATTTTTTAAATTTTAAGTATTTTTTTTTTTTACTTTTTTAGATACACTTTATTTAGATGTATCTAAATAATAAAATATTTATAAAAAAATATTTTAAAAAATTAATAAATACACAAAAATAGGAAAATGTATTAAATTTTCGTTTTTTTTTTTTTGTATTTTTTGGTATTTAGTGTATTTTTTAAAGATTTTTTTCACAAATATTATATTTTTTAAGTGTGTTTATGTTAGCTGTATCTAAAAATTGCTTAAAATATTAAAAAAATCATTGAAAATATTAAAATATGAAAAATAAAAAAGTAGAATTTTCTGAAAACTGGAACCAAACAAGCTGAATAATTTTACTAACAATCTTATTAACACACTTACAAGTTGATGTGGGTCACATACCAAGTAATGGCTGATCTTATTAAAACATGTTAGTGTGTTAGTAAGATTGTTAGTAAATGTGTAAGTATGCATAATGTTGTAGAATTTGTATTCCTTTGGTCCCAAATCATTAGGGATGGGCCTCGTGTCATGTTAGATTGTATTTATGTTGTGTCATTTTGAGATTGGTATCAGAATTATTGTAACACTAATTCGACATGTTTATTATTTCGTGTTATTGCGTCGTGTCATTTTCGATCCGTATCAGATTTGTGTCGTGTTAACGTGTCAGGTCAAAAAATTTCACTATTAACTAAAAATAGCAAATGTATGAAAAAAATTTAAAATTTACTTACAAGTTAAATTTAATAAAACTAATTTCTATTAAATGAAAATATTTATAAAAATATTTGATTTCAACTTAATTTTATTTTCTTAATTTATGAAAGTTATATTTTATTATTATATTTTTTATTAGATTAACTCAAATAATAGACAAAAAATACATTAATTTTAATTAAAAACAAAAACTTATATTAAATTGAAAATCATATTTTATATACTTTTTAATAAATTAGATGTAATTACGTAAGAGATTAAAAAAATATCATGATACTCTTAAGTGGAAGTGGAAATAATATTAAATATATAACTCATTCTTCATTATACAAATTATTTGTATTAATTTCGTATTATACAAATTTAATACTAATCCGATTTGTTTAATGTTGTTGGATCGTCTCATATATGTATTTGTGTCCAAAAATGATCAACCTTAATTTATTAATTCCATATGCCATTTGAGTAGTGTTATCGTGTCGTGCGAATTCCCACCCCTACAAACCATCTTTTATCACACAATGAATTTCTCTATCCTCAATCAAGCAATAAAGAGTTGATTTGAAAGAAGAGAACAACAGTGACGAAGATCAATGTCTCGTTGGTTTGAGTTTCAGAAAAGTTTTTCAGAATTTTTTTTAAACAAATAGAAATTAATTTAATAAAAATAAAGGGAGTTATTATTCTCACTTTACTAAAAATATGCTTCGTTCTTTGCTCCAAATATATTAATACTCTTGGAATTTTAATTTTTTTAGGGAGTGTATTTCGTGTGAAAGGGTATTAATGTAAGGAAAAACTTACGTGTAAGTCTTAATAAGTAGACTTGTTGTCCAATAGGTCCTATGATATTCTTCATTAAATACTATTTTAAAAAGCCACTAATTATTAATTTTCAACGACAACTTAAAAATTGTCATAAAAAAATGTCACTAATTATAAGTTTTAACAACATTTTTAAAAAACCCTAAACAAACGGGTCACTAATTTACAACTTTCAGTGACAGTTTAAAAATTTTGTTACAGAAAAAGTCACTAATTGTAACTTTTGGCAGCAGTTTATGAAAATCGTGACAAAAAAAAAAGTTACTAATTATCAATTTTTAGCGACATAAGTAAAAAATCGTTACAAAAAAATTATTTTCATCGACGATTTTATTAGGAGTTATTTTCAATGGGAATTAAGTCTAAATATTAGGACTTGTTGGTAGTTTACCTTTTTTTTTTAACAGTAAAACAAAACTTTACTGATGAAAAAAGCACAAAACATGCAAAATTACATCAACAAAGCAGGGAAGTGCACAAAGCATCATAACTAATCTCAACAATCCCAACTAAGTTGACACCATAAAGGAAGTACAATCATTTGCGAGCACTTAACCCGAGATTGGTGAGAAACTAATCAAAAGCAATTTGGTAGTTTACCCTTAATGGTAACTATGTAGAATAAAAGACAAAGAAGAGAGTGCATTTGGAACAAAGTGGAGTGCGAATAGTGGCTCTCAAAATAAATATCAAACATATTATTTTAAATTTTTAAAAATTATTTCTGATCTCTCAAAGATAAAATTATATAAAAATGATAAGTATTTTTATTTTATTTTTTTAAAATATCTTTCACTAAATTAATTTTTAAGTTTTTAAATTTTTTTCTAAAAACCAAACTGAACATGACAATTGGCTCACTAATGCATACAACTATTCCTTAAAACAAAAAGAATGTTAAAAGTTTAAGATTTGAACTGATGGAGCGACTCCGATCCTTGCATTATAATTTAATTTACTAACCTATTAGCATAAAAAAAAGTTCAATATTATATCTCTCTTGTTGATAGGGTGAAATCTCATCAACACTAAATTTTAAGCCAAACTAAACTCTGTGTTCAAATTCCTCCCGTGTAAAATATCTAGAATGGTAGAATTAAATCAAACCAAATATCTTTTTATGGTTTAACTTTTGGCCTTGTTATAGCGGCTCAATGACTCGATTAGGATTTGAATTTTTTTTAAATCATATGAATCGATTAGGTTCTTAATTTATTTTAAAATTAAAATAATTCAATTTCTAAACACATCTACTGTTATGGAGTATGGATATAAGTATGAGTACGTATGATACGTGTATATCAATACAGTAAAATTAAAAAAAAAACATAAGGTACGAGCCAGCTTGATACGTTTGTAAAAAATATTTGTTTTTGATTTAAAATAATGTAAAAATTGATTAAATTGTTTAATTTGTTAAGATACTACATACGATTAACATTTAATGTCAAAAGTAAAAGTATAAATCAAAATTAAATATTATTATATTAAATAACTTACAAACTATAGCTTGATTTTAAAATCATGCTAAGTATAAAACTAAAAATAAAAAGAAATCTAGTGATAGAAGAAAATATCATTTTGATTGAGGTATGGTATGATTTGAGTATGTACTAAGTATGTCTGGATACATCAAAAATTAAGAAGAAGAAATTTGGAAACGTGTTTTGTGTACTCAGTATATATGCAGAAGTATCAGACAAAATATCATAAACTGGTAAGTACTGGATATAAATATAACATGTTTGTCGAAATACTCATATTTCATAGACCTAGTGTCAACCGCATGAATTAATCTTTTTCATCAATTCTCTCATCAAAAGCTATATATTCTGTTATGTTCATAAAGGATAAGATGAAGATTTTAGATGCTGGCAGCTGTCAATTTACTTAAAACGCAACTCTTTTCCTTATCCAGACTTGGGACAAGCAGTGTTGAAACAAAATGTCAACAATAAACAGTTAAAAACTGTTTTTTTCAGTTATTATTTGTTGTTTGATTGTCAAAAGGAATCCTAATATAGTGTGAATATATCTAATTTCAGATAAATTCAAAGGATCTCAGAATGAGCACATCCAAAAAAACAAAACATTGCTAATTTGATTTCCTATATTGTTTAGTACATGAACCACAATGCTTAAGAGTTATGATGCAATAAAGATCAAACAAGTAGAGTACAAGAAGTTTAATAACTAAGCTCCAAGAAAGCAAGAACAACCAACTTGGAAAACCTACTTAAAAGAATAATTATACAAATAATTTTAGTTTCCGAACCACAGAAACAGCATTTTTGCACGCTGGATAAAAATACGTCTGATCCTCCCTGGACTTTGTTGTTGCAGAAGTCTCATGCACTGTGAGTATTAACTTTTTTTTTTTAGTTTATTGCCTTGGTAGTACTAATTCTTATGAGTATATTCTGTAACTCCTCGGGCCAACAAGGGACCGAAAGAGGACCCTTTTGCATGAACCCATATTCCTCTTTAGCCTTCTCTAACAAACACAAGAATGCAGGGTCAGCTAGGCAGCTCAATTCAACAATGAACCTCTTTGGGACCCCTCCTTTCACCGCTAAAACAGCAAAATGCCCTTCCTTCACATCCTCTGCTAATGTTGCCACTGCTTCGAGTTCTTCATCAAAATCATCTCTCACGTGTGGACTCAGGCATTTTGAGAGAGAAAGAATGCTTTGTAGCTTTCCCATTGAGATCTTAAGCAACATGATCAATACTATGGATTATTGTAAAGTTCACTCTTGGAAATTTTTGATAATTCTTGATTGTTTTTGCCGATCCCAATAGGGAATTTATAGTGGTGCAAAACAATGGATTTAGCTAGTTAGTAAATTAGTTAGTTGGACTTTCTTTCTTTTTATTTATTTATTTTGTTTGGGAAGGAGCTAGGAGAGAGCACGGAACATTTCACACGGTGCACATTTCACACCATCATATGCAACATTTGATGAGTCACTTTCTATGTTTTTCCTTTACGTGATGGAGTCTTGAGAACACTAATCGTGGTTCAGCTGCCCATGGTTCCCATGATTAAAGCAACTATTTTTCTTTCCTCTTTAGTTTTCATCGTCTAAGAGCGCAAAAATGGAGTGACAATGCGTTTTACATGAGTTGAGGTATTTAGGTTGTGTGATTCATATAAAATGTTAATTTTAAGTTATATGGTAAGTTATCTTGATAACTAATTACATGTTTTATTGTTGTTGGAAAGCAGGTTTAGATTAGATTGTTTGCTTTTTGATTGACAGACAGTAAAATAAATCGATTAAGAAGGTTTTTTTACAGTTTCGGATTATAGTACATAGCTCCCAAAAGCTTCGTAAAAGATATTAAATCGGTTTCTCTCTTTATTATTATTATTATTATTTTTTGTTGACGACTTCAAAAAATGGGACAGCAAGGAGGGGAAGATGCTAAGGTTGCACCTCACAAATGTTTCCTAATATTTACACCATATTGTTCATAACAACTCATAATGGTTTGTAATTTAGGAATGTACAATATAAATTTGTTTATTCGTAACTTTCACTATAAAGTATCATAGCTAACACCACAAAGTGACGTAATATTTCTTATAGTATACCTCTTTTTTACGGATGCACATCATAGATTTCTTATGTTTTTGGACTTATTTTTCATTTTTAGTAAATATTTTTTAATTTTGAGTATCAAATTTTTAACATCACAAAGTGACGTAACATTTTTTACAATATCCCCTTTTTTTACTAGTGCACACTATATAGATTTCTCATTTTTTTCGACTTACTTTTCATTTGTAGTGAATTTTAATTTTGCGCATCAATCTGTATATTTGGTTTCCGTTTTTTAAATTTAATTTTTAAGAAGGGTGTGTTTGGTTTAGTTTTGGGAGATAAATTTTTAAAAAAAAAAATCTTGGGAAAAGAGTTTAGAATTTTTTTTGGTTTGCTTGGTTGTATATTTTGGAAATAGTTTTGGAGTGTGGGAGTTTGGGATGATTTAATATTTTGTTGTAATTGAGTAGATGTGTGTGAGATAAAAAGTGATTGAGAATGAGAGATGAGAAAGAAAAAGTGATTTATTGATGTGTAGGAGATCGAAAGTGATTTTAATTTTTTTTTCTCCTAAAATCACTAAACCAAACAAAATTTTAGAAAAATTTTCCCAAAATTTGTTTCTAAAAAACAAACCATACAAGGCCGAGTTTTTTATTTTTAATTTTTAATTTTTTTTTTAGTGAATACTTTTAAAATTTTAAGCAATTTTTTACTTTGTTAGATGCACCTTACTTAGATGTATATAAATAGTAAAATATTTGTGAAAAAAATATTTTAAAAAATTAATAAATAAACAAAAATACGAAAAATACTGAATTTTCTTTTTATTTTTATTTTTATTTTATATATTTTTGGTATTTAGTATTTTTTTTTATAAAAAAATTCATAAATATTATACTTTTTAAGTGTATTTATGTTAGTGTGTCTAAAAATTTTAAAAATTACTTAAAATATTAAAAAAATTCAGTGAAAATAAAAAAAAATACGGAAAACGAAAAAGTAATGAAAAGTGAATTCTGAATTAAAACCAAACAGAGTTTTTATTTTTTATTTTTTTTCACTTCATTTTAAATTAGACAACCTTAAAAAAATTAAACAATTTACATTGGATTGTTTGCTTAATTACATACTAATAAAGATTAATTGAAATGAGAGATCTTCTTTATAAGACTAGAACAGTTCGTAGGCGATATTTTTGATTGACAAACAATCCAATAAATTGATTACGGAAGGTTTCTTATAATTTTGGATTAAAGTGCATGCCCCTAAAAGCTACTAAATGGCTTTTCTCTCTTTATTAATTTTTTTTATTTTATTATTGACGAATTCAAAAAGGGGATGGTAGGAAGGGTGTTTACGTTTTGATACAAAGACGCTCTTTAGCATGAGGAGGTAAGAGTATATAATTATTAGGTTTCTACAAGAGTTGTCACATAAGACACTTGTATTGTCTAGTGTTTACATTTGATCATATTAATATTGATTTGAAGTTACACATAAGTTTCTACGAAGTTGGGACAATTGCATGTTGTCTATGTTATGGTGTTGGAATAATACGTTGTTCTTGATAAGGTTATTTCAAGAGGTAAGCTACCCTACTTGCATTAAATTGTTTGTTAATCATATTGTACTAAAGCATAATTATTCAATAATCTCATACTATGGACAAGTGATATTTCATATTATTATGCTTGGTAGAGATGATAGATAGGTGGAGTATTGTGCTGGGTGATTGAAGAACATGAAAGGGCATATTGAATGATAATTAGTTAGGGAGTACAAGCGCGTGTTACTCCAGAATTATTAAATAATTTCTCTTGTACTAAAATGTAGGTAGAGCGACAATGTACTTGTATAAATTAGATCTGATCTCAAATTTGGCGTAATGGATTTTAATATCAAATTATTAGATAGAAATTATTCTTAAAAACCGGTTAGCGAAGGGGAGGGTGTCCCAAAAGTTTATTTCACATGGCCAAACTCTTACTATATCGTTATGTAACAAGTTATGATCATAAATTTCACCATTGGGCTAACTATACTAAAATGAAAAAGGAAATTTTGTGTCTTAATTGTTAGGGGTGTTCAAAAAAATTAGGGCAAATTACAACAAGAGTCTACTTTAATTCTTGTGCCATTTTGGTTTTTGTAATTTCAATTGACTTGATTTTGATTATGAATTTATGATTGTCTCAAGTTGGTCAAATTGACTACAACTCTTATGCCATTTTTTTAATGAAAAATATACACATAAGTAGCATGCGTCATATTTTCTAAGAAAAATTATAAACTTAGTCAACTTATAATGAGTTAATCTCAGCCAATTTAAAATTCATTTTATGTCAAAAACACGAAAGACATTATTAATTGGACTAAATTGATACAACATCTAAAATTCAGAGTTAAAATTGAGTTAATTGAAAGTATAAAGAGTGAAATGACATAAAGGGCGTAAGTTGTCCAAAAATTTGATGAAATTGGTAAACCATTTTAGACAGGTCCAAATTGTATAATCTGGATCATTCTGTTAAAAAAATTGTTAGGCTATGATTCCAAATAATTTTAGAGGTGTATACTATAATTTTGCTATTCATAACTTTTATTATAAAATTGTAACTCCCACCACAAAAATCATAATTTTTTTTTACGATGTGCACATTTTTAAGAATGCACATTATAGCATTTTCCTAAGTCAATTTTGTCATTTGCTACACATTAAAAAGAAAAAAAAATCAACTTTTGTCTAAATTAAGTCTAAAAAGAGAGTCAAAACACTGATTTATTTTAATGAAAAAATTGACTTCTTTTGTTTCTAGTTTATAAGATGATTTTTTCGACCTATTTTCAATTTTAGTACATGTTTGCCAATTTTGACTATCAAATTTTTTCTCTCCAATTTTTAGGTTATATTATATTAGACAATTCTTAAAAAAAAGGACAAATTATAGTGGTTGGCCCTGTATTTTATCTCTTATGTGATTATGATTCTTATAATGTTAATTAGTACAATTTTGACCCTTAATTTTCGATAATGTCAATTTAATCTAATTGATAACACTTATTAGAATTTTTTAAGAAAAATAGTCACTGAATTGAACAAATTTGCAATTTTTCCTATAAAACCACAAATGCATGCCATTTTTATATGCATATTTTTTTTTTAAAATATCAAAAAACACTAACAATTGTAATTAAATGAACGAAATTGAGAAAAAAAAATCATAAATTCAAAGTTAAAATCGAACCAGTTAAAATTACAACGACTAAAATGGCATAAACTCAAAAATATAAAAACTATTAATGTAATTTGTCTATAAAAAAAAATTTAATTAAATTATTTGCTTAATTGCTAAGATCCTAGTTGGAATGATTAAGATCCGATCCATATGAATAAGACACAACGTACGCAATATTTTTTATTGACAAACAATCCAATAAATTGACTATGACAAATCCTATTTCACAATTGTGATGAAGCACATAGCACTTTTAGTTTTGGATAAAGTGCATGGCTCTTAAATTGGAGGGTGCTATTAAGTCCTTGTAGGTGGGATTCATTTTGATAATTTAACTAATTCATATTGCCGAGTCTATTGAGAAAATTATCTTCACAAAAAGTTAGATTAATCGAATAATTGTAAAAATATTAGTAAATTTTATTTGTTTTTATTTTATAGCAAATGTAATCTAACAATACTTTTACAATTATTCGATCAATTTAATTTTTTATAACGATAATCTGCTTGGCAAATCTTATAATATGAACCAAGACATTTGGTCTAGTGGTTGTATAACACCGTTTGTGGTGTGAAGTCTAGGGTTCAACTCCTATAGAGAGGACTTTGATATATTTGTGGTGTCAATTTAATCTAATTGATGACGTTGATTAGGATTTTTTAAGAAAAATAGTCACTGAGTTGAATAAATTTACAATTTTTCCTATAAAACCACAAGTATGCCATTTATATGCACATTTTTTTTTTAATTTATCGAAAACACTAACAATTGTAATTAAATGAACAAAATTGAGAAAAAAATCATAAATTCAGAGTTAAAATTGAACCAGTTAAAATTACAAAGACTAAAATGACAAAAACGATTAAGATCCACTCCATATGATTAGGACACAACATATGCGATATTTTTTATTGACAAACAATCTAATAAATTGAATATGACAAGTTGTCACGCCCTTAAAATTAAGCCCATAATATATAATATTAACATGCATCGATATAAGAAAACAAAGTATTATTTCATTCATCAGAGTAATCTTATTAAAAGACATTACATGTAATAACGAAATTAAATGCCCTACGGGCTTACATCTTTCCAAGCCAACACTTGGACACAAAAGAATGGGTACTAACTCATTCACACATTAAGCCCTAGGCTTGAGTTTACATGTAACATCAAAATAAAACAAAATAAACAACTAATCTAAACAGAGTCTTCAACTCCAAATCCATCCAAGCTAAGTCCTTGGAGGTAGCATATCACCTGAACCTGAAAATGATGTTCCCGTATAGGGTGAGCCACAGCCCAGTATAAATATACTAAACCAAATATAAGCGTTGAATAAAGCAATAGCATTCGATAGATGGTTAACCAAGATAATCAATTACATCATGACACTAATGTCTATGACACGTTTCACTTTCCATTATTATCAATATGGCTCAGAACTTGGCCAAACTATAACAGTGAGACTACATCTCACTTTAACAATATTTCCAATTCAATGGGGATATCAAATCATGTTAAACATTTCTTATATCATAATGGATACACATGTTGGTGTTGTATCAACCTCAACCAAAATTCACTTCCATACTTCCCAATTGATACACATTTTAGTGATGTATCAATAACATGTAAAAACACTTCCATAAATCAATAAGCACACATATTAGTGGTGCTAAAGGAGTCCATCCCCTATCTCCTCCCAAACAATATCCGGTTTAGGAGTCCATCCCATATCTCCTCCCAAACCGTGGAGTACATCCCCTATCTCCTCCCAAACAATATGCATATACAATGTATTAAACACTTGTCATATACAATACTCAATCAATACATGTATTTTTCTGTATTAATTCAACAGTCAAAATTAATGACTCAACCAATGTGATTAGTTTCAGTTTTCCCTAATCCACATGCAATGTCTACAACATTCACGACTATCCTCCACCGATAGCCCAAAACAATTATTTCTAAACAGGAAATAAATGTAACAACAAATGTAAATTTAACATTTTTCGAAGGCGAGTAATTAAACTATTCAACTACACCATAAATCTCATACTTTCCCCAAGTTCATGAATTCAACTAAATTCCCTTATTTTCCTTAAATTAATTATACAAATTAATTTATTACAACAACTAGGGTTTTTCCCAAAATTACCAAACAACCCCAACATATCAAAATACCAAAACTTAGAACAAAACCTATAGTATGGAGTAGGAAATCCCTACCTCGATGTAAATAACCCGAATGGAGAAGATGGAGATGATGACCCAAAATCCAAAGTGCTCCAAACCGCCAACCGCTCAGATTAAAACAAAGCTCTCGACTCACTCTATCTTTTTAATAAAGAGCCTAGGGTAGAAGCACCCTAAAAGTAGATGAAACCTAAGAGAGAAGGTGAGTGGAGGGAAAGAAAACACGGACCTAGGGTTCTGGAATCAAAAAGAGGATGAAAAAGTGTTTTAAAAACCGCTGCTGCCTATTTAAATAAAACAGGCTCGCTCGAGCGAAGACTTGGTCGCTCGAGCGACCAGACATAGGAAACACTCGCTCGAGCCATGAATGTCTCGTTCGAGCCAACAACCTAGAAGCTCGCTCGAGCCAACAACTCAAACCCTCAGGTCTGCAACCCGACGCACGCTCGAGCGACGGAACTCTCGCTCGAGCGAAGAACAAACCAGCTCGCTCGAGCGAAGAAGATCTCGCTCGATCCAAGAAACACAGCTCTCAGGTCTATACTAGACGCAATCGCTCGCTCGAGCGAAGATACCCTGGCTCGAGCCACCAGACACACAATACTACTCTCGCTCGAGCGACCAAACCCTCGCTCGAGCGCAGGACCAAAGACAAAAGCTCGCTCGAGCGAACAACTCCTCGCTCGAGCGAAGGTCCAAAATTCTGGACAGCAACACTTGGTTTCCAAACCCAACCAACCTGTAACAAACCTGCCCAACACATCCTATAACTCAAAAAGAGAAGATAAAGGACGACAACAACAATGATACAATGATAGGATCCACGGAACCTAAGTCCGAATACAAAAACCAAATGGGAAAAGATCGGGGTCGCTATACAAATCCTACTTCACAATTGGCCTATTTTTGACAACGGAGTTAAAAGTTAATTTTTTTAGTTTCTTAACTTTTTTGAGTTATATTATCTCTTTATTTTTTTACACATTTTTCAAAAATAAATAAATAAATAAATAAAAATAAAAATATTAACTTTTAACTTATTTCTCAAAATAAGCCAAAGTACATAGCTCTTTTAGTTTTGGATAAAGTACATAGCTCTTAAATTGGAGGTCCTATTGAGTCCTCCAGAAGTTATTATGTGATTTATTTCGATAATTCGAATAATTTATATTGTAGAGTTTATTGAGAAGATTATGTTTGTAAAAAGTTAGATTAATTGAATAATTATAAAAATATTATTGCATTCTATTTCTTTTTATTTTATAACAAATGTAATCTAACAATGTTTTTACAATTATTCCATCAATTTAACTTTTTATAACGATAATCATCTTGGCAAATTCTATAATATGAACCAACACATTTGGCCTAGTGGTTATATAGCGCCGTTGGTAATGTGAGATTTTGGGTTCAACTTCTACAGAGAAGAGTTTGATATCTTTGTGGTAGTTGCTTTATTTCTCTACCATTATGGGGATTGCGTGATTATTAGTGGTTTGTTGGGCTCGGCTTTTATTAACTTTCTAATTATTATGAGCTAGTAATCTATTTGATAATATAATTATCTCTCATAATATAATTACTCTCCTATCTATTGAAAAAAAAATCTTATAATATAAACAATTTGAATTATCGAATTGGGTCCCGTGAAAGCTCCCGGGAGAGTAGCCTAATAGCTTTCTAAGAGGGGGAAAGAGTTTTATACGAAGCCATTGAAAGTGGGAGTTACTATTCACATCTTAATTAATACTTTGGACTCTCCATTTTTTTGGACCTTTATTTACAAAATTCAAAATCTTAAAAATTTCTAAGAACCTTACAAATAATACTAAAATTATCATTTTAAAAACATTATACCCATCAAAATGTACACCCCTTAGCACACTTTCTAAAAACCATTCATCTCCCAAAACTTTTAACAATTCAACTCACTAATCTTCATTGTTGAACTCACCAATCTTTCTCTCATTGTCAAGAGAGTTACGTCGTTGATCTCTTCATTGTTGATCTCTCCACTGTCGATCTCTGTCACAACCGATCTTTCACCGTCGAACTTTGTCCTCTGCTATGTTTGGACATGTGTTGCTGAACAAACTATCCATGTTCGGACTTGCGTTACCGAACAATTTGCACATGTTCGAACCTGTATTACCAAACATTATAACAACATAAAATCTTGTGTCTGTGAACACGTTTGACCCATGAAAATTGAACAAACAAGAATAAGTATGCATTAACCAATTTGATTAACAAATAAAATTAAACTTCATCACATAACCAAAACAAAAGGGTTACATCCAAAGTGCCGAACATATGAATAATGTATAGTTACACATTACCAAACTAATGCTTTTAATTTGGCCGTGTTACTATTTTTTGGACATATGTTTGGGAGTTCAGTGCCAAAAAAAATTTTGAACTGCCTTCACCATTTTTTTTGTTGTTGGTGTTTTTAAAAAAACTTATCATTCTAAGGTCAATCTCTTTTGAGTTGCGAACATCATCTAAGTTATGAACCCCCTCTGAGCTTACATTGTGATACTCCATTCGTCTTATGGTATTAGGGTTGCCATAAAAACTTGTACTCATTGTCATTGCTAGAGAAGTATGTACAATCGAATAGTTGTTGCTGGAGGATTTTGAAGGTGTGTAGGTTTTGAGGGTTTTGAAGTGTGTGTGTGGCGATGAAAGTGGATACTCTCACAAACCCTATGTTATGATTTAGTGGTGGTGTGTTTAATTGTGAGATGAGGTATCCTAAAATAATCCATATCCTTTTTAATAATTTCATTTGAGGTTATTATTGTAATAAAAAAATGAAAAATATTAGGAGTCCAAAGTATTAACTGGGGTGCTAATAGTAACACTGCTTGAAAAGGCACTTACCATATGTATTATTACTTGGTTATGCTATGATACACACCCTTTTGAGGGAGTGTACCATATGTAAAGTTATGAATCATAAGTAAATCTTTTTCAATCATAATTATAAAAAAAAGTCATAACTAAACATTATATAACTTACAACTAAAGACTTTTTGAATCATAACCAAAATAATGTCACTATCAATACAATAAGTCATAACCAAGTACATCACAATACGTCATAACCAGATAGTACAAATTTCATATGTGTATCATATAATTGGGTTTGGCTTCTTTCAAGTTGTCATCTCAATTTGAGAGAATGTTTGGGCTTGGTGGACTCATTTGGGAAAAGATTCTGGTGATCTGAACTGTTCACTTTTTTGGATTCATTGAGTAGAATATTTATATAAAAAAATCAAATGATTGGATATCAGTAGTTGTATGTTTGAATCATATTTGTTCTAAAAAATAGATGACAAATATAATTTCAAGAATAACCATCCATTTTTTCTAATACAAATTTGATTTAAACATATAGCTATCGATATCCGATCATCTTGATTTTTTGCGTAAATATTCTATTTAATGAGTCTTAAAATATGAATGGTTCAGATTATAAAAACGAAGCATATGACTAGCTATATGGGGCCTCTCAAATTCTCTCATATTGAAAGTTGAATATTGTTGGCTTTTTTGGCTTTCAAAGATTAATTATGTAATTTTAAGCGTGTCAGCAAGAATCAATAGGTCCTTATAGAAAGTTTAATTGCCAACCAATTGTGTTGAAGTTCTTTCAGCCTCAATGAAGAGGACTTTTACTGGTGGCTTTGCTTAGGAGAAACTTATAAATGATAATCGGTACAAAACAGTTCAGAAACTGAATTTCATTAAGTAAATAAGAACTTACAATGACCCAGCCTCGAAGAGGTTCACAAAAATAAACTACTTGAAACTACTCCTAAGAAATGAAGTGCAGTATAGGAATTAAAGAACTGGAAATATAAATATAAAGTAAATAACTGGCTTCTGGATCTGAGTCAGGGTCCTCTTCTGTTTGGCCTTCTATTCTATTTATACCCTCTAATGATAACCGTCGAAGTGGTCTTCTAACCGTCAAAATGCCCTTCCACGATCTCTGGTCATGGCCTCACACAGTTAACTTCCACTACGCCATTCTTGCAGTTAGGCTTCCCTTCTGAATTTGAATTTGAACTGTGAGTAACCGTTGGGCTACGTCATCTTGCGCCTTCTAACTGCTCCAATGTTGCGCAGATCCATTTTTACCAATATGAATTGCCATGTGTATGTCGTTGACTGGAGACTTGTATTAACTCCCTAAATTGCCCTTTATGAGCCACGTGTTAAGCTGCGATTGGCTTATTCAAAATATATAGCCAACATTACCCCCCGCACTAATATATCCAATACTTGGTGTTATTAGTGGATTAGTGCATTTTGCCCACGTCCTAAGACGTGCATGGACTTCGTTTATTTTTTGGAAGTGTAATCGTTTTCGAGCAATGAAGCACTGAACTTCATTAAATTCTTCCTTGCACTTTGAACCTCCACTATCTGCGTACACGAAGAGATTGATACATCTCCAATGGCTAATCAGGCTCTCTCTTGCATTGATCAAGCATACGAGGAGGTTTTGGACAATGATGGTCGATCTCGAAAGAGCCTTCATGCATTTATTGGCCACATTTATCCGTCTCCATTTATACAAGTTATGGAAGCTTTTGCAAAATACGAACCTCTGGACCAAGAACTTGTAAAAATGGATCTTGGAAGCTCTTCCTCTACTCTGAACCCTTCTGCATGGGACGAAGCTGCCTCCTCTTCTTTTGGAAATACTGGCTAGGGTACGTAGCCCACACCCACTCAACCTCAAACAAGGAAGTGAATCCACCATAGATTTACTGAATTTGATGACCCCACTGCCACACATCTCTCTATGCGCAACTCTGTAGTGTATCCATATGTCCCTTTCGACTGTCTTCGCTGCCTTAAAGGTAACTTGCTTTCGGCATGGTATACCTCTACCTTGCCAACCAGAATAGTGTGAAAGACCTCACACCCCATTGAAGCTTTGGGAATCAGCCCCTCACTCTTTGCCAAAAAAACAAAACTTTGCTCCTCTGACTGGCTAGAGTGTGTGAACAAGCCTCAGTTTTCACCTTCATTTGGAGGGGACCCAACAGCTTCTTTCTTGCCTCCTAATCCTAAATGGATTGAGGAATTGAAGCTCACCCTCTTTGAGAGCCAGCATTTTGCTCCCCCCCCCCCCTCTCCCTAGGCTCCAGTTCTTCTAACTGCTTATCAGCAATACAGAGCCCAGACTCTACTTGCTGCTTTTTCTCATTTATCCTTCAAGGTCCTTCGAGATGACATCCTTTACAAGAACCTTTTATGGGCTTGTGATATTGTCTCTTGAAGCCACATCCTCAACCCTGTGGCCCAGGCAGAGCTTCACACTTTCCTAGAATAACTCTCTTTGCTACTTAACTGGCACAAAAATGCTTCTGCTAGCAGTGAGTCACTGGAGAAAATCTCTACTGCTTGCATTCAAACCCAGTATGAGAAAGAGAATCTTCTTGAAGAGTATGAGGACTTCAAGAACCATGATTCAGAGTATAGAGAAGATTCCAATAAGGGTGATACACATGGAAGCGGAGAGATGGATGAAATGGAGAGAGCTTTTAGGAAAATAAAGTTCGAAATGAAGGCCCAACAACTCTTCTTCCAAATAAGGGCTCATCAATTGGATAAACCAAATCTACAAAGGATAGAAGAAAGGTTAGAAAAAGAATATGAATTTATCGAATTTTGCTGGTCAAAGTTTCATGATCTTGTGACTTTGTCCATTCCTTACTTTTATGAAATTGAGAATGTAGCCAAGTAGGTTTTCCCAATGTAAATGTTTTATCAATAAAATTGGGTTTTTCATATTCGAATTACATGGTTAATATGACCTTACTCCTCACTTCGTTCATATAATCTATGTAAATAACAGCTTCGAATTAACCAATATTGTTTCGAAGCCTGGTTTAGGTGTTTCGAAGCATGGAGTTTCTCTTAAGAGTGACAATATTTGTTTTCGAAGGGATTTGTCTTAATAGAAAGTCCAAGAAAGTACTTTAATGTATGGGTTAGTCCTTTGGCCTTTGAAATTTTCACACTATTAGTGCTTACTTATTTCGAAATCTAGAAAAGATCAAGTACGAACTATACTCTACTCAAAGAATACTTTACCAAAAGCTTTTTCGAAGGAAATTTCCTTTCATGGATAGCTTATAAACACACTCTTAAAACCTTCGAAGTAAACAAACCCTAACTATGCTTTGGCACAAGTTTAAAAGATTCTGGAAAGAAACTGGCTTCAAAGCCGACTACTTGTTTTCAAAACCAAGCTGAGTATTTGAAATGTGTTTCGCTCTTAAATTGCTGCTCTTGAAGGAAATTCTCTTTGTTGTGTTTTCAAGACCCTCTTTTGTTTTAAAATAAAGGCCCTAATCCCACATGGGTTAAAAATAACCAATTAATTAACTTGGGTCTATTTGACCTCTTAGGCTGAATGGGTAAATTTTGGACAGAAAGGTTTAAAACCCTAATTTCTTGCAATCTAACCTACTCACTTGTCCAGTATTTCCCTTTCACTCCCACTGCTATCGACTTCAGGTTCTTACCTTTCTTATGCTCACTCTTTACACCCTCATTTCAACCTCTCACTAAATGGCTTATTCTTCCTCGAAAGTACCAGTTATTGAGCATATGAGCTCGTCCGTGGCTTTGAGGAGGTGTCTTAATAAAGAAATAGACAAATACAAAGCTAGTGAACCAAGTACCAATGATGGACGCATCTTCGTCCCCTGTCACCATACGTAATGGGAATACATCCTCAGACCTATCTTCAGAGAAGCCCCTGCCTAGCTTTCTGCTCTGTACCCTCACTTGGAGGATCACCAACTCCTTTATGAATGGAATCTTGATCGGGGAAGCTGGAGGATGAACCGACCTCACCGCTGCTGGCCCACATTGAGGACAAAGTGGAAGGAATGGTACGACAGAGTTATTCCTACCAAAGAATGGGACCTGCAAGAGCTCTACATCCTCAATGCCCTCCGTCTCTCTAGGTTCATTATCCCTGAAGACTGCTTTTTGATTCCTGCTGGCCTTTGCTTTTGAAATTCATTTTTTAATTTTTTCCAATTCCGATGTGGCATGATGGCTCCCATTGTTCTTGATATCTGCCATCTCCTTGGCTCTCACCAATTGGTGATCTCTTCAACCCCGATTACTTAAACCCTCTGGTCAGCTTTGCCATTCTATTTTTGAACTCTTCCTTCTGTGATTTTGTAAAAGCTGAAAGTAAAAGGGAAGGTCCTGTGACCGATCGAGAGTTCTTTTCATTTATTCTATATTGGCTATGCAAATTCCTTTTTTGTACCTCATCTCAGCAGATCATGCTTGAGTTTGCCTCTCTTGCCAAGGCTCATGCTTCGAAGAAGAAGATAGCCTTGGCTCCTTATGTTTTAGGCCATGTTTATAGGGACTGTTCCCAATTTTGTGAGAAACCTCTGGACGTTAATCAAGGAGGCCCACTTTGGGTATTGTAACTTTGGCTTTTTGCATATTTCACTTATTTACACTCCGGGTTTTTGAGATTCTTAGTACAAGACCCCACTACCTATGGAGAAAAATATGCTAGGGTTTCCCTCTACCTCTTGAGCTTCACTTATAACTTCACTTTCTTCTACCAATTCCCAATTTCTCTTCTTTCCACCTTTTTCTGCCCTTTTGAAGCTAACACAGGGCCAACCTGGCTGAGGACCTTCTTGGCTGATAAGAAATGCTCTAGGCCTTTACACAAAGATATGTGGGCCTCCATTTTGCTTCCAAGGGAGCTATTTATTGGCACTTTGAACCCTCGAGCTTATAAGTGTATCTCTGAGGCTTATTGCCCTTATCAATTTGCTAGGCAATTTGGGTTACTCAGGGGATTCCGGTCCCTTTCTGCAGCCTCACTAATTCAGATTTTGTAACCAGAGAGCTAAAGGTGCCCAAAACCAGGTTAGATGAAGCAACCCTCAAACTGATAACAGACTTGGATGAATTTGAATTCTCTCCCTTCATCTCACAAGTCAATACACTGAAGAGATATCAAAATTGGTGGACAGTCAATATGGAGGTGTACTTGGCCATTTTTCCCAAAGATCTGCTAGAAGGGCTAGATGTGCCCTCAGTCAAGCCTAAGGAGACTGGCATAACCATTGCTTCCACCATTGCTCTTGCGACCTCACTTCCTGCTCCTGCTGCCTCATCTCATCCTCCTAGAGTCACCAGAGCTACCTTGAAGAAAGGTACACACTTTGCCTTTCTCCTTATTCTCTCTCTTTAGAATCCCTTACTTACATATTTCTTCCTCTACCTTAACTGCAGGGACTTCTTAGGAAGAATCTCCCAAGAGGACTCAGGCCTTGGATATTCTCAAGGGCAAGCAACAGAGAAAAAGAAACCTTTTGCTTGACCGTGAAGACGAAGCACCTCAAGCTCATTCAGAGGTGGAGGAAGAAGAAAAAGAGGAAGCACCATTGAAAAGAAAGAAGAAGACATTCTCTCCTTCCGAGCTCATCAAGGATCCCACTCATGAGGCAGCTGCCAAAGTAGTGGAGAAGTTGCAACCCAAAGAACTCATTGTTTTCTAGAGATCAGAAAAGAGGAGGCAGCAACAAATACTAGGGGAAGAAATTGTTGTTGCTGATGCAATACAAAAGGAAACTGTGAGGAAGAGTAAAACTGTTGAGCGCTATGCCCTTTGCAGCTCTCAAACCATTACCATCACAACCACTGAAGCTGGTAATTTCCCTTAGTCTTTTTTTTTTTTTTTTTTTTATTTATTTCTACAATTTCTTTTTCCA
Organism: Camellia japonica; assembly: GCA_030407325.1. Lineage (NCBI taxonomy): Eukaryota > Viridiplantae > Streptophyta > Magnoliopsida > Ericales > Theaceae > Camellia > Camellia japonica. The sequence continues at coordinate 66,456,391 of JAPPVO010000017.1, forward strand.
ATATTTAGTATAAATTTAACATTTTCTATTTGTTCTCTGAAATGCAGCAGCAGCCATTACAATCCCTCCTCCTTCGACACTGGCTTCTTTTACCTTGTATGGGGATGAGGGGCTCTTATTGAACTCCTCAGAACTAAGGGCAACTTTAAAAGGAAAAGGGAAGGTCAGTCCTGAACTGCCATAGAGTGTAACACCTCTTCAAAGATTACTTCCACTCCCCTCTTTTACACTTCCCATACATTCTTTTCTTTTTTCCTTGGGGCAAAGCATTCCATCTTTCTTATCCCCTAGCTTATCTTCCTATTTGCCCCTGATGTCCATCGCCTTATCCCAGCCTACTCCTTCTAGAGTCTTGACTATCCCTCCAACTATTGAAAGCACTCCAATTGTCACTCCCCATCCAGTGGCAATTGGCTTTTCCAAGGATAATACTAGCAGCTCACCAACTTCTTCCCTACCATCTAACTCTAGTTCCTCATCCTTTGACTTGTTGGTAGCCAAGACAATAGATGGAACTAAAGAAGCTTTTATTCCTCTGGCTATGCCAATTCTTCCAGCTTTTCCTTTAACTGATGATTCCTCGACAATTCTATTTTCTGAGGAGGAGATGGACATCTTTGAAGCTTGGCTAGCCAGTCTGTTCGACATCTCTACACTAGCTTCATCTACCAACAGTGAAGCAGAGCCATTGTGCCTAGCTGATTCTTTGTTGGAGATCATTGAGAACTCTACCACTGATACTGAACTTATTTTGCCTCAAGTGGATTTAGGCGTTTGCTTGGATCTGCTGAAGTCCTTCTCAAGGATTCCATTTGAGGCTCTGTAAAAACCTTTCATTAAGAATGGCTTCCTAAAGTGCTACAAAGTATTTGGGCAGTCCAATATGGTTTTCAGGAGCCACTTATCTCGGGCAGCAGCTACCATTGATTTTTACATCAACATCTGCCAAATAGCTAGGGCTGCAGAAGTGATACTATTGAAAGATAAAGAGTTTGTCTCCCAGATTCATTCTGAGGTATTCGACTTAAAGAGACAACACTCTTATGCTTCCCATCGTCAAACTCAACTGTTGCAAAGGAAAACAAAATTGGAGGAGGAATTGGCAGCAGTGAATCTAGCACTGGAGCAAAATACTGAGAAGCTGCATTCTACTAACCAGAGACTATCTAATCGCAGACAAGAAATGACCTTAGCTATTCAATTGTTCCCAACTCTCAAAAGTAGAGAACTGATTGTAATAGAACAATTAAAGCATTGTACAAATTTTTGGGCCAAACTGTGGCGTGACGTACTGAAATTTTTATGAAATGAAAATCCTTATTATCTATCTAAGTGTTCTATGCTCTCTCATTATTCTTACTTAGCACTTCTTACGCTCCTTGTGTTTCCCACACAGTTGGATAATAAGGCTTCAAATATCTGCCATTGATTTTCTTAGGATGCACATAACCATTTAGATTTTTCATATGGTAGGCTCCCCCAGGCAGGACTCTATGAATTTAGTATGGTCTCTCCCAATTAGGTGACTATTTGCCAAATTTATGGCTCTTAATTCCTATTGGAAGTATTGTCTTCCACACCAAATCACCTTTATCAAAGTTAATGTGCTTGACTTTCTTGTTATAGCTTTTGGCTCCTTTTTCTTTGGAAAAGAATACTATTTGATACCAAAATTCTAGCTTCATCCACATTCTCTAACTCCAAGAACATGCTCTGATGACATTGCTTAGTAGTTAACTGGTTTTGGCATTTTACACTCAAGGATTTGATATTAATTTCCATCGGCAACACTGTATCATGTCCATAAACTAAGGCATAAGGAGTGATTCCTGTACTTGACCTTAGAGAAGTCCTATAAGCCCATAACACATCTAACAACAAGTTATGCCAATCCCTAGGATTGTCTTCCACAACTTTTTGTATTCCTTTTTTCAAGGATTTGTTAGATGATTCAACTTGACCATTTGCTTGTTCATAATAAGGAGTGGAATTAATAAGATTAATTCCAAATTCTGATGCAAAAGATCTTACCGTCTTTCCATCAAACACAGTCCCATTATCTACAGTTATTGTCTATGGGATGCCAAACCTATGGATCAATTCTTTGATAAACCCAATGACTTCAGTATGATCCACAGCCTTATAAGGCTTAGCTTCGACCCATTTAGTGAAGTAATTTGTGGCCACTAGAATGAAACAATGTTGCTTCGAAGAGGGTGGATATATTTTTCTTATCATATCCATTGCCTATCCTCTAAATGGCCAAGGTTGCACAGCTGCATGCAAATCAGTTATTGGCACATGTATTATCATGCCATGCTTCTGACATCCCTTTGCATACTCTATACAATCTTGAAATATGGTTGGCCAATAATAGAAATGCCTTCGAAGTAACCATCTCATCTTTACACCAGGTTGATGGGCACCACAAATGCCTTTATGCACCTCATCCATGACAGTCAATGCCTCTTTTGGCCTAGACATTCCAATAGCAGCCCATCTGCTCCCTTTTTGTAAAGAGCATTCCCATACACTATGAATTGTAATGATTGCAATTTAAGCCTTCTGCTAGCCTTCGAAGAAGGACCAGTTAAATATTGGATGATTGGATGTCTCCAATCATGCTCTTCCAAATTATTCTGGTTAACTTCTACCATAATACCCCTTTTAGCCAAATGTGGTATTAGATTTTGATATGTCGCTTGACTTATGTTTATTTGAGTGTCACCCCTTCTTTTGAAATTTGAAACCTTCTGAGCTACGTCATTGGCTTTGTGATTCATGAATCTTGGGATATAAGTTACATTTGCTATTTGAAACTGAGAAAGCAAATGTAATGTAGCAACATAATATGGTAACATGCTTGCACTTTGACATTTAAAAATTCCTTTTACTTGGTTGATTACCAATTAGGAATCTCCAAATATGCCAACTGCGTGAGCCTGTAATCCAATAAGTATCTCAAGTCCCATTACCAAAGATTCATACCCAACTTGGTTGTTGGAACAAGTAGCTTTATCAATCCTAAAACCATGTGTGGTTTCTACCCCTCGTGGTAACTTAACCACAACACCAATTCCGACTAAACCATTGGCTTTTGATCCATTGAACGACATTTTCCATGGCTCAATATTAACCTTACCAAGATCCATTATCTCTTGGCTTTCTATTTGGCATGGATGACCTACCAAAAAATTAGCCAGAACCTGTCCTTTTACTGCCTTTTGGGGAACATATTCTAGATGAAACTCCGATAAGGCTAAAATTCGTTTGCCAATTCTTCCTCTTAGCATAGGTCTAGATAACGTGTACTTAACCAAATCTGTGGTTGTAATTATCAAGACAACAGTAGGCAAAAGTTAATATCTTAATTTCATTGCTACAAAGTACAATGCCAAACATAGCTTTTCTCTAGTTGAGTATTTACATTCCCAAGAATTTAAAAACTTACTAAAGTAATAGATTGCTTGCTCTTTGCCTTTTTCATTGTCCTGAGCTAGAAAAACTCCCAACGATTCTTCAGCTGCAGCAATGTATAGCTTCAAGGGTTTGTCTCTGCTTGGTGGTGTCAACATTGGAGGCTTGGCCAAGTAGGCTTTGATTCCTTCGAAAGCAGCTTGATGCTTAGTTGTCCACACAAATTCTTCTTTATTTTTTAGCTTTAACAAACAATAAAATACTTTAGTTTTCCTAACAGTGTTAGAAATAAACCATTGAAGGAAATTAACCTGACCAAGGAATTTTTGCAATTCTTCTTATTTGATGGAGGTTTGGCCTCAATGATGGCCTTGCCTTTGTTCTGATCAATCTGTATTCCCTTCTTGTGTACTACATACCCCAAGAAGTTTCCAACTGATACACCAAAAGCACACTTGAAAGGATTGAGTTTCAGTTTGAACTTCCTCATTCTTTCGAAGGCTGTTGCAAAGTGAACCAGATGCTCCTCCATAAACTGAGATTTCACAACAATATCATCACTGTAACGTTGTAAGTATCCTCCAATGAGATCATGGAAGATAGTGTTCATTGCCCTCTAATATGTTGTTCCAGCATTCTTCAATCCAAATGGCATCTTAACCCATTCGAAGGTACCAATGTTTCCAGGACACCTGAAAGTTGTCTTGTGGACATCCCCCTCTGCTATGCAAATCTGGTTATAACCAGAATGCCCATCCATCATAGACAAAATCCTGTGTCCTGCTAAACTATCCACCAATAAATCAACTATAGGCATGGGGTACTCATCTTTTGTTAAATTTAAGTTTCTAAAATCAATGCATACCCTCATCTTGCCATTATTTTTGACGACATGTACAATATTGGACAACCATTCAACATACCTGGCTGTCCTAATGAAGCTTGCTTTAAGAAGCCTAACAATCTCCTCTTTCACCTTTTGAACCACTTCAGGCCTCATATGTCTTGGTTTTTGCTTGTGTGGCTTGAAATTAGGCTTCATTGGGAGCCTATGTTTCATTAGTGACCTGTCCAACCCAGGCAACTCATTGTAAGACCAAGCAAAACAATCTTTATATTATTTCAAGACAACTAACAATTAGTTCTTGTCAATAGGACCTAACCAAGCACTGATGCAGGTAGGTTGTTGTACTGAACCCCCTAGGTAGACTTCTTCTAAGAGATCTTGCACTTGAGTACTCACTGATGCTCCCTCTTTGACTTCTTTTACCTTCGAAGCAACCCTTTCATTTTTTTCTGCTCTTACCCTTTCTGGTTCAACATCCCTACTCTCTTTTTCATAGACAAAATCTGTTCATGGGCCTCTTCTTCCTGTATTTCCTGGACTTTAGTTTCAATGTCCAATGCACAATATTTATCAAGAGCCAAAGGTCTAGCCTTTTGTTGCCTTTGACTACAGCCAATTATCATGGCTTCTTTCTCTTTTTCCTACACCTTTTGGATTATCGACTTTATGTCCAATACTGAAAATTTGATCAAAGCCAATGGTTTGGCTTCTTGATCTTGATCTTTTTCCCTACAGCCAAGCATCATTGGCATCTTTGATGATGAACTCCTCATTAGCACTTTCTTGTACTAGATGCTTCAGGTGTGCTACTTCCTTATCAGCCGTCATTTCAACTGTTACATCAGACTTCCTTAGCACACTAAGTGGTACTACCCCTTCAGTGTATAGCTTGGCCTTTGTAAAATCTACACAAGCAATAAAGGGTTGTGGATCTACATTGATCTCCTCTGTTTCCCCATTGCATAGTGTTATCATTATCTTCTGATCTAAAGAAGAAGGCGCACATTTGTTTGTGTGGATCCAATCCCTGCCAAGAAAAACATTATACTTGGCATTGTTGTCTATAACAAAAAATGTTGTCATACAGTCTCTGGTTCCCACACTTAGGTTGATAGGAAAAATACCCTGAGCCATCTGCTTATCCCCAACAAAACTAGCAATGGTTGTACTTGTTAGGATCAACTTGGGATTTATTTTCCCCAACTTCTTCAAAGAGGATCTTGGAAACAGGCTCACTGTTACCCCATTGTCTACCAGTACTCTGCTCATTTCTATTCCATCGAAATAAGTCTTAATCTATAAGGGCTTAACATGTTGGGTCATGGATACTATAGGATATTCGAAAGGGTATGAGAGGTTAATGCTCACTGAAGACATCCTATTTTTGACAATCCTTAAGACTTAGACGTCATCGCTCATGCACTCGATGATTGTGTTTTTTTTTTTTTTTGTTCATTTTGAGTGCTCGAAGTCCTCGGCGGAACGCCTTATCTTTGAGCCTTTAAACCTTGTTCTTTCTGTGCCTTGTTTTGGACCAAAACTTGGTGTCTGGACCTCTCGGTGACCTGTCGGCCACCACCCAAGGCTGTCGGCCATGGGGTGTTCTTGTCGGCCATGGATGTGGCCGGTCGGCCACCAGTGGTGGCCGTTCAGCTATCAATGGTGGCCGATGGCCACCAGTGCCTTTTTTCAGATATTTATTGACAACTGTGCCAACTGTTGCACACTGAGCTGCATCTTCATACACATGTATGGTGAGATGTATCTAAGCTCAAGGGGTGTTTTTCTATAAATAGGGGGGTTCCTTCCCCATTTTTGAGGGTTAAAAATTTTAGACCAAAAATATTTCTCTCTCTCTCTCTCTAGAATTCTCTCTCTCTCTCTCTTGATATTTTGTGCATATTTGCCCACAAGCCCTTAGCTTTTGCACACCAACCCTTAACCAAATACTCTCACCTTTGGGATGAGATTACTTGGAGCCTCCTTTGAGCTTTAGAAGGTGGTTTAAGCTCAGATTTGTGCCTATTTTGTGCTTTGCTTCAAAGGTATAAAACTTACCTTATTTGTACTTACTTTGTATACTTGTTTTGCCATATTTTTTAATTGTTTTGAGGCTGGTTTTGAAGTGTAAAAACCTTTGTTTTTATGACTTAAAAATGGTGGTTTGAAACTATTTTGATTTAAGGGGTTGTCCACCATTTTTGCCTCTTAGCTTGTTAAGCTTTTGTGCTATTATTTACCACTTTCAAAACAACTTTTTTGGACCTTTTAACCACTAAATTTGAGAGGTTTTTTAGTGTTAAAAATCAATTTTTGAAGTCCAAAATTGGAGGGCTTAGCCTCCCCTTCGTGTGTCTTATTTGCATGCCTAGTTAGCTTCATGAGTTAGCATGTTTTTCTAGCTTAACTTAACTCTACTCCAACATGTTTTTGCCTCTATTTTGACCAGTTTTGGCTCTGTTTTGGACTGGTTAGCTCAGTTGAGGCTTGTTTTGCATAGTTGTAGTGTAAGTCCTTGTACTAGCTTCATGTTTTAATGCTTTAATCATCATTCTTTTGAGTTGATAGCATGTTTTAGTGTTGTTTTGCACTTCATTTCAGCACTTAGAATCTTTGCAATCTCCTCCCATTTTTCACTCTTTTGTTTTCTTTGAAAGTGGTTTTAAACCACTTGTTTACCAAAGTATGAAATTGAGATGTTGCACCTAATGGTTTAATCCCTTAGGGGGTTCATTACCAATAGTGTAATGCCTCTTTCATGCCCAAAGCACCTTGTGGTTTGAGCCATCTTTCCATTAGAGGACACTCACTTTTGGACTTAATCGATTAAAGAATGAATCGGTAGTGTAAAATGAGTAAACAAAATGAACAAGTAAAAAAGGTAAGATAAGCATCTTTCGTGTTGCATTGCATGTGTTCGAATCGGACGTTAATTCGAACACAAGGAAAATGGGACATTTCATACTTAAAAGTGATGAAATGTGCCACTTTCCTTGGTCACCATCACCCTTATCATGCATGATAGGGTGGTGGTCCTTTTGAGTCTTGTTTTGCACTCATTAAACTTGTACAAACTTGGTTCTTTGGCCATCATGCATGGAAATTACTTGATTGGTGGTTTGAGAGCCAAGAGTTTCACTCCTTTGAGCTTGTTTGATGATAAAGAGTGTAAACAGTACATACAAACCTGTGAGAATACACTGTTTTGCTCTGTCTGCTCTCTGTTGCAGTAAAAAGGGGAGTTCATGTCATTAGTGGCCGACCGCCCACCACTAGCAGTCGACCGGCCACCATTGGAAGCCAACAGGCCTCCTGTCGGCCACCAATGAAATTTGCACAGTGTCTTCCTGAGGTGGAGCAGATGTATTCTGGAAGTTGGCAGAATTTTTGGTATTTAAATCTGCAAACAGTGGCTCGCAGCAGCAAAACGGTGGCTTTTTGGGTGGAGGAACCGAGCATGCATGCATCTCTTATTTCCCAAGGCCGTTCATTTAACTTGTCTAACTAATTAGTTCTTGTTGTAATTAATTTGCGTAGTCGTTTTTGTAATTAATTAGTTAAGGGTTTAATTAATTAATTTGGTTTGTAATATTTAATTAGGTTAGAATAGTTAGTTAAATATTGTATTATAATAGTTAGCTTAATTAGCGTAGCTATTCAACGCTTATTCATTCGGACACTCCTTCGCGAGGGCGCAATGTTGTAATAAGTGTGTGTGCATGTGTATATGTTTTCCAACCCCACGTCTTTCTCCCTTTTATTTAATCGCTTTTGATGGTCAGATTAAGGATCATATTTCAATTAGCATACATTATGCTTGAATGTTTGCATCCATTCATTTGTCTTGCACGTACCGAGGCTCGGCGCATCATTCAAACTGCATTGCTATTTCGATATCTTCTTTGAATATGTGTTTAATCGTATGTTGTTCAAATTGATTCATATGCCATATTAGTAGCCGAGCCTATTAAGCGCATTCTTTGTGTGTGTTGCATTAGGCATCTTATATAATTAGGATCATGCATTTTTCTAACTTTGTTTTCTTTCCTAGCTCGGAGTACTAGGTGAGTTTTTATGCTTTAGCATACTCGCATGGAATGTGAATGTTGCCATGATTAGCATGCTTGCCATGAGGCTATGTGCTTACTTGCTAAACTGCATGAATGCCTGTGGATGAAGGCTTGTTGTTTGAATTGGAACAATTCAACGAATGTAAGTTTTAAGCCCACTTTATTGTGGCAAATCATGTTTTAAGCCCACTATGTTTGATGGCAAATCCGCATCTTTAAGCCCACTAGAGGTGGCAATTTCAAACCATTTTCGAAAACAAACATGACTTGAAATGTTCTAATTCTTGCGACGTAGTCTATACTTGCTTGTGCGCGTCACATAGTAATGTTAGTCTAATAACCAGAACAAGAACACATAATGTTTATAAAATATCATATCACAGTTAGTAGAGGTCGATCTTTGATTAGGCGAGCGAGGGTACTCAATTCATAACCTTCCCCCCTCACACCCAAGTTCCCGAGTCGAGGCAACTTTGGTGATGACAGACGCGTGGCCTTTGGCACGAGTCAAGGTTTCCTAAATTTTCCCAAAACAAAATATTTAGGCGGCGACTCTGTAATCTTGCAAAGCAGTCCAATTTTGGCATTATTTGACTTAAAATTGATTTTTCAAAAAGATTTGTCAGATTTGGACTCTTTGGTGTTTATCAGTTTCACATTACACTTTGTGAGACTAGATTCAGAACCATGGGAGTCCGAACTGTGAGCCCTTTCTTTCAAACTCTTTCCAAAAGGCAGGGCGAGGAAAAAGGCGAGTCCACAGTTTCTGGCGACTCTGCTGGGGAATTAGAGAACTTGACTTGAACTCATGATATGTTATTTTATCTACATTTATGTGCTTTTTTGCATTTGCGTTTGCATTGGTGCGCCTAAGTCACAGTGTTTTCCATCTGCTATTCCTAAGCGGCTTGCCGGAGGCTTGCTTGGAAAAGCTTGCCAAAAGGGTGACCGGTTGCGGGCTCTGCCACGATGGGAACACAACCCTTGGATCTGGACTACCGCTATACCGTTTGATCTTCTTTTCACTTCTCGATGTTAGGTGTGAGAGGTATATTAGGTGGTCTTGCAGAGGTACCCTTTTGTCCAATTGACCTAGTTTTATATCAAAAACCATAGAGACCATTCCAAACTAGGACAAGTTGCTTACCCGAATGCAGGAATTACATGAAACCGCTTGTTTTGCATAGTGAATCCCTAGCTTCTAACAAAATTAGGACAGGGTAACCCTACCCCATCATAGAGGTGTTTTGGCTCTCACTTGCTTGATACATGCTTTTAGAGTGAAACTCTGCAGGAATGTACATATCAGTTGCAAGTCTGGGTATCAGTTTGAGGGTATCAGTTTTGGGGCAGAAATCAGTGTTTGAGTACAGTTCTCCAGCTTATGATTGCAACCACGTGTTGTTTTTGTCTGAGCCGAGGTGCTGTGCGATTTTGATTTTTATTTTCTTTTGCTTTATTTGTTTTTTCAAAGGTAGTCTTTCACGATTACTTCAGATGAGTCTATTCCCCCCCCAAGCACTCTGGACTCGAATAAGGCGACTTCACTGATCCGGGGATCTTGTAAGAGGACAACCAGTGTTTATTTCACTACCCCCGGTTACAAGACGGAGGAGAGTCAGATGTAATTCACTGGTTCGACAGTTACCTTCATTCAACGAAGTCCAGCCATCTGCTTCTACTCCGGAAAGAGTGTATACACCAATTTTGATAGCTTAGCATCCCTTAGTCAACATGGAAGAAATGCTCCGCCAACTCCAACAGACTATTGAGAACATGCAGCTAGATGCTGCCCGGCAAGCTAAGACTGTAGCCCGCCAAGCTGAGGTAATAGAAAGGCTTCAACAATAGCAGCCACAAGCAACCCCAGCGGGAATCCTAGCACCCGGGGTCACAATCAATGTCCAGGAAAATGCGGGTATTCAAGTAGATCTTATCCCACCTCAGACCTCCAAGGCACCGACTTGCCCGACAGAGGCGCCATTTGAATTTGAGGTCGACCATACTACGCTGAAAGTGAGCAAGCTGGAAAAGCTCTTTAAATGGGCACAGGGCGTGAATTCGATCCCGAATATCGAGGATGGCTATACCGATTTGGCAGTGACGTTGCCAGATAGGTTTAAAATGCCGCACATAGACTGGTTTGACGGCTCGGGTGATCCCATCGTCCATTTGCGACTATTCTTAGACATTCTACAGCCAATGGGCCTATCTAGACTGCAGAAGTTATCCCTCTTCGGCCGGACCCTGTCAGGTATAGCGGCCATTTGGTATGCCAAACTTGAAGACTCTATGAAGAGAATCTGGGAGGAAATGGCTGAGGCCTTCATAGCGCAGTACTCCTACAATACTCAATCGAGGTCACAACTCGTGATCTTGAAGCAGCTCGCCAGGAGTCGGAGGAAGGCTTCTCGGATTTTGTGACTCGGTGGAGGGCCAAGGCCTCTATGATGACCATCCGACCAGCTGAAAAGGACTAGATTAGAATGGTGGTCCGTAACATGCAACCAAGACTGTTACAGAAGATGATAGTCTTACCTCTGTCTACATTTGCTGACCTCTATGAAATAAGGGTGCAAATAGAGGACACGATGAAACAGGTTCTGATAGACCACGAGAAGGAGCATCCCAATAGGGTTTTCACATGCAGTTCCAATGCGACTACTGGCGGTAGTGCAGTTGCAAGGCTTTCGGACGTGAGCGTGGTCACCACCACGCCCAAGACTGCCAACTCCTTTGTCGGTACAGCCTATACAACTCCCCAAACCTCAAGCCATCAGGCCCGAGGCCAAAGGGTTTTCACCCCACTTTACATGTCTCTATCCGCAGCCCTGAGGGTCTTGATCAAAAAAGGGCATCTAAAGCCGTTAGAACAATGCCCATAGCTTGATCCTCTCCCTCCTAAACACAACCCGGCCAAATACTGTGCCTTTCACCAACAACATGGTCATGATACTGATCAGTGCTTTAGACTGTGTCATGAGATTCAGATCTCATCAACAACAAAGTGATAACACCTCCCGAAAAGCCCAACGTCACTACAAATCCTCTCCCAACACATAACCAAGCTCCTCTACCTCGGCAAATAAACCTCATCCAAACAATGGCCGCCCCTTACGACCCCAGTATATACACTACCCCCTCCCACCTACCTAAGTCGGCACTATTCATCTTGGAAAGCACAGATTTGTGCATGATAAACGCGTCCATATCCCAACCCAAACCTGTGGTGCTAACTGTGATAGATGAAGGCGAGATAGCCTTGGCGGAGGATAGGAATGTCAGTTGAGTGCCTAAGGGCTCCAGGGATTCATCTAAAGAGGAATACAACCCATGCCGTTACATTATACCGATCAAACAGGCCAAACCAGAGCTGGAGTTGCCAACTGGAATGGAGGTGAGTGTAGTTCGGGAAGATGGCCTAAGCCATGGATTAGATGACCTAGCCAACCAATTCTTCGATGAGCAAGATTTGGGGGATGTGCATATCGACTGGTTCGATCTCAACGGGTCGACAGACAACTCTGGATGGCTTAGTGATGAACCTGATGTGGATGAGGGGCTTCAACTAAAGCTGGAAGAGCCAGAAGCAGGAACTACTACAAGGGCCGAAACGACTGAGGACAAGGGGAAGTTGCTGGAGAGTGTCGGTATTAAGAATTTTGCTCAAGAAATGGGCATCATAAGTACTGTGGATACCAAACTAGAAGCTGCACTGAAACAGTTTGAACAGGAAAGGGATGAGAATAGTCAGAAAGCTGTAAAAACCAAACACCCTGCGGGGGATGACTGTGATGTAAGAGTAATTACAATGAAACCGGACAATTGCTTGTCGGTTGCCGGAGGAGTATGGTGGGAAGATGATGATCTACATCTTTCCCGCACTGACGAGGATTGGGGCCAAGACTGCCAGATGACACTTGGTACTCTGAGGAGGTGGATCATATGACCAGAAGCGGGCGGTACTTCAAGCCTCCATACTTAGACCAACCCGAAGCATCCAGAAAGGACAAAGAGGCTGAAAAATAGAAAGACAAACAGTTGGAGGAAGAAGTTGTACTGAGGCAGCTAAAGAAGATTCAAGCCGATATATACATCTGGGGTTTGCTCATGGTTTCGCGCGTACATCGGCAAGCTATATTGTCGGCAATGGATAAAGCCAAATTGTCTATCAACACTAGTCCAAAGCAACTAGTGGGACTTGTCTTCCCGGGAGGTGCTTCGCCTACTTTGACCTTCTCAAATAAGGAATTGCCACCCGAAGGTTCTGCGCATAACAAGCCGCTATATATCTCAGTTGAGTGTAGAGAAAAGTGGGTGCCGGTTGTATTGGTTGACACTGGGTTTGCAATCAATGCTTGCCAATCTCACACAGCCTATGCGATTGGCTTGAAGCCAGCGGATTTTGTACCAACGACCCAGGTGATCTGAGCTTATGACAACATAAGCAGAGAAGTGATAGGAACAGTACAAATCAGAGTACAAGTTGGCCCAACTCAACAGGATATTGAGTTTCACGTCCTGGATGTTCCAGCTACTTTTAACTTGCCACTTGGGCGACCCTGGTTGCACCAAGTAAAAGCTGTTTCTTCCACCTTGCATCAAATGCTGAAGTACCCTCTTGGAAAGGGGGTAGCCATTGTGTTCGGGAATTTATCCATACATCCTCTACCAGAGGTTACTACTCCCGTATTAGAAATTGTACACGGCGACAAGGATGTTTTCTTGTTTGGTTTTACCTTGGCTGAGGCCCGGGTGGTGCAGAATATCCTAGCTGTTGATGAGGGCTTGTACGTCAATGCTCAATCAATGTATCTCATGAAAACGCTACAACATATACCCGGGATGGGATTAGGAAAGAGCGGCTGGAAGGGCGTTACTGCACTGGACGAAGTGCCACATAACCCTTATGCCTTTGGCTTGGGTTACACGCCCACCAAAGAGGACTAGGTTAAAAAAGAGAAGGAAATGGCAAGAAGAGCCAAAGTTAAGCAAACTGGGAAGCACTGTGAGCTTGTGCATAGGCCAATTCAGGGAACTCTGAATGACTGCTTTGTTCGGGAGGGGGGAGACTTACCATTTTGCAGCTTTCCTAAGCCATGGTTGAACTCCGGGAAGCGGCGTCTTCCCGACTTTGAGATTTTCTTCGATCTGCAACTGCAAGAAGATGAAGCCATAGAGGAAAGAGCAGAATCTGTTATCGCCGGAGCTGAGCGGTGCATAGAAAATGACCCGAACAATGATGAAATTGAAGTGGGGGCAGCACTGGCATGTCTCCTTTCGGATCCTTCGATCAAGTTAGAGAGTTTAGGGGATGATCTAACTTTTTCCATGATCGGAGACCAATCAGGTGTGGACCATTCTGGTGGTATTCTGGATGCGTCTAACGCATCATCCCTCACTTGGCAGCTGGAGAAGGGCTTCCTATCCAGTAGTTCTGAATCAGGTAGTGAACCAGAATCTGATTCCACAGAGTCTGTGGAGTCAGAATCAGATTCCAGTTCGTCTGAGTCAAAGTCCGGTATTCCTAGGGTTGATAACCCAGATGCCGTAGTTTTGTCTAGGTCGTTTTTTTTCTTTTCTTTTGAGTCAGTTGTAACCAAGGAATTGGATGAGCTGGATCTTTTGAATGAGAATGTTGCGGCAGATTTTGAGTACTTTTCCGTGCCTCTTGTGTATTGCATTGATCATGATTTTTAAAATTTTGATAAAAACGACGAGGAAGGAATTTCTCTATTTTTGAAACATTTGATTGATCGAGAGGAGGAGAGGTTTGTAAAACCCCTTGTTGATGAAATCATTTCAATTAATGTGGGTACTGAGAAGGATCCGCGTCTGGTCCAGATTGGGTCCACATTGTCTTCGGAAGAATGCAAGCGCTTAGTCGCTTTATTAAAAGATTTCAAAAATGTTTTCGTGTGGTCCTACGAAGACATGCCTAGAATTGATCCTGAGATTGTACAGCATCGGATCCCTCTTGACATCGAGGCCCAACCCATCAAGCAGAAGCCTCGAAGAATACGCCCGGATTGGGCTTTGAAGATTAAGGAGGAGGTCACCAAGCAGATAGACGCAAATTTTTTGCTAGTATCTAAGTATCCGACTTGGTTGGCCAACATTGTTCCGGTGCCAAAGAAAGATGGCAGAATTCGGGTGTGTGGATTTCGGAGATCTGAACAAAGCTAGTCCGAAAGACGACTTTCCTCTACCGCACATCGATGAATTGGTGGACTTTACCGCAGGCCATGCATTGCTCTCCTTCATGGACGGATTCTCCGGGTATAACCAGTTTCTGATGGCACCCGAGGATAGAGAGAAGACTGCCTTCACCACGCTGTGGGGAACCTACTGCTACAAGGTGATGCCATTTGGGTTAAAGAATGCTAGGGCTACCTATCAATGGGTTGTAACCACAATTCTACATGATATGATCCACAAAGAGGTCGAGGTGTATGTGGATGACATGATTGTCAAGTCCAAGGAAAGAGAAGGCCACTACACCGCCTTGAAGAAATTCTTCCAACAGATCAGAGAATACCGATTGAGGCTGAATCCACAGAAGTGCACTTTTGGCGTAATAGCACGGAAAATGCTGGGATTCTTGATCACACAGAGGGGCATCGAGGTTGATCCTTCCAAAATCAAGGCCATCCTAGAAATGCCACGACCAAGGACTGAAAAGGATGTGCGAGGCTTTATGGGTAAAGTGCAATTTATAAGATGGTTTATTACAAAATTAACCTTGACTTGTGAACCACTATTTGGTCTCTTGAAGAAAGGAAAGAAATTCCGATGGAATGACCGATGCTAGTTTGCTTCTGAGCAGATCAAGCAGTACCTTTAGAACCTGCCCATGTTGTCGCCGCCAGAGTTAGGGAAACCGTTGATTCTGTATTTGTCAGTAACAGACACAACAATGGGATGCATGCTTGCGTAGGAATCTGAGGATAGAGTGGAGAAAGCCATCTACTATCTAAGTAAGAAGATGCTGGACTACGAGACCCGTTACACCTTGCTGGAGAAAGCTTGTTTGGCCTTGGTATGGGCTACCAGGAAGTTGAGGTACTACTTGTTAGCTCACTCTGTAATTTTGGTTTCGAGATTAGATCCCATTAAATATCTCTTCGAGAAACCAACGCTTACGGGTAGGCAAGCCCGTTGGTTGCTTCTCATCTCCAAATTTGATTTGAAGTATGTGACTCGCAAGTCTGTCAAGGGGAGAGCGATAGCTAAGTTCCTGGCAGATCACCCAGTGGAAGGGGATGAAGCGGTAGAATATCTAGTCCCAGATGAAGCTATTCTGCAGGTTGAGGAAGAGATTTGGACAACGTACTTTAACAGAGCGTTTTACCAGTACGATTATGGAATAGAGGTGTTGCTGATAGCACCCGACAATTCCCACATACCTTTGGCCTTCAAACTCCAGTTCAAAGTATCTAACAACGAAGCAGAATACGAGGCGTGTATCGCTGGCTTGGAAGCCGCCCTGGAACTAGGGGTAAAAAGGTTGGATGTCATCGGGGATTCGAACCTGATTGTGTCTCAAGCAAAAGGTGACTGGAAAGTCAAAGAAGAAAGGATGAAAATCTATCACCAAACCCTGGATGTTCTGATTCCTAGGTTTGAGAAGCTAACCTTCACGCATCTGTTAAGAGAAAACAACAGGTTCGCTGATGCCTTGTCAACTCTATCTTCTATGATAGGCATCCCGTTTGGAGTCCGGAAGCGTCCTATCATCATTGAACAGAGATATACGTCGGCTTACGAGACTATTTCCGCGATAGATGAAGTATAAGATCAAAACCCCTGGTATTATGATATCTGGAACTTCTTGGAAAAGGAGGTTTATCCACCAGGGGCAAATGCCAAGGATAAAAGGGCAATGCGGCGAATGGCCGTTCAGTTTATCATCTGCGTGGATAAGTTGTACAAACAAGGTCATCTGGGAATGCACAAGCTGTGTGTTGACGTAGAAGAATCGACGCGCCCAATGGAGGCTATCCATGGGGAAGAGTGTAGAGCACACATAAGCGGAGTAATGCTAGCCAAAAGATTCTCAGGTACGGTTACTGCTGGTCTACCATAGAGGAGGATTGTATCGGTTTTGTTTGGCGATGCCACAAATGCCCAATTCATGCAAATCATATGAATATCCCGCCGTCAAAACTGTACAACATGACTTCACCATGGCCTTTTTCAGTCTAGGGAATTGATGTTATTGGGGCAGTTACACCAAAAGGCTCGAATGGCCATGAATATATCCTGGTGGCAATAGACTATTTTACAAAGTGGGTCGAAGCCCAATCCTATGCAGTGCTGAAAGCGTCGCATGTAGCCAAGTTCATCAAGAATAACATCATTTGTCGTTATGGGGTCCTGAATGAGATCATTTCAGACAATGGCTCCAACATACACAAACAAAGGGCATGCTGCCAAAAACATTGCCAAAGACGGTTGCCGCGGTCACCGGCGTCAGAAAATTGATGAATGAGGCTAGGAATATTTAACTCTCCGTTGTGAACCAAGGATCGAGCCTCATGTGAAGTGAGCCCACACATCCTAAAGCTTGGACGTGACCAAAACGGGACAGGGGCAAGATTTCCTCGTCGCCCCGGGGTTTCATCAAAACTTGAAATTCTTCAATTGTCGGGCATATCTCTTGCCCTTGACACTAAACACATGTGTAATCGGATTCCAACACCTAGCCGCGACATGAAGGAACGGAAAACACAGTGGAGAATGACTTAGCAGGAATAGTGCATTTATCCCAAAACCCCGGAAATTCACTTTTTCTGAGCCATCTAAAGTTACAATCCAATTTGAGAGTTTTTCGATAAAGAATGGTTCTGTTTGTGGCAAAAACAGAGCTGGAATAAAGAAACTACGAAGTCCCAACTTTTGTAGAAGATAAAGCACTGAGTGGAAGACAGGTGGCAACAATCTGGAGGTCCCTCACACTGATGGCCAACAGCCACCTTTTGTACTGGTGGCCGACAGCCACCACTAGTGGCCGACTACCTTTGTTCATGGCCGGCAACATTCTTGTTTGTCATGTGGTTTTCCTGTGAGTTAAGAGTGTTGAGAACCTGTGCTTTGTTCTATTTTTTGCGCATTCCAAGGTCTTGTTTTCAGTCTCTTTGGGCTTGAGCATGTTCATTTGAGTTATATTCGTTTTGTTTTGCTTATCGAGTTGTATTTGTTTTGTTTTGCTTGTTGAGTTGTTGCATTGTTTATCGAGTTGTTATTATTAGTTGTTTATCGATTTGTCTTGTTTTGTTTGTTAAGTGATTGGTTGGTTCATTACCTGATTAAGGAGGTGCCAATACAATGTGCAATTTTCAATCAAGATCAATCTCGTTTTTATACTATGCGATGTTATGCAGCGCTTAAGATGCAAGATACAACACTTTTTTTTTATCAAAGAGTTGTTTTCATTTCGATGATGCTTACTTTTTACAAAAGAGTACAAGTTTTTTTAAAGCAAATAAAACCTGTCTAAAACTGTACAAAGTGCTAACACTACTAGCAAAAAGAAATTAAGCAAAAATACAGAAAATCAGCTCCAACTATCTCAGTCTCGAGAGGCCCTCTTCGTCTTCTTCCTGGGTAGAGCCTCAGAGCTATCTCCGTTAGCGCCGCTGTCTGCATCTCCCTCTGAACCAGAACCAGAGTTGTCGCTGCCATCTGCCTCAGAGCCTAACTCAGCATCATCTCCACTAGAAGAACCCGAGCCAACGTCATTATCTCCACTCTCGGATGACTCGGTGTGTTGACTCGCCGCCTCCTTGGCCTCGCTGGTCTCAGCCTCATCATCGCTCAGAATGGGCTCGGAAGGGCCACTCTATCTCGGGTGTCCCTGGCTCTGCCTTGGCTACGTATCGAAGTCTCTCTCTCTCTCTCTCTCTCTCTCTTTCTCTCTCTCTCTCTCCTCCCTATCGCTAAAGAGGGCACTGATGGTCCTGCTGCAGCCGCTGCTGATGCTGTTGGCATGAGTGGGACCTAAAAAGGCAGTTGTCATATGTCAGCCACAGTATACGTATCAGATGCTAGTATGATGTGCAAAATGAGTGTATACAGGAGTTAGATACAATATATGAGTATAGTCCAAAAGGGTAGTATTTCAAATGCAGTGTGGGTCAGATGCAGAGTGTCAGTGCAGTGTGGGGAAATGTTCAGTTGAAATGTCAGATGCAATGTGTCAGTGCAGTGTGGGAATAGATTACAGTTGAAATGCTAGTATATCAATAGAAAGTTTGATGGCATGAAACGTAAACTGAAGAAAAATTACCTGAATACCGTAGAGGTTGAGCAGACTCATACTCCTCTGCACCATCTCTATTAGGGAAGCCGCTAGCTCGAAAGCCTCCCCGGTGTACTCTATAGGTGCCTACAAGTGCGTTGAGGTGATCAGTGTTCTATAAGCATAACTGAAATGAATTTGACATGCAAAATGTAAAGTATGGTACATACTGGAGTCGGGCCTCGAACCCCGATAAGCTCGTGCTCGGCTGGTGCAGGCTCAATAGGGATTTGGTAAGCCTCCCCAGTATGCCGCCAATAGGTAAGTGTAGTGGGAAGCTCTGGCCAACCAGTCCTCTGCCTCTCCTGAGAAGCCCCTCTGCCATAGGCCCTGGCTGCCCTGGTCGTTCTAGGCCCCATCTTCACAACAGGAGCTCTCGCTCCCTCGCCTCCACGAACAACGATCAGAGGTGGCACGAGGTGTGTCTGAATGAATACTGCATAATCACCCTCAACTCGGAAGTATTCCGCTTCCAAGCCCACCGTGAACTGGATAACTCTATCAACAAACAAGCTGTCCATTGATCTCATGGACTCTGGTGGCGTCATCGGTATGAACGGAGCAGGTATACCCAGAGACTGGTGTACTACTCTCTCACCTAGGTACCAAGCCCGACAGACTGGACCCTCAAGGAGAATGCGATAACGAGAAAAACCCCAAGCCGCATTATACCGACCTCCAACTCCTTTCGGTATCGTGGCCCATGGCTGCCATGAGATCTGCAAATAGAAGTTGTATCGATTGTCAGTTGCTGTCAGCGGCTATAATATGAATCAGAACAGTATGAAAGCAAATGATGACCCTATTTTAGGTTACCTCATGAGCAGCTATGGTGTCAAAATAACGCCTGAAGAAATAAAAGGGCTCGCGAGTCCTACGGCGAAGCTGGCCGTCAAATACCCGTGAATAGGGGATCATCAATGGAATCTCCACCTCTGGTTCTGGGGCCAAAGTCAGAAAATAAGCATACATCCATAGTTGCAAGGAAATTGCAGTGATATGTGATCAACAATGAATTTGAACAGATACAAAAAATGCAAAGTAGAAAGCATACAGTGCATGAACGGGTATAGAAAGTACAAAGCAGAAAGTATATGTGGTGAACAAATGTGAAGCAAGAAATGCTAAACAGAAAATGAATAGTGTAAAGGGGGAACTAAGTTGTGTACCTCCCAGGCTTGCCAATAGCCTCCAATCAAGAGTCCAATCCCTCGGGAGGTCGAGCTCATGTAGCCGTATAGGGTGGCGAGGCCGGCCCCGCCCCAATCGTAGAAACTCACTCGGGGAAAGACCACTAGCGCGCTCAGTAAGTATAGCCCTACGGTGTTCACCCTATTCGCGAACAAGGTGGTACCGAAGAGGAACATCAGGAAACCCCGAGCGTAATGCTCTATCTCCTCTACTGTCTCTGGCTCGGTCCCCTGGAACCGCTCCTCGAACCAGCTGTATCTGACCTGGGTTGTCCAGAACAAAGGCGGGCGCGCTCTCAGAAGCTCAATCCAAACAGTCTCCCACTTCCCCATATCAGGATCAAGAGCAATCGAATCACCCCCTACGCCTAGGCCTATGATCATGGCAAAGTCGTAAGGGGTGATCGTCATGTCTCCGATAGTGGAAAGGTAGAGAGAGTTGGTGGTGTCCCACCATCTCTCTACTAATGCTCTAAGGAGTGGACGGCTCACTATGACTTGTGACAATCCAAAGCAGAATAGGTCGAAGCCTGCCTCGTCAACAATAGCTCGTACTCTAGTAGGGAGCTCGTCGTACCAGTCTCTGGCCGTCGTGGCCTCATAACCCCTATATGCGCGAGCGTCACCTTGTGGTAGAGTACAGGTCAATCAATGTAAATACAGTTCGATGAAAAGGAAGTGCATAGAGTTCGCATTGATACAGTCAGATAAGATGTAGTGCAAGAAATGCAAGTAAAGAAAATCAGATGTGCATGTGCTTAGAGTTCATACCTCGACAGCAATGGCTGAAAGATGGGAGTCTGGCTCCCTCAGTAAGAGATCTGTCGGTGTATCAACGAAATCAGTGAAGTGCCTGAAGTTACTAGCAGGCAGAATGTGCGTCTAGGGATGATACCTCGCCTCGTCAAAAGGCCTCACTCCCAATGGTAAGGGCTCTGGCTCTGCATCAGAATCAAATTCTATCTCAAACTCCTCTGGAGGAGCCCCATCATGTGGAAAGTCATCTGCCATCTGGAATATAGATGAAGAGTCGATGAAAAGTGAAGAAAATGAGGAAAATGGGTGGAAAATGCCAAAAGTCAACTCAAGTCAAACCCTAGGAGAGAGAAAATGGGAGGAAAAGTCAAAGCCCGGGAAAAGGCTCCAAACCCAAGAGAAACTCGAGGGGAACAAGCCTCAAGTGGTGAAAATGAAGAAAACAACACCGAAATATGTTTTCAATCGGTTCAAAACAGAGGAAATCAAGAGGTTTTAGTGAATCAACTTCGCGTGGGGCGTAGGAAAATGCGTATAAAGCTCGGATCTATAGAGAATGAAGGTCTAGAGAGAGAGAGAAAGGAATTTCAGTCATGGGGTATGGAGAAAATAAGCCCCCATGACCTATACTTAAAGACCCGAATGTGAAAAGCCCAAAATAACTCGAGCTGCCATCGATGGCCGACGGCCACCAGTGTGGCCGACAGTGCTCAGGGCTGGCCGACAGGTAGCCGACACCCCTCCCTAGTGGCTGTCAAGCTTCCAGTGCTCCTCCTTTGTGCTTTCCTGTTGTTTTGTGTCCTCAATGCTCGAGAAGTGCAAGGAAAATTCACCTTTTAAGCTCAAATTGCCTCTGCGGAAGCTCTAAACCATGTCTTCGGTGCATGATGATTCATCACTAGTCAACAAGAATGAAGTGTATCCTTTTCAACTTGTCGCAACCCTTCCGAGAGGTAAATCGGAAGTTGCTATTCAATCCATTGTTGCATAGAATATGCATTTCTCCATTGTTGCATAGAATATGCATAGAACATATCTTTCATCATTTACTGCATAGAACATGCCCTTCTCCATTATAGCATAGAACATGCTTCTAATTGCCATGCGTAGAACATGCAGTCATTACATTTTCATAGAACATGCTTTGTTTATTGTGCATAGAACATGCACCCTTAATATGTTGTATTTGTTGAGTTTCTTTTTTATATAAACGATATTGTGTGTACGGTTCATTCGGTAGAGCCAACACAGACAAACGATATTGTATGTACGGTTCATTCAGAGAAGCTCCGAATAAGATCATTCATGTCTCAGTAAGAGAATATTTTCCCTAGCTTTGTGCATCTATCGCACTTGTTCACTTTACGTATCTATCGCACTCCCTCTAACTCGTGCATCTACCGCACTTAATCACTTGTGCCCTGTGCGTCTGTTCACTTTCCCTTCTCGCGTTTGAACGTGCTGGGATCCACTCCTTTTGGTTAAAAGCATTCGGGTGTGTCCCGGTGTTTACATTGCTCATTTTGGTTAAAAGCATTCGGGTGTGTCTCGGTGTTTACACCACTCCTTTTGGTTAAAAGCATTCAGGAGTGTCCCGGTGTTTACACCGCTCTTTTTGGTTAAAAGCATTCAGGTGTGTCCCGATGTTTACACCGCTTCTTTTGGTTAAAAGCATTCGGGTGTGTCCCGGTGTTTACACCACTCGTTTCGGTTACAGACATTTGGGTGCGTCCCGATGTTCTCGCTACCCTCTTCTCCTCTCGCGTGCGACGCATTAGGACGCTTTGGTTAAAAGCATTCGGGTGTGTCCCGATGTTTACACTACTCGTTTCGGTTAGAGACATTTGGGTGCGTCCCGATGTTCTCACTACCATTTTCTCTTTTCACGTGCAACGCGTTACGACGCTTTGGTTAAAAGCATTCGGGTGTGTCCCGGTGTTTACACCACTCGTTTCGGTTAGAGACATTTGGGTGCGTCCCGATGTTCTCGCTACCCTCTTCTCCTCTCGCGTGTGACGCGTTAGGACATTTCGATTAGAAACATTTGGGTGCATCCCGATGTTCATGCCCCTCTTTTCTCCTTTCGCGTGCAACACATTGGAATATTTCTTAAGACCTCGGGTGCACCCGATGGTGGTGTTGCACCCGATGGTGGTGTTGCTCTTACATCCTTTTTGCATGAAATGCGGTTTGGTTTGTATTTCTCGCGGGTGGCACATGTATCTACTTACTTCTTTTCGTGTATGAGATTGCTAAACCTTGTTGTGGTTTGTATGAATGTGGCATTTTCATTGCATAGCATTTGCATTTAAATGTTTCATTACAGCCTCATTGCATGATCATAAGTTATGTTTTGCATCATGCATATCACTTGCATCTTGCCCCAGAACTATGCTGGTTTGATTCCTTAAACAGGGATACGTAGGCAGCCTACGGGTGCAACCATTCTTTATCTTGCTTGTTTGTTTGTCCAAGTTTTCGGCCTTGTCAAAAATGGGTCGTCTTTGGACTTTGACATTCACTCCTGTCATTTCATGACTTTCGAGCTCTGTCAAAGAGAGGCAACTATAGTCACTCCATTTTTTATCGTCCTCAAGACTTAGATGTCATCGCCCGTGCACTCGATGATTACGTTTGTTTTTGTTCGTTTTGAGCGCCCGAAGTCCTTGGCGGAACACATTGTCTTTGAGCCTCTAAACGTTGTTCTTTATGTGCCTTGTTTTGGACCAAAACATAGTGTCTGGACCTCTTGGTGACCTGTCGGCCACCACCCAAGGCTATCGGCCATGCGGTCTTTCTTGTTGGCCATGGATGTGACCGGTCGGCCACCAGTGGTGGCCAACGACCACCAGTGCCTTTTTCCAGATATTTATTGACAGCTGTACCAACTGTTGTACACTAAGCTGCATCTTCATACACGTGTATGGTGAGACGTATCTAAGCTCAATGGGTGTTTTTCTATAAATAGGGGGGTTCCTCCCCCATTTTTGAGTGTTTGAAATTTTAGACCAAAAATATTTCTCTCTCTCTCTAGAATTTTCTCTCTCTCTCTTGATATTTTGTGCATATTTGCCCACAAGCCCTTAGCTTTTGCACACCAACCCTTAACCAAATACTCTCACCTTTGGGATGAGATTACTTGGAGCCTCCTTTGAGCTTTAGAAGGTGGTTTAAGCTCAATTTGTGCCTATTTTGTGCTTTGCTTCAAAGGTATAAAACTTACCTTATGTGTACTTACTTTGTATACTTGTTTTGCCATATTTTTTAATTGTTTTGAGGCTGGTTTTGAAGTGTAAAAACCTTTGTTTTTATGACTTAAAAATGGTGGTTTGAAACTATTTTGATTTAAGGGGTTGTCCACCCTTTTTGCCTCTTAGCTTGTTAAGCTTTTGTGCTATTATTTACCACTTTCAAAACAACTTTTTTGGACCTTTTAACCACTAAATTTGAGAGGTTTTTTAGTGTTAAAAATCAATTTTTGAAGTCCAAAATTGGAGGGCTTAGCCTCCCCTTCTTGTGTCTTATTTGCATGCCTAGTTAGCTTCATGAGTTAGCATGTTTTTCTAGCTTAACTTAACTCTACTCCAACATGTTTTTGCCTCTATTTTGACCAGTTTTGGCTCTGTTTTGGACTGGTTAGCTCAATTGAGGCTTGTTTTGCATAGTTGTAGTGTAAGTCCTTGCACTAGCTTGATGTTTTAATGCTTTAATCATCATTCTTTTGAGTTGATAACATGTTTTAGTGTTATTTTGCACTTCATTTCAGCACTTAGAATCTTTGCAATCTCCCCCCATTTTTCACTCTTTTGTTTTCTTTGAAAGTGGTTTTAAACCACTTGTTTGCCAAAGTATGAAATTGAGGTGTTGCACCTAATGGTTTAATCCCTTAGGGGGTTCATTACCAACAGTGTAATGCCTCTTTCATGCCCAAAGCACCTTGTGGTTTGAGCCATCTTTCCATTAGAGGACACTCACTTTTGGACTTAATCGATTAAAGAATGAATCGGTAGTGTAAAATGAGTAAACAAAATGAACAAGTAAAAAGGTAAGATAAGCATCTTTCGTGTTGCATTGCATGTGTTCGAATCGGACGTTAATTCGAACACAAGGAAAATGGGACATTTCATACTTAAAAGTGATGAAATGTGCCACTTTCCTTGGTCACCATCACCCTTATCATGCATGATAGGGTGGTGGTCCTTTTGAGTCTTGTTTTGCACTCATTAAACTTGTACAAACTTGGTTCTTTGGCCATCATGCATGGAAATTACTTGATTGGTGGTTTGAGAGCCAAGAGTTTCACTCCTTTGAGCTTGTTTGATGATAAAGAGTGTAAACAGTACATACAAACCTGTGAGAATACACTGTTTTGCTCTGTCTGCTCTCTGTTGCAGTAAAAAGGGGAGTTCATGTCATTAGTGGCCGACCGCCCACCACTAGCAGTCGACCGGCCACCATTGGAAGCCAACAGGCCTCCTGTCGGCCACCAATGAAATTTGCACAGTGTCTTCCTGAGGTGGAGCAGATGTATTCTGGAAGTTGGCAGAATTTTTGGTATTTAAATCTGCAAACAGTGGCTCGCAGCAGCAAAACGGTGGCTTTTTGGGTGGAGGAACCGAGCATGCATGCATCTCTTATTTCCCAAGGCCGTTCATTTAACTTGTCTAACTAATTAGTTCTTGTTGTAATTAATTTGCGTAGTCGTTTTTGTAATTAATTAGTTAAGGGTTTAATTAATTAATTTGGTTTGTAATATTTAATTAGGTTAGAATAGTTAGTTAAATATTGTATTATAATAGTTAGCTTAATTAGCGTAGCTATTCAACGCTTATTCATTCGGACCTCCTTCGCGAGGGCGCAATGTTGTAATAAGTGTGTGTGCATGTGTATATGTTTTCCAACCCCACGTCTTTCTCCCTTTTATTTAATCGCTTTTATGGTCAGATTAAGGATCATATTTCAATTAGCATACCTTATGCTTGCATGTTTGCATCCATTCATTTGTCTTGCACGTACCGAGGCTCGACGCATCATTCAAACTACATTGCTATTTCGATATCTTCTTTGAATACGTGTTTAATCGCATGTTGTTCAAATTGATTAATATGCCATATTAGTAGCCGATCCTATTAATTGCATTCTTTGTGTGTGTTGCATTAGGCATCTTGGATAATTAGGATCATGCATTTTTCTAACTTTGTTTTCTTTCCTAGCTCGAAGTACTAGGTGAGTTTTTATGCTTTAGCATACTCGCATGGAATGTGAATGTTGCCATGATTAGCATGCTTGCCATGAGGCTATGTGCTTACTTGTTAAACTGCATGAATGCCTGTGGATGAAGGCTTGTTGTTTGAATTGGAACAATTCAACGAATGTAAGTTTTAAGCCCACTTTGTTGTGGCAAATCATGTTTTAAGCCCACTATGTTTGATGGCAAATCCGCATCTTTAAACCCACTAGAGGTGGCAATTTCAAACCATTTTTGAAAACAAACATGACTTGAAATGTTCTAATTCTTGCGACATAGTCTATACTTGCTTGTGCGCGTCACATAGTAATGTTAGTCTAATAACCAGAACAAGAACACATAATGTTTATAAAATATCATATCACAGTTAGTAGAGGTCGATCTTTGATTAGGCGAGCGAGGGTGCTCAATTCATAACCTTCCCCCCTCACACCCAAGTTCCCGAGTCGAGGCAACTTTGGTGATGACAGACGCGTGGCCTTTGGCACGAGTCAAGGTTTCCTAAATTTTCCCAAAACAAAATATTTAGGCAGCGACTCTGTAATCTTGCAAAGCAGTCCAATTTTGGCATTATTTGACTTAAAATTGATTTTTCAAAAAGATTTGTCAGATTTGGACTCTTTGGTGTTTATCAGTTTCACATTACACTTTGTGAGACTAGATTCAGAACCATGGGAGTCCGAACTGTGAGGCCTTTCTTTCAAACTCTTTCCAAAAGGCAGGGCGAGGAAAAAGGCGAGTCCATAGTTTCTGGCGACTCTGCTGGGGAATTAGAGAACTTGACTTGAACTCATGATATGTTATTTTATCTACATTTATGTGCTTTTTTGCATTTGCGTTTGCATTGGTGCGCCTAAGTCACAGTGTTTTCCATCTGCTATTCCTAAGCGGCTTGCCGCAGGCTTGCTTGGAAAAGCTTGCCAAAAGGCTGACCGGTTGCGGGCTTTACCACGATGAGAACACAACCCTTGGATCTGGACTACCGCTATACCGTTTGATCTTCTTTTCACTTCTCGATGTTAGGTGTGAGAGGTATATTAGGTGGTCTTGCAGAGGTACCCTTTTGTCCAATTCTCTTTCTCTCTTGATATTTTGTGCATATTTGCCCACAAGCCCTTAGCTTTTGCACATCCACCCTTAACCAAATACTCTCACCTTTGGGCTAAGATTACTTGGAGCCTCCTTTGAGCTCTAGAAGGTGGTTTAAGCTCAAATTTGTGCCTATTTTGTGCTTTGCTTCAAAGGTATAGACCTTACTTTATTTGTACTTACTTTGTATACTTGTTTTGCCATCTTTTTTAATTGTTTTGAGGCTGGTTTTGAAGTGTAAAAACCTCTGTTTTTATGACTTAAAAATGGTGGTTTGACGTTATTTTGATTTAAGGGGTTGTCCACCCTTTTGCCTCTTAGCTTGTTAAGCTTTTGTGCTATTATTTACCACTTTCAAAACAACTTTTTTGGACCTTTTAACCACTAAATCTCAGAGGTTTTTCAGTGGTAAAAATCAATTTTTGAAGTCCAAAATTGGAGGGGTTAGCCTCTCCTCCTCGTGTCTTATTTGCATGCCTAGTTAGCTTTATGAGTTAGCATATTTTTCTAGCTTAACTTAACTCTAGTCCAACATGTTTTTGCCTCTATTTTGACATGTTTTGGCTTTGTTTTGCGTTGGTTAGCTCAGTTGAGGCTTGTTTTGTATAGTTGTAGTGTAAGTCCTTGTACTAGCTTCATGTTTTAATGCTTTAATCATCATTCTTTTGAGTTGATAGCATGTTTTAGTGTTGTTTTGCACTTCATTTAAGCACTTAAAATCTCTACAATCTCCCCCAATTTATCACTCTTTTGTTTTCTTTGAAAGTGGTTTTAAACCACTTGTTTGCCAAAGTATGAAATTGAGGTGTTGCACCTAATGGTTTAATCCCTTAGGGGTTCATTACCAACAGTGTAATGCCTCTTTCATGCCCAAAGCACCTTGTGGTTTGAGCCATCTCTCCATTAGAGGACACTCGCTTTTGGACTTAATCGATTAAAGAATAAATCGGTAGTGTAAAATGAGTAAACAAAATGAACAAGTAAAAAAGGTAAGATAAGCATCTTTCGTATTGCATTGCATGTGTTCGAATCGGACGTTAATTCGAACACAAGGAAAATGGGACATTTCATACTTAAAAGTGATGAAATGTGCCACTTTCCTTGGTCACCATCACCCTTATCATGCATGATAGGGTGGTGGTCCTTTTGAGTCTTGTTTTGCACTCATTAAACTTGTACAAACTTGGTTCTTTGGCCATCATGCATGGAAATTACTTGATTGGTGGTTTGAGAGCCAAGAGTTTCACTCCTTTGAGCTTGTTTGATGATAAAGAGTGTAAACAGTACATACAAACCTATGAGAATACACTGTTTTACTCTGTCTACTCTCTGTTGCAGTAAAAAGGGGAGTTCATGTCATTAGTGGCCGACCGCCCACCACTAGCAGTCGACCGGCCACCATTGGAAGCCAACAGGCCTCCTATCGGCCACCAATGAAATTTGCACAGTGTCTTCCTGAGGTGGAGCAGATGTATTCTGGAAGTTGGCAGAATTTTTGGTATTTAAATCTGCAAACAGTGGCTCGCAGCAGCAAAACGGTGGCTTTTTGGGTGGAGGAACCGAGCATGCATGCATCTCTCGTTTCCCAAGGCCGTTCATTTAACTTGTCTAACTAATTAGTTCTTGTTGTAATTAATTTGCGTAGTCGTTTTTGTAATTAATTAGTTAAGGGTTTAATTAATTAATTTGGTTTGTAATATTTAATTAGGTTAGAATAGTTAGTTAAATATTGTATTATAATAGTTAGCTTAATTAGCGTAGCTATTCAACGCTTATTCATTCGGACCCTCCTTCGCGAGGGCGCAATGTTGTAATAAGTGTGTGTGCATGTGTATATGTTTTCCAACCCCACGTCTTTCTCCCTTTTATTTAATCGCTTTTGATGGTCAGATTAAGGATCATATTTCAATTAGCATACCTTATGCTTGCATGTTTGCATCCATTCATTTGTCTTGCACGTACCGAGGCTCGACGCATCATTCAAACTACATTGCTATTTCGATATCTTCTTTGAATACGTGTTTAATCGCATGTTGTTCAAATTGATTCATATGCCATATTAGTAGCCGATCCTATTAATTGCATTCTTTGTGTGTGTTGCATTAGGCATCTTGTATAATTAGGATCATGCATTTTTCTAACTTTGTTTTCTTTCCTAGCTCGGAGCACTAGGTGAGTTTTTATGCTTTAGCATACTCGCATGGAATGTGAATGTTGCCATGATTAGCATGCTTGCCATGAGGCTATGTGCTTACTTGTTAAACTGCATGAATGCCTGTGGATGAAGGCTTGTTGTTTGAATTGGAACAATTCAACGAATGTAAGTTTTAAGCCCACTTTGTTGTGGCAAATCATGTTTTAAGCCCACTATGTTTGATGGCAAATCCGCATCTTTAAACCCACTAGAGGTGGCAATTTCAAACCATTTTCGAAAACAAACATGACTTGAAATGTTCCAATTCTTGCAACGTAGTCTATACTTGCTTGTACACATCACATAGTAATGTTAGTCTAATAACCAGAACAAGAACATATAAAGTTTATAAAATATCATATCATGGTTAGTAGAGGCCGATCTTTGATCGGGCAAGTGGGGGTGCTCAATTCATGACCTTCCCCTCTCGCACCCAAGTTCCCGAGCTGAGGCAACTTTGGTGATGACGGACGCGTGGCCTTTGGCACGAGTCAGGGTTTCCAAAATTTTCCCAAAACAAAATATTTAGTAGCGACTCTGTAATCTTGCAAAGCAGTTCAATTTTGGCATTATTTGATTTAAAATCGATTTTCAAAAAGATTTGTCGGATTTGGACACTTTGGTGTTTATTAGTTTCATATTGCACTTTGTGAGACTAGATTCAAAACCGCGAGAGTCCGAATTGTGAGGCCTTTCTTTCAAACCCTTTCCGAAAGGCTGGTGTAGACACCCCATTTTTGACCGCCCTTAAGACTTGGGCGCTACTGATTGTTTACTTGGTGATAAGATGTGTAGAGTAATAGTTCAATTTCTGCGGCAAGGAGAGAGAGTCGAATCACAACCTTACATCCATTTTTGGACTAAAACTACTTTGACCAAAGATTTTAGACCTTAAAACCCTCTCTTTCAAAATATTTTTGAAAAGAAGTTTCTACGATGTTCCGAGGCTTGCATTTTGTCAAATGTTGCACTTTTCGGTAAACCGAGCAAGAACAAAGTGGAAATGAATGAAAGAGAGATGAAATATTTGGAAAATCTTTCAAACCACCTTGTTTAGGGGTGTGGAGTTGAAGAAAAGAGGAGAAGAGGGAAGAAACCAAGTTGAGGAAGAAGTTGGGTATGAATCGTTAAGAGAGAGAGGAACGGTCCTCGTTAAATCAGGTCTATCCTTTTGTATACTTGGATTTAAGCTATGAGGCCACTACCGTTGGAAAGAAGACTTCTGGGGCTTCATTTTTCATTCAAGAATCTCCTCAAACCAAGTCCGGATGGGAGAGATATGGTTGGTTGAAGTTGGACATCATTTCGGTTGGACCGAAACTAAGCAGCTTCACCAAAACATGCATAACTTTTTGTACAGTTGGAATTTTGATGCAAGGCTGATACCATTGGAAAGCTTACTTCCGGGGCTTCAATTTGGACACAATAATGACCTAAAAACGAGTTCATATGAAGGAGTTATACCCATTTGAATTTGGGCCTGAAAAGCAGATTTTGTTGGCCGATCGGCCAAAAAAGTAGTAGATAAGTAGCAGATCGGCACAAAAGATGGCCGATCGGCCAAGAGTGACCCAAACTCAGATTTTTTGAAGATATTTCATCTCCAGCTGTTTCCAGCATGCTCCAGCTGTCCCAACTTAGATATTTTCGACCAAAAGCTCTTGAATTGTTATATATGAACCTATATCTCATATTTTTGAAGGGTTAGAACTTCCTAAGCAAGTTTGAGAGCTTCTCTCACTAAAATCCCTCTCTCTATACAATTTTCAAAGTTTTAATCTCTGCCTCTCTCTCTAGTGCCTCTCTCTTGCTCTTTTGTGCATAGAAGTGCATAGAAGTAGAGAAATACTCCTAGTTGGCCTAAGCATCCTTCATCAAAGTTGCATATCTATGGGCTGAGGTCCCTTGGAGCTTATTTTTGGGCTGATAAAAGGTCATTTGAGCCAAGAAAGGGGCCATTTTGCTGCTGTGCTCCAAAGGTAATCACTCACCCCTTTTAGCTTGTTTTGCATACTAGCTTTGCCATAATTTTCAAATACTTTGGGGCTGTTTTTTGGGGTGGTGTTGAACTATAAAAACCTCTGTTTTTCCTCTGTTTTTCAGTTCTAAAAGTCTTGGTTTGTGCCTTGGTTGGCTAGGGGATTGTCCTCCATTTTGCTCCTTGGCTTGTAAGGCCTTGTGAGCTAACTTTCAAACATTTCAAACAACTTCTTTTTTGCCTTAGAACCACTGAAATCCAGAGGAATTTCAGTGGTAGAAAACTTGTTTTGAGGTTCCAAATAGGAGAGGGTGGTCTCCTCTCCTCTTGTCTTGCTTGCTAGTGTTGATGACCAACCAAATGAGCATGTGTTTTTACTTCTTTATGGCTTTGTTTAGGCTCATTTTTGTGACTTATCAGACCTGCCATAACTCTTTTTTTGGCTGTCTTGGTCACCTCTTGCATGCTTATTGCACTTGCAGTGTAAATCCTCTTTGCTAGCCTTGTTAGCCTTACAAAGTAGCATGCTTTTGTGGTTTGAATTAGCTTAGTTCAAGCATGTTTTTGGTGTTATTTTGACATGTTATAACTCTGATTTTGATTGGTGGACTCACTCCTTACATGGTTTATACACTTGTAGTGTATTTCTCACAAACTAGTCTTGTATGCTTCATGAAGTAGCATGCCTTTCTAGCATGATTTGATTCTATTTCAACATGTTTTTGGTGATGTTTTTCCATGTCATACCTCTGTTACGGTTTGGTTTGGTTGGCCCTTGCATGCTCCATGCACTTGTAGTGCAATTCCATGAATTAGCCTAATGTGTATCATGCTTTAACATGTCATTCTAGCATGATTTTGGCTTCACTCTAAGAAGCTTTTGGTCATGTTTTAGCATGCTTAAGCTCTGATTTTTTTTTTGTTTTGGCCATGCATGCCATTATTTGTATAGTTATGGCTCATCCTAACTTGTTAGCTTTGTGCATCAATTCCACTAGCATGCATTGTTTGACCTATTTGAATGATTTGGCATCATTTGTTATGTGATTTCAGAGCATGTTTCATTGCCATGCACTCACATCTTTCACATTTTCAATGCGTTGAAGGGTTGGTCCTTTATGCCTTGAACATGAGCCTTTGCGTATGCCTTCATGCCTAAGCTTGCGAGCTATCATTTCAATGTGTATTTGGGGTTATTTTGCCATGATATAACTCTGATTTTTGTTGGCAAAGCCATCTCATGCTTGGTCTTGATAGGTGTAGTGTAATCCACCTTATTTGCCTTACATCCATCATGCCTTATGCCCTTCATGCTAGCATATTTTGGCTTCCTTCCATACATGTTTTAGACTCATTTTAACATGTTTTAGGACTGTTTTGGGTTGCCCTTTCCATATGCTTCATGTTTTGCATAGTTGTTGTCACGACCCGAACCCGCCCCTAAAAGTTCGGGCATGACCTATGCGGACATAGGCACTAAACCTGATATACATAATATAGGGGCCTGAACGGAAGCATGTAATATAAAAAAAAAAAACAACAACAGAACATGTCCATTGAGCTACTATTGACATGCCAGGATCACAACATCACATCAGGTAAATAATATATAAATACATACACACATATACATCGACTCAGCCCACAATTGAGCATAGAACGAAACATCTTAAGGAAAGACAACCAAGCAGAAATCCCAAAAATGTAACAACACTATACAAGTACACGGGCTTTAGTTGGTGCCTGGACACACCGAGGTTGACAAGAGGGAGACGAATCTTAGGGTTAGGACTGGCCCCTCGGTTGATGACCTACAGATATAAACAAAATACAGAATGAGTGAAACTCAGTGAATAATAGTGCATCAATAATGTAAAGTACAACAGAAATAATAACGTCTATAATTGCAAAGCATATAATTAACTACACCCAGTATCCATATCTCAAACAGACACGAGTCAGGAATATATACAGAACGGCCCTCGGCCCAGAATGATACATATGTATGGATTCAAGAGGTGGCTCCCACCGAAGTGTAGCACTTTGTTCCATACCAGAAATCAATAAGTTTAAAACCACTACTCACCTCATGCAAATTACAGTAACATGGATTAATAGGACAGAATACATAAACTGAATAAATAAACAGGATAACATAATCCCACATTCATGTAAATCTCGTTACACCACGGTGTACACAAATCATCGCAGGGTTTATTACAAATAGACATAGTCGTCCCGTATATGTACCAGAACAGTAATAATACCCTTGATAAGGACAGAATAATTTACCTCATACCAGCCGTTGTAAATCAGGATAGCTATCTTGTAGACAACAAAATGTGAGTATTCAACATCTATCATGAATAAGACGTACTACTCATTATTGCTTTTAGATTTCCCATGAGTTACTATAACAGTAATAACATACGTATCACTCCAGTACTATTCTTAGAAACAGAACCATTCACAACTTAATGTAAATTACATAATGATGTTAGACTGTATTGTTCATCTATAGGTTCCGAACGACCTCGTCGGTTCACAAATTCACAAGTTGGCTCTTGGCCTGGGGAGTTCACACATTCACAAAAGAATCATTGGGTTCACAAGTTTACAACTTATCACCTTGGCTTTCGGCCCTTCTTGTTTCACAGGTTCACAATTTCATAATTTCATATCTCACACAACGGCCCTTGGCCTCATAACTTTATCGTTCACAGATGGCCCTTGGCCACATCGGTTCACAAATTCACAAGTTCACAATTTCCTTGTTGCATTCCATAATTCACAGGATTTCACACATAGTGTACATAACTTCACAACCTCTTTCAATGGTTCCATAATTTCATCAAGTTCCACTTATAGCGTATATATATATATAACTTCATGCCATTCATAAGTCTTTCAATAAGGTCATAACGTCAATACATAACTTCGATGCAGAGCTTCATGTCAATGTAATACTCACAGCAAGGATCATAACATCAATAAGAATAATTATTGTCAATGTAATACTTACAGCGAGGATCATAACATCAATAAGAATAATTATTGAATAGAGGTACATTGAAGTACTATTACTCACAGTGATTGGTTCCCGGTGGTAATGGTACAATGTCCTCGTCTCGATCTACAATTACAATGCACAACACATAATATGAGGTTATACTCGATCCTTTACTTATTCTCTTTGATCATTTAATCAATTAGTCATGGTGGTACCACTCATTATGCTTTAATAAGGTGTAATCCATGCCTTAGAACATAGGAGAAATCGATGGGAAATGGTTTAGGTGAAGAAATGGTACAAAACTAGTTGACAGAAAGTGAACAGTCGTCACTAATTTGGGTATAACTTTTTCTGTATTTAGAATTTGGAAGTGAGACTAGCGTCATTGGAAACTAGACTTCCGGGGCTTGATTTTAGGCTCAAGAATCACTCAAAACGGAGTCCGGATGCAAAAGATATGCTAGATCAAAGTTGGCTGGACAGCTGTCTTCCGCACGTGCGGCAAGAAGCCCCGCACGTGCGGCGATTTGGGCAGAAAACTGTTTGAAAATTCAGCAAAAAATCCAATTTTTGGTGCTCTTGTTCAAGGCTCAAAATAGGGTCTCTTAATTGTTAAACATGGGTCAAAATCATGTAACTAGAAGCCATAACATAGATCAATCTAAGTCCAATTTGAATCTTTGATCTTAATTTACAAACACAACTTCATTTCACACATACATAAACATATATACATACATAATCATTTAGCTACATAATCAAGCTCAAGAAATATGATTCTAATTAATCATTCACCACTTACTTGTTCCAAACCTAACCCTAATTTGTAGAACATGAAGAGCTTTCTACTTAATTATCAAGGAGAGGAACCAATTAGAATGAATTACACATACCTTAAGCTTTACATCTTTCAATCCTTTCTTATTTCTCAATCTTTCTTCTTGTTGAGTTCCTTCATTTCACCTCTCTCACGTAGCTCTCCCCTTTCCTCTAGATATTTTTGTTTTTGATTCTAAGTAATGTGTCCATCTCCTCATAAGGCACCCAATATATATGTAAATATACACACACCAACATAATACAATAAAGAGAACCAAACGTGGTCTTACGAATCGCGCAAAATTAAATTTCAATTAAACTTTTCAGGTAACTCTAAAAATCATGCTGAGCATAAATGTGTCCCCTGTTCTGATTTCTGAAGCTTCTAAGGCCTTTAATTTGCAGTATAAAGTTAATCACCCAAACGTCCATTAACGAATCAGACAAATTAGATTTCAAATTAATTTTTCCCAATAGTTCTAAAAATTCCCATTAACATACTCAAGTACTCAATTTTAATTTTTGACTCCATAAAGGTCGGTAATTTCAATTTTAAGTCCGCAACTCAACTAATAATGCTTCAATTCTAATAGATATAATTAAATCCAAACACATCATCTCATAGGTAAATAAAAGTGATTTCTTATATGCATTTTGGGGTCATTACAGTTGTAGTGCAAGTGCCTTGCTAGCCTTAAGCTTTGGGCACTATAGCATGCTTCATTTGTATCATGTACATGATTTGGCATCATTCCACATGACATTTCAGAGCATGTAGCATTGCCATGTTCCCACTTCATTCACCCTTTGAGTGCCTCTAAGGGTTGTGCATTTGTTACCTTGTTTGTGGCTTAGTGTGTATGGATGCATGCTTAGGCATTTGTGCCTCAATCTTAGCATATTTTGGTCTTTGTTTAGACCTATTTGAACTCTGTCCATGATTGGTTCATGCCTTTGTATCATGTATTGCATGCCTCATTTGTAGTCCTCTTTGGTAACTTTATGCTTTAAGGACCCTAGCATGCCATGCTTGTATTGATTGAATGATTTGGCATCATTTCATACCTTATTTCAGTGCTTATAGTGTTGCTACACTCTTACATTTGTCACTCCTTAAGCACTTTTAAGAGTTATGTTTTTATACTTAGTTGGTGGGCTAGAGCATGTGCATGCATTGTCTTGCATTTCATGCCATCATTTCAACATTTTGGCCACTAATTTGGGCATGATTGAGGCCTGTCCATTTTAGTTTAAGTCCATTTTGCATGTTGTTGCATGCTTGTTCCATTTTTTTGTTGTTGCATGCTTGTCGCATTGCATGTTGTCGCATGTTTGTCGCATTGCATGATTCTTGCATGTTGTTTACATGTTTAGGTTGCATTACATGGTGCTTGTATGCTCATGTTGCATTACATTGTTTGCATGTCATTAGCTTTGTTAAGTTGTCCATGCATTGCATTGTGTTTGGTTTGGGTGTTAAGCCAAACACGAGGAACGAGGGACGTTTCATACTTGAAGTGATGAAACGTGCCTCAATGCTCGGTCGCCGACCCTCTTGATCATGCATGATAGAGGTTAAGGCATTTATGTGTTTTTGTGCATTTCATCCATATTGATTTGTGTAACTCGGCCTCTTTGGCCATCATGCATCGAAATGCGTGATTGATGGCTCGAGAGTCGAGCACTACACTCCTTTGAGCTTCAAACATGATAAGGAGTGTGGTTGCACACATATTTTCTTGCAAATACATTGCCATGCCTCTGTTTGTGCTCTGTTGCAGCCAAAGGAGAGTTTGCAGGAAGCAGTGGTCGATCGGCTATCTAGTGTGCCGATCGGCTATCAATATTTGGCCGATAGCCTCATATTTGGTCGATGACCTTTATTTCTTGACCGATGGCCATACCCTTTGGCCGATGACCTCTCAGCATGTCCATGAGGTGGATCAGAAGTATTTTGGAGATTTGCATAGTTTTCAGAAGCCTAAAACAATGCAAACAGAGGCAACATGAGGCATGGTAACGGATTTCCGGGAGGACGCGACCGAGCATGCATCATTCATCATTCCGAGGCAGAGCTGTGGCAGCTTGATTCAGCTTCTTTCTTTTCTTACTTAGTTAGTTTTGTAACTTAATTAATTTTCTTAATTAGTTAAGGTTTTGTAATAATTAATTAGTGTAGTGTAGCTGGCTAGTTGATTTATTCGGACCCTCCGTCAAGAGGGCCAACTGTTGTAATAATTGTGCGTGAGTGTGTGAATGTCTTCCAACCCCACGTCTTTCTCCCTTTTACTTAACCGCTTACGATGGTTAGTTCTAGGTCATTTTTCAATTAGCATCCTTATGCTTGCATGTTTGCATACATTCATTCGTATTGCATGCATCGGGCTCGGCGCATCATACTAACCGCATCGTATTTCAATACATTTACTTGAATACATGTTCAACAGCATGTTATCAAGTTGCATCTCATATGCCATCTTAGAATAGCTGAGCCTATTTCTAGTTGCATTTTACATGTGATGCATTAGCCATCTTAACATGAACTAGGATCATGCATGATTTCTAACTAGTTCTCTATTTTGGCTCGGAGTACACTGTAAGTGTTTATGCTTTAGCATCTTGTATGAGTGTGAGTGTTGCCATGATAGCATGCTTGCCATGAGGCTAACTACTTAAGTGTTTAATTGCATGAATGCCTGTGGATGAAGGTTGGATTGCTTGAATTGGGTCAATTCATCAAAATGCGAGTTTTAAGCCCACTTGAAGGTGACAAAATCATGTTTTTCTAAGCCCACTCGAAGGTGGCAAATCCACGTCTTAGCCTACTTGCGAGTAGCACCTTCAAATCATTTTCAAACAAGCAAACATGAGATATTTTGTTCCAACTTAGGCGATCTAGTCTATACTTGTATGTTGTGCGTATCACGTAGTAATGATAGATTAATAAACCAGAATAAGAACATTGCATGACCTTCCCCTCTCGTACCCAAGTTCCTGAGCTGAGACAACTTTGGTGATGACGAACACATGGCCTTAGGCACGAGTCAGGGTCCTAAATTTCCCAAAATAAAATATTTAGGTGGTAACTCTGTATCTGGCAAAGCAGTCCATGTTTGGCACTTCTTTATAAAAATCAGTTTTCCAAAAATGATTTGCCGGATTTGGACTCTTTGGTGATTTATCGGTCTTGCATTGCACTTTGCGAGATTAGATTCAGAACCGTGACTTTGAGTTCGAACTGTAGTAGCTAATGAACAAAACGGATTTTGCGCCTTCGCGCGCGGAGCCGGGACGTTTGGGCGGTCTACAGCGGGGCACGGAAAAAGGCGAGTCCACACTCACCTCTTAACTCTCTTTATCAGTTTCCATCGTCCTGGCCACCTCAGATTCATCTTGGACCATTCTAGTTTGTGAATCCTCATTGGAAACTAGAATGGGGTCATCCTCCTGGCCTTCTTGGTTCTCTTCCTCAGCTTGAAACTCCTGTGGCAGCACATAAACCATATTAATTGGCATTGGAGGGAATGAGCCAAATTGTGCCACTGGCTATGATTGCTCTCCTTCCATATTGGTTTGCTCTGATGCTTGGGAAACATTCTCCATACTACAATCTGGTACCTCAGTGCTAGTAGGTTCCTTTGAAGTAGTTTGTTGATGGTCTACCTTTGTTGGCTTTTCAACCATGAAGGTCTGTTCAGTGATGAAAGCTTCGAACATTTCATCTTCAGCTAATACCTTTCCTTGGCCTAGTTCAATTTCTTTATTTGTTTCGTTGTCACTCTCTATCAAGGCCTTTTCGAGGCCTGCTAAACTGGATCTCTCTTTGGCTCTTAGTTCAGCATGAACTTTAGCCAATTGTTCTCTGCTAGCACTCCTTTTGATCTTTGGACCAGGCTTTGAACCTTCTCATTCTTTTGTTTGGCCTTTTGACTGTGCTAAGGAAGTATTTTCTTCATTCTCTTTCAAGTCCCTCTGATACTGGGTGTATCTTCGCTGGATCTTCCTCCTTTGAGACTTGGAGATCACAGGAATCATATATGGTTTCGTTGTCTTTGGGTTTTTGAGTAGAACCCAATTATTTGGAGCGACCAAGAAGGGTTTGATCATTCTTCCCTTGTTTCCAAAAGTCTTCCTTTGGATAGGTATTACTTTAGGTTTGTTTTGCATGACAAACTAATCTGGAACCCCAGGTACCCATGAACCCACTGCTCTAGTTGCTAGGCTTGCTGCCCCTATCTTCGAAGCTATCTTCGAAGTGGTCTTTGGAGACCAATCATTAGCCCTAACTCCCTGTCTTGAGCAAAATTCAGGCTTTCTTTTAGCGTAATTGCCTTCCATCTTGTAATAGTTGGGTGGTCTGATCTCATGCAGAGGTCTCTTACCCTTTGATTGCATTCTGGTATCTGGTGGCCCAACTAAGGATGACTGTTGTAACTATTGGCTGGTTTATGGCCTCTCTGCACATCTTTGTAGTACCGCTTCCCATCACTTGGGAGCCCTCTCAACTATTTATAACTTAGCTTGCATTTCGGACACATTCTCTGCATTACAACTATTTCGAGGGAGTGATCATCCAATGTTTCTTCACTAGAGCTATCTCTTTGACTTGCAAAGCTTTGTCTACTAGCTGGTGAACTTCTTGTGTCCTTCTTGAAGGCAACCTGGCTAGCAACCTGCATCTGCACATAGACTTCTTCCAATTCCTTCAAAGAGAGATTCTACAAATCTGGTATGCCAACATTAGCTGCTGTCTCTCCAATCTCTGGAAATGGATTGGTGTCAATTCCCATGGTTTTTTTAGTCTTGGTTGGAAATTTCAGTCTTCCTTTCCGAATTTGTTCTTGGATCCTGCCTCGAAAAAACAATACAGTTTTTAGTTGAGTGGGACCAAGAATTATGTCATTTGCTGTGCAATTTTGCTTTAAGTTCTTCAGAAGTTGGGATCTTAACTCCCTTGGGTAGCTTTAAGAAATGTGCTGCAAGCAAATGATCAAATATGCCATCTGCTTTGGTTATGTCGAAAGAATATTTCCTACGAAGGTCTTTCTTTTTAAACTGTTAGTCAATTGTAGTGTCTTTCTGAATCAATGCTTCACAGGCCATAGGTTCTTTTCCTATGATCTTTGCTGCATCAATTTCAAAGTTAGGGTCCCTATAATAGGTCCTATATAATGCATTGCTTCGATCTTGTTCTTCTTCAAGTAAGGTTTCATATCTAGAAACTTTATAAGTGAGTTCCACTATATCTCAAAACTCTATCGAATCAAATTTCTTTCGAAGCCTAAATTCTAGCCCATTTTGGGCCAATATAACAAATTCAAGTTCGGGTAGAACAACCCTGCATTTGTTAAGTGCTCTTTTGAATCTGGCAATTAACTGAGCAGCCTTCTCATCAAGCCTTTGGCTTAATCTTGCCAAGTCTGCCATATCAATCTTGCCAAGTCTGCTATAGAAACCTTAAGTTCTATTTGGAAAAACTGGGCATGAAATATTTCCTCCATTTGTTGCCAAGTTTGAATAGAACCAGGTGTAAGGTTAGTGTACCAGACAAAAGTTGTCCCAGTTAGGGAATTTGGAAAGAGTCGTAGTTTCATATAATCATTATTTGTAAACTCACTACATTGGCCTGTAAATCTAGTAATGTGTTCGATAGTTAACTAGTTTCCATTCCCATAAAAAAGAGCAAAATCAGGTATTTTATATCCCCTTGGGTACTTATGCAGCCTATCCACCCATTCTGGGTAAGGCTTTCTGTAAACAGGAGTCTGGACCCCCCGAGCCATGGGCCCAGAAATTTCTTTTACTATATTTGCAATGTGGTCTCTTGGCACCATGTTTGGCGCTAATTAAGCCACTATTGGGGAACAAACACTGGGTTTGGAGGAACTACTTGTGCTTGGAGTTCCCTTGGTCCAGGCAAAGGCATATTTGGGATTGGTTGTCCCTATTGTGCTTGGTAAGCCTAAGGATATGGCTGTCTCCTTTGGACAGGTGTCTGGCCTACATAAGGCACTGCAAAAGGAACACCTGGAGGGGGAACATGCTTTGTTTCCCTTCCATTTGCAGGAATCTCATCCAACCCCCATGGGTATAACTTCGAACATGGGATTAGTATATCTTCTGCCATTTCCTTGTGTTGATCCTATTCCATCAACATTTATGGCTTCGCTGGTAGGTATAGCCCTGTTTTGGCCTGTTGGCATTCTAGGAAGGGGCTCGTACCACGACTGAGGCACTGTTACTGGTCTTTCAGGTTTTTTGATTACTAGTTTGACCATTATTTTGCCCATTACTTTGTATAGGCTGTCTATTTCGAGTCAATTACTGTTGAAGTAGATTTATATTTTCTTTAGCTAATCTAATGATGGATGGTTTATATGTATGTATTCGATCTAAAAAGGACACTACCCACCTCTCCATTGTATACATCAACTGTTGTCCCATAACATCCACCAAACTTCCCCATTGATGTGTGGATGAGACAGTCGAAGGGCTAGCTTCTTGGCCTTGCCCAATATTCTGAACTTGGGTTGTATACCTTGAAGTAATGGTCTTTTCAATCAATTGTGAAGGATTGTTTGAAGTAGGCACATTTTCGGGATGTGGCTCATCATTTTCCTTTATATTAGTTCCTTTTATACCTTCTTCGAGGTGTTCATTTTCTCCTTTTGCTCGACGTCTAGCCATTTTTCGATAGTTCCACTGGGCATGCTAAAAATATATGTTGGCTTTTTTTGGCTTTCGAAGGGTAATTATGTAATTTTAAGCGTGGCAGCAAGGATCAATAAGTCCTTACAGAAAGTTTAATTACCAACCAATTATCAGACGATTGTGTTAAAGTTCTTTCAGCCTCAATGAAGATGACTTTTACTGGTGGCTTTGCGTAGGAGAAATTTATAAATGATAATAGATACAAAACAGTTCAGAAACTGAATTTCATTAAGTAAATGAAAACTTACAATGACCCAGTCTCGAAGAGGTTTACAATAACAAACTATTTGAAACTACTCCTAAGAAATGAAGTGCAGTACAGGAATTGAAGAACTGAAAATACAAAAACTGGAAAGAAAAATACGAAATAAATAACTGGCTTCTGGATCTGAGTCTGGGTCCTCTTCTATTTGGCCTTCTTTTTTATTTATACCTTCTAATGATAATCGTTGAAGTGGTCTTCTAACCATTGAAATGCCTTTCCACAATCTCTGGTTATGGCCTCACACAGTTAACTTCCACTACGCTATTCTTGCAGTTAGGCTTCCCTCCTGAATTTGAATTTAAACTGTGAGTAACTGTTGGGCCACATCATCTTATGCCTTCTAGTTGCTCCAATGCTGCGCAGATTCATTGTTACCAATATGAATTGTCACATGTATGCCATTGACTAGAGACTTGTATTAACTCCCTAAATTACCCTTTAAGAGTCACGTGTTAAGCTGCGATTGGGTTATACAAAATATATTGCCAGCAAATATAAGAGAAGTTTAATTGTGAGTGATTTTCTGATCACACTGCCCGCTTAGTAATCAGCTAGAGAGCACCGGCAGAATAGATGGCTTCAGCTAACCTACAACAGAAAGAGAAGGCTCCGGTGGTGGTTCGTCCACCCGGGGGTACTCCGACGATCAAGTCAGTATATCTCTCAAAGATAATCAAGTGCTTAAATTCACTACTCAAAGCATAAATTGCGTACCTTAGATCCACGGGGGTGCCTCTCTTTTATAGTTAACTCAATCCTAGTCCCGATAGAAGCCTCACTTCTATGGACTCCCATTCAGTGCTTACTTTGGACTCCTCAAGAGATAAGGATACACTCCCTAAGACCGTTATCCTTATCCGTCTTGAAGTCTTTCCTCATTCTAGGACTCTTGTCCCTTATCCGCTTATCTCGGATTTCGATATCTTCAGAGGTAACCTCGGCCTCGCCGAAATAACCTCGGCGTCAAGAACGGGACATGTGGCACCTCGGCTGGAACGTCGGTGTCACCTTGCCACGTGTTAGTACTCAGAAAATATATCCCCACAACTGCTCCCTAGGTTCTATTACCTCGGCATTCTGAGGTGATGGGACCTATATCGGTACTTCCTTCTAGTACGTCGGCTTAAAATTTCTTCTGCCGAGATCATTTATTTCAGGCCGACATGCCTCCATTAAGACTAAGGACTCCAAGAGTTCTGTCTAACATATGAGCTGTCACGCATCACTTATTCAATTGTTTCATCCACGTGTTTCATCCTTACGGGATCGTGCCTGTGACGCGCCTGTAAAGCCGTCTTGCATCTGTGTGCGCCATCTGACGTATACATTCTTCTAGGTTTCATTTAATGATTTCTTTTGCCGCCGTTTCAAGTTTAATCAAAACTTTTCTCTCTTTTTCGTCTTTTCACTTTGCACTATCAAATTCTTTCTCTTTCTTGCCTTTCCTCCTGAATCCGCCATT
This sequence comes from Camellia japonica, assembly GCA_030407325.1. Taxonomy (NCBI): domain Eukaryota; kingdom Viridiplantae; phylum Streptophyta; class Magnoliopsida; order Ericales; family Theaceae; genus Camellia; species Camellia japonica. Next base: position 66,499,750 of record JAPPVO010000017.1, read on the forward strand.
GTTCCAGCTTCGAGCTCTGCAACTACCTGCATCCCTTCATTCTAGTGAAGCTCTCGCCACTCTATTTCTTCTGTAACCGTCGCCTAACTTCAGCGATCCTCTCACCGGCTTCACGTTTTCTGGTAAGCCCTTGTTCCTCTTGTTTTCAATTCCTTGATGCTCTCCATCATTCGTTGCCATTACTGCTTTGTTCAACATTTGATTTTGCGAATCATATATCTGAATGCATTTATTCAATAGCTTTGCTCTTGCCCATGTTTTGAATGTGTACTGTTCACCGTTTTCTTGCATTTTTCCCACTGTTCTTGACCTTGTACCACTTGTACTCACTATGTTCTTGATAGTCCATCTTTGTTCTTGATTCTAAAACTTGTTCTTGTTTTCTGCTTTTTGTGTCTTTTCTAGATTTGTGCCTTCAATCTTCGTTTCCATAGACTTAGGTTTTAGGATTTGTCTGTAGAACCCACAATTTAGGAAAAACCTGAAACCTGCACTTACCTAAGTGTTTGCCGAGGTCCCAATAACCCTTTCAAAACATCTTCTGAAACCCAACCTCCTTGATTAAGCCGATATCATGGGTATGTGGAAACATAGGGTAAACACCCCATCCAAACTAGAATACTTTAGATAGGACTTTGAAATTCCAGCCGACGTTCATCTGAGGTTGGCTGGGGATGATGACTCCATCATGCCTACTGACGATTCCATGCCTTCCCTATAGTTGCCTTTATTGAGTGTGGACTTTGGCTTCCACTCAACATCCTTTTTCGCGAGATTCTCCATTATTATAAGTTGAACCCCATGCAACTTGCCATTAATTCTTATCGAGTGATCAATGGTATCATAGCCTTAGCTAAACAAGAAAATACTAGGATCACCTTAGCCGATATTCAATATTGTTATACCATGTGCGGCCTTAACTTGAAAGAAAAAGGCTACATTTATTACCTTAAGCCGAGGTCCACAGAGTTCAAAATCGTAGCCGACCTCCCAGACTCCAACAAGGGAGCTGGGGACGATTATTTCATTACTTCGGGAAACTGGGAGTTTGCCCCAGATGAAGACCTCCATCTCTTTCCTCTCCCTCGATCAGTCTTTGTAGAGGGTAATGGTAAGAGCCCTACATTCATACTCACTTGTTTTTAAAGTCTTGCATACTTCATCTGTTTCTTAACGTCTGTTTTCCTTGCAGCTGTTCCTAAGCCACCAAAAAAATTTCGCCAATCCTTCTTTCCCAGCAAGGATTTAAAGAAACTCTTAGACCTACCAGTCCATAAACGGAAGGTGCCTCTGCTTCTTAATTTCATTCCAACATACAAATCAGCTCTTCCCGACGTTCCCAGGAGAAAAAAGAAGAAGATCTTATCTCCTCCCTCTGCCACAACTCCACAAGCCGCATCAACATCTCGGACAGACCAAGGATCAACCTCTGATCCAGCAGAGCAGCCGTCTACTTCGGCTCAATACCTGATCCCACCATCTCAACAAAAACGTCGTCGACGACTTGTTCTTGCAGCCGAGATGGGCTGCGCAAAACTAGTTGCCAAAGATCTCTTAGCCAATATTCCAACTGATGTTGATGCTCAATCAACACAAGCCTTGCCTTCATCGAAGCCGAAAAGAGTTAAGAAGACTCAACCAAAGGCCAAAGTGACTCAGGTTGAGACTGAAGACACTTTGCCAATTTCCAAGCTGGCTCCAAGTGAAAAGACTGCCTCTATCCCTACGAAGAGGTCTGCTGAAACACTTCCTTCTAAATATACCAAGTCCAAGAGGCCGAGGTCATCTACAACGACCTCGGGGTCTAAGAAGCCAGATGCCCCCTGGGCCCCCAAAATTACCTTAGAAGATAAGCCTGTTATGGCTAGTGATAGCGCCGACGATATCAATGTCGGCGTTGCCCTCAGTACTGCACTACTTCTTCCGGGCGACCTGGAGCGAAATGCCGAGTTCAGTGAGTATGAGAACTACACTCTCATGCTTCAACGCTCTGTTCAGGTAAGTGTTGTTGCTTGGTACTTTTTCTTTCTTCTTCTTTATTTCATACTTAGAATATTTTCTAATACTTCTGTTTCCTTTCAGGCCATCCAGCATGCCCACTCTTTCTCAATGCAATCTTTTGAGAATCGTGAGAAGCTAGCTGAGAAGATGAGGGAGGTCTCCACACTTCAGAAAACCAATAAGAGCCTGCAATCAAAGATAAAGACCCTGGAGGACCAGGCCGAGGTCGCCATCAAAGAGAAAGATGAAGCCGATGAGAAGGTCGGTGCCACTGAGGCCATAAGCAAAGTTCTTCAAGCCCAGTTGAAATAGGCTGAGGACAAAGTGGCCCAGGCCCAGAGGGAGCTTCAAGATGCCTTGGCCACCAAGGAGGCCGAAATCAAAGATGTCGATGAAAAGGCGTATGCTCAAGGCATGGCCGATGTGACAGAGGCTTATGAAAAGCAAGTTAAGCAAGCATGCAACAAGGGTTTCTCCTTTGGTTGGATGACTTTGCTAAAAAAACTTGATGTCCCTGAGGATTCCTCCCTAAGGAACGCTGATGCCCTTCCCCTGCCATTTCCTCCAACTCCACCTCCTAGTGAATCTGATACTGAGAATGAGGTCGAGGAGAAAGTTTTGGTAAGGAAACAAAAAGAGGCCACTGTGACCAAGTCCCCTTCTCTGAATGAGCAAGTCATGGACTTGACTCAAGATGAGGAGAGTGAGGAGGTCCCTAAAGATGCTGTGGTTGAGAAGACATCGGCCATCGTTCCCCTTGCCGACAAAAGCATAGATGAAACTCTTGCAGAAATTGACGCCGAGCTCGCGACAGATAAGGCTGCTGAGATATCTTTCCAACAATCGTCGGAACTCCAAACTCAACCAACTGCAACTGCTGAGGAGTCTTAGCCTTATGTTTTTTTCCTTTTGTATTTTTGCTTTTCTTCTTTTTGGGAACAATTGTAAGTTTTTGGCCGACGTGCCTTTTAATGAATACAACTTCCTTCTTTCTTTGAATGTTTGTATGTTTGCCTTCTCTGTATTACTCTTCTATGATTCCATACTTAGAATATATCTTCAGTATATACTTCAATCTTCGTATAATCTTCTTGGGGTGACACACCTCGGTTATACAACTGATGATTTCGGTTTAGCTTTAACTTGTAAATTGCTACAAATTTCAACAAGTGTTTAAACAATCGTCTCGGTTTAACTTTAACTTGTAAATTGCTACAAATTTCAACAAGTGTTAAACAATCATCTCGGTTTAACTTTAACTTGTAAATTGCTACAAATTTCAACAAGTGTTAAACAATCGTCTCGGTTTAACTTCAACTTGTAAATTGCTACAAATTTCAACAAGTGTTAAACAATCGTCTCGGTTTAACTTCAACTTGTAAATTGCTACAAATTTCAACAAGTGTTAAACAATCGTCTCGGTTTTACTTCAACTTGTAAATTGCTACAAATTTCAACAAGTGTTAAACAATCGTCTCGGTTTAACTTCAACTTGTAAATTGCTACAAATTTCAACAAGTGTTAAACAATCATCTCGGTTTAACTTCAACTTGTAAATTGCTACGAATTTCAACAAGTGTTAAACAATTATTTATAACTCTCTGCCCCCTAATGTGAACCTGAGTTCCACTTAGGTTTTCATTATTCATGTCTTCCAGAAACCACATTATGCATCTTTATAAGTCATAAATATTGAAGAATTCTGCTAAGATTTTATTGATGTCGTCGGTAAAAAACAAGAAACAACTAATGATAGAAAAATTTTAAATTACAAGTGTTCCAGGGTCTTGGCAATGCTTTGCCCTCATTATCTTCAAGCCGATATGCCCACTGCCTAATACCGAAGTGATTATGTAGGGTCCTTCCCAGTTTGGGCCAAGCTTGCCCTCCCTGGGATCTTTCTTGTTGCCGACGACTTTTCTCAAGACTAGGTCGCCGACTTGAAATTCCCTTAGATTAACCTTCTTGTTATAAGCTCTGGCAAGCTGTTGCTGGTATGCTGCAAGCTGTATTGCAGCTTTCTCTCTTCTTTCTTCTAGAAGATCCAGATCTCGGGCTAAGAGTACATCATTAGTCCCATTCTCAACTCCCTGGGTTCTGATCCCTGGGATGCCAACCTCCAATGGAATGACTACTTCTGTGCCATAAGCCATGGCAAAGGGGGATTCCCCTGTTGATCTTCTCGGCGTAGTCCGATATGCCCAGAGTACATTGGGCAATTCGTCTACCCATTTTCCTTTTGCTGCCTGCAGCCTTTTCTTTATCCCATCCAGAATTACTTTGTTGGATGCTTCTGCTTGTCCGTTGCTTTGTGGAAAGCTTGGGGTTGAAAAGTAGTTCTTGATCTTGAACTTTGCACAGAAGTTCTTAATTAGCTTACTGTCAAACTGTGTTCCATTGTTGGCAACTATTGCTCTTGGAATCCCAAATCTAGTGATAATGTTTCTCCATATGAAGTTCTTGACATCCACATCTCGGATCTTGGCAAGAGGTTCTACTTCTATCCACTTCGTGAAGTAATCTGTTGCTACCAGCAGGTACTTCCTTTGCCCAGTTGCTTGGGGTAATTGCCCAACGAGATCCATGCCCCATTGGGCAAATGGCCAAGGACTGGATACAGGGTTCAGGTCAGCAGCTGGCTGGTGTATCAAAGGTGCGAACCTTTGGCATTGTTCACACTTCTTCACGTAGGCTTCTGCATCTTTTTGCATGTAGGGCCACCAATACCCCTGGGTAATGGCCCTGTGAGCTAGTGATCTACCCCCAGCGTGGCTTCCACAAATTCCTTCATGAATTTCGTATAAAAAATCTTCAACCTGCAGAGGGTGTACGCACCTTAAAAGGGGTCCAGTGAAGGACCTTCTGTAGAGATGTCCTTCTGCTGTCAGACTGAATCTTGCCGACTTCAATCTGATCTTGTGTGCCTCCTTGCGGTCATCTGGCAGCTTTCCTTCTTTTAGAAATGCAACAATTGTGTCCATCCAGCTTGGTCCCATGTCTACGCACATTGTTTCACGCTCTGTGGTTATTGGTTCAATGCTCGGGCCCGACATGTATTCAATCATTATTGTCCTTGCTTTTCCTGGTTGTATTGCACTAGCTAGGTTGGCCAATGCATCGGCATGGTTGTTATCATCTCGGCTTACTTGAAGTAGTCTGCAGTTCTAGAATAAGGTAGCCAGCCTGATGACCTCCTTTGTGTAGGCCGACATTCTTTCATCTCGGGCTGCAAACTCGCCCGTTGTCTGGTTAACTATCAATTGTGAGTCACAAAAAACTATTACCTCATCTGCTTGTACTGCTACTGCCAGCTTCAGTCCTGCAATCAGTGTTTCATATTCTGCCTCATTGTTTGAGGCCTTGAACCCCAATCGAATGGACTGTTCCAATATCTCTCCATTTGGAGATATCAGTACTACTCCTGCCCCCGCTCCTTGTCGGTTTGAACTCCCATCAACGAACAGTTGAAAGGAGTCGCCAATGTAAATGCTGCAGGGTCTGAGTTTCTCTTCTTTCCTTTGTTTTTTTGTCTTTGGCTGGGCTTCTCCTTGCTTGTTTGGACATCGTCTATCTGGGCTCAACGGAGCCCGATGTTTGATGGTTTCTGGCATGAACTCGGCCACGAAGTCGGCCAAAACCTGGCCTTTGATTGCAGTTCTGGGCCTGTACTCCAGATCATACTGGCCTAGGGCGACTGCCCATCTGGCTATTCTTCCTGTTAAGTCTCCCTACTACAATAGGGACTTCAATGGATGCTCTGTTAATACCACAATTTTATGGGCCTGGAAGTAATGGTTCAACTTCTTTGAAGCCATTACTAGAGCCAGTGCTAATTTCTCTAAGGGTAGATACTTTGTTTTTGCGTCGGCTAGGGTTTTGCTTACCTAGTAGACAGCCCTTTGCTTCCCTTTTTCTTCTCGGATTAGTACTGCACTTATCGCATGTTCTGAAACTACCAAGTACAGGAACAGCTCCTCTCCGGGTTCTGGATTCGAAAGAACTGGAGCTGTGGTCAGGTATTTCTTCAGATCGACTAATGCTTCTTCGCACTCCTCTGTCCAAAGAAAGTCTGTGGCTTTCTTCACTAATTTGAAGAAAGGTTTGCACTTGTCTGAGCTTCTGCTTATGAACCTGTTCAGGGCTGCGGCCCTTCCAGTCAGCATCTGTACCTGTTTTGCCGACGTCAGGCTCTTCAACTCTAGGATGGCCTTGATCTGATCTGGGCTGGCCTCAATGCCCCTCCTGGTCACCAGGTATCCTAAAAACTTACCAGATCTAACTCCAAATGCGCACTTCGATGCATTGAGTCGGAGCCGATATGTTTTTAGGATTTCAAAGACTGCTTTTAGATCGGCGAGATGACCTTCAGGCTGCTTGGTCTTAACGACCATGTCGTCGATGTAGACTTCAACTGTTCGGCCAATTAGGTGCTTGAACATCTTGGTTACCAATCTTTGGTAAGTGGCTCCTGCGTTTTTCAACCCAAAGGGCATCACTCTGTAGCAGTATAGCCCTTTGGGAGTGATAAATGTAGTCTTCTCTTCATCCGCAGGGTCTATAGCTATCTGGTGATACCCCCTGTAGGCATCTAGGAAGCTCATCCTTCCATGCCCCGAAGTGGCATCTACTAGCTGGTCAATCTTGGGTAGAGGGAAGCTGTCTTTGGGACAGGCCTTGTTTAAACTGGTAAAGTCTACGCAGACCCTCCATTTACCATTCTTCTTCTTTACCACCACTGTATTGGACAGCCATGTCTAGTAGTGAACTTCTCTAATGGCCCTAGCCTCCAAAAGTCTGTATACTTCTTCTTCTACCGCTTCGACGTGCATCAATGTCGGTCTTCTGGCTCGTTGAATTACAGGTTTGGCCGACCTGTCAACATTTAGTTTGTGGCAAGTGACCTCGGGGTCAATGCCAGGCATTTCGTAAGGTGTCCAAGCGAACACCTCAATATTTGCTCTCAGAAAAGCTTCCAACTCTCTTTCCTCTTCTTCGGCTAAGCCCGAGCTGAGAAGAAAGAAGCGTTCTTCATCCCCATCTTGGACGAGGATTTTCTTCAGTGCCTCTTCGCTCTTCTCGGCTGGCTCCTTGCCGACGTCTTCTAGGACTTCTATGTCCTCATCTTCAATTTCTGCATTTTCTAGCTCTCGTATGCTGCAGGTAGATTTCATTGCTGCCATGGAGCAATTCTTCGCCTGCAGCTGATCGCCCCTAACTTCCTCTATCCCATGCTCTGTTAGGAATCGCAATAGTTGATGCAATGTTGAGGGAACTGCCCCCATCGCATGCAACCATGGCCTTCCCAAGATGATGTTGTAAGGGGAGGGTGTGTCGATGATGGTGAATTCTTTCTTGATCTTCTTGGTGCCAGCCTGCACCTCCAAGTTTACTGCTCCCAGTGGCCATGTCGGCGTTCCATTGAACCCAACCATTGGGCCATTGGATTGTTCCATATCGTCCGGGTGAAGGCCGAGCTCCTTGTAACATCGGACGTACATGATGTCACAAGAGCTGCCTTGGTCAATCAGGATGTGTTTCACTTGGCACTCCCTAACCTGGAGGGATACTACCAAGGCATCATTATGCAGATGCTGGACCATCTCTAGGTCGGCTTCAGTAAACTTTATCATTGGTCCCTGGCATTCTTCTGCCCGATGTCTTTTCTTCCCGACTTGGTAGACATGTTGTAGGTGTTTTACCTTCTGGGTCTCCCCTCTGATTTCGTTCTCGTTGACCTTTGAGTGAATCACATTGACTACCCGAGGTCCTCCTGCCTGTGGTTGTTGTGCTGGGGGAGGCGGAGCTGCTGGTGCTTGAGGCAATCTTGCCTGTTCTTCTCTTGTTCTGGCCTCGTCGACCAGATCTCTTAGATGACCTTGTCTCACCAAGTCTTCCAAGTGTGCTTTTAGGGCTCTACAACCCTGAGTTATATGCCCCTCTTCATTGTGGTAGGCACAACGCCTGCCAACGTTCCTCCCCATGAATTCCCCTGGTGCCCTTGCTAGTGCTCTGAAATAGGGCTGGTTCCGAATTTGTTCCAGGACTTTGTAAATTGGGATTCAGAACACAGTCGTCACTGCCTGTGCAACCCTCAGTTATGTTTCTTGCTTGTTCGATCCGTTATTACCTCGGCCTCGCTTCAGCGAGCCGTTTCCTTTCTCTTGTTTTATCTCCTTAGTCCCCGACGTGTCTTCCTTGGCTCTGGCATACTTCTCGATTCTCACCATGAGCTCTTCCATGCTTTTTGGCAAAGTTTTTGCCAAAGACTTCCGTAGTGAACAGTTGTCTTTCAGGCCGTTCTTGAATGATACGACTGCCACTTCTTGATTACACTCTGGTATTCGGTTGAATACCTCATAGTATCTTTTTGCATAGGCCCTAAGGCCTTCATCCTTACTAATCTTCAGAGCCATCAGTGCGTCCACCCTTAATGGCTGCAACTTGTTTGTTACGAACCTGGCCACGAACATCTGGGCCAGGCCTTCCCAAGTCTTCACACTTCCCTTTGGTAGTTTGTGGAACCAATCTGATGCAATCTCCCCGAAGGATGAGGGGAACACTTTGCAGAGCAACGGCTCATTCCCACTATACAATGCCATTGAGTTCAAATATAATCCGACGTGGAAGTTGGGGTCTGACTTACTATCGTATATTTGAAACCTCGGCATACTAAATCTCTTCGGCGCCTCAAACCTGTCCAACTCCACCGAGAATGGTGTCCTCGGCTTCTCTGGAGAGGTTACCTCAGCGTCAGTATTCTGTTGCTTCCTCTTGAGGTAATCTCTTAAGTCCTCTTTTGTCCTCCTAGGAGCCCGGCTATCTCCTGCTTTTAGCCTTTTTTGTGCACTACTTTCAGCTTCGTGGTGAGTCCTCTTCGATCCCTCTCCATAAGTTGTGTTGAAGCATAGCGCCTGCCCGTGAACATGCCGATGTCCTTTGGGGTCTGCCTCCTTTGTGTGATGCGTCCTCCGTGATTCTTCTCTTCTTGACTCTCTTCGTCCGACCTCCCTGAAAGGTCGGTAAGAGTGTCTTTCACTCCCGTTATGTTGAGGGGCTACGGGGATTGTTCTCTGCCCTCCCTTCTGGGCATTGGCCGCTGGAATCGATGTGTCCTGCAGTGGAATGGTGGCTGCATGACGTTATTTTGCATCATGAAATTGACGACCGACTGCAGGTCTGCCAATTTGTTTGCCATCTCCTTGACCTCTTCGTCCCTCCGCAGGCATCTATCCTTCCATACCTGGAGGTCGTCTTCATTGTAGTAGCTACTTCGATCTGGTTTCTTTGGTGCGTCGCTACTCTGGCTGACATCCTTCACTCCGTGATTCTGGTCACGAGTTTCTGCGTTGCATTCGTTTCCTGTGACATCAAGGTCAATAGGTCTCCCACTCCCAGCAGGAGTGTCGTCCCCAATCTTTTCCTTCTGTCCGTTGCTGGCCATTTATTCTCTTATCTTTCCCACAGACGGCGCCAAATTGTGTGAGTGATTTTCTGATCACACTGCCCGCTTAGTAATCAGCTAGAGAGCACCGGCAGAATAGATGGCTTCAGCTAACCTGCAACAGAAAGAGAAGGCTCCGGTGGTGGTTCGTCCACCCGGGGGTACTCCGACGATCAAGTCAGTATATCTCTCAAAGATAATCAAGTGCTTAAATTCACTGCTCAGAGCATAAATTGCGTACCTTAGACCCATGGAGGTGCCTCTCTTTTATAATTAACTCAATCCTAGTCCCAATAGAAGCCTCACTTCTATGGACTCCCATTCAGTGCTTACTTTGGACTCCTCAAGAGATAAGGATACACTCCCTAAGACCGTTATCCTTATCCATCTTGAAGTCTTTCCTCATTCTAGGACTCTTGTCCCTTATCCGCTTATCTCGGATTCCGATATGTTCGAAGGTAACCTTGGCCTCACCGAGATAACCTCGGCGTCAAGAATGGGACACGTGGCACCTCAACTGGAACGTCGGCGTCACCTTGTCACGTGTTGGTACTCAGAAAATATATCCCCACAAATAGAATTTTCATTATCACTTTTATTCGTTAGATTTAAAAAAAGTGAGTTGGAGTCATTAATTCGACTCATAACCAACACTACCGTAGGTATAACCAAACACAACTAGGTTTAGAACTGAAAACAAACAGTCATGAATCCTAACGAAAGATCACTCATAATCAAACACCATCAAATTTATAACCCACTTTGGTTTGATATATAAGCAGTCTCTCAACCACTTCAAACCACAATATGGCATTAAAAAAACAAAAAACAAAAATCAACCATAGAGATATAATAAGATATATGATATACATTCAAAAAAAAAAAAAAAAAGACTTATTTATAGATCCTAATAAATAAACTTATTGTCTAATAAGTCTTATAATAATTAATGACATTTTTCATTAAACATTATTAAAAAGTCGTCACTAATTGTTTATTTTCAGCGACATTGGTGACAATTTAAAAAAATTGTCATAAAAAATTACTAATTTTCTACTTTTATTAACAATTTTAAAAATTCGTCACATAAAAACGTCACTAATTATAAATTTTAGCAACAATTAATAATAATAGTGACAAAAAAAGTCACTAATTGTTAATTTTTAGCGACATGCAAAAAAACGTCACAAAAAATTATTTTTATGAACGATTTTATTAGGACTAACTTTCAATAGGATTTAATGGGAATTAAGTCTAACTATTAGGACCTATTGATAGTTTACCCAAAAATAAATGTGTACCATATGATTGTCCTTCTAAAAGATATACTAAATCACTTTTTCTCTTTATTTTTTATTGTTGATGAATTCAAAAATAGGATTGTAAGAAGGGTGTTTACGTTTTGATAAGAAGATACTTTAAGCATGAATAGGTTGGAGTGTATAATTATTAGGTTTCTTCTACAAGAGTTGTCACATAAAAGAGTTTCTGGTTTTAGTAGTTGCATTTGATCATAAGAGTTTTGATTTGAAGTAACACATAAGTTTCGCCAAAGTGGGGACAATTGCATGTTTTATGCTCTGGTATTGGAACAATAGGTTGTTCGTGATAGGGTTGTTTCAAGAAGCAGGCTACTCCACTTGAATTAGGTTATTTTTCAATCTCCATTGTACTAATGTACTTACAATGACAACTAATTTGCATACGATCTCAAATTTATTTTGGTGTTCACTCTCATATCAAATAATAAAAAAACATTAAGTACAACTCATTATTAAAAATCAACTTACGAGAAAAAAGTATCTAAAACTCTCATTTTACTAATATATAGGACAAGTTAAGATTCTAACACCACCATTTCAAAGTGTATATTAAAATGAAAGATAAAAATTTGTGACTTATCAAAAAATAAATAAATAAATAAAGAAGAAGAAAATTTAGCAAGAAAAGGTTGAGAATATAATTATGAGGTTTCTACAAAGACAAGTCACATAAAAAGAGTTTTTTTGTTTGTATTCGATAATATCAATGTTGATTTGAAGTTGCACATAAAGTTCTCCAAAGAGGGGACAATCGCATGTTCTGTATTTGATAGTGTTGGATGAGCTGGTGCTTGATAAGGTTGTTTCAAGTAGTAAGTTAACCCACTAACTTTAGATTGATTTTTAATCATTGTATATCATGTAAGGTTGAATGATAATGTGCCGTTTTGGCAACACAGTCAAAATGCAGTTTTTTGTTGGCCAAGACCAAAACGCTAAACAGGGCTAAGACGCTGAAATTTTCATTTGGGAAGGCCAAAAACGCAACACTCAAATTTACTGAATTATCTTCTGAAAAATTTTAATTAATTAACTCAAAAATAAAAAGTAAAGATATTTTGGTCATTTTGGAATGATGTGACACTTTTAAAAAATATTAAACCAAAAATAAAAAAAATCAGCTTTTTACCAACTTCCCAAATCACTTCCAAAAAAGCCAAAAAACTTGGTAAAAAGCCAAAAGTCAACTTTTTACCAACTTCCCAAAACAACCCATGTATCTAATTAGATATAAATTCTTTAGTTGACTTGTCATTTCAATTACATCAATATCATATTTTAAACACATTATAATGATAAAATGTTATATTTGGAGAGACCTGTATATCTGTTATTATTAGCACTATTCAATTTTTATCATATGAGACAATTGTATGTATCCAATTACATGTATTTGTAATATTATGTCTTTAAATTGAACTAATAATATAAAAAAAAAAAATTTGTTATTCAATAATAAATATTTTTTAAGAATTATAATTAATTAGCTTAATTCAAATTTACATTAAATAAAAAATTATGTTTGCAAATAATAAAGAATAAAACTACAAATATCAGAACAAAATACCACTTTATATTCAGATAAAAAAGAAAAAAAAAAATTACCACTTTATATCTTGATCAAATCAAAAAGAGAATAAAAGAATCTTTCTCATTAAATACAAAATAGTAAAAGTTCATTGTAACCCTTTCGCTCCCTTCTCTCCAAAGAAAAGTGTAATTGCAAAATTGTTTTTTTCTCTCTCATGAAATAAAACAAAAAGAATATGTAATTGTTTGTCATTATATATATTAAAAAGTAAATTTGTACCACTCTTTCTTATCAAGCAGATTAAAATAACGACAACTCATCTCCCTGTACTTCTCTCCTTTTCTTTACTTGTGGTGAAAAACCTCATATATTGACTGTTAATGTTATATTTAGTTGAGAGATTTGAAGAGAAATTTTAAAAAGAAAATAAAAAAAAATAGGTGAAATGTTTCACTTACTTTTATATACTTTTTCTCTTTTTTTTTTTTTTTAAATCCATCTATAAATCTTCCAACCAAACATAACATAAAGGAATCTCGTACTTCACTTCATTACAAAATTATAACATATATATATATTAGTATTTTGTGTTTTTATTTTTCATGAAGTATAAAATCTTACATGATTTGATTTATTAATTATCAAATTTATTTTAATTGTGAAGGTTAGGAATATTAGATGATTTTCAATTTAAAAAATAAATAAAATTAGAGTAAATAAAAGGAAAAATTACAGGTAAATTCAAGTTGAGGAGTGCGTTAAACATTAGGTCCAATGATTAACTTATTTTGTGAGGACATGTATTGAAACGTTATCGAAAAGGTTGTTAGAAAGTCGCTGGTGAACGGCAGTCGCGGCAGCAAGTGGCAATGCATTGAACAGATAGATGATATTGAACAGATATATAAATAGATAGGTGACACATGTATAAATAATGAGATAATTGAACAGATAGTTTTATAGATAAGTGACACGTGTACATATAGGTGCATTTAAATAAATAATTGGACATATAAGTGACACGTGTACAGATAGGTGACATTTAAACATATAAACATAAAATTATGCTTTTGAACAAATTGTTAAGATTTTGAACAAATAGCATGTCATTTTGGACAATAATGTTCTTTTAGTTCTAAAAGATTTAAGTTTGGACTTATTGACCCAATAGTTTCAAAAATAGTGTGCCCAAAATAATATTGTTTTGAATATTAATGTTATGAAAGTTAGATAATATTACAGTATCAAAAAACAAAAATTATACTGTAGAAAAATTATAAAAATGCCTCGATTAAAATTTTCGTCCTCAAATAGACTTGAGGCCATTTATCTCAACTTCATTTTAATTTTTTTTTTTTTTCATTTGTCATTTTTAATGATGACGTGGACAGTGGCGTAGCTAAGAATTTCATGGAGAGGGGCACAAATTAATGATAACATCGGTGTGTTTGGTTTGAGTTTTTTGAATTAAGTTTTTTAAAAATTGAGTTTTTTGGTTTTCGTGTTTTTTGTTTTTAGTGAATATTTTTAAAATTTTAAAAATATTTTTTTTACTTTTTTAGATGAATTTTACTTAGATGTATTTAAAAAATTTGTGAAAAAATATTTTAAAAAATTAATAAATACATAAAAATACAAATAATGTACAGAATTTTCATTTTTTTTTTTTTTTTTGTATTTTTGGTATTTAGTGAATTTTTAAAAGGTTTTTTTCACAAATTTTTTACTTTTTAAGTATATTTATGTTAGATATGTCTAAAAATTAAAAAAATTCAGTAAAAATAAATAAATAAATCCGAAAAACAAGAAAGTAGAATTTTCTGAAAAGTATTTTTGGAAAACTCTGACCAAGTAAATTTTTTTTTTTTATTTTTATAACAAACAACAATGAGATATTACTAAACTTAAATATTAAGAGTCCATTTGGATAAATGTGAATTTTGAATTATAGGATTTGAGATTAAATTTTATATAAATATTGGGGAGTAACTATTTATAGGTAGATTGAAAAATTAAAAAAGAAGATAAGTTGAGATAGAAATAATATATTTTAGTAGAAAAATTCTATAAAACACACTATAAAAAAAAGCGTCTATCATATGTCGTAATTATGATTTTCGTGGACTTTAGTTATGACACATTATAGTGTTAAATATAATTTAGTTATAACTTCTTGTGGTTCTTATTTTGGCTATTACTATATATCAAGTAATAGTTAGTTATGACTTATTTTGATATTAGTTATGACCTATTGTAATTTTTTACTTTTTTTTATAATTGAAGATGTGTTACTTGATTACAATTTATATAGTGGTCATTTTAGTTATGAATGGAAAAAAACATATGGAGGACAAACTCTACATGTCAAATGTACGTAACAATCTAATAAATTTCATATATCTTCATTAAGGTTAATTATGTTTGCATGTCAATAATTATAGATATCACCATTATATTGAAATTTTTATAAATAATAATATAACTTATCATAGTCTCTTTACTTTCAATCAAAATAACCATTATTGTTCTCATAATTTTAAAAATATCATTGACATTTCACTTTAAATAATATTTTTATAAATTTTTTTATTTAAAATATTTTATTTATGCTAAAAAAAAAAAAAAAATTTCAAAATCCCAGGGGGACACGTGACCCCCTGAGCCTTGACTGCCTCCACCCCTGGACGTGGAACTTTTCTAAGGCCACATTGAACTTATCATTATAGGATAAACTTAAAATATATATGTAATTAATTACGAATCACAAGTATCAATTAAATTTAATCGACACTAGCAAGGATCAAACAAAAAATATTTGGATTAACGGTTTATCCCGAGGCCCAACCCCTTGCCGCTAAGCTACCATGCTGGTTAACTACATTTTGTTTCTCAAGAGGATTTTTTTATTTATTTATTTTTTTTTTTGAGGCTACAAGTACACAAGAAATAAAGGAGTAAATAATATTTTTTCAAGAAGTGTAAAAAGTTTATATGACTCCCAAATATTTACTCCAAAAAAAAAAAAATATTTTAAAACCACTATGGTGACATGTCAGGATATCCCGCAATTTTTTTTTAGATTAATTACACATTTTTTTTCAATTATTGGCAAATGTTATCTTATCCGTCTAAATTATAAATCCGTACATATTAACCCATTTAATTATAAAAATGTCTCATTTTCACCACTTTAGACCACTTTCAAAGGAACATTTGTATGATTTTTATAAAATGAATCAATATATACATATGTTATCCCAGTGGTTGTGTGTGTAAATAAATGTATAAATAAAATAAACAACAAAATAAAATTAAATAATTCAGAAAATAATTAAATAAATTAAATTCCGAATTAATTACTTACAGAAATTATAAGTCGAGGCTTGTGTTGAACACAATCTCCTTAAAATAAATTTCGTCCTCGCTCTGGTGCTTCGAGATTTAACAGCGTCTACTTCCAGGATGCAACGACTACTACTTGATTTGTAGTACTACAAATCAAATCTGGCGAACCCAACAATGTTGTAACTCTCTTTTTCTTTTTCTTATTCTTAGAAACTAAATGGCAGATAGATGCAAAAAATAGAAAGACGGAAATGGATGAAAAAAGACAAAATGCTTAGGGAAAATTGGATCGATTGAATTGCTGGAATGACGGGCTATATATAAGAGAACTGGTGGCTTTTTAGAACAGGTATCAACAGTTAGAAAACCTGTTCGGACAAATTCAATAGATAGAAACCTGTTTGGACAGATTTGAACAGAAACAGATCTGTTCGGGTGAAATTTCAACAAGTATGAACTTGTTAAGGTGGAGGAAAAAATTTGGACAGATTTATTTTGAATTTTGAAACCGAAATTCAAAATTAAATAAATAAAATATAAATGTTTTTGGCTCAAAAAGAAAAGTATTGGATCGGACAAGCCCAACCTCACATCTCACACCTTACACCACGCACCTGCTCCCAAGCCCAGCCAGACCGACCGACTGGACGGCGGCGGCGGCGCGCGTATGTGTTTTGGGTCTAATGGGTCTAGCCCACTTTACCCATAACTTCACCCTTCTACAAAACTTGGGTACCTCTTGGGGCCCATTCCAAGTATAGCAAGCTAGAGTTTATATACCCATATAAATCCTTAAGCCTTTCTAATGGAGGACAAGCACATTTCACAAATGTATAGGAAACCCACCTTGTCACGCCCCACTTTTTATTACTCGAAATCATTACCAAATTCATTAGTTTAATTCAATATTAGAGATAACATGCAGAAAAAAAAACTCTTTGGTTAAACAAATGGAAATAACAACGATTCTCTCATTCGTATGCAAATTATATACAACATGAGCACTAAATAAATTGCCTTGGCTTACATCATTAAAAAGTCAAGAAGAAGGGAATAACCTTTTTACATAAATGGCATTCCGCCAACAAAAGAGGCCCCGTGGCCAACAAATAAGAAGATCCAAAACCTTGTAGCACATCCTGGCTATCACCTGAAAAAGATTCAACAACGTGGGATGAACATATAGTCCAGTAGGGATCTCAACATGATCTCAACAATAAAATTACAGATAGCTATGATCATGAATGTTCAATCTCATACTAGAATAGTAATGTGACAGTTTATACAAAATATACATAAGTATGAACTTTTCTCGAAAACAGCCATTTCATTCAACGCTATAAGCGGTTCACCTTTCTTTCCTTTTCATTACCCATTTTTCCAAACTTTCATGACTATAACAGTTTTAGAAAAAAAACAATTTCACCAAGCCCATTACTCTTCCCTCATTTCGTACTTACAACAAAATGACCTTTTTTGAAAACATGTTCACAGATACCCCATTTTCCTTCACACTTTTCAAAATATCAAAATGGCATTTTGGTTTGTTCCAATACATTCATATCAATACATGCATGCCTTAAATAAAGGGAAATAACAAATCAATCATGTATATATCCACAAATGAGGCAGCTCGGCCTTTCAAAACTGTAACCATCGCAACCCATAACATACTCAGATATACTGACAATAACAATTAAGACTCTGCTCTACCGGCTATATGCACAGTAAGCTAAGGATATGCCAAAGCGATAAGCAAGATAATAACTCATTTTAAAAATTTCATACCTCATAGATACACATTTTAGTACTGTATCAATCTCAGACAAAAACACTTCCATACTTCACAAATGATACACATTTTAGTGCTGTATCAATATCAAACAAAAACACTTCTATACTTCACAAATGATACACATTTTAGTGCTGTATCACTGGAGTCCATCCCCTATCTCCTCCCAAACAAATCCGGTTTAGAGGTCATCCCTATCTTCCCCTAAACCGTGGAGTACATCCCCTATCTCCTCCCACACAAAACAATGTATATAAGCGATTATCATGTACAAATTCCTCAATACAACAAAGCATAATAACAAGTGTAATACATACACATAAACTATTCAATGTTTAACCAACACAAGTGTAACGCAAATATACAATTCAACACAACAATGTCATCCTCACACCGATGACCAAGGACAAAACCTCTAGCATGTATTCAGTACACCTAATAAAAGAGACTCAACTCTCAAGCAACCCTTAAACCCAACAACGACACTAGTACGATAGGTAGGATAAAACCATCCAAATGTGTGTATTCAACACTCATGATACAATAGTTCAATTCAAATTTATTTTCCGAGACTCACATAGAGTTAACATTTCATTTACATTCTCAAGATCAACTTTCATAATTTTTTTCAAGTCAACATGTTCCATCACTTATTCCAAAAACACTTTTCCCTTTTTACAAAACCAATTACATTCTCTTCATTTTACAAAATCAATTCCATGGATAATAAACCATACCCCTTGATTCAATACATTCATTTCAAAATAACCCCAATAATAATTAATCCCTTAACTGTTAACACCTTCTACACAACTCATATTAACAATAGAAATTTACCACATTGTTCAACCATAAACCTTTTTTTTTTCCAAATCAAAATATATTTAGGGCTTTCTCTTCTTTCAACAATAAATGCTAATTTTACTCTCTAATTAGTCCAAACCACAGTCAATGATAACAAACCATTCTCAAACAACCAACCCTAGGTTCCCCTCATGATTTTCAAACAAATCCAACACGGATATGATTTTATGCATACAAAACTACCACATGTCTATCTATAGACGGAGTATTGAAAAAGACAAGGAAATCCTACCTCAAATGGAGAGACCAAATGGAGAAGATGAAGGCCAAAAGCCAAAATGCTCCAAATCGCAAACTTTCAGATTAAAATAAAGCCCTCAACCCACTCTAAATTTCTACAAAGGACTTAGTATAGTTTACACTAGAGGGAGATGAAAACCTAGAGAGAAGGTGTGTAGGGAGAGAGAGAAGATGGTTCTAGGGTTTAAATCAAAAGGGAGATGAACAAGTGATATAGAAAGGTTGTTATTAAACCCCATTAATTGAAAATGAAAGGACAGTTAAAATTAAATGACACTAATTGAAATTAATGAAACTAACTAGAATTAAATGAACACTAGTTAGAAATATGAATGGCAGTTTGTCATAAAATCCCACTAATGGAATATGAATGGATCACTAATTGGAATTGAATGAAACCATTATGAAAATTTAATAGACACTAGTTGGAATTAAATGAACATCAACCCTTGGTTTCCAAATACAACAACCTGTTTCAAACCTGCCCAACACGACCCAAGACTCATATACAAAGAGTAAAGGACGGAAATGGGAAAAGACAACAACAACATCCACGGGACCGAGTCCGGAATACAATTAAACAATGAAGGGAAAACCGGGATCACTATACACCTAAAGTTATATCCACGAACCCGAAAATGCGCGTTGAATTCTCATTCATCTGGAAATGATTTTGAGCAACCAAATACACGATGTTATTTACTACGCGGCATTAAACACAAACCCAATTAGAAACGTTAAAAAAAAACGCTTGGGTCCTACCTTAATTAATGCTCAAAGTTAGCAAAAAATAAGGTTTTTTCAAAGTCATTTTCCAACAATCCCCCACATGAATGGAATTCACGATAATGGACATGCAACAAAATGCAGACAAAGAAAGAGTATATTAAGAAAATACACCACATCGAGATAGGTAGCTTTTGGCTTTGAATCTTCCCTAATGAAAGCTTATCGGACTTACTAGCTAACCAGTGAACGCGATGCCTTGAACTGTTCAGCTATTTGTGTAAGCCAAGACAATAGACTACACATAGTGTATCCGCAGACACAGTTTGATTCTCACGGTTGTGTTCATTTTGTCCCTAAACAACACCTGGTAATTCATGAGTGCTCTAGAGAATTTAGCCTTCTCAATTCTCACAGAACCGGCCCAATTCACACTCATATAGGTGACTTCTTATTAAGAGTATCCAGCTATACCCCACTTGGATGTCCAAGCTATAAGAATCATTAAAAGCAAAGTTTATCCTACTAACGTTGCAAAG
Source organism: Camellia japonica (assembly GCA_030407325.1). NCBI lineage: Eukaryota > Viridiplantae > Streptophyta > Magnoliopsida > Ericales > Theaceae > Camellia > Camellia japonica. The sequence continues at coordinate 66,519,551 of JAPPVO010000017.1, forward strand.
TTCATCCATAATTCGGTTGTCCCTTTGAACCTAGATCTTGAGATCTCTAGTCAACTAGGTTGGGTTGCCATTATGGCGACTTTTAAATAATAGGCTTTAATTCCATTCCCCTTGATAAATGGTGCACTTACTCTCTAGCTAGCCCTTTAGTCAATGAATCCGCAATATTCTCTCTTGACTTTACATATTCTATGGAAATTATTCCATGTGAGAGAAAATGCCTAACGGTATTATGTCTTCGACGAATGTGTCGAGACTTACCGTTATACATATGATTTTGTGCCCGTCCTATTATTGCTTTACTGTCACAGTGAATATATATAGTTGTCATAGGTTTAGACCACATTGGAATGTCTTCTAAGAAATTATAAAGCCACTCTGCTTCTTCTCCTTTTTTTTTTAATACGATAAACTCAGATTCCATTGTTGATCTTGCTATGCATGTCTGTTTGGAGGATTTCCAAGAGACAGTAGCACCTCCCAGGGTAAAGACGTATCCACTAGTGGATTTTGAGTCTTTAGTATCCAATATCCAATTTGCATCGCTGTACCCCTCGAGTACTGCTAGATATTTGGTGTAATGTAAGTCATAATTCTAGGTATGTCTTAGATACCTAAGTAACCTAATTATCGCTTTCCAGTGATTGGACCCTGGATTACTTGTGTACCTACAACATAGGCTATATCCAGTCTAGTGCAATTCATTAAGTATATCAAGTTTCCGATTATCCGAGAGTACTTTAATTGTGATATGCCTTCACATGTATTTTTTGACAAATGAAGACTAATGTCAACAAGTGTTTTAGCAAGACGGTTGTCATGCTTTTCAAATTTCTCCAGAATCTTCTCAACATAATGAGACTGGGATAAAACATGTCCTTCAGATATTTTTAGAATTACATCTGCTACTCCCAGATCTTTCATGTCAAACTTTTTGTTCAACATTTTCTTTGTGGATTTAATCATGTCTTTATTGCTTCCAATAATGAGCATGTCATCCATATAAAGACAAACTATGATATAACCTTTGTCTGTGCTTTTAACATAGACACATTTGTCACATTCATTTATCTTAAAACTAAAGCATAGCGTGATCAAATTTTCCATGCCATTGTTTCGGAGTTTGTTTTAATCCATAAAGGGATTTAATAAGTTTACAAACCTTTTTTTCTTGGTCGGGAATTTGAAACCCTTCCGATTATTCCATATAGATTTCCTCATATAATTCGCCATTTAAAAGGACTGTTTTAGCATCCATTTGATGTATCTCCAGATTATACAATGCTACAATCGCTATTAGCATGCGAATATATGTTATTTTTGTCACTAATGAATAAGTATCAAAATAATCAAGGGCTTCCTTCTGCCTGTATCCCTTAACAACAAGCCTCACTTTCTAGTTATCTATTGAACCATCTGCTTTCATTTTTCTCTTGAATATCCACTTATATCCAAGAGGTTTACATCCTGTTGGAACATCCACCAGTTCCCAAGTATGATTTTGCAAAATAGATTCAATTTCACTATTCACAGCCTCTTTCTACAATGGAGCTTTAGGACTTGACATTGTTTCATTGAAGTTTTGAGGCTCATTTTCTAACAAGTATGTTAGAAAATTTGGACCAAATGATTTAGAGATCCTAACCCTCTTGCTACGTCTAGGTTTATTTGCTTTATTATCATTTTGGTCTTCACTACCACCTATAGCAGTATCAAAAGTTCTTTTATTTGAACTTGTCTCTTTAGTTTCCTTACAAGGAAAAATGTGTTCGAAAAACGACGCATTGCTAGACTCAATAATAGTATTTACATGCATATTAGGATTTTCAGATTTATGAACTAAGAATATGTATGCACTACTATTATTTGCATAACTAATGAACACACAATCAACGTTTTTTGGTCCTATCGTAGTCGTTTTGGGACTAGGGACTGCCACCTTAGCCAAACACCCCCACACTTTGAGGTAATTGTAGGTAGGTCATCGACCTTTCCATACTTTATAAGGTGTTTGCTTGATTTTCTTGTGGGGTACCCTATTAAGGATAAAGTTAGCAGACAAAAAAGCCTCCCCCCACAAGTTCTAAGGTAACCCCGAACTAATCAACATGGCATTCATCATCTCTTTAAGAGTTCGATTCTTTCTCTCAGCAACTCCATTTGACTGAGGAGAATATGGTGCAGTGGTTTGGTAAATAATACCATGTTCAGAACAAAATTCCTCAAATGGTGCATCATACTCACCACCTCTGTCACTCCTTATTACCTTAATAGTTTTGCCAAGTTGATTTTCAATCTCAAGTTTATATTGGTTAAAAACTTCTAAGGCTTCATCTTTACTTTTCAATAAGTAAACATAGCAATATTGAGTGTAATCATCAATAAAAGTAATAAAATACTTTTTACCTCCTCTAGTTTGAACAAATTTTAAATCACAGATATCTGTGTGAATTAAACTTAGAGGTTCAGTACTTCTTTCTACTTTATTGAATGGTGCCTTAGTGAGTTTTTCCTCAATATGAATCTCACATTTATGATTAGGATCAAACTTTAAGTTTGGCAAACATTCTAAAAAAACAAGTCTACGCAAATAATTAAAATTAATATGTCCTATTCTACTATGCCATAAAAAAGATGAGTCAACAATATAAACAGAAGATGTGTTCTTATTATTAATAGCCAAATTAGGTACAACAGTAATACATAGAGCTTAAAAAGCCCATCACTCATGTAATCTCGCCTCACATACATTCCACTCTTGGAGAGTACAACCTCATCAGACTCAAAAACTAATCTAAACCCATTCTCAATCAACAATGACCCAAAAATCAGATTTTTGCAAATCTCTGGCACATCGAGTACATTGTTGAGTGTGAGTTCTTTCCCCGAGGTCATTTTTAGCACAATCTTTCATTGTCCTTCCACAGTTGATGTGGAGGAGTTTCAAATAAAAAGTTGTTCCCCACTTTCCACCACTTTGTAAGTTGTAAACATCTTCTTATCTACACAAATATGGTGGGTTGCTCCAATATCCACCCCACTCCTTGGGATTGCCCACCAAATTTGCTTCAGAGACTACTGCAGCAAGATTGATATATGTCACTTCATTGAAAAGATAAAAATCATCGGCTATGTTGGCTTGTGCTGGCTTTTTGCTTGAACTCCATTCGTCCTTGCGAACGTGACAATCCTTAGCGCGATGTCTATCTTTGTCGCACACAAAACACTTGCTTTTGAACCTTTTGTTGAACCTGTTGTTGATTCTTTTGTTGATCTTACTAGTGGATCCTTGTTTGGGACCATTGCCATCATGCTTCTATTTCTTTTTGTTGAATTTTGACCCTTGTCTATGTTCCACAACATTTGCTTTAGCCTACATGATATGGTTTCCTAACTTCTTGTCGAAATCACGGTTGTCCTCCTCAATTCTGAGCCGCACTATTAGTTCCTCCAATCTTATTTTCTTGCGTTTATGCTTCAGATAATTCTTGAATTCTTTCTAAGATAGTGGCAATTTTTCAATGATCACCACTACTTGGAAAGATTCACTGAGAATCATTCCTTCTCATGTATGTCATGGAGAATTAATTGGAGATTTTGAACTTGGCAAATAACCGTCTTGGAATTATCATTTTAAAATTTAGAAAACGGTAGACAACAAATTTCTTTGTACCAGCATCCTCTGTTTTATATTTATGATCTAAAGATTCCCACAGTTCTTTTGCAGTGCTTTTGACACTATACACAATGTACAGTGTATTGTCCAACCCATTGAGGATATAATTCAAACACAGAAAATCACCATGTTTCCATGCATCGACTGCGACAACCACTTGCCGGTCAGTTTCTCCCTCGTTCAGTGCCGGAGCTTTTTCATGAGTGAAGCGAGCCAAATTCAATGTCGTAAGATAAAACATCATCTTTTGTTGCCATATTTTAAAATTATTTCCATTGAATTTTTCTGATTTCTCTCCATGATTTATTGGTACTGCCGGAGTCATCACTGGCACAATGGGTCTAGGGGTCAGAGGATGAACATTCTCAGTACTGTTTGTTTCAGTAGTCATATTTCTGATGAAATAATAAACACCAATCAAAATTTATATATAATAGAATTTACACACAAAATATACAAAAAAGATATTTTGTAACAAAATTCTAATGATAATCTAACGCCCCGAAATAAATTGCAATAAATCATTCGTGGCAATAAGTAAATAACAATCTAAATCATAGTAGAAAGTCCTTCCAATATATAAGACTTAGTTGTACAAAAGAGTGACACATGCGAATATACATTCATAAGACCTAACCCTGAATCTATACCATGTGCCAACATCAAAATGTGAAATAGAAGTTATACAAATAACTGAAATGCCCTGAAGGCTACAGCCATCCATGACTGTACTTGGTTACGTCAAAATGGATCTATATCCAATATAGATAAAGCCCTGGACTTACACAAACTAATTACAACAAAGTAAACAAAATAAAACTCTTGCTCCAATACTCCTAACACTACTAAAAAAAAATACTTTTTGCGACCGTCACATGCCGTCGCAAATAATAAAAATACAGTCGCATAAGACTTTTTGCGACGGCCTATGCGACCGCACATGGGGGACGCAAATGTGGGGGTGGCAAATACTTTTTACGACGGCAAAGTAACGGTCGCAAATTATTTGCAACCGCCTAAACTACTTTTTGCGACAGCTATTTTGCCGTCACAAAAAAAAAAAAAATAAAAAACACTTTTAGCGACCATTGTTTTACTGTCGCAAATAATTATTTATTAAAAAAAATCATATATGGGTTTGCTACAACAAAAAAATCAATTACAAGCACCAAACAATTTTTTGTAAATGAAAAAAGCAAAATTAACAAATTAATTAAATTTATAATAGACATTATCCATTAACCATCTTTAAATACACTGTACTAAAAAAATTCAAGTCTTCAAAAAAAAAAAAAAAAAAAAAAAGAGCAACATAATCTTTGGCTCCCAACATCAACCGCTCGATCATATCAACTATTCCCTCAACAAAATCTGCAAAAACATATATCAAACTTGACTTGAAAATTTAATGCACTTAAATGTGTTAGTTTAGCTTGAAATAATCAAAATAAAACTATGTCAGTGACCTATCTCTATGGCAAATCAGTGATTTGCAACAAGAGTTTCAATTACCTTAAGAGCAACTTCAAGCTTAACTATGGGATCACTTAATTATGGCGTTCGGAATTATATAACAGTATTGTGGCGAGAGATTTCCCTAAGAACTCCACCATCACCACCACCTACAACCAAAACTTGCATCAAGTAATTCAATTAAATTTAGCACAAATACCTGACAAACAGAATAATTATAGATTGCATAAACATGAAGAGCAGAAGATAGCTAGCTCTACCAACAATGTTTTCCTCAATCATTGGCAACTTAAATTACAAGTTCTCTTTCTACTTGTAATATGATGAATTGAGGCTGAGAGTACATAGAAATATTATTTGTTCACAATTTAACAATGAGACAAAAACAAGGTGAGTCTAATATTCAATTCTAGAATTAAATTTGTCATACAATGCCTTCAATCTAATAGAAAAAGCAAATTTTGCACATAGAACTCAAATACTATTTTGTCTGAAATTCCCTGGGAAGAGTGTGCAACATAGTGATAATAAAATAATGGTGCCACACAGCGTTGTCTCTAATGAAAGTTGAACCCTTAACCTCTCATACGTGAGAAGTAGGAAGTTGATGTTGTTGGGTTAGAAGACTGCTTGGCACATATAAAATAATTACTTAGAATCAAGAAATTTTGGAAAGAGGGTGATGAGTTTTTCACCCAATTTAGAGTAATGCCATGTTTCTAGAAATTAATGCAAGAAATTAATGAGGTAGAGATGACAAGTGATGTTGATGAGAAAGTGAAATGATGGTGAAATTGAAAAAAACATGAACGATTCAAAATGAAAGTTGTAGTAGAAGAAATTGGGGACATGGATCTGGGTTTATCAGAATTTTTTTTTTCAAAAGGTCTCTAAAATCATAATTAATGCTTTATTTTTACCTAGATCCAAAACCTCAAGCCGAAGATAGGGAATGAGAGGCTTTGGTATAACTATAGTTGGATGTCCAGCATAGGCCATCAATAGAGGAAGAGCAGCAATTGATGGCAATAATAATTTCCTGTTCTTCAAAGTCAGAAAGACCTAGTTTAGCATTAACTCTGAATGCAGTAATGCAAAGAGAAAACAGTGCTCTTGAAATAAATGGGCCGATAAATCCAAAAAATATGATTGGAATACTCACACTCTCCAAGGGACATCGAGGACATCATCTACAAATCCAAGCAAAATCATAAAGCAGATGGATGCCAAAGCCGCATTGTATTCAACAAGCCACTGCACATATTAATAATCAACAGTTCAGTCTATCACTAGTTAGAGCAAATAATGTTCCTCACCTAACAATGCTGAAGCAAGAGGGTTGTAATACCCAAAAAAATACAAAGAGAAAACACAATTAAGGAGGAAAAACAGAAGTACAACACTTGTTACAACTTACAACATATGACACAGAAGTGCATAACAAACTCACACATCCTTACAATAAAGTACAATTGACAAGGCCAAAAAGAAAAGATGGTCACCATATACAATAAGGTAAATTACAAAATCATTAAAACTGGAAGCTAATAATTTTTTTTTCCCGAAAGTATATTAAGAAAGCATCAAGAGGGGATGCCACCCAATTCCCAATTCATGGAAAGGAATCTGCCAAAATGGGGTTGTTTTCCAACCATCTCATTGTAGTAGGTAATTTACTAAAGCAACTTCTATTTATATAATTTTCCTTATATATAATATGGATAATTTGAATGTTCAATCCACCAAAGTCCAAATTAAAAGAGGACGATCTCATCATAGTGGAATGCACACGATTCAGAATTTTTTTTTTTTTTTTTAACTAGTGCTATGTACTCATATTTTTATTTTTAAAAAGTTTGTAAAATTTTAATATATAGCATAGATTTAAATTTGTATAGTGTAACTCACACATAATAAATTCAATTCACATATGATGTTTTTCTAGGAAATTAATTGGAGCTCGATACTACCTAAAGGGATATGAGGTAGTATATTAGCAACTGGCTGTCGCAAAAGATTAGGCGCAAAAAGTTAATTTTCTAGTAGTGACGTATACATTTTATTTTTGATCACTTGCAACTTTTTCTGACTGCATAGAATCGTTGGTGACCAACACGAGCAACTTAGAAAGAGATGATACATTTTGAGTCTGGCTTTTTGGGTAACAGGTCAAAGGTTTACCAACTCTAATCTTTTTGCTTTCTTTTTTACTCTTTTCTTTATCCGTAAGTTTTTACTTTTTGAATTGTTCTTAAAAAAACACAATTAGCGTCTTCAACACACTAACAGACTTGCATGACCAATAGGCCCAAAGAATTGAGTGCAATCATCCATGTCAAAATTTGGTCCCTTTGTCAATGCTTCATCTGCTTCTTGAAGCCTATGTAGCTTCAGCAAGGCCTCAGCTTGCAATGCAAAAATCTTTCTCAATTATCAACAACCAAAACAAAACACTCATGTCAATTTCAAGCCCATAGCTATGGCACCAAACCTTGAAAACAAAACATAACATTTAAAGGCCGAAATTGAAGTGTATAGCTAACCTGTGGGCAGAATCAACACCAGTTGATATGGCGAGCCTGGTTTCTTTCAGCAGTGTGTTCCAATCTCGTTGTATCTTGGCCTCAGTACACTTACTCAGATGAACCTGAAGGTTTTTAGCTTTAGTCAAGACATCAGGGTCTGATTCAGCACCAGCTTGTTTATAGTGATACATTGCCTTTTCTGCTTCTCCTAATCTGCAATCACAAATATATATTACAACAACAATAGTAATGCCCAATTAAGCATAATGTACATCACTAAATGACAATTGAAGATCTGAAAACTAAAAGATGATTAAAAAAAAAATTTATCATGTTTTAAATAGTAGGAGACGAATTAGTATTAGTCGAAGTGCAATGATATAAAGAGTATTGAAAGATATGTGTTGAGAATTTTGGTGGCACAATTAAAGATATGAACAATGGCCTCCGATATAGAAAATCAAATGTTGTCACGAACCATTCTTGTTGCAGGTTTCCAAGTAAAACATTCATAGATGAACACGAGATGAAGCAAAATCCTTAATGCAACGCCTAACTCTCACAAAAGTATTAATTTGTCATTACATCTAAAGCATTCATTTAAGTTATTGTATGCAGAAACAACTTGAAATTTTAATTTTGAAACATCTACGAAACTTTCTTCAAGAATCACACAAAATTGAGGCACACTTATCAAATAAATTTTACTAATAATCTACCATTATAAATACATCCCCAAGATGTCAAATGAGGAAATAATTATAAGATATGCTTTTACTAGCCAGATAACCACCATATCACAGTAAAAATAAAAATAAAGTACCATGCACATAAACAATTTAAAGAAAAAATATAAAAAATACAAAGCAAAGGTCAAGTGCTGAATTTTTCAAGATTCAAAATGAGCAAGGATGGTCTAACAGAAACTAGGATGAGCTAGGAAGCAGAGACACTTGTCAGAAATGCCACGTGGCTATGAATCATAGAACAAAAACTAATCGAATTGCTTCCTTATTTACTATTTTTCTTCTTCCCTTCCATAAATGAAAATAAAGGATATAAAAAGCTTTAAAAAAATCATTTTTCTTCAGCACAAACATCATATTTAGGAGCAAAAAAAAAAAAGAAAAGAAAAAAGGCATAATTTGGACATAACGGAATGCAGATGTTCAAGTTCGAACGGAAACAGTCAGCAAAATCAAGCATTTTAAACAATTACAGCATCTGGTGTGCATTAAAGTGTATTTAAATATATATATATATATAAATAATGTGTATCTATATGGCTATAACATTGATAGAAGGATGGGAAAATTGTCAGTTTTATTCAGTATTCCTGAACTAAATAGAAAAAAGAACAAAAAAGAAAAAAATAATTTCTGAATCTGGTTATAGTATTGTTTTTGGCTCTAAAAAATGAAAAAAAAAAAACAATAAAAATACATTTTTTGGCTCTCGTTTTATAACATTTTCACAATAAACAAACTGAGATTCAAGTCTCACTTGAGGAAAAACAAACGTTTATGATCAATCTGATCACATAAGGAGCTAAACAAGTTCTCAGATCAAGATAGAGATTGAAAATAGATAGAAACATTTCAGATAAGAAAAGAAAGAATTGCAAATAATTGAAAACCTAGATTTCCTAAGTCAGATAGAGAGAAGCAGAGGCGATAAAGGAGGTTGAGGATTGCAAATTTACTTCTATTCTCACAAGACACTGATGAAATCACCTAATTTGCAATGAAATCACTTGAAAATTCAACAAATTGACAAGTATATTACAAGCTTGAGAACTCAAGAAAACAAGAGAGAGAGAGAAGAGAGAGAGAGAGAGAGAGCGAGACAGAGAGATTGAGAGATAGAGATTGGGAGGGAGATTGAGAGACAGAGAAAGAGAGCAAGATTGAAAGAGCGATTCAAACCGATGGAGATCTTCAGACGACAATGGCGAGCGGAAGAGCAAGAGAGCAGAGCTATGCATGTCTGTAATGCGAGAGAGAGAGAGAGAGAGAGAGAGAGAGAGAGAGAGAACAATCCGTGTTTTAATTTTTCTAAAACTAGGGCAAATATAAGGAAGGAAAACGGATAAAAGAGGAATAAATTGGTTATTTGCGACGGCTAATCAAGTGGTCACAAATTATATAGTAGCAAAAGTTCCTTTTTCTAGTAGTGTAAGCTACTGCCTTGGCGGAGGCATCTCACTAACACCTCAAAAAGGTTTTCCCATATAGAGTGAACAAAAACCCAGTAGAAATAATCCAACACAATATATGAATCTTAACAAAGATATAAGGGTGAAATGCATATGCAATGCTCACGTCAAAATGTTTTACATTTCTTTTTAAAAACCATGTCATGCTCAATTTATACCACAATTCTCAATTCATATTCTTTACAATAGAAGACAAGGGAAATTCTCAACCGGTACAACCTTTCACGGATATTTCGTCTACGGGAAACCGTCAAACGACACCCATATAAACGTAGCCTATAAAAGCGCTACTATTGCCATTTTACAGATATTTCGTCCACGGAAATCGCACCTATGTATACGCGTGTTTTTCAGGATTTTCACCCTAGACACAAAGGCCAACTTGATTTAGTGATACACATCTCTTTCCCACATTCGCCTCTTTTTCTTAAAATGATATACATTTTCAATGTATTAAATAAGAAACAATGTTCAATGCACATAGATGAGAAATTAGTTTTAGTTCACCTAATTCTCATGCAATTTCTACAACACTCATAGCTATCCTCCACCGATAACTCAAAACAGATATCTCTAATAAATAGAAAGATTCCAATAACAATATACATTATTATCATTTCCAAGATGTGAGTGATATAACATATCCAACTCCGCCATCATCATCAATATCCTCCATCACCATCATCAAGACGTGAGCGATATTACAAAACTAGCATCATCCTTCAATATTTTTCCAACAAAAGTCAAACCCATAGTTTTAAAGCAAAACCTCGTTTTCTTTCAAAATCATTTTTGACTAGAAAAGGACATCATTCCAATTTCATAAAACCCAACATCATTTCCATTTTCTTTACAAGATCAACATTTGAGATTTCTAGGACAAAATCACCTTTTCCTTTACAAATCATTTCCCATCACTTCATCATTTATCAACAATAAACACCTTTCTATAAACACTTCCAACAAATCATTTGAAAACCCCTCTTTTTGATTTCCAACCAAAACCTTAGATTTTCTCAAAATCTCCAAAAAATCACAATATTGTTTTAGAAATATCGAATAACTAAGTTAAGAACCATAGGTTGGTGCGGAGAATCCATACCTTAAACTTAGAAGAGGAAGAAGGAAGAAAAGCCCAAAAGTTGATGGTGACGAAATAACGATTTGCTCTGATCAAAACAAAGCCCTCGACAAGCTCTACACTTAATCTCAAGAGAGCAAGGTGAGGAGATGCTTCTAGGTGAGTAGATTTGAAGATCTTTGAGTGAAAAGTGAGTTTAGAGAGAGAAAAGAGGGACTCATGGTTTAAGAGGGAAAAGAGAAGAAAAGTTGAAGAAAAGGGTAAGTGAGGGCCTTATTTATAGTGCTAGGTTAAAGTGAAATAAAGTTTCAAAGTCAACCCAAAAGAACAAGTCAAAATCCCCAAGAAATAGGGCCCAAAACCAAACTAAAATCTGGAAAAAGACTCACAAGGTTCGACGCTTCCCAGACTGGTGTCGACCCTTCAAGAAGAATTGAAGAAAAACAATGCTGGCAGCAAACAAGTTGTTAACCCTTGGACCCAAGGTGTTAACACTAAATTTCAGTAACCAAACCAAGATTTTGGTGTATACAAGGGTCAACCCTTCCTAGATTGGTGTCAACCCTTGAGGCCAACAACAAAAGACAAGTGTCGACACCACCAAGACTGGTGTCGACCCTAAATTTCAGTAACTATTCCAAGAACATAGCAGCAAGATGGTGTCGACCCTTCCAACATAGATGTCGACCCTTGAAGCTTAACAAAACAAAAAGAAGAGGGCAGTGTCGACCCCAACAAGGGTGGTGTCGACCCCCGAAGCCAAAACCAAATATAAAGAGAAAGGAACGACCATCACGAATATGGTTTTCTAGATTCAAAAGCAATAAATGGATCGGGTCTAAGCCCAGATCGCTATAACCTCCCCCTTAAGGAATTTTGTCTCTGAAATTATAAATCAAACTTTAAAACCATATTTAAACCAATTACAATAATGATAATCAATCAATTCCATTACTATGATTCATCCACCGGTCATTCCTTCTCATCGACATGATAAACAAGTTCTCATTACTGAATATACAATTCACATTTCCAAGACATATACAATGTTTATATTAAATCAACATAACAAAAGGTTCAATACATGCTCAAACATTAACAAATAGGTCCAGATACTTCTCACAGACTTCCAACTCACGTTCCCAAGTTACTTTCTTAACTCCGTGATGTCGCCACAATACTTTAACCAAGGGAATTATCTTGCCTCGCAAGACTTGGTCTCGAGTATCCAAGACTCTCATCGGTCTCTCCTCATACGAGGCATCATCATTTACTTCTAAGTCGGTCCAATCCAACACATGCGATGGATCCGGCTCATACTTCCGAAGCATACTAATATGAAACATGTCATGAATCTTGAAAAGTTGTGGTGGCAAGGCCAAGTGATAAGCTACATCTCCAATCCGCTCGAGGATCTCAAAAGGCCCAATAAATCTAGGCGACAACTTCCCACTCTTCCCAAACCCCACCAAACCCCTCCTAGGTGATATCTTCAAGAAGACATGATCTCTTACCTCAAAAGACAAAGTTCTCATCCTATGGTCGGCATAATTTTTCTGGCGACTCTAGGCAATAGCCAACCTCTTACGTATAAAGGCGACTTTCTCAATCGTCTCCCGAACTAACTCTACACCCACTATAGGTGCATCGCCCACCTCAATCCAACACACAGGAGATCTACACGGTTGACCATAAGAGGCCTTAAACGGTGCCATGCCAATACTCGACTGGAAGCTATTGTAATAGGAAAACTCCATTAAGGGTAAGTGCCTCTCCCACGACCCCTTAAAGTCAAGGACACAACCGCGAAGCATATCCTCAAGGATCTGAATAATACACTCGGATTGCCTGTCAGTCTGAGGATGATACGCAATGCTAAAAGTCAATCTCGTGCCCATGGCATTCTATAGGCTCTACCACAACCAGGCTGTAAAATGTAGATCTCTATCCGAAACAATCGTTATAGGGACTCTGTGCAACCTCACTATGTCCCTAACATAAAGGTCGGCTAGAAAGTCTACCGAGCCATTCACGCGCATAGGTATAAAGTGAGCTGACTTGGTTAACTGATCAACTACCACCTAAATTGCATCACTACCCTGTTGAGTCCTCGGAAGGCTCACAACAAAATCCATCATGACATGCTCCCACTTTCACTCGGCTATAAGCAAGGGTTGCAACAAACCTACTGGTCTCTGATGTTCAGCCTTCACTTGTTGATAAGTAAGACACTTTGACACAAACACGGCCACATCCTTCTTTATTCCCCTCCACCAAAACTGGAGACTAAGGTCGCGATACATCTTTGTGCCTCCCAGATGCACCGCAAGGCATGAATAGTGAAACTCTCGAAGTACTTCCTCTTAACAAGACTCCAACACGAAAAGACAGTCACGGTATCTAACACTCGAATCGGGATACACATTCAAGCATTTCTCTACCTTCCCACTAGAGATCTTTCCCGGAGGGTTTCTACCTCAAGATTACTCTTTTGTGTTTCTATCACTCAGTTCATAAGTATAGGTTGTCAACTATCGAAAACAAGGCTGCAAACTCAACAGACTCGCCAAGATGCAAGTCAAAATCACCAACAGCACCTAACATCTCCCATTTCTGAATGGCAATACTAGCTACACTGCTAATGGATTTCCTACTTAAGGCATCAGCCACAACATTGGCATTCCCTGGATGATAATGCAACCCAAAGTCGTAGTCTTCTATAAACTCCATCCACCTCATCTGCCTCAGATTTAAGTCTTTCTATGTAAACAGATATTTCAAACTCTTGTGATCAGAAAACACTTCAAACTTCTCACCATACAGGTAATGCCTCCAAATCTTTAAGGCAATGATCACTGCTGCTAACTCTAGGTCATGAGTGGGGTAATTCTTCTCATGTGTTTTCAACTGCCGTGAGACATAGGCTACTACCTTTCCTTCTTGCATCAAAACACAACCCAAACCTTTCTGTGAAGCATCACAATACACCAAGTAGCCCAAATCCCTCTCCGAAATAACCAATACTGGAACAGTGGTGAGTCTAACCTTAAGCTCTTGAAAAGACTTCTCACAAGTCTCACTCTACACAAACTTAATTCCTTTCCTTGTTAATCTAGTTAACAGTGAAGCTAATCTAGAGAAGTCTTTCACAAACCAACGGTAATACCCAGCCAACCCTAAGAAACTACGGATCTCAAAGGCATTTTTAGGTTGCTCCCAATCTTGTACCGGTTCTATTTTGAATGAATCTACAGTCACTCCTTCCCCGGATACCATATGGTCTAAGAACTTAATTTCCTTCAACTAGAATTCACATTTTCCAAACTTAGCATACAATTTGTAGGCTCTAAGTAACTTAAGTACTACCCGCAAGTGTTCCTCGTGTTCCTCCTCAGAGGGTGAGTAAATCAAGATGTCATCAACAAAGACCGACCACAAAACGGTCTAGGAACTCACGGAAGATCCAGTTCATCAAATCCATAAACACGGCTAGTGCATTAGTTAGCCCAAAGGGCATCACTAGAAACTCGTAATGGTCATACCGCGTACGAAATGCCGTCTTCTGGATATCCGCTTCCCTTACTCTCAACTGGTGATAACCTAATCTCAAGTCTATCTTAGAAAAGCAACAAGACCCCTTCAACTGATTAAACAAATCATCTATACGAGACATTGGGTACTTGTTCTTAATAGTTAATCGATTCAACTTCTAGTAGTCAATACAAAGTCGCAACGCGCCATCTTTCTTTTTGGCAAAGAGAGTCGGTGCTCCCCAATGTGAAGTACTAGAGCGGATAAAACCCTTATCTAATAATTCTTGGAGTTGAATCTTCAACTCACTCAACTTGATGGGTGCAAATCTATATGGAGCCATAGAAATCGGTACTGTGCCAGGTACTAAGTCAATATATAACTCGATCTCTCGGTGAGGTGGTAAACTATCATGATCCTCAAGAAAAACATTCGGGTATTCACAAACTACCCTCAGTAACTCAACCTGGCCTTCATCACACTCACTACCCAAGAAGTTGGCAAGAAGACAACTAAGCTCACTCTGCCCACGCGGATCATACACCGGTGACAAAACTCTATCGGCTCTGTCCCTCATGAAATAAAAACAATTACGCTCAGGGTACGTACAGTAACCCTTTGACAGTAACAATCTATGATGGTTTGATACGACGACAACCAGTCCATACCCAAAATAACATCAAAACTAGACATGTCAATCACACAAATGCAAAAGGAAGTCGGCTACCGGTAACCTCTATGTCACAACCTCGACACCCCTGCTCCAAGACAATCTCACTACCAATAGGTGACACTATACTGAGTAGAGATGCTAACCGAGCCAATTCTAACCCCAATGCTGATGCGAATGCAGACGCGAATGCAGACAAGATGAATGAATGGGGTGCACCTGTATTAATTAACACATTAGCAATAGAATTGCATAATAGGAAAGTACCTCTCACAACTGAAGGTGCTAGCACTAAGTCTGGCGTGGTAACAGCATAGACATGCCCTAAAGGTCTTTGCTCCACCTGCTCACCCCTCGAAGCATACATCTGATGTACTGATTGAGCCGAAGAGGCTCCCTAATTAGCCCTCGAGGCCTATGCTGACTGTATAGGCTGGTGGCTCTATGTCTGCCTCGAACCAGACGCACCAGGTGTGCTACCCAACTGAGGATAGAACTTCTTTAAGTGCCCTGCCTGCCCACACTGATAACAAGTAAACGACTACCCTCTCTCCTGACTTTGGCTTTGAGAACAAGCCCCAGATAAACCAGTCTGTTGCCCTCCTCCCTTTTGCGAGCAAGCTGGAAACTTGTGGCCTAACTGGCCACTCTTGAAACAAGTGAAACCTCCCTAACCACCTCTTCTAGAACCCAAACTCGGCACTAGAAATATGAACCTCGACTGTGCTCCCTAGGACTACTGTGGGGTAGAACCCCTCTGTCTTTTACTATTCCCCTGAACATCCTAACTCCTCTTGGAGCCCCTCATCTGCTCCTCCTCCATTTGTATCACAGTCTCAAGATGAGCCGCCGACTCTACAATTCGTCCATAATCCCTAATCATTGACATGACCACCTTGAAAAGGAGCCCGGTCCTCAACCTTTTCTCAAACTCCATACAACGGCGTTCCTCCGTCGCCACAAGCTCAAGTGCAAATCTAGAAAGGCTAGTAAAAGCTGCCTCAAACTTGGCTATTGGTGTGTTGAGCTGCTTGAGCTTCAAAATTGATCTCTCAACTTCTTCCTAGCCGTGGGAGGTAAAAACTTATCCTGGAAGGCGTTGACAAAAGCCTCCCAAGTCCCTTCAGCTGGAAGGATGCCAAGGTCACCCTCAGTCCGTCATCCTCGATGCCAAGCATCTCAAATGTCTTCACTATTTACTCTAGCCACTCATCCGCTTTCAGTGGCTCCTTTGGATCACCCAGAAACTCATCTAGATTCGACCAGAAAAACTCCCTCTTTAGAAAAAATGGCCCTATTTTAGCAACTTAGGCCTGGACGTGATTCTCTGCTTTGAGAATGTCCATAGATTCCCGTAATGCTCCGGCCATTTCACGGGCCAAAGTGCCCATAGCCTGCTAACCAACTGGCTCAGCCACATTGGCTTGACAACCTCCTTCTTCTTGTGCCAGAATATTATCCAGTAAAGGCACCTCTGCCTTCTAGGCCTACCACACCTACCACCACTACGTCCACGTCCTGACATCCTAATAAATGTAACAAAAGAGATTAGCATATTTACAAATGTGCCGAAGCTAACTCACTTGAGTTCTAATGCGGTGAACAACAGTAATTCACTCTACATAAGCACGTAGTCACATAAATAATAACCGTCCCGCAGCGCTGCCAGAGTTCCAATTAGGAACAATAGTGATTAGGTGCTCTTCCAATAGGACTTCTAGAAATTCGTAGACCCAATCAATATCTTAAGAGTTAAATCCCTTTGTTGATCTTACTAGTGGATCCTTGTTTGGGACCATTGCCATCATGCTTCCGCTTCTTGTTGTTGAATTTTGACCCTTGTCCATGTTCCACAGCATTTTCTTTAGCCTGCATGATATGGTTTTCTGACTTCTTGTCGGAACCACGGTTGTCCCCCTCAATTCTGAACCGCACTATCAGTTCCTCCAATTTTATTTCCTTGCGCTTATGCTTCAAATAATTCTTGAATTCTTTCTAAGATAGTAACAATTTTTCAATGATTGTCATTACCTGGAAAGATTCACTGAGAATCATCCATTTTGCATGTATGTCATGGAGAATTAATTGGAGATCTTGAACCTGGCTAATAACTATCTTGGAATCTATCATTTTAAAATCCAGAAAACAGCCGACAACAAATTTCTTTGTATCGGCATCCTCTGTTTTATATTTATGATCTAGAGATTCCCACAGTTTTTTTGCAGTGCTTTTGACACTATATACAATGTACAGTGTATTGTCTAACCCATTGAGGATATAATTCCGACAAAAAATCACCATGTTTCCATGCATTGACTGCGGCAACCACTTGCCGATCAGTTTCTCCCTCGTTCAGTCTCAGAGCTTTTTCATGAGTAAAGCGAGTCAAATTCAATATCGTAAGATAAAACATCATCTTTTGTTGCCATATTTTAAAATTATTTCCATTGAATTTTTCTGATTTCTCCCCATGATTTACCGGTACTGCCAAGAGTCATCACTGGCACAACGGGTCTGGGGGTCGGAGTATGAATAGTCTCAGTACTGTTTGTTTCAATAGTAATATTTAAGATGAAATAATAATACACCAATCACAAATTCATACAGAATAGAATTTACACACAAAATATACATAAAAATATTTTGTAACAAAATTCCAATGATAATGTAATGCCTCGAAATAAATTCCAATAAATCATCCATGAGAATAAGTAAATAACAATCTAAATCAGAGTAGAAAGTCCTTTCAATACATAAGACTTAGTTGTACAAAAGAGTGACACATGCAAATATACATTCATAAGACCTAATCCTAAATCTATAACATGTGCCAACATCAAAATGTGAAATAGAAGTTATACAAATAACTGAAATGCCCTGAAGGTTACAACCATCCAAGACTGTGCTTGGTTACATCAAAATTGATCTATATCCAATACAGATAAAGCCCTGGGCTTACACAAACTAATTACAACAAAGTAAACAAAATGAAGCACTTGCTCCAATCCTCCCAAGTTACTGCATTGGCAGAAGCATCTCACCAACACCTGAAAAGGTTTTCCCATATAGGGTGGGCCAAAAGCCTAGTAGAAATAATCCAACACAATATATGAATCTTAATAAAGATATAACCGTGAAATGCATATGCAATGCTGATGTCAAAATGTTTTACATTTCTTTCTCAAAACCATGTCATGCTCAGTTTATACCACAATTCTCAATTCATATTCTTCACAATAGAAGACAAAGGGAATTCTCAACCGGTACAACCTTTCACAGATATTTCATCCGCGGGAAACGTAGCCTATACAAGCGCTACTATTGCCATTTTACGAATATTTCGTCCGCGGGAACAACACCCATGTATACGAGCATTTTCAGGACTTTTATCCTGGACACACAGGCCAACTTGATTTGCTGATACACACATCTTTTCCACGTTTACCTTTTTTCTCAAAATCATATGCATTTTCAATGTATTAAATAAGAAACAATGTTCAATGCACATGGATGAGAAATTAGTTTTAGTTCACCTAATTCTTATGCAATTTCTACAACACTCATAGCTATCCTCCACCGATGGCCCAAAACAGATATCTCTAATAAATAGAAAGATTCCAATAACAATATACATTATTATCATTTCCAAGATGTGAGCGATATAACATATCCAACTCCGCCATCATCATCAATATCCTCCATCACCATCATCAACACATGAGCGATATTATAAAACCAACATCATCCTTCAATTTTTTCCGACACAAGTCAAACCCATGGTTTTAAAGCAAAACTTTGTTTTCTTTCAAAATCATTTTTAAGGAGAGAATGACATCATCAATTTCCTAAAACCCAACATCATTTCCATTTTCTTTACAAGATCAACATTTGAGATTTCTAGGACAAAATCCCCTTTTCCTTACAAATCATTTCCAAAGGTAAAAACCCATCATTTCATCATTTATCAACAACAAACACCTTTGTAGAAACACTTCTAACAAAACATTTGAAAACCCATCTTTTTGATTTCAACCAAAACCTTAGATTTGCTCAAAATCTCCAAAAATCACAATATTGTTTTAGAAATATTGAATAACTAAGTTAAGAACCATAGGAGGGTGTAGAGAATCCTACCTCAAACTTAGTAGAAAAAGAAGGAAGAAAAGCCCAAAAGTTGACAATGACGAAACAACGATTTGCTTCGATCAAAACAAAGCCCTCAACAAGCTCTACACTTAATCTCAAAAGAGCAAGGTAAGGAGATGCTTCTAGGTGAGTAGATCTGAAGATCTTTGAATGAAAGTTGAGTTTAGAGAGAGAAAAGAGGGACTCATGGTTTAGAGAGGGAAAAGAGAAGAAAAAGTGAAGAAAAGGGTAAGTAAGGGCCCTATTTATAGTGCTAGGTTAAAGTGAAATAAAGTCTCAAAGTCAACCCAAAAGAACAAGTCAAAATCTCCAAGTAAGGCCCAAAACCAAACTAAAAATTGGAAAAAGACTCACAAGGGTTGACCCTTCCTAGACTGGTGTTGACCCTTCAAGACGAATTGAAAAAAAACAATGCTGGCAGCAAACAAGGTGTCAACCCTTGGACCCAAGGTGTCGACACTAATTTTCTGCAATCAAACCCAGATTTTGCTATATATAAGGGCCAACCCTTCCCAAATTGGTATCGACCCTTGAGGCCAACAACAAAAGACAAGTGTCGACACCACCAAGGCTAGTGTCGATGCTAAATTTTAGTAGTTATTCCAAGAGCATAGCAGCAAGATGGTGTCGACCCTTCTAACACAGGTGTTTGGAGCTTAACAAAACAAAGATAAGAGGACAGTGTCGACCCTAACAAGGGCAGTGTCAACCCCTGAAGCCAAAACCAAATATAAAGAGAAAGGAACAACCATCACGAATATGGTTTCTCAGATTCAAAAGTAATAAATGGATCGGGTCTAAGCCCGGATCGCTATAGATAAATAGTATATGACTACTATATTATCAAAGAAATCATTAAACTGTATATTATAACTATTTAAGAAATTAAACAGTATATGACTACTATTTAATTTTCCGAAACAAAATATATGTCTGTCTAACGCACAAATAAATAAATAAATAAATAAAACAGAAAATCTACTTTAAAATTGTTACCCCCAATGGTTGTGTGTGTGTGTGTAAATGAATGTATAAATAAAATAAACAACAAAATAAAATTAAATAATTCAGAAAATAATTAAATAAATTAAATTCCGAATTAATTGCTTACAGAAGTTATAAGTCGAGGCTTGTGTTAAACACAATCTCCTTCAAGTAGATTTCGCCCTCGCTCCGGTGCTTCGAGATTTAACGGCGTCTACTTCCCAGGATGCAACAACTACTACTTGATTTGCAGCACTACAAAATCATGTCTGGCGAACCAAACAATGCTGTAACTCTCTCTTTCTTTTTCTTAGAAACTAAATGGCAGAGAGATGCAGAAAACAAAAAGATAGAAAGCAAAGAAGAAAGACGAAATGCTCAGGGAAAATTGGATCGATTAAATTGCTGGAATGACAGGCTATATATAGGAGAACTAACGGCTTTTCAGAACAGGTGTCAACAAATAGAACACCTATTTAGATAGATTCAACAGGTAGAAAACCTATTTGGACAGATTTGAACGGAAACAGATCTGTTTGGGTGGAATTTCAACAGGTATGAACCTGTTCGGGTGGATTCTAACAAGTATGAACCTAGTAAGGTGGAGGAAAAAAATTGGACAAATTTATTTTGAATTTTGAAATCGAAATTCAAAATTAAATAAATAAAATACAAATGTTTTTCTCCCAAAAAGATAAGTATTGGGTCGGATAAGTCCAATCTAACCTCACACCACGCACCCGTGCCCGGACAGACTGTGGTGATGGACCGTGTGTTTTTTTGTTTTGGGTCCAATGGGTCTAGCTCACTTTACCTATAACTTCACCATTCTACAAAACTTAGGTACCTCTTGTGGCCCATTCCAAGTATTGCAAGCTAGAGTTTATATACCTATATAAATCCTCAAGCCTTTCCAATGTGGGACAAACACATTTCATAAATGTATAGGAAACCCACCTAAAGCCATATCTACGAACCTAAAAATGCGCCTTAAATTCTCATTCATCTGGAAATGGTTTTAAGCTACCAAATACACGATGTTATTCACTATGCGACATTAAACACGAACCCAATTAGAAACGTTAAAAATAATACTTGGATCCTACCTTAATTAATGTTCAAAGTTAACAAAAAATAAAGTTTTTTCAAAGCCATTTTCTAACAACAGATTCATAAATAAGGGAACGAATTGAAATTCACTGATAGTTAAGAAGTCGTGATATAATTAACTTTTTTTCGTTATTGTTTTTTGCATTTCAGGCAAGTCTCACTAACAATTTTTAGGATAGTGTTGAGAATCCAATATGTCACGATACAAACACCATCAACACAATTCTGACTTATGTTATTTTACTCATTGGTATGCTTCTACATAATTGCTTAACATATTGTGAATGTTTGGAAAGTTATTATTTTAGTAGGTTATTTTAGTTTTTAACTATTTTAGTAAGTTAAAAATTTTGTGTTTGGAAAAATGATTGAATTTTTTTTATAGTTAGATGTAATGTTTGTGAAAGAAAAAGTAAAATAATCATATATTTGATGTGACATTTTATCTAACTGACTATTTTAACTTATTTTGTCTTTATGAATTTTAGCCTAAATTAGGCTAAAATTTCACTTCCCAAACAGAAAAATTAGCCAAAAATTAATTAGAAAAATGTAGCTAATATACTTTCTAAACAAATCCTTCATTGATTAACTAGCAAATTACCTGTATTATATATAGAGGAAAAAAATATATTTGTGGGGATATATTTTCTGAGCACCAACACGTGGCCAAGGTGACGCCGACGTGTCAGCCGAGGTGCCACATGTCCTGGTCATGATGCCGAGGTTATCTCGGCTAGGCCGAGGTTATCTACGAGGATACCGGAATTCGAGATAAACGGATATGGGACAAGAGTCCTAGATTGGGAGAAGACTTCAGTTTGGGTAAAGATAAGACTCTTAGAGAGTTTATCCTAATCTTACTAGGAGTCCAAGATTAGCAGTAATCCTAAATCCATTAGAGCTAGGCTTCTATTTGGGACTAGGATTGTGTTGGCTATAAAAGGGAGGCACCCCCATGGGTCTAAGGTATGGCTTTTGATATTCTGTCTAGTGAGTTAAGCACTATTGGTTATCTTTGAGAGATATGGAGTACTGACTTGATCGTCGGAGTATCCCCGGGTGGACGAGCCACCGCCGGAATCTTCTCTTTGTGTTACAGATTAGCCAGGTGTCATCTATTCTGCCAGTTCTCTCCAACTGATCACTGAGTTGGCAGTGTGATCGGAAAATTACTCACACAATTTGGCGCCGTCTGTGGGAAAGAAAGGAGAATAGATGGCCATCACCGTACAAGATCAACGTGTTGAAAACGACGAGTTTAGCGAAGATGGAGAGTCTATCGACATAAACGGAATGAAGACCCTTCCAGAAGGGACGCGAAGACAAGGGGCATGAGCGCTCCAAGGAGATGACATTCAAGTATAGAAGAGCTCAGCCTAAGTGAGCAGATCCTGGATTTCAGGCCCCGAATCCCAGATCCTGAAAGACAAGATCTCGACCTAAATAAGTAGGTCTGAGAAGAGAAGAGCTCAACCTGAGTGAGCAGATCCAAGACTCCAGAAGACATGATCTCGGCTTGGATGAATAGGTCCGAGAAGAGAAGAGCTCAACCTGAGTGAGCAGATCCAAGATTCCAGAAGACAAGATCTCGGCACTTAAGTCCGAGAAGAAAAACGGCTCGCCAATGCGAGGCCGAGGTAATGATGAATAACTTAGACTCATTATATGGCAGAGTCGAATCTTGCATATAATGGAGTTGAACTAAGTTGGAGTAACATAGGCTTGCCATGTCGGTAGAATCAAACTCAGGTTGAAACCAAGTAAGATCAACAGAGAAATCAAGGCTAACAACCTCGGCTTGAAACCAACTTCGGCGAACAAGATCACATGCACAAGCTTAATGTGAACATAAGTCCACATTAGGGGGCAGAGAGTTATAAATGATGTTTAACACTTGTTGAAATTTGTAGCAATTTACAAGTTGAAATTAAACCGATGTTATAACACTTGTTAAAATTTGTAGCAATTTACAAGTTGAAGTTAAACCGAGATGATGTTTAACACTTGTTGAAATTTGTAACAATTTACAAGTTGAAGTTAAACCGAGATGATGTTTAACACTTGTTGAAATTTGTAGCAATTTACAAGTTGAAGTTAAACCGATGTTATGTTTAACACTTGTTGAAATTTGTAGCAATTTACAAGTTGAAGTTAAACCGAGATGATGTTTAACACTTGTTGAAATTTGTAACAATTTACAAGTTGAAGTTAAACCGAGATGATGTTTAACACTTCTTGAAATTTGTAGCAATTTACAAGTTGAAGTTAAACCGAGATCATTGTTTAACACTTGTTGAAAGTTGAGAAAAGTTTACAAGTTAAAGTTAAACCGAGATTATGTATGACAGCTCATACGCGCGAGCGGGTTCTTGGAATTCTTGTTCTTTAAAGAGACATGTTGGCCTTAACGATGATCTCGGCTGCGATACTTTAAAGCCGACATACTGGAAAGTACCGATATAGGTTCCATCACCTCAGAATGCCGAGGTAATAGAACCTAGGGGGCAGTTGTGGGGATATATTTTCTAAGCACTAACACGTGGCCAAGGTGACGCCGACGTGTCAACCGAGGTGCCACATGTCTTGGTCATGATGCCGAGGTTATCTCGGCTAGGCCGAGGTTATCTACGAGGATACCGGAATTCGAGATAAACGGATATAGGACAAGAGTCCTAGATTGGAAGAAGACTTCAGTTTGGGTAAAGATAAGACTCTTAGAGAGTTTATCCTAATCTTACTGGGAGTCCAAGATTAGCAGTAATCCTAAATCCATTAGAGCTAGGCTTCTATTTGGGACTAGGATTGTGTTGGCTATAAAAGGGAGGCACCCCCATGGGTCTAAGGTATGGCTTTTGATATTCTGTCTAGTAAGTTAAGCACTATTAATTATCTTTGAGAGATATACTGACTTGATCGTCGGAGTGCCCCCGGGTGGAAGAACCACCGCCGGAATCTTCTCTTTCTGTTGCAGGTTAGCCAGGTGTCATCTATTCTGCCAGTTCTCTCCAGCTGATCACTGAGTTGGCAGTGTGATCGGAAAATTACTCACACAATATTATATTATTAATTAATACGAGGGAAGGACAAATTATATTAACAGTACTTATAGTTTGAGATTTGTGTCATTTTTGTTCCTGACTTTTCAATTGTAATACATTTGACTCTAAATTTTGAATCTTGTTCCAAATAAGGACAATTGAAAATACCATTGTTCAATTTCAAGGGTAAAGTTATCAATTGATAAAATATAAACTAATTTGACAAAAATAAATGTCAAACAAATATTTTTTTATTTTTTAAAAATTATTTCTATCCACCAAAGATAAAATTATGTAAAATTAATAAATCTTTTATAGATTTATTTATTTACTAAATTAATTTTTATTATGTGCTTGGACGATGGTAATGCAATGGGTGTTTTTTTTTTTTTTTTTTGTGGGTGAATTACATTAACGGTCCTAACAGTTTGGGCCTTGTTTTACTTTGATCCTTGACTTTTCAATTATGACACATTTAACATCGAATTTTGAATCTTGTTTACAATAAGGACAATTGAAGATACCATTGCTCAATTTTAAGGGCAAAATCGTCAATTTGATAAAATATAAACTAATTTGACAAAAATAAATGTCAAAAAAAATATTTTTGAATTTTTAAAAATTATTTCTAACTATTAAAGATAAAATTATGTAAAATTGATAAATTTTTTAGAAATTCATTTATTTATTTATTTAAAGTCTAACAACCATCCACTATATTATCATCATACAAACCCATAATAAAAATTAATTTGGTAAAATAAATAAATAAATAAATGTCTAAAAGATTTATCAATTTTGCGTAATTTTATCTTTGGTAGGTAGAAATTATTTTTAAAAATTCAAAAATATTTTTTGACATTTATTTTTGTCAAGTTAGTTTATATATTATGAAATTGACAACTTTACCCTTGAAATTGAGCAATGATATCTTCAATTGTCCTTATTGAAAACAAGATTCAAAATTTAGAGTCAAATCTGTCATAATTGAAAAGTCAATGATTAAAATGACACGAGCCTCAAACTATAGGGACTGTTAGTATAATTTGCAATTTTTATTTTCATTAAATTAGTTTGTATTTTTTCAAAAGTCAAATATGACGATAATTTTGATATCATTATTAAACCAAACTATTATTTCAGTGGTCTCTATATTTTAGATTTTGTGTCATATTAATCTTTATAATTTTAATTAACTCGATTTTAATCTTAAATTTTGAATTGTGTGTGAATTTGGTTCAACCATCAACTTCTGTTAACATTTTTGGCAGAAAATAGACATGGGAAAGCATGTGACTGTATTGTACTTCACTCCTCCCATTCATCCTATACTTCTTCCTTCGCTCTGCAACAAACACTGGCTACACTTTGCAACAAAAACCGGCAACACTGTACAATTACTGTTCAACCCACAACCCACAACCACTAATAATCATCAAAATCAAAATCAAAAATTATTAACCAAATCAAAATCAAAATCAAAATCAAAATCAAGATTATTGGAAGAACCATAACCGTTGTTGAAAAAACCAGATTGAGTGTTTGGTTGCCATGGGTTTGTGTATTTGGATTTTGACCTGAATTTTGGATTGTGTGTCAAGAACACTGATATTAGGATTGTCTAGTAGCTTCTGGCCAATGGTTTCTGCTGTCAAGGCCGGTGTTCACGACGTTGATAAGGCGAAAGCAAGCTTTTTTTTTTTTTTTTTTTTTTTTTTTTTTTTTTTTATGGCAACCCAATCTTCAAAATTGTGAATATTTGAGGTCAATTGGTTTTTGGAATATAATATGATATCTATATATAGAGGCTTTTCTCAAATTAAGCCAAATTAGCAACTTAATTTTCAAACTAGGCCTAGTTTGGACGGAATTCCCAAACTAGGCTAAAACGTGGTTGTGAACCACGCTTTCAACGTTTTTGTGGCTGTCGCGCGAAAATTTTGTGAAATCGTAAAAGCGTGTTTTCAAATCACGCTTTTAATTAAGAAAGCGTGGTTTGTAACCACGCTTTTAATTATTTTTTTTTTTTCTGAAAGCGTGGTTGAACCACGCTTTTAACTAAAAAAAAATTTCTTCTGAAAACGTGGTTGTGAATCACGCTTTTAACTAAATTTTTTTTTTCTTCTGAAAACGTGATTGTGAACCACGCTTTTACTGTTCACCATAGAAAGCGTGAATGATAACCACGCTTTTAACCAAAATCCATTTTTAAGTGAAAGTGTGGTTCGTAACCACGCTTTTAAAACTTATATAAAAACTCCCCCAGCCCCGTCATTTGCAACCACGCTTTTCACACTTAGGTTTTTTCGACTTCAAGCTCTCTCTCACTCTCTGCTCTCGCTCTCGGTCTCTCTTTTCTCTCGCTCTCTCTCTGTTCTCGCTCCCTCTGCTCTCAGACTCTCTCTCTGCTCTTAGTCTCTCTCTCCGTCCGTGGGTTGCTCTCTCTCGTTGGTATGGCGTCTGTCTCTCTCTATCTCATTTGAATTTTATGTGTTTATTGTGTTTGTGAAAATGTGAATGTGAGTACAATGTGGGTAGAATAGGGTTCATGAATGTGAAAATGTTGTGAATTGATGGAAATGTTGGTAGAATAGGGTTTGTGACTATGAAAATGTTGTGAATTGAAATTGATATCAATGTGAGTAGAATAGGTTTTGTGAATTGAAATTGTGGTTTTGAATTTGTAAATGTTGTGGTTTTGAATTATGAAAATTTTCTAGGGTTTTCAATTGAATGTGAAATCATGAATTAGGGTTAGGGTTTTGAATTGTGAAATCAGAAATTAGGGTTATGGTTTCAGAAATTAGGGTTTGTGAATCCTGTCTATATTTTTTGCATTGTGAATTGTGAATTCTGTCTATATTTTTGAAATTAGGGTTTTGAATTTTGAATTGTAAATCCTGTCTATATTTTTTGAATTGAAAATTTTATTTTTTGCTTGTTAATCCTGTCTATATGGTTAAATCTTCTTATTCTTTCGCTTATCTCTTAAGGTACATCATTAGGCCACTATAACTAGTACAAACAATTTTTTGGGGTTGTTTTAGGAAATATGTTAAAAGCTAATTTTTCATTTTTTTTTTTTACTTTTTTTGGAAAAACGTGTAAAAAAAGTAGAGAAATTATGTGACCCAAAAAAAATTAGAAGTCAAAAAATGACTTTTAACCTCTTTGCCAAAAGAGGCCTTTGAAGTTGTCCTGAAAAATGCTATTACCAAAACATTTTATATAAATAAAAAAAAAAATTTGTTTAAAAATTATGTTTGAAAAAATTAAAATTTTTGATTTATAAAATGACTCATTCTCGATAATTTTTACCCACTTGAACTATCCAATTGACTTATTCCCTATGCGTTTGGATTATGTTTATTCAATTAAGTTTTATATTTTTATGATAGTCGGATGTCTGAATCAGTTTACGTATTTCTCGACTAATCTTAGAATCCACACCAAACGTCCCTTCCACGTAGATCGGACAAATCTCAAATAATACATATAAACATGACACATACTGAGAATTCAACTTGAGACCTGAAAGGAGCATACCTAATTTTTAACACATAATGAGAGCTCATTAATATTAATGAAACTCAAGTTTGACTCGGTTCAGCTCGATAATTTTTTTTAATGTTATTTATATTGTTTAAATAAAAATAAAAGAGTCGAGTTTGACGAATCGAGCTGAGCCCTTAACAAGCTCAGTCGAGCTTGTTCATGAAAAGTTTGGTTCATTTGCAACCCTATTTGAAACGACTCATGATTGGAAATTTGGGAGAAGTATTTCAAATATCACCATACTTTACTAGAAATAATATAAAATTACAACTCATAATTATTAACTTTCAAATTTTTTATTTTTGTCTTTTATAACTAAGTATCTAAGTCAATTTATACACACCTCGACTAAATTTAAAATTATAATATATGCATCAAAAGAGAGTCTTAAAACAGTCTAATTAATAGTCCATAGAAATTTCCTAGGTAAGAAGAAAAGAAAAAAAAAATGGCACTTTGATGGCTAAGCCTGTGTTTCATAATACCCAATAATTGCTACGGATGGCCCAATAGATTGACATGGATTAGTATACAAAATTTACTACATAGATTTAACCACCAACATAAGCCCGTAAGCCAAGGCAAAACCCTCTTTTGAAAACATGAAAAAAAATTAATTTATTGGTTTATTTTGATTATATTATCTTCTATTTTTTTTGTATGTTTAAAAAAAAAAAAGAGTAAATAAATTAATTTTTTTTCTTACTTTTCAAAACAAGCCAAAATGAGCTTTTTGTTTGAATTTCATAACAAAGCCTCTATGACCTCTAAAAAGTGGACGAGGGTTACCATTTCACATAGGAAATAACTTTGTCATTAAGGTCCCTAATGGCAAGAGTTTGAGCAAATAAAAGTAACTTCTCTTTAATTGTCCATAAATCTCAAGAATTGGATTACCAGTTTTAAAAAATTAAGAACAATGTTTGAAATAAAAATTAAGAACAAGTCATACAAAATCAGTCGAGTTATTTCAACTCAATGAAAAAAATAATAATTTCATACAAAACTTACACTATGATTTAAGATTTTTGTATGACTTGTCCAATTTTGTCCAATCTCACTGAATAAATACAATACTTGATAGAAATTATACTATAAAATTATATGAAGAGAAAAATAAAACAAGAATCTTCATAATGTCTTAAGATTCAAAATTAGTGATATATCTGTCTACTTTATCGAAATACTAAAAAAATAGATCAAGATTTATCAAAATAAAATAAAATAATTGTTTTTTAAATTGCTCCCACTTACATGCGTACGATTAAATCATTGCCCAAATTAGGGGCTTTTCCCAAATTAAGGCAAAATAGTAACTTATTTCCCAAAGTAGGCCAAGTTTGGACAGAATTCCCAAATTAAGCTAAAACACGGATACAAACCACGCTTTCACCATTTTTGTAGCCCTTCCACAGAAAATTTGTAAAATCTTAAAAGTGTGGTACAAACCATGCTTTTAATTAAGAAAACATGGTACAACCACGCTTTTAATTAAGAAAACATGGTTACAAACCACGCTTTTAAAGAAATTTGATTTATACATAAAGCGTGGTTAGGAACCACGCTTTTAAGTAAATTTTTTTTTTTTTCCTTTAGAAAACGTGGTTGCAAACCACGCTTTTACTGTTGACCCGTGGATGATAACCACGCTTTTAACCAAAATGTAAAAATTCAACAAAAAAATCAAAAACCAGCACTCACTCTTCTTTCTCACTCACACTCACACTCACTCTCACTCTCACTCTCTCTCTCTCTCTCTCTCTCTCCTCTCTCTCTCTCTCTCTCTCTCTCTCTCTCTCTCTCTCTCTCTGTGACACACACACCCACAACACTCACACACTCATATCAAACATAATTTTTATATAATTTTTGTAAATATAAATAATTTTTATATAATTTTTATCTTTCGAGTGTTAGAAATAATTTTTTACAAATTAAATTGAAACAATCATACGTATCTATATAACCTGCCTAAAAGTTAAAATGATAATTATTTTTTACCCTTAAATGATAGTTATTTTTTATTTTTTATTTCTTAACCAAATTAATTTTTAATTTTAAAAAAAAAATTCTAAAAATCAAACCATACATAGCCTAAAAATCTTTTGATAAGTCATTTCTTACGTTGGTAACTTATTTAATTATTTGTTAATTTTATGACATTTTTACCATCTGAGGCATGTTTGGTAACCATTTCGTTTTCAGTTTTCAATTTATATTTACAAAAATTTAAAAAACTGTCATAAAAACTTGTTTGATAATTTTTTTGGTTTATAAATGGTTGTCTCAATTTGTAAATTTGAGGAAAAAACGTAAATTCAAAAAATGAGTTTACGTTGGTTTTTAAACAAAAATTTAAAAATTTTACTAACAAAATTTTTTCAATTAATTTTTTTTTTCAAATAACTTTTTTTTTCAATTAATTTTTTTTTTTCAAATAATTTTTTTTCCAATTAATTTTTTTTTTTTTCAATGAATTTTTTTTTTCAAAGG
This sequence comes from Camellia japonica, assembly GCA_030407325.1. NCBI lineage: Eukaryota > Viridiplantae > Streptophyta > Magnoliopsida > Ericales > Theaceae > Camellia > Camellia japonica. The sequence goes on from JAPPVO010000017.1 coordinate 66,550,051, forward strand.
TGAGGGGAGAACTGTCATAAACATAAACCTGAGGGGTGTCAGTGTAATTTACCTAAATAAAAAAAAAAATTAAGAATTAAAGTAAAAAAGTAATCATTTTATATAGTTGATTATTATTTGCTATTATAAATTATTATTATATATATTTAATATTGGTCTGAATTTTATAAAATAAAATTATATATATTAAAAATTATATATGTTTGATGTGAGTGTGTGAGTGTTGTGGGTGGGTATGTGTGTGTGTGTGTGTCAGAGAAAGAGAGAGAGTGAGTGTGCGTGAGAAAGAAGAGTGAGTGCTGGTTTTGATTTTTTGTTCAAAACGTGTTTTGAAAACACGTTTTTACATAATTTACTTAAAAGCGTGGTCACGAATATGTATAAATCAAATTTCTTTAAAAGCGTGGTTTGTAACTACGTTTTCTTAATTAAAAGCGTGATTTGTAACCACGCTTTTAAGATTTTACAAATTTTCCGCGGGAGGGCTACAAAAACGATGAAAGCGTGATTTGTATCTGCATTTTAGCTTAGTTTGGGAATTCCGCCCAAACTAGGCCTACTTTGAGAAATAAGTTGCTATTTTGACTTAATTTGGGAAAAAACCTCCCAAATTAAGGGTTGTGTAGAGTTATTATTATTTATTTATTTATTTATTTGGAGTCAATGCCTTTTAGAAATTGATCATATTGAGGGAGGGAGGCCCTTGCCACAATAGTAAGGTTGTTTTATTATGCTGATAAAAATATAAAATAAAACAATTCTATTATAATTCGAGTGTTATGGATTCAAAATTTTATAGTTTGCTAGTATTTTGAAAAATTTTATCCATCTATATATATTTTGTGTACAATTCTATAACCATTTTTGTGTTCTTAGACTTATTCAAAAGCTGAAGAAGGATGCCCAGAAGAACAAAATAGAACCAAATGTTGCAGCTATCAAGGGTATCATGGAGGATCCTGAACTTGTCTCTAACCCAGAGCTTTTGGATTATTCAGACTCTGAGATTGCCGATTTAAGCGCGAATTAGGTGTTTATGTCTATACTTCGGCAATATTAGGTCATGCATTAATATGCAATGTGTGTGTTAGACTAAGTGTTTCCGTAATGAGTTTGTCAGATTGTCTACCTAATATTTGTCTATGTAACTGTTATGTTTATGTATTGTGTGTTCAATTTAGGGTGTCCAGGATGTATGTATTGTGTGTTCAGTTCATGGTGTCCAGAATATATTTTTGTAGGAGACTTATGTCTGTACTACCTATGTAACTGAAAACTGTTACATTTGCAACTTCAGTTATGTTGTTTTCATGCCCGTATGAGTATTTAGTAAATTAGTGATTTCGTATATTATGTATTAAGTTTTATTACAAAAATGTTGACAAAATTTATTTTAGGGGAAATACACATTCTCTTAACTTGTTCATCTTCTCAATCGTGACAACCCAAAAATGTAACCATTATTCATTGAATATAACAAATAACGTTCTCATTCTTACAAAAAATACACTACCAATTGAATAAAACAAATAACCTTTCCATTCATTCATTCATTGCACAACATCAGTCTTATGAAATAAGTGAAACCAATTGAATCACAATAACATCAACTCCAACCCAATATTTACATTACATAAGTTCATGTTCGTAATCAGACACCAAATTACATACAAGTTACATTACATAGCAAAAAACGGAAAAAGTACCATTCATATGTAAAAAATACATCACCAAAATTTGAGGTCTTTCTCTTCTTCCTTCTTGCTGCAGCTCTCGCGGTGGCCTTCTTCTTCTTGGCCTCCTCCGCGGTGCTCTTCGCGCCTCATCCTTTGTCGTTGTTCGTCAAACTGCAGAGTGTGTGGGTGTGCTTCGGACTGTAGATTATGTATATCACCTTCTAACCCAAAACAAAGACGAAAGAAAAAAAAAATAATGAAAACGGCTAGAAAACGGTTTTACTAAACCGGTTTTTTGAATTACATTATCACCTTCTAACCCAAAACAAAGGCAAAAGAAAAAAAAAATTAAATGAAAACGGCTTTAGTAAAGCTAAAAAAAAAATTTGAATTACACATTCTAACCCAAAAGAAAGACAAAAGAAAAAATATATATTTTACTTGAAAACGGCTTTTGTAAAGCCAAAAAAAAATTCTGAATTACGTTATCACCTTCTAACCCAAAACAAAGACAAGAAAAAACAAAAATTTACATGAAAACAGCTTTAATAAAGCCAAAAAAAATTTCTGAATTACACCTTTTAACCCAAAACAAAGACAAAAGAAAAAAATAATAATAACATGAGAACGGCTTTAGTCAAGCCAAAAAAAATTTCTGAATTACATTATCACCAAAACAAAGACAACAGAAAAAAAAATAAAATAAAATAAATAAATAAATAATTTACATGAAAACGGCTTTAGGAAAGCCGTATTAGAAAACGGTTTTAGTAAACCCGTTTTCTGAATTACATTTAAAAAAAAATTTACATTAAAACGGTTTTAGGAAAGCCGTATTAGAAAACGGTTTTAGCAAACCCGTTTTCTGAATTACACCAGAACAAAGACAACAGAAAAAAAAAAATTTACATGAAAACAGCTTTAGGAAAGTCGTATTAGAAAACGGTTTTACTAAACATGTCTTCTGAATTACATTATTTTGTGGCAATTTATATTTATGTTGAAAAATATAAATTGGGAAAAATATTACTAAAAAACAGTTTTACAAAAACCGTTTTTATTATTTTTTTATTCATCAAAAATGGCATTGGAAAAGCCGTTTTAAAGAAAACGGGTTTGGCAAATGACGGGGCTGGGGGAGTTTTTATATAAGTTTTAAAAACGGATTTTGGTTAAAAGTGTGGTTATCATCCACGCTTTCTATGGTGAACAGTAAAAGCATGGTTCACAACCACGTCTTCAGAAGAAAAAATTTTTTAGTTAAAAGTGTGGTTCACAACCACGTTTTCAGAAAAAAAATAATTTTCGGTTAAAAGCGTGGTTCACAACCACGCTTTCAAAAAAAGAAAAAAAAATTTAATTAAAAGCGTGGTTTGGAAACACGCTTTTACGATTTCACAAAATTTCCGCGCGACAGCCACAAAAACGTTGCAAGCGTGGTTCAGAACCATGTTTTAGCCTAGTTTGGAAATTCGGTCCAAACTAGGCCTAGTTTGGGAATTAAGTTGCTAATTTGGCTTAATTTGGGAAAAGCCCCCTATATATATGCTAGGTAAGTGGGCCCGTGCAAGGCACTAGCCAGGCCTATTTTTTTTTTTTTGACGAGATTACGTATCATTAACACAGTCATTATGCTTTTACTTTCATCATTATTGTCGTTGCCACTGTTATTATAATATAAAAATTAAATATTACAATTTAAAAATAATAAATTTTAAATTTGATCTTGTATTCAACTCTTAATTTTTTAATAATCAACTTTTCAATTTAATATATTTATCATTTAGTTTTTAGTATTTAAATTTTAACATTCAGTTTTCAGTTTTCAATTTTATATGTTGTTTGATCTTATTTGTGTGATTTTTTATTTTCTCAAAAAAATTCAATCATGCAAGAGTTAAAAAGGAAATTATTTGACATATAAAAAAACAAATTAAAAAAAGAAAGGTCATTCAATCCAGAAATCCAATTTTGGGTTTTCTCTATTCAAAGATCCACACTCTAAAATCCATTGTCCATAAGGACAAACTCTCAAAATGATTACATTGCCCATGTATATATATATGATTTACACGGTGAAAGGGGACAAACCAAACCAAACCCCCTATCTCTCTTCGTCTCCTCATCTCTCTTGCTCTTTCACTCTCACACTCTCTCACAGATTCGACGCCTTTACAACACTATCGGAGTTTGACACCAACCTCCCTCTCTGCCGATTGCCATCACTGACAAACAACCACTTCCGTCATCATCTTCTATTTCTGAGTCAGAAGCAGGGCCAGCCCTGAGATTTATAGTGCCTTAACCAGGACTTTGAAAGTGGGACCCTCCTATATTATTTATAAAACAAAACATGGATAAAATAATAAGTTACGAATAATTTTTTATTATTATTTAATAGCTACAAAAAGTTTCCTTACACATATAATCATTAAAATTTATTTTTATACATTAAAGATATGAAAAAATCATTATAAAGACTCAAAAAAGATCAAATAGGGTCTTCTTGTTTTATAGTTTAGCAATAATTGACACAACCAACATAATTTGCTAATATTTGATAATAAAATAATTATATTATTGTAATATAATATTTGATAACACAATCATAATCTACACAAATCACAATTCATTAATTATTTGATAACAAAACACAAATTATTGAGAAAAACTGAGAGAAAAAAGTAAGGCAAAATTATTCAATTAAATTATGATAAAGAGATAGGGGGAAAAAAAATTAGGGCAAACAAAATTAAAGAAAATAAATTAGGGTGAAATTATTCAATTAAAATATGATAAAGAGAGAGGGAAAAAAAATAAAATTATTTATTCTATTAAAATCTTGACATTAGACTTTATTTGGACTCATTATATCATATATATTAGTTTGGACTAATTATATAAATTTTTAATTAGGCCTAACAATGATGATATATATGCGTTTCAAACAATAAAAAAAGATTGGGTTTTGAACTTTTAATATAATATAAAATTAATAAATTTGAGTCTTATTTTGAGCCAAAATTTGGGGCTCTAGGCACAGGCCTTATTGGCCTTAGCCCAGGGCCGGCAGTAGTCGGAAGCTGGCCTCCTCTGCCATCGACCCTCGTCCTCTTCACAGCGCCGTCGTCAGTGCTACTGCCTTTCTCGTCATGTAGCCTTTCCCGTCGGTCTTCCATTTATGATTTTTTTTTCTCTCTCAATCTCACTCATCAAATCTCACTCTGTTTCATTAGATCTGTCTCTTTTACTCTTTAGATCTCTTTCTTTTCCTCCTTCGCCAACTGGCGTCGTCCTTCCTTCTCCGCCACCGCTTTTCTCTCTCTCTCTCTCTCTCTCTCTCTCTCTCATATAAACACCTTGTTTCTCTCAAACCTTCTAGATCTGAATCAGAGCTTTTGGAAGGCGCTTTAATCGCCTCTGATTACCTCCGAATTGCTCGCCCGACTAGAGAAAGAGTGGTTGTGTTGAAGCCGTCTTCAAAGCCCTTTCTTTTCACCATAGTCGATCTCTAGGGTTTCTCTTCTCTCTTATTCTTTCCTTTTCCTTTGTTTGTTTGTTTCCCCCCCCCTCTCCCTTTTTGTATGTGTGTAGATTGTTGTTGATGTTGATGATTGTTGTTGTTTCACAAATTTTTAAAAAAAATTAAAAAAAAAAATTGAAAGATAAGTTAAATCTGGTGCAACGATGTCTAGCGAAAACTAAAGAAGAAAGACTTGACAACGTCCTTGTGTTCAAATTCTTTTTTCCGTTGGTGGTGTTGTTCAACAGATCCAGATTTTTTTTTTTTTTTTGGTTGATTTTTTATGGTGGTGGTTAATTTTTTGTTGTTTGTTGATGATGATGAAAGAGATTACAATAGGTATTGTTGAATTGAATGGATAGAATTTTATTTGGACAAATATTTAAACAGATAAGGAAAATTTGAATTGAAAAAATTAAAAAATTAAACAGATAGGGTAAAAAAATTGAACAGATAGGAAAGAAAATTGAACAGATAAAAGAAATTTGAATTGAAAAGATTAAAAAATTAAATAGATAGGGTAAAAAAAAATTGAACAGATAGGAAATTTTTTTAATATATAGTCAACAAAGTCAATAGATAAAAAAAAAAGTCAACAGATAAATTAAGGGATAAAATTGGAAACAAAATGTCTTACAAAATAAATAAAAGAACTTCTCACCAAACTATTTTACAAATGGTAAACCTCTCATTAACAAAAAATATTCACTAGACCGAATGTCTTCTACCCTCCTTAGCTTGGATTTTTCAACAATTATCTCAAAAAGAAAATGTTACATTAAACAATTAATTGCACTTTGACTCAGTTTGGTAAACAAAAAAAAGTAAAACGAACCAAATTTGAATAAATTTTAAAACTCGTAAAAGTTTTCAAATCAAACTTAAATAGTTAAAATGTTGGTAAAAGTTACAATTATAACATATATATATATATATATATATTTGGATACGTATTTAAGAGTTTTAGTTATAAGTCCAAATTCTTTAAAATAATTTTAGAATTTTGTTTAGATGATTGGTATTTAATTATACAAAAATTAAAAATACAGTAGTCAAAACTTGAAAATATAACAACTATACAAATAATCACTCTAACATCACTTTTAAAAATAAAAATAAAAACTCAAAAGAAAAAATCTCTTCTTTTGGACTATTAGGCTAATTACAATATACCAAAATTTCTTACATAATTTTTAAAAGTCCACCATCCAAATTAATTCACCAACCATACTAAAGGGTAAAATAAAAAATTCTAAAAGAAGCTAAGGCCAAAATAGGTAACAAAATACTCATCCAAAGCTTAACCTCATTTTGAGGTTGGTTTTGGTTTTTAGTTTTTTTTCCTCCACTATATTACTCTCTACCATCACCACAATCATTATATTTACCTTAATAACTATTATCATTGTTGCCACTGTCATTACAATATAAAAATTAAAAATTACAATTTAAAAATAATAAATTTTAAATTTGATCTTATATTCAACACTTAATTTTTAACAATCAAATTTTCAATTTAATAAATTTATCATTTAATTTTTATTATTTAATTTTCAACATCCACTTTTCAACTTTCAATTTTATATGTTGTTTGATTTTATTTATGTGATTTTTGATGCTGTCAAAAATCAACCATGCCAAAGTTAAAAATGAAATTATTTGACATATAAAAAAATAAATTAAAAAAAGGAAATGTTACACTGAACAATTAATTGCTCATTTGACTTAGTTTTGTAAACATAAAAAATAAAAATAAAAAAAATAAAAAAAAAAGTTAAATAAACCATGTTTGAACAAATTTTAAAACTCATAAAAATTTTCAAACCAAACTTGAATAGTTAAACTGCTAGTAAAAGTTATAATTAATACATATATTTTTTTGATACATGTTTAAAAGTTTTAGTTATGAGTCCAAATTCTCTAAAATAATTTTGAAATTTTTTTAGATGATTGGTATTTTAATTATACAAAAATTGAAGATACAATAGTCAAAAATTAAAAGTATAACAACCATACAAATAATTACTCTAGTGAATAGGATCCCAAATAAGGAGAGATATGTAAAAAGTCCGATTACGTCTATTCCTAATCCTAAATGGAATGTAGGGATCCATATGTAAACAGGAATATTCACCTGTTGTCCATCGACTACGCCTTTCGGCCTGATCTTAGGCCCTGACTCACCCTCCGTGGACGAACCTTGCGGAGGAACCCTTAGGTTTTCAAAAAAGGGTTATCTTGACGTAGGTCTGCCTCTGGCCTAGATCAACCTAAGTTAAATAAAGTCTCTATCGATCTGCCTAAAAATCAAATATGAAACTTTATACACCTTAAAGTTCACAGGTTGTACTTTTCCTGTTAGTCCATAAGAATCGGACACCCATATTCCAGGACCATATAAGCCTGTTACATGAAATGCACCAAAACCAAAGCAAATCACTTTAAAAAATAAAAAATAAAAAAAATCTCAAAAAAATCTCTCCTTTTGGACAATTAGGCTACTTACAATGAACCAAAATTTCTTACATAATTTTCAAAAGCCCAACATCCAAATTAATTCACCAACCATACTAAAGGGAAAAATAGAAAATCCCAAAAGAAGCTAAGGGCAAAATAGGCAACAAAATACAAGACTTCTCAACCAAATATATTCTTATAGATGGTTGTTATTAGCACCTGCCTAGATTTTTTGGACCCCCCATTTCTTTGAGCTCCACCCTAAATCCTAAATTTCAATAATATTTTTTTCAACACCTCACTTAATACCAAATTTACCACTATTCATAATATTATTACATCAAAGGCATACCGACCTAGTTTTGCACACCCTCTCTCTTTCTTCTTTTGATGACCGTCCATCTCTTGTTGAAAAGAACGACGACGGTCATGATATCAGTAAACACAATTGCCTCAATGAATAGCATTGGATCGACGGTCCATCATTGAAATTCGTGTCGACTCTCAACAAAAAGAAGAATCGATTTGACGGTGTCCAAAGAATACCGTCGAAGAACTCATCGGAAATTCCCATCTACCATTGCAGAAAACTCGTCAAAAATTCCTCTCTTGTAAATATCGACTCTCTATCTTATCAACAACATTGCCTCTCTTCTTCCTATCACATTTTTATTTTTTGGTTTATTTTGGCGTGAAAGAGGGTTTTAAAGGGAAAAACCCTCGCGAAAAACACAATCTAGTATTGAAGATACAAAAATCAAACCGTTCGGCACACCAATGCCGAAAATAAAAGTCATGTTCGGTTTAACAATACTGATTATATGAATTATTGTTCGGAACCCATATATTGAACTAAATGTTTGTGTTTAGAACTATGCTACCGAACATAAAAACAGTCGGCAAACTAGTACCGAACAGCTCGAACAAAACAACAACAATTGAAAACAACCGAAAATGCTAATGCAAGACAATAAACTCACCAATAGAACACCATCCTCATCATAATTGTTGTCATCATCCTTCATTGCTCTACAAGGGGAAATAACTGATGAAGAGTAATACGTTGGACTTGAAACGAGCTTTCTAAAGTTTCTGGTTTAGGAGGGTTTACGATTGTGATGAAGAGGATACATTCAGGATTTAAGATAGTTATAAAGAGTAATAGGTTTATGGTTTATATTGGTTGGTTATGAAGAGAGTTTAGGGTTTACAAAGGTGGAATACGTACAGCTAGAGGTGGAAGTAAGGGTGGGGATGGGTGTATAATAATGTATAGTGGTAGTTCTTATTTGGTAAGTGGGTGTTTCATTAAATGATATCTTTTAATGTAATTTTATTTCAAAATATAATTGTAATAAAAGAAAAATTAAAAATTGGAGGGTCCAAAGAATTTAGACAGGTGCTACTAACGGTATCTAAAAAAATTCTGCCAGAAAACTCGTTGGAAATTCCTGTCCATTACAGAAAACGCATCAAAAATTCCTCTTAGGTAAATACCAACTCTCCATCTTATCAACAACATTGCCTTTCTTCTTTCTATCACATTTTTGTTTTTTGGTTTATTTCAATGTGAAAGGGGGTTTTAGAGGGAAAACCCTTGTGAAAAATACAATCTGGTATTGAAGATACAAAAATCAAACCGTTCGGCATACCAATGCCGAAAATAAAAGTCATGCTCGGTTTAATAGTACTGACTATATGAATTACTATTCAGAACCCATATATTGAACTAAATGTTTGTATTCAACACTATGTTACCAAATAATCTTAACAATTGGCAAACCAATACTGAATAGTTCGAACAAAACAACAATGATTGAAAACAACCATGAATGCTAATGCAAGACATATAAGCTTACCAATGGAACGCCATCCTCATCAGAATTGTTGTCGTTCTTCATTACTTTACAAGGTGAAATAACTAATGAAAAGTAATATGTTGGACTTAAAAAGAGCTTTTAGTTCAAAGTTACTGGTTTAAGAGGGTTTATGATGGTGATAAAGAGAATACATTCAGGGTTTAAGATAGTTATAAAGAGTAACAGGTTTAAGGTTTATGTTGGTTGGTTATGAAGAGTGACAAGTTTATGATTTACAAAGGTGAAATACGTATAGCTAAAGGTGGAGGTAGGGTTAGGGGTGGGTATATAATATCGTATAATGTTAGTTCTTATTTGGTAGGTAGGTGTTTCATTAAATGATGTCTTTTAATGTAATTTTATTTCAGGATATAATTGTAATAAAAGAAAATTTGAGAGTCCAAAGAATTTAGACAGGTGCTAGCAGCAACACTCTTCTTATATATAAAGATATATATATTTGAGTGAGTTAGGTTTTAGTGAGTTAATTCACTTTGAATAACTGATAACTCACCAAGTTAGGTGCCAGTAAATAGACCATTTTGTCCTTTAAAACATTGCTTGTGTCGTGCACATGCCTTTTTTTGTCAAAATTTTTACTGATTGGACCAAATTAACACACAATTGAAAATTTAGGGTCAAAGTCAAGTCAATCGAAATTATAAGGATCAAAATGACACAACCCTTTTATTTTTTAGAAAAGTTATAAAGTAATTATATTAAAATAAAAATAAACAACATACAAATCAAGAAAAATAAAAAAACAAGAAGACCTTTAAGGGCCAAACAAATAACTTAACAAGAACTACAAATAACAATATACAAAATCGCCACAAAAGAAGAAGTTTTGATTTAGGAAAAATCACCAATCTTCTCACAGATAAAGTTAGGAAAAACAAGATTTACATCAAACCCGTCGTCGTCGTGGATGTGGGGGGAAGTGCAACCTCATGTTGTATTTTAGGGAAATTACCTCTCAGAAGTACTCTAAAAAACAAATTACAAACACATGATAAAGCTTATGATTTTATATTTTAATGTTTATAAAATTTATTATTAATTTAAAAATACAATTTTAAATTTACTGATGTGAAATTACCCTTTTATTTTCATAGCCTTTGGGAAGTGGGCAAGCACCACCAACAAAGGAAGGGCTTACAGATATTATGATGATAGGATAGGATACATGTGCCATGACATTATTTAACCTTAGCTAGACAAACTTACATCATAAAATTATATAGGAAACTAAATTACTTGACACAATAACTTAATTAAAACTCAAGAGATCAACTCAAAACACAAATATGATAGGATATTAGGAGGTCATTTGTTAACGCTTTCATATTCTATTTTCTGCTTTCGTTTTGTTTTTTATTTTTAAAAAACAAAAAACAAAAAAACAGCTTATGGTATATTATTTTCATTTTAAAAAAATGAAATTAATTTCAAAATGGGTACTCAGTTCATAAACCCAAATTTAGATTTTATTTTGCCATAAGTCCAGATGTTGAAATAGTTTGGCCATAAGGACAAATTTAGGCAAAATGACCAAACTACCCATATATATATATATATATATATGTATTCCTATCATATGTGTTTCCAAACTTAGCTCTTATTTCTCAAAACCACACTCTCTCTCTCTCTATCTATCTCTCTCTCTTTCTCACATCAGCGAACACCACCGATCGGAGAGACTCATCTCTTTCTCTGCTCCCTTTGCACCTCTTCTGCATCGACCGTTGTCATCGACGTCTTCATCGTCTTCAGTGGCGTTGGTGCAGATATTCTCACGCCGTCGCCTTCTCCTCCACTGTCGTGACCACCACTCTCGCCGCCACTACCTCCGTCGCTTCCTCCTCTTCTTTAGTCGTTGTCTTTTTCTCCAATCTCTGTTGCTGTCGTCTTCTTCCTTAGTCTACCTTATTCTCCGATCAAAATCCTAGATCACCGCCGTGAATGGCCACTAAACCCTAAATCTCATCCCTAACCTCCCGAAGCAACTCACCATTACAGAGCTTGACGCCAATCTGGGTCAAATCTATTATCGACTGTAGATCTAGTATCTCTTGGTAGAGTTTGCCAAAAATTTCAAGTGTTGCTACCTTGGACATGACCCTGGATGATCTACGAATCAAAGTTTGTCGTCGAGAACTTCATCAAGAAGCATCCTTTATATTTCTTTGAGTTTGGCTATTGGGTTGTATTGATTGCGTTTAGAACAGGTTGGTAGTTTGGTTTTCAAATTTTTGCTGCCCAGAATTTTACTCCTCCGCTCGAGCGTCACTTCTTGCGCTCGAGCGGGTTTTGTGAATTCTCAGTACTTTTGTAGTCTACAAAACTACTAGGAGAGTGCATTGTACTCTCGAGCGGTTATTTCTACACTCGAGCGGTCTCAGCTCGAGCGGTCTTTCTTGGGCTCGAGTGTTGGTCTACTATCTGCAAAACTGTTGGGAGAGCGTAATCTACGCTAGAGCATCAATTCTTGCACTCGAACAGAACAACTTGTTGTGTCTGGACGCTCGAGCGTCACTTCTTGCGCTCGAGTGGACTATGTGTATTTCAGTCCATGGCGAATATTGGACCTGGAACCAATAAATCGTAGTTCTTCATTTGTACTACGAAGATCGAGTAGCTAGATGGAAAGTACATCATGTTTGGCCAAGTTGTTAAAGGTATGGATGTTATGAAGGCGATCGAGAAGATTGGATCGAGCACTAGAAGGACCTCGAAGACCGTGGCAATTGCCAATAGCAGTCATCTCGCTTTATTGGCCATCATCAATCGATCTTTGATCTGATCTGATATGTTTAAACAATATTGATCTATATCTGTTTAGGCTTGGTTTTATTTAAGTCTTATCATCATGATCGTATCTAGGGCTTCTAGACAGATATGTATGTATGTAACTTGCACAGATAAGAATAGATAGATAGGAAAAATTGGCTTAGTAGTGGTTTGAACAGATAGGGAATTAATTGTAATTTTGTTGTGTAGTGTGTTGCTTCATTAATCATCTACTAGATTTTCAACAGAATTTTTTTTCTTTTTTTCTTTTTTTTTTACTAGGGTTAGATTATATCAACGATCAGAGTTCATTAAAAAAAAAAGACTAGATAAAAATAGATTTCAACAGATAAGAAAAATTAACACAAAAATTTCAATAGATAGGAAAAATTAGAAAGAAACCCACGGAATTTGAATAGATAGAGAGAGAAAAATCCATCAAATTTGAACAGATAAGAATATAGATTCAACATGTAGATATATATATTTGAACAGATAGTCAAAAAAATTTATACAAATAGAAAATAATTTGAACAGATAGATAAAAAAGTCAACAGAAAAAAATTCAACAAACAAATTAAGAGGTAAAATTAGAAATAAAATATTCTTCAAAACAAACAAAATGATCTCTCACCAAGCTATTTCACAAATGATGGATTTTTCACCAACAAAAAATATTCACTTGACCTATTTTCTTAGACACTCTCCAAACTGGATTTATCACCAAATTTTCCTTTCAAAATTTTGAAAACAAAAAAGGTTCTTTTCACTTGTACACCAAACAAGTTTTCTGTTTTTATTTTTCACAAAAAATAAAAAATTGTTTCCTAATTTTTGTAAACAGAAAACATGGAACTGGTAATATTAACAAATGATTGATTAGCAGAGCCTGAATGGAATGATCAGGTATCAACAGAGGAATAAGTTTGGCACAAAGATATTCATAAACACAAACTAGAGTGTTAACCACATGGGAATGCTCAGGAAAAATTCAAGAAAAAAGATAAGAAAAGAAAAGAAACATTCATAAAAAAATGGTATGGCAACAATACCTTATCCTTCTTCCTAGCTACTCCTCTTATGGGGGGATTCCTAGCATGTGCAACTCAGCTAATGACAAGGAGAGGCAAGGGCTCACCACTGTCATGTTCCCAACAGTCACTGCCGATTGTTGAGACAATTCGATCTCACAGAAAACCTATTTGGTTCCTTGTCTTCAAATTTAGGTTTTCAAGCCTAACTCTCCTTTTCTTTACCATGGTGGGTTCAAGCCATAGCCACTGTAAATGAAGTCCATAGCAGATAACTTTCAGGGTTCTTTCAAAACATGATCACATGTACTGTATACAGTAATGAGATGCCTAGCAGGGATGACCAAATTTCTGGGGAAAAAACAAAAACATTCCATATGGGCACTTCATTGATCTTGATTATCAATCAATCAATTGCATCAACTATTTACTACCAGACTACACAATAATGTAGGGACCACGACATTGAACCGTCAACTGAAAAAGGCCGACTAATTCTTCCATGAGCAACTCATATTTTCCACATGTCTAAATTCCAGTAGTTGTAATGTCATTCAATAGTTGACTTCCTGTTAAGGAAACAATTTTCCTAAAAGTTTAACTGTTAGAAAATGAGCCCAAAAACGAGAGAAGAAAGAAGGCATATACCATGTAAAGGGCCATTTTGATGCATCTTCTAACATGCTGAAAGGTGAAAATCAAACGTTGAAGTTAAAAGAACTCTCTTTTCTTCCCAATAATCAATTTATTTTTTTAAAAAAAAACTTATTTAAGCTATTTCTACCTCATAAGTTATAAACAAAAGTTGCAAACTCTAGAAAACTTTCAAAATAATAATAATAATAAGCTCCATAAGCTGCACCAAACAGCCCCCAAGTCACCACTAGTCCCAAAAGCTTAAGCTACTAGGAAATGACCTCAACAATATATATTAAGCTATACAACACTTGGTCAATCAAATTCAAGTTCTACCTCTATCCTGATTTCTCTGTACTAGTCATCAGAACAAAATGAAGAAATTTGAGAAAAATAGATCAGACTTGACATCTCAAGGAAAAAAACTGGAGGAAGAGATAGAGACCGAGGAAAGTAGTGATTTAGTGAGATGCCGCTGTTATCTTCATTTTAACTGTAAAACAGCACATGGGTCATTGCCAGAAATAATAAAAAAAGATGGATCATAACAATTAGACAAAGACCTAGATAGAGTGATCCACTTACTCCATGTGGCATGTAGTGACCATCATGGGCCTGTAGGGCTAGAAAACAAAAAAATTATGGGACATTGCATATGAGTACAATACCCTTTCATCGAGTGTTGAACGCTATGGATCGCTTTTCAAGCACCTGATATTGTTGCACACATGCTCCAATTTCGCAGTTCATAGTACAACTAACCACTAAATGAAATATTGACCAGCTTTCAGCACAAAAAGTATAGAATTAGGGCAGAATCAGGTACAAGCACCTAAGACTAAAGGCAATCCAGTGTACAAGATTCCTGCTAAAGCAGGGTTTGGAGAGGGCAAGATGTACAGTCTTACCCCCACTTCTAAACATGTTTCCTTTACTCGAACCACATGGTAACAGCAAGGTTTACTATTGGGCCAAGCTGCTCTCAAAACTTTTTAATTTGGGGGTGTAGCAAGACAATCAATTAACATGTAATTTGAGAGATCAAACACTCTCGCAAAGTACAACTAAAAAATATTGTACACTTCCAGGACGATTAAAGGTAAACCAAGATCTGAATAAGAAGAAGAAATGAAAAGCAACACTCAAAATGAGATAACTTTGAAACTAGTTCTTTACTATACTTCAACACACCGACGAAGACAAAAAACATGGGGTAAATATAGGTTCTACCAACCATACACCTAGACTTGTACATGAACCAAATAATTAACACTCTTACAACCTTTCAACTACATACATGAATGACTCTTTACTTTTATTCCTGAATCAACCCATACATGTATAATGTGTACATCTAGAAACTAAATAATAAATATAATAATAAAGTTAGCATTACTCTCAATACAAATGTTCAACAACATATACAAACATCATATGCAAATGAATATTCAATTCTACCACTTGGAGAACAGGGAAGAAACTAGTACAACTCAAAATTTATTCAAGATGAATCTCAAATCTTTATCTTGCAACTTTTGAAATAGCAGACCTACAGGTTCATCCACCATCATCCCATTTTCTCTTTCCTGTCCTCGAGAATCCTCTTAAGCTCATTGGTCCCACAAGGAACGACAAGAACTCCTTCAGGTCTGAACCCAAATTCCCCCCTTGCTTGCTCTAACAACTTCAAGAACCCAGGGTGAGCTAAGTAACCCAATTCTATAATAAACCTCTTCGGTTCACCATGATCAACAGTATGAACCACAAAATGTCCTTCTTTCACATCCTCTGGTAGATCCTCTGCCAGTGAACTTGCATCATCATCATCATAATCACTGTTTCCAGCACTGGTATTTGATCTGCTGGACAGTCTGGGATTCTCGTTAGCATCTTCCTTAGAAGCTTAAGTATTGCCAAACTTCGTATCATCCTGGAAATCTTCAACAGACCTAAATGTATTTCTATTGAGAGATGATACTTTTCTTGCATGGGGAAACCCATTTAGTGAGATTTATATACAGGTAAAGGCCACAATCTATTTCTGACGTATAAGTGAGACGAATGCATGTGTAAGATGTAAGACAGTCTGTGATGTATCACTGTCAGCTTTCTGATTTCGGAAGAGCAGTAGCAACATACATTGCCAAGCCACCAAACCAACCAGAAAAGGTGCATCTTTATATTTAAGTTCAATGTTTCAAAAGAACAACTCTTTAAGTGAATTTGTGCAAACATAGATGTACCAGAAAGTAATCCAAGTACAACACAAATGCCGACTACAAGGGGTTCCCTAACACTCCATTCTTGATGGGTCCATCAATAAGAATGAAATGTGTGCTTTTGTTGTGCAGAGTGGGTCACATTGATTTCACAATACGTAGAAGCACAAATTCAAGATCAGAAAAAGGCCTATAACTTCCAGCTAGGTTGTAAATTCTATCTAAAAGTACATTATGCAATGTTTGCCCTGTTAATTACAGAAGCTAGGAAAGGTGGACTAGATACAATACAGACCAAACCTTTGTGGCTTCTTTCATGCTTCAGCATTAGTGCCCCTAGATTCTAACCTTGTAACTTAAACATAAAATCAATAAGAAAATACTAACCTAGTTTTATGTATATAAAGTTTTCCACATTTAAACTCACAAGTTCTTTGTGTGAGTAATTTCCATTACATAGCATTTGGCATTTTATTTTTCACATGGCCAATTCCCACCCCCACCCCCTCCCCAAACAACCCAACAACCAAAACAAGGAGTTTTCATTTTAATTTATTTAGCATCTTCTTTTCTCTTATTTCTATCCTCTTCAACTCCCTCTCCCCTTTCCTTCTCTTTTTTTTTTTTTTATTTACTAATTTATTTAGTTTCCTAGTTGTCCTAGTTTTTCTCCTTGTTCTTTGATAATATAATATGATCTATTTCAAATGTATTTATTTATTTGAATGGTTTGGTTTTTGTTGCTCATTTTGGATGGTTTCGGTGTAAATATTTGGGCAAAAAATCAAAGCAGCTATGTAAATCATGAGAAACAATTACAAATTCTGCCCACTTTAGCTAATGAGGATGAAGGATTCTGTATATCTATAATTAATTTTGGATTATAGTATTGAGGGACACAACTGCAGTTTCTACAAAATCCTTCTCAATTAAGAGAACCAACCCCAACCAACCTGATCTCAACTTCATTTTGAACGTGATTTCAGTTTTGTTCATATGATCATATCATAATCAATTTGAACATGATTTCATTTTTTAAGAACTAAATTTGGTCATTTTGGTTTTGGGCTTGGCACTAACTAAAACTAACCCGAAACATGATGAGCAACTATAGTCACATGTCATGCATATAAATCTTAAAAGGGTCCTGGCAAGGAAGAATTATATATAAGAAGCACATCCACGAATATGGACACGCGACACGATACAAACACACCAACACATCAATTTTAGAAAAATGTAGGGCACCACATGTGGGAGATGCACACAAGTATACAAGTTTATAGATATTTATTATATGTCATATATACCAATATTTCATTCAAAGATAATAAAATGCAACATAATATTAATTCCTAATGTTTAAAGGATAAGGGATTAATAGATATAAATTACATTGCTTTTCTTTTATCATTGTATCCTCTAAGTTATTTGTTTAGACTTATAATGTGTTTCATATGTGTCTAACACATGTTAGGAAGTGTCCAATGAATGTGTGTCAGATACATGTCAGACACGAACATGCACCTTCTTAGACATGTCCATGCTTCTTAGAATTATATTATTTCAATTAAGATGCTAATAAAGAAAGAGGAAAACTAAACCAATCAATATGATAAGACAACATGTCTTATGTAGGCTTTGCTTAGAATATTGTTTTAAATAAGTGAATGCAAAGAAACACCAACACTTCTAAGAAACTCATGGGACTCATGGGACTCTTTTCAACCTTTGTCAGACACACCTCAAAATATGTCCCACCATTTTTAAAAAATTTCTAGACTCGCACACGTTTTAGATATTTGGAGAACATGTGCACATTGCTTAGGCTCTTATGCAATACAATACAAGTTTGAAAAATAACTTGAAATCTAATGGTAAAAGAAAAACAATGTAAAATTATAACTATTCTCATTATTTAGAGTTTAGAAATTAGTTTTACATAGCATTTTGTTATTGTCTTTGAATTAAATACATTATACGTGACATACAATAAGTGCTTATCCTTATATGTGACATAATAAATATATACATTATATGTTTTGTGAGTGTCCCCTATGTGTCATGTCTTATATTTTTGAAAATTTACGTGTCATCGTGTCTATGTCGTGTCACGTGTCCATGCTTCTTAGGTTAAATGGTTAGCTATTGTCATATTTTAGCAATGAATAGCAACAAAATACTACATTTTAGCGATGTTGCTTGTGATGACCGGTTACGTTGTGCGCCTCTTCCCTCATTGTGTACATTGGGTTTGCCCTTGTTAGAGTGACTAGTGTAACTAGAACCTTGTTAACCATTTGGGTTTGTTGTGTTCGGAAGTTTTTCTCAAAATTTTTGTTCTTGTTTATTCCGGTGTTGAGTTTCACTTGTTTCGGAGGGTGCGGGGTCGGTCTAGAGTGTCTGGAGTTGAGCCGAGAACTTTCTGGGTCGGAGGACCAGGGTCGCACTTGTGGGGCCTTGGGCCGCACGTGCGGAAAACAGGGGAGGGTTGAAGAGCACACTGCAATATATGCAGGTGCAGGAGTGGAAGTGCGGGGGAAAGGGCTGCACGCGCAGGGATGAAGGCCACATGCACGAGAGGCTCGTTCCGCGAATGCGGGCATGGGTGCCGCACATACGGTGGTAGGTGGAGTCCGAAAATTACTTTTTTTCTCCTCTTTGGGTTGAGTGTATCTCACTTTTGATATATCTCTCTAAAAACTATTTTCTCTCCCTTCTCTCCACATTTCTCTACACCAAATTAGATCAAAACTTTGATTTCTCTAGATCCATTAGAGTATTGCCTTTAGTCCCTTCATCAAAGTTGAAGAACTCCTCAAGGGCTACATTGTGTGCGGTGATGATCGGGTTTCCTCACCGTTGATTTTGGGACTTTCATCTCTTTTCCTTCCAAAACTTGAGGTAGGGAATTTCTTTGAGTTATATATATATATTTTTACAAGATTATGTTGATTTGGAATTCTTTTGGGTAGTATAGGAACTTGATTTTGGTTTATGTGTTGTGATGATTTCAAAAATAGGTTTACCTCTTGTTTTTCTTGCAATACTAGAGAACTTGACTATATTATGGAAATGGGGGCTTTGGGAAAAAGATTTCTTGTGAAAGATGAAGAAATGTTTAGCTTTCGGCAAAAACTTAGAAATTTGAGACTTTGTGAAAGATGTTGGAAATTTGTGGGTGTTTATATATCACCATGTTAAAATAAAAGAACGATTGGAAAATTTCTTGTTTTTACTTGGCAAAAGGTAATTTTTTATTTTTTATTTTTTTGGAATATGAGAATTGGGGATTTTGAGAGGTCATTGCCCAAAATGTAATGTAGCTATAAAATGGATAAATTATTGAGGATTGTAAGAAGTATGAGATTGTTGGCTAGTCATTGAAGAACTTAGATGAATCTATGGCTATGATGAGGAATAGCTTCAAAAAGGGAAAAGAGTGTTGTGATTATTATGAGAACCTTTCATGGAATAATTGAAAAAAAATGAGAATTTTGATCACAAATGGAACATTTGTGTGGAAGTTTTGTGAATGGAAGGATGTTGCATTGCATGGATAATAATTGCATTAACATTTCAATACTTTGTTTGTTACAAATATTGAATTGGGATTTGAAACTTGCATTGAGAATGAAATATTGTAAAAATGAAAATGAGATTTATTGAAATGTTTTGGGGTAAATACATTGGTAAGTCCGGATAGGAGGTGTAAATGAAATTGATCAAGTTGGCCTGAGTGTCTGGGGTGAACGACCGAAAACACTCGCGGAGGAGATACCACTTCCCTTCTGGTTTAGCAACCGGTAAAGTGGGATTTTGGTAGTGCTAATTATGCCTACTTGCAGATACCAACCTAGGGATTACTCGAGTCGTATTTACCGCCTCTTGAATTAAATTGATAAACTTTGAATTTGTTAAAGATATCATGATATCATTGTACATGATGGTTTTTCGAAAGGTGAGGAAATAAGAATTTATTTTTTTTGAGCATAGCATAGCATATGCATTTCATTCCTTGAGATTTGTATAAAATGTATATACTTTGTTAAGAATTCTCTATTGGGCTTTATGCTCACCCTATGGGATTTTGGTGCAGGAAAGGACGTGGTGAACCTGCCAAGCTAGGGCGTGGGTGTATGTATTGAGAGCACAAGGCTCCTATTTTGTTATGACGTATTTTTGTTAGCCAAGGGCTATAGTTGTATGGGTCCGAGAGACCATTTTCGTGTAACCAGGTTTAAGCCTTGGAATTTGTAAGCCCTTGAAGGCATTCATTTATTTGTTGGATTTGATGTTCTACATGCTATAGATTCATGTTTTGAGTATCATTGAATGTATAACTTACATGTAGGACTATTTTGTACAAACCTTATGATCAATAAAGTAAAGGTTGAAAAATTATATCTTTCCTTGTAGTGAATGTTGGTTGATGTTAAAATTTTTGGAACGTTACAATTTGGTATCAGAGCTACCGGGTTTGAATACTTAGAGCTCGTGGAAAATGGTTGTTATACCACAGTGGGTTCATTTTGCATGATTAGGAGATGTTTTGTATTTTGTGACTATGTGATAACATGTTTATATGACTATATGTGTATAGGATTGGACTTTTGGGATGTTGTTTGCGCCTATTAAATTCCTTGAGATCTTATTAGAAGGGTACTTGATCAATACTCGTTCTACTAAGAATTCTTGGTATTTCGTGGGACGAATTTCATCACAAAAGAATAATTCGTATGTGCTTACATGGCTAAGTGCTTATGTGGAATGGAATTGAATTGTTTATATGGTAGAGAAGTATATAGAATTGTTGTGATCAAACGTGTGAGACAAGTCGCGAGCACATTTAGAATTATGTGCTAATTGTTTATCTTGTTCCTTAATTAGGATGTCAAGAAGGGGTTAAGTCGGTGGTGGTAGAGGCGGGAGGCGTGGTAGGGCTCGCCAGGGTGTGCATGAAGTACCGGTCCACAAGGTTCCGGTGCAAGAGGAGGGGTTCGGCCAAACTAATGCAGCCGGACAAGCGGGCCAAGCTAATGTGATCGAGCAAGTGGGACAAGCAGAAATTCCGGGGCAAGCTAGTCAAGTTGCAATGGGGGCTCTAGCCCGAGAAATGGCAGGGGCTTTGAGGGAGTCGATGAACATATTGAGGTGGAAAACCAAACCCGAGAGAACGCTGTGGAGACAAGGGCGAGTTTCCTTACTAGGGAATTTTTGCGGGCCAAACCAGATGAGTTCCACGGTGGCCCCGAGCCCAAGAAAGCGGATGAGTGGCTCGAGCAAACGGTGAAGACATTTGAAATGCTTCACACTGAAGATAGTGAGCTAAGGGTGACTCTTGCAAGTTACCACCTCAAAGGAGATGCGGGCCAATGGTGGAAGTACGCCAAGGGTCGGGTAGAGCCAACATGGGAAGCTTTTGTGGTTGCTTTCCAAGATAAGTACCTACCTCCCACTGCTAGGGAGAGGTTGAGGCAAAAATTTCAAGACCTTAAGCAACTAAATATGTCCGTGGTCGAGTTCGAAGCGACCTTTACTAGTTTGTCCCGGTTTGCACCGGAGTTGGTGGCAACGGAGGAACGTCGTTGCATAGAGTTTGAAAAGAGGTTGATAACCAAGATCTTGTTCAAGGTTGCTGGGAACATGATTCGGAATTATGACCGTCTTGTGGAGGCGGCGGCACACATAGAGATTACCGTGGAGGCCGAGGAGGAGAGAATCCGGGGTTCAAGGTCTAGGGGTCAAGGGTCACAAGGGGACTATAGACCTAACAAGAAGAGCAGGAACACTTTTTCATTGTAGTCCCAACCGCAGCAGCCTAGATCCACCTTCCCTCTACCTAGTGCGGGCCTGAGGAAGAGTGCACCGAGTGGTTTTTCCTATTTTAAGTGTGGCCAACCGAGTTACAAGGCCTTTTCATGCCGACAGAAGGGGGTAGTACAGCAGATGTTGCCACCACCACCACCTAACCGATCCCAGAGCCAGTCTCACAGTAGAGGCCAAGGACTTACTTGCTATCAGTGTGGTCAGCCGGGGCACATGAAAAGGGTTTGCTCACAGTTGGGAGGCGCATCTAGCGCATCAGGGTCGAGGCAAACTCAGAGCCACCAACAGGCTCACTCAGTCCAAACTTTGCGAGCCAATCAGGGAGCCGCTTCGGCTCAATCAGTGTAGCAGGTAGGGCTGCAAACGAAACGAACCAAGCCGAGCTGAGCCAAGCTTTGCTGAGCTCGAGCTCGGCTCGTTTATTTATCGAGCTCGTTTATTGAGCTCGAGCTCGGCTCGATAAGGAACTGGGCTCGAGCTCAACTCGGCTCGTTAATTTTAATGAAACTCAAGCTCGGCTCGGCTCGGCTCGATAAATTTTTTTTAATATTATTTATATTATTTAAATATAAATATTTAAATAAAAAATATTATTTATATTTAATATATAAAAAATGTATTTATATTATTATTTTTATATATATTTATATATTTTTAATATATAAATAATGTATTTATATATATTTATATATTATTTAATATATAAATAATATATTTATTATATAATTTAAATAAAGATAAACGAGCCGAGCTTATGCGAGCTTGAGCTCGGCTCGTTTACTAAACGAGCCTAATATTCGAGCTCGAGCTTGGCTCATTTACTAAACGAGCCGAGCCGAGCTGAGCCCTTAACGAGCCGAGCCGAGCCGAGCCGAGCTTGTTCATGAACAGCTCGATTCATTTGCAGCCCTAGTAGCAGGCCTATGCTCTGAGAGATGAACAGGTTGATCAGAGGCCATAGGGGCGCGTGAATACTGTTACCGCGCCAGAGCAATTACCGGGATCCTCAGTTGTGAGAGGTATTTTTGTTGTGTAATTCTTTGGTTAATGTGTTGATAGATACGGGTGCGTCTCATTCATTTATATCTACTGCATTTGCTACTGCATTGGGATTAGAGGTGGCACGACTAGCGTCTCCGCTCAGAGTAGAATCACCAGTTGGGGGTATAGTTGATTTAGACCGGGGATGTCGTGGTTGTGAGATAGAGGTTGCCGAGCGTCGATTCCCGTTTGCTTTTGTGTTGCTAGACATGTTAAGTTTTGATGTTATTCTAGACATGGATTGGTTATCTTCGTACCAGGCCGTAATTGATTGTTATCGTCAGAGAATTATAGTGTGCACCTCGGGTGGTGATTGTTTTTATTTTCTGGGGGACCGGCTTGATAGGGTCTTGTCGCCAGTTTTTGACCCTCGTAATCGGAGCAAGCTTAGTGGCCTCCTTACAGCTCTCTTGGATAGTGAAAGTGACGGGGCCCGTGTTGTATTGCCAAGAGTAGTTTGTGAATACCCGGATGTCTTTCCCGAGGATCTTGCTAGTTTGCCACCCCACCGGGAGATTGAGTTCTCCATTGACTTAGTGCCTGGCACGGCACCGATTTCCATAGCACCGTATAAATTTTCCCGCCGAATTGCATGAGTTGAAGATCCAACTCCAAGAACTTTTAGACAAGGGCTTCATTCGCCCTAGTACATCGCCTTGGGGAGCGCCGGCCCTCTTTGCGAAGAAAAATGATGGGTCATTGCAGTTGTATATTGATTACCGTAAGTTGAACCGGGTTACCGTTAAGAACAAGTATCTCCTACCCAGAACAGATGATATGTTTGACCAACTTAGAGGGTTTCGTTGCTTCTCGAAGATAGATTTGAGGTCAGGGTACCATCAGTTAAGAGTCCGGGAGGAGGACATCTAGAAAACGGCGTTTCGTATGCGTTATGGCCATTACGAACTTTTGGGTTAACCAATGCGCCTGCTTCCTTTATGGACTTGATGAACCGGATTTTTAGAGAATACTTGGATCGTTTTGTGGTCGTCTTTGTGGACAATATCTTAATTTATTCAATCTCCGAGAAAGAACACGAGCCTCACTTGCGGATAGTGCTGGACTTGCTTAAGGAGCACCGATTGTATGCCAAGTTTGAGAAATGCGAGTTTTGGCTCACCAATGTGAAGTTTTTGGGGCATGTAGCATCGAGAGAGGGAGTAACTGTAGACTCCTCAAAGATAGATGCTGTGCAGGATTGGGAACAACCCAAAAATGTTTTTAAGATCCGGAGCTTCTTGGGATTAGCGGGGTATTATCGACGTTTTGTAAGGGACTTCTCTAGACTAGCCGCACCTTTGACTAGGTTAACTAGAAAGGGGATCAAATTTGTGTGGAGTGAGACTTGTGAAAATTCATTCCAAAAACTCAAAACTAGATTGACTACCGCACCGGTCTTGATAATTCCGGAAATAGGTTTGGGCTACACCGTTTATTGTGATGCGTCTCGGAATGGGCTTGGTTGTGTCTTGATGCAATGGGGAAAGGTTGTAGCTTATGGTTCACAGCAATTGAAAACTCATGAGAAGAACTACCCCATCTATGATTTGGAATTAGCAGCAGTAATTTTTACCTTGAAAATTTGGAGGCATTATTTGTATGATAAAAAGTTTGATGTTTTTTCCGATCATAAGAGCCTGAAGTATTTGTTTTCCCAAAAAGACTTAAATTTATGTCAACGGAGGTGGATGGAATTTATGGAGAATTATGACTTCGAGTTACACTATCATCCGGGAAAGGCCAATGTAGTGGCCGATGCTTTGAGTCAGAAATCCGTGAGCAGTTTGGCAAGTGTAGCCATTCGGGAATGGGTTATGCTAGGTGATATCGGCAAGTTTGATTTGCACTTAAGTGAGTCCGACGAGAGTGCAACCTTGTTTACTTTGAGTGCTCAACCTACCTTGATTAGTAAAGTCATAAAAGCACAGCAAGGAGACCGTGAAGTAGAATCAATTCGCGATAGAATTTCCAAGGGGAAGGAGGAGAAGGGTTTGAACATTCACTCGGATCTGAGTGTACGTTATTTAGACCGTTTGTTTGTACCAGAATCTTGTAGAGAGGACGTACTTCGAGAGTTTCATCACTCACGCCTTGCGGTACATCCGGGAGGTACCAAAATGTATCACGATCTTAGTCGTCAATTTTGGTGGAGGGGTATGAAGCGAGATGTCGCTTTATTTGTATCAAAGTGCCTTACTTGTCAACAAGTGAAGGCCGAACATCAAAGACCAGTGGGTTTGTTACAACCCTTACCGATAGCCAAGTGGAAGTGTGAGCACGTTACCAAGGATTTTGTCGTTGGGCTTCCTAAAACACAGCAGGGCAATGATGCCGTTTGGGTGATCATTGATAGGTTGACTAAGTCTACACATTTTATTCCAATGCGCACCAGCGACTCAGTTGAACATTTAGCAGAGTTGTACATTAGAGAAATAGTTAGTTCAACTTCATGGGGTTCCTGTAACCATTGTATCGGATAGAGACCCTCGTTTTACTGCCCAGTTGTGGCAAAGCCTTTAAGAGGCGTTAGGAACTAAGTTGACCTTTAGCACCGCTTACCACCCTCAAACCGACGGACAGTCAGAGCATGTCATTCAGATTTTGGAGGACATGCTTAGAGCTTGCGTCCTTGATTTCAAGGGGTCTTGGGAGATGCACTTACCATTAATTGAGTTTGCCTATAATAATAGTTACTAAGCTAGCATTGAGATGGCACCATTTGAGGCCTTGTATGGCTGACCTTGTAGATCACCGGTTTGTTAGGCCGAGGTGGGGGATGCACCATTGTTGGGTCCAGAAATTATTAGAGAGACAACCGAGAAAGTTGCTCTCATTAAGGAGAGGTTAGCGACGGCCCAAAGCTGACAAAAGAGTTATGCTGATAAGAGGAGATGACATTTATCTTTCGAAGTTAATGACCATGTGTTCCTTAAAATCTCACCAAGACGGGATTTGATGAGATTCGGTAAAAGTGGTAAATTGTCTCCGAGGTTCATCGGGCCTTTCGAGATATTGGAGAGAATTGGGAAAGTTGTGTATTAGTTAGCTTTACAGCCACAACTTTTAGGGGTTCACAATGTGTTTTATGTATCTATGCTTAGGAAGTATGAACCCGACCTTTCTCATGTGCTAGATTGGGTTGATTTAGAGGCAGATGAGGATGCCTCTTACGAGGAGCAATCGGTCCAAATACTAGATACCCGGGAGCAAGTGCTATGGGACAAAACTACACCATTGGTAAAGGTGTTGTGGAGGCACCATGGGGTTGAGTAAGCAACGTGGGAACGGGAGGCAAAAGTCCGCTCCAAGTATCTAGATTTATTTGAACATGCTTAAGTTGTTTTTCCTTGATATTGTTCTTTAGTGTTGAGGGAAATGTATTGAATTGTTAAGTACGCGTTGTTATGTACATTGTTTTTTAAGCATGAAGTTGTCGTGGGTTGTTACTATTTTTATTGGAAAACTCCATGCATGTGTTTATCTTGGATGGTCATTGCTAGTGTGGTAACCATAATGATAATGATGAATTTGAGTTGAGAATAAATGTTGCGATTTGAAAATATAATAGTGTGGTTGTGATCACTTGAAACCCTTTTGCTTGGATAGTTTGATTTAATTTTGGGGACGAAATTCCCTATGGTGGGGAGGTTGTGATAACTGGTTACGTTGTGCGCCTCTTCCCTCATTGTGTACATCGGGTTTGCCCTTGTTAGAGTGACGGGTGTAACTTGGAACCTTGTTAACCGTTTGGGTTTGTTGTGTTCGGAAGTTTTTCTCAAAATTTTTGTTTTTGTTTATTCTGGTGTTGAGTTTCACTTGTTTTGTAGAGTGCGGGGTCGGTCCGGAGTGTCTGGAGTTGAGCCGAGAAATTTCTAGGTTGGATGACTAGGGTCGTATGTGCGAGGCCTTGGGCCGCACGTGCGGGAGAGGGGCCGCACGTACGGAAAACAAGGGAGGGTTGAAGAGCACACTGCAATATATGCAGGTGCGAGAGTGGAAGTGCGGGGGAAAGGGCCGCACGTGTATGGATGAAGGCCGCACGTGCGGTGGTAGGTGGAGTCCGAAAATTGCTTTTTTTCTCCTCTTTGGGCTAAGTGTATCCCACTTTTGATATATATATCTCTCTCTCTCTAAAAGCTCTTTTCTCTCCCTTCTCTCCACATTTCTTTACACCAAATTAGATCAAAACTTTGATTTCTCTAGATCCATTAGAGTTTTGCCTTTAATCCCTTCATCAAAGTTGAAGAACTCCTCAAGGGTTACATTGTGTGCGGTGAAGATCGGATTTCGTCACCGTTGATTTTGGGGCTTTCATCTCTTTTCCCTCCAAGAACTTGAGGTAGAGAATTTCTTTGAGTTATATATATGTTTTTACAAGATTATGTTGATTTGGAACTTTTTTGAGTAGTATAGGAACTTGGTTTTGGTTTATGTGTTGTTTTTTGGGTAGTATAGGAACTTGGTTTTGGTTTATGTGTTGTGATGATTTCAAAAATGGGTTTACCTCTTGTTTTTCTTGCAATACTAGAAAACTTGACTATATTATGGAAATGGGAGCTTTGGGAAAAAGATTTCTTGTGAAAGATGAAGAAATTTTTAGCTTTGGGCAAAAACTTAGAAATTTGAGACTTTGCGAAAGATGTTGGAAATTTGTGGGTGTTTATATATCACCTCACCATGTTAAAATAAAAAAACGATTGGAAAATTTCTTGTTTTTACTTGGCAAAAGGTAATTTTTTATTTTTTATTTTTTTGGAATAGGAGAATTGGGGATTTTGAGAGGTCATTGCCCAAAATGTAATGCAGCTATGAAATGGATAAATTATTGAGGATTGTAAGAAGTATGAGATTGTTGGCTAGTCATTGAAGAACTTAGATGAATATATGGCTATGATGAGGAATAGCTTCAAAAAAGGAAAAGAATGTTGTGATTGTTATGAGAACCTTGCATGGAATAATTGAAAAAAAAATGGGAATTTTGATCATAAATGGAACATTTGTGTGGAAGTTTTGTGAATGGAAGGATGTTGCATTGCATGGATAATAATTGCATTAACATTTCAATACTTTGTTTGTTACAAACATTGAATTGGGATTTGAAACTTGAATTGAGAATGAAATATTGTAAAAATGAAAATGAGATTTATTGAAATGTTTTGAGAAAAATACGTTGGTAAGTCCGGATAGGAGATGTAAATGAAATTGATTAAGTTGGCTTGAGTGTCCAGGATGAAAGACTGAAAACACTCGCGGAAGAGGTACCACTTCCCTTCCGGTTAGCAACCGGTAAAGTGAGGTTTTGATAGTGCTAATTATGCCTACTTGCAAACACCAACCTAGAGATTACCCGAGCCGTATTTATCGCCCCTTGAATTAAATTGATAAACTTTGAATTTGTTGAAGATATCAGGATATCATTGTACATGATGGTTTTTCAAAAGATGAGGAAATACGAATTTATTTTTTTTAAGCATAGCATGGCATATGCATTCATTCCTTGAGACTTGTATAAAATGTATATACTTTGTTAAGAATTTTCTATTGGGCTTTGTGCTCATTCTATAGGATTTTGGTACAGGAAAAAATGTGGTGAACCCGCCAAACTAAGGCGTGGGTGTATGTATTGAGAGCACAAGGCTCCTATTTTGTTATGACGTATTTTTGTTAGCCAAGGGCTATAGTTTTATGGATCCGAGAGACCATTTTGTGTAACCGGACTTAAGCCTTGGAACTTGTAAGCCCTCGAGGGCATTCATTTATTTGTTGGATTTGATGTTCTACATGCTATAGATTCATGTTTTGAGTATCATTGAATGTATAATTTGCATGTGGGACTATTTTGTACAAATCTTATGATCAATGAAATAAAGATTGAAAAATTATATCATTCCTTGTAGTGAATGTTGGTTGATGTTAAAATTTTCGGGACGATACATTGCTCCAACACTGCATATGTTATTTCTTTTATTTTTCTCACAAATGCAAAATTGAAATGCTACATGTGGGTCCAACAAATAAGAGATGTAGAGACAAGAAGACTTGCTAAAATTTACCTATAGCTAAACCTTTTCGCACAATGTATAGCAACGCTAAAACATAGCATCTTGTATAGCCAGCATTGGAGAGCAAAAAGTTGAGCTTCCTGCCATTTTTTAGCAGTAGCATAGGTTGTTGATTCCAATGGAAAATTCCATCAGAAGGAAACTAAAGGTAGAACAACCACTATAGAGGCTAAATATTTAAAATATATAATCTTCTGTTGTGTAACATACCCTCTTTGGCAAAATAATAGTGAAACAGGTTCACACATAGAGTAATTGCACTAGAAATGTGAGCTACATAGAATTAATTATAAACAATCCAAAAAGAAAAAATAAAAATAATAAGAGAAGTAAAAACAAGCCCACATCTTTTGTATGTGCAAATATTTCAATTCCTTAATCTATGAGAGTGGTTTCTCACCAAGCCCATAACATTCAAGTCTAAAATGAAGTAGATATTAGACTGACCAAATCACATATAAAATACAAGCAACCACGCAAATCCATCAAGGTCATTAGGAACATATTATTAAATAAAATAATCAGTAACTTCCAAATATGTCCTCAATACGAGTATAAAATTCTATAAACATGAAAATTTACATGGAGAATCAGATTAAAAATACCCCAAGCAGCAAAAGATTAGGGATAATACTGTTAGGAAAATGTCTTGTAACTCAAATTTTGTGGCTCAAAAGTGACTCAAATGGCCAAAACGACGTCGTTTTGGCCATTTTTAGGTTGTTCTGTACTCAAAACGACGTCGTTTTGGCTATTTGAGTCACTTTTGAGCCACAAAATTTGAGTTACGTAGCATTGTCGATACTGTTACTAGTTCACTACTACTATTAATCTTTCCTTAGCCAGAGTCACCTAACCATTTGATCAAACAGTTGATCTGCGTTCGAACCGGGTGCCGGGGTCATCACTGCAAGGAACAACCTCAAGACCAGTGACCATCGCAGCCGGCGGGCCCCTCCGACACCGATTCTGCATCTCCTGAACCTTATCAGGACTCCCAGAGAACAGTGCCTCCACTGACCCATCCCTCCGGTTCCTAACCCAACCCTTCAAACCCAACTCAGTCGCATTTTCCACTGTCCAGTTCCTATAGAACACTCCCTGAACCCTCCCCTTCACCACCACTCTTACCTGCACAATCCCACAAAAACCCAAAATCACTTTCAAAGATTCAAAACATCAACAATCAAATAAACCCATAAAGAATTGAGTATAGAGAGATTGAAAACATCAACAATCAAATAAACCCATAAAGAGAGGATAAAATCATCAACAATCAAATCAACCCATAAAGAATTGAATAAACCCATAAAGAATTAAGTGCAGAGAGATTGAAAACATCAACAATCAAATAAACCCATAAAGAATTGAGTGCAGAGAGATGAAAATATCAACAATCAAACAAACCCATGAAGAACCCATAAAGAATTGAATATAGAGAGATTGAAAACATGAACAATCAAACAAACCCATGAAGAATTGACTTACAGTTTTAGTGTTGGAGGGTTTGGAATCGGCTAAGGAGGACATAGGAGTTGAGAAGAGAGGTGAACGAGGTTGAAGCAAAGGAGGTAAAGGAGGACAAGAAAGAAGATTACGATGGCGAATTTGAGGAGAAAGATGACGAAGATGAAGATGATGAGGTAGTATAAGAAGACAAATACAAATGAGTCGTCGTGTCTCTGGTATTGGTACACTACTACTGGCATTTTTGGTTCTTCTTGTGGTGCTCCATATTCGTGGATTTTTACAAACTATATGGGATTTGAAGATCGAGTGAGCAAATGGTGGAACTGTAGTTGATGTTGATGATGCCATTGGGATCGAATCGATTGGATCAAAAGAAAAAGTTGATGTGTTACTGCCAACTAACGTTGAATGTTCAGTTTTCTTGATTGTTCTGGATGCTTGGGACTAGGGAGACTAGCAATTTTTTTTTTTTTTCCTTTGCATTCTTTTCTTTTGGTAATGTGTTGTACTAATAGGCACAAAAATAAAAAATGAAAAATTATAAAATTATGAATTGTGATGTGTGATTTAAAAAATTATAAATATTTTATTATTAAATTTTTTTATTTAATAAAATTAATTAAAAAATAAAATTTTTTAATTGTTCCTTTATGTAATAATAAAATTACTTAAATTATTAATTAAAATAAAATTCTTTATAATGAGAGTTTTATATCACAGAAAAGATGATTAAAAAACATTGAGAATTGAATGAGAAATTATCTCATAAAATTGACTTTATGAATGAGGTATTAGGGAATGTGTGTAACCCACCTATCCCACATTAATTATAGAGAGGAAAGTATTGATAGGTATTTAAATCCCTAATTTCGTCTAAGTGTGTGAGCCCTTTGGAGCATCCAAATTTTCCGAAATAAGAGAATTATGGATACTTCAAAGATGGATATGGGCTAAGATTATGGTCTAAGTTAGTTATGCGAAAAATGCCACACGCGCATCGCCTGCTCAGGCCGAGTCCATTGTCCTTGAGGGACTAGATAAGGTTTGGGTTTGGGCCAGGTTGGTGGCCCACCAACTTTAATATTTTTCTGACTTAGGACAGATGATGGTGGCTGCTGCAAATATACACACTGGTGTATATAGAATTTGTAACCTCTATACTTGTGGTGATTTTATTCCATTAGTTTTACAAATTTAATTCTGAATTTGGTGCTAGCCTTCATGGCTAAAGACTTCTCATCTCTCCCCTATTGTGTATAAATAGAGACCATCCTCTCTTGGGTTTCTCATCCAAAAAATTTCTCTTACTCTCTTGTCATTCTATCAGTTTGCCTATAATTTTCTTCATAGTGTGAGAGTGTTGCTATTGTTTTGTTTGTCGAAACTATCAGTAGGTGTCCCTATAGTAGCTAGTTTTATCCGTCGTATTCTGAAAGACAGACGCCAACGTTCCTTCAGCACCCATTGGTGAAGCAGTGAATCTATGTTAAAAAAACTGTGTAATTACAGGCTTTAGTGTGTTGTCTTTTCTGGTTTTGTTAAATTCTAATTCCTAAATTTATTTGCTTTATTTTCATCCTCTATTCATGACGTTGTAATTTCCAGTGTTATTACTTTTATTATTTCTGCTTTATATTTCAATAAATAAATCCAAATCTGTTTCATTTTTATTTAGATACTCCTTTTTATACAACAAGTTTACTGGACATATATATTTAGCTGTCTTCTTCTTCTTCTTCCTTCTTGTTTTTTTCTTTTTTTTCTTTTTTTTTTTTTTTTGTGGGCACCTCGGTGTAGTAACTTTTCTTCCATGGCCTTTCTAGAACCAGTATATTCCCTAGAGGAAAAGCTCTCCCCTTGCAAGTTGGTTGGATTTAAAGCAAAAGAATCTTGAAGTCTCCACTTTAAAAGCTTGAACATGACAGAATGAAAAGAAAACATTCTGTAAGTCTGCCTTATATCCTACTTGGTATACCCTTTCAATCTTACTAATCATGTAACTACTGTTTTTTATTTTTTCTTATATGTTTCAGATAAAACAATTATAGGCACATAGTCATGTGGTCGGACAGACATACCATATAATTTCTCCAAAATGAGAAGTTATTTCCTTAATACAACTCAAACACAATTTTCCTTCATGGCAATGGAGTGTTAGATTTTTGCAATGGCCATCCATACGTTTATTGGTTTTAAGAAGTCAATGTTGGTCTTGGGTTGGAGAGAGCCATTGATGATATCTAGAAAGGGAAGTGAAGGGAAATATATATATATATATATATGATAAAGTAGGAGGGTTTTTGAATTTTTAATATATTTTTGTCCTATTAAGATATTTAGATGGCTCAGATCTGTTCAAACTATAAAGCAATGGTTAAAATGTATTTTTCAAAAAATGTCTTATGTATACATTTTTTACTTTTCTGTTTCTCTCTCTTACTTTTTTTTTTTCTCACTCATCCTCCCATAATCCCATGAATGATCCCATGATCTCACATTCCTCACTATTTTATTTTTAGTTTTTTGATTTCCTCCCCTTTTTAATTTTTCTCCCTATTTGTTCACTTATTTTTATTTATACCGTACTTTCAAGTACGGACATACTGAGAATTAGGTCCATGATAGATCCATGAAAGGTGGCTTGGGTTTGGCTGTCATGTTTCAATGGGTTTAATAGGTTCAATGGGTTTAATGCTTTCGGTTGCTATTCAATGTCGTGGAGGGTGTGGAGGGTTTTGAACTTTAAATTGATGTTTTGGAACTAAAACGTATGAAGATATAAAAATAACAATAATAAAATAATAATAATAAATACATGTGATAACAGTGATGTGGGTGAGAGAGAGATATGGAAAGTAGGCTATCAAGGTTAAAATGGGGATTTGGACATAGTTATTATCATCAACAACAATATCGGTTAAGTTAATAAACAGTGGATTGACAAAAGAGTTCATTTGTTACCTAAGGGTAAAGTGATTTCGAAGGTTAATGTCATTTCAAAGAATAAAGCAGTGATAATGTGATTTCAGAAGTATAAAGGGATGTCAGTGTAATTTACTCATATTTTATCAAAAGAATTACTAAACACTCACACAGATGTGGGTCCTACATAAAATGATTACCGTATGGGCGGGACCCACACCCACATGAATGTATACAAAATGTTAGGATACAAAATGTTTTACCAAAAAAATTACTAAACATTCACATGGGTGTGGGTCTCATCCATATGTGGGACCCACACCTATGAGTTAGGTATGCAAAATGTTAGAGATACAAAATGTTTTACCAAGAAAATTAACAAACACTCACATGAGTGTAGGTCCCGCATATGTGAGTGTTACATATATATTGGTATACAAAATATTTTGTATCTCTAACATTGCTCTTCCATATATATGTCTCTCACAATGGTTTCCACTCTCAACAAAAGCCATTTTTTTCTCTCTCAAATTTCTTTCATCCAAGCCATTTCTTCCTCTCACCATGGTCTCTTTCTCTCAAACCTATATTTCTATTTTTCATCCAAACCCACCTTATAACTTAAAAGTGTATTTAAAACCAAGATTTCTTTCTTTCAACTCAAATTTCTCTCTTTCTCAAACCCAATGTCGCATCCCATGCCCATCATTACATCATCGACAATATAGATCACGATATGAGTTTCAAAGTTCTCAATCTGGGTATTAGAAACCATGATTTGGCTCTCAAAGCTTGATTAAGATCAAATTATGCAAAATTGAGGCCGTTAATTAGAATCTCTTAACTTTACTTGCTTGTCAAACTATATATTTTATGTTTGTTTAATGTTAATCAGGTTGTACATAGTCGGAGCATAAAATGAGCAAAAATATAGAATTTGGAGAGAAAAGAGCTTCTCGCACGTGAAGAGGCCCATTCCCGCACGTGTGGCCTTTACCTCACAGCCAAAAGGGCCCCAGCTTCCCGCACGTGCGTTGACTTTTCCCGTATATGCGGCCGTATCTCAGAAAACGGGTCCGATGTTTTAAACTTGTTTGAAAGACAGCAGAGGTATAAAAAGGCAAGAAAGTGGCTGGATTAGGGTTCGGATATTTTTCCAAGGAGAGAGAGGCTAGGGTTTGAAGGAAAGGATTATCAAGCTTTCAATCTAACTTCCATGGGGTCTTCCATCTCTTTCCACTCCTCCATGAGTGGCTAGGCTGTTCTTTTCTAAGGTTTTGATGAAACCCTAGCCATATAAAAGGGATTTTTCTTAGGTTTTAATTGTGAAACGGTTTGAACACATGTATGAATGTTTTAGAAGCTTATAATAATTGTTCTTTTCATCTCTTCAAGTATTTTACTCTCTGTGATAGTTTAATGCTTTCCATACATTAGTTTTCTTTGTGTTTATGTTCAAAGTACGAGACGAGTCATGCTACGAGAAACGGGTCACGTTACTACTGTAGTTTAGAGCAAACACCTCGTGCTACTCGGGATGACTCGTACTTGTACGTTGAATGCAACAACCTTCTTGATTAATATTTCAAACTTGTAGTTGTGAAATATTGGGTATTTCAAACCGAATTGCAATTGATAGCCGATGTTTAATCTCGTTTATATGGTTAGTGGTGAATTCTTTGCCTTAGGATTTTTTCCAAAAAAATCAATCTCTCAAACCCTACATTTAATTGTTAATTTAATTTCTCAATTTCATTTAATTCCTTTTTAGTCATAAAATCTTTTAATCTTTTTAATCAAGATTAATTTAGGAATTTAGCGATTAAATTAGTCTAATTTCACAATTGTCCCTGTGGATCGATACCTGAACTTGCCATTATTCTAAAAGAATTTGGTATAATTTAGTATTTATATTTGGTGCGTGTAACGACCCATCAATCATGATCTGGGTTTTGAAGATGATGATCGGAGCTCTAGAACACATGATCTGGGTATTTGAGATCTAGAACTAACGATCTAGGTTTTAAAGATAACAATCATTGTTTTCTCAATTGGATTTCTCACAATTGGAGTTCAACTTGAGGTGTGACAATTAGAGTTCAATGAGTGTGTAAATTGTGTCACACCCCAAACTCGGGTATGATCGGCCGTGGCCCACAGGGGCCTTAACCCAAGGCATACGTAAGCCTAAACACGAATCCATAATCACATTGAACAACTAAACAATAATCCAATAATAAATAACCAAAACTCAATCCACACATGCCACAATTATAAACGGCAAAATCAACCGTAATCAAAACCATCCAAACTTATGCAATATAAAAAGTTCACATATCAAAATCCCAATAAAAATAAAAAATAAATATGCACAAACTTGACATAACACTCTAAAATAAATGAATGTCCTAGAGGTCTATGCAATCGAGTCCCCGCTACACCATAAGTCCAGTCTGAGTCCTTCTAACACCTGGAAATGGTAAACAACTAAGTCAGCTGATAGCTTAGTGAGTAGCAACATGGATAGTATATACAGTTTTGAAAACAGGGTTCAATTCAAAAATAAGATATATATTACAAAAACTAGATTGGCATACATTTGGTAAAGACAATATGTTTCAAAAAGAAGGTTCCACGATTCAACAGTTAAAATACTCATGTCTCTCAAGAACATGATAAATGACATTTTTCACTTAAAACAGATTATAACATGAACACCAATAATTTTCTGGGCATCAAGAAAATAACAAGTAATATGCCACACAGTTCTCAAGGCTATAAGTCTCGTTGGATCCAATACCGAACTAAGAGTCATCCTCAGGGTGGCAACCTGGGCCTTTTCTCTAAGACGATCCGATTGAAAGTCACCTAGCTTAACCTAGGTCTTTTCCTTACAATCGTTGAGCACTAGAGTCATCACGGCCCAACCCGAATCTATTCTTTAGTGGCCAGAGTCACTACACACAGTGGAATAATTTCCCTGGACTAAATACACATATAGTCCCAATAATCAATACACATTAGTTTCGCAAAACATGGTAGTTCATCATTATAAACATGAGACCAAAACAAATAATTTACAGTATGCCAAGTTCACACATGTTTCAAAAATAATTTGATTCCATTGATAATATAATAATTTATCAAAACAGTTTAGTCATAAAACAACAATTTAATTTTCTAACAGTTCAGGTAAGGGAACATTTATAAAAATATGTAGCATGAAACTACTCACCTGAAAACGAAATAATATAATCCTTGAATAAAGTATGAAAGTCCAACTAGTGCCCTGAACCAAGTATGAAAACCACACGTCATTACTAATTTAAAAATATTAAAGAATAAGAACTAAGTAACCCCAAACTAAAGCGCACTAACACGACTCAACCCAACTCACTGTTACTCTTAAATAATACCTAAGCTCATGTTCTTCAAGGTCTAAAATTACCCAAGACATGGGTTCAGATCGAAACTTAATTAAAAGTAACTTTAAGATAAAACAGAATTTTAAACAAGCTTTCCTAATCTATTCGCTAACTTTGAAAATTACAAAACCCACTCCATGCTGTTCGAAAAACTCCAAAACCCTCCAGATATTAACTAATATATCCTAAGTTTCAAACCCAATTGGTTTTACTTGATTTGCTTATCAAAATAATTATCTACAATTAATTATACTTAAACAGGTTGTTTTCTACAGCACTTTAAAGAAATTAATGGTTCTCTTAGTATACATGAGCAATCGACGCAAGGCCAAAAATGTAAGAAATTAGACTCGTAACCGGTTCTAATGACGCTAATTTGAAATTTTTCGGATTTATACCCAAAGAGAACATCACTCCCGAACTTACTGTTTTAAACCAGTTTTCTGGACAGATTTGAACGCATCAATTTATATGGATTTTGACTCCCAAAAATTATGAAAAAATTCAGATATGCAATTCAATATGTAATTAATCTACTGTAAAAATTTCAATTCAAAATTCATTCGTTTGATATGGTTTCTTGATTTTTAAAGTTTGTGATTCTGTACAGAATTTTTAAACTAAAAATTACACCATTCTTTATACACAAAACACTATCTCAATGAGCCACATATTTCATAGCCATGCCCAACACATGTACCTACTTCACCAATTTGATCCATCAACTACGCAGCAACTCACAAGATGTAGAAAAAGATAGTAAGGGAATTATAAAATAATGGATTTACCTTGCGAATGACCATCACAAAACTTAACAATTTTTAGCACTTTTCACCCAATGACCTAGACGTCTCTCTCCCTCTCTTTACCTCTCACGGCTCCTCTGAAAGTTGTAGGAAACAATAACATAAGAATTAGGGTTTTGTTATCCTTTATATATATATATATATAAAACTAACCAAAGGGCTCTAATTTATTATCTGTTTATATTATTTTAATTTCTATCTCCATTAAAATATAAAAATTATTAGATCAAAATATGCTTATTAATTTGGCACTTAAATTTATTTATTTATTTAAATAATAAATTTTGTCTCTAAATTAAAATTTTCACCATAAATTTATTTTAAATTTAAAAATTAATTAAAAAACCTCTAAATATTTAATTTACACTTTAAAATTTACTATAGAAATATTTGAGATTATAATATTATTATTATTTAATTATTTACTTGATTTGTGTATTCAGATTCTCACGAATTGAATCTCATAGTTCTCTTTATCAAGGTTTGGCCAAATCTCAAACTTTCTATTTTTTTGTAATTGATTTGTTTTGGATTACGATATGGGTTTTCAGAGCTCTTGATTTGGGTATTAGAGATCACGATCTAGCTTTCAAAGCTCATGATTTGGGTTTCAGAGATGACAATCGGAGTTCTAGAGCGCATAATCTGGGTATCAGAGATCTAGAATACATAATCTAGGTTTCAGATATGCCAATCTTTTCTCACGATTGGAGTTGAATTGGAGGCTTGACAATCGGAGTTCAACCGGTGTGACAATCGAATCATATAGTTCTCTCTCAGATCTAAAACTTCCTTTCTTTTGTTTTTATTTATTAAATTGTTGTTGATTTTTCCTAGATTATGATATGGGTTTCAAAGTTCCCGATCTAGGTATTAGAGGTCATGATCTGGCTTTCAAATCTATCGATTTGGGTTTTGGAGATGACAATCAGAGCTTTAGAACACACAATCTGCGTATCAGAGATCTAGAATGCCGATCTGAGTTTCAAAGATGATGATCTTTTCTCTCTCATTCGGATTTCTCATGATCGAAGTTCAACTTGAGGTGTAACAATCTGAGTTCAACCAGTGTGATGAT
This sequence comes from Camellia japonica, assembly GCA_030407325.1. Lineage (NCBI taxonomy): Eukaryota > Viridiplantae > Streptophyta > Magnoliopsida > Ericales > Theaceae > Camellia > Camellia japonica. The sequence goes on from JAPPVO010000017.1 coordinate 66,588,875, forward strand.
TGAAGCTCGCAGTTCTCTCTCTATCAAGGTTTGTCCAGATCTCAAATTTCCTAATTTTTGTTATTTTGTTGATTTATTCTTTTTTCTTTCTTTCATTTTTTTTTTTTCTTCTTGAAAATGGTTGAACTTTGGTGATATCGGTTTGGGGGGTTTGCTAGGAGAGGTGAAGGGATGGTGAAAATACAATCAGTTTGTGTGATGTGGCAGATTTGGCAAAACTGAGGTAGCGTTTGGTTGAGTTTTCTAAATATGATTTGAGCATAGAATTGTATTATGAATTTGTGAGTTTTAAAATTATTATTTAAGTGTGAAAAATTTGTTTGATTATGAGTTTTGAATTAAATTTTGGAGGGAGTTTTGAGTTTTTGTAATTAGAAAAGTTATTTAATTCAAAAACTTACAACTCGTAACTAAACACACAATTCAAAATTTTATTCAAAGCTCATATAAAAATTTAAAAAATTCTAAAAATATTTTTTATTTACAATATAAAAATAACAGGTGTCAAAAAAAAAACGAATACTATTCCGGTCAATCGGCCTGTCAATTGGCCAGACATCTGAGATGATGATTGGATTAGTCAAATTTTTCCACCTAAAAAGGAATTTTTAAAAGTAAGTGTGGTATTATAATTTAAAAATTCAAAACAAATAACACACTCAAATCACTAAGGGAAAGTGTGTTTGGAACAGGTAACCAAACAAAACCTAAAATTTGGCAGCTACTATAATAGGCCACTAGAGATTACCTTTTTTTTCTCCAACCTACCATATTAGGTCAATCGTACACTTACATTTTTATAAATAATAACTCTTATTTTGAAAGTTGTATGGATGAGATAGCTCTTAATCTCTGATTAACTGACAAACATGGACATAAAATTCAACTATGAAATTTGAGAGGGAGAATTACTTAATTAGATAGGGAAAAAGAAAATATACAAACATTGCACCCCTATAGTTTTTTAGTCACACCCCACTATAGAAAGACTTGCATCTCTCATATTTTTGTAATTTTTTTTTTTTATCCCATTGTTAAATAATTCCCCCAATTTCAGAAAGGTAGAACAAAAAGTTATATTAATCAAATCCTCCACTTGAATGGGTATTATTTAACAATCATTTGACGTTAATATAGTTTAAACTTGATAGTATCAATATTAATGCTTCGAGCCTACATTAAATGATGAACTTTATTTATTTTATTGCTCCATTAAGTTATTTACACTTCTAGAAATTTTTCTTATCAATTTTTTTTTCTCTCTTCTATTTGGCATATCTTTACATAATGCCATATATAAAACCTCCAACAACAACAAATAAAACACGTAGGAGCTTTGAATTCTCAATTAAGCTTAAGAGGAAATAGAGTTTAAATCCCAAACAATATAAAATGATAATTTAAACATTCAAATTTCCTAAGCTTCTTATATTTTTTTGAATTGCTAACTATAATTCTTATTCTATTGCAGGCCCTCAAACTTAATATGAAAGAACTGCAAGTTTCAACGTAGCCAACTCCATGAATTAGTAACATAGGTTCTAACTGATGTTGAAAATGACAAATGGAAAGAACCCATGTTATTGATTCAGGTAGGTTAGCTAAGTAGATAAAGGTTACAATCAAATATGGCATACCATTCATAGGAGCATAAAATTAAAATCTTCTAATTTTTGAAAATAACAGCCCAAACTCGTCTTATTTATTTAAATATCTAAGTATAATTCTTATTCCAGTGCAGGCTCACAAGCCTAATATGAAGAACTTGCAAGGATGAAAATAAGAACTGCAAGCTTCAATATAGCCAACCACCTGAATCAATAACATAGATTCTAACTGATGTTGAATATGAAAATGGACTCCATTTAAATAGAGTTCATTTATCATCACCAATCTATGGAGTGCATTGTCATTTTTTACATCAGTTGGAACCTATGTTAATTTGTCATTTTCAACATTAGTCGGAACCTATGTTACTGATTCAGGTAGTTTGGCTACATCGAAGATTGTAATTCATATTTTCATGTTTGCAAGTTCCATCATATTAGGCTTGCAAACTAGCACTATAATAAGAATTATAACTAGAAATTCAAATAAATTAGATGAGTTTGGGCTGATATTTTCAAAAAGTAGAAGAGTTTAATTTTATGTTAAGGTGAGTGGTAAGCCATATTTTATTGAAACCCATATTTACTTAGCTAACCTACCTAAATCAACAACATGGGTTCTAAGTGATGGAATTGGCTACATTGAAACTTGATCATGTGCTTGGGATTTGTGCAAGGGCTAGATAGAGCTCTCTTGCATTTGCAACCTATGGCCTCTTTCGTTTATGGGTCGAGTGCCTTTATTTTGTAAGGATTAATCACTTTTACTTGATATAAGCCTAAAGACATTCTCTTTCGTTGTTCAATATTTTATCTTGAATTTCATATTGTATGTTCACTTCACCTAGACATTGAATATATGATGTATGTAATGAACAAACCTCGTGTACTGGATGATATTCATATAAACAAATAAAAGAGGGATATTTTGATTATCTTTATCATTATTCCTTTTATTATTTGATTTTATTTGTTTAGATTTGGATCCTGAAAATTCGAAGTGTGACACTATTAAACTTGCCATAATGTGGACAAATTGGCCTAGTTCTTGAGGTATTCTTTCTCCTATGTACACTCTCTCTCCATATCATCACTTATCATTGTTAAGTCACCATTATCCTAAACATTTGAGTATATAAGGCTATTTAGCACATTTTCTCACATGCAATTCATCTTGTACGTAGAGATCCAAACATCTGTAGATGAAGAGAAGAAAGAATGTAAATATGGATGAAATGTAAATGGGAAGACTTAAATTCAAAACCTCTCCCGATGATACCATGTAGAAATATAAAGTAGATATAAAAATGGAAGAACAATGGAGAGAGACATAGCAGTTTAACGTGGTTTGGTCGTAATGGCCTTACATCCACAAAAGAATGTCAATAGCACTATTTACATAATACAATGATATTTATATAGATCGATAGAGGTAGAGATATCCTAATCTCTTGATCTTCAAAAATAAAATAAATGCTATCTCTAACAACTATTGGCAACCAATGGGGTTAGCCCATTGACTAACTACATTTCATTTGGAAATCAGTAATTCAAATATTTACACTTGCGTGTAGATCTTATTCCTTTTGCATTTGTTTGATGTTTTTCTCTCCCATTTTGAGAGAATCTTAGGCCAAGTTTGGCTAAACTAAAAAAGTGCACTTATTTCATCTTTTTATCTTTTTTAGGTCACATCAATCAACATCTCCTCTCTATTTTTTCTACACATAATACAAGAAAAGTCAAAAAGTACACTTATTTAATCTTCCCAAACATGGCCTTAGTATTAATTATATGTTGGATATGATTTTTATTATGATTAAATTTTATGATTATTAATTTTATGGTGCTTGAAAAGTCATTCAAAAACTTTATTAAAAACAACCATGTTAGCAGATGAGTGTGGGCCCAATATGTTGATGTGATTATTTTTTAATAAATTATTAAAATATGTTTTTGAAAAAGGTTAATACAGTTATTTTAAAATAAAATAACAACTCCGACTGGTAGTTCGAAATATCAGAGGGTCGAATGGCTCGAAATCCCAAAACGACGTCGTTTTAGGCTTTTTTTGTATTCTCTTACCGGTAAGAGAATATTTTCGACCTATTCGACCCTTCACTTTCGAGCTACCAGCCATTTTCCATAAAATAAACATAGATGCAATTTTTTTTTTTTTTTTACAACTTTTGAAATAATCATTTTTTGATTTAATAACTTGATTTAGCACTTAAAATTAAATGTATTAAGTGATAATCAATTGAGTCCGTTTGATAATCACAATTGATATCATTTAAAAATTTAAATACCTCTTAAAATGTAGGTTAAAACTTAATAAAATTATAAGTCATTTGAAACTTATTTAATTTTGACTAAATGTATAAATACTAATAATAAATATTGATGTATACTATTATAAACTCACTACCACTACTACTATTACTACTGCCACCGCCACAACTACTACCACCTCCATTACCATTGTTATTATTTCCATAAGCACTACTATCATTTTACTACTACTACCATCGCTACCGCTGCTACCGCTACCACCGCTACCACAATCAACTCTACCATGCCACTAACCCCACCATCAACAATACCACAACCACCACCATTACCACCACCATCACAATATAAAAATTAAAATATACAATTTTAAAATAACAAAATTTTAAATTTAATGTTATATATATATCAAATAACTTGTTTCTAGTTCCAGAAACTTTTTATCAAACTAATTTTTAGCTTAAAAAATTAATATTCAGCTTTTAATATTTAATTTTCAACTTTATCAAATACTACCCTAATATCATATTACTTTTTTTTTTTGGAAAGTTGAGATGCATACTGTAGACGTCCCCGAACGTCCCGGGAAAATCCCGTTTTGTTCATTAGGCTCACTACAGTTCGGACTCGATGTCACGGTTCTGAATCTAATCTCGCAAAGTGCAATGCAAGATCGATAAATCACCAAAGAGTCCAAATCCGGCAAATCGTTTTGAAAAACTGATTTTAGAAAGAAGTGCCAAACATGGACTACTTTGCCAGATACAGAGTCGCCACCTAAATATTTTATTTTTTTGAGAAATTTAGGAAACCCTGACTCGTGCCTAAGGCCACGTGTCCGTCATCACCAAAGTTGTCTCGGCTCGGGAACTTGGGTACGATTGGGGAAGGTCATTTCATGAGCACCCCCGCTCGCCCGATCAAAGATCGGCCACTACTAAGTATGATATCTTATTTTTGAAAACACATGTGCTCTTATTCCGGTTATTAACCTAGAATTACTATGTGATGCGCACAACATACAAGTATAGACTAGATTTGCCCAAGTTGGAACAAAGCATCGCATATCCGTTTGTTTTGAAAATGGATTGAAGTTTGCTACTCGTAAGTAGGCTAAAACACAGGTTTCGACGAATTATTCCAATTCAAGCAACCCAACCTTTACCCACAGGCATTCAGGCAGTTATATCACATAAGCACATAGCCCCATGGTAAGCATGCTATCATGGCAGTCACTCACACGCATGCAAGGATGCTAAAGCATAAACACTTACCGAGTACTCCGAGCCAAAAAAAGAAACTAATTAGAAAACATGAATGAATCCTAACTATGCTGAGATGCCTAATGCAACACATGCAAGAATGCAACTAAGATAGGCTCGGCTATTCTAAAATGGCATATGAGATGCTACAGATAACATGTATTCAACTCGAAATTGAAATACAATGCAGTTAGTATGATGCGCCGAGCCCGGTGCATGCAAGACAAATGAATGAATACAAACATGCGAAGCATAAGGATGCTAATTGAAACATGCCCTAAAACTAACCATCGTAAGCTGGTAAATAAAAGGGAGAAAGACGTAGGGTTGGAAGACATGCATCACACACACGCACACTTATTACAACATTGCCCTCTCTCGGGGGGTCCGAATAAATAATATAGAATCGAATTAACTAATTATTACACAATACTAGCTAATTAACAAATTAACTAAACTAGCATGCAAACTATGTAAAATGGGCTGCCTCAGCTCTGCTTTGAATGATAAAGGATACATGCATGCTCGAGTCGCCTTGTCGGGAAATCCATCCCGATGCCCCGGCTCGCCTTTGTTTGCAATTGATTTTAGAAACTTGCACAAAGCTCCAAAGAGATGAAACTCTACCCTAGGAATCTAGGGGGAGGCTGCCGACCAGCTATAGGCATTGGAGACCACCTACTGACCACCCTTGGTGGTGAAAACCAGAAAAGGTGGTCGGCCTGCCAGAAAACCTGGTCGACCGACCAGTTTCTTCTCCTGGTTTCTGCATTTTCTACAACAAAGGCAAGAGAGAGAGAAAGTAAGGTATTTGCAACACATGTATGCACGACCACTCTCCCCATCATTGCATAAGCTCTAGGGAGTGTAGTCCTTGATTCTCGGGCCACCAATCACGCATCTCGATGCATGATGGCTGAGGAGTCGGATTGCACGACTCAATGTGAAATGAATGCACATATAAACACATAAATGCCTAAACTCCATCATGTGTTAGTCAAGAGTGTCGGCGACTGAGAATCGAGGCACGTTTCATCACTTGGAGTATGAAACGTCCCTCGTTTCCCGTGTTTGGACTAACTCCTATTCCAAACACAATGCAACAAACAATGCATGGTATGAATGTTACTCTAGCATGCAACCTAAATGCAATGCGACTAAATGATGCAAACATGCAAAGGATGACATGCAAGGGTGCGACTAGCATACGCAATGCTATGAACTAAGAATGGCATACACAATGCACATATGAAGACTATCAATGAGACGATCAAGGCATACACAATGCAATGGTCAATCATGCAACAACATGGACTATAGGGCATATACAATGCAAGATGGACTTAAACTAAAATGAATGGGCCTCAGCCACACTCAAATCAGTGGCCAATCATGATGAAAATGAGGCAACAACACACGCACAAACATGCAAGGTGCAATGGCTCCGAGTCTAGGGCACAAAGCACAACTCTACAAGAGCATTGGAAGGATGAAATATGGCATACAATAGCACAAGTTCCAGCTCTGAAATGGCATACAAGATGGTCCCGAATCATGCAAACAACTTACACAATGCATGTTGGATGGCTTAAATACCGAAACTAGTGAAACACATTACACTAGAGGTATGCAAAGCAATGCACAAATTATCAAACCAGCCCCAAACAGTCCCTATGCAGGCCCAAAACGGTGGCAAAATGGACTAAGATGATGTCTTGAAGTGCGCAAAAATGAAGCTCATGCAATGGCTCATAAATGGGGCATACAAGCACAACTCTCAAATGCGCTTAAAGAGTGATAAACATGGGAAGATGGCGAATGAATAAGCTCTGAAATATCATACACAATGATACTAAAACATGCAAACACCTCAATATAAGCATGCAATAGGCTTCAAAACTCAAAGCTAGGCATGGCTATTACACTACAAGCATACATGGCAAGCATCATTCGACCATGGGACCTCAAAACAGAGCTAAGGCAGCCCAAATCATGAATAAAATCAGTTTAGAACATGACCAAAATATGCTAGAATCAAGGGCCAAGAAAACATGCAATGTAAGCTAGTGAGCATGGTTTACACTACAAGTATGTGAAGCATTCAAGAGGCCACTAAACCAGAAAAAGACAGAGGTATGACATGCCAAATAATGCCCAAAAACCCACTGAAAAGTGATCAACACATGCAAGAATGACATGTTCCTTTGATAAGCTATGAATATGATTATTCTACACATGCAAGAGGCACACCCAAGATGACAAAACCAACTCTGGACAGAGCCTAGGCAGGTCCTAAAAGTCACCAAAAAGGGCCTGAAACAAGACTTGGAGGTGTGAAAATATAGGCTCCTTTGAAAGGCCAAATATGCTAGTAAACAAGACAACAAGAGAGAGGGTCACCCCTCTCTGATTTTGGCCCTCAAAACCACATTCTCACCACTGAAAATCCACCGGATTTCAGTGATAGGAAGGCCAAGAAAATACTAGCTCGAAGGCCTTATGACATAGCACAAAACAAGGCCAAAACAAGCATGCAAGAGGGTAGATGACCCTCAACAACAAAATGGTCTTAAACAAACATGAAAAGGACCTTAAAACAAGACTTTTTTCAGTTGACAACAAAGCTTAAATATGTATGCAAATGAGACTAAGAAAAGGATCAAAATAATGCTAAAAAGAGGGAAAAGGGGTTACCCTTGTAGCTCAGCAAAACCAGCAGCTTCTCCAGTCCAAAACCAACTCTTCAACCTCTGAAAATACCCTCCAAGCACCTTAGATGAATGGTGGAGGTGTGTGGTTATGAGGTGTGGTGTAATAGGCCAAGAACAAGACCCTTTTGAACCCAAAATATAGAGATATAAAGAGAGATATATCTTGAGCCTTAGACAATTTTTTTTGGAACCTCTCTAAAGGAGAGGGAGACCCTCTCTTATAGAGAAACAAAAGGGTTCAAGCTTCTTGGAGAAGTTAGAACAAATGTTCAAGCTTCTTGAAGAAGCTAGATCAAAGGTTCAAGCTTCCTCAAGAAGCTAAAACAAAGGTTCAAGCTTCCCCAAGAAGCTAAAGCAAAGGTTGAAGAGGTTCAAGCTTCCTCAAGAAGCTAAAGTAAAGGTTCAAAAGGTTCAAACTTCCTCAAGAAGCTAAAACAAGGGTTCAAAAGGTTCAAGCTTCCTCAAGAAACTAAAACAACGGTGCAAATCCTCCATACACGTGTATGGAGGGCAGGGTCTGTGCTTACCAGCTGGCACAGCTGGTATGCATAATGCCTGAAAAAGGCAAAGAAAAAGGTCTCGGCCAGAAAAATTGGCCGATCGACCAAAACAATGGTCGGCCGACCAAAAACATTGCCGACCGGTCAACACTTTTGGCCGGTAGCAAGAAAACAGGGCCAGTGGCCTCAAGCCATGGCCAGTGAGGTGTGGGGATGGCCAACAAGCCATTCCCTGCCCTTAGAAGCAAAAACACAAGTGTTTGGTCCACAACCAAGCACAAAACAAACAAGTCGAGAGGTTTTGAGGCAAGGCGCGCAACCGAGACCTCCGAGAACTCAAAACGAACACAAACATGGATGATCATCAAGTGTTCAAACGATGACGTCCAAGTCTTGAGGACGGTCAAAAATGGGGTGTCTACACATACATACATATATATATATATATATATATATAAGAGTCATACAAAAAGATGGTTAGAAAACAATATCTAAGGATACTACTTTTGCTACCAAATGTGTCAAATGTACAAACTGTCTAGGCACTTTAGTTATACGTCTATATTATTATTAAGGCCTCGTTTGGAAACAAGTTTTTTTAGTAATTTTTTGATTTTTTAGCTAAAATATGATATAAAAAAAATTAGCATGTTTGGGATATTTTTTGATTTTTTATGAAAATATGTGCAAAAAGTAGAGAAAAGAGAATATTTAACTTTTTGTTATAGGTTGTTAGCTTCTTGATTTTTAGAGTGACTTTTTGGTTTTTTTGCTAAAAAAGCCACTTGCCAAACGAGGCCTAAGTGAAGGTCTAAATTGGTTTAGTAAAACATTCTTCCCCTCATGCCATGTGGCAATTTTATATATATTAAAATTTAAAAAAAAAATTTAGTATACATAATGTAAGCAAGTTTTGAACTCAAAATCTTGGATTTCATTAAGAACATACTTATCACTTAAGCAACATATATATTATGATATTAAATTCTTTAGTATTTGTTTTTATTATTAGTTATATGAATTGCACACCCATCGCGTGTGCTACTCTCTAGTACATAATCAAAAGATCTGCCAAGTTCACATATCTCCAAAATAACATAACCAACATTCCATTCCCAAGACTTTCTTTCACTTAGTCTTTGAACAAGTAAAAGGCTATTTGTAAGGATTGTTACAGTTTTGACGTTGTTGGTGTAGGAGCCGAGTAAAAATAAATCTAAAGTTAGCAAACAGAGTACATCCAAGCCCATCTTTGATGGGCCAAGTTCGTTTAAATCCCACTAAATTCGGAATCATTCCCAAACAGATTCAAGAATAGTGGGAAAAGCGTGTCGACTTAAGGATACCTAGGTCGTGCGTCTAAACCGAGTATATTGGGTAAGTCGGCAGAACTACATTAGGTGGATCCAAGTTGTCCCTTTCTAAAGAGTATAGTAAAAGGATGAGCCCTGACAAAGTGATGATGGGGGGGAGGGGGGGCTAAGCTATAGAGAAACAATATCAAGGAGCATAACTCTATAAAAGGAGGAAAAAGGTGTGAGAGAGAGGTATGTTCTAAAAATATACACTGTAAGAAATCTGAAAACTACTCTTTGATGAGAAACTAACTTGCCCGTTGGAGTGCTAATTTCGGTACCACCAACCGGAGCTTTTCTTCTGTTTCAGGTGATAGCTGGAAGATCTTTTAAGGGCTTGTTTGGATTAAAGGAGCTCCAAAACCATATCCCCACAATTGGCGTCGTCTGTAGGAATACTCGAACTTGTCCATGGCAAACCTAAATCAAGATCCTCTAGCCACTAGAGTTGATAATGTTACAACTGGAGTAACTTTCAGTCCAGATGAAACCCCCATAAGAAGGTCTCTGAATTTCGACCCAATAACCTCATTTCAACCTTCAACATCCGCAGAGAATGTGTAGCACCCGACTTTCTCCTCGCGCCCCCCTTTCGGAGAGGGCTCGAATTGGTCTTACTACTACTATTCGGACTCCTGTTACGGTTCTGAATCTACTCTCACAAAGTGCAATGTGATACTGATAAACACCAAAGAGTCCAAATCTGGCAATTGGTTTTGAAAAATCATTTTGAATGAAAAAGCGCCAAACATGGACTGCTTTGCCAGATTACAGAGTCGCCACCTAAATGTTTTATTTTTGGAAAATTTAGGAAACCCTGACTCGTGCCAAAGGCTACATGTCCGTCATCATTAAAGTTGCCTCGGCTCGGGAACTTGGGTACGAGAGGGGAAGGTCCTAAAATGAGCACCCCCGCTCGCCCGATCAAAGGATCGGCCTCTACTATCATGATATGTTGTTTTATAAACACATGTGTTCTTATTCTGGTTATTAGCTAACTTACTATGTGATGCGCACAGCATACAAGTATAGACTAAAATCGCAAGAATTGGAACAAAACAACTCATGTTTGTTTTTTAAAATGGTTTGAAAGTGCTACTCGCAAGTAGGCTAAAGCGCGGATTTGTCACCCTCAAGTGGGCTTAAAACATGATTTTGTCACTTCGCAAAGTGGGCTTAAAACTCACAATCATCGAGTTGTCCCAATTCAGGCAATCAAACCTTCACCCACAGGCATTCATACAGTTTATCACTTAAGCAAATAGCCTCATGGCAAGCATACTATCATGGGAACACTCACACTCATGCAAGGATGCTAAAGCGTAAACACTTACAGTGTACTCCGAGCCAAAACAAAAGCTAGTTAGAAATATGCGTGATTCCTAATTTTGCTAGATACCTAATGCAACACATGCAAAAATACAACTAAACAGGCTCGGCTATCTAAGATGGCATATGAATGCAACACTTGATAACATGCTTTGAAACACGTATTCAAATAGGTATTGAAATACAATGCAGTTTGAATGATGCGCCGAGCCCAGTGCATGCAAGACAAATGAATGATGCAAACATGCGAGCATAAGGATGCTAATTGAACATGCCCTAAAACTAACCACTGAAAGCAGATAAATAAAAGGGAGAAAGAAGTGGGGGTTGGAAGACATGCACACACGCACGCACCATTATTACAACATTGTGCCCTCTCGGAGGAGGGTCTGAATGGATAAGCTAAGCTAGTCTAAGCTAAGCTAACTAAATAATCTAATTAAACTAATTATTACACAACAAATTGAATAACAAGTAAACTACTTACTAATTATTACAACACTTAACTAATTAACAAATTAATTAATTAAATTACAAAAACAACTAAGCATGTAAAATATGTAACCTAGGCTGCCTCAGCTCTGCCTTGAGTAATGAAGAATGCATGATCTCGGTCGCCGACCCGAAACGCCTTCCGGTTTGCTCTTTAAAGGCTTTGTTTGCAGGGTGTCCCCAAGAATTTTTGCTGAACCTTACCAAAACAATGCTGAGGAGTGCACCAATGGCTTGCCGGCCATGAATGGTGGCTGCCGGCCACCTGCCGGCCAACAATACAAGGGTGCCGGCCAACAGTGTGGCACTGCCGGCCACTGGTGTGCTGTGACACCAAACTGCAACAGAGCACAAAACAGAGGAAATTGAGAGTCTCCCAAGAACATGTGTGTACTATACTACTCCTTATCATCTCTAAACATCAAAGGAGAGGTACCATTGGATCCAAAACCATCAATCAAGCATCTCAATGCATGATGGCCAATGATCCAACTTGCACAATTTCAATAAATGCACAACAAACAAGACTCTAAGACCATTACCTTATCAAGGGTGATCAAAGGCAACGGAGACAAAGGGAATTGGCCCATTTTCATCACTTTAAGTATGAAATGGACCAATTCACCTTGTGTTCAATATGACGTCCGATTGAACACAATGCAATGCAAACAACAATGCTTATCTTGGCATGTTTTACTTAGCTCAATTCTTGTTTACACATTTTAAGTTACCAAACCATCACTTAATTGATTTGTCCAAATGTGAAAGTCCTCTAATGAGAAAGAGGTCAACCAAAAGAATGGTTTAAGGCATAGGAGAGACCATGCCTTTGACTAGGAGGAACCCTCAAAAGAGGGTTAAAGCCATTTAAGCATAAGCCTCAATCCTAAGCATTAAACACAACTTCAAGACTAATCAATCCTCAAAACAAATGAAAAGATGAAGAAGGGAGGGAGGTGGCAGAATTTCAGTATTGAAATGGCATGAAACACAAGACTCTAACATGCAAACAACTCATGTACAACATGTTAGACACTTTAAGCATTAAAACTAGTGAAGAGCTTTACACTAGCATCATGCAATACAATGCTCAAATGATCAAACCAGCCATGGACAGACCTAAAGCATGCCAAAACAGTGGCCAAAATGTGTTGAGATGGTTGCATGCAAAGCAAGAGAAACAAGCTTTATGTATTGGCTCATAAACAAGGCATAAGGCACAACTCTCAAACACAATGAAAGAGTGGAATATGTGAGAGTGTGACATGACTACATGCACTGAAATCATGCATGAAATGATGCTATATCATGCAAACATCGCAAGCAAAGCATGTTAGAGACCTCAAAACTCAAAGCTAGTAAAGGCAAACTATACTATGGCTATACAAAGCAAAGTATATGTGACCAAGACCACTTGAAACAGAGTTTAAGCATGTCAAAACAAGACCAAAAACCTACTGGAATGGAGCCAACACATGCTAGAATAGTAAGCTAACTCATCAAGTATACAAGGCTAGTGAGCAAGATTACACTACAAGTGTAAGAGGCAAGCAAGAGGTGATCCAACCAGCCCAAAACAAAGTTAAAGCAGGTCAAAATAGAGCCTAAAACATGCTTGAACTAAGTCACAAAAGAGTAGAAAAGCATGCTCAAGTATGAGGCCATCAACACAAGCAAGCAAGATACAAGGAGAGGGGATCACCGCCTCCTATTTTGAGCCTCAAAACCAACTTTCCACCACTGAAATACCTTTGAGTTTCAGTGGTAGAAAGGCCAAACAAAGGATGGTACAAAAGCTTAGAAAGGTGGCTCAAGAAGCTTTACAAGCCAAAGAGCAAAAGAGGGGAACCACCCCCTAACCACACAAGGCTCAAACCAACATTTTTAAGCCTTAAAAACAGAACTTTTTTGAGACTAAAACCAGCTTCAAAGTTTCATACAAAGATGGCAAAGCAATGAACTAGAACAAAGCTTAAAAGGGTGAAACACTTACCCTTGAAGCACAGCAAGAAAACAGCAAGCTTCTGAGCCAAAACCAAGCCAAAGCCACTCCAAGGAGCTCAAACAAGGCCTCCAAGATCCTCAACACTAAGGTGAAGGTGTTTGACTAGGTGTTTTAGTGCAAATATGTGAAGAAAACACACTTTTAAGCACAAAATATAGAGAGAGAGGATTCTAAAGAGAGAGAGATTGAGGAAAGTATCTCAGCTCAATTTTTGTAACCTTTTGCATGCATATAGATAGCTTCTATATATAGAAGATACAAAGAAGCCTTCAAGAGATCCAGCCATCCACGTGGGTGTAAATGAGCCAACCTGTGCAAACAGCTATCAAAATATCTACAAAAATATCTACTGAAACAATGGTGGCCGGCCAGCCATCACTGATGGCTGGCAATGCCTCATTGATGGCCAGCAGGCCTCATTAATGGCCGACAGGCACAAATTGATGACCGGCAGTGTGAAACCCCGTATTTTTATATAATAAAAATAATATATATATTTTTAATTTTCTTAAATAATTATTCACAATATTTTGAATTTAATAGCCTGTATATTTTTATACTGAAAATTTATTCAAAATAAAATAAAATAAAATATTTTTAAACTTTATATTATTACTCAATATTAATTTTTGAACCTTATAATATTTTTATTATATTTTTCTGTATATTTTTTTGTAATCAAATTATACTAAAACATAATATTTTCTGTACTAATTAAATCCAATCAAAAACCATGGGTCTGCGCCCATGTTTTCTCATCTCCTACTTTCCACGTGCTATCATCCTCTATAACAAAAGAAACGTGGTGAACATGCTGATGCATTCCACCAAGTGTTCAATTCCTTTTTTTTTTTTATTTCCTTTCATCTTCCTCATTTTGCTTCTCTTCCAACTTGATATCTCTCAATCCGTTTCATCTCTCTCTCTCTCGGTTCTCCTTCTCCCTCCACCTCTCATTCTCAAAACTCTCTTTGTCCTTCTTTATCTATGTTTTTCCTCCTCCCCCGACCTCCATAGCCATGGCTTCAACCAATACTATCACCGTCCGAACCACCAACCCATGAACTTCACCACCATTGGCGCACCGTCGGACCACCACCACCACCACCATCACCTATTTCCATTATCATCTAGAACCACCATTCACAAGGTGTTGTAGGTGAAGAAAGAGAAGAAGAAGGAAGATGGAGGAGAAAGAAACAAAGTTAGAGAAGTTTATTTTGAAGTTCAAAAGTTGGTTTTCGAATTACTTTCGGCATGCCAAAACCATCAATTCCGGGAAGAAGTGAGAAAAATAGGCCATGTAAGATGAAGTATGAAGTAAGTTGAAGAAATTGGCGAAAGAATGAAGTAAAACCGTTAAGAATTAAGAAAGTTATGGAGTCCGAAAGATGGTTCGAAGAAATGTCCGAGATGGTAGGAAAATAATCTTATTTTTCGTCAAATTTTGGAGATCCGACGGCATGCAAAAAGAGACGGAATGAGGTGTGTGAGTAGTGAACCAAAAACTAGGCCGTGAGGTGAATCCAATGAAAGAAAAATAAGATAAAACGGAGTTACGATGAAGAAGATACAAGCATTTGAAGTGGTGACATTGAAACTAAATTTCTGGGTCTTCTGTTCATGCATGCTACGGGTGTTGGAGAGGATGAACTAAATGTTATCCAGTGTTTCTCGGCCCATGGTGCTACGGTGCATCTTAGTACATTTAAGTTAATCGAGTGGTCCTATGACTTTGGGGATGACCATCCTTAGGTTTTTCGACGTGTAGAATCCATTTTTGGGGTTAGATCTTGCAAATTCTAAGTCTAAGATGATGATCAACAACTAAAAGTTCTAAGAGAATCCAATGGAAGATCAACGGTGAGATTGCATCCGATTAATGTGAAATTTCAGCAAGACGATCATGGAGCCAGGACGGTCATATCGTACGATCAGAATCATAAATCAAATTCGGACGATAAATCGTTAGCAACCTAACATAGTAAGAAAACCATCTCAACCCTCTCATTCTTTATATATTTGAAATTTCAGATTATATACATATGATAAAATGTTTAAACTTGTATATAGAATTTTATTTATAATTGTATGAGAATTTATGATGGTATATCAAATATTGGTAGTCTGAAAATTATGATAATATTGTGGAGTTGGACTTGCATGTGTAGTTATGCCATTAAAAAGATTATTTAAGATGTTAATTGGCCCTTTAAATATGTCAGAAAGTTGTACGAATTTTTAGACAATTTTATACTCAAAATTCGAAGATGATTTATTCTACAAAGTTGTTGATAATGATGTCTAGTTCATCCACAAACTTTTTCAACAATTATTGAGTTTTGTACGAATTTATAAAAAAGTTTAACCAAATCTGGAGCTATAGGCAGATTTTATTATGTGTTTGAAAAATCATTAAAAATTTTATATTAAACCAAATCTGATAATTCCTAGGCAAAATATGAAATTTGAGAAGTCTATTTTCATAATAAATTTTTAGATTATGTAATTGATTTATAAATTTAAGTATGGAATTAATTTAAGAAAATGTGATAAATCTGTGTGATGAACATTCTTAGAATTTTTAAGAATTATTTATAATTTATTTTTGGAAACGGCTTTCTGAAAAATGACCATAACATGTTTATTGAGTATTCTGTAGAGTTATATGAATTTTAGAGTTGTATAAGTAATTTATTTATAATTTCATTTGCAAGATATACATTCTGAAAATTTTGGCAGATTAAGGAGGAATCAAAAAAAGAAAAAAATAAAATAATTTCTTCAATTGTTTTCTTGGACTAAAATTTAATATGGTGCTAATATAATCTTGTAGATTAAAAATCTATGCACGTGTGTGATTATGATTTATTTCTTCTTTTTGGTATCTACATCATTATTTTATACCATGGTTTAAATAAATTGTTTATTTAAATTTTGTACATTGTTTACTATCGTGTGACATGTGTAATATTTTATGTTGGAAATTTTAATGAGTTGGTAAACCATTATTTGTGATTAAAAATTGGAATTATTGGTGATTAATATCAAAATTAACTGAAATGATTAACGACATACACAAAGTTAACAATTGACGGTCTATACCAGTTGTTCAGGGTGAGCCCTGGTTTCGAGAATTCGCGGTTGTTCAGGGTGAGCCCTGGTTTTGAGAATTCTCACGTAAATTGTGTTGCGAAACTCTAAGATGGCACGGGACTTATTTGAACCCTTTTCGGTATTCGGTTTTGGAATAAGGGTGGACGTGCAGGTGGCACACAGGGAGGTTACGTACCCCTGGCAGACCGTTTCCTTGGGGCAGACCGTGATGTCACGACTCGGGTATGTAACCCTGGTGCGTGGGCATCATTGGTAGTTACTGTAGGTAACATTTAAATATTTGACCAAGGGGGGTTTCAAATTAACCGTTGCCATGCTTAGTGGTTGGTAAGTTAAATCTCTTTGGTGAGATTTCGAGTGTCACCTAATTTATTAAAATCCTACTATTGTAATTTACGTTTACAATTATATTGTTATCTCCTGTTTAGAATCTCATTATTTTTCTCTTAAAAAGAATGGTAGGTTGGTTATGTTTTCTTACTGTGTTGCAAAACTCATGGCATATATTCTTGTTGCCCTGGCGTTTTATGCCAGGTTTTGGCGAGGAAATAATTGAAGCTGAAATGGAGTTGACGCTAACGTAGAGCCTTGGCTGACTTGAAATCATGACTAAAGTCGAATAGCTTTATTATCCTATATATTAGTTATTAAGGACCTTATAATTTCATTGATGTTATATTTGGATAATTTTCAGTTTTTATTTAATATTATTTGAACATTTGGTTATGTACGAGAGTTGGAATGCCCTATTAAGATGTCAACTTTTTAGTTGATTAAGTCATTTTGTTTATTTAATTTCCCTTGATGTTCCAAAAATTTGGGGCGTCACAGGCAGTGGCATTCCATGGCCGGCAGTGCATCAAAAGTAACATGCCAAAAGGACCAACACATGGTCCAAGTATGAGACAGAATGGAAATAGCGTTTGGAAATATCAAACCTGGAGCATTCTGTCGCAGAAGTCGAGTACTCAACGAGCAATCAAACTTGTTTCTGGATGTACTTGCAAGAACATCCAAGTCTTGAGAACGGTCAAAAATGGGATGTCTACAATTGCCCCTCTTTGACAGAACTTGAAAGTCATGAAATGACGGGAGTGAATGTCAAAGCTCAGAGACGACCCATTTTTGACAAGGCCAAAGACTTAGACAAACAAACAAGATAGCAATATAGATGCGCCCTCAGGCTGGGGTAAAATGCAAATGATATGCATGATGCAGAACATAACTTATGATTATGCAAAGAGGGCTATAATGAAACATCAAGATGCAAAGGTTATGCAAAAAAATGCTACAGCAAACTCGTAAGCAAACACACTACGCGTGGGAACTACAAACCGGACTACACTTCACGCAGAAAGGATGTAAGAAAATTATGCAATCTTTACTGCGCCTCACGCAGGAAAGGCTAAAAGCGACTGTCGGGTGCACCTGAGGTCTCAAACAAGATTCCGACACGTTGCACGCGAAAGGAAAAGGAGTAGTCTAAGCATTGGAAGTTCCAATGCTCTTAACCAAAGAGGGCCTAACACGTCGCGCGCGCGAAGAGAAAAAACAACAATGCCTAAGGCATACGAGATTAAATGTGATAGATATACAAAGTGAACATGTGCGATAGATACACAAAGTGAACGTGTGCGATAGATACACAAAGTGAACGTGTGTGATAGATACACAAAGATGAACGTGTGCGATAGATACACAAAGATGAACCTGTGCGATAGATACACAAAGATGAACATGTGCGATAGACACACAAAGATGAACATGTGTGATAGATACACAAAATGAACATGTGCGATAGATACACAAAAGTGAATATGTGCGATAGATACACAAAGATGAACATGTGCGATAGATACACAAAAATAAATATGTGCGATAGATACACAAATGATGAACATGTGCGATAGATACACAAAGGCATAATGAATCCTAAACGGAACTTCTTTGAATGAACCGTACATACAATATCGTGCATGTATGAAAAGGAAACTTGATAAATACAATGCAATACAATGCATGTCTCACGAAAGACGAATAATCATGACATGATGTTCAAGGTATGCTCCATGCACAACATGCAAGAAATGAAACCGAAGCATATTCTATGCGAGACAATTAACGACGCATATTCGACGCAAGATGCATGCCTTATGTAAACATGGTAATGCATGTTCAATGTAACAATTCAAAACGCATGTTCAATGTAACGTGCAAATCCTATGTGACGACAAAAGCATGCTTGATGGAGACAATTTGAAAACAACTTCCGACCTACCTCCCGGAGAGTTGAAATACATTTAAAAAAGGATACTCCTTGTTTGAGTTGATGGGTGATAACCCTCGCGCACTACGAACGTGATTCTGGGCTTTCGCGGAGGCATTTTGAATCAAACTTTGAGCATACCCTGCATTTCTTGGAACCCAAGGACACATATCAAGGTAAAAGGGGCAGCGGAAGCTGGTGTAGACCTGCCAGCCACCAGTGGAGGCTGCTGGCCCCCTGCCGGCCATCAGTGGCCACTGCCGGCCAATAATTACACACTACTGGCCATCAATGTGCCACTGCCGGCCATCGATGGCAGATTTGGGCAAAATGGTCCTTTGACTCACGGGTCTTTAAGTAGAGGTGGAGACACTTCATTTCCTCACAACCCCTTGCACAAAACCTTCCTCCCTTTCTCTCTAGCTACTCTTTTTCTCTAGATCCGTGCATTCTACACGTTTCCCAACACCCTAAGAACATTTTCTTCGCGAAAACCCTCTTGTTCTCTTCGATTTGAACCGATCAGAATTTGATTTCGACGTTTCTTCCGTCATTTCCACCGTTCAAGGATCATTTCCCTCAAGTTTCTTCCAAGGTTAGTTCACTTTTCCCGGGTTTTAACTTTCTTTGACTTTTCTCTCTCCTAAGGTTTGACTTTTGCAAAGTTTCACCATTTTCTTTATTTTTCCTCATTTTGCATCTATTTCAGATGGCAGACAATATCCCTCATGACGGGGGCTTCCTCGCGCTCCCTCCAGTAGAGTTTGCAGCGGACTTCGAGGCCGAACCTGAGGCTGAGCCCGAGCCATTACCGCCGAGCATACGCCCTTTTGATCCGATGAGGTATCACCCCGAGACACACATTATACCTGTTGCGGGAGGCATCAAAGCCTTCACTGATTTTGTCGAGGACGTGCCAGACGACCTCATACTGAGAGAGCCTGCGTCTTACTTATCAGCCACCGCCGTGGAGGTATGAACTTCGCTTTTCCGCAGCACTACTTTCAATTATCTGCATTTCTTGCACCGTTTCAATCTGATTGCATCACATGCCTTGATCTTACTGTGTTTCACACATCACTGTTGTGCATTCAATTGTAATTCATACATCACTGCTTCGCATTCAACTGTACTTGCAATTGTGCTTAATTTTGATTGCATCTCATGCATTACTACAGGACGGATCCCGCTCTTTCAGAGGCTATGGCACGACGACAGCCCGGGACTGGTATGGCGAGTCCTCAGCCAGGGTCTGCGACCTCATCGACGAGACTGGCTTTGGTCTGTTTTGCTCCAGCTTGACGCGGGTTGTAGCGAGTCGCCGCCTCTTAGGGGCTCTTGTGAAGAGGTGGTGGGATACCACCAACTCATTCCATTTCTCCACTACGGGGGAGATGACGATGACTCCCTACGACTTTGCCATGATCACCGGCATAGGCGTAGGGGGTGATCCGATCCCTCTTGATCCTGACATGGGGTAGTGGGAGGCTGTATGGATTGCACTGCTTGGGGCACGCCCACTGATACTTCGGGAAAGCATGGTCAGATAAAGTTGGTTCGAGGAGCGGTTTAGAGGAGAGGAGCCTAAGATAGTCGAAGAGAAAGAGCAGTTTGCGCGGGGCTTCCTCATGTTTCTCTTTGGTACCACCTTGTTTTTTAATAGGTGGAATATCGTCGGTTTGTACTTTCTGAGCGCATTGGTTGTACTCCAGAGGGTCCAGTTCTACGATTGGGGCGAAGCTGGCCTCAGCACTCTATATGGATATATGAGCTCGACTTCTCGGATAAGTGGGACCTTGATCGGTGGCTACTAGCGGGCTTGGGAGGTACACAGCTTAGTTCTCCCTTTTCAGTTTACACTTTTCGCTTAGCATTTCCAGCTTTACACTTGTGCAACACATGTACTTTTTGCATTCTCTGTATCTGCTCTTACACTGTATGCTTTCTGCCTTGCATTTCTGTACACTGCACATACCGCACACTACATACTACACACTGCACACACAAAGTCTAATCTCTGCTCTAGACTTGCACTTTCCTTGCATTGTACTGCGCTCTTCTTTCTGCATTTTTTGTACTTTGTTCATACACTGTATTAATCACATTTTCCTTACAGCTGTGGGTGTACGCATACTTTCCGACTCTTGCTCCAAAGCCCGTAGAGGAGACCTCGATGACAGTCCCGTTCTCTCGAGGTATACGACGGCCAGCTCTGTCGTAGGACTCGGGAGAACTTCATGTTCTTCAGACAGTATTTCGGCACAGTCACGGTGCGCGAGGTAACCCAAAACAAAGCCATCTCGCTTTTCAATGAATCTTGATACACATACATTAGTCAATTGACAACAACTAATCTTGTCTTTCAGATCACGTGGCAGCCGTGGGATGTGATACCCTCGGGGCTCAGATTCTCGTATGAGTCAGCTAGGACCGTTGCTCGCTACCATATTCTCCTCGAGGGCCCGATCTGCCGGGCTTGGTTCTTGAGTGAGCGCTTCGCACGCCAGACTCTAGGATTGCCTGCCCCATTCGTACCGACGGCACCTCCAGCATCTATGAGAGAGACATACAGACTTTCTGCTGAGCAGGTTATCCAGTTTATGGTAGGACTGAGACGGAGTACTTCCGTGCAGAGGGCGACTACGCGACCTTTATTCAAACTTACCTGATGCCGCCTCTGACTGGCGTTCACGGAGGTGAGGGAGGGAGAGCTCCAGCTGCGAGAGAGAGAGGCAGAGGAACCAGAGCGACCAGGTCTCGCAGGAGGAGAGATCCTGGGGAGAGGCAGGAGCCGGGATGGCCAGAGCTGCCTATTACAGTGACTTATCGGAGACGTTCTGGGGAGATTTGCTAGATCCCCATTAAGCCTGCACCAGCCGGTCATGCGCTTGTCGGAGTTTGAGGCCCGACTCTGGTATGCACTAAACTTTACGTTTTGCATATTTACTTCATTTCAACTATGTTGTATAAAATACTAATCCCTTCAACGCACTTGCAGGCACCCATAGAGTACACAGGGCAAGCCCTCGGGCTAGTGGCTTCCCTGACTGAGATGGTACAGACGAGCTTGGATCTACTCAACCTCTACAGGATCCCGGTAATTTCTTTCGACTTGCATTTCATGCCACGAAGCTTTTCCGCCGACACATTAGCACTTCAACTGTTCCACACTACATTGATCTGACACATTACACCAAAACACTGCATCGATACACTGTTCCCACACACTGCCCACGGCATACATACACTATAATCATTTATTGCTCATGGCACATTCATTGTAATCATTCACTGTTCACTGCACATTCACTGCAATTATTCACTATTCACTGCATATACGCCTCGACTAATGCATTCTCAAAAATTGCCCTTTTCAAATTCCTTTCGAGATACCAGCCCCATCGGGCATCCCAGCAGGAGCAGCGGCAGGACCTTTAGTTCCTCCCCCAGCAGCAGAGAGGAGAGGGAGACAGGCTCAGGCACGCAACCGGGGCGGAGTTAGGGGCACCCGTGGCGAGAGTGGCCCTTCAGAGCCCATTCTAGGCGATGATGATGACGAGACGAGCGAGGAGGCTGAGACAGCGAGTCGACTGTCCAAGTCATCTGATGGGGGAGGCAACGACGCCGGCTCGGATTCTGCAGGTAGTGAGGCTGGAGAGGCTGAGGAGGGTTCCGGTTCAGGCTCTGATCCAACTTCAGACAGCGGTGCTAATGGTGACGATGCTCCAGAGTTTGCTCAGCCGGGGAAGAGGACGAAGAGAGCCTCTCGATCTTGAGCTAGTCGGCATCGATTTAGACGCTTTTTGCTTTGTTTTCTCTTTTTGCTAATAGTATTAGCACTTTGTACAGCCTTAGGCAGTTTTATTTTCTTTAAAACTTGTACTTTTTTTTTGCAAAAGAAACCATGATTGGAATAAAAACAGCTTTTGGTTCAAAAAGTGTTGCATTTTACATTCTAAGCATCGCATAACATCGCACGGCATGAAAATGAGATTGATCTTCGTTTGAAAACTGCGCATTCAAAATGCATTGCTCTTCATCAAGTAGTGAACCAACTAACAACTGAAAGAACAAAACAACTCGATAATCAACATGCATACAACTTGATAAGCAAAATGCATACAACTCGATAAACAAAGTGCAACAACTCAATAAGCAAAGTACATACAACTTGCTAAACAAGACTAGATGGTTATAACTTAAACAAGCATGCTCAGGCCTGAAAAGAACCAAAACTAGACCTCAAAAGGTGCCGATAACATAGTACAACTGCTGGAAAGCAACTAGATCTTCACACAGGAGACCACTGAGCATGAAGGGAGGCTACCGACCATGGAAAAAAGCCTACCGGCCATGGGGAATGGCCTGTAGGCCATCAATGTGCCTCTGCCGGCCATTGATGACTCCCTACCGGCCATCAATGAGCCACTGCCGGCCAACGATGAGCAGAATCTCCGAAATGTTGACACATGTCCTCCACTAAATGCCTTATCTTCCCTAAAGGTTCCAGCTTCGTGGTTTCTTCATTTCAACTCCATTTTTGCCCCAAATGGAAACATTTCTTGCCCAAAAACTCTTCGATTGGCTTGCAGTTTTAGATGGTTCAGAAAAGTTGAATTTTCAGGGTTTTAGAATAAATGCACTATTCATGCTGTGCCGCACCCCGCTGCGTTTTCCGTTCCTCCATACCGCGGCTAGGTGTTGGAATCCGGTAACTCATGTTTTTAGCTTTGGCGGGCAAGAAATATGTCCCACCGTTGAAGATTTGCAAACTTTGATGGAATCTTGGCGCGATGAAAAAATCTTGCCCCAATTCCATTTTGGCCACATCCAAGCTTTAGGACGGATGTGTGGGCTTACTTTGCGTGACGCTCGGTCTTTGATTCGCGACGGAGAGCTGGATATCCCAAGCTTGATTCATCGGTTTTCTGACGCCAGTGATCGCGGGGACCATCTTTGGTAGAGTTTTTGGCGACACGCCCTCTGCTTATGCATGTTGTCTCATTTCTTGCTTACCCCAGGCTTCAAAGGGTCCAGTGTCCGTTTGATTGAGGTTGCCCAAGGCTTGAAAGAGGGCAAAAGCTGCATTGGCATGACACTAGCTGAGACTCTGATGGGTTTGGATGCTTTCCATCGCCGAGAGACAACCAGATTCTCAGGGAGTCCACTACTCTTACAAGTAATGTTTCCTACCCTTCTCACATGTGTATTTCTCACATCACTTGGCCCTCAAGCTCTGTTTTTCTCTCAAAACCCTTTCTCACTTTTCTCTCTACGTACACCTCTCTATTCTTTAATCTCTCTTATTTTTTTATCCCTCCCCAGATATGGCTGATGGACAAGTTGAAAGTGGTGGACTCATACGCAGCATATTCAACACGCGGCTATTTCTTCCGGCAACAACTAATTGATGCCCTAGATGAGGGATGGTGTGCGAATGGATGTGCAGCCTATCCACTGTCAACATTGCTTGGCGCTGCCCCTAGCTCAATCTACCGGCGATGAGCTACAGTATGCCTCGCCAACCCGGGATTCAACTGATTGGTCTGACACATTTGTGTCTTCTACTTCCCATTTCGATTTAGGCGTCAATTTGGGCATGATCAAATCTGCCCGGAAGAGAGGATAGAGTACCCAGCTTCGTTTCTAATCTGAGCCTCACAGCTAACTCGGTATGCCACAGCATGGAGAACAAGAAAACTTCTAGCCCCCGCTTCCAGTTTCAGTTGTGCCCTTTCTGTTTAATATGACGTTCGATTGAATACAATGCAATGCAAACAACAATGCTTATCTTGGCATGTTTTACTTAGCTCAATTCTTGTTTACACATTTTAAGTTACCAAACCATCACTTAATTGATTTGTCCAAATGTGAAAGTCCTCTAATGAGAAAGAGGTCAACCAAAAGAATAGTTTAAGGCATAGGAGAGACCATGCCTTTGACTAGGAGGAACCCTCAAAAGGGGTTAAAGCCATTTAAGCATAAGCCTCAATCCTAAGCATTAAACACAACTTCAAGACTAATCAATCCTCAAAACAAATGAAAAGATGAAGAAGGGAGGGAGGTGGCAGAATTTCAGTATTGAAATGGCATGAACACAAGACTCTAACATGCAAACACTCATGTACAACATGTTAGACACTTTAAGCATTAAAACTAGTGAAGAGCTTTACACTAGCATCATGCAATACATGCTCAAATGATCAAACCAGCCATGGACAGACCTAAAGCATGCCAAAACAGTGGCCAAAATGTGTTGAGATGGTTGCATGCAAAGCAAGAGAAACAAGCTTATGTATTGGCTCATAACAAGGCATAAGGCACAACTCTCAAACACAATGAAAGAGTGGAATATGTGAGAGTGTGACATGACTACATGCACTGAAATCATGCATGAAATGATGCTATATCATGCAAACATCGCAAGCAAAGCATGTTAGAGACCTCAAAACTCAAAGCTAGTAAAGGCAAACTACACTATGGCTATACAAAGCGAAGCATATGTGACCAAGACCACTTGAAACAGAGTTTAAGCATGTCAAAACAAGACCAAAAACCTGCTGGAATGGAGCCAACACATGCTAGAATAGTAAGCTAACTCATCAAGTATACAAGGCTAGTGAGCAAGATTACACTACAAGTGTAAGAGGCAAGCAAGAGGTGATCCAACCAGCCCAAAATAGAGTTAAAGCAAGTCAAAATAGAGCCTAAAACATGCTTGAACTAAGTCACAAAAGAGTAGAAAAGCATGCTCAAGTATGAGGCCATCAACACAAGCAAGCAAGATACAAGGAGAGGGGATCACCCCCTCCTATTTTGAGCCTCAAAACCAACTTTCCACCACTGAAATGCCTCTAAGTTTTAGTGGTAGAAAGGCCAAACAAAGGATGGAACAAAAGCTTAGAAAGGTGGCTCAAGAAGCTTTACAAGCCAAAGAGCAAAAGAGGGGAACCACCCCCTAACCACACAAGCTCAAACCAACATTTTTAGCCTTAAAAATAGAACTTTTTTGAGACTAAAACCAGCTTCAAAGTTGCATATAAGATGGCAAAGTAATGAACTAGAACAAAGCTTAAAAGGGTGAAACACTTACCCTTGAGCACAGCAAGAAAACAGCAAGCTTCTGAGCCAAAACCAAGCCAAAGCCACTCCAAGGAGCTCAAACAAGGCCTCCAAGATCCTCAACGCTAAGATGAAGGTGTTTGACTAGGTGTTTTAGTGCAAATATGTGAGAAAACACACTTTTAAGCACAAAATATAGAGAGAGAGGATTCTAGAGAGAGAGAGAGGGAGGAAAATATCTCAGCTCAATTTTTGTACCCCTTTGCATGCATATAGATAGCTTCTATATATATAAGATACAAAGAAGCCTTCAAGAGATCCAGCCATCCACGTGGGTGTAGATGAGCCAACTTGTGCAAACAACTGTCAAAATATCTACAAAAATATCTACTGAAACAATAGTGGCCGGCCAGCCATCAGTGATGGCCGGCAGTGCCTCATTGATGGCAAGCAGGCCTCATCAATGGCTGGTAGGCACAAATTGATGGCCAGCAGTGGCATTCTATGGCCGGCAGTGCATCAAAAGTAACATGCCAAAAGGACCAACACATGGTCCAAGTATGAGACAGAATGGAAATAGGGTTTGGAAAGATCAAACCTGGAGCATTCCGTCGCAGAAGTCGAGTACTCAACGAGCAATCAAACTTGTTTCTGGATGTACCTGCAAGAACATCCAAGTCTTGAGGACGGTAAAAAATGGGGTATCTACAGGATGCCATGCAAACATTGATAATCAAATCCAACGTAATAAATAGTGTTTTGAGGACATGGCAGTAGAGAACGAGCGCCTGCGTCAGGAGTTGGCGAAGTCCCAACAACTGCCTCTTTGTTGTAAACAAGGTCGGTTGCCAGGTAGGCAGAAGAGGCAACAATGTCAACCTCGGAGGCACGATAACAACACTTAAGATTTATCTTGGTCAGAACCTAGGAAACACACCCGAGCTGATGATTTCAATTCATTTGATGGAGACGATTCTTTGCGAGCTCGACACATACGAAAGAAAGACGACTCAGATTCAAAAGATAGGCACAACCTCTTTGTTCATCGAATTGCAAAGGTTGTCTTACCCAAAAAGTTTAAGGCACCGTCGTTCACTCTATACGATTGAAAGTCGGATCCCACATATCACGTTCGTCATTACAAGCAAGCAATGACACTGCATGCAGATGACAAAGGACTCATGTGGTGAATATACCCTAATAGTTTGGGACCGCTCGCCGTTCGATGGTATTACAAGCTTGAACTAGCTTCAATTGAGAGTTTTTATCAACTCCAAAAGTCCTTTCGGGGTAGATTCATCACTAATGAGACTCAGCCGAAACAAGCAGACTCTTTGTGGGAAATGAATATCAATCTGAACGAGACTTTGAGGGAGTACTCGACGCACTGTTGGGAGTGCTTTAATTCGGTGGATGATGATTGCAACGACTCCATGGCAATTACTGCCTTCAAGATGCAATTGCATCCCGATAGCCCGCTCAAAAGCTCACTGACTTGAAGGCCCCCCAAGACAATCTAGGCCCTGATGAAAAGGGTCGATGAATATTACAAAGTGGAAGATGATACAATCCGAGTTAAAGCTAGACTGCAAGCCGCAGAATTGGCAACATCTATGTTAGTACAACTGTTAACTATTGCACCACCAAATAAAACCCCACCAAGGAGGAGCCCGAAGCCAAGTGGCTACTCAAGAAGGGAAAACTGCCGAGAATCATGCTGATAGAGCGAACAATATCAGGTGGATAATAGGTGTTCTAAGCAGTCAGACAAAAAATACACAGAACTTTCTAAGTCGATCAGTAAAATTCTACCAAAAATCTAGCATCTGGCTTTCTTTAAATGGCCGACTAAAATGTTCGGGCCCCCTGACATGAGACGGAGAGACCAGAGATATGAGTATCACATAGACTATGGGCACATGACTGACAAATGTTATGCTCAGAAGAATCATTTGAAAGACTTGGCTGCCTAACTGAGTATCTCTCAAAAAGGGTTGATCCACCAAGTGCACTAAACGTATGCCCCGATTCACCTCCACTCGACGTAATTCACATGATATGCAGCTTACCCCACCGAATAGGGTGAATACCATCCAATTGCAACAATCCTTCCAACTTGGCTCCAAGTCCAGTATATCAGCTAAATTGCAGCGACTGTTGAATGAAATTAGCTTCTCCGATGCCAATCTTGAAGGGTTCACTGTGTCTCATGATGACGCTCTTGTGATCGAATTACGAGTAAATAAGTTCATCATTGGGCGTATTCTGGTCAACCAAGGAAGCACCTTTGAAATAATTTATTACAAAACATTCCTCAAGCTCGGCCATAAGGATTGCAGATCTCATGTCGGCTGATTACCCTCTTTTAGGCTTTAACGCCAATTTGGAATACCCCGTGGGTAAGGTCGTATTACCAGTGCGTACGGGCACTAAGACGATAGAGGTCAAGTTCCTAGTCGACAAGCTTCCATCAGCTTATAATATAATCATGGGTCGAACATGGCTGTAGACACTCCATTTTGATCGGCCTTAAGACTTGGACGTTTTCTTTTAATTGCCCAATGATAAAAACAAGAATGTGTTCCTAAATAATTTCAACTTTAACCGTAGAAGCTAAAACTTGCAAACCCTAATTGATTTCGGTAACTTAGGAATCATTTCTAATATTCTAATATTGATTAAGCGATTCCCTAAATATGGAATTACCACTTGAAATCCTAGATTTTTTCAGTTTTCATCATGTTCGTCGATTGATAGCCTTTTTATTTGAAACAAGAAACTAAACTGAATTAGAATATTCTCTAACCCTAATTTAGTTTAATTCTACACTTAAATAAATGTTCCAATTCATAAATGAAATCTAAATCCCTCACATTTTTATTAAATTACTAATTGAACCCAAATTAGTACTATTATATATATATATATATATATGTATTTGTACCTTTAAACCTATTTAAATAAATTATACACTATATTTTGAAATTTCCATCAATTGTACACAAGAAAAAAAATAAAATAATCCCCTCAAATCCACCCCACATGGTTGGCCACCCTAGGGAAAAGGAAATAATACAACTTTTTCAAACATAATCCATGAATTCATGGAAAAGTTTGCTAGTACACCCAAAACATAGAACTTTGTTTTCACCTCAAGTTCCATCCTAATTAAAGCCTAACTAGATCACGATTAATTGCATAATTAAGGCCTATAATCATCCACTATTCCATTAAGTTCAAAGTAAATCCAAAATATCCAATTAGTTTCCAACCAATGAGTAATTTGGACCTTTTGCACCAATTTTAGTATAAATAAAACCTCTCCCTTAGCATTTTGCACACAGGAACACACATACAAACACCCTATTCGACTGAGAGAAAGAGAGGGTAATAGAGTGAGCTTGGTGGAGGAAATGAGAGAAAGAGAAGGTTTTGTTAGCAAACCAACCAAGCTTCAAGTAAGCCACATCACCATCTCCCCTTCTATTTCCTTTTTCAAATACATGTTATTAGAAGTTTAAAATCATATTTTCAGATGTGTCGTAATGGCGTTCATGTGTTCAAAGTTGATGAGTTAAGCATTGATCCTTCTTCTACTCATATTTTCTCTTAATAGATGCAAAACTACCTTTTTCTTCCCATATCTCACATCATTTCCAAAGGCACATCATCTCTCTAAAAATTTGAGTTATTGATACATTATTTAATATGTCTTCATTACAAAATAAGTGAAAAATTTCCCTTAGTTGGCATCTTTTCTCACCAATCTTCTTATTTTGAGTATTATGCATGAAAAACTAGTTTTATAGCCAACTTTCAAAAATTCTAGAACACTGTAGAAAAATCTTCTGGACCTTAATTTTATGTCAAAAACGTCCTTAAAGAGTTAGCTTTCAATTAAAATTAGTTTCATTGAAAAAGAGTGAGCGGTTTATAAGAATATCTGATTTTCGTAACGGTCAACGAATTTGGATAACGCTGGAGTGTTTCTTAAATAACTAAAAATATAGAAAAGCTATTCCATTTCTGAAAAATGTTCTTAAAACTTGATAAAATTGTCTAGGAACCATAGGAAGGCCAGGCTCAGGGAAAATTTGAAATGGTCCTTTTGATTTTAATCTTTAAATGGTACTAAATCTGAAAATTTAGTTTTGCATTGGTGTTCTATGCTCTTGTCTTTATGGATATGCTTATTAGTGTATGATCATATCTTGGTATGATATTGCATGTGTTATGGTAATATTCCCTTTATTTTAGTCTTTCGATGATGCTCATATTTATGCAAATTTATTCTCTTTTTTTCTTTTTTCTTCTTCTTCTTCTTTTTTTTTTTTTCTTTTTTTTAATTTGCTTGTGCTAACTAACTTAAAACATTAATCTAAAAGGAAAACTTAATGGGGTGGCTAATGGGGTTTCGATCACATGAGTAATGTTATGAGATAAGGTTATGTTTAAATTGAATTGGTTAGTGGGATGTGTTCCTGTAGACACCCCATTTTTGACCGCCCTTAAGACTTGGGCACCACCAATTGATTAGTCAATAATGAAAGTTGTGCTATGCAAATGTTCGATTTCTTTAGCAAGAAGAACTCTAAATCCCAACCTTATATCCCATTTTGGACCAAAACTATTTTGACCAAAATTATTTTAGACCTTAAAACTCTCTCTTGCAAAATATTTTTGAAAATATTTCTACAATGTTCCGAAGCTCGCATTTCGTTAAAAATTACGCTTTTCGATAAACCGAGTAAGGACAAAGTGGAAATAAATGGAAAAGAGGTGAAATCTTTGAAAAATCTTTTTAAACCTCTTATTTATAGGTTTGGAGTTGAAGAAAATTGGAGGAAAGGAAAGAAAACTAGTTAGGAAATGGTTAAGCTTGAGACTGTTAAAAGAGAACTGGGCAGCCTCACTAAATCAAGCCTATCCTTTTGTACTCTTGGACTTTAGTTGTGAGACCACCACCATTGGAAAGTGGACTTCCGGGGCTTCATTTTACACTCAAGAATCTCCTAAAGCCGAGTCCGGATGAGGGAGATATGGTTGTTTGAAGTTAGGCATCAATCCGATTAAGCCAAAACTGAGCAACCTTCACTAAAATAGGCATATCTATTTTCACACTTAGAATTTAAATGTTAGGCTGCCACCATTGGAAAGTATGCTTTCGGAGCTTCAATTTAGACTCAAGAATGACTTGCAAAGGAGTCCGAATAAAAGAGATATGCCCATTTGAAGTCGAGCCTGAAAAATAAATTTTTGTGGCCAGCCACCGATGTGGCTTGCAGGCCTCATGCCGGCCATAGATGAATTTTGCCGGCCACTGGTGTCAAAAATCAATTTTTTTTTGCAGATATTTACTTCAGCTGTTTGTACAAAGTTCCAGCTGTCCGTTTGACGATATTTTCAACAAAAGCTCACTCTATATATAGATGACCTATCTCTCATATTTCAAGGTTAGAAAAAAATTTAGGACTCTCTCTCTCTACATTTCTCTCTCTTTCTTGCAAGTTTGTGCAAATTAGTCTACATACACTACACTTTTGCCTACACCTCCTTAATCAAAGTGATCACCTTTGAGCTGAGGTCTCCTGAGGTCTTGATTGAGCTCTTAAAGGTGGTTTTGGCTTGCATTTGTACCTAAAGTGGTGTTTGACTTCAAGAGATATAACATTTATCCTTTAATTTGTCTTAGTATACTTGTTTCTCCATCTTTTTCCACTGTTTTGGGGTTACTTTTGAGCTGTAAAAATCTCTATTTTAATGGGCTGAAATTGGTGTTTTAAGCCATTTAAGGTTAGGGAAGTGTCTCACCCTTCTTTATTACTTGCTCTTAAGGCTTTTGCACCTTTATTTCCCATTTTCAACCCATCTTTTTTTGGGCCTTTAACCACTAAATTTCAGAGTATTTTCAGTGGCAAAAAAAAAAATTTTGAAGTCCAAAATTGGAGGGGTTAGCCTCCCCTCCTTGTGTCTTGTTTGCTAGCCTAGTTAACTCCATGTGTTAGCATGTTTTTCTAACTTGTTTTAGCTTAATTCCAGCATGTTTTTGCCTTTGTTTTAAACTGCTTTAGCTCTGTTTTAGACTGTTTGGGTCAGTTGAGTCTTGTTTTACATGGCTTTAGTGTAATAGTCCTCACAAGGTTGGTATTTTAGGCCATTAGGCACCTCTTGTTTGAGTTGATTGCATGCTTTGGTATTGTTTTGCACTTCATTTCAACACTAATTACCTCTGCAACCTCCCTCCTTTCTTTGTTTTTCATTTTGCTTTGAAAGTGGTTTTAAGTCATTTGTTTGCCTAAGTGTAGAATTAAGGTTTCATCCTTCATGGTTTAATCCCTTTGGGGGTTCATTACCAAAGGTATGAGACTTTTTTCATACCCAAAGCAACTTGTGTTTTGAGCCTTCTTTCCATTAGAGGACTCTAGCTCACTTTTTGGACTTAATTGGATTAAAGAATGGTTGGTAAGTTAAAATGAGTAACTGGCAACTTAAGATTAAAATTGAGCAAGATAATAACTTGTGTTTTATGTGTTCAATCGGACGTTAATTGAACACAAGGAAAATTGGGACATTTCATACTCAAAGTGATGAAATGTCTCAAGTTTCCTAGGTCTCCATTGCCCTTGATCATGCATGATAGGATGATGGTTCTTGAATGTCTTGTTTTACATTTATTGAATTTGCACCTCTTGAATCACAAGCCATCATGCAATGAAATTGCTTGAATTGGTGGTTTGTGGCTTAAGTTCATCAATCCTTGGATTTGTCCATGAAAATGAGAGGTGAATTGTGCAGATAATTCTTGGAAAAACCTTCTTTTTGCTCTGTTTGTACTCTGCTGCAACATGGTGATCTAGTGCATCAGCGGCAGGCAGACCACCATCCATGGCTGACAGTACATCTTTTTAGCCGACAGATGGCCGGCAGCATTCATCCATAGTCGGCTGGCCACTGATGTAAACCTCAGCAGAATCTAGGTAAGGTGGAGCAGAAAGGTTCTGGAAATGTTCAACTCTGCAAACAGAGGCTTTCGAGAGCAAAACAGAGGTCTTTTCGGGTGAAAGCCGAGCATGTGCATCTTCCACTTCCTGAGGCAGAGTAGTGGCAGCATAGTTAGAAATGTTAATTGCTTAATTTGCTTACACTTGTGTTGTAATTTAATTAGTTAGCTTTCTAGTTAGTTAAATTAAAAGTGTTGTAATAATTAATTAATTAGTTGAGCTTTTATTTTGGTCTGTAATAATTAGCTTAATTAGATTAGCTTAATTAGCTTAGCTCTAATTAGTTGCTAGTTGGTTTTGCTTTATTCATTTGGACTCTCCTTCGTGAGAGCAAAATGTAATAATATGTATGTCTTCCAACCCCACGTCTTTCTCCCTTTTACTTAACCGCTTTCGATAGCTAGTTTAAGAGCATCATGTTTCAATTAGCATACCTTATGCTTGTATCCATTCATTCGTATTGCATGCACTGAGGCTCGGCACATCATTCAAACTGCATTGTCGTTTTAATACCTTCTTTGAATATGTGTTTAACCGCATGTCTTTAATTGAATCATATGCCATATTAGTAGCCGAGCCTATTAATTGCATATCGCATGTGTTGCATTAGTCATTTTGTATAGTTAGGAATCATGCATGTTTTTCTAACTCATATCTTCTTAGCTTGGAGTACTAGGTGAGTTTTTATGCTTTAACATACTTACATGAGTGTGAGTGATTGTCATGTCTAGCATGCTTGCCATGAGGCTAAATGCTTAATTATTAAACTGCTTGAATGCCTATGGATGAAGGCTTGTTGTTTGAATTGAAACGATTCAACAACTGTAAGTTTTAAGCCCACTTTGTTGAGTGACAAATTAGTTTTAAGCCCACTTTGTTTGGTGACAAATCCGCAAACTTTTAGCCCACTTAAGGTGGCAAATTCAAACCATTTTTGCAAACAAATATGAAATTGAATTGTTTCAATTTGATCAAATTAGTTTGTACTTGCTTGTGCGCATCACATAGTAATGCTAGCCTAATAACCGGAACAAGAGCACATAATGTTGATAAGATCCGTACCATGATTAGTAGAGGCCGATCTTTAATCGGGCGAGCGGGGGTGCTCAATTCATGACCTTCCCCTCTCATACCTAAGTTCCCGAGCTGAGGCAACTTTGGTGATGACGGACACGTAGCCTTTGGCACAAGTCATGGGTTTCCTAAATTTCCCTAAAAAAATAAAATATTTAGGTGACGACTCTGTATCTGGCAAAGCAGTCCATTTTTGGCAATTTGATTCAAAATCAATTTTCCAAACAATTTATCGGATTTGGATTCTTTGGTGTTTATCAGTTTCACATTGCACTTGTGAGATTAGATTCAGAACCGCGGGAGTCCGAACTGTAGGGCTTCTTTCCGAGCTTCCGAAAGAAGGCATGAAAGAGGCGAGCTACAGTTCCCTTTTGAAAGTTAAAGTCTTGCGCGAGTGGTTATTTAGGAACCCACGAACGGAGCGGTTGTATTCGGACCCTAGGTGGTTTGGTGTGAGAAGGTAATGGGCAAAGCCCTATTTTACTATCTTTTTTGAGGTCCTCTGTTAGTGCTACACAGTATGTAACCGTTGGTAGGCATCCGGAGTAAAGTTTTCAAAGCAGCAAAAAAGATAGCATACCGAATAATCCGTGTTCGATTCTTGTGATTGGGAGGATAAAATCTCTTTGGGAGATTTCTAGACTACTAACAACTAACCTGTAACCCTTGTAATTTACTTGAATATCATGTTTATTTTTCCTATTGTTGAAATTGCTATTGTGTATTAGATTGGGAAAAAGGGACAAGGTGTGTGTGTATTTACTGGGCATTCAAAGCTCATGGCGTTTCATGCCAAGTACCGAAAAGGATTTTGTAGCAGAAAATGATGAACCAGAAACCTTTGAAGACTTTTGGTTATCCTAAAGAAGCTAGAATTTTTTTGTTGTTTCGTAAAATCCACCTAAAATTTTATTTTTGAGTGTAATATAGATGGACCTATCTTTTGTAACTAAAGATATTTTGTATCTATTCTCTTATTACTATATGATTTTTTTTTTTTAAACCAATATAATTCCCCACATTGATTATGAGATCTTGCATTAATGCCTTTTAAGATCTATCAAAAGGGTAGCTTGCTACCTAAGAAAGTTGGACTTAGAAGGGAGGCTAATTTGACCCCTCCGGCGATTTGGGATCTTACTTGGTCATTGACCATAGGACTCATTAATGACTTTCCCTTAACTACAACCCTTGGTGTAGATTTTGGGGCGTCACATTAACATTCACTCACGTCATGAAATGACTTCGAGCTCTATCAAAGAGGGGCAACTGTACACACCGCATTTTGGCCAGGCTTAAGACTTCGACGCTTTCTTCCGAACACCCTATGATGAAAATTGGAATGTGCTATTTTATGAATTTCTCAATAGAAAAATCATATTTAAGCTTTAATTCCAAGCTTATACCCATTTTGGCCAAATTATTTTAGACCTATTCAAAAATTATTTTTCTAAATTTTTTCTTTTCCGAAAAATTTAGCAGTTTTGGAAAATCTGCTCTCACATCACATGGCAAGTTACATGGTTTTGAGATATCACATGGCAAGCCATGTGTTTTTGAAAATACCACATGGCTAGTCATGTGTTTTGAGTGTTTGAGAATTCTATAAATACCCCCTTATTTTGTTGTTTTGAAAGGAAAAAAAAAAAAAAAAATCGAGAAAATTTTGAGAAATAAAATTTTGTTTCAAAAAGAGGGAGAACATTTTGGTTAAGAGAATTTTTGTTTCAAAATCTTGAGGGAGAGAAATTGATTATGAAAAACCTTAAGTTATTTTGAGAGCAAGAGAGCCTTTTCAACCACCCAAAAATTCCATTAAAGCTTAAACGTGCAACTTCTTGCTGAAAGCTTAAAGCAACTCCATAACCGTGAGGGCATTAGGAAGAAAGTTTAGTAATCAGAAAATTTATCTTTTCCTCCAAAAGTGAGCTTTCACACTTTTCTCATTTATTTTCTTTTTTATTTCTCTTATCTTTAAATATATAATACAACATGGTAGAAATGGTTAACTGATTTATCTAATGTAATTTCTTTATTTTCTTGCATTTTTTTTACCGTTTTGAATTTGTAGTTTTTTTTATTTTAATAATAATGCAAATAATATAATAATATCTTAATAATATTATGTTGTATATTATTATCTTATTATACTATAATAATAATATATGTTTTTTGTGCGATGGTGGACGAAACCACCACACACACACTTCTCTCAAATATATGTACATTTATTATTATTATTATTATTATGTTTGATTTGTTAGATTCAGCTTATGTTTAAATTAGATAGTCGTTTGTTGTAATAATTTCTACCTCATGTCTTTTATTCGATGTTGCAAATATTCAGTGTTGTAATAATTTTTCACCTCCACTTCTTTCTATCTCGTTCTTTTACTTACTTTCATTATTTGTAAATATACAGCATATATTGTCTTTTCATCATATCCATACTTTGCATCCATGTTTCACGTCTTAAAATTTGACTAAATTTGTATATGTGGATTTAATCGATTATTATGTGATTTTGTGTGATATCTCATGTCTTGAGATAATTCACATGTCATATATTAGAAACCGGATCTTTAATTGCATTTCATGAGTGAATTGTATTAGGATTTTGTATATAGGATCATACATATTTTGTTAACATTGTTTTGTAACTGTTTGTGGGACGCTAGTAAATATGTGAGTTTTTATGCTTTAGCATCTCACTTTTGTGTGTTTTACATATTATGTTTAGCATCCTACCATATGGCTATTTGCTTATTTGATATATCTTTATGAATGCCAGTGGATGGAGGTTGTGTTGTTCAAATTGGAATAATATCAATTTTCGTGTTTGTCAGCTCAATTTCTATTGAGTTGAACATTATTCAAACTCTTTCAAAATACATGAAATCAAGTTGTTCCAAAACGAATGACACAGTTCACATTTGTTTGCTTTCACATAGTTTCACATAGTAATTTTTAGGATTATTTATAAATCAAAATATGAACAGATAAAGTAAATAAAATTCATATCATGATTTAGTAGAGGCTGATCTTTAATCGGGTGAGCAGGTGTACTCAATTAATAACCTTTCCCTCTCATACGTAAGGTTTCGAGCCACGCATCCTTGGTTACGACGAACAATGGCCTTGGCACGAGTCACAGGTTTCCTAATTTTTTCAAAATATTAGGTGCCGACTTTGAGATCTAGTAATGTAGTCCATTTCTGGCAAAGGTTTTGCAATAAAATGGTTTTTCGACAAGCCGGATTTGGACTCTTATCAATATTTCACATTGCACTTGTGAGACTAGATCAAATACGTCGAGGATTCGAACTGTTTAATGCGCATGGGTACCCCTCGGGCAATACGATACTAAGTCGGCAAACAGAGTACATCCAAGCCCATCTTTGATGGACTAGGTTTGATTAAAGCCCACTGAATTCAAAATCATTGCCGAATAGATATAAGAATAGTAGGAAAAGCGTACCGAATTAAGGGTACCTAGGCTTTGCATGTAAACCGAGTATATCGGGTAAATCAGCAGAACCACATTAGGTGGATCCAAGCTGTCCCTTTCTAAAGGGTATAGTAGGAGGATGGGTCTTGACAAAGTGATGACGGGAGCGGGCTAAGCTATAGAGAAAAAATGTCAAGGAGAATAACTCTATAAAAGGAGGAAAAAGGTGTGTGAGAGAAAAAGAGAGGTATATTCTAAAAACTTGCACCCTAAGAAATCTGAAAACTACTCGTTGAAGAGAAACTGACTTGCTCGTCGGAGTATTAATTCTTGCACCACCGACTGGAGCTTTTCTTCTGTTTCAGGTGACAGTTGGAAGATCTTTCAAGGGCTTGTTTGAATTGAAAGAGTATTCCAAAACCATATCCCCACAGTTGGTCACACAACACCTCAAAATTTCAAAGCATGCCCGAGCTTTCGACATTAAAGATGATGCGAGAAAAGTAAATTTCTTTGAAATAATTTGATTCCCTCTGTTGTCTAAGGCAATCTAAGCAGCATTTGCTTTCCTAGTATATATATATATATGACAGGTCATGTTTGGCTATGAAATACAAGGAACAAAAAATAAAGGGGACTTACATATGGATCCTAATAGGTGGACTTATAATTCAATAGGTCTTCTAAGAATCAAGTGCGTTTTTCATTAAACACTATTAAAAAAAATCACTAATCGTTAATTTTCAACGACAGTTTGAAAATTTTGTCAACAAAAATGTCACTAATTACAAGTTTTAACTTTCAATAACAATTTGAAAAATTTGTCACAGAAAACTTCACTAATTGTAAGTTTTAGTGACAATTTATAAAAACCGTAACAAAAAAAAGTCACTAATTATCAATTTTTAGAGACATGCAAAAAAATCGTCACAAAAAATTATTTTTAATTTTGATTTTATTAGAACTTATTTTCAATAAAACATGATAGGAATTAAATCCAATTATTAGAACCTATTGATAATTTATCTAAAAAATAATAGGGTCATTTTAGTCCTGAAATCTCCATTAGTACGTCATGTGTTGCGCACATGACATCTTTCAATCCGAAACTCTAACAATTTGTTAACGTAAGGAGTTTAGTGGAACAAATCATAATTATAAGGTGGATTATGTGTTGTGTTTTGAACTTCAAGGGTAAAGTGTAGAAAGGCTATATTTGAAGGGGGTTATTGGAAAAAATTAGTCTTAAACTAGGACCCATTTACATTTTGTCCATTGAACTTCAAAATTGAACAATTAACCCCTGAAAAATATTATCTTATAGCAGTTAATCATTTTTATTAATATTCTATTAGGAGTTTATAGGAAATTAGATAATTTGTAAAGCACATGACACATTTATTAAATTTTTAAGATAATAATGCCTGTTTTGATTACTTTAAGATAATATTTCATTTACATTTTGTCTCCTTTATCTTAGTGGCAAAGTGCAAACAAAATCACCAAATAAGAGAATTATAGTCCTAAAAATTCAATAAATGTGTCACGTGCTTTACATATGATCTGATTTTTTGTAAATTTCTAATAGAATCTTAGCAAAAATCACATACTTTACATATGATATGATTTTTTGTAAATTTCTAATAGAATCTTAGCAAAAATGATTAACTGTAATAAGATAATACTTTTAGAAGGTTAGTCATTGAGTTTTGAAATTCAGGAGAACAAAGTATAAATGAGTCATAGTTTAAGGAGTTTCCTGTAATTTACCTAAAAATCAACTAATTGTGGCAATAATCATATGCTATTTGTCCATTGTGCAAGTGATTAATACGTGTGGTACAGCTGATATCTGTACAAGGTAAAAGTTATATCTGCCAAGTTGCAAGTGATAGAACATTCATCGTCGCCTATTATTTCTTAACGCACAAAGATTGAAGATTTTTTTATTCTCTCTCTCATGTACTTACATGTATAGATAGATGAATGCATCTGTAGAAACAATTTTAAACAATCATCCATAACTTTATTTTGAAATTAAATAGAAATAATTTTAAAAACAAAAAAAAATGATAAAATCAAGTAAATTTTAGTTATTTTGAACTGAGTTACACTAAACTGAATTTTTTTTTTTTTTTCGTTCATGCTACCATTAGTGTTTTGTTCTAAGCATTATATAATAAATACATTTGTCATAATTCAATTGGTAAAATTAAAGTAAATAAATTTGCATAAATTATAAAAATTATAATTTTTGTAAAGTATAATTATACATGTTTATGAAGTTTTCATAGTTGTAATTTATCATATTAGAATTTATTAAGTGACATAATAAACTTGTCTTTTTTTTGTCGCACTCCTACCGTCTATCTTCACTTCTTTTTTTCTTTTTCTTCTTTTTTTTTTATATTTTATTGAAAGGATTTAAATTTTTTGTATGTAGATTGATGGTTATGGTAGATTTTAGTTGTAGCAAGAATTTGGAATGTTGGTAGTAGTGGTGGACTTGGGTGGTCGAAGATAGGTGTGGTTTGGTGGGGTTAAGCTGACATGGTCCAAAAAATAAAGAAATGAAAAATTAAAATTTTATATTTATTTCGGTTTTTATAAATTTTATTTTGAATTTTCTATTTTTAATTAAAATAAAGTCAGTATATTATGAAAATTATTCTATGTATTAATAAAATTTAGTTTGTCAATTAATAATTAATTAATAAGGTATGGTAAATTTAAGTAGAATATTAAATTTGATTTGTCAATTGATAGGTAACTATTAGTCATCGAAGGGAGGTTTGATTTTGGAAGCCTTAATCCCTCGT
This sequence comes from Camellia japonica, assembly GCA_030407325.1. NCBI lineage: Eukaryota > Viridiplantae > Streptophyta > Magnoliopsida > Ericales > Theaceae > Camellia > Camellia japonica. The sequence goes on from JAPPVO010000017.1 coordinate 66,629,212, forward strand.
TTAGGTATATATTATTTTAGTAATTTTTTAATTTTTTAGTTAAAATATGAAATAAAAAAAATTAGTATGTTTAGAATGATTTTTTGATTTTTTACGAAAATATGTACAAAAAGTAAAGAGAAATTTTTTTTTTTGACTTTTTGGTATAAGTTATAGACTTTTTTATTTTTTTAGTAACTTTTTGGCTTTTAGGCTAAAACTCTCACATGCTAAACGAGGCCTAAGAAGCTGTTTTTGAATGGGTTTGGCTTCCCCCCAGCCCATGATCAGATTGGAGGGTGTTGTTGAGCCTGTTGAGGCTCATCACGGGTCCTATTTTGATAATTCGAACTATAGAATGTGTAGAACTCGTCGAGTACTATATGCCTGTAAAATATCACGTTGATCAGATATCGATAGCTATGTGATCAAATCAGTTTTGTATAAAAAAAATTGACAATAAAAAAATAAACGATTGGCAAAAATCTAATTTGATCTCATAGCTATCGATATCCGACCAGTATGATTTTTCACAAGCATATAGTACTCAACGAGTTTTATACATTGACAGTTTAAATTATCGAAACGGAACCCGTAATGAATCCCATGAGCCCAACAACACCCTCTAATCTGTGATCAGACTAGAAGGAAGCCAGACCCTTTTTGAATATCTAAAATATTATGTAATGATCACGTTGTCATGAATCACGTTAGCAATGGTTAGAGCAATTAATACAAAAAAAAATATTGGGAGCTCTAAATTAAGAGCTCTAAGAGCATTCATACCAGTCTCTTCAAATTTTTAGTCAAATTATAACTTAAAATGCCATTTTTCTATTTTAGCTAGTCACCCTATTGCATATTCTAACTCAATTCTATTAAAATATTTGTTTTTTTTTTTTTAATTAAATTGATGAGCTGTCAACCAAACAATTCTTTTGTTCCTTTATAAAGGTAAAACTGTAAAAAAAAATAAAAAATAAAAAAATTTGTCGTTGACCGGTTGACTAGCCAGATGTCCAGCTAGACTTCCCGGCGAATATCCGGGTGATGAATAGTATCTTGCTTGTTGTAGCGAGATCCTGTAATTCTAATGCTGATGCTCTAATAGCTTTAATTGGTGTATGGGTTCCATGTGATGTGATATTTTGGCCTTAGTTTGTTTTTTTTTTTTCACATCATTAGTACTTTTTTAGAACTCTCAAATTAAAAAAATGTATCATTTCCCTTAATACAAATTGAAAAGTCAGTTGATTAACTTGTTTTACTTTTAAAATTAGTAAACACGTAATAGTAAAATAAAATATTTATTTAAAAAATTAAACTCGAGTAAGAAATTTTTATATTTATAGTCAAAACTATCACACGAATATGAAAGGTGGTATTTGATAAAATTGAAAATTGAAAATTAAAAATTAAGTATTAAAAATTGAATGTTAAATTTTTTAAGTTGAAAAGCTGTTTGATAAAAATTTAAGTATTGAATTAAAAATAAATTATTTGACATTTGTAAGATAAAATTTAAAATTTATTATTTTTAAAATGCATATTTTAATTTTTATATTATGATGGTGGTGGTCGAGTGGCATAGTGGTGGTGGTGGTGACGGTGACGGTGACGGTGACGGTGGCGTAGTGGTGGTGGTAGCGATAATAGTAGTAGTAAAATGATAATAATGTTCATGGTAATAATGAAAATGGATGAAGGTAATGGTGGTAGTGGTGGTGGTGGTGGTGGTGGTGGCGGCGCGGCGGAGGCGGAGGCGGAGGCGACAATGGTATGATGGTGCCAGTGGTGGTGGTAGCGGTAGCGGTGGCATGATGGTAGTGGTAGTAATAACGGTAGTGATGGTGATGGTAGTGACGGTAATGGTGGTAGTGGTGGTGATATGATGGTGGCGATTGTGTGTAGACCGCCTCGAGAACTCCCGAACTCCGCGCGCGAAGGCGCAAATCCGTTTTGTTCTTAGGCTACTACAGTTCGAACTCGTGTCACGGTTCTGAATCTAATCTCACAAAGTGCAATGTGAAATTGATAAATCACCAAAGAGTCCAAATCCGGCAAATCGTTTTGGAAAACTGATTTTTATAAAGAAGTGTCAAACATGGACTGCTTTGCCAGATACAGAGTCGCCACCTAAATATTTTATTTTAGAGGAATTTAGAAAACCCTGACTCGTGCCTAAGGCCACGTGTCCGTCATCACCAAAGTTGCCTCGGCTCGGGAACTTGGGTACGAGAGGGGAAGATCATGCAATGAGCACCCCCGCTCGCCCGATCAAAGATCGGCCTGTACTAAGCATGATATCTTGCTTTTGAAAACACATGTGTTCTTATTCTGGTTATTAACCTAGAATTACTATGTGATGCGCACAGCATACAAGTATAGACTAGATCGCCTAAATTGGAACAAAATATTGCATGTTCGTTTGTGAAAAATGATTTGAAGTTTGCTACCCGCAAGTAGGCTAAATCGGGGATTTGATGAATTGTTCCAATTCAAGCAATCCAACCTTCACCCACAGGCATTCAGACAGTTATATCAGTTAAGCAGTTAGCCTCATGGCAAGCATGCTAACATAGCAACATACACATCTCATGCAGTATGCTAAAGCGTAAACACTCACAGTGTACTCCGAGCCAAAACAAAGAACTAGTTAGAAATCATGCATGATCCTAGTTCATGTTAAAATAGCTAATAACACATGCAAAAATGCAACTAAAATAGGCTTGGCTATTCTAAGATGTCATGTGAATGCGACAATTCGATACATGTATTCAACTTGAAATTGAAATACAATGCAGTTAGTATGATGCGCCGAGCCCGGTGCATGCAATACATATAAATGATGCACGCATGCAAGCATAAGGTATGCTAATTGAAACATGCCCTAAAATTAACCATCATAAGCAGTTAAGTAAAAGGGAGAAAGAAATGGGGGTTGGAAGACATGCATCACACACACACGCGTTTATTACAACAATTGGCCCTCTCGACGAAGGGTCCGAATAAGAAACTAACTAGCTAATCTAAGCTAATTAAACTAATTATTACATCACAAAACTAATTAACTAACAAGCTAATTAATTAAGCTATACAACACAAATTGAATAGTTAAACGCATTAACTAATTAGGTACAAAACCAAAGTATAAACTAGCTAAGCAAATCAGCTAAGTAAAGCGATAAATCAGGAGCCTCAAGGCGGGAAGTATATGCATGCTTGGTCGCCTCGTTCGGAAATCTGTCGCAATACCCCGATTTGCCTCTGTTTTCAATTGTTCTCAGAACCTTGCACCAAGCTTCAGAAAGCTTCTAACTCACCTTGGGGACCTGTGGGAGGGCTGCCGACCCGTTGTTAATACTTCTAGCCACTAGCCGACCACTTTTTGTTGCTGCAGACCAGAAAAAGTGGTCGGCCAGCTAGTTTTTCTAGCTGGCCGGCCAGTTTTTGCTGCACTTCTCCAGTTTGCTGCAACAGAGAGCAAGAAAGGGCATGGCAATGTATTTGCAAGATATGTGTGCACAACCACCATCCCTATCATTTCATAAGCTCAAGGGAGTGCGGTTCTCGACCCTCGGGCCACCAATCACGCATCTCAATGTATGATGGCTGAGAGGCCAAATTGCACAATTCAATATGAAATGAATGCACACATAATCACATAAAGCCTAAAACTCTATCATGTATGATCAAGAGCGTCGGGAACCGAGAATTGAGGCACGTTTCATCACTTCAAGTATGAAATGTCCCTCTTTTTCGTGTTGGACTAACACCTAATCCAAACAAATGCAATGCGACTCAAGCATACAATATGCAATGCAACTACATGGCATACACAATGCAATGTAAGATGGCATGCACAAGGTGAAGAACATGGCATACACAATGCAATGGACAACATGGCATACTCAATGCAATGTAACATGATCAACTTAACAAAGCTAATGACATGCAAAGAAGGCTAATGCATGCATACATAAAGCAAGGCAATATAAGCATGCAACAACATGACAATGTAAGCATGCAAATGACATGAAAGCAAACATGCTCAATGGACTTAAACCAAAATGGACAGACCTCAATCATGCCCAATCAGTGGCCATAATGATGAAACTAAGGCACAAAAAGGCAAGGCAAAGCATGCATATGCATTGGCCCATCAACTAGGCCTAAGAACACAACACTCAAGCATGATGAAGAAGCGATAAACATGGAAGTGTGACAACACTAAAGGCTCTGAAATCAAGTGTGAAATGATGCCAAATCATTCAAACAACACAAGTAAAGCATGCAAGAGGGCCTAAGGCACAAAGCCATTAAAGGGACTTCACAAGGGGCATGCAATACATGGCACAAATGATTGAACCAATCATGGACAGAGCTCAAATAGGTCTAAACAAAGACCAAAATATGCTGAGATGAGGGCTCAAGGGCCTAGGCAAGATGGCATACATGCTAGGCCACAAACAAGGCAACAATGCATAACACCTAAACCACAATTAAACAGTGATATGCATAAGAATATGAAAATGCTACATGCTCTGAAATGTCATGGTAAATGATGCCAAATCATGTACACAACACAAATGAAGCATGCTATGGTACCCAAAGCTTGCAGCTAGCATAGGCATTTGCACTACAGCTATGCAAAACATGAAGCATATGGAAAAGGCAACCCAAAGCAGTCCTAGAACATGTCAAAATGAGTCTAAAACATGTATGAAAGGAAGCCAAAACAAGCTAGCATGAAGGGCATAATGCATGAAATATGCAAGGCAAATAAGGTGGATTACACTACACCTACCAAGACCAAGCATGAGATGACTTAACCAACAAAAATCAGAGTTATATCATGGCAAAATAACCCCAAAAACATACTGAAATGATAGCTCACAAGCTTAGGCATGAAGGCATACGCAATGGTTCATGTTTAAGGCATAAAGGACCAACCCTCAAACGCATTGAATAAGTGACAAATGCAAGTGCATGGCAACATTACATGGACTGAAATCACATGATGAATGATGCCAAATCATTTAAATAGGCCAAGCAATGCATGTTAGTGGACTTGATACACAAAGCTAACAAGTTAGAATGCACTATGGCTATACAAAGCATGGCATGCATGACCAAAACAACATAAATCAGAGCTTAAGCATACTAAAACATGGACAAAAGCTTCTTAGAGTTAAGCCAAAAGCATGCTAGAAAGATAGTCTAAAGCATGGTACACATTAGGCTAGTTCATGGAATTGCACTACAAGCGCATGGAACATGCATAGGGCTATCAAACCCAACCTTAACAAAGATATGACATGGCAAAACATCACCGAGAACATGTTGAAATGGACTCAAAACAAGTTAGGAAAACATACTACTTCATGAAGCATACAAGACTAAGATTTACACTACAAGTATGTTAAGCATGCATGAGGTGATCAAGACAACCAAAAAAAGTGGCATGCCATCTCAAAATAACCCCAAATACATGCTAAGAACAAGCCAACACAAGCTTAATAAACATGCTCAAACATGAGGCATTCAAAATACAAGGAGAGGGTCCCCTCTCCTATTTGGGACCCCAAAATCATATTTCCACCACTGAAAATCCTCTGGATTTCAGTGGTAGAAAGGTCATGCAAAGGCTAGAACAAGAGCCAAAAGGGATGGCTCAAAACAAGGCCTAACAAGGCCTAAGAGGGAGTAGACCACCCCCAACAAAAAAGTGACCTTAAACAAACATTTTAAGCATGCAAAAATAGAACCTTTTGCAGTAGGAAGTTAAGCCTAAAACACCATGCAAATAGGGCTAAAAGCTTAAGCAAAACAAAGGGTTAAAGGGTTAGTTGACTCACCCTCGTAGAACCTCTTCAAGGCTACTACTCCAGCAGCTTTCTTGGATCAAATCCAGTCCAAAAGCACCAAAACAAACCTCAAAGTGCCTCAGCAACAAAAGGATGGTGTTTGAGTGTGTGTTTGTGTGTTAAAGTGTGATAAAACTACACTTTTAGGCACAAAAATGAAGAGCAAGAGCAAGATAGATACAAAGATGTGTATGTATAGCTCAAGGCACAAAATCTGAACCTGGAGGAGGAGGGGAGAGGTCCTCTCTTATAGAGAACAAACAACAAGCTTGTTGGACAAGCTTTTGGCCTAAAGCCATCCCTCCATACACGTATATGGAGGATGGCTTCTGTGCCTTCCAGCTGGCACAGCTGTACTGAAAATATCTCCAAAAAGGTGATGAAAAGCAGCCGACCACTTAAAGTGGTCGGCCAGCTACTTGAAGTGGTCGGCCGACCACCACAAGTGGTCTCCCAGGAAATAAACTGGTCGGCCATGGGTATGAGAAGTCCACACACTAAAAGCAAGCCAATGGTGTGGTGGCCGACTAGAAAAGGCGGTCCAAAGACCAAGAACACCAGTTGGCTGACCAGAAAACTGGCTGGCGGGAAAAAAAGTGGTCTCCAAGGGGAAGAACTGGTCTCCCACCCTTGTACCCTCTTCCAAATAAGGAAAACAAGGTTTGTACCAAAAACAAACCAAAAAGGATGCAAGACGAAAGTTCGGGAGGCAAAGCGCGCGGCCGGAAGCCTTGAAAACTAGTCTATGGGCATCAAAAGTGGTCTGTGACCACAAAAGTGGTCTCCCAGACCACAGTGTCCCTCTAGGCAGAGGCAACAAGGTGTGGTTCAAAAACCACACCAAACGAAGAACGTTGAGTGGTCCCGAGTCAAGGTGCGCGGCCGAAGGCTCCGAAGATCGGAAACTAGTCTCCTAACGAGAAAAGTGGTCTACGACCACAAAGAGGTGGTCTACAGACCACTCCCTCCCTCCAGGGAAGAGAAACAAGGTTCGGTCCACAAATCGAGCCAAAGCACAAAGAGTTTAGAGGCCCGGAGGCGAGGCTCTCAACCAAAACTCCGAAACCTCGAAACGAGCACGACATGCACTATCACCGAGCGCTCAATCGATGACGTCTGAGTCTTAAGGTCGGTCAAAAATGGGGTATCTACATTGTGGTAGTGGTAGAGGTAGCGGTGACATGGTGGTGGTGGTGGTGGTGGTGGTGGTGGCGGCGATAGTGGTAATAAGTTTATAATAGTTATATCGATATTTATGTTTAATATTTATAAATTCAGTCAGAATTGAGTAAATTTTATATGACTTAAAATTTTCTTAAATTTTAACTTACATTTTAAGAGGTACTTAAATTTTTAAGTGATATCAATTATGGTTATTAAACGGATTTAATTTATTATCACTTAATTAATTCAGTTTTAAATGTTGAATCATGTTATCAAACACCTCCAAAGTATATGTATGAAAAACTATTCAAGACCTGGTCAAGTTAGAATATGACTAGAAAATTGATTAGTCAATTAATTTAAAAACTATGTTTAAATTATATTATAGTTTCTGAGATTGTGAGGGGGGCATGGATTAAATATTTAAATTAAAATTTTATGTATAACTTTTGTCTTATATAATTTGAAATTTTAAAAATATTTTAAAATAAGTCAAAGCACAATGTATGTCATAAAATGACATCCCAAATATAATTTTGTAAATAATTTTACAATTTATATGGTAAAATATCACAAAACGTGATAATTATTTTTAATGAAACAGTTTACGACAAATAAAATGAGTTTAAAGGGTCGTTTGGTAATGACTTTTTTAGTTTGAGACTTTTTTGTTTATTTGGTTTTTTTGTTTGGCTTTTTTGATTTTTTGGTTTTGAAATGACAAACTTTTTGTTAACTTTTTTAACTTTTTGATTTTTTAATTTTTTTAATTTTTTTGTCTTTTTATAATTATTTAGCCTGGAAAGTTTGCCAAATCAAGGCAAAATATTATGATACAGACACAGTACAAATTCAACAATATTTTTTTTTTGTATCTAATGTAATATTATTATAAAACTAATAGAACTAACATAATTAATGATGATAGTCATTGACCACCAACTTTTTTTTCTTTTTTTTTTTTACAGAGGTCTTCGCGAAATATAGATTTTTTAAAATTCTATTTACATCATTCATTAAGCTGATTCATGTATTCCTATATAAGCAGATTGTCAAATTCTCTCCCTCTCTGTTTCTTATTTATTTTTATTTTTTTTTATAACAATCTTTTACATTTGCATTATCATTCTTTTGTGAAAGTATTTTAAAATTGTAATTTTCTTTTACATGTTATTAAAATTAATAAACATAAATATATAGGGTGGAATAATTCAAAACATATATACAAAATAATGTATTTATAGATGAAATAAGAAAATCTTAATATTGTGTTTGGTTGGGGGATTTGAGGAGGGATTTGGAAAGGGAAAGGAAAAATGTGTGTGAAACTAGGTGAAATATAGACATGTTTTATTCATATTTTACCTACCTTTTTTATTTTCTTTTCTAAATCTCTCTCCAAATCTCCCAACTAAACACAGCATAAATGAATAAAAGAAAAAGAAAGAGATGATAATAAAAAAGAATGTCAAAGAAAGAGGAAAAGCTTAAAAGATAGAAAACTATTCTCTTTAACTCTAGAAAGGACACTTGGCAATATTCTAAAAAGTTAAAAGCAACACATGACATCTTTCTAAAAATTCCTAAAAAAAATCTCTACTTTTCTTATGTATATATGATGATATGATATGATGGGGTTTTCGTATACTTAACTCACTACTAAGGCTAGTTTGATTATAAAATAAATAAAATATTGGTGGGTGGTACTCAATCTCATCATTTACTTAAACAAAAAGGGTGAATGTAATATATTTTGATAGTTAATGGGCCTAATTATACTTTTTTTTTTTTTTTTTAAATGGAGTTTTTTTGATAAGTCTCATTTTTAAGAGTTTTATTTCATCTAATTTATATTTTTTTTACTATTCTATTAGATCCTATTTGAGAGAAAAAGATCGAACTACCCTCAATCTCTCATGCCCTCTATTAATGTTGATATTTAATATTAATTGTCATTATACTTTGATAGTTTTCATGCATGAGGATGTTGACTGTTATTATAATCATATTAATTTGAAATGAATTTTTGTCATTATATTGTCAATTACATGATGGAATATTCACATTATATAATTGAAATAAATATTCACATTATTATATTCACACTAATTTGAAATGAATTTTTCTCATTGTGTTGTCAATTACATGATGTGAATATTCATACTAAAACATACGAATGTGAACGTTCACATCACTACATGTTGTGGATAAGAATGTGTTGTCAATTAAAAATACAACATATTGTGAACGTTCACATCAGATGAGAGAGAATGTTCACATTATTTTTAATGTGTTATCAATTAAAAATAAGAAGGTTCACATATTGTGAACGTTTATATTACTACATTAGATGAGAGAGAATTTTTTGAAAATGTGTTGTGAACGTTCACATCAGATGAGAGAAAATATTCACATTATTTTTAATGTGTTGTCAATTAAAAATATATTCACATTATATAATAATATAAAATAATAACATAAATGTTATTTAATTTGTATATGAAATTTCTTATACCTTGGTCCTTTCACTTCTCTCTCCTCCCCCAAACATTAAATATCAATATTAAATATAAGGGCATAAGAGTCTAAAAAAAAAATTGTAAATAAAAAAAAAAAAAAGACTTTATGGAATAAAATTATAAATACATGGGACTAAGGCCTCATTTGGCAACCGAATTTTTTAGCCAAAAAGTCAAAAAGTTACTAAATTAGCCAAAAAGCCAACAACCCATACCAAAAAGTCAAAGATTCTATTTTCTCTCTATTTTTTACACATCTTTTCGTAAAAAACCAAAAAGTCATCCCAAACATACTAGTTTTTTTTTAGCTCATATTTTAGCCAAATAGCCAAAAAGTTACTAAATTTGCCTGTTCCCAAACGAGGCCTAAGTGGGTTAAAAAATTTCTTCATAAATTTTTTGGGTTAGAACATTTCTAAATGAGATTTATTAATAAAAATCCCTTTTTCAAATCATCAAAGTGATACTTGAGGATGGTCAAGGATCTTCTTACCCCTATAATTAATCCTTGGGTAAATGCATTTCAAGGAGTGATGGGCTTCCTGAGTTGGGTTATGGGCTATTTGAAGTCCAATACCCATGTTCCAATTTCTTAAATTTGGGCATGCCTTTTTTCTTTTGTTCTTTTTTTTGAAAAATAATTTTGAATATAAGTAGGAAAAGGCAACATATATTGGGGATAGAAGTAAGCCTGATAAAATAGTCCATAGCCCATGAGTTGGTCTGGCTCAACCCAGGCCCAAAGATGTCAGGGCTCGAAGGGTGCCGCTCCTGGGTCGATTCATAAGCCCGGTCCAATGAACTTTTCAAAACCTGAACTAAAGCCTGGGCTATAGGCCCATCTGAAAAGCCCATGGAGTAAGTAGTGCCCCAGTTATTAATCCTCTAACCATTGAGACAAACCGTCAGCTCGATTTGGGCATTATCACAATTGACACAATTTTAAAAAAAATTCTCTATTTTTTATTTTGGGGATAGTATGTTTCTCATGACTGTTTTCGTGGTGAAATGTCAGCTCACTTTGAAAAAAAAAATTACTAATGTATATTTCATCATAATAATGTATATATTTTTATACTAATGCATATTTCTATAGTCACAGGCCCAAATTGAACATAGCCCAAATTGAAGGGCAAGCACCTCTACCACTACTACCACCTGGCCACTATAATATAAAATTAATTTTTAAAAAAAATAATAATCAACTTAAAATTTCATTTTATTCAAATCAAAAAGTTTATTTTAATCTATTACTTAAATTTTTATTAAACACTTTTCAACTTAAGAAATTTGTTATTTAGTTTTCGGTACTTAATTTTTTATTTTATTAAAAACCACCTAAATTTACATATACAAAATTAAATAATAAAAAGAAAAAAAAAAAAAAAAAAGATACTGAGGATGCCCATGTTAGTGTAACGGACTCCAATGAGAATAATACAAATAGGAAGAAGTTTCTCTCCAGTTCACTAATCGGTGTGAGTTTTTACAAGCATGAAGTATTTAATAAGTTTTACACATTGAACAGTTTAAATTATCGAAATGGGACCCGTGGTGGACCTCACGGATCCAATAGTACATTTCAATCCATACAGTAAACTGGAGACAAGCCGCTTCCTAAAAATAATATGGTGACAAAGTTAATCCAAAAATGATGAACCCACACAATTTCATATCATATGATTAAAATTGTTCAAATCATAAAAAAAAATTCAAATAGATTGTATTTGCAAACTCATTTAAAATTAAACTTAAATAAGTTAGATATAACTAGCCATTAAATTTAAATAAAAAAATAAACAATAAAAAAATGAATTCACCATCACCACCACCGTGATCTCCCTCACTTTTACCACTTCACCACCATTTACCAACACTTTCTCATAATGTAAACATAGTCGGGTTAAATTGTCCGATTTGTACCCACTTAAGTCGATTCATATATATGAATTGAATTTTTTTTAATGTGTGACCTATTTTGCCTCGCTCATTCTCGTCCATTTGTCACATTGAGAAGTCACCAACAAATAAGATGCCTTTGATGAGTAGCATTATGTTATCATATACCTTTATAATATATATTTTGTGCTTTAATTATGTGTGCTTTAATTGTGTGTGTATGTAGTAATTTTATATATTCTTTTAATTCTATTTGATGAATTACAGAATAACTTATTTTATATTTTGTATTTTTTTTCTCCTCATTCTACAGGTTTTGTATGTTTGTATGGGAAAATTTATTATTATTGCAAATTTATATTAGTAAAATATCAACAATTAGTATTTTTTTATTTTAAAAACTAATTAAGTTAGTTTAAATGATTAGCTAAAATAAAGAGCGTGGTTGGAGAACACAATAGCTAAAGTAATTAGGTAAAATAAAGATTATACTTTTTTTGTACTTTAACTAGTGAAAAGTAGAAAGTGTGGTTGAAGTTGCTCTAACACAAATAGTAAAAAAAAAAAATGAAACTCATAACACAAATATAAATAAACATAAAGGGTATTAAACTATATTCTATAGAAATTGAACCGATAACCTCACGTTATACATATGTTTGGGATAATTTTTTTTTAGCTATTTTAGCAATAAAAAGTTAAAATAGGCTAAAAAATTAATACGACAAAATATTACATCTAAATCATAATCATTTTATTTTTTCCTTTCACAAAAATAAAAAAAGTCAAAAAGCTCATCACAAACGAAACTTTTTAATCCCAAACTAAAATAACCAAAAAATCAAAAAACAAACTCACATCCTAAAACGCTATATAGTAATACTATATAACCATCTTTCCGATATACCTTTAAAAAAAAAAATACTATAATGTTTGTTATTTTAGGTAAGATTTATAAGTTGATTTTTTTTTATTTATTATAAAAAAAATATGTAAAAAAATAAAGAGGTGATATGATCTAAATAAATTAATAAATGATTAACTTTTTTTAAATAATATTGTCAAAAAAAGCCAAAAATAGCTGCAAATTTTTTACGTCATGCAATACTTCAAATTTATTAAAACAACAACAAAAAATGGTTTGTATAATACTAAACATGTGGAAAAGCGTGTAAAATGGAATCTAGTAGACAAATTGTAGAGCTTATCCACATCCGCATTGAAAGTCAACAAGAGAGATACGCAATTTGAAGCAATCTGTTCTATCTTGACAGATAGATTCAACGTTCGTGCTCCACGCTGTTGGAAAGTCTACCATCCCAAAAAGGCTTCAATTTTTCAAACTCAAATTCAAACTAACTTAGGCCCTCGTTTGGGGACTGGTTATTTTAGTTAAAAAGTCAAAAAGTTAACTAAAACTAATCACATTACCTCTTTATTTTTCTGCACATCTTTTTATAAAAAGTCAAAAAATTATTAAAATAGCCTATTTCCAAACGAGGCCTTATATTACTATTAATATAGATATAGATAAATACTATGCTGAGAACAGAGGCAGAGTTTTTTGACCTTACAAAAAGAAACTGCAACTGCAACTGCAACGTGGGGCGCACGTGGATTTCTAAATTATTTATATATGCATAATTATTAGCGACTTTAAATATTTTACTAAATATTTTATCAAACGTTTCACATGAGTGTAAGATTTACATAGGCCCTGTTTGGTAGAGCTGTGGGAAAGTGCTTATAACTTATGCCTAAACAGCTTATAGCTTATAACTTTCAACTTAAGCTGATTTCCAGTTTATTCTTAAAGCATCTCCTGCCTCACTCAAAGAATAAGCTGATTTCTGACTTCCAAAAAGCTATAAGCTATAAGCTATAAGCTAAACCAAACACATCAAAATAGCTTAAATTAAGCTGAAAGCTGAAATAAGCTGTAATTAAGCTCTGCCAAACAGACACATAGACTCACATGATATGAGTCTCACTTCTATGTGAGATATTTGATAAAATATTTAAAATGCTAGTATTTTTCTTTTTATATTGGTCCAATTGAGGAATAATCCTTACCCACATCATCTGTTGCTTCCACGGTTTATTTATTCATTATCTTCTACGTTTTAAATATCAAAAATGCATGGGACCCCAAAGTTGGGGATCATGACCCTCGTAAAAAGTTAATTTTTTGATTTTTTAATTTTTTTTTTGTCAAAAAAGTCAACTTTTTTACCCAAATTAATCTAATTTTTTTGCCAAAAAAGTCACCAAATAAGTTAAAAAATTAAAAAGTCAGCTTTTTATCAACTTCTCAAAATACCACAAAATGATGTAGCACAATCATGCATTTTTATTTTTATTTTTATTTATTTTTTCTTTCTTTCTTAAACCAATCACAAGTAAAGTGAGGTTGTGAGAATTGTATTTTTTGGAAGTCCATAACATTGTTGCTTAAATATAACGGAAACTAAGACCTTTTTTAATAAAGAGGTTAAAAACAATTTTTTTAAGTCTCATTATCTTTTTTACTTTTTTTCACACGTTTCTTAAAAAAAAAAATTTAAAAATCAAAAAAATCATCTTTTAACCTATTCTCTAAAATAACCCTAAAGACAGAATAAAACATAAATATTTTAGTCTCACACACTACTGTAACATGTACGTATTTTATTTTGTGTTTACATCTTTTCACTCACACTTGTCGTTTTACATATGATACCTCACCCTGTAGTTCTACAACAATTTATTGTTAATAATAATAATAATTTTACATAATTCATAAAGCTATTGTTTGGGAAGTGGGTTTGGGTGGTTTGGGGGTAAAATAGTCATAAAAAATAAAATAGACTTTTTAGTCATAATAAAATAAAACATCACATTCAACTCATAATCATTACATTCTTTCTTTTACAAATATGAAAGGATTGTGAGGTTTTCTCATTGATTTTTAAGGATATGTTTAGTAACCATTTTGTTTTCAATTTTTAGTTTATATTTATAAAAATTTTAAAAACTATCATGAAAACTTATTTGATAATTTTTTTAATTTATAAATGGTTGTCTCAGTTTATAAATTTGAGGAAAAAACGTAAACTCGAAAAATGAGTTTACGTTGGTTTTAAATAGAAATTTAAAAATTTGACTAACAATTTTTTTTTCAAATAAATTTTTTTCCCAATTATAATGTGTATGATCCCATTGTCATAAATAATAAAAAAATAAATATAAATATTTTATGAACAAACATATTTTTTAGTTTATGATTTTAAAATTTCTCAAACATTTTGTTCAAACCAAACGTTTTTGTAGTTTATGTTTTTCTAAAAATAAACAAAAATCAGTTTATAAAATTTTTGTAAACATAAACCAAAAATATAAATATTACCAAACGGTACCTAAGTGATTATGTTAGTTTTTATTTTTTTTTATTTTTTAAGAATATAAAAAAAATTGATGCATTTACAAAATTACTAAAAGGTAATTTTTTGTGAGTGAAAAATAAAGTGTCTTTTTAATCTTTTTAGCTAATAATTGACAAACACATTTCTCATTAGTCTCCTATGATATCAAAGAATCAAAAGCTAAGGTGTCCTTTATAGTAAATTTCTTATTTTTAGTTAGAAATTGATAATAAATTTTTCCTGGATGTTTTTTTTTTTTTTTTCTTTTTTGAGACAAATAGAATCATTTTCAAATTTTTTTTTAAACTTTTGAAATAATTTTTGAAAAATGCTAGGGACCCAAATGTTCTACCAAATGCCCAAATGGGTGTGAGACTCACACCATATAAGTCTCATGTAGGTCACACACTTATCTTAGACATTTAGGGGTTGTTTGGAGTGTTCTAAATAAATGTACTTTTTGTCTATTTGGACTAAAAAATTGAGGAAGAAAATATGGATGTTTGGATTAACTTTTTGACTTTTTATGGAAAAATGTGTAATAAAAAATTGTAAAAATTGATTTGTAGGGAAAAATTAGGATTGAGAGTTGTGCAGCCGTAATTGTTGACTTTTGGTGAATAGTGTTAACTTTTTAACTTTTTGAGTAACTTTTTGACTTTTTAACTTTTTCCCAATATGCCAAACTTGGCTTTAATAAAATATTGGACTTTTCTTAAGTGTGCAACTTACACCTTCCACTTACACCTTTTGTGTTGCTGTCCTGTTTTATATTTATACCTTCCACTTACACTTTTTGTGTTGGTTACATATGGTGTACAACCTTAACAGGACCCTAAAATATTTAGTAAAATATTTAAAACCCCTTACTCATAATTTTTTCCCCTTTCAAAATAACTTTTATTTCTTCTGTCGGCTACCATTGCCATACATGACTTCTAGTGAGCATAGTGCTAGCCAAAATCTATTTAATTTTGTATAAAGATTATTACTAGATGAGACTTACTTTTAAGTTCAAATTTGGGGTCGAAAGCGCCTGATTTCTCGACTTATTTAAACTAACTTTGAAAAACAACAGTGTATTTTATTTTAATTTTTTCGATTTAATTTTTTGAAAATTATTAATTTTTTAATTTTTCATATTTTTTCGTTTTTAGTCAATATATTTTTAAAATTTTAAGTAAATTTTTTACTTTTTATAGATACACCTTACTTAGATGTATTTAAAAAGTAAAATATTTGTAAAAAATTAATAAATACACAAGAATATAAAAAATATACTAAATTCTCGTTTTTTTTTATTTTTAGTATTTAATGAATTTTTTATTAAAAAAAATCACAAATATTATACTTTTAAAATATATTTATGTTAGGTGTATTTAAAAATTAAAAAAATTACTTAGAATATTAAAAAAAAAAATCAGTAAAAATTTATAAAAAAAAATACGAAAAATAAAAATTTCAATTTTCTAAAAATTAAATTATGAAAATTTAAACCAAACAAGCATTGTATTCAAATTAGTCTTAGATGGGATTATATTTTTTAGCCCAAATTTGAGGACTCAAAATGACTGCATTATTAGCTTGCCTCGGCTGATTCTGTTACAAACTCTACAGGTAGGCGTGGGTCAGTTGCGGTCACAGAATCTCTAATTTGTCATTCGTTCAATAGATTAGCGGATTGAAAAAAAAATTAATCTACATCCGTGAGCAGATTGGTGGATGAATGTGAATAGGTTTGGCGGTTTAAAATTTTATAAATTTTCAATATAATTCGACTTGTGCACTTCCTTAAAAAAAAAAAAAAATCAATAACTTAAAAAAGTATTACAATCACTGCATACCTCATCTACATATTACAATCACAGCATGTCTTATCCACATAAACTATTACAATATGTAGTTCTTAAAATATAAAAATAATTCAAACCACCAAAATCATAAACATAGCAGTAGTAGAGATTGTATGTCTTTGTATTGTTATATCTATATCTGTTTTTGAAAACAAAAACCAACCAACATATATTATTTTTTTTATTTATTATTTTTAGAGTTAGATTTAAAAACTAAAAAATATAGATAATAATATATTTATTTTTTTCAATTCAAAAAATATATTTAAGTTGAAAACTCTTTTTCAAGAGAACATATTCAATAAAATATTTAAATTCTTTTTCAATTGAAAACACAAACAGAATATCTAAACAAATTGAAAATATAAAGTCTTACAAATTACTAGGAGTGTTTGCGGTTTGGCGGTTCGGCAGTTCGGTTGCAACCAAAAGAACCTCAAATCCGCCATCCATCCAAAACTATGTGGATTGCGAAAAATCAATTCGCAACCGTCCGCTCGTTATCACGCATCTGTCTAAAATACGACAAATCAGTTCGCCTCGGTCAATTTGAGTGAATCGATATATCCGTTACTCACCCCTAACAAACTCTATCAATTTACAAGATAATTTTAGAGCACTCACTTTTATTATTTCTTTTTTATATATAATACACTTTTTTAAGGGGTTTTTTTTTAGGATCCCTGGTATTAAGACTTTATAGTATAAAGGGCATCTAATATTTTCATAATGTCTAAGGTCCCTCAATTTGATCCAGAGAAATTCTGCTCCAGAGAAATTCTGTCCAGAGAAATTTCAACTCAGAGAAATTTCCATTGTTCAATTTTTTTGATTTTCTATATTTTGAAATTTCTTTAGGGTTGAATTTTCTCTAACTTTCTCACAAATAACTCTGTGATTTGCTGCTTTGCTTGCCTTCACTCTTGGTGTCAAGCAAATTATGGGAATTTCTCTAGCCTTTTCCCGAGAAATTCTTGAATTTCTCTAGATGAGAATTTCTCTGGAGAGAATGAAAGATGAAATCGAACAACATCAATATTGCTCTCCTTCTCAACAAGAGGGTTTCAAAATTTGATTTCACAAACATTGGGTTTTATACAAATTAAGCATTCCAAGTTCCAGCTCGAAACCAAAGAATTTCTCTAGACCAATCCAGAGAAAATTCAGTTAAAAAACCAGAGCATTTCTCTGGTTTCAACCCAGAGAAAACTCAATTAAAAAACCAAAAAATTTCTCTGGTTTCAACCCAGAGAAAATTCAGTTCAAGTGAATGGCCATGGCCATGGGAGTTTCCCTGTCTTGAAGCTGTAGCAGTGTTGATGGAATGTGAAAATCCAGTGAATTCTCCACTATACATGAACACCAATAGTGGTGTTTATACTAGTTGTATTAATAAAACAATCAAGTCTTCTTCACAAACCCATTATTATTATTCTTACTTTCTGTTCGAAAACTTGAGAGCGTCGGATGTGGCCAACTTATGCAGAATAGATGAGATAGTTGCAACTACCTTGTGGTCTCCAACAGCAACAATAACAAATCGCAACTTTTCCAATAACTTCATGGAATTCCACGCACAGCTGGCCTCTGGATTTGAGCTTTCATGGGCCAACATTCTCTGTGAAAATTGCTCAAGAGGAGGCAGTTGCTTCGTTGATCCTGCTACCAATTACACCGTCACTTGTTTGACCTTCTGCGATTCCCGATTCAATTTGACCTTTTCCTGTGCGTAAGATTTTCTGCACTTTTTTTTTCCCCGATTCAACCTGAGGACGAAGAGTTCGTTGTGAAGCCCAAGAGTCTGGAGCTTTGAGAAAGCTCACGAGGATAAAGGAAGAAGCTAGGGTTTGGGGTTGATGAAGAGAGAGAGAGAGAGAGAGAGAGGGGGAAAAGAGAGAGACCAAACTCAGTTTTTAAAGCCCTTTCGTTTCTTCTTAAATTTCTCTGTGATATATGAGTTTGGGGTTGAAGGACTTTAGACATCATAAAATAATATTGTGGATCTCTTCCATTATTAAAAGTGAGAGATGGACCTTAGACTAATTTTCTCTTTTTTTAACTGTTCTATTGTGAATGTTGTTAAACTTAAGACATTTATGGTGGCGGCTCATGGTTTATATTTAAAATAAAAATAAAAATATATTATTTTAAAATATTTAATTTTGATTTATTGTATTATAATTTTAAACTTTTAAACTCATTAATTATATGCTTTGCTGATATAATGAAAAGTACAAGAAGATAAAATCAATATAAGATCATCCTTGTCTGGTTTTAAGGTTTGTTTGGTTTTAACTTTTTGGTTAAAAAAAAAAAGTATAAAAGATAAAATAGATTAAATAAGTTAATAAAATAAAATATCATATTTAAATTATAATTATTTTATTTTTTCTTTTACAAAAATAAAAAAAAAATCAAACCAAATAAACTTTTAATTCTAAATTAAAATAGTAAAAAAAAAAAAAATTTAAAAACTAACTTAAAAAAAACTATTGCCAAAGCACATGTTAGAGTCCAAATATTGCCCCACGGGTGGCGTGCAAATTCAAACACCAACCGAACCCCATATGCTAATGACGTGGAGTGAGACCCACTTAAACATGAACGTATTGAAAAAAAATAATACTATTTGTATTTATAATTTTTATTTAAAATTTTATCCAAAAATATTACTATATATAATCTTAATTTGTCAGTTATTTTTTTTAAAGAAATTAAGAACTGAATCAACTTATTTTTTTGCATAATTGATCTAATAAGAGTGTTATAAAATAAATAATATAATCTTATAGTGGACATACTATGATCCAATAGCACGATCCAATTAAAAAACCCAATTAAAGACAAATATATTAATTCAATTTTGGTGACATAAGTATACTTTTGGTGACATTAATTCCATTAAAATATCCAATTAAAAATAAGGGTAAATTACACTGACACCCTGAGGTTTATATTTATTACAGTTCTCTCCTCACATTTTGAAAATTATATCTCCTCCCCTGAGGTTTACAGTTTCATTACAAATTCCCCCACTCAACAATTTATTTTTTTTAAATACCAATTTTGCCCTTATTGGGTAAATTACATTGACACTCCTCACATTTTAGAAATTACAATCATCTCCCTAAGGTTTAAAGTAACATTACCAATTGCCCTCTCAGTTAGTATTAGTTGGAAAAAAAAATTCATTGAAAAAAAAAATTAATTGAAAAAAAATTTTGTTAGTAAAATTTTTAAATTTTTGTTTAAAAACCAAAGTAAATTTATTTTTTGAATTTACATTTTTTTCTCAAATTTACAAACTGAGACAACCATTTATAAACTAAAAAAATTATCAAATAAGTTTTTATGACAGTTTTTTAAATTTTTGTAAATATAAATTGAAAACTGAAAACGAAATGGTTACCAAACAGATCTCAGATGGTAAAAATGTCATAAATTTAACAAATAATTAAATAAGTTATCAACATAAGAAAATTAAAAATTAATTTGGTTAAGAAACAAAAAATAAAAAATAATTATCATTTTTATATAATTTTTATCATTCGAGTGGTTAGAAATATTTTTTTACAAATTAAATTGAAACAGCCATACGTATGTATATAACCTGCCCAAAAGTTAAAATGATAATTATTTTTTACCCTTAAATGATAATTACTTTTTATTTTTTATTTCTTAAACCAATTAATTTTTAATTTTAAAAAAAAAATTCTAAAAATCAAACCATACATAACCTAAGAATCTTTTGATAAGTCATTTCTTACGTTGGTAACTTATTTAATTATTTATTAATTTTGTGACATTTTTATCTTCTGAGACTTGTTTGGTAACCATTTCGTTTTCTGTTTTCAATTTATATTTAAAAAAATTTTAAAAATTGTCATAAAAACTTGTTTGATAATTTTTTTGGTTTATAAATAGTTATCTCAGTTTGTAAATTTGAGGAAAAAAATGAATTTACGTTGGTTTTTAAACAAATATTTAAAAATTTTACTAACAAATTTTTTTTCCAATTAATTTTTTTTTAATGAATTTTTTTTCCAACTAATACTAACCGAGGGGGCAATTGGTAGTACTACTTTAAACCTTAGGGAGAGGATTGTAATTTCTAAAATATGAGGGGTGTCAATGTAATTTACCCAATAAGGGCAAAATTGGTATTTAAAAAAATTAAATTGTTGTGGGGAGAATCTGTAATGAAACTTTAAATCTCAAGGGAGGAGATGTAATTTCTAAAATATGAGGGGAGGAACTGTAATAAATATAAATCTCAGAGAGTGTCAGTATAATTTACCCTAAAAATAAATATATTAAGGGATGTTTTGAAAAGTTAGTAAAAAACTAATTTTTTTGACTCTTTTTTTAAAAAAAAAATTATAAAAAAGTAGAGATAATGTGACTCAAAAAAACTAAAAAGCTGGCTTTTAATTAGTTTGCCAAAATAAGGCTATCGTCGTTTGGCAATATGCTTTTTTATTTAGTTTTTTAACTTTTTAACTATTTTAACTTGAAAATAAAAAGTTTGTTTGATTTGATTTTTTTTATTTTTTTAACTTTTGTAGTAGAAAAAGTAAAATGATTATAATATAAATGTGACATTTATTTTATTTATGATCATGCTACGTAGCTCGAATTTCATGGCTCGACATTTGGCTCGACACCAAAACGACGTCGTTTTGGTGTCGATATTTTTTTTTTTTTTTTTTTCTTTTTTCCTGGTTTTGCAGAACGAAGAAGAAGAAGAAGAAGGGAGAAGAAGAGAAGGGAGGAGGAGGAGGAATGAGAGGGGAGGAGGGAGGAGAACTGGAGGGGAGGGGCCATAAAAATCGGGAGGATGAGGGGGGAGGAGGGAGGAGAACTGCGGCGGGGCTGCGACGGCACGATCGGGCAGACGCGGATGGGCTGGGCAGACGATCGGGGCTGGGTAGAGGCAGATGATCGGCGAGTTGCGACGAGGACGGCGGAGGCGACGAGCCCTCTCCTCTCTCTTTCTCCCTCTCTCCTCCTCTTCCCTTCTCTTCTCTTTCGAGCCAAAATTCGAGCCAATTTGTCGAGCTCTCAACCATTTTCCTTTTATTTATTAGTTTGACTTATTTTGTTTTTTATGTTTTTTTTTTTAACTAAAAAATTAATAGTCAGACAAAACCTAATTCTATATACTTTTGGTGACATAAGTATACATCATCAAAATATCCATTTCTCACACACCCACCAGTTTTCAAAACAAAATCCCAAACCCATTTCATACTCATATGAAATACATGATACACATGCATGCTTCAAACCTCAATAAACTCCTGTGCAAAACTTGTATAACTTGTACTATTCTAATAGTACAATGTTGTTTTATTTCTCTCACCATCCAATCCATCCATGACTCATGATATATGATGATAATCATCATCATCATATCTATATATACATACATACATATATGTAAAAGATATTAGTACATACATAACATGTGTGCTTCAGAAAATGCCAACAATAGCACCTCTTAATCATAGTCAGAGCTGAGTCAGATCCACTGGACGTTGATTCCCACGACTCAACCACTCTCTCTCCCTCTCGGTACTGCCCTTCCTCTTTGGTTGCGAAAATGCCGACGGAGACTTCGTTTGAGATGGGGATTAATTTTTTAATTATTTTAATTTAAGGTTAAAAAATTTTATTTAAAATAAATTTTTTAATTTTTTCGATTTTTATAGAATAAAAAATAAAATAACTATAATTTGAATGTGATATTTTATTTTATTAATTAAAAATTTTATTTTATTTTTTTGTAATTATTTTAATCAAAAAGTCCAAAAACCTCATATGCCAAACGAAGGCGTAATCCATTATCAATTAAACTTCATTATCTTCCTCTCTAATATTTGTTGTCAAAATTAGGTCATCCAAAACACATTTTTAAAATTTAGACCTCGTTTAAGAAGGCAAAAAAAAATGAATTTATTTAGATCATATTATATTTCTATTTTTTTGTACTTTTTTTTAATAATAAATCGATAAGTTAAAAAAAAAAAAAAATCACTTTCCAAAGTAAGTTTTAAATTTATATCAATCACCACGAGTAACTAATTAGTTAGAGAGATTTATCAAATGAACCGTGCATGCAGACATTCAAAATTCAACTCATATTGTTAGTAAAATTTAATTTTAATCCAGACACAAATTTGTGAATAATTAGTTTTAACTTATGAGAATAATATCGTCTTTAAAATTCTGAATTAGAAGCGTACAAGTTGAGGAGATGGATATCTACTATTAATATATTTTAAATTTTTTTTTTTTTTAATTCAAAGCTGGCATTGCAAGACCCGTGATGGTGCTAAATCCATCTCACAGCCCCCACCAGCGTACTGGAACTGGACCACATTCGCATTGCAAGCAAGACAAGCAAATTACACTTTTAACCTCTGTTATTTGATCTAGATTCTAATTTTAATTTGATTATTCAGTACAAGTAAAGAGTTAAAAGTAAGGATTTAGATACTTGTTAGTCTCCTAAGATGGATATGTAAAAAGAATTGGACAGAAAGATTAAATTTAAATATTATAAAAATTAAATTATTCAAATCATTATAATATATAAGAGTTTTAAAAATCAAATTTTTTAATCTTTAAAAGTAAAAATTTGATTGCAAAAGATATTTAGGGACCAATTTCTATCGTCGTGAGGATAGTCGCTAAAAGGTTGTCCTGAAAAGTCAAAAACAAGACTTTTAACGACAAAATTTTGAAAATGTCACTAATAAATAGACTTTTAAGAACAAAATAATTTGGTCTCAAAATAGTTTATTTTTTGAGACAAAAAATTTAGTCTCAAAATGATAATAATTTATCACTAATGTCAATTTTTGTTACTAAAATTATAATGACGACACTGTAACAAAAATATTTGGCCCCTAAAAAATAATTTTGTCCTTAAATTTTGATTTTTAAAACCTTAATTGTTTTGTAGTGAATTAAAACAATAAGAACCAAAATAAAACTTGAGTCAAATTATAAGAGTGGAAAGTGTTATTCCACATAATCTCATATTTTCAATGATATAATCCTATCCATATTAAAGTGTGTAAAAATCATCAACATCAAGATTTATTAAAAGGTAATGTCGTACAAAAAAACGAAGCATTATGTGTCGGTGCATTCAAAACACTGCTTAGTTAAATCATAGGCAATAAAAAAATTAATCAATAATTAAAAATTAATTATAATCACTCATTTTACTTGAGTTGTTGAAAGTTATTTTCATTCTTAATATAAATAAAAATGATGTATTAATTATAATCACTCGTTTCAATTATTGAAGGTCATTTTCATTCATATAAAACTAGCATATCACCCGTGCTATGCACGGATTATATTTACAATTATCTATATATGTGAATTGTGATTTTTAAATTTTTTTTTTTTTAAATGTCTTCTTTTTTTTTTCTTTTTTATATTATATTAAAGTTTAATATTTTGATAATAATCATATGTGTTGGATTTTTCAATGAACTAAATGTCTTTTTATTATTATTATATTATATTAAATTTTAATATTTTGATAATAATCATATGTGTTGGAATTTTCAAGAAATTTTTTTTATACTTGTTCTTAATGCATTAAAGTATTATTATGAGGGATAATAATCATATGTGTTGGGCTTTTCAATGAATTCATGTGTTGGGACTTTTCAAGGAATTCATGTGTTGGATTTCAAAGAATTTATTTTATGCTTGTTCTTAATGCATTAAAGTGTTATTATGAGGGTAAGACTTGGGAGTTGAGAGAAGTTAATAAACGCTAAGATTTTTTTTTTAAATCAAAAAATCAGAAAATTTAATTTGAGAGATTGGAGCTCTCACAACGCTTGGGGTTAAAAACCCCCTTTTACTTAATATATAGTATAAATATATACTTGGTGCTCGTGCTAGTTGAATTGCTTTAATAATGTCGAGGACAACTATAGTTATAAATGTCATTAGTGGTTTTGTTAACAACTAATATAAAGATTACAAATGTATGTGTATCTTAACAATTATACAATGGTGTAAGATATACGACAAATAGGTAGGCATGTTAAATTTTAATATGTGATTAAAAATGATAATTTGTTTATACTTTGTAATTAGATATACTAATTTTAGTCAAGTAGGCATGGATTGAAACCATGACTTCATTAGCTAATCTAGCCAAAGACATGCTTCCATTTTGGCTTCTAGAGACTCTTATGTGGAGTCCATAACTACAGTGAATTGTGAGTGAGCTTGTGTAGTTGATGAAGCACAAGCAGCATAGACTTGTCATCTCTCGCACAAAACTATTATATGAGTAGACACAATATTATTTAGGATAAGAGTAATGATGAATAATAGAAATTTTATACGATATGATGTTATAACTTTATATTTATATATTTTAAATTAAAAAATTTATTTATATTATTTTAAAGATGTCACTGACCCATTAAGAATTTTTTTTTATAAAATTTTTGTTGGTATGCTCTTGGTCACCAAACACGTTTTTTGCAACAAGTGTAGCGATCTAGGGTTGTAATGGGGAGGGTCAGGAGGGTTTGGGTGGCTGTGTTGGCCAATGCATTTGGGGAAGAGGGTGTTGGGAGTACCATGGGAGCGGCAGTGGGTGTTGGGGACGGTGGCAGTGGTGGCGATGGTAGGTAACAGTGGAAGATGATTTAGAGGTGGGAATATATGATTATTTGCACTATTTTATTTATATTGAACTTAGTTACCCTTTTTATTTTTATTTTTTAGCGTTAAAAGTTTTGAGTTTTGCAAAAATGGAAAGAGTTGAAGTTTCGAGTTTCACAGCACTTAAAATAAAAATTAAATTAAAAAAAAACGTCCAATTGATCAATGAATACCAATTTCTCCTTGCTATTTTTCTGCTAATTTTTATGATAATTTTTTGTGGCTGAGGAAAGAAGAGAAAGACAAAAAAAGTTCAATACAATGGTGACACCGCATCATCATTGACACATAGTATTACTATCTAATAATTTATCATGTAAGTCATTATATGATGAGTAATTATTGAGTATTCTTGGAGTACCATGTGACATTGTGTAACGCCCCTAAATAAATGACATAATGATAAGTCAATTTAATTCATTCAATCACACTAATCTCAACTCAAAAATCTATATTTGTATTTCATTCATGTAAGAGATTTACGAAAGAAGTCCACATACAATACATATTCAAACTTCTTAAAAAGTGAATTCATAGCATGTGCGACGATTAAAAACAAAAGATATAACACAAAATGAATGCCCCAAAGACTATAAATTTCAAGGCTTAAGCCCGGTTACACAAAAGATGATTATCTAAAAATTCATACAAATAAAACCCTTAACTTGTCAAAATATACAACAAAAATAAAAGAGCATTGTGCTCTCAAAACACTTTCCTCACCTTTAACTAGATGGAATCACCACATATTTTTCTGCACAAATCCACTAAAGGTGAGCACAAAACCCAGTAAGAAGATCTTAATAAAGCATATATGTTTAAGCAGTCTCACAACATGTATACTATGCAATGTCATACTCCAAAAATCCATACCTTTATTCCTTTTTGAAAACCATATGCAATACTTTTTAAAAAATACATTGTCTCAGTAATTTCATAATACACAATGGGATGGTAAATATACTCAGATAATCCATAGGCTGGTGTTTGTAAGTAGGCATATCAAACACTACAAATCCGCACTGTACCGGCTCCTAACCAGAAGACATGTGGTACCTACTCCGCGCGTGTTTCAATCTTTTACCCTGAATATTCAAGCCAACTTAAACAATACCAATCTACACCCCCTATCTGGACTTATCGATGTATTTGTCCCAAAACGTTTTCAAGATCATCAATTGTTTTCTTAAAACAATAAATTAATTTCTAAAGCATAGCCATAATAATCAATATTCAAAACTATACAAATGAATGTATGTAGATGCAATTATACAATTCCCTTATTCCTCGGCATTATGTCCTCAATACAATACAATTATCAAAATCTCTCAATGTTCTCAATTTAATAATCAATAACCATATCCATATGACATATGACACAATCCATATTCACAATGCTATATAATTTTCCAATTTTTCTATGGCAATTTCTCAACAAAAGTTCATCCATTTCATAGATGATTTAACAACACAATAACATATGATTTTTCTTCAATAACTCCAATTTTCCCAAAATTTCAAAAGGTAGGGTTTTCACCCAAAATGAATCTTTCATTTTTAAAAAGTGTTCTTGCCAATAGACTTCCAAGAGTCACACATTTCATAAATAAGAATCAATTTCATGAGAGGGAAGAGAAATGCCCCTTTTTAAAAACACATTCAAAACCCTCACTCAAACCCGAACTCATAACCCAAAGATTTCATCAAGAATAGACTTGGACATGCCAAAAAAAATATATTTGACTCAAAGAAACTTCCTATCTCAAGGTTTAGAGAAGAAGAGAGAAGAAACTTCCAAAATTGACAGTGTTGAAATCCGATCTCCATCGCACAAAATGTAACCTTTGATGAGCTCTCCAACTTTGATGAAGAAACTTGTATCAAAACTCTAATGGATTGGGAGAAATCAAGGTTTGAATAGAGTTTGGTGAAAGTAAATGAAGAGAGAGGAGAGAGAAATGAGTTTTAGAGAAAGAGAGATGAAGGAAAAAGTGAGATACACTCAGCCCAAGGGAAAAAAAAAAAAAAAAGAAGAGAAATTCGGACACAGTTATTCCTGCACGTATGGCACCTCTCCCGCATGTGGCCGCACGTGTGGAGCATACCCTTTTTGCACATGCGGCATTCACCCCCACACGAGCGATTTTTTCAGTATGACACTCTCAGAAAATCCCTCTTTGTCGTACGTACAACCCTCACTTTCGCACATGCCCTCCATACTTGCAATTATTTCAATCCCAACCCTCTGAAAACACCCCCTCACTACACGTGCGGCACACCTTCCCATACATGCAGTTTTGCGACTGCTTCAAATTTTGCAAGCTTGACAAGCCTACGACAGACTCTAACTACACTTCCGAAGCAAGAAAAAACTCAACTCCAAAGCAAAAGTGGAGATGTAAATCCGAGGAAGTTTCAAGAGTGGGGAACTTATACGACTGACGAGGCCTTAAACTGATTTCGAAATTCCGAAAATAAGGAATAAACACAATTAAGAAAGGAATAAAGCGGGTTATATGCCTGGGACATCACACATTGTCTACGTGGTGGATATGGTGACTCACATTTTTTCGGTAATTGAGAGACAATGGATGGCTCATTTAGTATAAGTTGCAGTTTCTCATTAGTAAAGAGCATTACATAAATAACACCACATGATACTTGAGAAGTATATAATAATTTTCTCATCTTTAAGGAACAAAGTTATTCAAATAGTGGAGTTCACTATCTAATATTTAGTTTTATAATTGGTTGATGACACGTCATGTCAATAATAAGATGGTACACTAAATTTTTATTTGAGAAAGAGGAAGTGAAAAGAGAGAAAAAAAAAGAAAGATAAAAAAGAATAAAAAGTATTTATGCCTCCTCCGTTACTAATGAGGGTTCAAAAATCTCCTTCCATTTGTCTAAATCCCTGGCTTAAGTGGTTGCCTTTGAACCTCAAGTAACTCTATGGTGTGAATTCACAAAATAAAAGCAAAACAAAAATAAATTGAGAAAGAAGCGACCCAACCAACGGAACTACTCAAAAGATTAAAAAAAGTATACCATTAATTTAATTTCTTCATGCTCGTTCTAAGTTCGAAATACCATTTGTACTAATAAAAATCCTCTTTCATTATATGACTTCTTGTTCATTTAGATAAATAAAATATCTATGAGGCTTTTTTTTATAAGTATATTTTGTGCAGCAACTCTTTCTATCTTTTTAGGGAAGAATCTCATAATTCTTAACCAAATTTCTGTCTGATCTTAAATCTATACCAGACATTGTTCGAATGATGGGTGACAAAGCTAATTCTCAAGATTTTTTAACAAAGTGATTATGTGTCTTGTTCGAATTATGGGTGACAAAGCTAATTCTCAAGAATTTTTAACAAAGTGATTATGTGTCGGTACATTCGAAACAGTGCTTAGTTAAATCACAGGCAATAAAGAGGTGAATCAATAATTAAAAGTATGTATTAACTATAATCACTCGTGCCGCATGGACTCTTATGGCGCATATATAATTACGCAAACCTTTCTTGAAGGTTTATTTTTATTCTTAATGTAAAGTATAATTGTGCTCGTGGTTCTGTTTTAATAATCTCGAGGATAACTATAGTTTATGAACTAGATTAGTGGTTT
The DNA here is from genome assembly GCA_030407325.1 of Camellia japonica. Taxonomy (NCBI): domain Eukaryota; kingdom Viridiplantae; phylum Streptophyta; class Magnoliopsida; order Ericales; family Theaceae; genus Camellia; species Camellia japonica. Next base: position 66,658,233 of record JAPPVO010000017.1, read on the forward strand.
TATTAACAATTAATATAAAGAGCTTCCCACATAATAAAGCATATATATTATGTTAACAATCATACTATAGTGTAATATATGACAAATAGGTGGGCATATTAAATTTTAAATTGAAATTGAAAATGACAATTTGGTTTAGCTTTCTTATTAGATATATTAATTGTAGTGAGGTTGGCATGGATTGAAACCATGTCTTCATTAGGTAATCCAACCAAAAACATGCCTCCATTTGGGCTTCTAGAGACTCTTATCCCACCACTAATCTAATGACATTCTTGCTTATGTGGAGTCCCATAATTACAGTGAAGGTCGTTGTCTGGGGTCGATTTTTTTGGTGAATTTTTTTGTCCTTTTTAGTGAGTTTAAATATATATATTTAAAAAGGTCTACACTTTCGAATCTTGCTCGACTATGTGAATCACAAAAGTTAAATTTTTAAAAAGAAATCTAGAAAAGACCAAACAAAAAGAGGGAAAAAGCAAAATTTTTTTTTGTCTTTAGTGATTTTTTTTTATAAATTTTTTCAATGTTTGTTTGTGTTTTTTTATAAATAAAATGGACTTCAAAGAGAATTCTATTACTTCATTTTGACCACCAAAAAAAAAAAAAATCACTAAAAATAAAACAATTAAAAAATATATATTTTTTAACTGATACCAAACACCGAGTGAATACAACTAATTTGTTAGTTAGTGAACACGAATTTTCGGAATCAGTACGAAATAAAAAATATTCCATTTTGATTTCAAATTCATTCAATATAAAAGCACATGGTTTGATAAAGGAGAGATTATTTGGTTTGGTTTCAAGTTCATTAAATACAAAAACCCATGGTCTGATAAAGGAGAGATTATTTAGTGGTGTAGAAGTAATGTTTTAGACCACAGTTTCGTTTGTCTCGACGTAAAATATTTTGAATAATTTTATTTTATTTTTTGTAAATTGATTTTAAACCAAAAAAAAATGTTTTTATTTTTGTTTTTGTTTTTGTGAATTTGGTTGACACTTGAAATAAAAATATTTTATTGCCTAAAATAGAAATTTTAATTCAATAAAATGTTATAAATAACTTTTTAGTAAACTAAGATAGTTATTTGAAAGAATAAAGTTATACGCACCAATTAGTATACTAACAGATAATGTGACGTAATTTTAAAGGTTTTAAGTTTTTGTAGTTTGTATAATAGGTGAGATCTATAATTTTAAAGTGACATTGTCATAGCATATATTAATATAATAATTGATGTATTAATTAGTGCATGTAGTACATCTTCATTTGAAAAGGATAAATGTGTTAAAATTGAGAGCATCTTTACCCATACAATATATACACACACGCATATATATATATATATATATATATATGTAAACCCTAAAAATGGAGAGCGTCTATACCCATACAACATATATATATATTTCTCTTCTCTACTAGACCTTGTTTGGCATATTATAAATAATCCAATGAAGTCACTTTGATTTGCGTTTCATGATTCGGTTGTGGCAGAGCCTACAGAGTGTCTTGGGCACGAAGTTGATTTTCCGTACCGCATATCATTCTCAGACTGATGGGCAGTCCGAGCGTACTATTCAAATCCTTGAAGATATGCTTCGGGGTTGTGTTATTGACTTTAAAGAGCCGTGGGAGAGACACTTACCCTTAGTGGATTTTGCCTATAACAATATCTTTCAATCGAGTATTGGCATGGCATCGTTTGAGGCCTTGTATAGTCGACCGTGTAGATCCCCTGTGTATTGGGTCGAGGTGGGTGATGCACCTATGTTGGGTCCAAAGTTAGTCCAGGAAATGACGGAGAAAGTTATACTTATTCATAAGACGTTGGTTATGACCTAGAGTCGCCAGAAAAGTTATGCCGATCATAAGAGGAGACCCTTGTCTTTTAAGGTGGGAGACCGTGTCTTCTTAAAGATATCACATAGGAGGGGTTTGATGAGGTTTGGAAAGAGTGGGAAGTTATCCCCCCAATTCATTGGGCCTTTTGAGATCCTTCAGCGAATTGAAGAGTTAGCTTATCGTTTGGTTTTGCCGCCACAGCTTTCTGGGGTTCATGATGTGTTTCATATTAGCATGCTTCGGCAGTGTGAGCCGGATCCATCGCATGTGTTGGATTGGGCTGACTTAGAGGCAGATGAGGATGCCTCGTATGAGGAGAGACCGGTGAGAGTCTTGGATACTCGGGACCAAGTCTTGCAATGTAAGACAATTCCCTTGGTTAAAGTATTGTGGAAATATCACGGGGTTGAGGAAGCAACTTGGAAACGTGAGTTGGAAGTTCATGAGAAGTATCAGACTTATTTGTTAATGTTTGAGCATGTATTGAAATTTTGATTATGTTAATGAAAAATGAAAACATTGTATATGTTTTGAAAATATAGAAACATTGTATATGTTGAATGTGTTTTGGAAACATGGATTTAATGTAAACATTGTATATGTTTTGGAAAAATGTGAATTGTGTTTACAATGTTGGAACTGGTGTATCGAGTTGATGAGAATGGGTGACCGAAGGATGGGTCATGGTGACAGAATTGAATAATTATCTTTATTGTGATCGGTTTAAACATAGTTTTAAAACTTGATTTGAAATTTCGGGGACGAAATTCCTTAAGGAGGAAGATTATAGTGATTCTGGTTTTAACCCGACCCTTTTGTATTTTGTGGTGTCGTAGTGTTGTTCATGTCTTTTTCCCCTCATACTTCCTTGAGTTTGGTTATTGGATTGTAATGGTTGCGTTTGAAACAGGTTGGTTGCTTAGTTTTTAAACTTTTGTTACCCAGAATTTTACTCCTCTACTCGAGTGGCACTTCTTGCGCTCAAGCGGGCTTTGTGAACTCTCAGTACTTTTGCAAGTTTGCAAAACTACTGGAAGAGTGTATTCTACGCTCGAACTGTGCTTTCTACACTCGAGCGGTCTCAACTCGAGCGGTCTTTCTTGCGCTCGAGCGTTGGTCTGTTGTCTGCAAAACTACTGAGAGTGTACATTCTGCGCTCGAGTGGAACAACTTATTGTGTCTGACTGTAACAGCCCCAAAATGCGTGTCACATTTATCTTTATTTAATTATGCATTAATATGAATTAATTTAAGAATATCTTTCAGCATTGGAAAAATATCTGTTGGAGCTACGACTTTGGAACTGAAATTGACGACCTTAATGGGTTCAGAAACTAAAATTGAGCACATTGATAGACTAATGGGAATTTTTAGAGCCATTTGGGAAGTTTAATTAAAAATTGAGTTCGTCTGATTCGCTAAGTTGTGTTTGGCTCATCATTTATATATGTAGATAGAGATAGACATATATGAGCCTTAGTATTAGACTTAACACAAAAAAAAAAAATCTAAGTGAGAGACTTCTAGAGACTAAGAGAAGAAAGGAAGAGGAAAAAGAAAATCAAAAGGGGATTAAGCTAAATCTTCACCAAATCAAGCATCTAAGGTGAGAATTCATCTCTAATCTCTTGAAGCTAAGTGGAACTAAAGAGTTGAGTAATGTGAATTGTTGTTTAGAACTCACACGAGTTTAAAGAGAGGAATTGTAATCATCCATGGCATTTTTATATTTAATCATTTGTTTTCTTGCATCAATTTTCAAGTGAAAAGGAAACTCCATGGGAGTTGAGGTTTTGTAACTCAAGAATTCAAGTTTTGAGGATTTACATTTCAATTTAAATGTTTGCTTTGTTCTATATGGAAATTTAGTTTGATTTGAAACTATGATTTTGTTTAAAGTTAGCAATTGATCATTCACCATGTTTTCATGAGTTTTTGGCCTTAATTTTCATGAACTTGAAGTTGATTTTGCAAAAGATTGTGTTCCTTTTCAAAGTAGATTTTTAGACTGAAATTGTACCTAGACCGCTCGAGTGGCCTGGGCCACTGCTCGAGCGGCCAATCTCTTTTTGGCCAAACTTGTACTATGAAGGCCACCGCTCGTGCGGCCAAGGCCACCACACGAGCGGCCAAACAGGGTAGATTTTTCAATTTTTTTTTCTTTCTGTTTTCTGACTTCCAGGCCTTCATTTACATAGTTTTCAAGTATAATTAACATCCATAAACATCTCATAAGCATGAAAGAAATATAGAAATAACTGAACGAACAAGTAATGGATGACCGAATAAGGTTAAGAATCAAGTGAATAACTCGAATGTGTATTAAGAAATTGTGCTATGAATGTTTGTGTTTATAGGTCAAGACTCGAAGACCGAACAACCGGTTTTGGAAGCCCACTATGAGTAACATTTCTGTAAAGATATGTTAATATAAACTATGTGAAAATCCTAAGTGATTCGTGATTAGATCAAGATTAAAGTATTTTAATTACCAATCATTCAAAACACACAATCCAAATCATCAAGCACTTACGAAAGTGATTTTGATTGTTGTTTTCGAAATAAACAATAAATCGACACAAATGATTTTTACGTGGAAAAACCACAATTGAAGAACCTTCAATTGTAATAAAAAACTACGGGCGAAACGCCACTAATCAATCCACTACTGAAAAAAGAAAAGATTACAAAGATAACAAACAAATTACCCAACTCATCCAATTTGTCTTCAAACCTTCTGTAACTCTTTCACCAAGCCTTTGTCTCGGAACTGATTAATCTGAAGTTGAATCCACAACTTCACTTGTCGAATCAACGACTACATACAGAATCAAACTCTTTTGAAACTCCACATTTGGATTTTCGGAATCCACCGAAGAAGAACTCTCTTAATTATGAAGAACCAAACTCCTTGATGTATGTATCTTAGATCATAGGTTACAAACCCTCTCAAATATATAAGGAAAACTCACCAAAAACTTCAGATAAAAACCTCAAACCAAACCCTAAAAACCTTAAACAAGATCTAGGAGAAGTAACCCTAGAATAGACCCAACACGCGGATATATAGTATCTGAGATCGCGCGGTCCGCTCGAGCGTGGGAATGCCCGCTCGAGCGAAGACTTCATATTGCGTGTTTCATACAGGGTTCACGCTCAAGCAGAAGAATCCACGCTCGAGCGTAGAATTACAACATCCAGTATTTTGTAGATTTTACAGAGATGCTATGAGAGTGCAAACCCCGCTCGAGCGTCAATTTCCCCGCTCGAGCGGGAAGACCAAAACTAGAAAACAAACAAAAACAACTTGAGTACAAACTTAGGTTTTTCCATGGAATTTGACAACAAAGGGTCCTAACAATCTCCCCCTTTGTCAAATCTTGGACAAAACCATTCTAAAACAGTTTTCCTAACAAAATCACAAAATGCAAAACAAACAAAAACTAATCCAAAATAATCCCAAAAGAACATGCACTTCTATAACCAAAGTCTTTGAACAATCCACCTGAAAGAAAAGCAACCACACATGCCAACCAAAATCTGTGGAACTATATTAATAACAAAATATAAAATGACTGATAAATAGACTATCCATCTATCAAAAAATATTCTATCCATCCATAACAAAAAAAATATATGCCCAACTATACCAAATAGCTATCCAACTGTACCAAGGAAGGATATAAACAAAAGTAAAACTACTGTCAAAACAACTGTACTGTACCACCAATATAAACTGCACCAATATAAAAACCAAAACCACTCCCCCTTTTTGTCCGGGAGGGATCAAAAAAAACAAGAGAAAGGACTAGACAGCACTGATCATAGAGCAGGGGGCTATGACGGCATCTGAAGCATAAAGAGGATCTGAGCCAGCTGAGAAGAAGACTGGGCCACGGACGCCTCAATGCGCTGTGAAGAAGCCTCCAATGCACTGAACCGAGAATTTAAACAAAACCAGTCCGCTCGAGCGTGGGGTTTAAAGCTCAAGCGTGAGACAAAACACGCAGAGACCCGCTCGAGCGCCAATTCAACCCTCGCAGAACTGTAAAGCAAAGTGTAAATTGCTGCAAGACTCAAAACCACGCTCGAGCATGGACAAAACAACAAAAAAATTTTTTTTTTTTTAAAACAAAAAAACAACTAAGATGTCCTGTAACTAGCGGGGAGTCCAATTGGAAGACTATACCACAATGATAAAATAGTCCATCAATCATGAGTCCTGTAACCTTGTGAAAAAAATATTGAAACACCAGGTCATGAAAAAAATAGATAGAATTTAATCAATGACATAAGCAACATAAGAATGCATAACTCAAAAACACACATGAGAGCTCACAAATAGAATGTGTGTGTGTGCAATCCTTGAGAGCCACAAAGCTAGAGTTAATCCTCGTAGTGATCGGATGGCTGGACCTCCGACAAGAGTAACTTAACATCGCAGAGAAAAGTCAAACCACTAGGAATCATGGGGTATTTGTTGAGTAAACGTGGAGGCTCCCCCTCAATCAATGATTCCCCATTTTTTTTTTATTTTTTGAACTTTTCTTTCTTGTGGGTACTCACTGGTGGCATGCACGCTCAAGAGTATGGAGACAAAACCAGAGAAGAATGAAATCAAAAGGGATGGCCTGGTTGGTGCCTCTGAGGTAGCCTTTTCCTAATGCCCGAATTTCAATGAACTGAGGGAGAAACAATGGAAGTGAACAAAGATGGTGGATGGTTAAGAGACTCAACATCACCCATGATATACTAGTATAGGTCAATTCCTCTGAAAAAGTACAAGAAACACTGTTAGTGGTCCATAGAGAACTTTGATCACTTGTGCGAAAACCCCTACAACAGTTTATCTCAAGGATGTGTACAGAATGAGATCATGAAGTAAATGAGTATGGGCATTCAGAATGAGCTATGAACAAAGAAGAATGAGATCTTGTAAGCAACATGAGCAGTGTTCATGTAAATTTTTGATGCAAAGATATCAGGAATCAATGACAATGAGATTATTACATGCAAGTATACAATAAGCCAACCACTCACACTCACTTTAAAAAACAGGAAACAGCCTAGTTATTGAGCACTACACCCAAGGTCTTTCTAAGAAACTCAAATCGAAGAAGATCAAGGGGTTTTGTAAAAATATCAGCTTTTTGATGCTCGGTGGGTACATGTTCCAGAACAACAAGGCCTTCTTCCACTAACTCTCGAATAAAATGATGACGGATGTCAATGTGTCTGGTGCGAGAGTGTTGGACAGGATTTTTTGAAATATTTATGGCACTTATGTTATCACAGAAAAGGGTGAGAGTGTTCTGTTCTATGCCATAATCATGAAGCATTTGCTTCATCCACAGCATTTGTGCACAACAACTCCCTGCAGCAATGTACTCAGCCTCAGCAGTCGAAAGAGAGATGGCATTTTGCTTTTTACTATGCCAGGAAACCAGATTACTCCCAAGGTAAAAACACTCCCCAGATGTACTCTTTCTATCATCAGCACACCCTGCCCAGTCGGCATCAGAAAAACCAGTAATTTCAGCTGTAGTATCAGTAGAAAACCAAACCCCATACCCCAATGTCCCATTAATATATTTAATGATGTGTTTGACAGCAAGAAGATGAGACTCTTTAGGACAGGCTTAGTAACGGGCACAAACACCTACACTGAAAGTAATATCAGGACAACTGGTGGTGAGGTAAAGAAGACTCCCTATCATACTCCTATACAGAGTAGGATCAACATCAGTACTAGAGGAATCTTTGGAAATGTGAAGACTGGTGCTCATGGGAGTGCATGCATGTTTGGCAGACTCAAGACCAAACTTTGACACAAGATTTTTGGCATACTTAGACTGAGAAACAAACATACCTGAAGGAGACTGTTTAATTTGAAGACCCAAAAAATAAGACAACTCTCCCATCATGCTCATTTCAAACTCATGTGTCATGCAATCCGAAAAATATTTCACAAGATGATCAGCAGTGGATCCAAACACAATATCATCAACATAAATCTGAGCAACAAAAATATGAGACTTAGTATGTTTTACAAATAAGGTCTTATCCACACTACCCCTTTGAAAGTCATTATCAAGAAGAAATGTAGTAAGTCTATCATACCAAGCCCGAGGAGCTTGTTTCAATCCATACAAAGCCTTGTCTAACTTGTAGACATGATTTGGATATTTAGGGTCCTCAAACCCTTTTGGTTGCTCAACATAAGCCTCTTCTTTCAAGTACCAATTCAGAAAGGCACTTTTCACATCCATTTGAAACAATTTGAAACCAAGAAAACATGTAACACCAAGTAAAATACGAATAGATTCGAGACATGCAACTGGGGCAAACGTCTCATCATAGTCAACACCCTCTACTTGTGTGTAGCCTTGAGCAACCAACCTGGCTTTATTCCTAACCACAGTACCATTCTCATCAGATTTATTTTTAAAGATCCACTTGGTACCTATCACATTCATGTCTTTAGGTCTGGGAACTAGAGTCCAAACATTGTTACGTTCAAATTGACCTAATTCTTCATGCGTAGCATTGACCCAACTATCATCTAGCAAGGCCTCTTTAAAATTCTTAGTTTCAATTAATGAAACATAACACATATGTGATACCTCATCCCGAATCTGTCTTCGGGTTTTCATTCGATCCGATACACTTCCAATCATCTATTGAGCTGGATGATTCAGTTTCACCCTTAGTGATGGTTTGAACTCAGGACTTGCGGTGACAGAAGCATCAGGAGTGATGTCTCTTTGAGCACTCTTTGGACTTGAACTTACCTGTGAGGATGGTGCTGTAACAACTTCTTGTGATTGGACCTCAGCTTCTCTTTGACTTTGTGGTTCAGTATCCAAGATTGGAGACTCACCATTGTCATCCTCATTTGTTGCTGGAGTAGGTGAACCTGTGTCATCTATAACCACATTGATTGATTCCATTAAAGAAGAAGTTCGCAGGTTATAAACTCGAAAAGCCTACTGGTGGTTAAATACCCTAGAAAAACACCTTCATCACTTCGGGAGTCAAATTTGCCCAAAGGCTCTCTATCTTTGAAGATGTAACACTTACTCCAAAAGTTTTGAAGTATTTTACATTAGGTCTCAAACCCTTTCACAATTCATATGGAGTTTGTAAAGTGCCAGGCCTTAAATACACGCGATTTATGACATAAACAACAGTATTTAGAGCTTCAGCCTAAAACTTTGAAGGAAGTTTCTTACTAAGGAGCATAACCCTAGCCATTTCTTGAACAACTCTGTTCTTCCTCTCAACCACTCCATTTTGTTGTGGAGTAATAGGTGTAGAAAATTCATGCTTAATTCCATGCATATCACAAAAATCCGAAAACGAACTATTTTCAAATTCATGACCATGATCAGTTCGGATTCTTATGATACGCCCAATGGAAATACCCTGTTCATTTTGGATTTTAAGGACTAAAGCCTGAAAAGTATCAAACGTATCAGATTTTTCCCTTAAAAAATTTACCCACGAAAATCGAGTAAAATCATCAACAGTTAAAAAAATATATCTTTTACCTCCAATGCTTTCAGTGCGAGTAGGACCCATTAAATCTATGTGAACCAATTCAAGAGGACGTTTGGTTGTAAAGCTGTTCACCTTTTTATGAGGGGCACGGGTCTACTTTCCAAGTTGACATGGTCCACACACATGGTTCAGATTCTTACCCAGTTTAGGTACTCCTCTCACAAGCTCTTTGTTGGCTATCTTAGTTAGGTCTTTGAAATTCATGTAACCTAATCTTTGATGCCACAAATCAATGTTACTTATGGTGGCAGAGTGACAAGTGAGATCATTAGTAGTAGCAATCCCATAGCAATTATCAGATGTGCGAACCCCATGCAAGACAGTATTTTCCTTTTTATCCAAAATTTCAAATTTATTTTTTGAAAACAATACTTCATGGTGGGAATCACACATTTGACTAATGCTCAAAAGATTTGCTTTAAGACCATCAACAAGTAGAACATTTTCCAGCTTGGAAAGACCAGCAACACTTATAGAGCTGTGGGGAAGTGGTTTGGAAATACTCTTCTGATCTTGGGGGACGCTCGTGATCCACTGCTAGTCACTTGAAAAGGAATAAACACTCCGGTCGGGGGTGCCAGAATTAACACTCCGACGGGCAAGTCAGTCTCTACACTCAGGATTACTTGTATTCTAAGTTAAGCATAATAGTTCTCACATATCTTTCTCTGATGGGTGATCCCGTATTTATAGTATTCTCTTTGGGCCTTTGGGCCTTTGGGCTGGGTCCATCCTTGATCCGTTACATGTACCTCTACTCGGCCTCTATTCTACTGGCTGGGGTACTGGTTATTTTATTCGGCTCTTCTATTGACTAGGGTATGTGCCGAATAGAGGTTACGTTCCGAACCGGACACGCTCATTCGTCTCTATGGATCTGATGAAATTCGACTCCCACAATGCCCCCCAAACACCCTACTAGCATCAGTTAGTCGGCATGTTTGGCTTCTAGCCTGGGAAGTCAAAAATTCGGCGGTTAACCCTCTTCCCAATGCGTGTCAGAACGCGAACACGCTTCTTGGTCATTGTAACGCTTTCCTGCCCTTCGTACACTACTTCCATTTAATATGATTTGAAATTGTCTCTTCGAATGTATGTTTCTGAATATTCAAAAGATATCTTGCTCGCTTTCTAGTACAACTCATTCTCTTCGTGGCTTCTACAACTTCTTGTTTCTCGTTTCTCCCTTCGTCTCCTGTAAGTCTTCTCCTCCTTCATTTTTGATCCCGCTTCCTTATTTGCTTTTAACTTTCCATAATCCTTGGGTTTGGCCAAAAAAATGGCAAAACATCTGAAGGAGCTCCTTTCAGCAGGTCGAATCTCTGATTTTCAACGCCATTTCTCCATTCCCGATGACGTCCATCTGTCACTTTTGGCAGACAGCACCACTGATATGGAGAGGGAAGACGAGAGCACAATCGTCTTTTCTCTCTTATCAATTGCTGAGGGCGGAGTCCGCTTTCCTCTTCACCCACTTTTGAGGGTCGTTCTTAGATACTGGGGTCTAATCCCTTCCCAGCCCAACGTGAATTTCTTTTGCATCATAATGGGGATCGTAAAACTAAATCGTCGTCTTAGGATCAATTTAGGTGTACCCGCCATTCGACACTGTTACGTCCTAGCCAAATCTATTGGTCGGCTAGGGCGCTACTTTCTTAGAGCCAAGGATACTGAACATCACTTAGTGACTATGCTCGCAGCTCTGGTAAGCGTGTCGACGACGTAATGGTCGTTGTCCGCGACAATTGGGAGTTTGGCGAAGGCGAAGATCGCCTAGACTCGGTGCCGAGGCGAAAAGGCGAACCAGGTGGCCGATTAGATCACTTGTTTCTATTATTTCCATATCTATATTCGTATTCGGCACTACATACATCTAACCGTTTTGTTTATGCAGGCAGCGACTTGAAGAGAGTGCTGGTTTCGGATGACGACGTTGTTCTTGCAGAAATCAAAACCGCACTACAGTTCGTCGGCCGTCCAAACCTTCAAAAACAGGGGAGGGCGGCCCACATTCTACTTCGGTACGAGCCGACTTACACAACATTCTCGGCGTCGGACAATATTCCGATCGTGCGAGGTGATAGCCATCTTACAGCCCTCATCTTCCCCAGTTTCAAGAACTTGAGATAGATTGGTTTAGAAACATCCGATTCTGAACACGTGGAAGAACAAGAGGCTAAACCAATCGCTGAGGACCCGGACCGGTTGCTAGCGCAAGTTGACGAAGCTATTAACTCGGCCTTTGAGGAAGCCAGGTTGAACTTTTCCGATCCTCCATCTACATCAGGCCAAGGGGACGCCTTTGGAGATATTTTTACAAATTTGGGAGACCTTCCCGGCGATTATTCTGAGGATATGGCTAAGGAAAATCTCACGCAGATGGCACGAAGGAGAAACGCCGAACGCATGGTCGCCCGACAGAAAATCGAGGTCATCCATTCCAGACTTGTCCCAACTGAATCTGTCATACCTATTGTTGTAGAAGAAATGGCTCACGTTGACGTGGCCGAGGCGGAGAAGGCAGCCGATCTTCCGAATCCAGAAGAACGGCCGATTCCAGATCGGGGAGAGAAACGTGCCGCCGAGGGCGAGGCCGGCTCTTAAAAGGAGAACCCTGTCGATAAACGGCTGCGCTTAGAGGAATCGGATGTGGTTCCTTTCATTGTTCAACCTGAGATAAAAAACACGTTGATCTCCTCCGAAGCATAGGCCGTGAAGGATCCCGCTATTGCTTTGAGCTTGGCTGCCTCGGTCTCGTTGCCAGCTGACAAGGCAACTTTTCGGGTAGAGCCGGATTTGGTAGCGATAGCATTAGCTGCCCAATCGGCCCTCCTGGTATGTAACTTCATTCCAATTCCTTGTTTTGATTTTGTTTGCAAGCAGTATTTCTTAGTATGTGACGATCCCAACTTGTTTTGCAGACGGTCGAAAGGATCGCCGAATTGGGCCACCGCCAGCACGATGCCGTCGAAAGGATTGGCCGTTTGCAGTCGGAAGTAGAGGGTCAACGGAGTAGGGCTGAGTTTGAGGCGATGAGAGCGACAATGGAAAATGCGCGGGCCGAAGCCGAGAAGGAAAGGGCACGGACTGCCGACCAACTCAGAGCGAAAGCCGAGGAGAGGGCCAACGCGAACGACTAATCACTCAAGTTGGCCAAGGAGGCACTTGCCAAGTTGGAGGCCGAGTTGTCAGAGTTGAAGGCGGTGAAGGAGAAAGCCGACTCCGAGGCGTCCGAAGCATTTGAGGTTGGGAAAAGCGCCGCTCTTGAAAATTATGTAGAAGAGGTCCCCAAATTCGAGAATCGGGGATTCAAACATGGCTGGCTCAAAGCCCTTGCTGCCACTGGAGTGACATTGGACATGTCGATTCCATACAAGCAAGTGGATGTTGAGCCGCTTGAGTCTGATGCCGAGGATTGATTTGGGGATCACTTTAGCTATTTTTAATGTATCTTTTTGCAATCATGTTTTGTTTTCTTAGTAGACAACTATTTGCTTGGGATAATTTTCATGTATAAAATGATGACTATGCTGTACTCAATTTATGAATGAAAATTTTCTATGTTCTCAAGTTATTGCTTGTATTGTTTGTTGTATGAGTACATAATTAAAAGAATCAGCAGTTGATGAGACGGCAAACTTAATAGCCGATTAAATTAATGAATTTTATTTAATCATAAATAAAATGAATTCATGAGGGGCCGATAGGTCAGCCTTTGCCCTTGCCCCAGCTGGTTCATGAATGTAGAACGCCGAATAAAACGAACTTATGAATATTGTTCTGATGAAACGATTCGTGGAATGGCTGGGGCACTCGAGCTGACTACACGAACTTATGAATATTGTTCTGATGAATGGATTCGTGGAACGACTAGGGCATTCTAGCCGACTAGATTGATGAATCTGCCCTAGCCCCAGCTGGTTCATGAACGTACAACGCCGAATAACACGAACTTATGGATATTGTTCTGATGAAACGATTCGTGGAACGACTAGGGCACTCAAGCCAACTAGATTGATGAATCTGTCCTTGCCCCAGTTGGTTCATGAACGTAGAACGCCAAATAAAACGAACTTACAACGCCGAATAACACGAACTTATGGATATTGTTCTGATGAATTGATTCGTGGAACGGCTGGGGCATTCGAGCTGACTAGATTGATGAATCTGCCCTTGCCCCAGCTGGTTCATGAACGTAGAACGCCGAATAACACGAACTTATGGATATTGTTTTGATGAAACGATTCGTGGAACGGCTGGGGCATTCTAGCCGACTAGATTGATGAATCTGCCCTTGCCCCAGCTGGTTCATGAACGTAGAACGCCGAATAACACGAACTTATGGATATTGTTCTATTGAATCGATTCGTGGAACGGTTGGGGCATTCGAGCCTACTAGATTGATGAATCTGCCCTTGCCCCAGCTAGTTCATGAACGTACAACGCCGAATAACACGAACTTATGGATATTGTTCTGATGAATCGATTCGTGGAACGGCTGGGGCATTCGAGCCGACTAGATTGATGAATCTGCCCTTGCCCCAGCTGGTTCATGAACGTAGAACGCCGAATAACAGAGGTTGATTGGGGCGATTAGGGCATGTGACTCGATCGGCGCCGGGCTGTTGAGGTTTTGATATTAATGAGATTGCCTCGGAGGTGCTGCTTTCATAGGGAGTAAATGGGCGTGTACTTCGTGAACGAAGGTCCTATTTATATGCTCTGACAGCAACTCAGTCCAGTTCTTTGAGGAAAATTAAACAAGTGCGAATGTCAAATAGACTTTTCTTCAACAGCAGAGGGGAAGCGAAGACGCTAGCTGAGCTGGGAGAAGACATGATTCGAAGTGGTGAACCTTCACGCACGGGCAGTAGGACTTCGAGGGATCGGGAAAGACACCAATCTCCCCGTCGTCGAAGAAGGTCGCCCAAGAGGGACAAGCAGCCACAACGCAAGTCTTCACAACCTCGTCCTGGAAGGGAATCCGACGCGACTCCTCGCCCATTGAGTTTTGCGGTCTTCGTGGGTAATAGACCAATGACAGAGGCGGATTCAATCGTTCGAGATCCAAATGTGGCAGTCGAGTTCGTTCGACAGATTTTTCCATCCAACGTTCAGCAGTCGATGGTAGGACGGCAGGACTTCGAAGTGTTTCGTTCAAGGCGTTCACAGGTGGTGAAGGGACTGTACACTGCTTATGAGATCGACATGCGTCTCCATGCCGCTCGTCACGATATAGAACAGAGAGATGAACGCATTCGGAAGTTAGAAGCTCGCCCCAAGAAGGCCGAGCGTGAGCTAAGGAAATTCAAGTCTGCCGAGCCTCAATCAGCCAGCCACCTCAACCCAGTTGTGGAAGAGAGGGTTACTCAAAGGCTGATTAGTGATGCGATCGTCGATCGGAACACGGCTAGCATGTTCGCGATTGAGACTGCGAGGGCTGTGACCTATGAAAAAGGCTTCCACGACGGCCGAAAGGCCGGAATTCAGAAGACCAAGGAGAAACTCGCCAAAGAAGTTTGCCGATGTGAAAATCGTGGATTTAAGCACGGCTGGATCAAGGCACTTCAGCAAGCTGAGGCTCTCTAGGCAGCAGGGTTGGATTCTGCGTTGCCGTTATACCAATAGAATGATTTCCCCTTCTCTCCGCTTTCGAAATTGAGAAGAGTGATGATGAAAAAGCCGCCGAACAGAAGAAGACCTTGTAATGCTTATGTAGATTAAAAGTGAAATTATGTATTTATTGGCTGATTTTAATAAAACGCTTAGTTTTCAATTTGTAGCGTACTTGTTATTTATATTAGTACACATTTTATTGTGAATGTTCGCACGTTTTAGATTATGTTTATGCGGCTTGAACAATCTCATCTTGAATATTTGCATTTTTCGGCCTTTGCTTATACGGTTTGTACGAATGCCATACTTTAATCAGCCCAAGGGGGTCATGCGCCGATGGGGCTCCGAATCCAGAGTCTGGCCGATCGTGATATCCACAAAGGGCGCTCCGAATTCGGAGGCTCTATCGGCCTAAAGGCGTCATGCGTCGATGGGTCTCCGAATCCGGAGACTACTTGGCCAATCGTGATATCCACGAAGGGCGCTTCGAATCCGGAGGCTTTATCAGCCCAAAGACGTCACGCGCCGATGGGGCTTCGAATCCGGAGGCTTTATTTGGCCAATCGTGATATCCACGATGGGCGCTCCGAATCCGGAGGCTTTACTTGGCCAATTGTGATATCCACGAAGGGCGCTCCAAATCCGGAGGCTTTATCGGCCCAAAGACGTTATGCGCCGATGGGGCTCCTAATCCGGAGGCTTTATCGGCCCAACGACGTCATGCGCTGATAGGGCTCCGAATCCGGAGGCTTTATTTGGCCAATCGTGATATCTACGAAGGGCGTTCCGAATCCGGAGGTTTTATTTGGCCAATCGTGATATCCACGAAGGACGCTCCGAATCCGGAGGCTTTACTTGGCCAATCGTGATATCCACGAAGAGCGCTCCGAATCCGGAGGCTTTATCGGCCCAAAGACGTCATGCGCCAATGGAGCTCCGAATCCGGAGGCTTTATTTGGCCAATCGTGATATCCACGAAGGGCGCTCCGAATCCGGAGGCTTTACTTGGCCAATCGTGATATCCACGAAGGGCACTCCGAATCCGGAGGCTTTATCGGCCCAAAGACGTCATGCGCCAATGGGGCTCCAAATCCGGAGACTTTATTTGGCCAATCGTGATATCCATGAAAGGCGCTCCGAATCCGGAGGCTTAATCGGCCCAAATTGTGATATCCACGAAGGGCGCTCCGAATCCGGAGGTTTTTATCGGAACACCTTTGAACTGGATTTTGTAGTAAGTAAATAGGGATCTTTGCATTACAGAAAATGAGATGTACATGGCGAACCGTTCAGAACAAGTATCATGCCCCACAAGTCGGGTCAATGATAAAATTTGCATAAATGCGTGGAATTCCAAGGCCGTGGCAGACTTCTTCCTGACATGTCTTTGAGCCGATATGCCCCTACTCCTGCGATCAAATCAATCTGATAGGGGCCGTCCCACTTAGGACCCAATTTTCCATCAGCCGGTTTCTTGGCAGCTGGAGTACCTTCATCAGGACCAACTCTCCTAGTATGTAACGGCGCAGCTGAACACGTTGATTATATGACTTGGCAAGCTACTGCTGATACCGCGCCATGGACGTAAGGGCACGGTCTCTTCGTTCTTCGATCAGAATCAAATCCAAAGCCAGCATCATGTCGTTTCGGCCCATATAAAAAACTTGAGATTTCAGGGTTGGGTGGCCGATCTCTAGGGGTATGATCACCTGGGTTCCAAAGCATAGAGCAAACGGCGTTTCTCCAATAGATCGCCTCGGCGTAATTCGATGAGCCCACAATACACTCGGCAATTCTTCGACCCATTTGCCTTTAGCTTTCTCCAGCCTCTTCTTGGTGCCGTCCAAGATGGATTTATTAGAGGCTTCGGCTTGACCATTGATTTGTGGGTAAGCCGACGTAGAAAAGTAAGGCCGGATACCATACTTGCTGCACAGCTCTCGGTAGACACCACAATCAAACTGGGTGCCGTTGTCTGAGATAAGAGCTCTTGGAATGCCGAATCGTGTTATGATATTTCTCCATACAAAGCACTTAACATCAGCATCTCGAATGTGCGTTAATGTCTCCGCTTCGACCCATTTTGTGAAGTAATCTGTCGCGACGATCAAGTATCACTTGTTCCTTGAGGCCCTCGACAATGGTCCTACGATATCAAGTCCCCATTGGGCGAACGGCCAGGGGCTGGTAATGGAGCTTAACTCTTTAGCAGGTAGATGGGTTAACGGGGAGAGCTTCTGACACTGTTCACATTTCTTCACATAGCATTCGGCATCAACTCTCATTGTCGGCCAGTAATACCCTTGTGTTATAGCTCGATGGGCCAAAAAGCGCCCGCCAGAATGGGCACCACAACTGCCTTCATGTATTTCAGTCAAAAGCTCTTCGACTTTGTCCGGGTGTACACATTCCAGGTATGGACCAGAAAGGGATTTTTTATAAAGCATTCCTTGCGGATCCAAATAGTATCGCAGGGCTTTATTTCGCAGCTTGTGCACTTCTTTTTTGTCCGCTGGAAGCTGTTTGGAAGACAGGAATGCGGCAATGGGGTCCGTCCAACTCGGTCCTGGCTCTATGACATTGACCTGGACTTCATCCGAAGAACCAATGCTTGGCTCTGGGATGAAACCCACCTCGATGGTCCATTTGATCTCTGAGTTAATGGCGGAGGCTAGGCAGGCCAGAGCGTCTGCATGCGTGTTCTGATCACGCATTATTTGATTCAATTCATGATGGTCAAATTTTGCCAGCAAGGAGTTAGCTGTTTTCATGTAAGCTGCCATATGGTCATTTCTTGCCGCGTACTCCCCCTTCAGCTGATTAATCACCAGTTTTGAATCGCAAAATACAAGCAGACGCCGAGCACCCAAAAGATGTGCATTTCGTAAACCGGTCAGAAGGGCTTCGTATTCGGCTTCGTTATTTGATGCTTCGAAGCCAAGTTTGACGGCCTGCTCAATTACTGCGCCGTCAGGAGCCATGATTACTACTCCAGCTCCACTGCCCCGTTGATTGGATGACCCATCACAGTACAGCTGCCAAATGTCCCCAACATAAATTCCCCAGTTCGGCTTAGGTTGAATTTCATCAGACTTGAAGTCGGCAAGACCCCCGGTAAATTCAGCCACAAAGTCGGCAAGCACCTGCCCCTTGATTGAGATTCTAGGTAGAAACTGAATGTCATACTGGCCGAGCTGGAGAGCCCACTTTGAAACGCGTCCTGATGCTTCCGCACTACGCAGTACTGATCGGATGGGGTAATCTGTTAGCACCCTGATGCTGTGTCCCCTAGAAGTAATGCATCAATTTTCTTGCTGCCATGACCAGGGCCAGGATGAGTTTTTCCAAGCGGCAGGTAGCGTGTTTCAGCATCACCATTGCCTGCTTACATAATACACTGGCCGCTGCTCCCCCAGCTCTTCCTTTATCAGTACAGCACTAACGGTCTGGTCAGAAAATGCCAAATACAAGATGAGCGGGTCGTCTGTCAAAGGTGTTGTCAGGAGAGGAACTGATCAGAAGTAGGTTTTCAGACCGTTGAAAGCGGCTTCACACTCGGCGGACCATTCGAAAGCCTTGCCCTGCCGTAGTGTATGGAAGAATTGTCAGCAGCGGTCCGTGGAACGACTGATGAACCTGTTGAGTGCGGCTGCCATCCCCATTAACTTTGTACTTCCTTGACCGATCGAGGGGAGCCGAGTTCTAGGATTGTTATGATTTGCCTTGGGTTGGTTTCGATTCCTCGATGGTTGATAATGTAACCCAAGAATTTGCCAGAGCCGATCCTAAATGCACATTTGGAAGTGTAACATGCCCGGGGGGGTACCCGCGCGCGCTTAAACAGTTCGGACTCCCGAGATCTCTTTGATCTCAAGTTTCACGAGTGCAATGTGAAACATAGATGAGAGTCCAGATTTGGCAACTTTATTGAAAATCCATTTATATGGCAATTTTGTCAAAAATGGACTGCGTCATCAGAACTCAAAGTCGCCACCTAATATTTCGGGAAATTAGGAAACCATGACTCGATGCCAAGGCCACTGTTCGTCGTACCAAGGATGCTTGGCTCGAACCTTAGGTATGAAAGGGGAAGGTCAATAATGAGCACCCCCACTCACCCGATTAAAGATCGGCCTCTACTAAACCATGATATGACTTTTATTTTCTTTATATGTTTATGTTCTGATTATTTTAGTAAATCCTAAAATTTACTATGTGAAGGCATACAAGTATAGACTAGTTTGCTCAAATTGGAACAATTCAACTTCATGTTTGTTTTCGAAAAGGGTTTGAATTTTGCACTCGACAAAGTGGGCTTAAAACGTACATTTATTGAATTATTCCAATTCAAACAACAAGCCTTCATCCACAGGCATTCATACAGTTATATCAAGTAAGCAAGTAGCCTCATGGTAGAATACTAAACATAGTAAGAAAACACACAAATGGGATGCTAAAGCATAAAAACTCACAGATTGACCAACGTCCCTCGAACAACTACAAACACAGTTAGTAAAATATGCATGATCTTATATACAAATCCTAATGCAATTCACTCATGAGATGCACTAAAGATTCAGCTTCTAGAATATGGCATGTGAATCATCTCAATAACATGAGGTAGCGCACAGAATCACAGAAGAATTGATTAAATTCACACATAGAAATGTAGCCGAAATGTAAAGCATGGATATGTATGGCATGTCAGATATATACATACACACAGTTAAGGAAAGCGATAAAAGAATGGGATAGAAAGAAGCGGGGTGGGGGAATTATTACAACACGTTGAATATTACAAATCCAAATGAGGGAGAGATAAAATAAAATAAAATCCTCATAAACACTCAAAATAAAATAAAATAAAATAAAATCTTCCATCCAGCAGACTTGCACACCTCAGCCCATGTACTCAATTCATCTTCAATGGAGGGCTCTGCCACTTCAACATAAACATTCATAACAATCCTATGTGAACCCAACAGAAACATTTTTTTTTATTTAAAAAACAAACATTTTTATTACCCACACCCACATCCAAGAACACCCACTTATCTTTCTATTTCACCTTTTCTCTCTCTAGACACCCCCTTTTTTTGTTTTACACCCATGAACCATCCTCACAAACCAAACACCCACTTACCACCTTTTCTCTCTCTAAGTCGAGAGAGAGAGAGAGAGAGAGAGAGAGAGAGAGTGAGTGAGTGAGACTGGGTTTGGTCTGTGTGGTCTGCCGAGAGGGAGAGAGAGGGCTGGGATGGTGTGGTGTGCCTGTGCTGCCGTGTATGTGTATCATGGTGGTGGTGTGTGATGGGTGGCTCCGGTGGTGATGGTGTGTGTGTGTTCATGGGGAAGTGGTGTGTGCATGGTGAGTGTTAGTGAGAGAGAGTTGGGTTTGGTCTGTGTGTGTTGGTGCATCTGCGTGCATGAGTGAGTGAGGTGTTGGCCCCCCTGAGAGAGCTGGCCGTGTGCTGTCTTTCTCCTTCAGTTGTGTGTCCCCTGTATCATGGCAGTGTGCATGTGTCTGAGAGTCATGGTGTGTGTGAAGAGAGAGAGAGCCCCGCTAGTGAGAGAGAGTCCAACTGCGGAGCCTCATGTGCATGTGTTTTTCTTTTCTTTCTCTTTTCCCACCCGTGTCTGTGTGTCCTCAGTGTGTTCTTGTATGTATGTGGGCATCATGTGGTGAAGAAGAGAAGACTCGGTGTATGGTGAGTGTGTGTATTCAGTGTGTCATCCCCCTCTGAGTGGCTGAGCTTGCATGTCTATTAACAGAGTGCTGTGTGTCTTTATGAATGTGTGGGTCTTTCCTTTTTTTTTGCTTTTCATTATTCTCTCTCATCCACTGCCGAGCATCATCATTCATATTCTCCACCATCAATACCAACACCATCATCTCCCCCCATTATCATATATTCCCTGACCCCCCCTCCATTTTCTTTTCTTTTTATTTTTTATTATTTTTTTTATTTTACATATATATATATTTTTTTTTTAATTTTCTTTTGTTTATTTTTTATTTTCTTTTGTTTTAAAAATAGTTATCAATTTATATAAAACACACTTAAAAAATATGCACACACCTAATTTAATATGTACACACATAAAATTATAACACACTACAAATTAATAAAATATTAGTGATGACCAAAATGGGTGAGGTTTGGAATTTGAAATTTCAATTTGATTTTTCTGGTGAGGGTGGTTAAACTAAAATGCCCAAGTCTTAGGGCCGGTCAAAATGGGGTGTCTACAGGAAGCGTTCAGCTTCATTCTATATTTACGTAGAATACCGAATGTCTCTTTCAGATCAGCTATATGATTCTGCTCTTCCTTGGACTTGACCACCATATCGTCAATGTACACTTCCATAGTGTGGCCGAGTTGTTCCTTGAACATGGCAGTGACCAATCTTTGGTAAGTTGTCCCTGCATTCTTCAGCCCAAAAGGCATAACCTTGTAGCAGTAGGTTCCTCTTGGGGTGAGGAATGCAGTTTTCTCTTGGTCCTCTAGATACATAGCGATTTGATGGTAGCCTCTATAAGCATCGAGAAAGCTCATATGTTAATGGCGGGCCGTCGCGTCTACAAGTTGGTCAATTCTGGATAGGGGAAAACAATCCTTGGGGCAAGCTTTGTTTAGGTCCGTAAAATCGACGCACACTCGCTAAGTCCCATTTTTCTTCTTCACAACCACTGTATTAGAGAGCCATGTAGGGTAGGTCACTTTCCTGATTGCCCCGGCGTCAAGCAGCTTGTCAACCTCCTCAACAACGGCGACAGTATGCTCTGTGGCTGACCGCCGGCTTTTCTGAATGATCGACTTGCACTTAGGGTCAACATTCAAACGGTGCTATGAAACGGATGGATCTATGCCCGGCATCTCGTAAGGAGTCCATGCAAAGACGTCGAGATTGCTAAGTAGGAAAGAAATTAGCTGCTGTCTGTCGGCTTGATTCAGGGAAGCGCCGACCATAAAAAACCTGTATAGGTTTCCGTCGATTTCGACTCGATCTAGGGTTTCCGTGGCCCTTTCACTCAGGAGCTGTCCAACATCATCGAGGCTCTCCCAATCCGGTACCTCAATGGAGTTCACTTGCAACTCTTTCGGCATCTTTTCAACAAGGACATAGCATGTTTGTGCCAACTTCTATGAACCACGGATTTGCTCAATGCCGCATGTTGTTAGAAAGCGAAGCAGCTGATGATATGTGCTTGGCACTGCCTGCATAGTATGCAACTAAGTCCGCCCCATGATGAGATTATACGGCGATGGCAGCTTCACAACCAAGAACTCCACATCCACTGTTCGGGAGCCCGCTCGAACAGGTAGTGTGATTTTCCCAACGGGTACTCTGGATTGGCATTGAAGCCGAATAGTGGATAAGGGGCCGGCGATAGATCCAATTCGGAAAAGCCGAGTTTGGTGAATGTCTTGTAGTACATAACCTCCGATGTGCTCCCTGGATCAATGAGTACGTGCTCAACTGTGAATCGGTTTACGCGCAACCCAATTACCAAGGGATCGGTGTGGGGAAGTGTCACTCCGGCCAAATCCGAATCATCAAAAGTAATGCTTGTAGCTTCATGGGGCCGTTTAGCCAGAGTGAGTTGATTTTGAGGGTCGGGATTCGATTGAATCGTATGCACCGCGGATGAAATTGGCAGGCTGTATATCATGTGGATCACGCCGAGTGGAGGGGAATCCTGTCTTAAGGCTATTGCTTTGGTTGAGCTACTCTTTCGGACGTACTGTTGCAGCCAATCATCCTGTACCAGTTCCTCCAGGTGATCCTTCAAGGAATAACAACTCTCAATATCATGGCCATGATCCTTGTGGTATTCGTACCGCCTATCCCGTCTTCACATGTCGGGAGGTCCCACCATTTTTTACGGCCATTTGAAGAATAGAAGATGTTGGATTTTGGACATGACCGTGCTGATTGGCTCTGTCAACTCCGTATATTTCTTGTCGGCGCACCTCGTGCGCCTACTGTCAACTTGCAGTTGTTCATTTTCTCAGTGGGAGCATTGGTCGCTTGATCGGCGAGAATCCCGTCTCTTATCTCGTTTGGCCTGATTCCGTGGTTCAGGGCTCTGAGATGGTACATAATTTATTGGCTGAGCAATTTCAAAAGCTGTCTTGTTGGCCGTGTTTCCGGCTTTAACCCGCAAAGCGTCATCTTCGACTTTGCAGTATTCTTCGACTTTCTTCATTAACGACCAGACCGTCTTGGAGGGTCTTCTAGTCAAAGAACTACGGAGAGCACTATCAAGATGCAAATCCATTTTGAATGCGGTGATGGCCATGGAGTCGTTGCAAGCATCATCAACAAGATTAAAGCACTCCCAATAGTGCGCCGAATACGCTCTTAGTGTTTCTCCTTGCTGGATTTGCATTGCCCAAAGAGAGTCGGCTTGTTTCGGCTGGACCTCGTTGGTGATGAATCTGGCCCTGAAGGATTTCTGTAATTGATGGAAGCTTTTGATCGAAGCCGGCTCCAGTTTATAATACCACCTGACAGCCAATGGTCCCAAGCTGTTAGGAAATATTCAGCACATAAGGGCCTCGTCGTCTGCATGCAATGTCATGGCTTGCTTGTAGTGACGGATGTGATTGGTGGGGTCTGATTTTCCATCATAGAGAGTGAACGACGGAGCTTTGAACTTTTTGGGTAGAACCGCCCTAGTGATCCGTCGTACAAAGGGATCATGCTGGTCTTCTTCATTTGAGCTGTTTCTTCTGTGCTTATGTCTTATACGTGGACTCTCTTCAGAGGAACTGGAAGTTTCAGACTGTCCTTTCATCTTGGGTTCCGGGGATAATGAATCGGAGTCGCTATTAGCGTCTTGTTGTCGGGCTCGAGATCGTCGACCACCTACCCTTACATGTCGTTCTAGATCCTGGCGTACAGCTTGTTTGGACTTCGCCACTTCCATGGCCAAATCCTAACGGAGACGTTCGTTCTCAACGATCATGTTCTCCAACCTCTGTTCGTTTTGCTTTGCTTGCTCCATAATCGCTTGCATTGCCTCCTGGGCTGATGTCGAGGGTGAACCGAAGTTCAAGGCTCTTCTTGCGGTAATATTCTCTGGCCCAAGCATGTTGCTTGGAGTGGTTTCATCTTGCAGTGTAGGGTCGACAGTGACTGCCGGAGGATCTTCCATCACGCCCGCCATGGATGTGCTTGAGTATTCCCACAGACGGCGCCAATTGTGGGGAAGTGGTTTGGAAATACTCTTCTGATCCTAGGGGACGCTCGTGATCCTCTGCTAGTCACCTGAAAAGGAATAAACACTCTGGTTGAGGGTGCCGGAATTAGCACTCCGATAGGCAAGTCAGTCTCTACACTCAGGATTACTTGTATTCTAAGTTAAGCATAATAGTTCTCACATACCTTTCTCTGATGGGTGATCTCGTATTTATAGTATTCTCTTTGGGCCTTTGGGCTGGGCCCATCCTTGATCCATTACATGTACCTCTACTCGGCCTCTGTTCTACTGGCTAGGGTACTGGTTATTTTATTTGGCTCTTCGATTGACTAGGGTATGTAGCGAATAGAGGTTACGTTCCGAACCGGACACGCTCATTCGTCCCTATGGATCTGATGAAATTCGGCTCCCACAAGAGCCCTTACCAATGACTCTAGAAGTGCCGCCATCTCCAAAGGTAATAATTCCTCCTTCATATTTTTCAAAGGAGGTGAAGTAGGATTTGTTACCGGACATGTGACGAGAGCACCCACTATCAAGATACCACATGTGTGAGTCACGTGCTTTTAGAGCAGTGTGAACAACTAAACAAGTCAAATCATCTTTTCTCACCCAAATCTTTTTGGTCTTGGTAAATGTCTTGGCATTGTGAACACCCTGATGAATCTTGGTATTCCACTTAGACATGTAAGGTTGTCTCCTAACCCAAAAAGTATTCGAATTTATACCCTTTTGAGACACCTTACCAAACAGTTCAAAGCAATAAGGACGAATGTGGCCATACCTACCACAGTGATGACAAATAAAAATAGGTTTTACCTCCCTTTTGTTGATCTTACCCCCTTTAAGTAGATGAAGAGAGGGGTCACCTTGATCTACCTTCAACTTTCCCTTTGCTTGAGTCTTTAGGTCATGTGATGTAGAGACCTGTCCCTTGTGAGCTGTCACACCATATCCTAGCCCGCTTTTGTCACTACCCATTTGTTGAGACCCGAGGATGTCTTCTAATGTTTTGGAACCTTTGTTCCACATGGCAATTGTGGCTCTAGCAATTCGAAGTTCTTCATCTTTCTGACAAACTACCTTTTCCAATGTAGCTTGTGACATCTCAAGGCTTTCAAGCTTCTCTTCATATGTGGAATACACTTTCAAAAGTTCATTCCTTTCAGTTTCACAGGATGCTTTGAGCTTGAGAGTGAGTTTGTCATTGATTTAAGATAGATTCAGAGATTCATCATAAAGCTTTTCGTAAGCTTATTGTAGATCATCACCAGTAATCTCATCATTGTCTTTTGATGTTTCATCATCATCTTTTTGCTCCTCATTTTCCTTGACCTCATCCAATCTAGCAACTAAGGCAGGAAAGTTGCTGGATGGTGGTGGAGGTGAATCTCCTCTTTCATGAAATTGGCTCAAAATTTCCCATGCATCTTTAGCCTTTGTGCAGTGAGCAACCCGTTGCTGTTCTTCATCAGAAATTGCTCCACGAATAGTACTCAGGGCTCTCTAATTGCTCGGATTGTTAGCACTTTCTGTATCTTCTTCAATGGCTTGCCATCCTTCTGGGTCAAAAGCTCTCAGAAACGCCCTCATTCTAATATTCCAGTATAAGTAGTTACTCCCATCAAAGGTAGGAGCATGATGCAGGTTCTGACCACGAGCTAATTCCGCTGGCTTTGGAAGAGGTTGAGTGAAAGTGGACCAAAATGCCATGAAAGCACTATCCCCGTCTTCACCGGATTCAGGTTCTTCGGGTTCTTACTCTGGCCCGCTTTCATCATCCCAAGTCACTGTGTAGACTTTCTTTCGATTCTTTTTCGAAAGACATTCAAGGGCAATATGGCCAAACCCTTGACATTCACAGCACTTGACCCCTTGCCCCTTTACAATCTTCTTTCAGGTTTTGGAGCAAGTTTTGGTAGAAAAGTTTTGGGTTTTTCATTACTCTTGTCTTTTGAATTAGGGTCTCTGAAATTAGGCTTCTTTTTCTTCAAAATTTTTTGAAACTGTTTAGTGAACATAGCCGTCATCTCAGACTCTAGATCAAACTCAGTCTCCGGAGCTCTTGCAGTCTCATGAGCACTAGTGAAAGCCACACTATCTTTTTGTTTTGTCTTAGAAATCTGGTGGGCTTCATAAGTCTACAAGTTTCCAACCAACTGATCAAGCTTGAAGGTATCAACATTCTGAGGCTGTCACTTTTGATTGGAACCTCTCGGGTAAAGACCTCAAAAATTTTCCAATAACTTTAGCTTCAGGGATTTTTTCACCGAGTGTGAAACAGGAATTCACGATGTCACTAAGTTTTGCATAGAAATCATCAAAAGTCTCATCATCTCGCATAAAAAGGGTTTCAAAGGCAGATGTGAGACGTTGAAGTTTTGACCTTTTGATAGAAGTAGTACCTTCGTGAATTGTTTCAAGAATGTCCTAAGCCTCTTTTGCTACCTCACACGTGCAGATACGATGAAACTCTTCAGGTGTGACGGAGCAAAAAAAGGAATTGAGAGCCTTACTGTTCCAACTCGAGTTTTGGTAATCGATTGTGTCCCATTTATCAAGGGGTTTAGGAATATCAACACCATCAATGGTGACAATAGGTTCACTCCACCGATAGATCATGCAGTGCCAAACTTTCTCATCGATGGATTTTGAAAACGCTCTCATACGAGCTTTCCAATAAGAATAGTTTGTACCATCAAGTAAAGAGGGTCTATGGGTCGAGTTACCTTCACGAATTGAATCCATATCACTAGTCACACAAAATCACACTCCTATAGTTTTGATAAAAAACAAAGAGTGGCCTGCTCTGATACCAATTGAAAATCCTAAGTGATTCGTGATTCGTGATTAGATCAAGATTAAAGTATTTTAATTCCCAATCATTCAAAACACACAATCCAAATCATCAAGCACTTACGAAAGTGATTTTGATTGTTGTTTTCGAAATAAACAATAAATCGACACAAATGATTTTTACGTGGAAAAACCACAATTGAAGAACCTTCAATTGTAATAAAAAACTACGGGCGAAACGCCACTAATCAATCCACTACTAAAGAAAGAAAGATTACAAAGATAACAAACAAATTACCCAACTCATCCAATTTGTCTTCAAACCTTCTGTAACTCTTTCACCAAGCCTTCGTCTCGGAACTGATTAATTTGAAGTTGAATCCACAACTTCACTTGTCAAATCAACGACTACGTACAGAATCAAACTCCTTTGAAACTCCACGTTTGGATCTTCGGAATCCACCGAAGAAGAACTCTCTTAATTATGAAGAACCAAACTTCTTGATGTATGTATCTTAGATCATAGGTTACAAACCCTCTCAAATATATCTAGGAAAACTCACCAAAAACTTTAGATAAAAACCTCAAACAAAACCCTAAAAACCTTAAACAAGATCTAGGAGAAGTAACCGTAGAATAAACCCAACACGCGAATATATAGTATCTGAGATCGCGCGGTCCGCTCGAGCATGAGAATGCCCGCTCGAGCAGAGACTTCATATTGCGTGTTTCATATAGGGTTCACGCTCGAGCGTAGAATCACAACATCCAGTATTTTGCAGATTTTACAGAGATGCTGTGAGAGTGCAAACCCCGCTCGAGCGGGAAGACCAAAACTAGAAAACAGACAAAAACAACTTGAGTACAAACTTAGGTTTTTCCATGGAATTTGACAACAAAGGGTCCTAACACTATGTTTCAACTGTTATGCGATAAGTTATAATTTCTGAAATGCTATTTTAATTATGTGAACGGATGTCCTATTTGCGAATCTATTATGGCATCCATAGATAGTCCCAAGTCATAGGGAACGGCATGTAAATGCGGGTCCATGACACATATGTGATACGAGATCTCGTTAGCCACTTCATTGTGGTGATATATGTTTAATCGGTATCTGGAATCGATTACTCTAGTTGGAAGACGATATGTGATATGTTCTGTGGAATGTACCATTATGTTATGTTCTGATATGAGACTGATATAAATGATTCTGATTTGTTTTACGGATATGATATATTTGGAATTCGTTCACTAACCTCCTTACTTTAATGTTATTCACTGGACTTTAACTCACTGTTTTTATATATCTATGTATAGGTGAGCATTACGGAGGACAAGTCTAGAAGGGCGTCTTTAGCCGAGCCACCATTTTGAAGCCTACCAAGTTGTTTTGAGTGCCTCTGAATTGGGACTAGGCTTGGAAGGCTGTTGGCAAGCTTTTGATCTTGTTGCACACTTCTGACACGTGCATATGTTTTGTATAAGATATTATGTTATAAGTTATGTACCGTTATGTGGGTAAATTAAAGTTTATATGTGTACATGTTTGTTTATATAGATGCACAGCTCATTGGAGCATTGGTATTTTTGTATATTGCTTCTGCTAGCCCTGATTATTTTTGATTGTACAGAAAGGCCTTTAGTAATCTCGGATTACTGGCCAGTTACGACGCCAAACTTTTAAGGACGGGTTTGGGTCATGACACTGACGCTCGAACGTTACTTTTTGTGCTCGAGCGGACTGTGCATATATCAGTTCGCAGCAGTACCTTTCTACATCACTTTTTTACATCTTTTTCTCTCAAAATCCTAGATCTAGAGCCTCTCTCTCTACATTTTCACCTAGATCCGTTGGTTTCTCTATCCTAGTGTCTTTGGAAAAGAGACAGAGCGTCTCAAGATCTTCACTTTGGTCTGAACAAAACTTGGTTTTTGTGTCTTTGAAGTTTCTTCCTTGCTTTACTCGTCTTCTAAACTTGAGGTAGGGACTTTCTACACTCTTCTATGAGTTTTAACGTAGTTATTTGTTTATGTGTAAAGAATATTAGAATTTAGAATGATTTTAAACAAACTTAGGGTTTTGGTTTAACATCAAAAGAGGGGTTTTCAAATGTATATATTAAAAATAGTTATGGAAGTAGATGTGAGGTTGTGTTGTGATAAATTTGTTGATTTTGATACCTAAGATGGATTTTGGAAGAAAATGGAGTTTTGCCCTAAAATATCTCAAATAATTATTTTGTATAAATAAATGAAATTGGTATTGGGAATATGAAATTGGATGGATATTCATATAAATGGTGGAGTTGGATATGTATTACCTTTCACCTATGGAAATTTGGATAATTTATTTGTCTTGGAGATTGCATATCTGTTTAGAAATATCTGTTTTGGGCTATCGGTGGAGGATAGCTGTGATTGTTATAGAAATTGCACGAGGATTAGGTAAATTGAAACTAATCTTTTATCCGTTGTCATTAAATATGGCTATGTCTTTAATACATTGTAAATGTATGATGTTTGGGAGAAGAAATGAGATGTACTCCATGTTTGAGAGAAGAAAGGGGATGGACTCTATTAAATTAAGATGACATGTGTATCTAGGGTGAAAGTCTCGAAAACCGAGCATATATATGGGTGTCGATTCTCGCGGACGAAATATCTCTAAAATGGCAAATAGAAGTGTTTGTATAACAGCCGTGTTGGTTAGAGACCCACTGAGTTGTACCCTCAGTTTGGTTGTCTGAATGAAATGAAAAACGATTTATGAATCGAGATAATATGTATTGAGATATAGAGCATGGTGTAGCATGGTTTTGTAGAGCAATTGTAAATTATTTTATTAAGGGCATTGTAGATGCATATTACACTTATATTTTTGTTAAGATTCATACATTGTGTTAGATTGTTTCTACTGGGTTTTAGCTCACCCTACTTGGGAAAATCGTTTTCAGGTGCTAATGATATGCCTCTACTAAGGACTTAGTTTGGGAGAATTGTAGAGCTGAAGGCTCAGTTTTATTTATCTTGTATTTAATTTTCGTACAAACCTAAGACTTTATTTGTATTAAGCTTATAACTCATTTTTGATGTACCCAAGCTTTGGCTTGGAAAGATGTAAATCTTTAGGACATATGAACATTTGTTTAGTTTTCATTCCTTATCACCTTTTGTATATTAATTCGGATTAATGAAAGCTTATTATTTTAATTATGTCACCTTATATCAGTTGTTTGGAGTTAGATTATTGTACTTATTTCAAGACGTTACACATAATTATAGTGAAGGTGGTTGTTTGCGGTCGATTTTTTTCGTGAATTTTTTTGTTGATTTTTTTTTTTTATCCTTTTTAGTGAGTTTAAATATATATATATATATATATATACTAAAAAAGGCCTACACTTTTGAATCTTGCTCCACTATGTGGCTCACAAAAGTTAAATTTTTAAAAAGAAATCTAAATAAGACCAAACAAAAAGAAGCTAAAAGCAAATTTTTATTTTATTTTATTTTATTTTATTTTTGGTGACTTTTTTTAATAAAATTTTTCAATATTTGTTTTTTTTTTATTTTTTATTTTTTTATACGTTTTAAATTTGTTTATATAAGTTGGACTTCAAAGAGAATTCTATTACTTCATTTTGACAAAAAAAAAAAAATCACTGAAAATAAAGCAATTAAAATCTATATATTTTTTAATTAGACACCAAACACCGAGCGAGCTTGTGTGGTTGATGAAGCACAACTTGGAGGGGGCTACTAAATACAACTAATTTGCTAGTTAGTGAAGACGAATTTTCGGAATCAGTACAAAATGAAAAATATTCCATTTTGATTTCAAATTCTGTCAATAAGAAAGAACATGATAAAGGCGAGATTATTTGGTTTGGTTTCAAGTTCATTAAATACAAAAACACATGGTTTGATAAAGGAGAGATTATTTAGTGGTCTAGGAGTAATGTTTCACGCTACTGTTTCGTTTGTTTTAACGTAAAATATTTTAAATATATTTTTTTTAAAATTGATTTTAAACAAAAAAAATATATTTTTGTTTTGGTTTTTATTTTTGGGTATTTGGTTGATACTTGAAATAAAAAAAATTTATTGCCTAAAATAGAAATTTTAATTCAATAAAGTGTCATAAATAACTTTTTAATAAACTAAGATAGTTATTTAAAAGAATAAAGATATACGTACCAATTAGTATATTAACAGATAATGTTATGTGACATAATTTTAAAGGCTTTAAGGTTTTATAGTTTGTATAATAAATAAGATCTATAATTTTAAAATGACAATATATACTAATTAATTTAGTAATTAGTGCATATAGTACATCTGTATTTGAAAAAGCTAAATGTGTTAAAAATGGAGAGCATCTCTTCTCTGCTGGACCTTGTTTGGCATATTATAAATAATCCAATGAAGTCACTTTGATTTGAAAGCTTTTTTTGGCTCACTGAAAGAAACGAACAGTCCTCAAACCTCATCATAAAGCGACATTAAATTTTGTCTACATACAATTATAGAGCACCACAACTAGAATCATTTATTTATTTTATTTTATTTTGCTTCTCTTATCTTCTCCTCTCTTCTTTTGGATAAACTTTTGGTGTTATAGAAAACAGCCTGTTTATTTTTTATTTTTTATTTTCAATAGATGTATATTGACTAGTGATATAAAAAAAAAAAAAAAAATGCATGTAAAAAATTTATACATAATAATTTGACCGAGTTTAAATCTATCGTTTCAAGAGAAGCACCCTATTTAGATGCCTTTCATTACAAAAACAACATTATTACATTATTTTGATGCAACATTCTATTACAATTCTAGTGAAATTTCTCTATTTTTATTTATTTTTTTCTACCAAAATGACACTTAGAGAGGCCTTGGTTGTCAAGAAACCTACTAATAAATCACCCCTCATTAATCATCACTATTACTCATTGACTAATTTTTTTCCCATTAAAAAAATAATAATAATAATACTCATGTACAGGGGTTGGATTTTCTGATTGAGGTGCAATCTATCTACGGTAGAATTTAAATCAGAAGTGATTGTTAAAATCACTGTCAAATGACAGATATTTGTGAACTTTAGAGATGGTTATTCTTATCTTCTTCTCTAAATCTATAAAAATGTCAAATTTGAAGCTATTTTAGCTTTGATCAATTACAATAACTTCTCTGCAATTTTCTTCTTCTAAGCTGATGAATTTTCTTTCTAGTATTATTGCTATTTTATTCGTTTTTATTGTGGAGTCTGATCCGAGTTCATAGTCTACTTCTGTTTTTTTTTTTTTTTTGCCAAACTTACAAAAATAAACTTTAGATTATTGTCAAATTTGCAAAATCTAACAATATTCAAGTTTATTTTTGTTTACGCAAAACGTTGCCTTAACAAATTATTATTACTATTTTTTTTTCACACTTTCATTTAATCTTGAAAGTGGATTCACTCATAATTTATTTATTTGTTTGTTTTTATTTATTTTTTATTTTTTTTGTCAAAAGGAAGATGTTAATTTAATAATAAATTAATGAATATTCGATATATATATATATATATATTTTTTTTTGGATCATAAACACAATGTCTAACCTTTTACTTGAAAATCAAGAGATTCAATTATTTGATCTAAATTCAAATTTTATTGAGAACTTCTTACACACCACATTGACAAAAATTAAAAAGGACAAATATTATTCTATATCTTTGAAAAAACCACGTAGTAATGCGCTTGTATCATCAATCACCTTGTCTTTGTCAACAATCACAATCTTTGACACATGCGTGATGATGCACGCCAATAATGTTATTAAAAAGATAATGAGAAAAAAATCCCTTAGGATTTGAACTAGTCAAACTCTACTTTTTTTAATTATTTCAATTTCGAATTTTAATTTTTAAAATGGTATTAATTTTAATCATAATTTATGAAATATGGATAATTTAGATAATTTAATATTTTTTTTTTTTTTTTTGGTAGGTGGTACTAGATGGGAATGGTGGCTATGGACCAGGGAAAGAACGAGAAGATAGCAGTGGACATGAAAAAACCGATGGAGCAGTGACAGTGAGTTGGAGAAGAGGAGAATTGGTGATGGGCTACAATAAATGTGAGAGATGGTTATCAACAGGAATGGGAAGAAAAAAAATTTAAAAAAAAGTGATCAAATTATTTAAGAAAAGGGTTTGGCTTTTTTTTTTGAAGTTGTCATCTCAATAAAGTGTTTGGGTTTTATAAGTCCATTTTAAAATTAATTTCGGTGATCTGAATCATTCACTTTTTAAGACTCGTTAAATAAAATATGTATGCAAAAAATAAGACAATTGAATATCGGTAACTGTATGTTTGAATCATATTTGTTTTAAAAAAATAAATGACAAATATAATTTTAAGAATAACCATTCATTTTTTGTAATACAAATTTGATTCAAACATATAACTATTGATATCCAGTCATCTTAATTTTTTGCATGAATATTCTATTTAATGATTCTTAAAAATTAAACGATTCAAATTACCAAAATTGGTTCCCAAAATGGGTCTGCCAAGCACAACCAACTTAAGAGAAGATAAACCTCTATGAAAATTCTATGGTAGTATGCCCCTAGTTATGACCTTTATGGTCTTTGGTTATACCTAATTTAAGTATTAGTTATGATTTGATTATGACTTAGTTATATCCATTGTGATGTTAGCTATGAATTATTGTAATGTTAGTTATGATATTATTTTAGTTATGATTCAAAATCTTTTTGGCTATAACTTATGTAATGGATGGTTATAATTGATTTTTTTTTTATTTTTATATATAATTATGACTTCTATAAGATTAGTTATGGTATTTGTAATAATTTACATAGGGCGTGTACCATAGAATTACCTAATTATTTGAATTGTCACTTCTTTGTTAAATTGATGGTTAAAATTAATATTATTTTAAAATTTTAAAATTTAAATTAAATTAATTTAAAAAATTAAGATTTAATTTGTTAGTGAGATTAAATCTTGAATTTTTTTTTTTCAAATTAAAAATATCTTTTTCATAGCCTCTCAGTGGAAGAATTATCCTCTCTTTTAGGAATTTTAATTGGATTATGTATCCTTTTAATTCTATTAGTTACCTTATGTACTATAAAGGAAAAAAAAGAAGATAATAATAAATATATAACCAATAGAATTATAAAAATATACACATATAAGATATGAGGTAAATCTATGTAATAATTTTTCCCTCAGCGAAAGTAACAGAGTACCATTTTCATGGAAAATTTTATTTGCATCTAAGCAAGCTGAGGTGATGCTAGAACTTAATTATTATTGGTTGAATCAGTAAGACTCACTCTATTTTTACCTCCTTTTTAAAGTAATGTTAGGGATTATAAAAAAAATATCATGAAAATGATTATGAAAGATTTTTCACCTTTAGATTATACATACAATAAAATATCACACATTAATCAAAGAATGAAAAATTTTCATAATACATTTCATGATGTGTTTTTAATGATCCCTAACATTATTGTTTTAAAAATAATAAGACACTTATCTCACTGTAGAGAAAAGTTAGGGATCATAAAAAAATTTTCATAAAAATGATCATAAAAAATTTATGATCTTTAAATTACCTTAATTAATGTATGATGTTTTATTTTAAGTGTAATCTAAGAATCAAAAAAATTTTATAATTATTTTCATAAATTTTTTTTTATAATACCTAACATTTCTGTTCTCCATGAATGATGCCAAGCAATTGTTCAAGACCAACCAATAACTTCCCACTTTTTCATATCCTCACCAAGATTGGCTGCAGTTCTTTCACCAATGAAGAATCTTAACCAAAATTTAGGTTACCCCACCACATCACTTCGTATGTATGTACGACAAAAATTGTTAGGAAAATGTTTTGTTTTCGGAATCTTTCTTTCCCGAATCTCTCGGTTATCTAAAATGACGTTATTTTGAATTCTTTTATTGGTAAAATATATTAAAATTCTCTTACCGGTAAGATAATTTTCATTGAATAACCCACTCGTAAAACGAAATTACTGTTTAAAACGACATCGTTTTAAATTCGAGGTAAATTTCGAGCTACGTATCATTACTCAAACTGTTATTTGAGTTTTAGATGGGTTAAAAATAGAATAAATTACAATAAACTCTTTTAAACTATTACTCATTTATATTTTCTCATTTCACACTTTAAAATTTAAAAATTAACACTTTAAAAGTATTATTTTATTATAGTTAATCATTTTTATTAGAATTTTAATAGAAATCTATACAAAAAAATAGATTATGTGTAAAGCATATAATACATTTATTAAATTTTTAAGGTACCAATGCCCTCATAGTGATTTATTTGCACAGGCCTATTTTGGGAAGTGGGTTATAATCAACTTCCCAGATTATAACTCACTTCCTCTCTCACAAAAAAACTGCTTATAAGCAGCTTTTCACCAAAAAACTGATTATAAAGAGATAAAGTGTAAATAAAATCACCAGATAAAAGTATTATTATCCTAAAACAATTAATAACATATTATTGCACTAAAAATTCAATAAATGTGTCATGTACACATGATCTGATTTTTTTTTTTATTTTATAATAAATTTCTAACAAAATCCTAAAAAAAAATAGTTAACTTTAATAAGATAATATTTTAAGGGGTTAACCATTGAGTTTTAAAATTCAGAGGGATAAAATACAAATAAATCATAGTTTAAGGAGGATTTATTGCAATTTAGCTTGTAAATAACAATAGTAATATTTTTTCTAATAGTTTAATTTTTTTTTTTTATTATTTTTTTTTAATGAATTGGTGGTCAACAATTCATTATCATATCACAAAAGACAATAAATCATATATTTGAATCTCACCAACTCTCAAATAGTTAAAATACATACACATATTTAGGTTATATGAAGAGAACGTGTTGAAAATATAAATAATAAAATTATTTATTTCCCTAATAACGTAATTTTTTTTAAAAAAACTGACAATCATAAATTTTTAAATAAGTTGATGATTAATCATATATATAAATAAATAAATAAAAATTGTTTCAATCATATGTGTTGCAATCAACCAAACAACGCCATGTCTGGCTGCTTCTATCTTTCTATAATTGCTTGGAAAAATAAATGCTGGGGGGTCCTCAAACTTTGGGAATTAAGAAAGGCCTCTTTCATTCCTTCACTTTTAGCCTTTGTTTTTTGTTTTTACTTTCCTTCATCTCCTTATGTTGGGTTACTCATCAATAAAAAAATTTGGACAACCAAATAATCAAAGTAATAGTGACTTTAATCAAATTAGAAGGATATTATTGTTATGTTTGATTCACTTA
The DNA here is from genome assembly GCA_030407325.1 of Camellia japonica. Classification (NCBI taxonomy): domain Eukaryota; kingdom Viridiplantae; phylum Streptophyta; class Magnoliopsida; order Ericales; family Theaceae; genus Camellia; species Camellia japonica. The sequence goes on from JAPPVO010000017.1 coordinate 66,694,629, forward strand.
AATGAGATAGAATGATTATTTTTAAACTTAATTAATCATTTCCTTATAATTGTTAATTTTTATTCTATTAGCGATGCATTTTCAGTATATATTTAGTCAATCAAATAGGCAAATGGATATTTTAATACATTTCCTAACGTTATGTTTGGTTCATGAATTTAGGTAAGGATTTGAAAAGGAAAAGAAAAAGATAGGTGCAATATGAATGAAATATAATTATATTTTGCACACATTTTTCTTTGCCCTTTTCAAATCCCTTCATTACATCATTAATTAAAAATTATTATTTTGAGTTTTTATTTTTATTTTATCATAGATGTGTTTAATGATATGAAAAAATATCGAATACAACTCAAGATCTCTTACTTAGTAGACAAAATTTCTTCTAGTTGTTATATTTTGTAATTCAATGTGGATTAAAAAAAAAAAATTGTATATGTTTTCATCCAATTTTTAAATTTTTATGACGGTAGAAATTGATTTTGTAGTCCATACTTGTTTTGTGAAAGTTTGCCAATGTAAATGGTTGCCCCACAAATTAAAATTTTGGGTTCATCCTGGCGATGGTGAGGGTTGTAGGGGTAGGCGTTGCAAGAATGAGAATGAGGGGCATTGAAAGACATAAAATCTTAAGAAGGCTGCTATTAGTAGTTACTTTAATTTTTGGACCCACATTCTAATCCTAAATTTCAATAAGATTTTTTGTAACACCCTACATAATACCAAATTTATCCCTATTCATAATATCATCATATCCAAGTATACACCTAACTAATTTTGCACACCCTCTCCATCATGGTTGAAGACGGTCCCTCTCATTCCCTCTCCTGTTGAAGAACGACACGACGATCGTCTCTTGTTGAAGAACGATGATGTTGACAGTCCCTCTCTTTGATTTATTCGAAATCAATGAACGGTAGTGTCCATTTTATCAAAACCATTGTATCATTATTGTAAAACTGAGCCAAAATCACACCACCGATCGACCACCTGATCATCCAGTCAGTCAACCACCCAAGGGTTGGTTCAGCACTGTGCTGCCGAACATAAACAATTTTGTCAACACTGTGTTGCTGAACCGAAATTATTTGTTCATCATTATGTTGTTGAACGTAAACAATTTTTTCAGTATTGTGTTGCTGAACATCATTTGTTTAGCACTGTGTTGCCAAACTGTGGGGATATATTTTTTAAGTACCAACACGTGGCCAAGGTGACGCCAACGTGTCAGCCGAGGTGCCACGTGTCCTGGTCATGACGTCGAGGTTCTCTCCGAAGATATCGGAATCCGAGGTAAGCGGATAAGGCACAAGAGTCCTAGAATGATGAGGGGACTTAGCCTGGATAAAGATAAAGCTCTTAAGGAGTTTATCTTTATCTCTTGGAGAGTCCAGGATAAGCACTGAGCAGAAGTCCATTGAAGCTAGGTTTCTATGGGGACTAGGATTGAATTAGCTATAAAAGAGAGGCACCCCCGATGGGTCTAAGGTACGCAATTTATACTCTGAATAGTGAGTTAAACACCATTGATTATCTTTGAGAGATATACTGACTTGATCGTCGGAGTGCCCCCGGGTGGACGAACCACCGCCGGAATGTTCTCTTTCTGTTGCAGTTCAGCCAGGTGTCATCTATTCTGCCAATACTCTCCAGCTGATTACTGAGTTGGCAGTGTGGTCAGAAAATCACTCACACAATTTGGCGCCGTCTGTGGCAAAGAAAGAAGAATAGATGGCTAACGACGGACAGAAGGAGAAGGTTGGGGATGACACTCCTAACGGGAGTGGGAGACCTATTGACGTTGACGTCGAGAAGGACAATTACAACAAAGACTAGAATTACGGAGTGAAAGACGTCGGCCAGGAAGGCGACATACCAAGCAAACAGACCAAAGCGGGTACTATAACGAAGATAACCTTCAGGTATGGAAGGGCAGATGCCTACGGAGGGACGAAGAGGTTAAAGAGATGGCGAACAAGTTAGCGGACCTGCAATCGGTCGTCAATTTCATGATGCAAAACAACGTAATGCAGCCACCATTCCCGCTGCAGGACACACCGATTCCAGCGGCTAATGCCCAAAATGGAGGACAGAAAACTATCCCTATAGCCCCCTAGCACCCCAGAAGCGAAAAAATTTCTCACTGGCCTTCAAGGGAGGTCGGGCGTGCGTGGAGAGCCAAGAAGGGAAGAATCTCGAAGGACACACCGCACCAAGGAGGCAGACCCCAAAGAACATCGTCATGTTCAAAGGCAAGAGTTGTGCTTCGACGTGACCAATGGAGAAAGGTCAAAAAGGGCTCACAACGAAGCTGAAAGTAGTGCACCTAAAAGACTGAAATCAGGAGACAACCGAGCTCCTGGCCGGACCAAAGAGGACTTGAGAGATTACCTCAAGAGGAAGCAAGATCATGCCGAGGTAACCTCAACTATTAAACCGAGAACACAATTCTCGGTAGAGCTAGACAAAGTTGAGGTCCCGAAGAGATTCAGTATGCCGAGGTTCTAGCTATACGATGGGAAGTCAGACCCCAACTTTCACGTCAGATTATACCTGAACGCAATGGCGTTGTACACTGGGAATGAGCCGTTGCTCTGCAAAGTGTTTCCCTCATCATTTGGGGAGATTGCATCGGATTGGTTTCACAAACTGCCGAAAGGAAGTGTGAAGACCTGGGAAGGCCTGGCCGAGATGTTCGTGGCCAGGTTTGTGACAAACAAACTATAACCCTTGAGGGTAGATGCCCTAATGGCTCTAAAGATTGGTGAGGACGAGAGCCTGAGGGCCTACGCCAAGAGGTATTATGAGGTGTTCAACCGAATACCAGAATGTAACCAAGAAGTGGCCGTCGTGTCATTTAAAAACGGCCTGAAAGACGGCTGCCTACTCCGAAAATCACTAGCAAAGACATTGCCAAGAAGCATGGAAGAGCTCATGGCCAGAATCGAGAAATATGCCAGAGCCGAGGAAGACACGCCAGGGACAACGGCGATAAAGCAAGAAAAAGGAGACAGCTCGCCGAAGTGAGGCCGAGGTAACAACGGATCCAACAAGCAGGAGGTAGGACTTATTTCAGAACACCAGCAAGGGTACCAAGAGAGTTTATGGGACGAAGCCTTGGTAAGCATTGTGCTTACCATAACGAAGATGGGCATATGACCCAGGGTTGCAGAGCCCTGAAGGCACACCTAGAAGACCTGGTAAGGCAAGGCCATTTGAGGGACCTTGTAGACGAGGCCAGGACAAGAGAAGAGCAGGCAAAACTGCCTCAGGCACCGGCAGCTCCACCTCCCCTAGCACAGCAGCCGCAGGCAGGCAGACCTCGAGTAATTAATGTAATTCACTCGAAGGTCAACGAAAACGAAATACGAGAGGAGACCCAGAAGGTGAGGCACTTGCAGCATGTGTTCCAAATCGGGGAGAAGAGACATTAGGCAGAGGAGTACCAGGGACCAGTTGTGTCCTTTACTGAAGCCGACCTTGAGATGGTGCAGCATCTACATAACGATGCCTTAGTAATATCCTTCCAGGTTGGGGAGTGCCAAGTAAAGCGCATCTTAATTGACCAAAGCAGCTCTTGTGACATCATATACGTAAGATGTTACAAGGAGCTGGGCCTTCACCCTGATGATATGGAGCAATCCAACGGCCCAATGGTCGGATTCAATGGAACGCCGACATGGCCGCTAGGCGCAACAAACCTGGAAGTGCAGGTAGGCACTAAGAAAATAAAGACGGAGTTCACCATAACCATGGTTGCATGCAATGGGGGCTGTTCCCTCAACATTGCATCAATTATTGCGGTTCCCAACAGAGCATGGGATTGAGGAGGTCAGAGGAGATCAGCTGCAGGCAAAGAATTGCTCCATGGCAGCCATGAAATCCACCTACAGTATTCGAGAACCAGAGAAAGTAGAGATCGAAGACGAGGACATGGAGGTCCTAGAGGATGTCGGCAAGGAGCCAGCCGAGAAGAGTGAAGAAGCACTGAAGAAAATCCTCGTCCAAGAAGGGGATGAGGAACGCTTCTTTCTTCTCGGCTCGGGCTTAGCCGAAAAAGAGGAAAAAGAATTGGAAGCTTTCTTGAGAGCAAATATTGAGGTGTTTGCTTGGACGCCTTACGAAATGCCTGGCATTAACCCCGAGGTCACTTGCCATAAACTGAACGTTGATAGGTCGGCAAAACCCGTAATCCAACGAGCAAGAAGACCAACGTTGATGCACGTCGAAGCAGTGGAAGAGGAAGTAGACAGACTTCTGGAGGCCAGGGCCATTCGAGAGGTAAATTACCCGACATGGCTATCAAACACAGTGGTGGTGAAGAAAAAGAATGGTAAATGGAGGGTCTACGTAGACTTTACCAGCCTGAACAAAGCCTGTCCCAAAGACAGCTTTTCTCTACCCAAGATTGACCAACTGGTAGACGCCACTTCTGGGCATGGAAGGATGAGTTTCCTGGATGCTTATAAGGGGTACCATCAGATAGCCATGTACCCCCCAGATGAAGAGAAGACTGCGTTTATCACTCCCAAAAGGCTGTATTGCTACAGAGTGATGCCGTTTGGGTTGAAAAACGCAGGAGCAACTTACCAAAGACTGGTAACCAAGATGTTTAAACACCTGATTGGCAGAACGGTGGAAGTTTATATCGATGACAGGGTCGTGAAGACCAAGGAACCTGAAGGTCATCTGGCCGATTGTAGACGTCCTCGAACGTCCCGGGAGGGAAAATCCCGTTTTGTTCATTTGGGCTTTACTACAGTTCAGGACTCAATGTCACGGTCCTGTATCTAATCTCGCAGAGTGCAATGCAAGACCGATGAATCATCAAAGAGTCCAAATCTGGCAAATCGTTTTGAAAAACAGATTTTTTTAGAAAGAAGTGCCAAACATGGACTGCTTTTCCAGATACAGAGTCGCCACCTAAATATTTTGTTTTGGGGAAATTTAGGAAACCCTGACTCGTGCCTAAGACCACGTGTCCGTCATCACCAAAGTTGCCTCGGCTCGGGAACTTGGGTACGATTGGGGAAGGAAAGATCGGCCTCTACTAACCATGATATCTAGTTTTGAAAACATTATGCGTTCTTATTCCGGTTAATTAGCTAATCTTACTATGTAATGCGCACAACACAAAAGTATAGACTAGATCGCCTAATTTGGAACAAAGCATTGCACATCCGCTCGTTTGGAAGACAGTTTTGAAATTTGCTACTCGCAAGTAGGCTAAAACGCGGATTTCAATGAGTTGTTCCAACTCAAGCAATCCAACCTCCACCCATAGGCATCTAGGCAGTTATATCATGTAAACAGTTAGCCTCATGGTAAGCATGCTATCATGGCAGTCACTCACACACATGCAAGGATGCTAAAGCATAAAAGCTTACCTAGTACTCCGAGCCAAAACAAAAGCTAGTTAGTAATCAAATGCATGATCCTAGCTCATGTTAAGATGGCTAATGCAATGCATGCAAAAATGCAACTAGAAGTAGGCTTGGCTATTCTAAGATGGCATATGAGATGCAACAGATAGCATGTATTCAACTTGGAATTGAAAATACAATGCAGTTAGTATGATGCGCCAAGCCCGGTGCATGCAATACAAATGAATGATGTAAACATGCTATCATAAGTATGCTAATTGAAATATGCCCTAAATCTAACCATTGTAAGTGGTTAAATAAAAGGGAGAAACAAATGGGGATTGGAAGACATGCATCACACACACGCATGCTTATTACAAATTCGCCCTTTCTCGGAGGGACTGAAAGAATAATACAGGCCAAATGAATAATTAACTAATTACAAAAACTCTAATCAATTAACAAATTAATTGCAAAACAAAATCTAAGTATGAAAACTCAAAAAGCCGCCGCAACTAGGCCCCGGAATGATGGGATGATGCATGCTTGGTTTGCCACACTCGGAAACTCGTTGCCATGCCACTTGTTGCCTCTGTTTGCACTGTTTCATGCCTCTGAAAGCTGCACAAATCCCAAGGCTGCTTCTGAACCACTCCCTGAGCATTATGGGATGCCACCGGCCAAGATAGAACATTACTGACCATGGAAATGTGGCCATCGGTCAAAAATTGGACCACCGGCTGGACACTGATGGTCGGTCGGCACTAAAAGTGGCCGGCCGGCCATTTCTTCCTGCAGAACACTGGTTTTGCTGCAACAGAGGACAGACAATGCATGGCATAGAATTTACAAGACAATGTATGCATAACCACCCTCCCTATCATGCTATGGACTCAAGGGAGTATGGCTCTTGACTCTCGGACCACCAATCACGCATTTCAATGCATGATGGCCCGAGGAGCCAAGTGTGCAATTTGATATCAAATGAAATGCACATAAACACATAAAGGACCCCAACCTCTATCATGGTTGATCAAGAGGCAAAGGATGCAAGCATGCAAGCAAAACTAATGCAACATGATCATGTTAAGGTAACAAGCATGTCAAATGCAATGCAACCTAGACAAGCATGCAACATGCAACATAGACATTCAAGCATGCAAGGCAAACATGTGACAACATGTGAGGATAGACAAGCATGTAACAACATTCAAGGGATGGTATTACACTAACATGGGTAGCTCTCAAGCATGCCAAAATCAGTAGCCAAATGAGATGAGAATAAGGCCCAAGATTCATGCAAACATGCACAATGCAAGGGCTCCAAGCCTAAGGCACAAAATGCAACTCTCCAAGAGCAATGCAAGGATGGAGCATGGCATACAATGGCATACATTCCAGCTCTGAAATGGCATACTAAATGACTCCAAAATGACTCCGAAGCATGCAAACACTCACACAACGCATGGTAGGGGGCCTCAAAACCCAAGACTAGCCTAAGCATTTACACTATAGCTATACAAAGCATGAGTGATATGGCCATGGCAGCCCAAAACAGTCCTAGAACAGCCCAAAATAAGCATAAAATCATGTTAGAGTAAAGCCAAAATATGTTAGGATAATGAGTCGAAACATCATGCATAAGAGGCTAGTAAACAAGATTTGTTCTACACCTATATGGAGCATGCAAAGGATGACCAAACCAACTATGGATAGGGTCATGATATGGAAAAACATTACCAAAAACATGCTGAAATGTAAACCAAACAAGCTAACAAGACATGACAAAGCATGAAGCATGTGAAGCTAGTTTAGGGGATTTACACTACAAGTGTATCATGCAAGCATGGAGTGACAAAACCAACCCAAAACAGATCCATGGCATGGTAAAACATCACCAAAAACCTACTGAAATGGACTCAACACAAGCTAAGAAAACATGCTACTTTGATGAGCTATGAATGGAGTTACACTACACATACAAGATGCATACAAAATATGACCAAACCAGCCATGGACAGGGCCAAGGAAGGTCCTAGAAGTCACAAAAAATGGCCTGAACTAAGCCTCACAAATGTAGAGAGGCATGCTCCTTTGGAAGACCAAAAAAGGCAACAAACAAGACAACAAAGAGAGGGGATCTCCTTCTTAGGACCTCAAAACACCATCCCCACCACTGAAATCCTTCTGGATTTCAGCGATGAGAAGGCCAATACAAGGTGGTCCCGAAGCTCACAAAAAATGCACAAAAATGAGGCCAAACAAGGCCTAAGAGGGGGTAAACAACCCCAAACACAAAAGTGATCTTAAACAAACTTCAAAAGGAGCTCAAAATAAGACTTTTTCAGTTTATGCCAAAGCCGAAATATGCTTGCAAGTATGGCTAAAAGATGGAGCAAAATAAAGCTTAAAAGAGGGAATAGTGTGTTACCCTTGTAGCTTCAGCAAAACCAGCAGCTTTGATATCACAAAACCAGACCTTCAACCTCTGAAAATGGCCTCCAAGATCCTTAGATTGATGATGGAGGTGTTAGGCTAAGAGTTGGTGTGCAAAGGGGCCAAGAACTTCACTCTTTCTAAGCCTAAGTGTAGAGACAAAGAGAGATATATGTGTATGCCTTAGCAAATTTTTTTGGAACCTTTTCTAAAGAGGGAGAGGCTCTCTCTTATGGAAGAACAAAGGTCCAAGCTTCTCTTAGAAGCTTGGAGCAAAGGGGCCAAGCTTCTTGGAGAAGCTAGAGCAAAAGGGTCAAGCTTCTTAGAGAAGCTAGACAAGGGTTCAAGCTTCTTGGAGAAGCTAAAGCAAAAGGGTCAAGCTTCTTGGAGAAGCTAGACAAGGGTTCAAGCTTCTTGGAGAAGCTAAAACAAAGGTTCAAAAGGTTTAAGCTTCCTCAAGAAGCTAAAACCAAGGGTTCAAAAGGTTCAAGCTTCCTCAAAAAGCTAAAACCAAGGGTTCAAAAGGTTCAAACTTCCTTAAGAAGCTAAAATCAAGGGTTCAAAAGGTTCAAACTTCCTCAAGAAGCTAAAACAAAGGTCTCGGCCAGAAAAAGTGGCCAACCGACCAAAACAATGGTCGGCCGACTAAATATAGTGCCGATCGGCCAATACAAATGGCTGGTGGCAAGAATTAACGGCCGGTGGCCTCAAGCCAAGGCCGGTGGGGTATGGGGATGGCCAACAAGCTATTTCCCACCCTCAAACACAAAACACAAGTGTTTGGTGCAAAACCAAACACAAAACAGGCAAGTTGAGAGATCCCGAGGCAAGGTGCGCGGTCGAGACCTCCGGGAACTCAAAACGAACACAAACATGGATAATCATCGAGTGCTCAAACGATGACGTCCAAGTCTTGAGGACGGTCAAAAATGGGGTGTCTACACCGACCTGAAAGCAGTCTTTGACATCCTTAAAACATATCGGCTCCGACTCAATGCATCAAAATGTGCATTTGGAGTGGGATCTGCTAAGTTTTTGGGATACCTGGTGACTAAAAGGGGCATTGAGGCCAGCCCAGATCAGATTAAGGCCATCCTAGAATTGAAGAGCCCGACGTCGGCAAAACAGGTACAAATGTTGACTGGAAGAGCCGCAGCTCTGAATAGGTTCATAAGCAGAAGCTCAGACAAATGCAAACCTTTCTTTAACTTAGTAAAGAAAGCCACAGACTTCTTATGGACCGAGGAGTGCGAAGCCGATTTGGCCGATTTGAAGAAGTATTTAACCACGGCTCCAGTTCTCTCAAATCCAGAACCTGGAGAGGAGTTGTTTTTGTACTTAGCAGTTTCAGAACACGCAGTAAGCGCGGTGGTAATCCGAGAAGAAAAAGGGGAGCAAAGGGCTATTTACTATGTAAGCAAAACCTTAGCCGATGTAGAAATGAGGTATCTACCCTTAGAGAAATTGACACTGGCTTTAGTAATGGCTTCAAAGAAGCTGAACCATTACTTCCAGGCCCATCAAATTGTAGTGCTAACTGAACACCCCTTGAAGTCCTTGCTGCAACAAGGAGACCTGACAAGAAGAATAGCCAGATGGGCAGTCGCCTTGGGCCAATATGACCTGGAGTACAGACCCAGAACAGCAATCAAAGGCCAAGTTTTGACCGACTTCGTGGCGGAGTTCTCACCAGAATCCATCAAACATCGAACTCCGTTGAGCCAAGGTGAACGATGTCCAAACAAGCAAGGAGGAGCCCAGCCAAAGGCGAAAGAACAAAGGAAAGAAAAAAAAATCAGATCCAGCAGCATTTACATCGGCGACTCCTTTCGACTGTTAGTTGATGGGAGTTCAAACCGACAAGGAGCAGGGGCAGGAGTAGTACTAATATCCCCAGATAGGCAGGTACTAGAACAATCGATTCGTTGGGGTTCAAGGCCTCAAACAATGAAGCAGAGTATGAAGCACTCATTGCAGGACTGAAACTGGCAGTAGCAGTACAAGCAGATGAGGTAATAGTCTTTTGTGACTCACAACTTAGAGTCAACCAGACAACGGGAGAGTTTGCAGCCCGAGATGAAAGGATATCGGCCTACGCAAAAGAGGTCATCAGGTTGGCGGCTTTGTTTCAGAACTGCCGACTACTTCAGGTTAGCTGAGATGATAACAGTCACGCCGATGCATTGGCCAACCTAGCTAGTGCAGTACAACCTGGAAAAGCAAGGACAATAATGGTTGACTATTTGTCGGGCCCGAGCATCGAACCACTGATCACAGAGCGTGAAACAATGTGTGTGGACATGGGATCAAGCTGGATGGATGCAATAGCAGCATTCTTAAAAGAAGGAAAATTTCCAGATGATCACAAAGAGACACACAAGATCAAATTAAAGTCGGCAAGGTTCAGTCTGACAGCAGAGGGACATCTCTACAGAAGATCCTTCACTGGACCTCTTTTGAGGTGTGTACATCCTTTACAAGTTGAAGATTTTTTATATGAAATTCATGAAGGAATATGTGGAAGCCACGTTGGGGGCAGATCACTTGCCCATAGGGCCATTACCCAAGGGTATTGGTGGCCCTACATGCAGAAAGATGCAGAAGTCTATGTGAAAAAGTGTGAAAAGTGCCAAAGGTTTGCACCCCTGATACACCAACCAGCAGCAGACCTGAACCCAGTATCCAGTCCTTGGTCGTTTGCCCAATGAGGCATGGATCTTGTTGGACAACTCCCCCAAGCAACTGGACAAAGGAAGTACCTACTGGTGGCAACAGATTACTTCACCAAGTGGATAGAAGCTGAATCCCTGGCCAAGATTCGAGATGTGGATGTGAAGAGCTTCATATGGAAGAACATCATCACCCGGTTTGGGATTCCAAGTGCAATAGTTGTAGACAATGGAACGCAATTTGACAGTAAGCTAATCAAGAGCTTCTGTGCAAAGTTCAAAATCAAGAACTACTTTTCAACCCCAAGCTTTCCCCAAAGCAATGGACAAACAGAAGCATCCAACAAAGTGATCTTGGATGGGATAAAGAAGAGGCTCCAAGCAGCAAAAGGAAAGTAGGTGGATGAATTGCCTAATGTACTCTGGGCATATCGGACTACGCCGAGAAGATCAACAAGGGAATCCCCCTTTGCCATGGCTTATGGCACAGAAGCCGTTATTCCACTAGAGGTCGGCATCCCAGGGATCAAAACCCAGGAAGTAGAAAATGGGACTAACGATATACTCTTAGCCCGAGATCTAGATCTTCTAGAAAAAAGAAGAGAGAGAGCTGCAATTCAGCTCGCAGCATACCAGCAGCAGCTCGCCCGAGCTTATAACAAGAAGGTCAACCCAAGGGAGTTTCAAATCGGTGACCTCGTCTTGAGAAAAGTCGTCAGCAACAAAAAAGATCCCAGAGAGGGGAAGCTTGGCCCAAATTGGAAAGGACCCTACAGAATCATCTCGGTACTGGGCAATGGGGCATATCGACTTGAAAATAATGAGGGCAAAGAGTTGCCAAGGCCTTGGAACACTTGCAATTTGAAATTTTTCTATCATTAGAATTTTTTGTTCTTTTGTCATTTGCCAGAGTACATAAATAAAGTTTTAGCTTGTTTATTTGTTTATACACTTGTGACTGATAAAAATACATAACGTTGTTTCTGGAATACATGTATAATGAGAACCCAAGTGAAACTTAAGTTCACATTAGGGGGCAGAGAGAAGAAAAATGGTTTTAACACTTGTTGAAACTTGAGAAAAGTTTATAAGTCAAAGTTAAGCCGAGATGATGTTTAACACTTGTTGAAACTTGAGAAAAGTTTACAAGTTGAAGTTAAACCAAGATCATGTTTAACACTTGTTGAAACTTGAGAAAAGTTTACAAGTTGAAGTTAAACTGAGATTATGTTTAACACTTGTTGAAACTTGAGAAAAGTTTACAAGTTGAAGTTAAACTGAAATTATGTTTAACACTTGTTGAAACTTGAGAAAAGTTTACAAGTTGAAGTTAAACTAAGATTATGTTTAACACTAAGATTAAACTGAGGCGTGTCACCCCGAGAAGTTTACACAAGACTGAAGTGTATATTAAAGATATGCAAAATATTCTAAGTATGGAATCATACAAGAGTAGTAAAGAGAAGGCAAACATACAAACGTTCAAAACAAAGAAGTTGTATTTATAAGAAGGCACTTCGGCAATACGAAGAGCTTACACTGTTCCAAAAGAAAAACAAAAGTACAGAGCACAGAAGAAAGAGAAAAACATGAAATTAAGATTCTTCAGCATCATTAGCAGGCTGGGTTTGGACCTCGGAAGACTGCTGAGAAGACATCTCGGCAGCCTTCTCAGCCGCAAGCTCAGCGTCAATTTCTTGAAGGGTTAGATCGAGGCTCTTATCGGCAAGAGTCACGTCGGATGATGCTTTCTCAGGAGTAGCATCTTTGGGAACCTCCTCACCCTCCTCATCTTTAGTCAAGTCCAGGACTTGCTCATTCTGAGTAGGGGACTTGGCCCCAACAGCTTCCTTGGACTTCCTCACCAGAGCCTCCTCCTCAAACTCAGAATCGTCATCAGATTGGCTTGGAGTTGGAGGGAATGGAAGAGGAATGACGTCGGCGTTCCTGAGGGGAGAGTCCTCGGGGACCTCAAGCTTTTTAAGCAAAGTCATCCAACCAAGGGCGAAACCCTTGTTGCATGCCTGATTCACTTGCTTTTCATAGTCAGTCGTGACATCAGCCACCCCCTCATTGTAGCCCTTCTCATCGGCTGCCTTGAGCTCGGCATCCTTCGTGGCCAAGGCTTCTTGCAGTTCTTTTTGGGCCTGGGCCGTCTTTTTCTCGGTCTCTCTCTTTTCAGCCTCAAGAACCTTCTTGATGGCCTCAGCGGATTCCGTCTTTTCTTCAGCGTCATTTTGAGCTTTGATAACAGCCTCGGCTTGATCCTCCAAGGTCTTCATTTTTTATTGCAAGTTTTTATTAGTCTTTTGCAGACTAGCAACCTCCCTCTTTTTGTCGGCCAGCTCCTTCCGATTCTCAAAAGATTGTACTGAGAATGAGTGGGCATGCTGGATTGCCTGAGAGAAAATTAAACGGAGCAGAAGTTATTACAAAATTTTCTAAAGTATAAAAAAGAGAAAGAAAGAAAAGTTACCAAATAAAAGCACTTACTTGAACGGAGCGCTGGAGCATCAGAGCATAGTTTTCATATTCACTCAACTAAGCGTTTCGGTCGAGATTACCGGGAAGAAGCAGAGCGGTACTAAGGGCAACACCGACATTAATGTCATCAGCGCTATCGCCAGCCCTAACTGGCTTGTCCTCCAGTACGATTTTGGAGGCCCAGGGGGCATCATACTTTAGGGACCCCGAGGTAGTTGCAGATGATGACCTCAGCCTTTTCGATCTGGTGGGTTCGGATGGTTGTGTTTCAACAGACCTCTTCTCGGGGACAGAGGTGGTCTTCTTACTCTCAGCCAATTTGGAAATTGGCAAGGTGTCCTCAGAATCAATCTGAGTCACCGTTGCCTTTGGCTGAGCTTTCTTGATTCTTTTTTGCTCTGCTTTGGCTGAGGCTGGGTTTGTGCTGGCTGAGCGTCAACGTTGGTAGGGATGCTAGCTAAGAGGTCTTTGGCGACTGCTTTTTGGCGGCCCATCTCGGCGGGAAAAAGAGTTCGTCGCCGACGTCGGCGTTGAGATATTGGGATCAGATATGGAGCCGAGGTAGATGGTTGCTCAGCTGGATCAGAGGTCGATCCCTGATCTGGCCGAGATGAGGAGGCAGCTTGAGGAGTTGTGGCAGACGGAGGTGACTGGCTTTTCTTTTTCTTCTTTGGGACGTCGGGCAACGCTGATTTGTAGGTTGGGATGAAATTGAGTACCAGAAGGGCTCTCCGTTTGTAGACTGGCAGATCCAAAAGTTTCCTCAAGTCTTTGCTGGGAAAGAAAGACTAACGGAAGCCCTTTGGTGGCTGAGGAAGAGCTGCAAGAAAAACAGACATTAGAAACAAACAAAGTATTGAAGACTTTAAAAAACAAGTTAGTATGAACACAGGGCTCTTACCATTGCCCTCTACAAAAACTGATCGAGGAAGAGGGTAAAGATAGAGGTCCTCGTCTGGAGCGAACTCCCAGTTCCCCGAGGTAATGAAATAGTCATCCCCAACTCCCTTGTTGGAGTCAAGGAGGTCGGCAACAATTTTGTACTCTGTGGACCTCGGTTTAAGGTAGTAAACGTAGCCCGTATCTTTTTTGAGGCCACACATGGTGTAGCAGTATTGGATATCGGCTAAGGTAATCCTAGTGTTTTCTTGTTTGGCTAAGACTATGATACCATTGATGACTCGATAGGAATTGATGGCGAGTTGCATCGGGTTCAACTTATAATAGTGAATGTTATCCCAGATAGGCAACCCAAGAGGGGAGGTGAATTGGGTTCTTAAAAAATTTCACAGTATTAAAATTAACACAATATTCAAAACTTTAATAAATAAAACAAACAGAATAATAATTATCAATATAAATGTAAGAGAGATAGGAAGAGAAAATCAAACACCGCAATTTATAGTGGTTCAGCACACCGGCCTACGTCCACTCCCCAAGGAACCTCCTTGAGAATTTCTTTACTATCAATTGAATAAATACACCACCAAACTTGTGGATTTGGCACAGGACTTACTCTTATCTATTGAGCCTCACTCAACAATAAAAGCCTTACCCTTACAAAATCTCTCTAAAAAATAAGGAAGAAGAATAAGGGTAATTTAAACCCTTTTTACAATAATTCTCTCACAAAGAGTAGATATGAAAGTGTAAGAACAAAGGCTAGATTTAGATCTGAAAGTGAAAGAGCAGAATACTCAGAATTTTGGAGCTCACAGAAAATTTTTCTCTTCAAGTTCTTGGTTTGTTCTCCTCATCCAACACTTCTATTTATACACAAAAATATACCCGTTGGACGCTCCTTGCTGACGTCATGGCTTACATAAGCGCGCTCCTGACGTCATCGCTTACATAAGCACACTCCTGATGTCATGGCTTACATAAGCAGGCTCTTGATGTCATCGCTTACATAAGCACACTCCTTAATATTAAAAAGTCAGCAAATGATAAAAATAAGACTGATTTTTTCAAACATGGAATCACCATTTTTGTAGATAATTTAATACAAAGTTCACAACTTTCAAAAACTTAAATGATTTGCTCCATCTTGTTTATAAGATATATATATATATATACATATATATAACTCCATCTATTTCTTTTTGTTTGATTATAATATGATATAATCAATGTAGTGTAGTGTGAAATGATATAATCAATGTAATGTAAAAAATTTAATAGCGCACGCGATGTATTCTGCATATAACGTTATATATGTTCTGATCAAATATTTGCATACACAGAAAAATCTCTTTAAACAATATTTATGATGGATCTGAAAATATATGCTCTCTTTAAAATATTGTACAAGTTGTAGAGATTTTAAACTAAATATATTCTACCACTCCATATTAATTTTGTCAAAACAAGGCAACCCATAAATATCAAAATTGTCAAAATAATACAACCAATCAATCATTTTTATCAAAATTATATAACTAATCGATTTGTCAAAAAATGAATAGTAATTAACCATATTTTTCAAAAAGTGAATAGTAAAGCTTTTGAAAATATTTTTATTTAAATAATATTTAACAAATATATATTTTAAACTAATCGATTTGTCAAAAGATGAATAGTAATTAACCATATTTTTCAAAAAGTGAATAGTAAAGCTTTTGAAAATATTCTTATTTAAATAATATTTAACAAATATATATTTAAAAAGATAATTTAAATAATATTTAACAAATATATATTTAAAAAGATAATATTTTGTGTCAAATAATATGTATATTAAATAATATATTTTAGACATCATCAAAATTAAATAATATGATTAACAGTGAAGTATCTCATGAAAAAGGGTGTTAAGTGGGAGCCGAAGTCCGCACTCAATGAAGGCTACCACAGGGAAGGGCATAGAATCAGTTGTAGGCATGATGGAGTCATCATCCCCAGCCAACCTCAAATGGACGTCGGCCGGGATGTCAAACTCTCGCCTAAAGTGCTCTAACTTGGATGGGGTGTCTACCCTATGTTTCCACATACCCATGATATTGGCTTAACTGAAGGGGTTGGATTTCAGAAGGGTGTGTTTCTAAAGGGTTTTATGGACCTCGGCTAAAGCTTAAAAATACACAGAATCTGTGGGGAATCGTTTCAATTTTCCCTAACAATTGTTTTCAGTTCTACAAACAAATCCCAAACCTAGATCTATGGAAACGAAGATTGAAGGCATGAATCTGGAAAACAGAAAAGCAAGAATGCGCTTCAGAATCAAGAACAAAGATAGACTATCAAGAACATTGTAAGTACAAAGGGTATAAGGTCAAGAACAGTGGAAAAAGTGCAGAAAAGTTGTGAGCAGTACGTGTATTCAAGACATGGGCAAAGAGCAAAGTCGTGAAATAAACACACTCAGATACATGACTCATAAATCAAATACTTGAGTAAAATAGCAATGGCAATTAACAATGAAGCAAAACTTCTTGGAGAGCAACAAGAAATAAAACCAGGAGGAACAATGGCTTACCAGAAAGAGGGAAGTCGGAATGGGGATTGCCGAAGTTTGACGACAGTTGCAAAGGCGGAAGATTCGGTGAAAATCACGCCGAAAGGGGTAAACGGAGCAAGTTGCGGAGCTATGGAAGTTTGAACAATGGAGGATTTGAGAAAGCTAGAGAGAGAGAGAGCTTCAGAAATGATGTAAAGTGAAGAGACGGAAGGAGAAAGAGGCTTTTGTTAAAACTTGAAACAGCGGCAAAAAGAAAGCAATTAATGCGCCTAAAATGACGTATGCGTCAGACGGCGCACGCAGGCACGAGATGACTTACAAGCGCGTACGGAGTACAATCCAATAAGGGGAAAACACGTGGTTAAGACGGTTGATGTATTATGCTTGACAACTCATGCGCATGAGGGAGCTCTTGAAATTTTTTATCTTTAAAGAGACATGTCGGCTGGGAATCTCTAAGCCGATGTACTGGCAGGAAGTACCGATATAGGTCCCATCACCTCATAATGCCGAGGTAATAGAACCTAGGGGGCAGTTGTGGGGATATATTTTCTAAGTACCAACACGTGGCCAAGGTGACGTCGACGTATCAGCCGAGGTGCCACGTGTCTTGGTCATGACGCCGAGGTTATCTCGGCAAGGCCGAGGTTATCTTCAAAGATATCGGAATCCAAGGTAAGCGGATAAGGCACAAGAGTCCTAGAATGATGAGGGAACTCATCCTGGATAAAGTTAAAGCTCTTAGGGAGTTTATCTTTATCTCTTGGAGAGTCCAGGATAAGCACTGAGCAGAAGTCCATTGAAGGTAGGTTTCTATGGGGACTAGGATTGAATTAGCTATAAAAGAGAGGCACCCCCGATGGGTCTAAGGTACGCAATTTATACTCTGAATAGTGAGTTAAGCACCATTGATTATCTTTGAGAGATATACTGACTTGATCGTCGGAGTGCCCCCGGGTGGACGAACCACCACCAGAATCTTCTCTTTCTGTTGTAGGTCAGCCAGGTGTCATCTATTCTGCCAGTACTCTCCAGCTGATTACTGAGTTGGCAGTGTGGTCAGAAAATCACTCACACACAAACATAAACAATTTTTTCAGCACTGTGTTGCTGAACAGCATTTGTTCAGTATTGTGTAACTTAACCCTGAATTCATTATTTTCCATTCCAATTAAATATAACAAATAAAAGAACATATATCTATTCCAATTTAGCCATTAATTTCTAGTTTAGGGTTTAGGATTGTAATGAAAAGGAATACGTTTAGGGTTTAAGATAGTGATGAAGAGGAATGCGTTGGGTTTAGGATGGTGATGAAAAAGAACGTTAGGTTTAAGGATGGTGATGTGAAGGAATGTTGATGAAGAGGAATACGCTGGGTTTAGGTGGGTGAGGAATACGTTTAGGTAGAGGAGGTGGGTGAACAATATTGTAGAGTTGTCTTTATCTGGTGGGTGGATATTCCATTAAAGATTATCCTTTAATGTAATTTTACTTCATGGTATAATTGTAATAAAAAAACGTGAGAATTGGGGGGTAATTCTATTTCCACACTCCAATTCTCCTCAGTTCACACAATTAATAAAAATTTTCATTAATACAATTTTGTCTTGGAATAAAAATACTATAATACCCTTATCTTTTTCTACTCAAACCCTAATTCTAA
Organism: Camellia japonica; assembly: GCA_030407325.1. Classification (NCBI taxonomy): domain Eukaryota; kingdom Viridiplantae; phylum Streptophyta; class Magnoliopsida; order Ericales; family Theaceae; genus Camellia; species Camellia japonica. The sequence continues at coordinate 66,712,704 of JAPPVO010000017.1, forward strand.
AACATCACAACCATTTTCTATTGCCAGCACCACCTCTCTCATCGCTATCCCCTCCCATCGCCTCTTTCCCTCTTCGCTTGCGATCACTTTTTTCCATGAATCATACACTCGCACAAGTCTTTCACCGCGAATCACTCAATAGTTGACTGTCGAGGTCTAGGATGGAAGGGGACGAGCTAAAAGTGGCGGTGGTGGTGGCGATGGAGAGTTGAAAGTGGCGACAACGATAATAAAGGAGGAGTGGGTGAATTAAAAAAAAAAAAGAAGACTATGTTTAATCTAGTTTTAGAATATGTTTTCAAAAATACATAAATAAAAACTTCTCATTTCAATATGGTTTTATCTTTCTAGGAGAAAAAAAAAAAATTTAAATTTTAAAAAAAATTTGCTATTTATTTTTGTCAAATTAATTATAAATTTCTCAAAAAAATTTCAAAAATTTGATTCAAACATAGCCTTAGGTTTTTAAAATTGAAAATAAAGGTAATATTGAAATATAAAAATGTGTACTAAGAATTTATAATTTTATAATGTGTGTATTGAGAAAATGTTCATTAAATATGTATATTAAGAGGAATTAGTATGTGGAAATAAAATTATCCGAGAATTGGAAGTCTAAAGAAATTAGGTATATGCTGATAGTAGACCTCAAAATCCTATTTTAAAATTTTTAAGAATGCTTGGACAATTATATCCTCATGTGTGTCACAATAATTTTTTTTTTGAAAAGTCAAAATCTGATTGGCTAATTTTACACTCTCTTCTATCAATCGAGTGTCTTTGCGTAATGCAAAAGGGACTCAAGCAGTTTGGTTGTTTGGAGAAACAGATGGGCAAATTTAATTCCTGGTTGGTGATATATGTTATAAACGAGTTTAAATGTTAGACAACTCTCCAATCTTTGAAACCCAATTATTGCTATTTGTCATTTTGCCTTGTGACTAGTGTGACAAGTATGTTGAAACATACTGGCCAAATGCAAGTTGATAAAATACGTAAATGATTTCTAATAAAGAGATACAATTATATACGAAAGATATTTTTGTTGTTTTGGAGAAAGAGATATATATATATACTAATATCATTTTTTTTCTTTTGCTTCATCTCTACTTCATGTTGTGCTTCATCTCTACTTCATGTTGTGAGATTTGAGTTGGTTGCAAGTTGATGTACATCAACAACTAAGTTTAAGAGGTTAGAATAATCCCACATCGTCGATCTATCCCATCTAAACTTAGTTAATATAATGTAAGAGTCTTTTTTATTTAGTGTCAATTGGTTTTGAGTTAGATGTTTTAATATGGTATCATAATTGGGTATTAGTGACTTTTTTTGCGTTAGTTACATCTGTCCATCGATGAATTTTGCTAATTTTTTTAAAAAAAAAAAAAAGAAACTGGCACATATAAAAAATATTTGTTGTGTGATTCACTTAAGAAGTAAAAAAATATTGAAATTTTCATATGTTGAAATATAATTGTCATCGATCCAGCTTTGCACTCGGTAAAATTTTACAAATTCAAAGTTTTGAATTAAAGCTATTATCAATAACAAAAACAAAATAACTACAATGATCAGGGTGGTCATATTCAAAATCTTTAAATTCTCAAACATACATGGCCAATGTGAATACTAGAGGGGCAAAAGCAAAATTTACAACCCAAAAAACAAATTTTAGAATGACAAATCCAAAATAATTTGAAAGATTAAATTACATTTCTATAATATGACTCAAATTCTATTTTGATCTTTATTATTTTAAATTGAACAATTTTATTCATACACTTCAAGTTTAGTTTTAATTTAGTTTTTCAATTCAAAATAAAGGTTACAATTAACGATTTTGAGACACTTATTAATCTCCGGAGGTATTCTTTTTTTTCCTTTGTCACACAGTACACATCAGTAAAGGGTTAAATTTTAGTTGTTAGTAGGGGAATGGGGAACCACAACCACAAAAAAAGAAATCAAACTTCTATCCATAGGATTTGAATCTAAAAACTCAAACAACAAAGTCATATTACACAACTACTAGGCTAAAACCTTTGATTAATCTCTTGGGATATACAAGTCAAAAAACAATTAACTAAAATTTAGATATAATGATTAAATTAAAACTAAAACTTAAAATGTATTGATCAAATTGTTCAAATTAAACTACTAAGAGTCAAAGTGAAATTCGAATCAAACTGTAAAGATGAAAAATATAGTTTAGGGTTAAATTCATTACCCCCTTCTGGTTTGAGGCAAAAGCATTACTCCCTATGGTTCAAATATAGCCAGAAAGCTCCTATGCAATTTTGGATCAAAATGCAACTATTAACACTATTAATTATAGATGTAAAATGACTATAATACCCTCAAATTCTATATTTTTTGTTATTTTTTTTCTCTTCTATCTCACACACATAATTTATAATATCTAACACTAATTTAATTAGATCACAATTAATTATGAATTCTTAATTATTTATTGTAATTCTTAACTTTTTATTCTAATTTTAATTTAAATATATTTTATATCACAATTAATCCTAAATATTTAATTATTTATTATAATTACTAACTTTTTTTATTTAATATTTGAGATCACAATTAATCTTAAAATTTTAATTATCTATGACAATTCCTAACATCTTAATCTAATTTTAATTTAATTATATTTTAGTTCAATTCTTAATTATTATTTATTTTATATTTTAATTTAATTATATTTTAAATCAATTCTTTATTTTATTTTATTTTATTTTAATTAACATATTAATCTAATTTTAGGTTTAGAGGAAATGGGGATAAAATTATCTTTTTGTTATATTAATTTCATTTTAAGCTTTCAAAAAACCAAACACACTCTGAAAAATGGTACGTGTAATACACATTCCGTTAATTGGATGTAAAAACTAATGGTAACACTTTAGTCCAAAGTCAAATTGGAACTTTCTGGGTATATTTGAACCATAGAGGGTGAAATGTTCTAGCGCCCAACCATAAGGGAGTAAAATAAATTTAATCCTATAATTTATCCATTTTAAAACTATAGATACAAAAGATATTTTAAAAATCGTGTGGGGAACGACTTATCATCTGAATGAGAAAACATAAGGGTGTGATTAAAAAATATGGACTTCTCAAATCATAAAACTACGATATAACCCCTCAGAATGAGTCAATAGCTAAACCCTTTTAGTTGCTTAGCCTTTGTATTGATGAAAGGGCACAACTTTTAAAGGGCATTTTCAACTAAAAATAAGGTTTGCTAATAGATTGAAGGTGTAGTTGTTTGAAGCTCTTCAAAGGTTTTTTAAACTTCTCTATATATTAAAAGAAAAGGCAAAGTTTATGATAATTTTAATCAAAATTGCAGTTAGTGGTTATGGTGCAAAGGCACTCTTAACTCGTGACAAAAAAATTGACTTTGCCTCACTTAATTATATTTAAAATTAAAAAATTAAAAAAAGAAAAAGAAAAAGAAAAGTTACAATAGTCAAGTGTTCCTATTAGGTGGTCTTCGTTTTGTGGGATTGAGACATGGAATTCGATTAATAGCTCATTGTTTGGTTCAAAATTATTGCTCCGAACTACTAGTCTCTCCAGACTATTAGTCTCAAATATATTGGACTATTGTGTCCAATGGGGGCTGGGGTGGGACACAAATGGGGGGATAAGAGAGATATGGGATTAGGTGGTGAAATAACTATTTTGACCATCTACTATTTAATTATTAATTATATTTAGTAAAATTCAATAAAATTTAAATGTCTCAATTTAAAAATAAAATAATTTTATTTATGTTTTATTTATTTAATTTTTTGTAGATATTTTATTGATATTTTATTTAATTTCATTATTTAAATTTTAATAGATGTTTTATTTAATTTCATTATTTAATTATTATTATTTTTTAAAATAAATTTATCTAAGATTTTAATTAAAAAATAACATATATTTTTATTGATATTTAATTTATTTAATTTTTTAGAAATAAATTTATTTAATTGTGCCAAAAATAAAATAAAATAATTTTATTTAATCTAGCCAAAAATAATTAAAATATTAAAGATATGTTTAATATTACTATTACTTAATAAATAATTGAAAATGATAAAATAGTCATTTGAACATTTATCTTTCTCCATAATATCTCAAACAAATATAGGATTCAATAGAATAGTCCAATCCAGACATCTAATTTCATGACTAAACAAATATAGAATACAAATCCAGTCCAACTGAATAATTCGGGAACAATGTATCACAATACTAATAATTCAATAAATTTCAATCTCCCTTATTTAATCCGTCCAAACAAACCCACCCAGTGTACAGGGTCTTCTATTCTCAAACTTTCTTATTTTTTGTTCTAACGCTTGAGTAGTAGAAAGTAGTGAAGATCCCGAGATAAAATTGTGTGATTAAGAGACATTTAAAATGAGAGAACTGCAAATTTAAGTATAGAGGTAGGTAACTGGATATCACAATTATGAGTATGAAAAATATTTTTTCCCCCGAAATTTTCTCTCCCGAATAGCCCGAAATTTAGAAGAGAGAGAAAGAGAAGAGAGGGGAAGAGGAGGAGCTCCGCCCGCCGTCGCCTCTGCCCGATCGTCGCCCGCCTTTGCCTCGTCGCAGCTCATCGCAGCCCCGCCGTCGCCTCCGCTTTTGACTCGCAGCCCCCGCTTCTGCCTCTGCCTCCGCCCCCCGCCCCCCGCCTCCGCCTCCAGCCCAATTTTGTTGGCCCCCTCCAGTCCTTCTTCTTCCTCCTCCTTCTTCTTCTTCCTCTTTCTTCTGAAAAAAAAAAAAAAAAAAAAAAAAAAAAAAAAAAAAAAAAAATAATTTCAAAATGACGAAACGACGTCGTTTTGATTTCGAGAGGATTCAGGGAAGACAGATTCGAGCTACCAATCACTTCTGTTATGAGTATATAGAGGTGAGTAACTGGGTGACCCAATTAATTTGTTTGTTCTAAAGTCTCTGACAATTTGATCTTTTGGCTGAAAAATCAAAACAGTAAAAAATATATATATATATATATATTAAAAAAGTCAAATCCTAAACATTAATCATTCATGTATTTTATACAACTCAAAAAAATTATTTTCAAAAGCATAAATATTTTTCTTTTGCTAAAATAGCCACACACAATAAATAAATAAATAAATAATACTGTAGAACCAAATTCCAAATGGGAAAAAGATTGGTAGCTCGAAAAATGGCTCGAATTCAAATTCGAAGACAGAGACAGAGAGAAAAGGAGAAAAGAGGAAGAGGGAAGAGGGAGAGAAGAGAGGAAGAAGAGAGGAGAAGAGAAAGAGGAGGAGAGAGGGAGAAAGAGAGAGGAGGAGAGGAGAGAGGGAGAAAGAGAGAGGAGGAGAGGAGATCGTCGCAGCACCACCGCCGTCGCCTCGCTGCCGCCGATCGTCGCAGGACCAGCGATCGTCGCAGCACCACCGCCATCACCTCCGGCCCCGCCTCCGCCTCCTCCTCCCCCTGTGATTATGTCCCCTCCAATCCTCCTCCTTCCTCTTCCTCCTCCTCCTCCTCCTCCTCCGTTCTCTTCTCCTTCTTTTTCTTCACCCTTCTTCTTCTTCTTCTTCCTTCTGCAACAAAAACACAAGAAAAAAGAAAAAATAAAAAAATAAAAAAACAAAGACACCAAAACGACGTCGTTTTGGTATCGAGCCAAATTCGGACCATCGAATTTCGAGCTACGTAGCGAGGTCGTTCCAAATGAGGCCTGAATTTGCTTTATTTGGAACTTTGGAGAAATTGAGAGAAAATGTTGACAAAACCAAAAACAAGAGAACCAAAAATACTAAAGTCACAAAACGAAATTATGTAAGGGAGAAAGTTACGTAAAAGACTTGGCTGGCTTCACAATAACATCTTTCTTTTTCAGCATCAATCTAGCACATGCATTCCCATCAATCTACTACTTGGTTATTTGGCATCCCTTAAAATAGCATATTTTTTATTTTTTTTATATTTTTTAAGTCACATTATTTCTTTATTTTTTAACACTTCTTTTTATACAAAGTTAAAAAAATATACTTATTTAGAGGATGATTATTCAGTATTCTCGAAGTATGGACACGTGGTGCTCCATAAGGTTTTAATTGGTATAAATAGTAGGGGCTCACGATTTATGTTAGAATAAGCAAATAATATAGGACTAAATAATTAATGATTGGCTTAGAGTATGACCACGTAGTGTTCCAAAATTATTGAATAATTTCCCTTATTTAGATAATGTCAAATAACCCCAGCTACCTAGTTTGGTTTTGAGCCCTCTCCAAATATGGCATATATAGTCACAAATATTTGGTGCAGTTGATTAAAGCAAAATTTTTAAAAACTCACTTTTTTTACTTCTCAATAATCAATATTTTTTAATTTAATTAAATTATTATTGTCTCATAAATTATAAGTTAAAAATGTACCAAATACTCTGATATAAATTTTTAAAATAATGAAAAAATATAGTTTCGTAAATTGTATCAAACAACATTGTTACCGAATTGATATATAGATAGATTATATACTAAAAGGTCCTCTTAACATGTGTCTTGGAGCATAAAGGTGAAGAAAAGAGAAGAAAAAATGAAACGATTTTATTAATTTTCAAATTAAAATATTTTCATTAATTTCATTCATTTTTTTTTTTGGGGGGGGGGGGGGGTTAAATTTCCAAAATTTTTGTCAATCAAATATTAAACAATGCATTATGAACAATTTTTGACATTTATCTATATTTAAACCTAGTTTCTTTCAACTGCTCTAGTGTCATTAGAGGATTGATTTATTGATATACTATACAAATGTTATAAAAAACAAATTTATATAAAATTTTTAAATAATGTAATATTAATATTTTTGAAATTATAAATCACAATGTAATGCTTTGCTATAAAATAGAAGAATCACAAGTTGCCACATTATTCTTTATAAGAATTTTATACCAAAAAAGAAAAAAAAAACTTTATTTGTGTACATTAATGTAATTTTGATTTCCCTCAAAATTGTCAAAATGGGATGGTGCTAAATGGAAAAACAACACTTTGAAGAAGTCGCTAATTTGGCACCCTTTTTTTTATTTTTTATTTTTATCAAAATTAATGCCACTTTTCAAGAATTTTACGAGATTAGAAAATAATAAGAATTGAAGGCTCTGACCATTTCTACAATAAATACAAAGAATTCTAACAAACAAGGTCGTGTCGCAATTTTTATATAAGACTATACTGGTCCGACAAAAGTCACTAATTCGGCCAATATTTTCTATAGAAATTTTCAACAATTCTTCCTCATTAGATGAATGGAATACATTTGGTCAATATATTTCATTTTCAAAACTACTTTTTTAAGTGCCTAATATTACTAAGTTCTAAATTTACTAGTAAATCGTTCACATCAAATAACCTCGTTTAGAAATAGATTATTTTAATATTTTTTTTAATTTTTCACAAAAAGATGTATAAAAAAAATAAAGAATAATATGATAACTTATGATGACTTTTTGACTTTTTAGTAAGTTATTTGACATGATCGATATAAGTGCACTTATTTGAGTCACATCACCTCTCTATTTTTCTGTACATCTTTCGTAAAAAGTCAAAAAAATATACCTATAAGACAAGATTAGGCATAAAAGTTAAACAAAAATTAAAACAAACAAGCCAAATGCCCTTGGTTGAACCGATATCCAAAAACATCATTCAACATTAAAAACAAAAATTAAAACAAACACGCCAAAGGCCCTTATTTGAACAGATACCCAAAAACATCATTCAACGTTAACTTTTGTGTAATTCACATTCCATAGATTAATATAAAGAACACAAATTGAATATATAGAACCAAGTAAATAATACAAACAAGTCAAAACAACCTATCAATTTTAACCTATTAAACTGCCTAGCCGGCACACTTCAGCTATACGTGACCTAAAAATGACCATTTCCAAAAGGAAATTCATGTCCTCTCCTATATGTCTTGTATTATACTCGGCCTCCTTTTTTATTTACAATTTAATTTGAATCCATGACCTCATCTCCCAATTTATCACTTTTTTCACATGATAGAACACGCATTAGGGTTCTCGTCACTAAACATATTAGGATCATGTGCGTACGAAGGTGGAGGAGGAGGCGGAGGTGGGTGCGAGTACTCCACCATGTAACCTTGATTGTAACCAGGGTTAATGTAACCTTGATTATACACAGGAACACCATAACCTTGATTCATATAACCATGATCTATATAACCCTGACTAGGCATTGGTGCAGTAAAATTTGAATATGGAGAATATCCGTAATATTCCATTTTGTTCACCTCAACTTTCGCCTCCTCACTCTTTTTCCCATCTCCACCACCGCCATCTTTCTTTTCACCACCGCCGGCGGCGGCAGCTTTCTCTTTTTTGTCTCCGCCGCCTTCTTTCTCCTTCTTCTCACCGCCACCTTCCTCTTTCTTTGGTGGTATAACCTCCACGTTCTGCTTCAATTTTTCTTTTAGATATGGTACAAGCTCCTTGGCATCCATTGTCCCTTTCACAGTGAACAAACTTTTCTGATCATCAATTGTCAACGAGTCTACCCCTGTTCACAATTACGGATCACAATCAGGCTAACTAAAATTAACAATAATGCAACTTGACAATATAAAAAAAATAGAATTACAAGGGGTATGATCTTAGAATACTAATTAATCATCATTCAATAGTTAAGTTTATACTCAAAATACAATAATTTTTTTAGAATATTAATTAATCATCATTCAATAGTTTAAGCAAGTTTACACTCAAACATTTTTTTATTTGAGCATGGGTGATTGCATCACATAACTAATTATTAAAGTGATAAAACTATATTATATCTTAACAAAATCAAATCTTGGTAATCTCACCTTTGATCTTCCGTATGGCTCGTTTTATTTTATGTTTGCATCCCTCACAGTGCACGGGAATCTTCAAAACTACCGTACTCTATACACAAATAAAGACAAAAAAAATCAAATTATTAAATCTATAAACTAATTTCAATACTTCAAATTTTAAAGCATGCTAAACTAAAATTTATAAACAAGTAACACAAGTTTGGGATCCATCAAACATAGGGTTTTTTTTTTTTTTTTTTTTAAACATAAATCTCAACTAGACCATCATAAAAAAAAATTCAAAGTACGTTTATTTATTTATTATTTTTTTTAAACATAAATCTCAACTAGACCATCATAAATTTTTTTTGAAGTACGTTTTTTTTTTTTCTTTGAAAAAAGTCTCCCCAAAAAAATCCAATTTTTGTTAACATTTCTTATAAAATTCGACTTATTTTTGTTTTGAGAAATTCTTTCAAAATTAACTCTTTTTTTTTTAATTTATAGAGACCTAAAGTAAAATTATTTTACTCCAAATTAACCCCTTGTGTTTTTTTGGAAGAGATGGCTTTTGGCCAAAGGAAGTTAATTGAACAAGTCTCAGAAAATACAAAACTGGACCCTGTGCCTAACATGCGCTTTATGCGCAACTAATTGAGCACCTCCCAAACAGATTAAAACGGCCACCTGGTAGACACAAGGCCCGTACGGCGCATGTTAGCAGGAAAGGAAGAATAATTCTTCCAAAAAAACAATAATATTTAAATATTCATTAATGATTTTACATATGAATTGTTTTGGAAAATTAGGTAAAATTTGATTTTTTAACTTTTTTAATTTTTTTTAAATATATAAAAAAAAAAAGTAGAGAAATAACTGATTAAAAGTTAAAGATGACTTTTAACTATTTTATAAAAAAAAAAATGCTATTTTTAAGTAAGATGGTTGGATATAACATTGCTAGGGAAGGAGACATAACCGGAACACAAAACAGGCGCAAGTTAGAATGGTATACCTCTTTAGGTTTCTTGTCGTCGACCATCTTATCCTCTTTTTTGTCGGGCTTCTTATCTCCGCCGCCACCGCCTGCGGCGGCGCCACCGTCCTTCTTGGGCTGAGGAGAGATGATCTCCACCTTCTTATGAGTCTTATCTTCCACTCTGGCCTTAACTTTGGCCGGGTCTACCTTCCCTATCACCGTCAACTTGTTGCTCCCAATGTCCGTCTTCACATCCTCCACACCTGCAATTATTCACCAACCACCACACCAAAAGAAAATGTTAGCCAATCCACAAACCACTCTAACATACGCCATGTGCGTATCACACACACAAACACATACATTAAGAACAAAAGAACAAAAAGATTTAAAATAATTTTTGAAAGCTCTGTTATACAAAGTTTAAGGTAAATTTGTTGAATGCTAAATTTCATTCTGCATCCTTACATTTGATAATTAATTTTATTTTTATCCTTTTAATTATCTTAATCAAGTTCTAAAATTTGAGTCAAGTTATCCATTTGTATAAAATATTTTTAAAATTAAATGAAAAAATTATGTTACTATTAAAACTTTGTATTTCCATAAAAATCCTACTATAATCACTCTCATTTTAGTTCATAAAATTGAGTGTAATTTGTTGAAATGTTATGGAATTGTTTGTAAATTCCAAAATATTTGTGATTTTGTGAAGTAGAAAACAGAGACAAAATACAATTGTATAAATTTATATAAAGATAGGCATATGATAGGAATATAGAGTTGAATGAATTGGGGTATAAGTATATACCATCGAAATAACGAACAGCTTTCCTAACTTTTTTGGCACAGCCTTCGCAATGCAAGTCGAGCTTCAACACCACCGTCGTTGGTCCCTCTTCTTTCTTTCCTGCATCTCCCTTTTTCTCGTCCCCGCCGCTTTTCGCTGCATCTTTCTGAGAAAAGAAAAGAAAAGAAAAGAAAATTCGTATGAGTATTCGGCAATTGAAATGGAATCAGTAAAGAAGAAGAAGAAGATTAGTGAAGTGGGATGGGTACTAACCTCGCCCATTTGCTTTGGGAATTAGTAAGGATTTCTATAATTTAATTGTTTGGGGGTTTGGATTAGAATTGAATGCCTTGAAGAGAGAAAATGGAGGCAGAGGATACATTATTATATAGAGACCAGATGAGGAGAGAGAGGAAATGGGGTTTTGGTTGCGGCTCTCTGAATGTGATGTCATCATGTATGCATATGTTTATGTGTATGTTTATGTATATGTGGGTGTATATCATTGATGACGATAATGAAGGTCATGATGGTGGGCTGCCCGCCGGGTTGGACTGTCGGTACACGACTACGGGAATGGTTTCGTTACAAAAGCATCCAATTTTGATCTTTTGAAATGACGGAATTACCCCTTGCTTTTTGTTTGTTTGTTTTACCAGCAGCTCTAGTGCCTGTTATTATTAAGAGATGTTTTGTGATGTTGGTTAAAAATTAATATTTTAATTTTTTTAATTATTTTTTTAAAAAATATGTAAAAAATATAAGAAAGATTATGACCTGAGTTAAAAACTCATTTCCAAACAAAAACCTAACTACACGGCGACGTATGCGAACTGGTAAACAGAAAAACACTAACTACACGACGACGTATTCGAACCGGTAAACAGAAATCGCCTGGTACATTGTATTACCACTTCTAATCCCACAGGAGTTGTACTTTTGTACCTGTTTGTTTGGTAAAGATTAAAATAATTAATAAAGATAAAAAAAATATTAAAATAATTAATAAAATTAAATATCATATTTTATATATTAATTTTTTTTTCTTATAAGTATTTATTTAAGTGTAAAAAAATTCATAAATTATTTTAAATATAATTTTTTTCTTCTCATAAAATAGTTAAAAAATTAATTAAAATAGTCAAGTTCTTAAATGAAGCCTTTCTAAGATGGGGGTAATTAAGGGGTGGTTTGGAAATTAATTATTTTAGTTAATTTTTTAATTTTTATGAAAAATTTATTAAAAAAAAAACAGAGAAAGTGATTTGATAATTTATAGTAATTTTTCAACTTTTAAACTAAAAAAACCTGCCCCAAATGGGGCCTTATGAGTTTATTTTTATAAGCTCCCAAAAGTTAATAAGGTTCATTTTTTTCTTTTTTCTTTTTTTTTAATTTTATTATACTCTATAGTTGTTCATTAAAAAATTGCACTATTTTTACAATGTGGTTTGTAAAGAATATGCATCCAAAGTTTTGTTAGGTATAAGAAAAGTAAGGGATTAATAAATGCATTGTTTCATTTAATAATAATGACTTTACGACAGTAACATCACCCTAATGTTACACATGTTCACTTTGAAAAATATTTTTGTACAAGAATAATTTAATTATGGTATTTTTAAAAATATGAGTAATTTTGATGATTTTATTTATTTTCAAGTGAAAATATCGAAATTTATCACATAATTTTAAATGTGATAATGTGTATGGATAATGTACTACTCAACCACTTTTGTTACCTACTAAATACCTACTTACATATCTAGGTTAATAAATACGTATTTCCTAATGAATAAGTGCTTAAAGTAAGTAATAATCATAATCTCACTTTTCAATTGTCGCAACCATAATAAATAAATTAAGATGATTTTAACATAGTTTGTTGATTTTGTATCATCCATCTCGTGGAGGTTTTAATTTATTTTATTTTTCGCTTAAGTTTTTCTTTCAACGCTATCATTGCTCGCCATCAAAACTTTTTGTTGAATTTTCATTTTGTAAGAAAAATCATAGCAAGTAAAACAAGCAATCTAATAATAATTTTATACTAATTAGTCTCATCTTATCATCATTCTTTGTTGATAAATATATATATATATATATATATATATATATATATAACTTGTTCTATGAAGACGGGAAGTTGAAAATATAGTAGAAATTGATTGAGAGAAGGGTACCTCAAAAAGAACTAATGTCTTCTTGTTATTTTTAAAATGAGGGTTGCTATTAGCACGCCTAGGTTCTTTGGACCTCCCATTTCTTTGAACTCCCACTTTAAATCTTAAATTTTAATAAGATTTCTTTGAACACTTCACTTAATATTAAATTTAATCCTATTCATAATATTATCACACCCGATGGTATACCCACCTAATTTTGTACATCCTCTTTCCTTCTTTTGATGACCATCCATCTCTTGTTGAAAAGAATGTCGATGGTCAATAAACACCATTGTCTTAGTGAAGAATATTGCATCGACGGTCCATCATTGAAATTCCTAGCAAATCTCAATAAAATGAGGAATCGACTTGACGATGTCCAAAGAATACCGTCAGAAAACTCGTCGGAAATTCCTGTTTACGATTGCAGAAAACTCGTCAAAAATTCCTTTCAAGTAAATTTTTCACGAAACACACAATCTGATGTTGAAGATACAAAAATCGAACCATTTAGCACACCAATACTAACTACTTGTATTACTGTTCGGAACTCATATATTAAACTAAATGTTTGTATTCAGTACTATATTACCGAACATAATCTTAACAATCGGCAAATCAATACCGAACAACTCGAACAAAACAATAATGATTGAAAATGATAAAGAATGTTAATGCAAAACAGATAAACTTACCAATAGAACGTCAGCCTCATCAAAATTGTTGTCATCATCCTCTATTGCTCTATAAGGTGAAATAACTAATGAAGAGTAATAAGTTGCACTTGAAAAAAACTTTTTAGTTCAAGGTTTCTAGTTCAGGAGGGCTTATGATGGTAATGAAGATGATACATTCAGAATTTAAGATGGTTATAAAGAGTAACAAGTTTAGGATTTATGTCGGTTGGTTATGACAAGTAACAGGTTTAAGGTTCAGAAAAGTGGAATACATATAGCTGGAGCTGGAGCTGGATGTAGGGGTATAGATGGGTGTACAATGTTGTAGAGTGTTTGTTCTTATTTGGTAGGTAGATATTTCATTAAATAATGTCTTTTATGTAACTTTATTTCAAGATATAATTGTAATAAAAAAATCAACCTTGCTACATCCCCTAAAAAGAGCCCCCCTAATCCCCCTAATTTCCATATCAAGTAAGAAAAAAAAAAAAAAAAGGAAACAGTTGCCAAAACAGGAAATTAGGGGGATTAGAGGGCCTCTTTTTAGGGCTCCAAATCATTTTCCTAAAAAAATTTAGAAATTAGATGTCCAAAAAATTTAGACAAGTACTAATAGCAGCACTCTTTTAAAATAATAGAGCAAATTACATTTTACACCTTCAATCTCAATTAAGGCCCTTTGTCATTTTATTTCCTTTAACTAAAAGTTGTTATATTCTATCTCCTAATCTTTTGAATTATTTCAATCTCAATCTTATGTTAACGTTTTTCTATTAAATAAAAAAAAAATGAAATAGTAGCATATGGCACGTGCATGTAAATTTTATGACAATATATGTATATATATATCATATAAATTAGCTTACTTATATAAATAATTAGTTTTTAAATGAACATTTTGATCATAAAATTGGTATGCACACTTCACATACTATTTTTTTTTTTCATCTTCTTTTGTAATAAATTATTAATAGAATGTTGAGATTGAAAGAAATCAAAAAATTAAGGAATAGAATGTATTAGTTTTAATTGATGGTAGTGAACTGATAATAACAAATAGTTAAGGAAATAAAGTATAATTTGCCTTATGTTTTCCAAAAAGCAACCTAAGAAGGGAAGTAAATTAGGTTTTTTCAAATTAAAACTACCAATTTCCCAATAAAAAGCTTACTAACTAGTATAACAGATAAAGATCAAGCAAAGTTTAAAACAATAAGTGAAATGGTAGTGGATCAGCTAACACAGAGAATATATCACATGAATATCAAATAGCTAACAAAATATGTTCTAGATAATTAGTAATAAATTATAGCAAACACAATCAATGGAACCAAACATATCAGTTAGCCAGAGCAGTAGAATAAAGAGATTAGGGAAAAGAAATGCAAATAGAATTTATAATGGTTCGGTTTCAACCAAGCCTATATCTGCTCCTCAAATTTCACTTGAGATTTTTCATTATCTTCTAGCGTCACAGAGTGCTAACAACCTCTTCACAAATGGAGTAATCCTCCACATATTTCCTAGCTTCACAAGGGTGCTAGTAACCTCATACACATGGAGCAATCCTCTACAAATTTCTCTAGCTTTACAGGCTTGTTAGTAACCTTTTTATAAGATTGGAAATGAGTGTTTTTGCTTTCAAAGAAAGCTACAAAAATATCTCTCACAGATAGATATACAATGTTGAAGCTTAGAAGATATATCAATAAACCTTTCACAGGTGTATATGCTTAAAGCTTAGGCTCAGTGTTTGTTTTATAAAGGATGAATAAACCAAAGAATGGAGAATCCTTCAAATAACTCTAAGAATGAGTTTGAGACTGATGATAGAATTACAGAAATTTTCTTAGCTTAAGTCTCTTTGATTTTTCTGATAACCTCTCATAGGCAAATAGGCTTAAGGCTGGTAGCTCAATGATTGATTTCCTGAAGACAAATGATAAACTCAGATGAAGACTTCTTCAGATACTCAAAGAAGATAAAATATGTGGGTGATGAAAGATAGGAAATTTTCTTAGTTCGTTGTTTCCCTCTATGGTCTCTATATTCACTTTACAAAGCTCTGTATGTATAGCAGAGCTCAATGCTATTTTCTGTCTGACAAGCCCATCTTATACTTCCTGTTGAAGTGATGGGATGGTGATGGCTGAAAATGATATAAAATGCATTGCTCAGATATTCCCTGACATCCATGTGTGTTTTGCCCTTTTAATGATGAGTGTCTGATGCAAAACCATTTCTTTTTTGCTCTCTGCATCTTTCTGATATTAGAACTTCTTTGCACAATAAACGTCTACCCAAATGTCCCAAGTGAAGTTCTGTGTCTGTGGGACGTCCGCACGGATGTCCTGTGAAATCTCAGTCGCCAAGGTTGTCGTCTGCAGTTGTTGAGCATATTGCTGGTCTGACATCTAGAGCGAAACAGAACTGATCTGGAACGAAACTAGGCCAAAATGCCTTGGTCGGTCATCCGCCCAATTGTCCTTGCCTACCCAAAGCTGTAGAAGAATTTTTCCAAAATCTAGCCTGATCGGTCGACTGCCCCTTAGTGGGCTTGGCCTCCTAGCTTGCTGCTCTGTGCTGCTGCTTCCTGGGCCTGATTCAGTGCCTGTTTAAGCTTCCTTTTGGCCTCAAAAAACATAGTTAAACACAAAGAATCATAGATTATAATGCTTTAATCAAACATTAAGTTTTCAATCTTAATCCATTTTTCAAAGTAAATCAAAACATAATCAAAACAAAATCATCAAAATCAATGTTATTCATGCTATGACTAACACCTTATTATAATTATTGGCAACACAAAATCAACTACCATTATCTGGGTTCCAATTTATAGGTGTGAATTATTTTATACTTGTTCAATAATTGATTCTTTTTTTCTATAGTAATGTAATCACATTTAACTATAATATTTGGGTAACACCTAATGTGGATTTCATTGTTAGAGCATTGTTAGAGCAGCTTCTTTTAGTTTAACCAGAAATCCAACACGATACAAGAAATTATAAGGATAATGATGATGTCAATTTTTTTGTAGAAGCCATAGATTTTTCCACAAAATTTGAGTATAAGGTTCAATTGAATTTGAAAGAAACTAAGCTCTTCCTTGTATATGTAAAATTTCTGATCCATAATAGCAAAACTCTCTTTTGTTGAGTAGAATTGAATTATTAAAATATTTTACAAAGTTGATTCAAACAACAGTTGTTGACGGCATGTTGTCTACTCTGAAATATGAGTCCAGATTCTCTCCAGCCCTCCCTTTGGTCAACGATCAGGATTTGGCCACATCACTCTTAACAAAATCTACAGCTCAGATTAACTAAAACAAAAAAATTTAAATTTGTGCTATATTGCTTGCGCTCTCTCTCTCTCTCTCTCTCTCTCTCTCTTCTCTTCTCTTCTCTTCTCTTCTCCGTCTCTCTCTTCCCAACGGTGGACAACAATAACCGATCTACTCTCTTCTCTCTTCTTTCGCTATCGACGACCGATCTCTCTTCTCTCTCCCTCCCTCTCTCGTCTTTTCCTAACGGTGGCCGATCTACTCCAATGAGACCAGCAATTCCGCATTGATCGAAAGATTAAATCTACAAATTTACTACCAAAGTTTCAGAGTTTTGGAACAACACCCAACAAATCATCAAGTCACAAATGTTAAAATCATCAAAATTTGATGATTTAGGCTAAAAAATGAAAAATAAACAAAAATTAAAATTCAAGCCACAAATTTAAAGCAAACCTACTTTCTCTCTCTAAAATTCAAGTCACATTAATCATCCAAATTCAACATTTTAGTTCTGGTTGCTTCAATTTCTTTCTTTTCTTTGATTTTTTCATTTCTTTCTTTATATTGTTTTTGGAGAGTTATTGATTTGTACATAGGTTTTGCTCTGAAAAAATATATCTGAAAATTTCAGATTTGGAAGAAGAATAAGGGAGGGTGGTGTTGGTTCGGCCGAAGCTAGTAAGGGTGGGGGTGGGGGAGAGGAGTCCGGTGGGTGCTGGCGGTCGTAGTGGTGTGTGAGGGTCGCCGAAGGGTTTGGAAAAACTGAAGACCCAAATGGGTTTGATGGTGAGGAGGTTGAAATAATGGACGAATTGCAAGGGATGCATAGTAGAATGTTGTGAAATAGCGAATTTAATGTGTGAATTTGCCATGAATGTGAGAGGAAAAGAAAGAGAGAGTCAAAGCACTATTTTTTTTTTTTTTTTTTGTGTGAACACAAGCACTGTCCATTGCAAAGCTTCTTTGAAATTTATTTTATTTTTATTTTTTTATATATATTTTTAAACTAATTTGAAGTGTAGATTTTTTAGGAGTGATGTGATCAAATCCTAGCCGTTGACTAAAGGGATGATTAAAGAGGATCTGAAAGCCTAACGAGATTACAATTAATCTAGTTGAAAATTTCAAATGCTAGCTTATACCTAACCACATTAGCTAGTATTATATCACAATCTAGGTCACTTATTAAAGTTTTCCTTTAATTGAAGAGAAAAGTATTGCACATGTCTATTTTAAAGGTAAATAAAAATTCCAAGGGCTACAGAGTATGTTGTACCTATATGTAAATGACATTTCAATTAAGTACATTTGATTAACTAACACTCGTTCAAATGTCATTTTTGTAGTTCAATCACTGAAAAAAAAAAAAAGTTTTCCCGGCATTTTTAAAATTCCGGTAAAAGTGAAAAAAAAAAAAAAAAAAAAGTCGTTAAAAGCTTTCCCGGCATTTTTTTAGCCATTTTTCACAGTCTTGCAAAAATCAGTATGGAAAATATTTATGGCGCATTTTAAATTCTAGAAATATTATCGGCAATTATTTTCGGCGTTTTAAAACACCGGGAAAAAATGTTACTGGTAGCATGATTTCAGTGTTGTCAACATATTGCCAGCATTTTGAAAAACGTCAAGAATATTTAAAATTATTATGTACCAATTTTAATATTTTTCAACTTGTTCAATAATATGATAACTTATACTCGTGTTTGTATATGTCTATATCAATTCCTTACTATTTAAAAAACATACAATTAAGTTAAAAACATTCATAATAAATTATACAATCATTCACAAAATATATCACCAAAAAATACATCAAATTATAAATAAATAAAAAAATTCAACTAATCATTCATAATAGATTATACAATTATTCACAAAATATATTACCAAAAAATACATCAAATTAGATAACGGTAGTGATTGGTAGCTCGAAAGCTACGGCTCGAATGTGGCTCGAGGGTCAAAACAACCCTTTTTTTTTTTTTTTTTTTTCCTTTTCTTTTTCTTATTTTCGACTTCACTTCATCTTCTCTAATTTTTTTTTTTGCAGAAGAAGAAGACCAGGAAGAAGGAAGAGAGGAGGAGGGAGGAGGAGGGAGGAGGAGGAGGAGGAGGAGAGGAGGGGGGAGGAGGAGGAACTGGAGGGGGCCATTAAAATGGCGGTGGCGAGGCGAGGCGAGCAGCGGCGGAGGCGAGGCAGGCCGGCGATCGCTGGTGCTGCGACGATCGGCGGCAGCGAGGCGATGAAGGAGCTGCAACGAGGACGACGGCGGAGGCGGCGGAAGGCGACGACGGACTCCAAATCACCAGTCCCTCTCCCTCTCTTTCTCTCTCTCTCTCCTCTCCCTCTCCCTCTCTTCCTCTCGAGCCATTTTCGAGCCTGGTAGCTTCGAGCTACCAGACATTTTCCATTAGATAAAGTAAAAAAGAAAGTCCGATAAAAAGTAATCGTTACATCCAGCAACATCAGCCCGAGCAACACTTGCACAAATGAAACCCACTTCAACCATGTACAATTGACATTATCTTCAAATAATTTTTTAAATTTTAAAATTATCTTTTCTAATATTTATTTTTGTCAAATTAATTTTTAATTTTCTAAAAAAATTGAAAATTCAATGGAACATGTCGTTTAATTGGTCTAAAGGGGTCCTAGGTGATCTCTCAAATTAAATTTTTCCTTCATATCTATTTTTCTCAAGTTTTATTTTTCTGACTTCACTATCACCTCCGCATACGATTGTAATATATCTATTGAAAAGTTTTAGCAGCTTAGTAGGTGTTTGGGATCACCTAAATAATACAAAAAGTCACTACAAAAAAAAAAAAAAAAATACTATTCACAATTTTTTGGTGGAAAAACTGGGGTTGATTAGTCAGAAGGTAGAAAGACAAAATTACCCTTATTGGTCCTGTTCCAGCTCACGTGTGAGGAAAAAAAAAAAAAAAATTCAGTGTCCAGCACAGTGCAACACAGTGCACTGCACAGTGCAGCACAATGCACTGACTATAAGTACTGTCACTGACATGC
The DNA here is from genome assembly GCA_030407325.1 of Camellia japonica. Taxonomy (NCBI): domain Eukaryota; kingdom Viridiplantae; phylum Streptophyta; class Magnoliopsida; order Ericales; family Theaceae; genus Camellia; species Camellia japonica. Next base: position 66,732,509 of record JAPPVO010000017.1, read on the forward strand.
ACTGACTATAAGTACCCTCACAGAAGGGTAGTTCGGTAAATTTAGTATTTTATACAATATTTTACTGTACATTTTTTCGTAAAAAGTCAAAAAGTTATCCCAACAACTATCTTTTTTTCCTCTACTTTTTGTAGACAGAGTCAAAAAGTATACGTATGTAGTTCATCCCAAACAACCCCTTAGTATAACTTCAAAATACCAACTTGTGGAGCATTTATGTATCAAAGTCGATATCAAGATCAAGAAAAGTGCCACTCTAGTAAAACTATCTTCAAACAACCTCTTTCATAATAAATTAAACTATTATGACATTTAAATCAGAGAAATGTTTCATTCCTCATTTATCATCCTAATTGTACCTCAAATGAGGTGACAAATAATACAAATCAATCAATTTTCTTCAAACTCTCGTCTCTACGTTTAAAATTGTTTACCACTTTATTAAAAATATAATTGGAAATGATAAAATAAGAGAGGTAGAAAAACCCTATAAGCTATGTATCTACTGGAGTGTAAAAAAGTGGGTGGGCAAAACTTGTTTGTGTGTCACTTTGTTTATTCCATTAAAAGTTGTGTTTAGTTTTTAAACGTATATAAAAAATTGTTATGGTGTGTTTGGTTGGAAAATTTGGGAAGGGATTTAAAAAGAGAAAGAGAAAAGGTGTGTGAAACTATGTGAAATATATACATATTTTATTCATATTTCACCTACATTTTCCATTTTCTTTTCCAAATCTATCCCCAAATCCCCCAACCAAACACAGCATTAAGAAAAACAAACTATGCAAATTAATGAAAAAAATAAATAAATAAAAAGAAGTCTTTCCAAATTCGGCAATGTTACGTAGCTCAAATTTTGTGGCTCAAAAGTGGCTCAAATGGCCAAAACGACGTCGTTTTGAGTACAGAACAACATAAAAATGGCCAAAACGACGTTGTTTTGGCCATTTGAGCCACAAAATTTGAGGTACGAGACATTTTCCTTCCAAATTTGACCAGGAAATCTAAAATCCAAAATCTAAAAAGGATAACTTAAACCATCAGTAAAACCGTTGGTTGCACCAACCACTTTTGTTCATCACATGGATAAACTTAGGTTCGAATCAAAAGAGTTTGATTTATTGAAAAGAGAAGACAAATAAAAAAATTTATTATTTAAGAAATTATAGATTCGAATTCTACAAAAATTAAACATTCTAAACTTAAGGGCCAATGAAAATTTATCTGATTATTAATTTTAACATTTTAAAATTAATTAGAATACGCATAAATTAACACACACACTTGATTATAAAAATAAAAAATCTCAAATAAAAGTACACCCATTCTTAATTAATTACTGGAGTGAGGTTGAGATTAGGGTTGGTGTTGGGGTCGTATCTAGAATTTTCTAGAGTTAGTGGTAAAAAATGATGACTGATTGGACCCACGAGATTTAGCCGCCGCTTGTGTTTGACTTTACTTTGTCCTTGGAGACTGGCTTACGACATCAATGACGCAACATCTATCCGATCCAATATCCAAAATCAAAGCAATAAAAAAAAAATTGCAATTCAGTGAAAACGTTTAAAAAAAATTATAAATCAATGATAAAATTTATCAATTTTAATAATTAATGTGATAATTTTTTTATAATTTTGTAAATTTTCTTTTTCTTGAATTGCAATTTCCTATAAAAAAAAAAACTACCCAAACTTATTGATTTCAACAATTAAAGTGATAATTTTTTTTTTTTATAATTTTGTAAATTTCTTCTTATCTTTCCACTGAATTACAATTTCTTTAAAATAAATAAATAAAAATAAAAACCACCCAATGCCCTTAACAATTCTAAATTCAACGAGGGTTAGTGTTGTACCGTTCAAAAAAAAAAGAAAAGAAAAAGAGTTGTCACGTGCCGAGAATTTGATTTCAATACTAGTTTATTCTAACCTGTGTAATATTTAATTTAAAATAAATAAATGAGGTGGATAGCTGGGACAGAGTGAGAATAGAAAAATATAAAATCGTAAGAGCATTCATAGCAGTCATTTCAAATTTTTAGTCAAATTATAATTTAAAAAGTTAATTTTCAATTTTAGCTAGCCACTTCATTGTATCAAACTCTTTATTCTAATTCAATCTTATTAAAATATATATATATATATATTTAATTAAATTCATAAACTGCCAACCAAATAATTTTTATGTTTCTTTGTAAAGGTAAAACTAGAGGAAATGTTAAAAAAAAAAATTTGCCGTTGAATGGTTGACTGGCCGAACTTCCGGGCAGACATCCAATAACACATAAAAAATTGAATACCTTATAAACAGTTACTCGCTTTATCAGGGGAGGTACTATGGCGTTGGCAAAATGAATGAAGGCTATAGCGAGGTTGATGGATCACATATTCATAGCTTTTGCTCTCTACAATAGCTTCAAAGCCATTGTAAAGAGGCTGATGCTGATGCTCTAACAATGAATTTATAAAATGAAGAAGTTGAAAAGAAAAAAAAAAAAAAAAGTAACTCGTTTGTATGATTTTCAATTTTATCTTCAAATCCCCGTTTTTTTTATTTAGGGGTGGTTTGAGATATTCAAAATAAGTATACTTTTTGACTTTTTATAATAAAAAAAAATGTGTAGAAAAGTAGAAAAAATATATAAAAAAGCAGAGATGAGATATTGATTGATGTAACCCAAATAAGTGTTTGTATGAAAAAAAAAATACAGTTTTTTAGTGCATACCAAACACCTACTTTAAATATTCACAACGGTTGAATCCAATGAAAATTTTGAGTATTAAATTTTTTATTTTTATTTTTATTTTGTTTAGTCTCAAATTATTCGTAGTCGTTAGATTATGTAAAAATTTAAAAATATCATTTAATAAATATTTTGAAACAAAAAGACAATTTGAGACCAAAAAATAAAAAATTGTACACATTAGAATTGCGGCATTATATATGTTGCAAGGTCAAATTTTGAAGAGGGAGTGGGGAACCTAAAGGAAGAGGCGAAGTCATACTCCCTCCGTCTCAAAATATTAGTCCCTTATTTCATTTTTTATTGTCCCAAAATATTAGTCCCTCTTCAAAAATCAAGTACAAAAATAATATAAATTTCCTATTTTGCCCTTCTTTTAAATTAATAAACAATATAAAAAGTACAATTATGCATTGATATTCCTAAAAAATGTACTATCAAAAGGATAATTTTGGAAAATTAACTTTTTTCAAATGCAATAATTATACTACCAAAAAAAGTTAGATTCCCCAAAAGGGACTATTATTTTGGGACGAAGGGAGTAATTTTGTTCTTTGAAATGGATAACGTTCAGAAGAGAGTTGCCAAACCAAATCGGAAAATGAGTGGGAGCACTAATTAATGCTCCCACTAATTAGGTGGTAGTGAGTTCTATCAGGGGTGGTGATTCATCCCACTAATTTTTGGACCACTAATAGCACTAATGAACTAAAAAAAAAAAAACTCAAGCCAAAACATCACATCACATTGGTGGGGCCCCTTGTGCCACATCATTAGTGATGTTCTAATACTCCCAATTTAGAGCTCTAAAACATTATTGGTTCTATCAGTAATGATGTGATGTTTTGGTTTTAGAGTTATATTTATTATTATTATTATTTTTTTAATGTATTAATGTTATTAATGGTGGTGTTTTTAATGGGATGAATCATTCTTGAACCAAATCCCCATTCTAACAATGACTCCAGTTTTACCCTCATTGGTTCAGTACTCTTAGCAGCCAGAGAGGAAAGAGAGGCGAAGGTGAGACTGATGTGTCCCCGCATTAGTTGGGGTGGGTGTAGTAGTAGGTCCAAGAAACGAAAGACATTTATACATTCACAATGGACCCATATTGGATCCAATGGCTATGTTTGACGTAGGTTATTTTAGTTATTTTAGTTATAAAAAGATAAAATAAATTAAAAAGTTAATAAAATAAAATATTATATTTAAATTATAATTATTTTATTTTTTTTCTTATAAAAGTTTAAAAAGTTAAAAAGTCTATCACAAATGAGATTTTTTATCCTCAGTTAAAATAGCCACACAAAAAAAAAAAAAAAAACTAAGAAGCCAACCCACATCCCAAACGAAGGTATTTTTTGGTGACAAAATTTTTAAAATATATTTGGTTAAATTTAAAAAAAAAAAATTAAATCACTTTTATCTCTTATACAGTAATCAACCACTTTTTCTCTCTCATATCTCTTTCTCAATCACTTTTTCTCTCACACCAATCTATTCAATTACAAAAATAAATAAATAAATAAATAAATATCAAATCATCCTAAACTTCAAAACTCCAAAACTATTTTCAAAATATATAATCAAACAAAATTTTAAATTTTCTAAACTCTCTCTAAAAAATTATTTTTGAAATTATATCTCAAAACATAAACTAAACAAGGCCTATGTGTTTGAATAATAAATTTTGGTACAGGTTTACAAAAGAAAAGATAAAAGTGAGAAAAATGAATATATATATATATACAGACATATATATTAAGGTTTGACTTTTATTAAGTTGGGATCTCAACTTGAGAAAGCATTTAAACTTGGTATTTGAAGTTAATTCTAATGATCTAAACCGTTCACATTTTAAACTCATTGAATAGAATATTCATGTAAAAACTAAGATAATTGAATATCGGTAATTATATATTTGAATAATCTTTGCTTTAAAAAAAAAATGAACGACAAATATAATTTCAAGAATAATCATTTATTTTTTGTAATATAAATTTGATTGAAACATATAATTACAAATGTCCGATTATCTTATTTTTTACATAAATATTCTAGTCAACGAGTCTTAGGAAGTGAACGGTTTAGATCATCGAAACAAGACCTATGATGGGCTCTACGAATCCCTTAAGTTCTCTCATGTTGAAATCCCAACATAAAAGAAACTCAACCTTATATTTTATTTATATATATATTTTTTTTCTTTAATAAATCGCTACCTAAAAATTTGTAATCCAAATATAATGTAAAGGTTTTTTTTAAATCTCTATCCAAATACAGTGATGAAACCACAACTGGACACCTCACCAAATGCTTGATTAAATTGTACAAGGACATATTTGTAATCCTACACTTTACATCCAATCTCAATTTGCCTCTTAACCTTTTAATTGTTTCAGTAAATCCACCAGACTTTGAGTCAAGCAACAATTAGACTCATTTGCATAACGTGGTTTTAAAATATAATAGTATATTAATTACAATTAATATTCTTACACTTTTACTAAAATCTTCTTTCAGTTCCTAAACTTTAGTCTTTAGCAATTATAGTCTTTCTTGGAAAGTGGATTAAAAGTCACTTCCCAACTTTTAACTCATTTTAAGTCACATCATCTCTCATTTTTTATACGTTTTTAAAAGAAAAGTCAAAAAGCTAACTTTTAACTATTTTTCCAAAACAGCCTTATATACTTTTTTTTACAAAAATCTTACTTTATCCTATACACTTTAATTTCTTCGTCAATTTTTGAAACGTTATTCGTCTGGATCCAATTATAACTTGACTCAAAGTATAGAGATTAACCAAGACAATTAGAAGGTCATCAGATAAACAAGATTTGATGTACAATACAGCGATACAAAGTGTAATTTACTCATCGTACACTCAAAATTACATTATTTTGAAAATAAATCACAATTGAAAGAATATCATTATGATATTACTGAATTTATATTTTCTTGTCTTAATAAATATTCACAAACTAATCATACCATAAAGTTGCCTTTGGATTGTTGAATTTAAAATTAATGGATTTAACATTAATAATTTAAGGAGTATAACTTTAATTCAATGTAATATTTTAGATTTAACTATGAAGAATGGAAATATGTATAGATTTTATATTGGTGATTTTCAAATAACTTGGTGAAAATAAATATTTGAAAATTTTCCTTTTAAGATTATATTTGTGCAATGATCTCAACAAATTATGTGAACATTAACTATTGAAGGTAGATTGATAATTTTAAGGTTTTGTTTCAATCGATAATTTGATAAAGAATTTGTAGAAGGAAATGAAATAAAAAGGAAAAATAAAAAAATATTAGGTTTTTTTTTTTTCCTTCTTCTTATTTTTTTAAATTTTTTTTTTCTCTCTCTCTCTTTACAAATCACTCCTCAAATTCTAAATTCATAGACAATCAAGAATTATATATGAGACATATAAAATTCAACATCAAATTCTTTCATTTGAAATTCACTTTTCTTGTTACAATAGTAGAGAGAGAGAAAATAATATATATTGTATTCAATGAATTAATCCTATATAATAGAAGGCGTGAATATATAGGCTGAGAAAGAATATCCTATAAGAAATCTAATTATGGCACAAATATATTTAGGAAATCAATACCTGATATATCTAGGAATATATACCATACATACATTAACATCCCCCTTCAAACTCAAGGAGGATAACATCTTGAGTTTAGAGAGAGAAACTAAAATATGAAATAAAACTATATAAAATAAAAAGCAAATAGATTGAAAGTCCGAATGGGGAGCGCAAAGGCGTTTGAGATAGATCAGAGATTGGAACTAATGCAGGGAGACAGTTTATGGTCGTATTGGATCCTTGTAGAAACTGGCTGAAACTAATGTCAGGGCAATTTAAGGTTATGTCGGACTGTTGCAGAAACTGGATGGAATCAATGTTAGAACAGTTTACGGAGTCATGTCAAACCGTTCTAGAGACTGGATGTTGAACCAACAAGCGTGACACATATATAACTTATGACGTGGTGCTAAACAATAATGGCAACCGATGACTGAATGCGCCAAGGGACGGCTTGGATGGTGCGCCAGGGAGACGACTTTGGTAGTGCGCAGAAGGGCAGTTTGGGTTGCGCGCTAGGTAAGGCAGCTAAAATTGTGTGTCAGAGGAGGCTATTTGGGTGGTGCGCCAAGGGGCAACTTGAGTGGTATGCCACAGAGGGCGACTTGAGTTATGCGCCACAAGGGACGACTTAGGTGGTTTGCCTGATGTATAACCATACTTACCATAATATAGGTATAATACCCCACTCAAACTCAAATAGGTTTGGAGATAGAAATCTATTTGAGGTTAAAGTAGAGGGAAAGACAGAGTGGAGCAGAAGCACGAAAAAAAAAAAAAGGATTTGTGATTAATATATATATATATATATATATGATAGAGATATTTAGGGTATGAATAAACTAGCGGACAAAGGAAGAGATCACCGTGAAGCGATACTGACAGGAAAATATGACATCAGAATAAGTTGAGGTCTGGCGAGTGGCCAAGGCAAGGTTGCCGCCTGCCAGTTGTAGACACCCCATTTTTTACCGTCCATAAGACTTGGACGCGACTGATGGTTTACATGGTGGAGAAAATTGTGCAGGGGAAAGGTCCAATTTCTTCGGCAAAGAGAGAGAGTCAAATCTCAACTTCATACCCCTGTTCTGGACCAAAACAATCTTGATCAAAAGATTTTAGACTTAAAACCCTCTCTTTCAAAACGTTTTTGAAAATAAAGTTTCTGCGATGTTCCGATGCTCGCATTTTGTCAAACGTCGCGCTTTTCGGTAAACCGAGCAAGGACAAAGTGGAAATGAATGAAAGAGAGATGAAATCTTTGAAATTTTTTTCAAAACACCTTACTTAGGGGTTTGGAGTTGAAGAAAAGAGGAGAAGAGGGAAGAAATCCAGTTGGGGGTAAAACGGGCATGAACCGTTAAGAGAAAGTCGAGCAGCCCTCGCCGAATCGGGCCTATTCATTTGGATACTTGGAATCAAGCTATGAGGTCACCACCGTTGGAAATCTTACTCCCGGGGCTTCATTTTGCACTCAAGAATCTCCTAAATTCAATTCCGGACGGAGGAGATATGGTTGATTGAAGTAGGGCATCACTCTGGTTGGACCGAAATCTGCGCGGCTTCACGGAAACTGGCATAACTTTTTCCACAAGAGGAATTTTGATGCAAGGTTTGCGCCATTGGAAATCTAACTTCCGGGGCTTCAATTTGGACACTTGAATGGCCACATTTGGACTTCCCAAGCACCCACCGACCACTTTTTTTTCCGGCAACCCACTTTTTTTGCCCTGAATGTAGCTGGCCGGCCAGAAATGCCAGAAAAAGTAGCTGGCCGGCCAGAAAACCCAGAAAAAGTCGCCGGCCGGCCACTTTTCTAAAAAAATGATTTTTTTTCCTTTTTAAACTAGCCGACCATTCTTGCCCCTGGGAGTGTATTCTAGCCATACATTTTGTTTTCCACTACACCCATGTCCGAGGGTTTGGCCATTTTGGGGGGAAACTTGGTTGGTTTTCCCTCTTTTTTTCCTCCCATTTTCCCCTCTTTTTGCCTATATAACAGCAGCCCCAGCTCTGGTTTTAGGGTTCCAAAAAAATTGCTTAGAGCCCTTGTATACACATCTCCCTCCATCTCTCTCTTTCAAGCTAAAACACCAAGTTTCAACCCCATTTCTTCATCACCACCAAGCACTACCACCACCACACCATTTCCAGCAGCTTGGGGGGCTTTCCAGAAGCTAGGAGGCACCATTTTTCAAGCAAAGAGGCAGCCAAGGGATAGTCTTCAAGGGTGAGCACTCATTTCCCCTTTTGGTTCATTTTTTTTGCCACATTTTTCTAGCCTATTTTCTTGCTTTTTTGAACTCCGACCCTAACTGAAAGAGTCATTTTTTTGAGCCATTATTCATGTTTGTTTAAGGCTCAACACTGTTTGAGCCTCCCATGTTGCACTTGCTTCAATACCCCTTTGAATGCCACTATTTTGCATAGTATTTTTGGCCTATGTGTGATCTGTTTTGGGGCCTGATGTAAACTGTAAATAGGCCTATTTTGAGCCCCTCTTCAACATTGAAGAAGGGCTCAACACTGTTGGAGACCTCCATGTAGCACCTACCATTATACCCCTCTTTGGTCCCCATTTTTGCATGTTTTGTTAGCTTATCTTGCTTCTGTTTTTCGGCCATGATCAGAACTGAAAATGGCCCTATTTTGACCCCTTCTACATGTTTCATCAAGGGTCCATGGCTGTTTGAGACATCCTTTTTGTACTTCATGTTATGGCCCTCTTGTGGCCTTAATCTTGCATTGTATTTTGAACATGTTTATATACTGATTTGGGCTTGTCATCTACTGAAAAACATCATATTTTTGGTCCCTCTTCAGTGTTGTAGAAGGGTCTTTTTCTTTTTGGGCTTTTCATCTACCACTTGCCTCATTGCCTCCCTTGCGGAGCCATTTTTGTATGCCATTTTAGCCCTACTTGTGCTGCTGTTTGGCCATGCTTTATACTGTAAAAATGCTTATTTTGGGGCTGCCTTGCTTATTCTTTTACACTTCATGTTCGACTTATGCATGTTTAGTATAGCTGTAGGCCATTCTGCATGCCTAGTTTTGCATTTCGGGAGAGATTCCATGCATCGGGTGTCATTTCGCCTTGTTTCGGGGTTGTTTTGCCCCTCATTTTGCCACTGATTTTTGCATGTTCGTATACCATAATCCATGTCTTTGCCATGTCTCATTAGAGTGGCATTTCGGTGCCTGAGGGTCCGTCCTCGGTTTGCGTGCACGCGGGCACGTATTTCGAGTTGTCTTGTTTTCATCTGATGGCCTCTTATGTGAGTGTGGCTGAGGCTCTCTCATGTTGGTGTAAGTCCATATTGCATTGCGTATGCCATTTCATCCATAGCATTGTGTATGCTCGGTTGTGTATCACCTCGTGTAGCGTGTATGCCATTCCACAACATTGTGTATGTTAGGATTGTATCTTAGTTGCATTTCACGCATATCATGCATATTGCATCGTGTTCGGGATAGGAGTTAGCCCGGGCACGGGAAACGAGGTACGTTCCGTACTCCGAGTGACGGAACGTGTCTCAATTCCCAAGTCATCGACACTCCGGATTATCCATGATGGAGTTAGGTTTTGTTGTAGTGTTCATATGCATTCATTCTATATTGAGTTGTGCAATTCGGCTCCTCGGCCATCATGCATCGATATGCGTAATTGGTGGCACGAGGATCGAGGCATGCATACATTTGTAAAAATACATTGCTATGCCCCTTTCCTGCTCTCTGTTGCAGCATATCAAGAATCAGCAGTCTTCCGAGGCTTGGCGCGCTTTTCAAGAAATAATTGCAAAACAGAGGCTAATCGGGGCATCGCCGTGGATTTCCGCGCAAAGCAGCCCAAACATGCATCATTCCATCATCCGGAGCAGAATCAAGGCAGTCCCTGGCTTGCATGCCAGTTTTATTATTTTCTTAGTTAATTTGTAAATTAATTAGGAATTTGTACATTATTTGGACTGTATTATTTGGACTATACTATTCTTTCATTCGGGACTGTATATTTATTTGGACCCTCTGTGCGAGGGCATAATTGTAATAAGTGTGGGTGAGTGTGATGTATGTCTTCCAATCCCACGTCTTTCTTCCCTTTTATTTACCTGCTTATGATGGTTAGATTAGGGCATATTTCAATTAGCATATAGTATGATAGCATGTTTGCATCATTCATCTGTTTTGCATGCACCGGGCTCGGCGCATCATACTAACTGCATTTGTATTTCAATTCCAAATTGAATACTTGATAGCTGTTGCATCTCATATGCCATGTTTAGAATAGCCGAGCCTGCTATAGTTGCATTTCTGCATGTGTTGCATTAGGCATTTTAGCATATTTAGGATCATGCATGATTTCTAATGAGCTTCTGTTTTGGCTTGGAGTACTCGGTGAGTTTTTATGCTTTAGCATCCTTGCATGCGTGTGAGTAACTGCCATGATAGCATGCTTGCCATGAGGCTATTTGCTTATGTGATATAACTGCCTGAATGCCTGTGGGTGAAGGTTGAGTTATTTGAATTGGGACAATGCATTGAATGTGTGTTTTAAGCCCACTAGATAGTGGCAAAATCATGTTTTCTAAGCCCACCTGAGGGTGGCAAAATCTGCATTTTAAGCCTACCTGCGGGTAGCAAACCATCTTTCAAAAACAAACATGAAATGTTTTGTTCCAATTCAGGCGACCCGGTCTATACTTGTATGCTGTGCGCATCACATAGTAAACCTAGGCTAATAACCGGAATAAGAACGCACAATGTTTTCAAAATAAGATATCATGGTTAGTAGAGGCCGATCTTTGACCGGGCGAGCGGGGGTGCTCACGAAGTGACCTTCCCCAATCGTACCCAAGTTCCCGAGCCGAGGCAACTTTGGTGATGACGGACACGTGGCCTTTGGCACCGAGTCAAGGTTTCCTAAATTTCCCATTAATAAAATATTTAGGTGGCGACTCTGTATCTGGCAAAGCAGTCCATGTTTGGCACTTCTTTCAAAAATCTGTTTTCAAAATCGATTTGCCAGATTTGGACTCTTTGGTTCAAGATTAAGAACCGTGACATTTGAGTCCTTGAACTGTAGTGACCCCAATATGAACGGAACGGGACTTAACCCTCCCGGGGCGTTCGGGGACGTCTACACCAGTGAAGTAAAATTATTAGGTACTTAACCTAGCTCCAATACCATGTTACAATAGTAAAGAAAGAGGAAATAATATATATTGTATTCAATGAATTAATCCCATACAATAGAAGGGCTATATATATAGGCTTAGAAATAGTATCCCTATAAGAAATCTAACTATGGCAATGCAAATATATTTAGGAAATCAATATCTAATATATCTAAGAATATATACCATATATACATTAACATTTCTAATGAGAATCTGGAAGTCTTCATTAGTCTTCCAAAAGTAAAGCCAAGTGTGCTATGGTTATGCTTGGGGTTGACAATTGAAGACTTTAGTTTGACAACAATTTTTTTGGGGATTTTTTAAAAAGTTCGTAGAAATAAAAAATTAATTAATGTTGTCTATAAAATTATATACAGCAATGCTATATCCAAATAATTTTCTCCCCCAAACTCCCGAATGATGTGACAAGGTTTGTTGCAAATTCTATACCGGTTGCTACATGTTGTGCATGTGTTTCACGCACAAAAAAACATTTGTCTATAATTCTGACCGGTAAGAAAATTGTAGTGTAAGGAGAGTTTTGAGAGAAGAGTAGGATGTGGATCAACTTTTGAAATTTTGCTTATCACGTCATTCGAAGGGTTTGAGGAGTAAGAAAATTGTGTGGATGAATCATTTTTCAATTATATAATAAGACCGAAAAGATTAAAAATAATAATAATAATAATAACCCACTTAAAAAAAAAATCTTTTAACAAGATAAAGAAGTCGCTTAAAAGCCTAGAAAATAGCTTATTGCAAACTATAAGAATTGTTGGTGTGTTATTTTCTACGTTCAAATGGATTTAACCAGAGTGTTAAAATGCATAATTTGGCTAGGTATACGACACTTCAAAGTGTTACTTAACCAATTCAAATTGGTACTTATTAAGGAGGCGTTTTGAGAAGGTAAAAAAAAAAAAATAGAGAAACTACGTACAAGTGAGAGAAGGGAAAAAAAAAATATTAACACATGAGAGGTATAAGTGTGCCTGTGGCAGAGTGCAAGTATCACTTGCACCCCCTTATGTGTTGGTAATTTTTTTCTTCTGCTCCCACCTATATCTAGTTCCAAAAAAAAAAAAAAGAGCTTATCAGTTTATTGACTTATTTAGATCACATCACCATTTTATTTTTTAAAACATTTTTTTTGAAGGAAATTAATTGGATTAGGTCAGCTAATCATTTTGCTACATTTTAAATTGTGAAGTTGGTCAATTTTTCTTATTTTTCTTTAAAAGGTTAGCCTTCTTTCAAATTTGCATTTCAATTTGAGAGGAATTAAGGGGTTTGTGAAGAGCCTACAATGAGTTTCATTTTGATAATTCAAACCGTTTATTTGTAAATCACTCAATCTATTTTGTTCATGAAAAAAATTAGATCGATTCTGTACGAGCACGAAATAATCTTTCTCATATAATTCTGTTAATCAAGTTTGCTCTCCTTCAAATCGTCGTTTTATCACCTGAAAACATAAACGTGAGCTAGCCAGCGAGTGTGTGTCAGAAACCCCTCTAATGCCTAAATCAGCAAGTAAATAGTGGACAAAAAGCTCTGTGCATTCGAGAGTAAGAATTGCAATACCTTGAAATATGTGCTATCATGAGCTTTTATAGATTTCACGTGGCACAATCCTCCTAGGACTCTAACTCTCCTTAGTAGAGTTCTTCTAGGAATCACACTTCTGAGGATAATACTTATCCTCAGAACACATCCCTCACTGCTAGCTAAGTGAGTTGGCAACAACATCATGTTTAGTTATAAATGTTCGATCGAACTACCATGCTTCAGTTCACTACTGATCACACTACGAGTCCGTCTTTCACACAAGCTATGCCAAGCTAAGGATAGCTTGGTCTCCTTCACTTGCCCAGTCGTCTTCTAACTAGGCCCAAACCATCCGTTCTGCTCAGAACCGAGTTACTTTGAGATCTTCTTCGACTCACTGCGCGGCCCAACCATCACCGAGAGTGCTACTTAGCTCACCCAATTTGATCACACAAATTACCCTCTTAATTGCCCCTTAATTCCATCCGTAAAGTGTGATTGGGATCACTCTTCTATAGTCGAGCTAAAAGATGCTTAACTTGACTGAGCTAGAAAGGTTGCTCACCCATAGAATCTACTCAGTTACGAAATGTCTCGTCAACTGCGCAGAACGTCAATCCACTAATCTGTTATGATTGACACGACCTCAATCGTGGGATACGTGGCATGCCCCTATTGGCCCCATACCCCTGGTACAGCCGTCACACACTACCAAAATTTGAACTGACCGCACCTTTTTACATTTCCTATATATGTAATGCCCATATTCTCGAACGTCTTCCACTGTTCATCTTCTTCAAGCAAATAACCTCAAGAACCAGAGTTGTAATCTAGCGATTTGGCTTTTTACCCTCAGATTCAAGCACACCCAATACTATGGTGGATACGCAATCACTTGCGAATATACTACTACCGATTGAACTCTGGTTCAAGCTCTCTAATCGGAAAGTTTTTTAAGCTCCCCTTCCTGTCTTCATAGATATTCACGGTGTTCTTCATTTTTCTGGCCTTTTTATGCTGTTAATCCACCATATTGACTTGCAAATAACTTTTTTGTATATTAATCCATTAAAACGTGCCTAAGGCGAGCTTAAGATAGAACTAGGACCCCTGTAAAACTGTAAAGATGCCACACCTTAGGATGAACTCCCACTTACTGGAACTAAAACCAGTCAAGAGTAGTGATTGTGATCTGAAAAATCGTTATGACTGAACTAAAATCTTGTTTATACACATTTAAGTGATTACAATTGAGCTAGGAACACTTCGTCTGGACTTTGCCAGGCTAAGACCTTGCCCCTAGCCTAAAACGGGCCAAGCCCTCGCCCATTTCCTCAGTTAAGCTAAAACCATGCTCCAGTGCTGGGCTGATTTGTGACCACTAGCTCGAGGCTGAGTTAAGCGCCACATGCATACACTATGTCTTTAGCCCAGCTAATACTAGAGCATAACACCTTCTATTTGTCGTTCTGTAGACTTAACTAGGTTGTCCAGGCACACCCACACTTCACTACCTGGCGGCGCTGCTCAACCAAGCAACCGAGTCAGAGCCGGGCTACTTGGCCGAGCAAACAATTTGTACTATGGGCAAATACCACTTTATGGTGAGTTCGCTAGGTGCTACAACTGAATTTAGGAGGGAGTACCACATTCTAGACGATGTACAGTTCACCTTAGCCAAACAAGACACTGTATCATAGGGCAAATTTGGTTTTTGCCCATTCACCATGCTGCCAATAGTTGAAGGCGGACTTTATTTTCCAATCCAGCCGCTAATTTGTGAATTCCTCAGGCAGACCAGGCTCTACCCAACCCAAATGTCCACTAACACCTACTGAATTATAAATGGCATATCCGAACTAAACCGTCTTCTCGGTTTAAACTTGGGATTGGCTGAGATATTCCATTAGTACTCGCTCGGCCAGAATGATGACGGTTGGGTATATTACCTCAAAATCAAAAGAGGCTGAGAGAAAGTCGTCAAGCGTACACCGGACAAAGACTTACACGACGATGATTTTCTTTAGGTCTTGGGTAATTATGAAGACCAAAACACCTAGATACCGAGCTATAACATAAATTTGAATAAAGGGACAGCTGGTATGAATAGCTCGGTCTTTTCTTTGTTTGCACTTTAATTTCTCCCTGCCTTGCTAACCCTTGTTCTTTTTTGCATATCTAAATCGATTGAAGATGGATTACACTTATGCCAATCAAGACGCTTTTATCGCTGCGCTACACTACCGGCATAGGGACTGGACCGAGCTCCTGAGTTTCGAACCGACTTACTGTTACAACGGTAAACGAAAAAGTAAGGTGACCGACTTCTTCTTAGAGTCTTCGCCTAAACCTGACCCCAATCTTCCCCAAATCAAACCTCATCCCTTTTACCGAAGAACAGAAGATGGCTAAGAAAAAAGTTATTCATGCACTCATCACCGAACAAGCCCCCGCTGAGGTCCCGACCAAACAATGCTCAGCCGAGCAACTATGTAAAACTATTGTCGTCCTCCCAACTACCAGGGCGTCCTTTTCTCAGCTGAACAAGATGGCTCGCACTGCATCCACCGATTAACAACGGCCGGTGGATGAGGAAGAGACCGAGCTGCTTGAAATCGAACTAACTAAAGAGGGCCGCCATTTTAGCCGTGCTACTCCTTCCTAGTGTGGGCACCAGCCGCAACCTACAAAGGTTGCACTGTGACCATCTCTGATTTCGTTTACACCGAGAAAGACCATTAGTTAGCCTTCAACATAGTGAAGAGCCTCTGCTTACTAGCTGATATGGAGCGGCACTAACAACTGACCGAACTGAAGGTAATACGGTCGGCTATGAAATCTTCATTCTGGTAAGTTGGTAATATGTCTGCTTTATTTGATCGTTTTGCTCGGTCATGCTTAATATCGAATTGTGACTTGCAGGCCGTGCAAAAGAACCACATTGCCCATGAGCACGTGCTTGAACTAAGAAAGACCGCCCGAGAGGTTATTGCTAATAGCAAGGCAAAATAGGCCAAGTTGAAAGAACTTAAGGCCAGTCTGGCTGAGCTAAATACTGAGAAAGAAAAGCTGGCCGAGCTAGTCTGTGAGGCTAAAACGGACAAACAAAAGGCTCTGACGGAAAAGAAGGACCACTATTGTGGGAGCTTGCCAAGCTAGAAAGATCCAAAAAAGTCAAAATAAAAGCTCTTGAGAAGAAAATGGATGATGCTGATGATTGAGGTTACGTTACGGGCGAGCAGACCTACATCTAACAATGCGAGGTAGCCAAGGATATCTTTTTCAAATACGGCTGGAAGGCGACAATAGAGAAGCTCGGCTAGGACCCTAACTTTGAGGTCTTCCTCAATCCTCCTCCTCACTTCATTCCAAGTTCCGTACAACAGAAGTTCCTGTAGGTGGAGGGGGAGGATAGCCTGGTGCCGAACGATGCTTCTTTATTAGTTAGTGATCTCGGTCATGAAGGCTCATTGCCAGTTCGGTCAGAAGTGATAAGTGAGATTGAGCCAAACCTGGTCGTCGAAGAAGGCATCACCGATCTGACATTAAAAGGTGGTGCTGGAGCCAAACTGGTGAGTGCTAAAGTTAGTGCTGATGCAGATGTCGAGCTAGATGATTTGTTTGTGTGGCCGTAATGGAGCTACTCTTGTATTTCTCGTTTTTATAGTTTTTTTTTTCCTTTTATTCGTTTTACTTTTTTCATGTAACCGGGCTAGCAGCCCTTCTTTTTGTATTGAACTTCAAAATCAATGAAAATTTTCAACTTTTTGCATACATGTTGTTCTTTGCTTTGATAATTTGAACTTTATGTGCCACGCCGAGCGACCACTCGGTGCGTACTAACCCTGCCAATCTTCTTTACCCGGGATAACCTTCTCGATTGAAGAATTCTAAAACAGTTGGTCTTACTGCCAACTTTCTATGGCCGAGATATCCATCTCGGTCAAAGAGTTTGAAAAACGCTGGTCATACCTGCCAACTTACTGTGGCCTAGATAACCATTTCGGTCAAAGAGTTCAAAAAGCGTTGGTCAAACTTGCTAACCTGCTTTGGCTGAGATGACCATCTCGGTTAATGAGTTCAAAAAAGTGTTGGTCAAACCTGCCAACCTACTTTGGCCGAGATAATTATCTCGATCAAAGAGTTCAAAAAGTTGGTCAAACTTGTCAACCTTCTTTGCCCGAGATAACCATCTTAGTCAAAGAGTGCAAAGAGTTGGTCAAACTAGCCAACTTACTTTGGCTGAGATAATCATCTTAGTCAAAGAGTTCGAAAAAGTGTTGGTCAAACCTACCAACCTACTTTGACTGAGATAACTATCTTGCGAAAGAGTTCGAAAATTTGTTGGTAAAACCTGCCAACCTTCTTTGGCCGAGATAACTATCTCGGTCAAAGATTTACAAAGAGTTAGTCAAACTTGCCAACCCACTTTACCCCCAATTGTGCAAAGATTTTATATATACAGACCAAAATAAATACAAGTATTTAAAAAAAATTCAAAAAAACTGTCTACTTGTTTTATTAAATACCAAACAAAAAGATAGGAAGATTACAATTATTAAAAATAAAATATCTTGAGATTGGCCATATTCCATGATCTTGTGATAGCTCGGCCATCTAAATCTTCTAAGTGGTAAGCTCATTTTCCTACTAATCCCACCACTTTATACAGCTCCTCCCAGTTGGGTCCTAATTTGCCACCACCAGGCATCAAAGTGTTTTTCATTACTTTGCGCAGTATCCAATCTCCAATCTTGAATTGCCTTAGATGCACTGTCTTGTTGTATTTTCTAGACAGTTCTTGCTAATACGAAGCGATATAGATCAACGTATTTTCTCTTCATTCTTCAGCTAGATCTAACTCCAAGGATATTGCTTCTCCATTCAAATTTGGAACAAAATTTTCGCTTCTAATAATGGGGAGGCCGACTTCTAGAGGGATCACTGCTTCTATGCCATAGGCCAAGGCAAAGGGTGTTTCCCCGGTTGATCGTCTAGGCGTAGTTTGGTAAGCCCACAAGACATGGGGAAGTTCCTCAACCCACTCTCCTTTCAATTTTTCTTACCTCTTCTTCAGACCATCTAAGATCACTTTGTTGAATGCTTCGGCCTGGTCATTGGCTTAGGGGTATGCCGGCGTGGAGTTATAGAATTTTATCTTGTGCTCTTCGCAAAAACCCTGAAGATTCTACCATTAAACTGGGCGCTGTCGTCAGATATCAAGGCCTTGAGAATTCCAAACCGGGTTATGAAATTCTGCCAAACAAACTTTTTAATGTCTTTTTCTTTGATGGATGCAAGTGCCTTTGCCTCCACTCATTTTGTGAAGTAGTTTATTACCGGATGAAAAACTTTCTGTTGCCTGGCGTGGTTAGGAGTGGTCCCATTAGTTCTTCCAAATGCTACCTTAATGGCGTGCAATCTTTAGTTCGATGCCCTACTTCATCATGGAATGTGCACCTATACCGTTCGTCATAGCCCCTCTGTGCTTCACCCAATTTGGCAGGCCGCTGAACAAAGGGTTTGTCACATGTCTCACTCAATATGAGGTAGATGGGCTTCTTGAACACCGTTGTAATAGCGGTGCAAACCCTTAGCCTCCTTGCTTTGGGATCTTCACTACGATTATTTTTCCGCGATCGATCTTTCTTGTCGACCGTGTTAGCTTTCGCCGAAGGCCTTTTGTCCAACATCGCTATTGTGTCGGACTTTGCCTTGGTGCTAGCGCCATCTTTCTCTATCCCAGATGTGTTGGTGCACTCTCTCCATCAGGGTTTCCATAATAAGAGGTAGAGTCATTATTATTAAATCCTTCAACTTGTGACCCACTGGCAGACCTCGTTTGTACTGTGCAAAAGCTAGGTTGGTAGGCAGTTGCCTATTTGGTTAAAGATCTCCCAATATCTGTTGTTGTAGGACTTCAATGTTTCTTTCTCACTCATGTCGATGGTGAGTAATTGATCTATCTCAATGGGCATCTTGATGTTTGTTTTAAAGTTGATGACAAATGCCTCCATAAGTTGTGCCTATAATGCAATGCTACCTTTTGGCAACTTCTCAAACCAAGTCAAGCCCAAGTCACCTATGCTTGATGGAAACAAGATGCACATTAGAGTTTAGTTCTGCCGATGTATGGCCATAACTTGGCAAAAGTGGCGAAAGTGCATGTAGGGGTCTGACTTCTTCTCGTAAATTATGAACTTAGGCTGGTTAATGCTCAAGAGTAGTGTTGCGTTCTTTATTGTCGGAATGAACGGCAAGCTCTGCAACCTTACCAATGCCTTATCGGCTTGTTCGTAGACAAGGCGTGATATTGGCATTCCAACCTTGACACTTTCATGTATTCTAGGTACCAGTCGTTATAGAGCCGAGATCCTTTGAGGGTCATGGGCCTGGGCGTTTTCCCTCTTTTGTGCCCCATCTTCCAGAACAGTTCGCAGATTTACTGATATAGGCAGCTCAATGCGCTAAGAGGTGGTTTGGTGAGTATGTAAGGGTCCGTAATTACTTTCCTCCATGTAAGACCTTTCAATCCTCGTTCTTTCAAACTTGGAGTAACGAGTCTTGGAGGTCCTTGAGCGCATATCGCCTATCTAGAGGCTCCTACTCTCGGAATATGTAGGCATAGCTTGCCTGTCTCGATCTTCTGAGCAGCGAGAACGCGTTCTTCTTTCGCAGATCTCTACCCCAGCCACACCATTGCCCTTCATCTAGCGTTTCATGGCCTTCATATCAGCTGCCATTCTCTTAATCAATTCTTCTTGCTCCTTTATAGGATCCTCCAGAACCTGGGCATCCATATTTTTTCGTTGTCCATCTGGGCTTTGAGAGCGACGAGGACTCAAGCCTCGTTTTTCCCGTGTGCACCTATGAGGGTTCCGTCGTTGGAGGTCTAAGTCTTCCATGGACGGAACAAAAGGCAAATCCTCGCGCCTCCTGTTCCTTTTTGGCGTTTGTCCATCAATGACAGACTGAGACAAGTCTTCGCTGTGTGCCATTGAAACTAGTTGAAGGAAAACTTAATCAAGAGGTAAGTTCTCTGTAACGTTCCCACAGACGGTGCCAATTGTACGAGCACGAAATAATCTTTCTCGTATAATCATATTGATCAAGTTTGCACTCCTCCAAACGTCGTCGTCTTATTACCTGAAAAAACAAATGTGAGCTAGACGGCGGGTGTGTGTTGAAAACCCCTTCAATGCCTAAGTCAGCAAATAGACAATAGACAAAAGGCTCTGTGTATTCGAGAGTAAGAATTGCAATATCTTGAAATAGGTGCTGTCATGAGCTTTTATAGATTCCATGTGGCACAATCCTCCTAGGACTCTAACTCTCCTTAGTAGAGTTCTTTTAGGAATCATACTCCTAAGGATAATGCTTATCCTCATAACACATCCCTCACTGCTAGCCAAGTGAGATGGCAACAACATCATGTTCGGTTATAAATGTTCGACCGAACTACCATGCTTCAGTTCACTGCTGATCGCACCGCGAGTTCGTCCTCCACACAAGTTGTGCCAAGCTAAGGGTAGCTTGATCTCCTTCACTTGTCCGGTCGTTTGCTAGCTAGGCTCAAACCATCCGTTCTGCTTAGGACCGAGCTATTTTGAGATCTTCTTCGACCCACTGCGCGTCCCAACCATCACTGAGAGTGTTACTCTGCTTGGCCCAATTTGATTACACAAATTACCCTCTCAAATTCAATAATCGTAACATTTTCATTTTATTCCGTTTATCTTCGAAAAATGAATGGAAAATATATTTTTAAAAACAAATAGGATAAAAAAATTACGATTATCTGATTATACTAATTTTTTTTATTGAATGATATTTATGAAAGGTTCTATAAAATGAATTCAAATTATCAAAATGAATTTGTAATGAACCTTATAAACTTTTCAAATTCTCTCAAATTAAAATGTAAATTTAAGTGAAACATTTCCAAAATTATAAACCGCTTGAATAAAATAAAATAAAATAAAATAAGTTACACCTCAGTCCCATATTTTAAAAATAATTATAAATTAAGAAAAAAAATTAAAACTTTAATATTTAAAATTTATAAATTTTATCACTAATTTAAAATATCTTTTTTCAAATTCACACTTATATTTTCTCAATAGAAGATACCAAACCGCTCGGAAAAAATTGTTCACCGTCTAGAATTCTCTGGAGAACTAGTGAAATTAAAATGGATGACCAATTGAGGCCCACTAGATTTAGCAGTTGGTGGTTTAACATCACAAATACAAGTGGCTTACCACATTAATGACGCAAACATCTATCCACTTAACTTGGAAAAAAAAAAATTACAAAATAAATTCAAGATTTGAATTTTCTAATAAAATAAAAGTGATTATATTAGCATTACTACTTTATCTCGTTACACTCTCTATCGTATTACATCACTAAAAAAATGTAATTCTCATTACACCCATTATACTACCAAAATTAATCCTAAATTAAAAACTCTTCAAAGCCCTTTCAGTTTGTCTTTTTATACCGATAGCTTTGGTAATATAATATTAAAGAATTTGAATTACTCTAGTGTTATGTTATTAGACAAATTAATTTTTTTTCAGCTATTTGTTGTTGTTAGATTGGATGATTTTACTTTACTTTAACAAGAAATTAGTCAACCATTTGTAAAGTGCCTGTTCGGTGATATATTATTATACAAATTAGATTATTCCACTGTCATGTTGCCAAACTAAAATAAATTTGTCCATCCATTTGTCCTTTTACGTGCGTTATACATTGTCTTCATTGTTGTCATATTAAAGATATTCCTTCGTTTCAATGTAATCTATATCTTTTTTGATCGCACTATGCTCTTTGACATGTCAACTAATAATGATGTTTTCTCCTTAAATAATCTACCAACAAATGAGTTCCTTTCAAGATGTTCAGCAGTCGGATGATTGTACTTGTATTGCTACAACAAATAGAAGCATAATCCTTCCAAGCAAAAAAAATAAAAAATATATAAAAAATTAAAATTGAAAATGCACGGTTATGAGTAACCAAACAAATTAAAAACACTCTAAAGAGAGAGAGAGAGAGAGAGAGAGAGAGAGAGAAAGAACACGACCTTTGCCTCTGAAACTTCACAAAAGTAATGAAGCAAAATCAGATAGAGAGAGAGAGAGAGAGCGAAATTAGCGAAGAAGAAGAAGAAGGAGAAGGAAGTGGCGGTGACGATGCCTTCAACACCTTTTTCAACGAAATCGACACCGAAAAAGCATGTCCCTCACACTGTGTTCGTAGATTTGGAACCTATTGTCACATGAGCTTCTTCTTTCTTCAATCCGACCATCCATGGCGTCGTCAGCAATCCGACATCGACTTTGATCTCATGGCCTCCGTCTCGACCATAGCTCTGCCTCCGAGTGAGGTAGTGTATCCTTGTGAAGAGAACAACTCCACCATCGCTCTATCTAGCAGCCCAGCAATTTACCATCACGATATAACACCAGTGCCAACGATGATGCGAGTGGTGGTGGCAGTGTTGCTCCCTCCTCTTCTATTTTGCTTTGCGAATACATTATCACTACCATCTTCAACCAACGCAACTACTGACTTCCTTCTCCGTCGTTGGGTTTGACTTCAAGTTCATTCCTCTTAGCAGTAATCTCTTTAAATCTCCTTGTCACATTGCCCGGGGGGTACTCGTGCAATGTGATTTCTTTGATCTAGTCTTACAAGTGTAATGTGAAACATAAATGAGAGTCCAGATTTGACAACTTTCATAGAAAATCTATTTTATTGCAAAACTAGTGCCAGAAATGGATTACATTACCAGATCTTAAAGTCGCCACCTAATATTTTGAAAAATTAGGAAACCCGTGACCGGTGCTAAGGCCACTGTTCGTCGTAACCAAAGATGTCTCGGTTTAGAACCTTAAGTATAAGAGGGGAATGTCATTAATTGAGCACCCCTGCCACCCGATCAAAAGATCAATCTCTACTAAACCATGATATTAATTTTATTTACTTTATATGTTCATATTCTAATTTGTTTAATAAATCCTAAAATTTACTATGTGAAGCAAACAAATATAGACTATGTCTTTAATTTTAGAACAATTTATTTCATGCATTTTGAAAGAGTTTTAAAGATGTATAACACAAAAAAATTGAGTTTACAAACATGAAAAATCAATATTATACCAAATTGAACAACACAACCTCTATCCACCAATATTCATATAGTTATATCAAGTAAGCAAGTAGTCAAATAGTAGGAAGCTAAATATAGTAAGGAAAATATCCACAAGCGGGATGTTAAAGCATAAAAACTTACATATTTATCGATATCTCGCAAAGAACTACAAAACAAAGTTAGTAAAACATATATGGTCTTATATACAAAATCCTAATGCAATTTACTCATGAGATACAAATAAAGATTCGGCTTCTAATATATGACATGTGAATCATCTCAAGAATATAAGGTAACACACATAATCACATACAAATTGATTAAATCCATAAATGCAAATTTATCCGAATCAAGATGCATGAAACATTGATGCAAAATATGGATATGATGAAAAGAAAAATATGATGTTTATGTACAAATAAAGAAAGCAAGTAAAAGAACAGGATAGAAAGAAACGACATTTGAATAATTACATACCTGAATATGGGAAGAGAGGAAGAAAATATTACAATAAAATAAAGTCTCACAATCTCTCAAATTATATATAAAAAAAAAATAGAAACTTCACATCAGATTTTCTTCGTTCTAACCTCACGGTTGCGTCCGGAACGGTCTATTTAGTTAGGAACAAGTCTTTCCGTTTGAAAAACAGCCTGAAATTACCTTTTTGGGAGAATATTTTGTCCAAATGCAGAATATTCCATCTGTGCTAACTGTGATGCTGACATGGCGAGTTTGCTAATGTGGCTAACACGTGGCACTGACTATGACGCTGACATGGCCGGTTTGCTGACGTGGCTGACATGTAGTGCTGATTGGACCTGCCCAAAAAATGAATTCAATGATACTGGTTTTGAACGCTTGACTTGGGACTTATCATGAACCTTAACCATTCTGCCAAAGTCGCATCTTGTATTGTGTTTCCTCTCAAACAGGGCCGGCCCTGGCCTAAGGCCAATAAGGCTTGTGCCTTAAGCCCCATAATTTTGACCCAAAAAAGGGCCCCCAAATTTAATAAATTGTTATAGGCCCAACTTTTTTTTTTGTTTTGTTTTAGGATCAATTTAAAGGGCCCAAAATGTTTTATTGGGCCCATGTTTGGTTTAGTCCATATTTATGTGGTTTGGCCCATATTTATTAAAATGAAAATATATAAAAAACAAAAAAAAAAACCAAATAAAGTGTTTGGGCCCAACCCAAACCATACATACAATATACAACATTGTTCACTTAATATATGAAAGTAAATTTTAATTTATAATTTTAATAATTATATGTGCAAGTATACTTAAATAAAAAATTTGTGAATACTTATCATTTTAATCATAAATTTTTTATTAAAAAAAATATACTAGAGGGGTCCCATTTTCATAGTCCGCCTTAGGCCCCACAAATCTCAGGACCGGCCCTGCTCTCAAATAATATTTGAGCATTTTAAACCAGCAAGAAGCAACAAAGGCACAGACGCCTTACACAATGTTTACGTTTCTTTTTATTTTCTTTTTCTCTTTATTTATTTATTTATTTTTTATTTCACGATAAATATAATATAATTAATAAATAACATATATATACATTAGAGATTTGCATGGTGGTTTCATCCGCTACCGTACCAAAAATATATATTACAATATATTTAGTAAGCAAATTACATCTCAACCAACTTAAATAACATTTTTATATCACACATTTAAACACATATTCTAAAACAAAATCTAAGGAATAGAGGCTCAGCTTTCCACTTCTACAACTTAAATATCACATATTTAAAGTAATAAAGAAAATAAATGAAAATAAATCTAAGGAACAAAGGCCCAGCCTTTCACTTTTCCAACCTAAATATCACATATTTAAAATAGTAAAGAAAATACAAGAAAATAAATGATTTGCGAAAATTCACCTTTGGAGGGTAAATTTTCTAATTAACAAACTTTATTCTTTTACACCCTCACGATTTATAGTGTATGCTTTGAAATTTCAACGAGATGTTTCAAGTTCAAGATTTAATGGAATTTTAGATGGTTGAAAAGGCTCTCTTGCTCTCAAAATAACTTAATGTTTTTCAAAATTAATTTCTCTCTCTCAAGATTTTTGAAATAAAAATTCTTTTAACCTAAATTTTCTCCCTCTTTTCGAAACAAAATTTTCTTCTCTTTTTTGTTTTTTGTTTTTTGTTTTCCTCCTCTTTTTTCTTCTTCTTCTTCAAACAACAAAATGAGGAATATTATAGACTTCCAAAACACCTAAAACACATAGCTAGCCATGTGGTATTTTCAAAAACATATGACTTGCCATGTGGTATCTCCAAACCATGTGACTTGCCATGTGGTATGAGAGCCAAAATTTTAAAACTGCCAAATTTTTCGGACAAGAAAAAATTCAAAAAAATATTTTTGAATAGGTCTAAAATTATTTGGCCAAAATGGGTGTAAGGTTAGAATTAAAGCTTAAACCCGACTTTTTTGTTGAGAAATTTGTAAAATAGTACATTCTAATTTTCATCATCAGGTATTTGGAAGAAAGTTACAAAGTCTTAAGGCCGGTCAAAATAGGGTGTTTACACTCCTCTACTCTTATCTCTCTAGCCTTTTCGTTTTCCTGCTCTAGTATCTCTATAAATCTGATAGTTGAGGTCTTATCTATTTAAATTTTGAGATGTTGTGTGGTTTTGTTGGAGAATTGCAAGGGTTGAAAGTTGAGATTGGCGCTGACACATAGAGAGAGAGAAGATGCATATTTGGTTTGACAGATAAAGAAATAGAAAAAGAAAGACAGATAGAGAGACAAAAAAAGAAAGTAGGTTCAACAAATTGATACAAAATTTGAACAAATAGGTTTAAAAAATTGAACAGATAAAAAAAGATTTGAAGAGATAAAAAAAAATTTGACAGATATGATCAAAATTTGAACAGATAAAATCAAAAAATTGAAAAGATATGGTCAAAATTTGAACAGATAGATTAGAAATAAGCTTGGTAAATTTTAACTAATAGATAAAAAATTCAAAAGATAGATTACAAAAATTTTGACAAAGAGATACAAATTTGAACAGATAGGTTCAAAAAAAAATTAAATAGATAAAAAAAGATTTCAATAGATAGGTTAAATAGTAAAATTAAAAACAAAATGTCCTTCAAAATAACAAAACTTACTTCTCACCATAATATTTCACAAAGAGTATACTTCTCATAAAAAAAAAAGCATTCATAGGACCTAACGTATTATACTTTTTTTTTTTAAATGGACTTTTCATCAATTTTTTTCTTAATTTTAATGATGGCAGAGCGCTTGGCAATACTAAACTTTCTTCAAATTTGACACAACATGATGATTTTGTCAAAAATTGGAACAGTAACAATGTCAATTACTTTGACAATCCATTGAAGATGATTTAACTTGTGTGACATAACTAAAAAAAAAGATAAGAGGGTAAAGACAAACGTTGTTAATGTCATTTTAACTGTGAGACATTACTAACTAGAGGGGTTAAAAAAATTGGTAGAACGTGTGAAAATATAAGAAGTTGCTTATAAGATTTGAACAGTAGCTTCATTGTGAAATTAATAAATTCTAATCAACTTAACCAAACAAATTATTGGTAGTTTGTTTATTAACATAATATATATATATATTATATAAAATTTCTAGAATAGTAAAACTGAATGGAACCAAACCAGTTTTTATAGTTCGGCTCTGGTCAAATTCCATAAATTTAACAGTTTAGTTACGGTTTTAATTTTTATGGAATCATAAGAATCAGTTCGATTCCTGATTTACTCTAAAATCGAATTAATCCGATCCGTATACACTCATAACTAAAACAATGAAATAGAGGGTTAGGACAAAGAGTGGGAACAGAAGATATAAAACCTTTCAACAATGCTACAACCCCCAGTGGGGATCCGACCCTCAGTGACGTGGCGCGGTCTCAGGGCCCTACACGCACGACCCCCAGCACCCCCACTGGGGGTCGGAGGCATTTTCAAAAACCTTTATGCCTTGTTGGATTAGGTTGATGAGGATTATAAGCACTATAAAATTGACTAACGAAATTATTTATATGGTGGTATTAAATTAAAATTTTAAGATAAATTATATTTATTTTCTTATTAATATTGACTTAGATTAATTTATAAAATTATCTTAAAACTCTCATCACAAAAGTGTTTTCACCTATAATCTCATGGGATAGGATTAATGACTACCCCTTCGCATGAAAGGGGAATGTTAAATCACACAACATGAGAGGATTCATAATTTCAAAGAAGTTGCATTTTTTTTCAACTAAACATAATTTGATGGGGCTCACATATTACCGGTCCAATCCTCCTTACAAACAAACATGATCTTAACAATGAACGCATAAGAAAGAAAATTGACAAAAAAAAAATAGGAGAAATTTTTTTACTTTTTATCTCCAAAATATACATCAGAATTTCAAAATATGAGAATTTTAAAAAAAAAAATTAAATTTTTTAAAAATGTATTGGTGAAAAAAATTGAATTTGAAATGTTTAGTGGTGAAAAATGTATAATAAATATATTAAAGTATATTAAAATATTTTGAAATATGTAAAATTATATTAAGATTATAAATTTTTGATCTTTTATTATATTTCTTGATAGTACTTAAAACTAACTCTGATATTTCTTGATAGACTTAAAACTAACTCTGGTTCCGTTTGGCCTGAGCTATTTTGGACTAATTAATTAATAAAATAAAACATGATAATTTAACCTATAAAATAAAATGTTATATCTAAATCATATTTGTTTTACTTTTGCTTGTATAATTATCAAATAAATTATTAAAAAATTAAAATTTCTTCCTATCATAATTTTTTTAATCAAATTAAAATAATAAAAAAGTAAAAAATGAACATAAATTAACTTAGGCCTCGTTTGGGGACTGACTAAATTAGCCAATTAGCCAAAAAGTTACTAAATTAGCCAAAAAGCCAACCACTCATACCAAAAAGTCAAAGATTCTCTTTTCTCTCTACTTTTTGCACATCTTTTCGTAATTAGCCAAAAAGTCATCCCAAACATACAAGTTTTTTTTACCTACCTTTTTAGCCAAATAACCAAAAAGTTACTAAATTAGCCTGTTCCCAAACGATGCCTTATCCTAATATAAGACAGATGGATTAACATCCTGCACCCATAGAACATAAATTTTAAAAAGGTCAAATTTTGAAGATGACACCTTTGACTTTTGTGTCATCGTGTAGGGAACCTAAAGAAGTAGAGGAAGTGAAGTTTTTTTATTTTTTCATTTTTTGAATAGTGGAAGTCATAATTTTGATCTTTGAAATTGCTGGGTAGGGCCCTCCCAATGTTGAAAAGAGGGTATTGCAAAATGGCCCCATTCAATGCATGAGTTCAATTTGACACTCATTACATATTCCCCTTAGCAGCCTCGGAAAAAAAAAAAAAATGAAAAAGGTAAGATTGTTGCGTTCCACATTATATGTGTGTTGTGTGTGTGAATAAACTATGCAGTCACTTTGACCATGTGATTAAAGAAGAGAAAATTATCACCATCGTGATAGTGGTCTAGTGGAGAAGACGTCATTTTCTACAAGCATAATTTAGGTTTGACTCTTGACGAGAGTGAAATGTTTGGTAAAGAACCATTGCAGAGATTTCGTTCTGTATTCCGATTGAATCATGAGTTCGTCTGTAGCGTATAGTTGAGCTTCGCTGGTGTCTCAATGATGAGTTCATTTTTATCAATTGAGTTAAATCAGGTTGGTAACCTGTTACCCTAGGGTCTGGATCCACGGATGCCGTGATGACACCTCAGAGCATTAGAGTGTCCTTTTCTTTTGGATTACAAAAAATAAAAAATAAAAAAAAGAGAGAAAATTATCATTCAGTGTACTCTAGAAAAAAACTTCGCTTGGTTTGGGTTTTCTAAAAACACTTTTAGAAAATTCTACTCTCTTATTTTTTGTTTTTTTTTTTTATTTTTACTGAATTTTTTTAATATTTTAAACATTTTTTTTTATTTTTAGACACACCTAACATAAATACACTTAAAAAATATAATTTTCGTGAAAAAATATTTAAAAAATTCACTAAATACCATAAAATACAAAAAAATACAAAAATTCAGTATATTTTTCATATTTTGGTGAATTTATTAATTTTTTGAAATATTTTTTCACAAATATTTTACTTTTTAGATACATCTAAGTAAGGTATATCTGAAAAAGTAAAAAAAAAAAATGCTTAAAATTTTAAAAATATTTACTAAAAACAAAAAAACAAGAAAAAAAAAAAAAACTCAGTTTTCAGAAACTAAATTTAGAAAACTGAAACCAAACAAACTGATTATAATTTTACTGAAAAATTTAGAAACAATTACAAATTTTGTTTTTAACATTTTTTTAGGTGAACAAGTCATAAATTAACACGAAGAAAAATATAGATTTACAAGTCCATTCCCTAGACAAAAATAAATTTTGAATTTTATCAATTTAAATCTTAATTTTTTAATTTATTTTCAATCTAAACCAGTTATTTATTTTCATTAATTAAAACTGACAAAAAAGATATTTTAGTCATTAAATTCAATGTAGATACATATAAAATGTCTAAAATATTCATTTTCATTGAGTTTAATGACTAAAATACTCATTTTTTTGTCAATTTTATTTAACGAAAATAGACAAATGATTCAGATTGAAACAAATCAAAATGTTAAGGTTTAAATTAACAAAAGTAAAAATTCAAACTTTATTTTGTTATAAGTGTCAAATTTTGCCTCCGTTTGGCAAGAGCTCATTGGGCTCATGAGCTACAAAAGACAAAATAGGCTCATGGCTCATGAGCCACAACAGACAAAACATCACATCCAACCCCATAATCATTACACTCTTTTCTCACAAAAAAAGCCAAAAAAGCCAAAAAGCCAAGAGCCCTTCCCAAACTAAGCTTTTGAGCCCAGGCTCATATAGCCAAAAAAGCCAAAAAGCCAAAGAGCCAGCCCACTTCCCAAACGGAGGATTTTTGTTTTTTGGTAACTTTTTCAAAAATTTAAGACTAGTTACTAATAGGGGTGGGCGCGGATCGGTTGCGGCCACGGAACTACGAATTCGCCATCCGTCTGCCAAATTGGCGGATTGAAAAAAATCAATCTGCATCCGTCCGCCGATTTGATGAATGTGGATTGAGTGGATTGGTAGATTGGCGGATGGATGCGAATTGGTTTGGCGGTTAAAATTTTATAAAATTTCAACATAATTCAACTTGTGCACTTTCTCCAACAAAAAAAAAAAAAAAATTACAGTCAATGACTTAATAGAGTATTACAATCACTGCATGTCTCATCCAAAGAAAGAAAGTTTGAAACTTTATCCACATATTACAATCACAGTATGCCTTATCCACATAAAGTATTATAATCTGTGATTCTTAAAATATAAAAAACAATTCAAACCACCAGAACCATGAATAGAGCAGTAGTAGAGATTGTATGTCTCTGTATTGTTACATCCATATCTGTTTTTGAAAACAAAAACCAACAAACATATATAATCTTTTTTATTTATTATTTTTTGAGTTAGATTTAAAAACTAAAATATATAGATAAATAATATATTTATTTTTTTCAATTCAAAAAATATATTTAAGTTGAAAACTCTTTTTCAACATAATATATTCAATACAATATTTAAACTCTTTTTCAATTGAAAATACAAATAAAATATATAAACAAATTGAAAATATAAAGTCTTACAAATTATTAGGGTTGCTCGGTGGTTTGGAGGTTCGGTTGCGGTCAAATGAATCTCAAATTCGCCATCTATCTAAAACTAGGTAGATTGAAAAAAATCAATCCACAACCGTCCGCTAGTCATTACGCATTCGTCTAAAATGCGACGGATCGATTCGATTCGATCAATCTAAGTGGATCGATATATCCATTACTCACCCATAATTATTAATTGTGATAAAGTTTATTACTGATTTATAATTTTGTTTTGGAACTTATATTGAATTGAAAATTTTTCCATGAAAGAAATGTAGTCTCATTATGAGGACTTGAAATACGCCTGTCAATCAAGAGAAAAAGTGGATTTTCTTAAGATGGTTTAGTCAATTCCCCTTCAGTCTTTTCCCAACCAAAAACGAGACTGATGAATTTACATTCTCTGGTTTTAATAAATCCATAAACAAATCAGAGTATGCTGTGCTTATGCTTTGGATGACATGGCAGCTAATTTTTTTAAAAAACAATTATAGATTTTTTGAAAAGTCTATAAAATAATTAATTGATGCTATTTAAAAAATTGCATAATATAAGAGAAAAAACGGCTTAAATAAAAAGCCGAAAAGGCAGCTTATTGGGCCTCATTTGGGGATTTAATATTTTAGTCAAAAAGTCACTAAAAATTATCATATCACTTTCTATATTTTTCTGTATATTTTTTCATAAAAAATTAAAAAATTACTAAAATAGTCTATTCTCAAATGAGGCTAAGTAAGTAGGTGGGTTAATGTGTTATTTTCTTATGTTCAAAAGGCTTTAACAATTGGATTTAAAATGTTGGGGTCGGGAAGGGGATGAGCAAACAGGGTGGATTGGGGATAGGGAGGAGTTGATAATGGTGAGATTGGAAAGGAAGAGGAGCCAACATGGGTGGAGTTGAAGAGGGGGAGGAGGTGACGAGGATGGGTTAGAGAAGGAAAGCAGGCCATACTGATAGACTAGTGGAGGAATGGGCGACGAGAGTGATACCTCCCTCTCTCTTTTATACACACAAGTGGGTTTCGACGCCAAAAATGAATGGTGATGGTATGTTGTTTGTAGCGACAGTAGGTAATCTCTCTTTCTCTCTCTCTCTCAAAAATTCGATAGTATTTTTTATTTAATTTTTCCTTTTTATAATTAATGTTGCTTTCGTAAATGGTGGCAATATTGAGGGTTTAAATTTGAAAAGGGCGGTGGCAACAATAAAAGTTGGATGTTTTGGTAGTAATGGCATGTGGTAGCCGCACTAACTAGTCATAAAAAATTAAAAAGATGGATAATTGTAATGAATTTGCCATTTTGTCCTAGATATATGACACATAAGACACACATGGTCATTTTTGGTTAAAAAACTCTAACCACTATTATTGATTGGACAAAAGTGACACTAAATAAGAAATTTTAAGAGCAAAATCGAGTTAATTGAAACAAAAATAACCAACAACAGTTACATAAATAACACACAGGGCAAAATAAGGAGGCTGTCAGAGTAATTTGCCCAAACTAACTTTTGGTCACGTTCTTCTCCTTCTCTTTTTCTCTACAAATAATTTCTCAAATTTAACATCAAAACATAAAGTACTTATATACAAATAAAAAAAAAAAAAAATTTCTATATAGAATGATATGGTTCAATGTAGAGGTTTAACTTAAAAGCACAATACCCACAAAAAATTATTTTTATGTATAAAAATAACATTACTATGTTATTTTTGTGACATTTTCCATACAAAATGTGCTAATGAAAATAATTTTTTTTTTAATAATTGAGAATAATTTCAAAAGTGATACCATATTAATAGTTTCATTAGAATGTAGGCTATTTTCAATTCTTACTTAAATATTGACTCAAATTTAAATTTAAATATAAATAAAAAAAATTTCAAATCCTTTTAAACTCACAATCTTAAACTTCTATCAAATTGACTTTTACTTAAATTTTTAAATTTTAATCTAAATGGGAGAAACTCAAATCTTGACTCAAATATCTAAAATTTTATTTATTTATTTAATTTATTTTTTATGTTTTCTTCAAATCCAAGGTTATATTTGACTCATTTGAAACTTTATTTATTGAGTTTGAATTTTTTAAATTTGGTAATTCAACTTCAGAGAGCGTTTGTATTTAGTAAGTCATTTTTTGAGCCAACTTCAATGATTCAAACTATTCTCTAACCGAAATTAATCTCAAAATAGCCTCAGTAAGCTCAAACCGCTTTTTTAACTCGAGAGAAACCAAACCCTTATTTATTTATATCAAATTGTCATTTTGGATAGAGTTTATTTCACTTTCTACCTTTATACTGTGTTTGGTTAGGGGATTTGAAAAGAAAAATGAAAAGGTAGGTAAAATGTGAATAAAATATATTTATATTTCACCTAATTTTACACACATTTTCCCTTTCCCTTTCCAAATCCCTCCCCAAATTCTCCAACCAAACACAACGTTAGATTATTATTAAATTACCTATTTAGTGTCTAAACTATTAATTGAGTCTACTAAATCCTTAACATATATATATAAATGAATGTCAACTTAGTTTATGAACTATCGATTGAATATATTAAATCTATAAACTATAATTCAAACTTATTTAGTCCATGAAATGATTTAAAAATAAAATATAAGCTCGTATGTATTGTAAATTAGTTTAAGGCCAATCTTAAATTTCTATTTTCTCATTAATAAGTGGACTTGTTATTTTGGGGAATTTCTTTTATAATGGTAAGGGTAATTATCTAAACTATTTTCTTACTTATATTCTACAATAATTATTTGTTTATTTTTATCTACTATTATAAGTTAGATTTCGTTTATAATTTTCAATTGGTCATCCTCTTTAAATTTTTGTCAAGTTCTTTTAATAACTTTGGGGGTATTTGATAATTTGGTACAACAATTAAAATTGAATATATTAAGTGATAATCAATTAAACTTGTTTGATAATGACAATTGATATCACTTAAAAATTTAAATGTCTATTAAAATATAGACTGAAATTTTAAGTCATATAAAATTTATTTAATTCTGACTAGAAATTATAAATGGGCATTGATTTAGACCTCCTTAAAACACCCACCCCCACAACCCCCTCACACACATGGAGGTTGGGGATTGGGTGAGAAGAAAAAAAAAGAAAAAAAAAAAGAAAAGTTGACTAATCAAAATTAAAGGGGGTGAAGGGGGTCTCAACCTTTATTCATTATAAATATTAAACATAAGTATCAATATATATTATTATAAATCACCACCACCTTCGTTGTTATCATTACCACTACCACCGCAACCATCACCGTCAAGCCAACCCACGATTACCACCACTACCAACACCATCATTACCGCTACCACCACCATGTCACCGCTAGCACCACTATTACCTTCATCACCATTGTTATTGTTGTCATATTTACTACCGTCATTTATTACCATTACCATCATTACTACTATCACTACCACTATCATCACCGCCACCGCCACCACTATTACTACAACCACCACCATCATACCATCACTACTATTACCTACATCACAATATAAAAATTAAAATATACAATTTAATACTAATAAATTTTAAATTTGATTTTATACCTATCAAACAATTTGTTTTTAGTTCAACACTTAAATTTTTATTAAACAACTTTTTAACTTAAAAAAATTTAACATTTTATTTCAATACTTCATTTTTAGTTTTATCAAAT
Organism: Camellia japonica; assembly: GCA_030407325.1. Taxonomy (NCBI): domain Eukaryota; kingdom Viridiplantae; phylum Streptophyta; class Magnoliopsida; order Ericales; family Theaceae; genus Camellia; species Camellia japonica. The sequence goes on from JAPPVO010000017.1 coordinate 66,767,217, forward strand.
ACCATCTTAAGTAATGTATTATTTTATTCTATTATTGTTTGTATGAGTGCTATTAATTAAATTATTTTATTCTACTTCTTCAGTGTATCTAATATCCATATAATTTTATTGACAAAGTTGAAAAATCAAATTCTAATACTAATTTAAATACATAACAAAACAAAACACTTTTTAAAAACATAATATAAATATAATTTTTTTTAATAATAAAATTTTAATTAGGTAAAGTATTTTACTAATTTATAATACTTTTATTTATATTTTATTTTCTGATCGTTTTAAGAACTAAATAAGTTCAAATTCAAATTTTAAAATTTTAATGAATTTTGATTCATATAATTTAGGAATTGAATAAATTCAATATTTTTTGAAACTAATAATTTGACAATAATTCAGGGTAGAAAGTGAAATTTAAAGGATATGATGAAAGTTTTTTGAAAAGGATGCGAGTAAAAATTGAACCCACGTCTTCTTCTTTGCTCGCTGCTCGTTGATGTGCACTTTCTTTGCAGCCGAATCAAATGTGTGCCAGACTATCATATAAGAATAATGTTTGAGGGCCCTAAAAACTGTGGCTCAAATGGCTCAAATTTTCCAGTTTTGGTAACTTTGTTTTTTTTTTTGTTTTTTTTTTTACCTGATAAGGAAATTTGAGCCATTAGGGGCACTCAAATTCGGGCTCCCTAACAGTGCTGATCATATAAATGTTCTGTACGTATGTATTTATGTTTCTGTACATATATATATATATATATATATATATTGTGAATGTGAATTAGGAAAATTAACTGGTTTTGTGGTTTGTTGGCTGTTTGGCCATTTCAGGTTTCGCAATTTGATGGTTTTTTTTTTTTGGTTGAAGAGTTTGATTTTCCAGGTTTGTTTTCCTTTTAATTGTTTTAAGACTACAAAACTTCAAGGAAATGGATTCCTCTTTTGTGCTTATGAAGAAGTAGTACTTTTTTTTTTTTATGCAAAAAAAAAAAAAAATAGGCTCATTGATTTGTTTCCAGCATGAAAAATTAGGGTTAAGATCAAATTTTGGGAAGGACTGTTTAATTTGATGGGGAGCTGAAACCTCCTCAATTGTTGATTTTCATTGGGGGCTAAAATGCCCTACAAGCTAAGTCCTAACTGGGGCTAGGGATCCTTTGCCCCTCACTCTTAGCCGCATGATCGTGCCTTTGAGATATAAGGATGGGCACGTAAACTTATATGGACAAGGCGTGTCGTGTAGGACACAACACTCTGTGGACTCTCTTAAAAGGTGTGTCCGGCATTTTGTTTAACATGTCTTAATTAAAATTTTAGGCAAAATTCATTTTACTCCTTGTGGTTTAAGGCTAGAACACTTTACGTCATACAGTTCAAATATAGGTAGAGGTTTTGGACAATTGCAACCTATGTGATGAATTTTTTTCATAGTAATAACGTTCTTTATTTTTCGGAATACAACTTAAAACTCTAAATATGTTTTGGATCATTTATAAGATGAATATATTATATGTATTTCAATGTTCTATAAATTGTTTTGTATTATTTATATTGCGTTGGATTGTTGGGAGAATGATATTTTCATGTTATTTATTTATTTATTTTTTCCTCAATACCTTTGGATAAACTATTCATATATGTGACACATAATAAATTTATGAAAATATAAATTTTTAATGTATTCCAGATGTATCGTGTCCTTCATTTTGTCAAAAATCAATGTGTTGGCATTGTTCATGTTGTGTCGTGTGTTTATGTTTGTGCTATTTAGGAGACACAACAAATTTTGGAGGTAGAGGATCTCCTGGTTGTAACTAGGGGTGTACATCAACAGTGGTGACAATATCTAGAAACCAAGCATAGAGAAGTCTCTGTCTCCAATTCTGTCACAACTCACAAAAACTCAAGAAACAAGGTTAGGGCTAAAAAAGAAACATATATGCAATCTTATTGTAAACTACACCAAATATGACATTGACAACTTTGTTATGCCTAATATGTCAATATTGTATAGAAGTATGAACTCTAATCATGGTAGTTCAATAAAACATGGCATGATAACAAAAGTGTGAAACCACTAAAATATGGGACAAATAAGAAAAAAAAGACCTTGGTCATAGTAGATTGAAACACGCATCAAAATAACCATGTCAAACGTGTAATATGATCATCTTGAATGATCATGAACCTTATATCATGAGACCATATAAAAAATATAATAAAATCACAATATAAGGGTTTTAATGAGAAGAAGAAAATCTATGCCACAACCCCATCAATGGTGATGGGATCGTAACAAGGCTTCAAAGAAAAGCCCTAATCTAACATCGATTAAAAAAAAACACAAAATAATAAACCTATAACATGAGTTCTAGCATAATGGATGTCATGAAATATTTAAACCCTAGAATGAGAATGAGGAAGAAGAGAACATTAAAAACTAAAGAATAAATCAAATGTAATATCTAATTATGAAAAACTAAAGATAATGCAACTAGCAAAACTCAGACCTAAGAATTAAGAAAATTGAACAATTTAAAGGAAAAAGTCTAACCTCAAAGAAGAGAGAATCGCTTCCAAATCACGGAAGCTCTTGGATTCAAACCCACGAACGCTTTGTAACTCCATGAACTCGTTTCGATGTGGAACCACCAAGACACGAAAGAAATTTTTGAACTAGGAAAGCACCAAGCCAAAAAGCAGCACAAAATTTGCAGCCTAACTCTTGGATGCGCTAAGTGAACTTTGGATGCATTCTTGGGGTGTCCCTTCTAGTTCAGAGGCTTGGCGCATTTATAAGAGGTTTTTGGGGATGTTTTCTAGTAAATTTTGTTTTTTTTGATTGGCACTGGGGTGTTCGGATCAGAGCCTGACTAATCCCCAAGATTGCACAAGCCCTCGGTAAGGAGTTTTCCGCAAGTGCGCTACAGTTAATTCAAGGGTTTTCCTCCAGTCCGATGGTCCAAATGAATTGTTAGCATCTAAGAGGTTTCGATCTCTGAACCTTGGAGGGAGCACACTCCTAAGACCTAAAGCCTTGCCACCAAGCCAACCTCTTGGGTTTGTTTTCTAGTAAAATTTTGATGTGTGATTAAGAAAACTGACTTAGTTTCATGCTCATCAAGTACACACCGAATCTGGGACTTTTCCCAAGGATGACCGGCTGGCTTTTCCTCCATGTCCATCTAGCCCCTATTGGAGGAACAAGGATGGTCGATTGACCCTATGGGGCTGGGCTCACTAGTTCAGCTTTAGGTCGATTCTAAGCCATTTTGGAGTGAAAATTTGGTCATTTTAGGGTTCAAATTCAACTTGGAAGGGTTCAAAACACTTTTAACGATTGAATATGAGTTTCAAAAGTGTTTTAGATTCATTGAAATTCAAATGGTTAATTCATGTTTGAGGCAAGAAATGGTTCGATTGTCGAAAGAAATAAGATTTTGAATTGGAGGTATTTTCACTCTGGGAGTTCAGAGAAGTTCTTTAGATTATTACTTCTGTATTATCATCATAGGGTGGTGGTTTGGCAGTGGGGCTAAGTATTATAGCTGGTCGAAGTAGAGTGTCTACACCTGGATGGTAGCTCCCATGTCTGTGATGTGGTGAGTTTGGAGGAAGCAAAAATGTCTAACTTTTGAGTATGTTGAAGTGCCAACATGTAGACTGCAATCAATTTTGATGCATTCATTTTATTTTTGGCTTCCAGGGAAGTTTGTTGAATCCTCTTTTGCTCTTATTGATTTCATGGGAGAGTTTAGTATTACTATTGTAGATGGGTTCTAATTATAGTTTTCTTTGTATACAGCCTATGTACAGTGGTTGCATCTCTTCTGCCACTTCTTGTTAATAATACTAATTTACTATAATAAAATTATATCGAAAGTGGCAAAATGATTATCTTGATTGGTGGTGCTTCACAATGTGGAATGCTTTTTGGTTGAGAAACGAAATTTCTCTAATGTTGCTAGACTGGCAATGTTGAGATAATTAAATGACGAGATGAGAGATGCTCAAAAGATAGAGATTAGTGCTTCATTTCATGGTAATTTCCAGGTAGAGCATCAGTGTGTGACAATGTGATGATAGATTCAATTCACTTTTATGCTAAGAAGCACATATACTTTTGAGAAGGTGATGTGTCTGTGTTTGTGTCTATGTCAGACACCAACACTCATTCAAGACATGTCCGATACTCTTTCTTCTGTGTACATAATTAAAAATAAAAATCATAATTTTGGATACGTGTTTGACCTCTTTTTGTAACGTGTCCGACATCCATTTTATAACGTAGATGTCAATTCTTGGCCATGATCACTAAAAAATAAACACGAGGCTAACATTCTTGGACATTTGCTAAGACACATGATTTTCAAAGTGTGAGAATTTGACGTAAATATCTTATACCCTTAAAAAATGTATAATTATTAAGAATAATCCTATAGAAGTTTCACATAAATTTAAATAAAAAATGAAAAAGATATGCAAATGCATTAGCTTAGGAGCATGAAGGAAATTTTGTATAGATGTTTTCTTCAGTTTGTCTAATTTTAACTACTATGGTCCAATAGTCTAAAAATTCATGTAAGAAAATTAGATACAAGATTTATATAGTATAAAATAACTATTTAATTTTGTATATGTTTTGCACTTATATAACTATATTTATTCCTAGATAATATAATATCAAAATATAATTATTTGTGACATGTCTAAACCTCGTTTGTGTCCTACTTTTTTGGAATTTGCTCTGTCTGTATCATGTCGTATCCGTATCTATACTTAATAGCTTTTATGTATTAAATGCGCTGATTGCATTAGTTTGTGGGAGCAACTTTTCCAAGTTGAAGACACTTCTAGGCAATGGAAGAATTAGAGTGAAGTGTTTAGGTTGAGGAAAAACTTAATCATAAAAAAAATGTGTGGTCCCACATAGGGGAAAATGGCATTTATTTTTTAGTTGACTAATAGTTGGTATAAGGTTTTGTTTTGGGGGGGTAAAGTTGAATTATTTGTTGCCATCATTGTAGTGCAAGTTTGTAGAACAATTTTCTTGGATTAACTTGTTAGAGGCCATCCAAGACTTGCTCTCTTAACATCAATCTGTGTCAGATAATTGTCAGCTTTGTACTATGTAGGCTTCCCATCTTATAAGTATTGTTTGATGCACTCATGGTTTTTGAACCACTGGAGGTTAGGAGTAGGAAAAATTCTGGAGTTCCCTTGGAGCTTTTCTTTCCCATGGTAGATAACCCAATTGGTAGCGGGGCTGCCACAATTATTTTGGATCCCTTGCAAGTCAATTAAGGATAGTGGTGTTATTTTTAGGGAATTTCAAGATTAAGGAATGATTAGGATATCATCCCCTATTTATATTAATGAAGATTAATAATTACAAGGGAGCTCTAAGGCATAGAATAATTACAAAATAATAACCCAAATAATAATATATAATGCTAACACTCTCCCTCAAGCTGATGCGAAGATATCTCTCATGCCCAGCTTGCCTAAGATGTCATGAAATGGCTTACTCCCAACTCCCTTGGTGAGGATGTCAGCAAGTTGTTCTCCAGACTGCACAAAGGGAGTACATATGGTGCCACTAGTGAGTTTCTCCTTAATAAAGTGGCGATCAATCTCAACATGCTTCGTCCTGTCATGTTGAACCGGATTGTGAGCGATGTTGATAACTGCCTTATTATCACAGTATAACCGCATGGAGTCCATCTGATCAATACCTAGATCACTCAACAGTAACTTGATCCATAAGAGCTCACATACCCCTTGTGCCATAGCTCTAAACTCAGCTTCTGCACTTGGCCTGGCAACCACATTCTGTTTCTTACTCCTCCAAGTAACTAGGTTGCCTCCAACAAAGGTGAAATACCTTGAAGTCGATCTCCTGTCAGTTACTGATCCAGCCCAGTCAGCATCTGTATAGGCTTCCACACGAAGATGATCATACTTTGAAAAATAAAGACCCTTACCAGGAGCAGACTTCAAGTACCTCAAAATTCTCATGACAGCCTCGAAATGAATCTGATGAGGAGAATGCATAAACTGGCTAACCACACTGACAGCAACAGCAATATCAAGACGGGAGTGAGATAGGTAAATGAGCTTACCCACTAATCGCTGATAGCTCTCCTTAGCAACAGCTTCTCCTCCTTCATCATCCCCTAATTTCTGATTGGGTTCCAGTGGAGTGTCACAGGCCTTGCAGCCAAGTATCCCAGTTTCCTTCAACAGGTCAAACATGTACTTTCTCTGTGAGATAAATATCCCATCCTTGGAGCGAGCAACTTCAATTCCCAAAAAATACTTCAAGCTTCCCAAGTCTTTGATTTCAAATTCACTGGCTAAATATTTCTTCAACAAAGATATTTTTTCACTATCATCGCCCGTAAAAAATATGTCATCTACATAAACAATAAGTGCTGTAGTCTTACCACGTGAGGAATGTTTCACAAACAAGGTGTGATTTGCCTGACTCTGTTTGAAACCATATTTAAGCATGGCCTGAGTGAATCTCTCAAACCAAGCTGTAGACACCCCATTTTTGACCGACCTTAAGACTCAGACGTCATCAATTGAGCGCTTGGTGATGTTGCATATTGTGCTCGTTCTGAGGTTGCGGAGTCCCGGCTACGAGCCTTGCCTCTGGACTTCCGGACTCTTTTGTGCTTTGTCTCGGTTTGCGAACCAGGCTCGGTTTTCTCTGTTTTCTCTTCCTGAAGGGAGGGAGAGGTCTCGTAGATCATCTCTCAATGGCCGTAGGCTACATTTCGTGGCCATAGGCCATTTTGCCCATTTCGGAGCCCGGTTCCCGGTTTTCGGAGCCGTCAGGCCGTGTGCCTCGGTTCGGGACCGCCTAACCACCTCTGTTTGCCCCGGTTTTTGGCATGTATCTTATTTACTCCCTTTTTAGGGACACTGTGGTCCGAGAGACCAACTTCGTGGTCGTGCACCACTCCCGGTGCCTAACAGCCCACTTTCGGGGCCTCGAACTGCGTGTTTCGGCTCCCGAACCTTCATTCTACATTTTTGGGCTCCGACCCAAACTTGAGATAGTCATATTTTGAGGTCCTTTTCATGTTTGATTAAGGACCTCTTACTGTTTGACATCTCCATCTGTCACTTGCCTTTTTACCTCTTTTTGGGCCTTTTGCACGGTATTTTAGGCGTACTTGTGGGCTGCGTTGGACTTGGGCGTAAACTAAAAAGTGTCTTATTTGAGCCCCTCTTCAACTTTGTTGAAGGACTCTTGGCCATTTGAAACCCGTAGCTACCACTTTCCCTTTTGGCCATTTTTGGCGGGAAACTTGATATGTTTTCCCTCCCTTTTTTTTCCCTCCATTTCCCCCCTCATTTTGTCTATATAACAGCAGCCCCAGCTGTGATTTTTGAGGGTTAGAAAAAATCTGATTTGGGGAGCTCCTCCATACAATCTCTCTCTATATTTAAAACACCAAAATCATCCAAGTTTCTACACCCCCCCTTCATCACCACCTAGCGCCACCACCACTACACCATTTCCAGCAGCAAGGAGGGTCTTCCAGTAGCTAAAAGGCACCATTTTCAGTCTTAGAAGCAGCCAAGGTCTTGGTCTACAAGGGTAAGCACTCATTTCCCCTTTTGAGCTCCATTCTTGTACCATTTTTCTATCCTCTTTGCTTGTGGTTTTGAGCTCCGACCCCTACTGAAAGGGGGACTCTTTTGAGCCATTCTTCATGTTTGTTTAAGGGCTCAACCCTGTTTGAGCCCTCCCTAGTGCACTTGCTTCAATACTCCTTGATATGCCACATTTTTGCATGGAATTTCTGACTGCGTGTGATCTGTTTTTGAGCATAATGTAAACTGTAAGTAGGCTCATTTTGAGCCCTTCTTCAACATTGAAGAAGGGCTCAACCCTGGTTGGCCTCTCTATCATGCACTTGTTTCATAATCTCTCATATTTACCGTAAAATTGCATGATTTGTTTAGCCTCTGTGTGATCTGTTTCGGAGCATGTCATGAACTGTGAATGGGCTTATTTTGGGTCCCTCTACAACATTGTAGAAGGGATCAACTTTGTTGGGGGTCTCCATGTTATACTTGTCATTATATCCCTCCTTGACCCCCATTCTTACATGCTTTGTTAAGCCTATCTAGCTTCTGTTTTCGGCCATGATCAGGTCTGGAAAGAGTCATATTTTGGCCTTTTTGTCATATTTTGTTAAGGGTCCAAGGCTGTTTGATGAATGTTTGGCATATCTCATGTTATAACCCTTTGTTGGCTTCAATCTTGCATCACATTTTTGCCATATTTATATGCTGATTTGAGGTTTGTCATAAACTGTAAATGTGCATTTTTTTAGTCCCTCTTCAGTATTGTAGAAGGGAATTTTTCAGTTTGGGATTTGCATATACCACTTGTTTCAATACCCCTCTCTTGACCCCCATTTTTGCATGCCATTGTTGCCCTATCTATGCTTACTATTTGGCCATGTTTTGTACTGTAAAAATGCTATTTTTGGGGCTGCCTTGCTACTGTTTTGCATGTCATGTACCAATTTTGCATGTTTAGTATAGCCGTAGGCCATTTCGGGCGCTTAATATCGCATTTCGGGACCATTCTGTGCATTTGGTGTCATTTCACATCATTTCGGGGCTGTTTTCCCCCTCATTTAGCTGCTGAAATTTCATTTGCATGTTTGCATATCATTTCCTGTGTCATTTCATGCCTTAGGGCCATTGCCTCGGTTTGCGTGCCCGTGTGCACGCACTTCGAGGCACTTCATTTTTTTATCCGATGGCCTCTTATGTGAGTGTGGCTGAGACCCGCTTATGTTAGTGTACGTCCATGTTGCATTGTATATGCCATTTTAGTCTCATTGCATTGCGTATGCCATGTCTTCGGTTCGCGTGCATACGTGCACGCATTCCGAGCGTCCCATTTCATCTCATGGCCGCTGATTTTGGCATGCTTGCGAGTTATCCATGTTAGTTTAAGTCCATCATTGCATTGCACGTTCATATGTCATGTTTCATGCCTTGCCATGCTTTGATAGAGTGGCATTCGTGCCTTAGGATCGGTCCTCGGTTTGCGTGCATACGTGCACGCGTTTCGGGAATCTCTTTTTCCTCTAATGGCCTCCTTGTATTGGTGTAAGCCCATCTTGCATTGTGTATGCCATGTTCAATGCGTTGTGCATGTTATGTTGTTAGCATCGTGTATGCCACGTAGTTGCATCGCATGTTTGCGTACTTAGCCGCCATGCTTAGGTTGCATTTCATTGAACATGCATCCCTTGCCTCTTGACTAATCATGATAGGGGTTGGGGCCCTTTGATTTGTTTTGTGCATTGCATTCCATTTGATATCAAAGTTGCTAACTTGGCTTTTGGGCCATCATGCATTGAAATGTGTGATTGATGGCCCGGGGGTCGAGGGCCATACTCCCTTGAGTCCATTACATGATAGGGAGTGTGTCCATGCATACATTTGCCTAGAAATTCTATACCTTGCACTGCTGGTCTGCTGTTGCTGTCAAAACTGTCTTCTGTAGGAATTTTGTGCCGACCGGCAGTATAGAGTGCCGACCGGCAATGTATTTAGTGCCGATAGCTTCATTTCCAGCCGGTGGACTTTATACACGGCCGGTGGACATTCCATCCAGCCGATGATGATTCTTAGGATGCAGGGAGCCTATTCTGGGACTTTTACAGTCTTCCAGAGAAGCAGAACAGTAAAAGCAGAGCCAACAGTGCTATGGCAGCGAGTTTCCAGGCGAAGCCAATCCGAGCATGCGTGCATCCCTCTTCCCGAGGCCTTTTACTGCTTTCAGTAGTTTAATTAATTTGTTAATTAATTAAGGGTCTGTAATAATTAAATAGCTAGGATAGTTGATTTATTATTTGGGACTGTATATTATTCTTTTGGTCCCTCCGTGTGAGGGCATATTTGTAATAAGGGTGTGTGAGTGTGTGTATGTCTTCCAACCCCCATTTCTTTCTCCCTTTTATTTACCTGCTTATGATGGTAGATTAGGGCATATTTAATTTAGCATACCTTATGCAATGCATGCGTACATCCATGCATTTGTTGACATGCATCGGGCTCGGCACATCATACAAACTGCATCGTACTTTCAATTCCAAATTGAATACGTGTTATTTGTAGCATTCCATATGCCACGTTTAGGATAGCTGAGCCTGCCTAGATTACATCTTTGCATGTGTTGCATTAGACATTTCAGTATGCTTAGGTCCATGCATGGATTTATAATAAGCTTCTGTTTTGGCTTGGAGTACTAGGTGAGCTTTTATGCTTTAGCATATCGCATGTGTGTGAATGTTGCCATAATAACATGCTTACCATGAGGCTAAGTGCTTATGTGATATAACTGCATGAATGCCTGTGGATGGAGGTTGAATTACCTAAATTGGGACAACACATTAAAACTGTGAGTTTTAAAGCCCACTAGATAGTGGCAAAACCGTCTTTTCTAAAAGCCCGCTTGAGAGTGGCAAAACCTGCATTTTAGCCTACTTGTGAGTAGCAAATCATTTTCAAAACAAACATGTGGTGTTTTGTTCCAACTTAGGCGATTTGGTCTATACTTGTTTGCTGTGCGCATAACATAGTAATTCTAGGCTAATAACCGGTATAAGAGCATGTAATGTTTTCAAAATCGGATATCACGGTTAGTAGAGGCCGGTCTTCGGACCGGGCGAAAGGGGGTGCTCATAGCTGACCTTCCCCGATCGTACCCAAGCTCTCGAGCCGAGACATTTGGTGATGACGGACACGTGGCCTTCGGCACCGAGTCAGGGTTTCCTAAATTTCCCATTTTAAAATATTTAGGTGGCGACTCTGTATCTGGCAAAGCAGTCCATGTTTGGCACTTCTTTTCAAAATCTGTTTTTCTCAAAACGATTTGCCAGAGTTGGACTCTTTGGTTCAAGATTAAGAACCGTGACATTTGAGTCCTTGAACTGTAGTGACCCCAATATGAACGGAACGGGACCTAACCCTCCCGGGGCGTTCGGGGACATCTACACAAGCCCTTGGAGATTGTTTGAGACCATATAATGACTTCCGAAGCCTGCATACTTTGCCTTCTGTTTGATGATCCTCAAAACCAGGAGGAATGTCCATATATACCTCTTCTTCGAGGTCACCATGGAGAAAGGCATTCTTTACATCAAACTGATGAAGTGGCCAATCTAGATTAGTTGCTAGAGAGAGAAGTACTCTAAATTCATCATAGCCATGGGTGCAAAGGTCTCCTGATAGTTAACGCTATATGTCTGAGTGAACCCTTTTGCCACAAGTCTTGCCTTGTAACGCTCAATAGAACCATCCGCTTTGTGTTTCACAGTATATACCCATTTGCATCCCACAGGTCATTTACTCGTAGGTAACTCAGTCAATTCCCAAGTGCCATTCTTCCTAAGTGCTTTCATTTCCTCAATCATGGCAAGTTTCCACTCAGAGGTAGCAAGAGCATCCTGAAAATGGTTAGGAATGCTAATAGAGGAAATATTTGACACAAACGCTCTATATGAGGATGACAAATGAGAGTAGGACACAAAATGTGAGATAGGATGTTGAGTACAAGATCTCACACCCTTTCTCTTGGCAATAGGAATATCAAGATCTATGGACTCAAGAGATTCAAAGTTACCTGGACTCTTATCAGAAGAAGGAGATGGCAGTGGAGGAGCAGAAGTGGTCTCTTGTATCTAGTTAACTTTCTGTCTATCTTTGTCCTTGACATAAACTTGCCCTTCCTTATCCTTGGTGACATTGGGTTCTGTAGTCCCACCAGTAAGAGGTGGTGGTGTAAGAACAACTGGTTCCACTATAGGAATCACAGGAATCATTTCACACCAAGGCTCCCCCTAAAGGGAGGACTGTGACACCGGAGAGGACAAGAAATAGGACTGGGACTCAAAAAAAATGACATCCATGGACACAAACCACTTACAAGATGGAGGGTGGTAACACTTATACCCTTTTTGAGTAGGAGAGTAACCCAGGAAAACACATTTGAAGGAGTGAGGGTCCAACTTACCACAAGTAGGAGAGTGATTATGGACAAAACAGACACAACCAAATATTTTGGGAGGAATAGAAAACAAGGACTGGGAACCGAGGAGGACTTGAAGAGGAGCTCAGCACAACTAACCCAGGTTATGACCAATGGGAGATTACCAACTCTTTGATTATTGGTTGGCTTATTCATTCGATGGTGCCAGACATTGGCGAGGGCTACTTATCTATGGAGACTGCCCAGGATGTTTGGGATGCTGTGGCTACCACCTATTCCCGCAAAGGGAATTTTTCACAAGCATTTGAGTTACGCTGCTCTATTGAGAGTTCTGTTTAGGGGGAGCAGACGGTTCTTCAGTACTTTACCTTCCTCACCAATGCCTGGAAACGCCTTGATCACTTGCAGGACTATAAGCCTGTTTGCACCGCCGATTCAATCGGGTATCGGAAGTTTATTGCACAAGAAAGGGTCTTCAAGTTTCTGGCCGGTCTCAATGTGGAGTATGATCCGATTCGGAGTCGGGTTCTAAGTATGGACATTCTTCCTTCACTTCAGGAGGCATTTGCCTATGTACAGAATGAGGAGAGTCACCGGTTTGTTATGATGTCCCCTGTCTCTATCGACCGCTCAGCATTACTGTCTACCTCTAGAGATGGTCTCAGCCTGACTCTCATCTCTCCGTCTGCCACTAAGGAGTCTGTATTCTGTGATTATTGTAAAAAGCCGTAGCATACTCGTGAGACGTGTTGGAAGCTTCATGGGATTCCATCCGGGGGTTGAGGTGATCGATCTGGTACTAGAGGAGGTCGGTTAGGCCAGTCTTGAGGACGTGGCTCCAATTCACGGGCTCATCAGTCTAGTGCCGTTGATACACTTGATACTACTTCCGCTTCTGTTGGCCAGGTTTCTGATGGTCTTTGTGGCATGACTACTCTTGAGCTTGAGGATGTTCTGCGTCATTTGTTGGACCGCTGGTCTTCTACTTTAGGATTAAAGGGGAAAAATGAAGCAGAGGTTTAGTGTGTTGAATACAGACCACAGAATGTAACTCAGCTTACATAACCACGTAACGCAGCGAAGCAGACGACAGAAACAGACAACGACTTACCCTTTCGCGTCCCTCGCCAACGACGCTAAGGCCAAGAGGCTTGATGGTAGTGGTTGATTGGGCTGGGAGAGCCCAACGACTAGCTTTGTGGTGGCTGATTGGGCTGGGAGAGCCCAACGACGACTAGCTCTGTGGTGGCTCTGTATGTGTCGATTGGCTCTGTTGGCGACTGGCTCTGTGTGTGTCCAAGGGGTGTGACGCCTGGCTCTGTAGTGGCGATTGATGACTGTATAGGTGAGGAATTTAGGTTTTAGGGTTTTGCTCTGATACCATGTTATTTTTTAGGAATTTCAAGATTAGGGAATGATTAGGATATCATCCCCTATTTATATTAATGAAGATTAATAATTACAAGGGAGCCCTAAGGTATATAATAATTACAAAATAATAACCCAAATAATAATATATAATGCTAACAAGTGGTTCCCCCAGATTTGCATCCATTGGTTCTGGAACATTCCTCCACGTTTATCGTTCATACAAAACACTTCAGATGATTTCAGATAATCCTTTTAAGTTCACCAACATATTGGGATTTGGGATTAATATTACTCATCTACTGTTACACCCCAAACCCGCCCTTAAAAGTTTCGGGCATGACTTATTCAGAAACGGACACTTAACTTGATATACGTAGCATATGGGGCCTGGACGGAAGCATTAATAAAATTAAATAATTTAAAACATCATCCATTGAGCTACCACTACTATGCCAGGACCGCAAACATTACAGTAGGTAGATAATACACAGGAAGCATACACCCGAGCTTTAGTTACAGTCATTCACATTCATACGAAAGTACTAAAGGAGAAAGGGGTTATTTACCTAAGAAGCACTGACACTTCTAAGAAGGTGACGTATCCGTGTCGTGTTTGTGTCGGACACCGACACTCTTTGGACACTCTTAGGACACGTGTCCGACAATCTTCAAAACGTGTCCTATTTTTCAAATTTTTTTAAAGACCCAGACACTCTTTGGACACTTGGAGGACACACTTGTCTATCAGTTAGACACATGTGAAACTAATTATAAATTCGAACAAAATAACTTAAGATACAATAATAAAACAAAAACCATATAAATTTATAGGAATTAGTGTTATATTCCATTTTTTTATTATTTTTGAATGATATATTTATATATATAACATATAATAAATATATATATTTATATATTTCATTTCATGTGTATCCCCCACGTGTCGTATCCTGTATTTTTTGAAAATTAACGTGTCGGCGTGTCCGTGTCGTATTCGTGTCGTGTCACGTGTCCGTGTCCGTGCTTCTTAGTTATTTACATTTATCCATAGGCAGACAATCAAAGCATAAACCGAAAACCTAGTTAAAGCTTTATAAAATGCATGGGTTCCATCTTAAGTGCCTGGACACACTGGAGTTGACAAGAGATAGACAAGTCTTAAGGGTTAGGACTGACTTTCCAGTTGGTTACCTACAGAAACAGACAAAATACAGGGTGAGTAAAACTCAGTGAATAATAGCACATGAATAATGTAATGGTTAACTTAAATAACAAAGCATATAACTGTGGAGGTATATGATTAATTACATTCTGTAGACATTTCTAGAACGGCCATGGGCCTAATTTCCTTAACAGAGTGGCTTTAAGCCCAGTAATACACAGAACGGCCATCGGCCCAGAAATAACAGAACGGCCTATCAGCCCAGAATAACAGAACAGCCTAGCGGCCCAGAAATAACAGAACGGCCTAGCGGCCCAGAAATAACAGAACGGCCTATCGGCCCAGAATAACAGAACGGCCTATCGGCCCAGAATAACAGAACGGCCTAGCGGCCCAGAAATATATATGTATGGACTCAAGAGGTAGCTTGTACAGATTCTAGAGGTGGCTCCCACCAAAGTGTAGCACTTAGTTCCGTACAGCACTTTGTTCCATACCAGAAATCATCAGAACAGATTAATTTCAGAATCATACAGAAAATACATACATTCTTCCCATTATTCACATGAATTACCATCGGTAATATAAGTTTAACAGAACGTTGTTGATAATTGTTAGCAAAAGGTAACCACATTCCAGAGATATGTAGATACCATAGTTCCATAATGCACATACATCCCATTTGCTTATCATGAACCAATACCACTAACTTGCAGATAATGGAATGTCAACATTAACTATCAACAGTAAACAAAACGTATGATCCAACGATGCACTTAGATTTCCTCATGGTTCTTTGTAGGTCGACATACTTGTCTCGTAATTAGCAGAACATTAGTATTAACAATAGTCCGAAGGTAAAGGTACCATTACATCAATAGGTCAGAACAGTTCATATCATAACATGAATCACGTAACAATATTATTGATACTCAATTCCTTTCAATTAACCAACTTCACAGTGTTAATAGTTTGTATGCAATTCTTATGCAGAATCATGAGTAATTCATAGGATGGTACATTCACGATAATCATTAGCCATAGCCAGAATACAGCGTAGGTTTAGAGTCATGCCAATGTTCACAAAAATCTTTCAATGTCCACACTGTTTCCCAATCAACATATAACATAACTACGTCTGAAGCGCAGAGCGTTAATAAAAAGAATTATTAACGGTAATCAAATGTGCGATTACAGTACTATTACTCACAGTGCGTGGATGGAGCGATAATCCCTCTCGGTAGGTGCCCTACTTATGCACGCCATACAAGAATTAGTTCGTTTCATTTTTAAACTATTTCTTGACTCGTTTTATTTCGAATAAGTTTACAAACATCAAAAAGCATCAAATGCTGATTTCAAACATATCAGAGGGTCAAGCACGTAAAACGGAGCAGATGAGGTTTCCCGACATGGGCCGCACGTGCGGCCGTCCCCTCCGCACGTGTGGACATGTACCGCACGTGCGGTCCCTCCTCACCGCACGAGCAGCCATAGGCAGAATGCAAAATGTCATTTTTTTCTCTTGTCCGCACGTGCGGCCATGACCTCCGCACGTGCGGCCGAGCCCCTGTTTTGGCAGTCCGAAACTCACACAAAACCCAACTTAGAGAATACATAGCAAAGCTCAAAATAGATCAATTTAACACAAGATTAAAGCTCAAAATCACATGAAAAATGAATCATAAATCAACTTAGGTTCTTAATCACCTTGAATTCATGAATCAATCACAATCCAATTTCATAGAATTTCTAACTTTCTTACACACACACACACACACATATGTAACCATATAATCCAACCATATAGATGAGTATCTACATGAGATTAACAAGGAAGCAAGGTGTAATTTCTCCATAACTCAAATTAATTTCCAAAACAACTACATGATAAGCATAATTTCCCAATTAGACAATCATCTTCTTCAAAACTTCAACATAACCTCTAGCCCTCCCAATTAGAAGAGCAAACTCACTCAAACCCAAGAAAGAGCTTAATTTAAGTTGGTGTTTACATACCTTGATTCCATTCCCTACCAAGCCTCTCAATTTCCCCAATCTTCTTCTCTTCCCTTCAACCCTCTTCTTCTCTGATTTTTTTTTTTTTCTCCAGGAGATATTTTTGAGTGATGGTTTTCCCAAGTCAATGTATAAGAAGCATTGGCACTTATATGTAAAAAGTGAATAAGACGAAATTTAATCAGTTTAATCATTCTAAATTGAAATTTCACAGAAAATCGTATTATGACTTAAAAATTATGCTGATCCCAAATGTAAAATCAATTTCAGATAATTAAGTCTCTAAGGCTTCCAATTCCTGATTCAAACATTATAATTGTGACAGATTTTTCTCTTATTAAACAAATATGCATCCATAACCATAGGATTCACTGAATTAAATTCAATTTCACATAAAATTTCACCGTAAGCATTTAAAGGCTCAGAATAAGGGATTGAAAATATTCCAGAAACAGATACGAGGGTCGGGTTATTACATCTACTGTAGAACAGCTATATATAGGAAAGTTAGCTTGAAAGAACAACCCTCGTGACACTTACTCTGGACCTTATTTGGACTAGAGGTGCAATTATGATATAATACGTTGTATAGTATGTTGCTGATTCCCTAAGAACTTCTGTAATAACTAATGCGAGGACTCTACTAGGTACACTTAACCTCATCAGTCACTAGTTTTCTGTGGTACACTCAACCATCTATATATATTACTTTACAGCACACACTACATGTGCTACTATCCTCTTGACGACTTTATTTTGGGATGTAAACTTTTAGTTGGAGACAAATGCCCCAACATACCCAAATCCTATTATGAAGAAAGCCCCTGCTTGCAGCAACAGATATATGAAGAAGTGATCTTTTCGGAAAACAGGTCGTAGATTGCACAGTGCAGCATAAGCATGCCCATTATCAACTCCAAGATATGGGTCCTGTTTTAAATTTACAGTATCAGAATTATGCATTAGAAAATTTAACAAGAAGTTAATGTTATGATCAGGAATAGAATGCCATGTCTGTTATTTCAATGCCTAATTTTTGCTGCCTAAATGAATCCTCAAGTGAAAGATAATGTTTTATATGTGTTCAAAAAGTAATTACCTTTCTCCTATTCTTGATCGTGGTTTCTTTGATCCTTTGAAATTGCACTTTTGCTTTGTTGTGTTCCCTAGCTTCTCAGTTACAACCCACTCATGAACTCTGTTGGCTTCTAAAAGTCCTATAATTGCTGCCTTTGATCGATGTAGAGACATCACATTCTCAAACAGGATCCAGAAGACAAGAAGATGCAAAGATCTGCATCCAAATGAGCAAGAAATATCCTGTAATTCATTGTTGTCAGTTGTTCTAAAAAATATATGGGAATGTGAGAACAGATTTCTATACTGCTCTGTGTGGATTTTACCTGGGAGTGCAGAGAGCATTCAGAATGGTAATGGTTGCTGGAATGTATATGGCTATTGGTTTGGGAAGATGGACAGGAACTAAGACACTTGCTGGCATGATTACGCAGTAAAAGAAGAAAGTGACCCAGTGTGCAACAATCTTTCTCACAAAGAAGAATGCATAGATAACATGACATTTCTTCCAGATTGACACCCTCTGCATAAGTAAGATGCTACATTAGTTTAGTATGCTTTGATAACTACTCTTGATATCAAAGCAAAAGAGTTTAGTATTCTCACTTCACAGAGGATGATTTCCTTTGTCATTTTCCTGAATAAGTTAGCTGGCCCACATGACCAGCGATGCTGCTGATATTGATAGGCCTTGAAGGTACTTGGAAGTTCATTTTTGACCTGTAGAGAGATTTTTGGTTGCTTGGTTTACTGGAAAAAACGTGAAGACATAACTAGGAAGTGAAAATTTGATAGTTGGACCATCAACTCACTGGTAAGTCCCCCATGAAGACAAATTTCCAACCTTTGAGGCTAGCCCTGACTGCAAGATCCATATCTTCCACTGTCGTTCGATCTTTCCATCCACTGGCATCATTTACTGCTTGGATCCGCCAAACTCCAGCAGTTCCTAAAATTGTAGTCATGAAAAGTTATTTCAATTTGTATTGGCTAAGAGTGGATTCTTACTAGCTACCAGAAAGAAATATTTCACGTTAGTAAATTTCTAATTCAGTTTACCATTGAACCCAAATAATGAACACGTCAAGGAGCCAACTTCTTGCTCGACACTGAAGTGATAGTCTAGTGACATCTCTTGGAGACAAGTGATCAGACATTCATCCGCATTCACTGCATAGATTAAAAGTAATATTGGATTAGCTTGAAGATAAGCAAATCACCAATACAACTGAGCACACGCCAAAATGTTGACTTAATCAGATAGTAGCGGCCATTTGATTCACAACAGCACACAGCTCTTACCTGTGCCATTTGTCATTATTTTGGGTGACCAACAAATATAAGAATGTCAAGGATAACCTATTAGGTGCTCATACAGTGGGACATGGCACTGTTATTGGCCTTACCAAATTTCCATCTGGCCTGAACCAATCCTAACTCTGGGTTCTCAAGAAGATAAGGAATGTCTTCCAAAGAAAATCTTCATCAGGTTGGAAGTCTGCGTCAAAGATTGCTACAAATTCACAATCTTGCACATATTGTTTTTGTAGACCATCATGAAGAGCGCCAGCTTTGTATCCATTCCTATTACTCCTTGTTTCGTACTTGACATTTACTCCCTTTTCTACACATTTCCTGCACTCCAACTCCACCAAAGCCTGCATGTACATGCACATATGGTCAATGCAAATTCATATTTGTAAGAGACTTGATTAGAGGTTCTATTTAGTGAAAAGAGATACCCTTATGACTTCATTGGTGGAGTCATCAAGGACTTGAACAATGAAACGATCTGATGGCCATGAAAGGCCACATGCAGCTCCAATGGAAAGTTTGTAAACCTAGAGGAGAAGAACTAGGGGTTATTTGAAGGTGCTAGGTAGTTTAGCTAGTAAAGTCCATACTAGAGAAGTGGACTGAATCCTGGCTTTAGTGTTTATTGGGAGGGCTTATGGGTATGGGAGAGGGTTTCTGGACAGTATAACCCAATGTTGCATTTTGATTATGAGAAGAAAGTGTGAATTATTTTCTCCTTTATCTAGTTTGTCATCACTTGAGTTTGTGATGAGTGTCAACACAAATGTTATCACAACCATGTAATACAAACAAAAAACACAGTTTACAATTAGCCAAATCAGGCTATCCTCGTCCTATATTTGTTTATTATAAGAAACGGACAATAGTGATGGCATCTTATGAATTTTTTTGTCAATTTGCATTTCTATTGCTTTTGTTTGTTGCCTGGATGAAGCTTCTAGATGGTTGCATCATGACGCGTGACCTAGGCATTTTGTGTTCTGTTTGCATTTACGTCTAGTACATGTATATGGAACCAAAGGTTAGATAGCACCTATATAATTTGATAGTCTTCACTGCCGTAACCTGCTGAGTTGTGGTTCACAATTAACGTTCACAATTATGCAACATGTACTTAAATATCACTAATAACCACTTGCAATATGATTTTTTACTAATGCCTGAACATTTTAGTTTCTCGAATCTAGAATAGTTTTATTTCATGCCATAAGGGTATATATATACTATCTTGCTAAACTAGAGAGGTTGATACGAAAATTTGGTTACCTAAAAGTTAATGATAGTAAAATGATCATTACATGTATATGAAATCAAATGTATGGCGGTAAAATTGTACCCAACTATGTGGTGGCAGATTTTTTCAGCAATATTGATTAGGTTGAAATAAATTTTTAAGATCATTCTTGTTTCTCTACTACCTCATATGTTGCTAGAAGTTCAACAACCAAACATATACACTGTTGGATGCTCTCAAGTGCTCCTTGTGTCATTATCTACTAAATTCTGCTTTGGACAAGGATAATACCTGGGGTGGTGACAAGTTCTCATCCAGTTAGCACCATGGCGCTGGTTCAACCCACGGGAATCAGCCTCTCCACAAAAAGGCAGGGGTAAGACTGCCTAACTGTTAGCTCTGTCAAATCCTGCTGTATAGCGGGAGGCTTATGCATGGCCTTTTCTTTTTGTGCAGTTACTTGATATTGTGCACATCACGCCTATATGGATGCATACATACACTATAATTTGGAAAATCTTTGTTTTGGATGTAATTAGAAAACTACTTTTAGCACATACACAGAGTAAGTTTTAATATAAGGTAATTATTAATAATTGCACATTTTAATTGATAGTTTTCCTTCTTTTACGAATTACTTAGTTTATATTAAACAGTAACTATATGCACGCATGCTGTAAGAAAGAATTTATTGATTGTTGGTTGTTGAATGCTAGAAAATCCTATTTACGATTTAGACTTAAATCATTAATGGATTTGTCTGTTACATACTATGGGTATGAAAGTGAGATGCCAGCAGGGTTTCCAGATAGTAACTTCTTATAGTTATGCCATAGTTCTAAAAACCATCTAATACGCTACATACTGGCCGGTTCGTATCAGAAAAATGGAGCACCGCGACGGATATAGGCAGGTATAGCGTTGCGATCGAAAATCACAGGAGAATCGGCCAAATCCCAGTACATAGCGGTTTGTAACCGTTACACAAGCCGCGACAGGCTGATACTTACTGGTTCAGACCGGTACGGGAAAGAAAAAGCTGAAAAATCTATGAAATAATTTTTAAAATTTCACCGCCGCGACACCTGATATGTACCGACCGATACTACCGATACCGATACTCCGCGATCGATACCATTATATTACCCAATGCCGCGATTTAGAACCATGGTTTATGCGCTTAAATGCATGGCCAAATGTGAATTAAGTGCACATACAATTCAGGCTATAACATAAAAATAGTGGATTGTAAAGTTCAGTATATATACCTTCTTTTCATTGTACATAGGTATTTGAATTGACACCATGGGATAGCTTTTATTGTGCTCTAGGTGTTCTTTCAGAATTTCCAAGTTATACTTGGTGTATCTTTTCTTCCCCAACAATTTTACACATAAAATTACAATGGCCATGTATAAACGTTCAACAAAATGCATAATAGACATGCCCGCGCATAAGTAAATTGCAACAGATAGGAGGGGCACAATCACTGGAACTCGTATACACCGCCAAGCATAACTGAGACTACCTGTAACATCATTTGTCACTCTTACCTTTTGCTCATGGAGAGCTAAATTTCTCATGGTCACAACCTTATGCTACAAAAGAGAGAAAGAACCCAATTTAGAGCCAAAAAGAGAAAACAGAATATAGCACTTGAGATGAGGGCAACGAGTTGACACAGGAAACGTACAAGTGGTCACAGCATCTTTTGGGATGTGAGTTTTGCTTTAAATAGAAATTGGAAAATTCAAGGTGAAGATGAAGACATGGTTTGGGGCTTAGGTGGAAGAATTTTGTAAGATTCGGAACTGCTAAAATATAAAGGCTTTGATAGTGAGAGACACACGGTCTACATGCAAGTAAAGCTGCCGCAACATATTAACTTGCTAGCTGGAATTCTGGCCTTTCCCGCCGACATTACAATTGAAAGCTGTAAAGTGTAATGACTGAGATTAAGGTCATTATTAGAATCCCCATCTCTATTATTTACTTATTTATCTGTTCTCACAAGGAAAAGTAGCTTGTCTTTTTTCACACTACTTTTAAAAAAGATAAATAATTTATTTAAGCATAAGCTAACTTGAGTCAAGTTGTTTTCTTATACTTCTTTTAAGTTATATGATTTTTGGAACTCAGTGTGATGATAAAATGCCCAGATGTACTATTTTTCTTCGTTAATTCTTTCATTTTTCTTTTTGTGTCAAAGGAAACGTAAAGAGCTGCAAACTTTAAACTGGTAGCACCAATTGTTGTGAACATTTTTTTCCCATGTCAAAGGCCTTTTCTATATGAATTTAACAAAGATGTGCAAGATAGATAGAGTAATTTAGGTATGAGTTTGAAATTACAAAATTAAAGAATGGAAAGAGTAAATGCAAATTTTTTTATGTGCATTTAGGTTGATTGTCCACATCAAGGTTAACACCTCATCTATGTTGTTGGTTCCCTCATGAAATTTATTATCTGTTGAAAGATATGATTGACATGTAACGAGGTGGTTGGTGTCTCTACTATTTATTGTTTGAGCTTATTGAGAATGAGAAGAAGACTGAGGGTGCAAGTACTAGTGTAATTGTAGAATGAGAAGGTGTTGGAATTAGTAAATAGTGATATTATAATTATGAAAGTGTTGGAACTAAGAAATAGTAATATTGTAATTATAGTAGTGTGTATAAAATCTGTGATTGTGTCAATCACAGATTTAATACCTTTTTTTATCTTCGTTTTCTATTTTGTAATATTGTTTCATTATAAATACAAGGCCCTACCTCATTTATAGGTAAGCCAAAACAATTCTTTTCATCCTTTTTGGCATCAGAGCCAATCATAGTTGTCAAATTGGGATTCGAATCGTGAATTGAAATGGCCATGAACTGAATCACGAATCGAATTGAATCGACTCGTAAATCGTAAAGATTCAGTTACTTTTTCTAAATTACATAAAAAAAGACATATTTATACACTTAGACATTATCAATATGAAATATTTAGACTTAGAGTAATGAAAATGTTATTTTACATGATGATCACGTGGTCTAAATAGGTAAGACACTTCTATGGCAAGAGATGTGGGTCCAAGACCCACCGTGATCTATCATCCTATATTTTATTTATGTATTTATGATATAATTTATGTAAATTCACATCACATCATATATGTATGGCAATCCATATTCATTATAATATGATTCTATGAATGTATGATCATGAATAAGGTTCACAACTTAACAAGTTCTAAACTTTTCAAATCTCTAATCTATACTTGTAAAGTAGCTTGCATCAAAAAGAGACTATACAAAACAAAAGTTAGATTAGACAAAGTTAAAAATTCCAAAAAGCCTTCATTTCTTCATTTCAATCTTCATCATCTCCAAGGTCAATAGCAGAGTCATCCTCTTCATCATCATCTACCATAGTCACTTCATCAACCTCTTTTTCCCCTTCATCTTCTCCACCTTCAATCAATTCAATTTGATCATCATCTTCAAATACTTTTCTTTTTCCTCTATCAGCGGCATTTAAATTTCTTGGTCCTACATCAATAAAAATAAATAAGGTTATGAATGAGCAAGTAAAAGTGAAAATATAGAAACTAAATCTTTGAAATTAACTTATTTAAAATATAGAATTACACCTCTTTTTCTCTTTTTGCTACTTGTTTCATCATCTTCAAAGCACTTTTGGATGTCCATCCATGAATGATCTTCGGGTAGACATGGATCCTTTTTCTTGGTAATCCATTCATCATCGAATTCCATATCCGATAAATAAATAGGATCATAAGTCTCACCCATTTCTTGTCTCTTAATTTGCCTCAACTCAAGTTGAATGTTTTGCTTCACAAAAACCAAAGCATTCAACTGTTGTTGCTTTAACCGGTTTCTTTTCTTCGAGTGCACATGATCAAAAGTGCTCGAATTTTTCTCACACCTGGTGGCACTACAAGTAAGGCTTAGCACTCTAATAGCTAGCTTTTGAAGCTTTTTACTATTCTCTATAACTTTCCCACCATAGAGCTGTAATTAAGGGAGTGTTTGGGAACCCAAGTTTGAGGCTAAAATAGCCTCAAATACCAAAAAAAAAAAAAAAACAAGCCAAATAGCCTCTAAACCAATGATTTATATTAAAAAAAAAAAAAAAACAGCCGGCTGGGGTAGCCTACACTGTTAGTGTGACAGTGTAGGCACAATGTAGTAGTGACAGCCTAGTCCACAGGCCAAAATGACAATTTTGCCCCTTTAGATCAATTTTGGAAAAAGTGAGGTTAGGGACAAATTTGTCATTTCAGCCTCAAATATCATTTCAAACACATTTTTCAATACAACAACTCAAATAAAAATCCATCTTATCTTCGCAAACACAAAAACTAAAATAGCCTACTAAAATAACCAAAAAGCCTAAAAAATAGCCACTTCCCAAACACCCACTAAATGATAAAGAGATGTTAGAGAATAATGCATGCCAACATAATTGTTGTGAAATTGTGAATATACAATTTCATAATCAAAAAATTTACTGGGTTGTTTCTTTTCCCTTGTCAAGATGGTCATGCTCATGCCAAACATACCTTCGGCCTTCTTGAACTTCCCTAATTGCTCATCAACCTTCACTCTATTCTCTATATCCGGATACATCCTCTCAATGGTTTTAAATAAACCAATTTTCACCTCTGTATCCGCAGTGAAGTTTTTTTGATAATGAAACCTAGAAAGAAAGATAACTTCATAAATAAATTCCATTATACATTTTGTATATAAGTCACACAACACAAATAATTAGACAAAAAAAGTAAAAAACTTACATCGGATTTAGGTAATATGCCGCCGCATGAAAAGGCCTATGGAGTTGTAAATCCCATCTAGTATCAATAATTTCCCAAATGCGCTAATATCTACCCCTCACATGGTTCAAGTTTGAAGCAATTTCTTCCTTCGCTCTATCTATAGCTTCATAAATAAATCCCATTGTCGGCTTTGCATCACCATCCACAAGCCTCAAAATTTTCACCAAAGAGAGCACACACTTCAAGCAATACTTGATTGCTTTCCAAAATCTAGGATCTCCCAAGATTGTTCCTTGTGCCTTTTTTGCATTAACAGATGTAGAATAGGTGCTTCTAGCCCACTCTTCCGATGCAAACATAGCTCTAAGTTGGAGCTTTCTATCTTGGAAACTTTTTAAAGTAAGGAAAGCGGTGGCAAATCTAGTAACCATGGGTCTTATCAACTGCCTATTCTTTGTAAATTTTCTGAACAAATCAAACACCCAAGCATGCCTATAAATGTACACAGCGATTTCCTTGGTTTTAATTAATGTATCTTTGAAAACCGTCAACTCACCTATTTCACTTAACATTAAGTCAAGGCAATGTGCTGCACATGGGGACCAAAACAATTTAGTCCTCTTCTCTTCCAGTAATCTATCGGCACCCACATAAGCCGATGCACTATCGGTTACCACTTGAACCATATTTTCTTTCCCAATTTCATTCACAATGTCATCAAGCATCTCAAATAATTTCATAGAATTTTTTATTGCACCGGAGGTATCTATTGATTTAATAAACACCGTTCCACTTTGGACTATTAACAAGGAAATTAGTAAGAGAGAGAGACTTTCCATCGGTCCATCCATCGAACATTATAGTGCAACCCGTCTTCTTCCATTCCTTCCTATACACTTCTAAACTTGCATTCACATGATTAACCTCTTTTTTCAAAAAGATACTCTCACTTCATAATAACTAGGTGGTTTCAATCCCACACCATACTCACCAACCAACTTCAACATCTTTTTAAACAAGGGGCTTTTCACTAAATTAAAAGCCAATACATGCTCATAAATGACTCATGAATGACTCATGAATGACTCTACAAATATCTCTAATCACGGGCTCCCTTTGCTTTACTATTTGATTCAAACTTTGTTGCTTTGCCCTCCCCTTTGTGACATATGCATCCATAATTCCCCCTTTACTTTTCCCTCCAACATTCTTTTCTTCAAAACAATCAACATCTATAATATTGTCTTGTTTTTTTCCACTTAATAGCTGTGAAAACATATTCATAATATCTTCAGAAACTTGACTACATGTACCAACATTATTATGAGTTCCGACTTAATGGTTTTTCATTCAAATCACCCCACCCTAGTAATCTTTTCCACAATAATTACATCTCAAATACATTCTATTGTCATCTTTGACACGGGTACAATGGTCCCATGTCGGATCTTGTTTTCTTTTTTTTTTTCTTTTCATATTTTTCTTATCCATCAAAGAAAGAAAAATATTTTTCTAATTAATGTCCTAGCACAGCAACAGCTTCAATACTACAGTCCACAGTAGACAACAACAATAAAGTAATGGAAAAGTTTAAAGTCAATATAGCATTTTATAATACCTATGAGGTTTGTCTGTTAGTAGCTCAAACAAAGTTGAAGACCCAAGAAGAGGACAAACTTTAATAAAGCTTTGTGCAAGTTGAAGACAAGAAGGACTATGAAGCATATTCCTGCAGCAAGGGGCCACCAAACAGTGAGAAGAAGGACCACGAGCATTGCGTCGAACAGAGAGAATGAGAGTTTTTCTAGGGTTGTCTTTTG
Organism: Camellia japonica; assembly: GCA_030407325.1. NCBI lineage: Eukaryota > Viridiplantae > Streptophyta > Magnoliopsida > Ericales > Theaceae > Camellia > Camellia japonica. Next base: position 66,794,028 of record JAPPVO010000017.1, read on the forward strand.
GGAGTAAAAAGAGACAATAGGTTAGCTTTGTTGGGCTGTCTTTTGGTCTTAAAAGACCAAGCGACCTATCATCTGCCAAGAAAAAGCAAAAAAATTGGGCAAAAAATCGAATTTTCTTCATTCGGGTCCGAGAAATCTGGGTTGACCTGCAACTGTCATGAATTGTACGATTCAATGATTCAGCGATCCGTATCATGAATCGATCGATTCGGCTGCGATTCTGTGCCATTTGTGATTCTATCTACCTGTTCGAATCGATCTCCATGTGTATTGAACCGAATCATATGATTCGAATCACGAATCGTACGATTCTAACAACAGAGGAGCCAAAACACACAAACCCTAGACCATTTTTCATCCCTGTTGGCCTCTGTTTTTCACTGCCTAGCAGTTTCTTCATTTTCTTTCTTCTTTCTCCAGCAGCCAACATATCTCCTCTTCTCTCTAGACCACCCGACAGCCTAACCCACCACTCCTAGACTACCTGAAACCACTTACCCACCCTTCTATACCCCCCAGCAGGACTATATTACACCTGCCGAGGGCCTTGCTGCTGCCCGCCAGGTTTCATCCTAGCCTAGAGTACTTTGACCAAGTCTCTCCCTGGCTTAGATTGGTTCGATACCCTCTTTAGGGTTCGACACCCTCTTTAGGGTGGTCTGAACCCTTTTTCTCCCTTTTATAGGGTATAGTGTTGATGCTTTAAGCACTTTTTTGGACCTCTTTTTTTCTTTTTTTTCTTTGTGGGCTACCGTGTTTATTCGGTAGCATTTAGCTGTTGACTTTTTTTCCTGCTTTTCTAGTTGTTTACTCGGATTGTGTTGTTGTATTGCTGTCTATTTCAGCCCTAATCATCTCCCCATGGATAACTCATCTTCTACCATTCCTACTGAGGTATCTACTACGGTCTCCACCAAACCCATGCCTGTTCCAAGTACTGATTTTTCTCTTTCCCATCATACGCATTCATCGTATTACGAGTGTGGTGTTGAATGGGAAAAATTTTGCTGCTTGGAGTCGTTTCCTTAAACTCTACCTTGGGGGAAAGGGAAAGGCCTATTGGCTTTTATCTACTATTATCCCGCCAGCTACGACAGACCCTACACGTGCTCAGTGGGATATCGATAACTGCACTATATTGGGATGGATGTTCAATTCCATGGAAGATCGGATTTATCATATGTTCCTTTATTACGATACAGTTCTGAGTTTGTGACAGGCATTGTCACAGATGTACACTCATACTCACAATGATGCACGTATCTTCGAGCTTTACTAGGATATAGCTCGTGCCTCTCAGTCCTCTCTTAGCCTTTTTGTAGCTGAATTCTTTGAATATCTTTAGGCTCGTCAGGAGGAACTTGCTCAATATAAGCCTTTGACTGACCTTTCACCAGTAGCCGCCTCCCTTGTGTCTAAGAGGCTTGCCCGACAGCATATCAGTTTCTCATGGGTTTAAACTCTGAATTTGTATATCTTCGAATTCAGATTCTAAACATATCACCCATGCCATCTCTTTATGAGGCTTTTGCCATTATTGACAGTAACCAGCATCGCCAACGATTGGTTCAGCCTAGTGTTCCTTCAGTACCTCTAGTTTTAGTAGATCATATGGCTCTTGCTGTGATTTCTAGTTCTCGGAGTTCCACCGGTTCTGTTACTTGTCATCATTGTGGTGTACCTAGATATGTCAAAGCTCGTTGTTTCAAACTTTATCCTGAGTCGAGGCAATGCTCTTCCCGTCCTCGTGGTCTTGTTACACGTGGTTTTGGCTCTGCTCGCACTGCTGCTTTGGTGGAAGTTACTCCTGCTTCTGAGCCTCCTAATGTCCCTAATCTACAATAGTTACAGACTCAGATTGGTTAGCTTCAAGCCCAAGTTGGGTCTCTCACCACTGGTTCTCTTGGTCCATCATCCTCTACTTTTATCCTTGCTACAGGTACTTCTATTGCTTTCCATGTTCGGTCTGCTAGTCCTTCATGGATTTTGGATTCTAGGACTAATGATCATATGATTTGTGAGTTTTCTTTTCTTTCCTTTCCTGCATCCACCATTGTTGCCCAATATGTGTGTCTTGCTGATGGTTTTTGCTCTTTTGTCCAATATAAGGGTGTTGTGTCTTTATCTCCTAATATCACTTTATCTTATGTGTTGCATGTTTCCAAGTTTGCTTATAATCTCTTATCTGTTAGTCGTCTTGCCAAAACCTTTAATTGCGTCGTCATCTTTTTACCTTCTTCGTGTCCTTTACAGGACCTAAGTTCGAAGAGGATTTTTGGTAGGGGATATGTGCGCGCTATACTACTTTGGAGATCCATCAGATCAGCCTTCTTCAACTTTAGCTAGTTTTTAGGCTTCTATTTTCCTACTTCTATATCTTGTGTTTTTTCTGTTCTTTAGAGTTATGGCACGCCCGTATGTGTCATGTTAACTTTTAATATTTACGTCAACTTTTCCCGTTATTAAATAAAGCTTGCAATGATTCTAAATTTTATTGTGTTACTTGTGAGTTGTCTAAATATATCTGTACTAATTATATACTACATATGACATGTGCCCTCAGTGCTTTTGACCTTATTCATTCTGATGTTTGGGGTGTCTCTCCTATTCTTGCTTTTTCAGGTCATCGTTATTATGTAACTTTTATTGATGATCACACTAGGTGCACTTGGGTCTATTTACTTCGCCGCAAGTCAGATGTGTTTCTCATCTTTGTTCAGTTTTTGCAAATGGTTAAAGACACAATTTCGTACCATTGTTAGGAGCATCCGCTCTGATAATGGTAGGGAATACATATCCAATGAGTTTCGTTCTCACCTTAATCGAACGGGTATTCTTCAACAACTTACATGTCCTTGGACCCCTGAGGAGCACAGGATCCGAATCCTGGGGAGAGGGATGTCGGCAAAGAGGGTAACTCCCTGAAGAAAGCTGGTTGAGACGAGTATTACAACGAAAGCGACCTCTAGGTACGGAAGGATAGATGCCTGAGGAGGGACGGCGAGAAAAAATGGATGTCAAACAAGTTGGCAGATTTACAGTCAGTTGCCAACTTCATGATGCAAAACAACGTGATACAACCACCGTTCCCGTTGCAGGACACGCCGGTACCAGCGGCCAAGACTGATGCCCAGAAAGAGGGGCAGAAAACAATCCCAATAGTCTCGCAACATGGTAGGGGAAATGCCCGCTCACATCGGCCGTCACGGGATGTCAGGCGAACTGAGTCAGTAAGAGGTGAGTCACAGAAGACGCCTCGGATAAAAGGGATCTATGTCAAAGAACCTCGGCATATCCAGGGAAAGGGCCTGTGTTTTGACACATTGAATAAAGAAAAGTCCAAGAAGTAGAAAGGCTGAATTGTTGATAGCCGAGCTCCCCGTCAAACGAAGGAGGATTTGAGAGACTACCTACCGAAGAAGCGGCACAACGTCGAGATCACGTCCCCCGTCAAGCCGAGGACGCTATTCTCAGCAGAGTTGGATACATTTGAGGCCCCAAAGAGATTCCACATGCCGAGGTTTCAGATTTATGACGGTAAGTCCGATCCGAACTTTCATGTTGGTTTATATTTGAATTCAATGGTTTTGTGGAGCGAGAATGAGCAGTTGTTATGCAAGGTGTTCCCTTCATTGTTTAGGGAGATCGCGTCGAATTGGTTTCACAAGTTACCGAAAGGAATTGTGAAGAGTTGGGAAGGCTTGGATGAGATTTTTGTGGCCAGGTTTGTTATGAATAAGTTGCAGCCACTAAGGGTAGATTTCTTGTTGGCTTTGAGCATTAGTGAGGGTGAAAGCCTCAGGGCTTATGCCAAAAGGCATTATGAGGTGTTCAATTGAATTTCGGCATGTAACCAGGAGCTGGCAGTTGTATCTTTGAAAAACGGCCTGGAGGATGAATGCCTACTTCGAAAATCACTTGCAAAAACTCTACCGAAGAGTATAGAGGAGCTCATGGCACGGATTGAGAAGTATGCTAGAGCAGAGGAAGACACACAAGGAGCAAAGTCACCAAAGCAAAAGAAGAGAAACGGCCCACTGAAGCGAGACCGAGGTAATTCCGGTGTAAACAGACAAGAGACAGGGTTAAGGGGTGCACAAGCAGTCACCACTGTATTTAGGATCCCGATTTACAAAGTTCTAGAAAGGATCAAGAACCAGCCGTATTACAGAGCGCCAAAGAAGATTCCGGGCGAGTTCATGGGAAGGAGCATTGGGAAGCACTGTACTTACCATAATGAGGATGGACACGTAAACTCAGTGATTTAGGGCTCTGAAATTGCACTTGGAGGATTTGGTCAAACACGGCCACCTGAAAGACATAGTGGATGAGGCCAAGACCAGGGAAGAGCATGCAAGGCTTCTCTAGGCACCAGCAGCACCACTTCCACCACCGCCACTTCAGCAAGTAGATAGACCTCGGGACCTCGGGTGATCAATGTGATTCATTCGAAGGTCAATGAAAATGATGTACAAGGGGAGACCCAGAGAGTAAGGCACCTGCAGTATGTATATCAGGTCCAGCAAAAGAAGCTCAGGACAAACGAATACCAGGAACCAATGGTTTCTTTTACTGAGGCAGACCTGGACATGGTGCAACATCTACACAACGATGCCCTGGTGGTAACCCTAAAGATTGGAGAATGTGAGGTGAGACATATACTGATCGACCAAGGCAGCTCTTGTGACATCATGTATGCCAGATGTTACAAGGAGCTTGGTCTTCACCCAGATGATCTGGAGTAGTTCGACAGCCCCATGGTCGGATTCAATAGGACGCCAACATGGCCTTTAGGAGCCATGAATTTGGAGGTGCAGGTAGGCACCAAGAAGGTAAGCACATAATTTACAGTGATTGATACCCCCTCCCCTTATAATGTTGTTTTGGAAAGGCCGTGGTTGCACACAATGAGGGTTGTTCTCTTAACACTGCACTAGCTATTGCTATTCCTAACTAAACAGGGGATTGAGGAAGTCATAGGGGATCAAATGCAAGCGAAAAATTGCTCAATGGCAGCCATGAAGTCCACCTACAATGTACGGGAAGCAAAGACAGTGGAAATTGAGGATGAGGACATGGAGGTCTTAGATGATGTCGGCAAAGTACTAGTCGATAAGAGTGAGGAAGCTTTGAACAAGATTTTGGTCCAAGAAGGTGGTGAAGAACGCTTCTTCCTTCTTGGCTTAGGTTTAGCCGAGGAGGAGGAGGAAAAAGAGTTGGAGACTTTCCTGCGAGAAAACATAGAAGTGTTTGCCTGGACGCCCTATGAGATGCTAGGGATTAATCCTGAGGTCACTTGTCATAGGTTGAATGTGGACAGGTCGGCTAAACCTGTCATCCAGCGAGCAAGGAGGCCGACATTGATATATGTGGAGGTAGTCGAGGAGGAAGTAGACAAGCTGTTGGAAGCCCAGGCCATTCGGGAGGTGAACTACCTTACTTGGCTATTCAATACAGTGATAGTGAAAAAGAATAATGGCAAATGAAGGGTTTGTATGGATTTCTTCAGCCTGAATAAGGTTTGCCTCAAGGACAGTTTCCCACTGCCTAAGATTGATCAATTAGTAGATGCCATTTCAGGGCATGGGAGGTTGAGTTTCCTGAACGCATACAGAGGCTACCACCAAATAGCAATGTATGCTCCAAATGAAGAGAAGACATCATTCATCACCCTGAAAAGACTCTATTATTATAGAGTGATGCCTTTCGGGTTGAAAAATGCAAGAGTAACCTACCAGAGGTTAGTAACCAAGATGTTCAAGCATCTGATTGGGAGAACATTAGAGGTCTACATCGATGACATGGTCGTGAAGACCAAAGAACCTGGAAACCATCTGGCCGACTTGAAGGTAGTTTTTGACATCCTAAGAACATATCAGCTCCGACTCAATGCTTCGAAATGTGCATTTGGAGTCGGGTCCGGTAAGTTCCTGGGATACTTGGTCACCAAGAGGGGCATTGAAGCAAGCCCAGATTAGATCAGGGCCATCCTTGACTTAAAGAGCTCGGCTGACCGGCAAGGCAGCAGACCTGAACAGGTTCATTAGCTGAAGTTCAGATAAGTGTAAATCATTTTTTAGTTTGTTGAAGAAGGCCACAGATTTTTTGTGAACAGAAGAGTGCGAAGTCGCCTTGGCCGACTTGAAGAGGTATTTGACAACCTCGCCGGTGTTGTCAAATCCAATATCTGAGGAAGAATTATTCCTGTATTTGGCGGTATCAGCCCACGCTATTAGTACGATGGTAATTCGCAAAGAGAAGGGGGAACAGAAGGCAGTAAACTACCTGAGCAAGACCTTGGCCAGTGCTAAAACCAGATACTTACCTGCCCTTGGAAAAGTTAACACTAGCCCTGGTGATGGCTTCCAAAAAGTTGAATTATTACTTTTAAGCCCACAAAATTGTGGTATTGACTGAGCATCCCTTGAAATCCCTGTTGCAGCATGGAGATCTGACAGGCAGAGTAGCCAGATGGGCAGTGGTGCTGGGCCAGTACGACTTGGAATTCAAGCCTAGAACAGCAATCAAGAGTCAAGTTCTGGCTAACTTTGTTGTCGAGTTCACTCTTGGAGCCATCCCAAGGCGGGCTCCGGTAAGCCGCCGCTTAGGATGTCTAGGAGAAATAGAGGAAACCCAATTGGGGCCAAAGGACCCCACGCCAGCAAAATAGAAGAAGGCAAAGCAACCAAAACCCTGCGACTTCTACATCGACGATTCCTTTTGCCTGTTTGTTGATGGAAGTTTAAACTGTTAAGGAGCGGGGGCATGAGTGGTTTTGGTATCACCAGATGGGCGAATGATAGAGCAATCAATCCGTTTAGGATTCAAGGCCTCAAGCAACGAAGCAGAGTACGAGGCACTGATTGTTGAACTAAGGCTAGTAGCAGCAATGGAAGCCGATGAGATGGTAGTTTTCTGTGACTCCTAACTTATTGTGAATCAAGCAACAAGCGAGTATGCAGCCCGAGATGAAAGGATGATAGCCTATGTCAAAGAGGTTGTCAGGCTGCTCACACTGTTCCAAGATTGCTGGCTACAGCAGGTTAGTTGAGATGATAACAGTCATGCTGATGCCTTGGCTAACCTGGCTAGTGCAATAAAGTCAGGGGAATCAAGGACAATCATGGTTGATTATTTGACAGGACCAAGTATGGAGCCTCTGATAACAGAGTATGAGGCGATGTGTGTAGAAATGGGTCTAAGTTGGATGGATGCGATAGTGATATTCCTTAAAGATGACAAGCTGCCAGATGACCGAAAAGAGGCCACAAGACCAGATTGAAGTTAGCCAGGTTCAGCCTGATAGCAGAAGGTCATCTCTACAAAAGGTCCTTCACTGGGCCCTTTTTGAGATGTGTGCACCCATCCTAGGTAGAGGACTTCCTGTACGAGATTTATGAAGGTGTATATGGAAGCCATGCTGGGGGTAGATCACTTGCTCGTAGGGTTATATCCCAGGGATATTGGTAGCCCTACATGCAGAAGGATGTTGAAGCCTATGTGAAAAAATGCAAGAGTGTCAAAGGTTTGCACCTTTGATATACCAGCCAACTGCAGACCTGAATCTAGTATCTAGTCCTTGGCTATTTGTCCAGTGGGGCATGGATCTTGTTGGGCAATTGCCCCAGGCAACTGGACAGAGAAAGTTCTTACTAGTAGCCATAGATTACTTTACAAAGTGGGCAGAGGCTGAACCCCTTGCGAAAATTCGAGATATTGATATGAAGAACTTCATCTGGAAGAACATAATCACCAGGTTTGGGATTCCAAGAGCCATTGTGGCAGACAATGGCACTCGGTTTGATAGTAAGCTGATCAAAAGCTTCTGTGCAAAATATAAAATCAAAAAATATTATTCCATCCCCAGCTCCCCTACAGTAATGGTTAGCTAAGGCATCCAACAAGACCATCTTGGATAGAATTATGAAGAGGCTAGAAGCAGCCAAGGGAAAGTGGGTGGAAGAATTGCCCAATGTGTTGTAGGCATATCGGACTACGCCGAGAAGATCAACAGGAGAGTCTCCTTTTGCCATATCGGACTACGCCGAGAAGATCAACATGAGAGTCTCCTTTTGTCATGGCATATGGCACTGAAGCAGTAGTCCCATTGGAGGTCGGCATCCCTAGAATCAAAACCCAGGGAGTGGAGAATGGAACCAACGAGGCATTCCTTGCCCGAGATGTGGATCTATTGGAAGAAAGAAAGGAGAGAGCAACTATTCGGCTGGAGACATACCAGCAGCAACTTGCTAAGGCTTACAACAAGAAGGTCAACCCAAGGGAGTTCAAGGTTGGGGACCTCGTCCTTAGAAAAGTCGTCGGCAATAAGAAAGATCCCAAGGAGGGAAAGCTTGGCCTAAACTGGGAAGGGCCTTATAGAATCATCTCAGTCACTGGCAATGGCGCATATCAGCTGGAAGACACTGATAGCAAAGGGTTGCTAAGACCATGGAACACAAGCAATTTAAAGTTTTTTTATCATTAGTTTTTGTTTTTGTTTTTGTTTTTTTTTTTGAGATTTATGTAATGATTTCATTAGCCGAAGTATTAATAAAATGCTAGCTCGAATTTGTTTTTATGGATTATTGTTGATACTAGTTCGATAAGATTGAACAGTCTTGTCACGCCCCACTTTTTATTACTTGAAGGTATTACCAAATTCATGAACTTAATTCAATTTCAGAGATAATATGCGGAAATAAACCCAAATGTTCGTCTAATAGAATTAAATAACAATTCTCTCATCCAAATGCAAATTAAATGCAACATGAGCATGCTAAATATACTGCCCGTAGGCTTATATCATTAAAGACGAAAGAAAGGGTTTAACTGTTTTACATCAATGGCATTCCGCCAACACAAAAGAGGCCTCGTGGCCGACAAATATGAAGATCCAAAATCTTGTAGCACATCCTGATTAACACCTGAAAAAGATTCAATAACGTGGGATGAACATATAGTCCAGTAGGGATCTCAACATGATCCTCAACAATATCAACTTACAGATAGCTATGATCATAAATGCCCAATCTCATACTAGAATAGTAAGGTGACAGTTTATACAAAATATACATATGTATGAACTTTTCTCAAATCGGCCGTTCCATTCAACACTGAAAGCGATTCACCTTTCTTTTCTTTTCATTACCCCTTTTCCCAACTTTCATGATAAAACGATTCTAGAAAATAGTTTCAACAAGTCCCTTACCCTTCTCCTAATTTCCATACTTACAACAGATTTTCCCTTTTTCAAACATACTTTCAAAAACCCAATTTTCCTTCACATTTTTCCAAAATTTCAAAATGACATTTTGGTTTGTTCCCAATACCTTCATATCTATATATGCATGCCTTTAATAAAAGGGTGATAACAAATCATCAACATGTATATAATCAACAAATGAGGCAACTCGGCCCTCCAAAACTGTAACCATCGCAATCCATGATATACTCAGATACACTGAGATAATAACAATAAAACTCTGCTCTACTGGCTAAGTCAGTTCTCCAGGCGCTAGCTAGAAGGCGACGGTACCTCTGATTATAAGCGCAGTCAGTTCTCCATGCGCTAGCCGGAAGGTAACGGTACCATTGATTATAAGCGCAGTGTATAACACCAATAATCATAATACAACAGAGCATAACCAACAAGTGTGATGCACACATATAAACTATCAAGATAAACTATCAATGTGTTAAAGTATATGAACACATAGGTATGTGGAGTATATCCCCTATCTCCTCCCACGCACTGGAGTACATCACCTATCTCCTCCTTAACAATTATACATATATAATGTATCATAGCACTTCAATGCATACAAAGTTCAATCAACACCGGTGTAATGCAAACACAACAATTCAATACAACAATGTCATCCTTCACCGATGACCAAGGACAAAACCTCTAGATGCATGTATTCAGTACACCTATTAGAAGACTCAACTATCATGAGATCTTAAACCCAACAACAACGCTAGTACGATAGGTGAAGGAAAAATCCCAAATGTGGGTATTCAACACTTATGACATAATAGTTCAATTCTCATATCTATTTTCCGAGACTCACATAGAGTTAACATTTCATTTTCCATTTTTAAGGTCAACTTTCATAAACTTTCCAAACCAACATGTTACACCACTTATTCCCCAAAACACCTTTCCCATTCACAAAACCAATGCCATTATTTTATTTTACAAAACCAATTCCATTGATAATAAAGCCATAATCCAACTCGGTTCAATACATTCATTTCAAAACAACCCCAAAGCCATAGTTAATCCCTTAGGCATTAACACCTTCATCCAACTTATATTAACAATAGTAATTTACAATTATTGTTCAATCAACCTCCCTCTTTAATTTACCAAATCAAAATATAATTTAGGGTTTTCTTCTCTTTCAACAATATCATGCTATATTACCTCCCAAATAGTCCAAATAACCAACAATGATAACACATTCGTTCTCAAACAACCAACCCTAGGTTCCCTTACATGATTTTCAAAGAAACCCAACATGGATATGATTTTCATGCAATACAAATTTACCACATGTCTATCTATAGATGGAGTATTGAAAAAGAACAAAGAAATCCCTACCTCAAAAGATGAGACCCAATGGAGAAAATGAGAAACTCGAATGTGCTCCAAACTCAATGATTTTCAGATCCAAATGAAGATCAAGCAAAGCTCCACGCTTTTCACAAGGACACTAGGATGGAAGATCACTTAAACTAGATCAAACCCTAGAGAGAAGGTGAAATGTAGGGAGGGAAGCTCTCATAATAGGTTTTTGAAAAGTAAGAGAGAGAGAGAGAGAGAGAGAGAGAGGAGAGAGAGAGAAAGAGAGAGAGAGAGAGAGTGAAAAGTGATCTGAAATAACACAGTCCAGATCTGATATACGTATGACCTGCTCGAGCGGAGAAAAGGACGCTCGAGCGTCAAACACAAAAACTGGACCCGTTCGAGCTCAAGTATACAACTGCAAAACTCCACTTGCTCGAGTGCAAAGGAACACCCGCTCGAGCGTAGATTACACTCTTCCAGTAATCTCACAGACATCGGACACCCGCTCGAGTGCAAGGATACTCGCTTGAGCGTGACCCGCTTAAGCGTAAGGAAATCCGCTCGAGCGTGAAAAACACATCTGCAGTATTTTTGCAAACGGACAAACTACTGAAGGTATGCAAACTCCGTTCGAGCGCAAGGAGACCCGCTCGAGCGGATCACTAAAAATCTGGGCAACAAGAGTTGGGACAAAAGCTCAACCAACCTATTCGAAACACGCCCAAGACAATTCTAAACTCAAATTCAAAGAGTTAAAGGACGAAAAAACAACACAGACAACAACAACCATCCACGGAACCGAGTCCGGAAATCAATAAACAATGAGAGGAAAATCGGGATCGCTATAGTCTTATAACGATGTTCCCATTGGGAACATAATGAATAACTTAGACTTGCCATATGGTAGAGTTGAACTAAGTTTGCGATATTTCCGAATGAAACATGATAAATAAATTAGACTTGCCATGATGACAGAGGTGAATTAAGTTTGATCTAGTCAGATTAACAGAGACACCGAGGTAGAAAACCTCGGCTAAGATTTGTTTGAAACAGATTTCGACAAAAAACAGAGATGCATGCTTAAAGTGAACGTAAGTGGTACTTAGGTTCACATTAGGGGGTATGAAGCAGGAATAGACTTGACACTCGTTGAAATTTTTGAAATATTTACAAGTTGGAGTCAGCTGAGGTAACCAGATGGGGGGATACCCGATGTATTTGTTACGCAAGATAACCAAATAGTTTGTCAAAACTTGGAAGTGTTAAAAGAATGAAGTATTGATTAAAGACAGCAAACACAAGTAAAAGAAATAACACTTGTTGAAAGTTATTTAAAGAATTTTTATGAAGTGCCAATTGGCCGAGATCAGAGCAAAAGATGTACTCCGAGATAAGTTGGTCCGAGGTGACTAACCAAGGCTGGATCCGAGGTGATACTTGTTCGAGGTGTTCTAACCCGAAGAGATCACACAAGTAAGTTGTATGTAGGAGAAGTACAAAAATATTCTAAGTATGGAAGCATACAAGACAATGAATGCAGATAAAGCTTAAAGAGACAAGCATTCAACACTTAGAAAGAAAAAGTGAAACATGCATCCAAAAGAAGAAAACTCTAGTACAGAGAAATAAAGTTGACAAGTCTTAACCGAAACATGAAAGAATTACAGTTTGTACTTAGTTCTTACCCTCATCCTCTCTAAACATTGATCGGCGCAGAGGAAAGAGATAAAGATCGTCCTCAGGCACAAATTCCCAATTGCCCGAGGCAATTAGGTAGTCATCGCCAGCACCTTTGTTCGAATCAGGAAGGTCAACTATGAGTTTGTAGGCGGTAGATTTGGGCTTGAGGTAATATGTGTGACCTTTGTCAGACTGAAGGCCACACATGGTGTAACAAAATTGGATGTCGGCTAGTGTAATCCTAGCATTTTCTCGGCGTGCCAGTTCAATTATACTGTTGATAACCCTATATGAGTTGATGGCTAGTTGTATGGGGTTAAGTTTGTAGAAATGAAGGACTTCTCAGAAAAGGATGTCTAAGGGAAGCTGAAGTCCACACTCAATGAATGCTACTATAGGGAATGACATGTAGTCCTTATCAGGCATGATAGAGTCCTCATTTCCAGCCAACCTGATCTAAACATCGGCTAGGATGGAGAACTCTTACTGAAAGTACTCTAATTTGGTAGGAGTGTCTACCATATACCTGAACATGCCCATTATCTCAGCAAGGAAGGGTTTGATAACAGATTTGTTGAAAGAAGTTTGGTAAGAACTTAAGGACCTCGGCTAGAACCTAAATGGTACTAGGGTGAGGGTTTTGTTGCCTAGAGGAGACTGTGTTTCAATTTTTCTAGGTATGTGATTTCTACCAAATCCCAACCCTAAAATCTACAAAGATAAGCAATATTCGAAGGCAAGAATATGAAAACAAGCAAGAAAAACAAAAAGAGGAACGTAATTCAGAATCAAGAAAGAGTCAGAGAACAAGAAACCAGATTTGCATACACAGAATAGCAGAAGTCGTGGACATTGAATAAGTGTGTGCAAATGTGCAATAACCACAAGCAAGACAATCGACACTCTTGATACGCAGTCAAAAACACAATCAAAGCAAGAAGCAGGGATTCAAGATCCAGACAGAAGTACGGATTCAATGGCAACGCATGAAACATTTAAATAGATACAATGTAAAGGCAGTGTGACGAAAACAGTGCAAGCCATTCAAGAATACATTAGTACAGTGTAACACATATTCAAGAACGTGAATTAATTTGCAATGTCTAAAACATGAGAAATGGCAACCAAAAACAGGGGAAGACTGAAATTAAAGAGAAAGAAATTGTGAACTTACTGAATGGGGCCGAGAATGAGAACGCTTGAGTAAGGTATGCCGGAGTCAGAGAACTCGAACGTCTGAGTCAAATGGTGAAGCGTGCGCTGGAGGTGACAGACGGAGTAGTTGCAGAGCTTGAGAGCTTGAAAATGAAGGTTTGAGAACTTTAGAGAGAGAGTCTGAACAGAGAGAGAGTGCGAGAAATGAGAAGTGAAGAGGCAAAGAGAGAGAAAGAGAGAGAGAGAGAGAGAGAAAGAGAGGGAATTTTGTCAAAAATACGAAAAGGCAGCAAACCGTAATGAATTAGCCTTGGACGACATGCTTGTCAGACGGTGTGGGCAGAAGCGACGCGACCTGATAGCGTGTGTCAGGTACGAACCAATGAGGAAAGGACACGTGGAGGAAACAGTTAAAAAGACTATGCGTGACAGCTCATGCGCAGTTAATACTCTTGAAATTCTTGAAGTAATGAGGCAATAACCTCGATTAGAGGAGCAATCTCAGTTGAGACGCTTAAAGAACTTGATTCTTGGTTCTTGGTCCTTGATAGAATGGGCAGCAGAGTCTTGGTTACTTGAAGCCGATGAGTCATGATCTTGGGCGAAGAGATGAATGGATTGTTAGCCGACATGCTATATGGACAAACGATGTGGGTTCCATCACCTCAGGTTGCCGAGGTAACAAAACCTAGGAGGTAGTTATGGAGAAGTATTTTGTGAATGACAGTACGTGGCTAAGGTGATGTCGAAATATCAACCGAGGTGCCACGTGGCCTGATCACGTTGCCAAGATGATCTCGGCTAAGTTAAGGTTATCTGCGGAGATACCGGAATTCGAGATAAGCAGATAAGGAATAAGAGTCCTAGAACAGGGGAGGATCTCAGTCTAGATAAGGATAAGGTTCAAGAAGAGTTTATCTCTATCTAGTTGAGGGTTCAGGATAAACATTGAGTCTGAGTCTACTGAAGTTAGGCTTCTAAAGGGATCAGGTTATTGATAGTTATAAAAGCATGGCACCCTCGTAGGTCTAAAATATGTTCTTTCTTATGAGTTTAAGCATAATTTATCTTTTAGAGATATTGATTACTAACTTGATCTTCGGAGTGTCCCCTGGTGGACGAACCACTGCCGGATTCTCATTTTCTTGTTGCAGGTTATTGGGCTTAATTTATTCTGCTGGTGCTCTCCAGCTGAGTTTCTTTTTTGGTTGTGTGGTCGGAAATCTACACCCACACATACCATATGCAATGTATACCCAAATTTTTTTCTAAAATTATATATATATATATATTTTTGTAAATTTGTAAACATTTTGTAAATTATTACTAATTTCTAATTTTTTTTAAAATTTTTTTTGTATTCATCCCACATCGAAAATATAATTAAAAAATGTTGAATTAATAACGCCCACGTAAAATATTTTGTTGTGTAAGAAATTGTAGAAAAGGTGCTAATCCATCTAAAATTAGGACTTTTTTTTTTTTTTTTTTCATCCCACCTCAAAAATATAAGAAAAAAAATGCTGAACTAATAAACACCCACCTAAAATATTTTGTTGTATAAGAAATTACAAAAAAAGTGCTAATCCATCCAAAATCAGGAGCATCAGGGCATTCTTAAAAATATTAAATTGATCCCCCCATTAAACTTAAAATAAGTGCCATGCCGTCAATTTCTTCCCATTAACATAAGTGCCACCATGACGTCTTAAATTTCTGCCACATCAAGAAATGTCCCAAAAATAAGTGCCAAGAAATGTGGCCATGCCGCCAATTTCTTCCCATTAAAATAAGTGCCGCCATTGAAACAGACATTTCTGCCCATCAAAATAATATCCCATTAAAATAATACATTTTACAACTCTATAAATAAAGGTCATCTTTCTTTCCATTAAAACAACGTATTACCGCTCTTTTCTAGCATGCCAGTCATATAAAGAAGCTCTTTCTAACTTAAGTTCGAGTTCGATCCAATGTGGCCGTGCAATCGGAGAGACTGCAAAGGAGATTTTGGTTAATTGCATTTTAAAATCAGCTTTGTGCGAATGGAGTTTTGAAATTATTTAATATTTTTTTGTGCAACCGCAGAATTTCGATCCTAAAGGTGGAACTACGATTGCTTTCTTTGTGCTACTGCTTGTGGTTATGATACGTAAGAATATACATAAATTTCTTTTTGTTTTCAATTGACATTCAATTAAAAGTATTAATCTATTGATGATTGATAACAAACATATATATCAAAGGTAATTAATATTTTGACTTGTATGTTATTTTAGGATTGTTATGAGCACGTTGAAAAATTCTATCAGCAGTAATGAAATACAAGTGGTGTTTTACTTTTATTTTTATTGATTGTAAAAGTGATATAAGTTAGTGGAAGTTTATGTCCAAAGAAGCAAAAGAGACGGTCAGTTCAAATCTTATTGAAGTTATTATATTGGGAATAGATTTTATTCGTATTATTGTTTTTCATATTTTTCAATATTATATTTCATAGATCCTATTTTAAGTTTTTAATTTGAACAGTTTATCACATAAATTTTGTAATAAAGATCAACGGTATAAAAACTCAATTTTATCAAATATACATAAAAAATAAATAAACAAATAATATTTTATTTGATAACATAGACATATACATCAAATTATAATGTTTTACAATGTAAAGAATTTTTCTTTTGATAATTTTTTTTTTTTTTGGGGGGGGGGGGAGGAGGGGGTAAATTACAAACACACCCCATGACATATACTTCAATTACAAATTATTCCCTGTGATTCTAGAAATTATATTATGCCCTCTAACATTTCTAATTTCATAACAAATAGATCATTTTATTAATAAATCATCAAGTTAATTAACAATTTTTAATAATGTTAAAATTTTATTTCAATTAATAATTCAGATAATTTTATTATTGTATAGGTGAACAGTTAGAAATTTCACTTTTTCAATTAATTTTGTTAAATAAAAAATTCTAACAGAGAGGTATTTATAATTTTTCAAATCAAATAGGGCAATTCGTATTTTAAGTAAATCTTATTAGGTGTATTTGTAATTTACCCTCCTTTTTTTTTTTTTTTTTTGTAAACTAGATAACATTGTTCAATTGCTTGTATTTGACCGTTGGATGTAACGTATTTAGATCATCATTCACCGTGGGATCAAAACCCAGAATCTGAAAATATCATTTTTCTCTCTAAATTCTCTCTTCGCAAAAACAAGTCTCTTTTCCATCATCAACAAAATTGATCATATCTAATCGATTTCGTCTCTTTGAAAATCCTAGCTCTCTCTCTCTCTCTCAAGATTGTAGTTCTGTGATGGAGTTTTAGTGGTCCACCCTCTCAGATTGGGTTTTGATCCCTTGTTGAGTTTGTTATTCTGGGTCGTATTTTGTTTGTTGATTTAGAGAAGCTACTTCAAGTACACCACATTGAAGATAACAGACCATGGATAATATCAAATTTGGTGATTTTTTTTTTTTTGGTTGTTGTTGTAGTTTTTCCATATTATTTACTAGATCCACAAAATTGTGCCATTAGGGAAAGTACAGAATAATTAATAGTAATTATTTGGATCTCCCTGATTCAATAACGTCTTAAATTTTTGTTAAATAAAGTGTTCTTCATCTCACTGTTGTGATTTCGTATCCCAAATTCCCAATATACAACTGTTATATTGTTATCATGTTATTACCCAGACGGGAAGGGGTAATTTTTTTTAGGAGAAGTTATTTGGTGGTCTTGGGGCACGGCCACGTAGGGCCACGTAGGGTTGTTGTGATTGGTAGAGATGGTGGGATTCACGCGTTTGTGTTGGGTGATTGGGAACATGAGCGGCATGGTGAATTGTGATTGGCCACCAACAAATAATTTTTCGTTATATAGGGCTCACATGTACCTGATGTATCGAATAGTCAATGGATGTCCGTAAACCAAAACAAATTTTTTGTTAATACTGGTTTTCATGGTTTGTGATTTGTTTTTGGGCTTGTGGTTGTATTGGTATTTTTTCAAGTATGTGTGATTGTATGATTTTGTTGAGAGAACCAAATGAGAGAGACATTACAGTTGAATTTAATGATATTGACATATTATAGCATTAGCAAAGCATAAGACTTGGCAATGCATGGGAACACATTAACGCATAAAGGAGCCATGATTTCTGGCAGCACTCTTGTGATTCCTGGCTTTAATTCAAACAGGAAAAAGTTACCTAATTATTTTCTTCATTCTGTTTGGATGCTAAGAAATTGCTGGAAAAAGGAAAAGAAATTGGTTGAATGTATGTTTGGTTATCAATTCATTTCTAATCGATTCCTTTTTATTCTACTACTTTCAACTGTTTGAATGATCAAATAGAGCGTAAATTTATATATTATTTGGATGATTTGGACTTTTTTCACCAGAAATTTGAGAGTATATGTTTAGAGACCCATCTAGTTGGTGGCATGCCTCACCATCATTCACAACTTGGTTTAACTTTCCATTGCCGTTTTGAACTACTTTATATGCATATATATATTGGGGATGGTAGGCTCTTGATTTATGCCTCTTGCTAGGTCTAGAGGTAGTGGCTTTTTTTTATTCCAGAACCCAAACAGGTTGGGCCAAGATGGGTTTCCTTTTTGTCTAATACTAGCACTGACTTTGATGATTGTAAGTTATTTTGAGGAAAAATGCAATATTTAGAAATCCTGTCAGTCTAGTGGCAAATTGTTTAAAAAGTTCCTAGAACATTGATGAATTTAGTGTGTTAATTTTGCAAAACAAGAAGTTTATAAGCCATATTAAATCCTTATGACAGTGGGAATTTTACAATGGGATTTATTTAGGTGCTCCTGCTGCTTTAGGCATGGACAATAACCACACAACTTTGTTGGTTAGTGATTCTAATATTCATTAGTGTAGGGGAGTTCATCTGAAACTGAATCAAGGGAATGTTAGTTAACATTGATGCCAAATACTTCAGAGTTCAACGTAATAATTGTGAGCATTGCTAATGTAGGTTGTAGATTTGTAAGGGTGATTAAAATTTGGTTGGAGACGGCTTGTGGCGTAGTATTACTAGTTTGCTTCTGGTCCAGCTAAATGTGGATCAGAATTTAACACTAGGAAATGTAGAACTACAGATAATTGGAAGAAAAGAAGAAAATAAATAAGATAAAGAACGAAATGATGTTGAGGAAGTAGGAAACTGAGGTAACCATATATTTGGTTCCTTAAACATTCCCAATGACGGAGTTAAGGTTATCACACTTACTAAAGAAAGCCTCTCAAGTTGTATGTTCTCAATTAAACATTCTTGAAACTTCAGAAAAGGTGATTGAAATCTTTCATGTTCACTTGTAAACCCTATTGACTTAGTTAATACGGACAACCTTACTAGTTCATTGTTATAGACTATGGTGTGTGGAAAATTCCCCTACTAGAGTAATGGGAACACTGGTGTGCTATAATATTAGCCGAAGCATTAGGCACCATTTTATCTCACAAAGCTTTTGCGATTTTGGTACCGCAATTACTTTCTCTCGGTCAAAAAAAAATAAAAAATAAAAAATAAAAATAAAAATCTTTAAATGGCACAGGACTATTATTTCTAGTGTTAGCCTCCTAAAACTTGTCTTCCATACTTGTCTAGGTTGATAATCATGACATCAAGAGTAGAATTTTTATGATGTTTCACAAGGTGTGGCAAGATCATGTATGAGATGTAGAAAACAAGAGTCACTAAATGGAAGGCCCGTGTTTCTTGCTCATGTTATTGGCAGAGGCATAGGTGAAGTTAAGTGCATTTTGGGGTTTTCCAGGTCATATTGATGGCATAAATGCACAGGGGGTAGCAGGGTCACCAAGTGGAAATTGTCTTTGGCACATGTTGTCACCAACCAAAGTAATTGATTGCCAAAGGTCATTTGGGCACTTGTAGTGGGATGATAGAAAGAGGTGGAGTTGAAAAGACTGTTTACAGGGTCCAATTGTATAGTTTTTTTTTTCCCGGGATAATTGGGTATCCGGGTAAAACCCCAATAAGAAAAGGTAGAAAAATGACCTTTTTCTTGTTTTATCTTTCCAAATGTTCCTTGCTAAGCTTTCAATCCTTTCTAAATCTTAAAGTATCTTCAAATATTGTGGTTGAAACCTTGAACCTTACTCGTCAAAAAGGAGGGGAAAAAACAGAAGGAAAGTTCTGCTGGAAAAGGCAACAAAAATTTCTATGAAATGCAAAAAATAGCTCAAGGCTTTTTTGTATTCGGCTGTCTGGAGTCCATACTATTGCTGAAATTTATCTTGCAATATGAACCTAGGCAAAGGTGAGAAGACTGGCATTTGATGGTCTTGGACTCTCGGCAAAAACCGTGTTAGACTATAATCTGCATATTTTGACTCTTCGATATCTCGCCAAATTTCAACAAACTCTACTACTATCAACTTTATTTATGTCTTCTTCTGTAATCATTTAATTATGAAATTCAGCCACTACATTTACAACGATGTTGTACTCAGACGATCAGATCTGGACATTCTCAGCGGTCCATATTTTCTAAATGATCGCATCATTGAATTTTATTTCAGTTATCTTCCTTCATGTTATCCTTCCGAGGAGATCCTACTGGTTTCACCTTCAATTGCTTTCTGGATAGCAAACTGCCCAGACATCGAAAGCCTCAAGGATTTCATAGAACCCCTTAATCTCTCTAGTAAGAAACTGGTAATATTTCCTGTCAATAACAACGATGATGTGACAGAAGCCGAAGGTGGGAACCATTGGAGCTTACTCGTGTTTGAGAGAAATGCAAATGTATTCATGCATCATGATAGCTACGGAGGACTTAATGCTGGGCATGCCAAACAGCTTTACAGAGCTATTGTTGGATATATGGGGATCCCCGATATAGCATCAGCTTGTAAATATGTTGAGTACTCTAAAACCCCACAGCAAGTGAATGGCTATGATTGCGGTCTATACATTGCAGCTATTGCGAAAGCTATATGCAGCTGGTATGAAAGCAAAAGTGAACAGAAAGATGAAGATGGGTTGTGGTTTTCTACGATGAATGAGCAGGTTAATCCACCTGTTGTTGCCGAGATGCGCAAGGAGATTTTGGGGCTAGTAAAAAGCTTAATGGCCATGAAGTGAAAATCTTGAATTGCATTGGTGTTAGTTCAAGATTCAGGAATTTCAAGTCTTTTTTTTCTGCGACTGTTGGAATAGATTATAGATTTTAACTTAGAGAAAAGTTAGGGATCATGAAATTTTTTTCATGAAAATGATTGGATTACCTTGATTAGTGTGTAGTAGTTTATTCTAAGTGTAATCCAAAGGTCACAAAGCTTTCATGATTATTTTTATGAAAGGTTTTTCATGATATCTAGCATTACTGTTTAACTTAACAGTAATGCTAGGGATCATCAAAAATATATCATGAATATTATCATGAAAGATTCTTAACCTTTGGATTACCCATACAATAAAACACCACACACTAATCAAGACTAATCAAGGGATGAAAAATTTTCATGATGTATTTCATGATATATTTTTCATGATCCCTAACATTACTCTTAACTTAATAGATTATAGTTTATAGTTGGATTATAAATTTAAGTTTCAGAGAGTAGTGTTTGTTTAGGTAAGTTATAAAATGACTTTTGTTGTGTAATTGTTTTTTTTTACCCTTATTAGTTATAGAGATTCAGGAATAGAGGAAAAATGAGGGATGGACCCTTTATACAAGAGCGTGATGGTAATATTTGAAAAAAGAGGAGATATTTAAGTGAATTTTCAGTGGAAAACAGCTTCTGTAAGCAAAAAGCTTACTAACCTGCCTTTTCAAATCCACTTGTAATTTGATATTAAATTAACTGAAATAAGCTTATGTTGTTTCACCATAAACTACAACATACATGTTATTTTGGCTGGTCTCGAGACTGTCACGGTTGTGTTGCAATCAAATGTTTTGATCTTCTTGTTCTGTTACACTGAAGATAAGGAATGAAAAACAAACGGAGTTTTTAAAAAGTATTTATTATTATTATTTTTTCTTTGGTCAAAAAAACTACAAATTAGTTTGATGAAAAAAATAAAAAATGAAAAAATACTCATCATTTTTATATAATTTTATTTGTTTTGGGGCAAACTAATTATTTTAGTCAAACTAGTTTCTATTTTTTAAAGAAAAAAAATAAAAAAACAAATTCTAAAAACAAATTGCTACATCTTTATTTTATAACGAAAATATATGTGAATATTGATGTTATTTATTCATTATCATCCATGGATAGACAGTTTCAACAGTTCATAAGGATGTTGAACACAGTTATTTACATTCCAACAAAAAATTTGTGGATGGTTTGTTTTGTAAATGCATTCAGCATATCATAAGCAGATAAAAAATGGGAGGGAATCTAAATGTCATGAACAATTTTGCTTCCAAAAGTCATCAAAATACCTAGAACAGAAGCGTGAATTTTGAGGAACTAAACTATTTTGAGAGTAATCATATAGTACAGTCCAAAAATAGAGCCCACATTTGTTCCCCTTTGTTTATACAATCTAATATGAAGAAGAAAATGAAAAATTAATAAAACAAATGCACCTTGAAAAGTGAATAGTACAACCTTAGTTTTGACTGATGTTTCAGAATGTTGTGAGAACACAATCTACATACCCATCTAAGGTGTGAGATATTGATTAGAATCTCTACTTCCAGCAGTGCACAAACATCTCTAATTTCTGTACATATTTGTCGATGAGACCAAAAACAAAATTAGGATGTCTCTTTGGCCCAAAAAAACCTTCCATGAGCCCTGCATTATCACAAAATCTAATAAAAAACAAAACTTTACAAGTTACTCATTCGGACAGATTTACGATCAAAAGTTACACATTATGAGAAACTTTCAAAAGCCGGTTACAAATGTCTAGAAATGTAATCCATAAAACACAGAAAGGAAGACAAAAAGATTATTAGCTGTAGCTAGCCAGTCAACTATACTCTTCTAGCTAGTTCTTGTCCTAAATTAGTTAGCAGTAGATATGCTCGGACGATTTTTATGGCGTAAAGCTTCATTTACCTTATAGCTTAGCAATAGTAGCTTCATAGAGAAAAGTGTTTTTAATATATCAACATTCATTATAAAAC
The DNA here is from genome assembly GCA_030407325.1 of Camellia japonica. Taxonomy (NCBI): domain Eukaryota; kingdom Viridiplantae; phylum Streptophyta; class Magnoliopsida; order Ericales; family Theaceae; genus Camellia; species Camellia japonica. The sequence continues at coordinate 66,816,582 of JAPPVO010000017.1, forward strand.
CAAAATTAGTTGGAGCACTTGTCACACCCTGGGTAAAACCAAAGACAATCCTCACTTGGAGCACATTAGTTTTTCGAGCCAAGCTTGATCAGCCTATGACTTTGGAGTCACTTGGCAAGGAGCTCATCATTTTAAATAAGTTTGGGAGACTCAATATCTAAATGGATTGCCAACAACCATACATCTGCTTAGATAAGTACTACAGAGTTATCAGGCCTTGTAAAACTTCCAATCATTTTAACACGACTTCTTTCTAATACAAAATGACAAAATCGATTCTCTGTGAAAATTTACTTTGCCTAATTGAAGATAAATAATGGATTCTTACCCAGGGCTTCAGCATCCATTCATGACATGCTAATGTCCGCTGGGTAACTCCCCAGCACTCTCAAGAATGTAGCAATCTCCTGCCAAAGGAATACATCTTCCTATATCATCTACAGCTAAAATTTATATTTCAAAGCTGAATGATAATAAAACCGACTACACCTTTAGATGCCCAAGGGCATTCTATGATTTTTGGTCAGCCATTGATGCTTCAAAATCCACATAGAGTAGATAAGGGAAGCGCCTGTACGAGAATATCAAATGCATCGAGCAAATAGATGAACAAAACGGCGTGGAAACTAATATAAAATCATGAATGTGTCAAATGCATAAAAATGCAACAGACAAATTAGGCAATATATTTACTTTGGAAATCCATTATTGTTATCGTCTAGTGTTTGCAAGGCCTGCTTCTGCAGTGGGCAACTTTCAATCTGGTTCAACAGCAAAAAAACAACAAAGGCTGTCAGCATGGCTGTATCCAATTGGGATGCCCCAGATCTGACATGTCTCTTGGGAGTAACATGAAACTCAGAATTATGGGTGTATTCAATACTCCCAAATAAAAAAGGGAATTGATCTATGGTCGATTTCGTAACAAATTCATGGATATAGTTGTACCTTGTAAAAATTTATAGTTGTACCTCATAAAAAGACTTCTTTCTTTTGTCTTTTGTGCAATTATTCCTTTCTTTTAGAAAGAAATTCATGGATATATCCATTTCCGTTCAAAACAGATCTGATATTTGTATATCGGGTCTTTTAAAGAGTCTCTTTTAGATTATCCTTGTCTTTGTTTATGCTTCGGGTTTGAACAAATTATTCTAATTCGTCCCCGCCTACGGATTAGTCGACATTTTCCACAAATTTTACGAATAGAAGCTCTTATTTCATCAAACCAATAAGAAGAGACAACAAAAATTCCCAAGAAAGGAACATAACTTAGTTAAGTTAATGTCTCTCATTGCAAAAACAGCAAGTGCCTTGAAAAGCATTCCAGGACCTTCCTCCAGCGAGAAAACCATACTTTTCCAAAAGAATAACGACAATGGTTAGTGAAACATACCCACTGAAAATTTTAGAAACTCGAACATTTCAAAGCAGATATGGAATAGAATCATGGTAAGTTATCTTGCACAATAACCAGTGATTCGTAAAGTGAGACGCTAACCTTGAATAGCCTATCGGTGCCAGGAATTATAGGTTCTCTTGCAAGAACTAGAAATCGAGTGACATTATCGGAGTCATCCTATTGAAGACAAAGCATTATTGACTTGATGCAATCATAATATCAACAAAGAAGCAAAGTTCATAACTAAACCAGTAATTTTAGATAGCAACCTGAATATCTTCAGCAAGTATATTCATTCCGTAGATCCTTGCAGCAGTAGAGCTAGCAACTGCTCCTATGTCGTTTAGTTTGTGGAAAGCAACAAACTATAAACGTGAAGAAAATTTAGGTTACAGTCATAGACAAACCATAATTAGTTCCAAAAGTGTCGAGATTATCAAGAGAAATTTTACAAACACAAGTCTATGACCAGAAAATGATTCATATATATTCATTCAGGCTACTCCAAGTTAAGTTGGCCTAGGAGGCCTTCTATGCAAGGCTACCATGGTGGTATCCAAGACTTGGAGAAGCTAACAAACAGTTGGCTAACTGACAATTTTTACCTACCTTTGCTGCACCAGTTGTTGGACTGATATGCTTAGAAGTGGAATGCTCTGCTGAGTCTGTTGTTTTTTCTGTTTTCTATGGTTCTTATGGGAAGAAGCTGGCTGCAAGTCCTGGGTGGGAAGCTGGTTGCAATTCCTGGTGGTGATCTGTTTTGTTGGTAATCTGATTTGCTGGTGTTGATGAACTGATATGCTATGCTTAGTAGTAGGCTGATACGCCCAGCAGTGGACTTTTACTTTGGGCTGCAATGTTCAGCAGGGGCGGTTAGACTTTGCTCTGTTTTGAGGGGTTTTGTTTCTTTGGTTGGTTGCTCACCAACTTGGTGGGTGCTAGCAAATGATAGGATGAGCTTTTTGGTGCCAACTTAGTTGGGATGATTTAGCTAATTGTGATATTTTTGGACTTGCCTCTCTTTATTGATGTTTTCTATTTCGTATTTTATACTTTGCTATTACATCAATAAAGTTTCTTTTTTACTGATAAAAAAAAAAAAGAAAAAAAAAGAAGAAAGCAGTATCATCCACAGCTTCCCTGACCATTCCCAACCTTGTTAGTGTGTTCTCAGACTGTGCAAGAGCCTGAAATATTATCAGGTCTCAAATAAAATTCTAGATGTACAACAGCAATCAAAGCGATTATAAGAATAATACCAAACCTGTGGATGGCTTAGAAGAACCTCCCTTAGGTCTTGAACTTTAATGCCATGGTTAGCTAGTAAACAATGCCTGATTGCAAGTTTCACTTCCCCAGCTATATGCAACCTGTGCCAAAGTAAAAGGTCATAATTCCTGTGGATTCTTCCCCCCAGAGAATTCTCAATTGGTAAAACTGCTCTAGCTACAAGCCACAGTTCAATGGCCTGCAATCGGAATAACAAAGAAGAATAAAAACCTTTTTAGACCATCTATAACGAAGACCTGTAATGAAGACAAAGATGTGGGCAGCTGTGAGTATTAAAAGCTGAAAATATGATCCCAGCATGGCTAGAAGTTACAAACAATGCTTCTGACAACACAATCCTCTACCACACAGTATCCGTATGTATTAAAAAAAATGAAACATGGAAACGTACGAGCTTGAGAAGCATAGAAACCAAAAAGTGCAGAACTTAGCACTTCAACTAGTTCAAGATGTGGAGGCTTAATAGCACACAATGAGATTCTATTTAATTTTTCTTTTTTAAGGAAGCAAAGAGAATTTTGGAAAATCATTACATCCCTTGCATGCCTCTTCAAACCTCAGATCAGAAGTTGCACGTGAAATCCTTCAAAAAAAAAAAAAAATTTCTTTCATCCCAATGCATTGTAGATTCAAATTATTTCTAGATGTTAGCCATACAAATTAGCAAATTTGTGTCATAAAATTCTGTTTCACTGTCGAATATCACGCAATAATATACCCGAAGGATAAAATGGTTCAGGCTAGCTAGCTCAACTTAATAGCTTAGAACTTGTCAAGCAGTTAGTATTCCTTCTCCATTGCTCCCAGCACAAGCTTAAGAAATTGCTACTGTGTTACTATAGAAATGTAAAACCTATTTTTTTTAAGACAGAGGAGTAGTTCCAGTTCTAAAACTTCAGATGAATTTATTTGAACACTGGGATTCACATTAGTCAAAGATCGAAACTAACTCCGTTTTAAACCCTAGGCAACTCGTTAAACTTAACAAATATAAACTTAGCTGAATCAACTTGTGCAGTTAACAATCTAAACATTAGGTGAGACGATTTGAGAATTATGACATTTTTCAAAAAATAATTTTTTTTCCACATCTACATATGAGTGGAGATATTTGCTTTATATAGATATAGATATGGATATTCAAAAAACAGATGATATAAAGACAAACAAATTAGTCTCGAGCTTTTTTCCACAGAAAATATCATGTGCCCACAACTATACATTAGCTAATACCTAAACAAGAAGATACGCAGAAACTCCTCTCTCTCTCTCTCTCTCTCCCTCTCATGGTGTAAAGGCTGTTGTGAAAAGGGTTTCTGGGCAAAGCATGTGCAGGGGGCACAGACTCACCACAGTTAAGGTGTCTTTCATTTATCTGCACCTGCACCTTATGTTTCCCTTAGGCTTTCTTTTAAAGTGCTAAGGGTCGTTTGTTAAGGGTAGTTTGTTAATGTTTTTGTTAAAAAAATGAAATTGATTTTAAAATTTTTAAAAACATAAAAAATGTGTTTCACTCAACCACCATCGGCCACCACCCACAACCAGTGGCTGGCAAGTTCTAACCAACTTCTGGCGACTCTTCGGCGGGTGGACGGTCAATCATTATAGTTTTTGGCCACCTCATGACCTCCGGTGATATCCGACCACTAACTTCGACGGACACGTTCGGCCACCTACCACTACCGGTCACCACATCTGGTCCACCGTCTATCTCTGCCAACCAATTCCGACAACTCATCAAATGTATTTCTCTATTTTTATTTTTATTTGTTTTCGAAATATTTTTGTTTATCAAACAAGTTTTTTGTTTTTCTTTGTTACAAAAATAAACAGAAATCTATTTCTTGATTTTTGTAAACTAAAAACTAAAAATTGAAAACGTTAACAAACGAGGTGGTGTTTTAAAAACTTATTTTGAAAACAAATGGCAGCGATAGGAGGTGGTGATTGAAGGTTGGTTGTCAATTGCCGGAGGTGGACTTGAGATGGTGGCCAAAAGGGGATTTCTAGCTAGAGGTGGTACATGAAGGTGGTTGTCGTTTGTGGGATGCGGTTAGCGATGGCTGGAGGTGATTGTCAGAGGAGTTCACTTGCAATGATGATCAGAGGAGGGGAGTGGCTGAATGTCGGTTAGTGGTGGTGATAAGTGGTAGGTGATGGCCAAATGGAGTAAGAGGGAAAAAAAAAATTCTCAACAAGGGAAATTAATTTTTTGTGGCTATAAAAATTGTAAATTATTTACGGGTTTTTAAAAATAAAAATAGATATTAAACACATATTTGTTTATAGTTTTCAATTTTTTTTTATATAAATATAAACAAAAAAATTATAAAATATAAACATTATCAAATATGCCCTCAACATTGAACAAACCCTAAACTCGACCAAAAAAAATCCCTAGGTTGATAGAGAGGTGCAGGTGTTAGTGCAGACAAAAAGGGCATCTTGGTTCTCTCTTCTCTTCAATTTAAGGAAGTTAAGAGACACAGATGTATGAACCTATATGCATTTGGTTTGGGTAAATTATGTAAATAGTCTCTGTACTTTATACGATGTGTCAATTTGATTCATGTAATTTTAATTTGTTTGATTTTGCCCCTTAATTTAACAGATTGTATCATTTTAGTCCAATAAATAACAGTTGTTAAATTAATTTAACGAAAAGTCAATTAATGTGTCAATTTGGCCCATGTACTTTACACGATGTGTCAATTTGGTCTCTATAGTTTCAATTTTCTCAATTTTGACAAGGATTAAATTGACGCATTGTGAAAAATACAGGAACCAAATTGACACATTGTTTGACTTTCCGTTAAATTAAATTAACAACCATTATTTATTGGACTAAAATGACACAATCCGTTAAATTAAGGAGCAAAATCAAGTAAATTGCAACTACAGAGACCAAATTGACACATCGTGTAAAGTACATGGCATAGTTCTAAAAACCAGCCGATACGCTACGTATCGGAAAAATAAGGCACCGCAACGGATACAGGCCGGTATACCACTGAGATTGAAAATTGCAGGCGTATCGGCCGAGTCCCGGTACATATCGGTTTGTAATCGTTACACAAGCCGTTACACAAGTCACGACGGACCGATATTCACTGGTTCGAATCGGTACGGAAAGGAAAAAGCTGAAAAATCTGTGAAATGATTTTTAAAATTTCACTGCCGCAACACTCGATTCTCGATACGTACCGATCGATACTTCCAATATCGATATTCCGTGAACGATACCGTTACATTACCCGATACCGCAATTTAGAACCATAGCACATGAACTATTTGCATAATTTTCTCTTTTGATTTTAAGGTACGAAAGATAGATAACATTATCTATGAACCTTTTAGTTTTTTTGTTACTTTTTGTGCCGGTAATTCTTCCTTTTGTGTGTGAGCAATTTCAGTTTCGGCTCCCTTGTCATTATCACATGTATTTTTGGGCTGAACCATAGGGAGCTAACTAGAAGCATGTGTGGTTTAACATTATTACAATTATTACTGTTTTTTTTTTTTTTTTTTTCCGGTAAATTACATTAATCTTTCTTTAGATTTGAAAAATGTATAGCAAATTTCATAATTTTGATATAATTATACTAATCACTTTTTTAGTAAGGTTAAACTAGCATATCACCCATGCTATGCACGAATTGTGTTTACAATTACCTATATATGTGAATTGTGATTTTTAATTTTTTTTTTAAATGTCTTTTTTTTTTCTTTTTTTATATTATATTAAAGTTTAATATTTTGATAATAATCATATGTGTTGGACTTTTCAAGGAATTAAATGTCTTTTTTATTATTATATTATATTAAAGTTTAATATTTTGATAAAAATCATATGTGTTGGACTTTTCAAGAAATTTTTTTTATGTTTGTTCTTAATGCATTAAAATGTTATTATGAGAGATAATAATCATATGTGTTGGGACTTTTCAAGGAATTCATAGGTGTTGGATTTCAAAGAATTTTTTTTATGCTTGTTCTTAATGGATTAAAGTGTTATTATGAGGGTAAGACTTGGGAGTTGGGAGAAGTTAATAAATGCTAAGATTTTTTTTTTTAAATCAAAAAATCAAGAAATTTAGATTGGGAGATTGGAGCTCCTACAAGACTTGGGGTTAAAAGCCCTATTTTACTTAATATATATTATAGATGTATCGAAACTAATATCTATGGTATAAAAATATAAATTTCAGTGCACCAGAGATGATAATATTATTTAAAAAAAATATATATTTGGCTAGCAAATTATAGGTGAAAAATGAGTTATGTGTTGCATAAATTAAAATTTCAAGAGATTTTATTGTAATTATGCAGTTAGTGTAATTTATCTTTTTTATTTTTATTTTTAACAACCAATCATATTTGGTATTTTGTACTTTTAGTATAATTTTTAGTAAGAATGTTAGTGTTAATAAAATTAGAGTGGTGCTATTAATACCCCATGAATTATTTTAGACTCTCAATTTCTTTGAGTCCCCACTTATAAATTTTGAAACCCTCAAAATTTATTTTCCCTCCAAATAATACCAAAATTATCCTTATGAAAAATTTCATCCATTGAATGCACACTCCCCATACCCCCACACCCCCACACCCAAAAAAAAAAAACCCTTCTTCCAAAAAACCCTAACAAAACCCACCAAAAGGAAGAAGAAGAGCCAATAATGTGATACTATCTCTGCTGTCTCATTCACCATTGTCACAGTTGGTATTCTCTCTCTCTCTCTCTTTCTCTCTCTCTCTCTATATACATATACATAATTTTTAGTTTTCTCGTAATAATTTCTTCTCTTACAGGGAAAAAATTATAATATTTGATTTGGTTGGTTTTGTTGGTAGATATTATAAAATTGTGAGTTCAGCAGATAACTTCGCATCAATATTATCAAAGTTATGCGATGAAGGAATAACTTTTGAACTCGATAATGGATTTGGGCTTCTTTCAATAACTTTTGCAAGTGTTAAAAATTTTGACTATTCATGTGTTAAGAAATTTCCATATTCGGATCTGCATTCCCGAAAATTACTTATTTGTTCAAGAATGCCTTCCCGAACAAATAAGTAATGTTCGAGCTTGTATTCCCGGACTTGAAAAAATGAAAACTTTTGGAAGTGTTAACAATTTTGACCATTCAATGTGTTAATAAATTTTCATGTTCGGAGCTGCATTCTTGAACATTACTTATTTATTAGGGAATGCCTTCCCGAAATAAGTAATGTTCGACCTGTATTTTCGAATTTGAAAAAATGAAAATTTCTGCAAACATAAACAATTTTGACCGTTCAATGTATTAAGAAATTTCTATGTTCGGACTTACATTCCTGAACATTATTTATTTGTTTGGGAACACCATCCCCAAACAAAAAAGTAATGTTCGGGCCCATATTCCGCTAAAGGGTTGCCATTATTACTGCCAGAATATTGCCATTACCGGAGAAGTGTAGGTAATCAAATAGTTGCCACTGTTATCGTCGGAATATTGCCGCCAAAGAGTTTTCAAGGTTTTGAGCGTGTGTAGGTTTGAATTTGGGATTTGAGAAAGATGGATGGGTGGTGATGGAGGTGGGTGTTCTTATAAATCCTAATTCATGATGTAGCAGGTGTGTAGGTTTAATTGTGAGATGGAATGTCCTAAAATTAATGATATCCTTTTTAATAATTTTATTTAAGGTTATTATTGTAATAAAAAAATTAAAAATTAAGAGATCCAAAATAATTTGTGAAATGCTAATAATAGTACTCTAAAATTATTCTTTTAGAACATAATGGCACAGTGCAAATACATGGACTTGTTCGTTTTTGACCTAATAATTCATCTAGATTTTAGATAACTGTTGTTGCGGTTACTATAACAGTAAACATAGTGATGAGGTAGTTGCGACAATTGAAGAAAGTGATTTATTTATTTATTTTCTTTACATAACTTTGGAAAAATTTACAATGTATGTATTTTAGAACTACATTTATTGAAATTTATAATATATATTTTTTGGATTTTATTTAATTTTAAATACGATCTGGTCAATGTTCTAATTTTTATAGTTCATTTATTTAAATTCATGATGCAACTACAAAGAGTGGTATTGTAATCTTTCTTCAACAAATTTAACATAAAACAAACAAGAAAGTCAAGAATTGCAAATCTTTAATGGCATGTTTGATTGGATGGATTAGAGGATGTGATTGAGATTATTAATCTATGGACCCAACTATCCTATGTTTGTTTTAACATTTTGGTTTAGGATTATTAATCTAATGGATAATTAATCCAACAAATTTGTAGGATTATTAGTAATGGGGTAGGGGTGAGATTATTAATCCCGTGGATATTAATTCAATTGAATAATGAATACCACATTAATTTAATAAAATTATTAATATTTCACTATTAATCTTATGAATCAGAGCTAAAGGTTGAACTGAATAAATGATTATTTGAAAAAACAGAGCTAACTTTATCTGACTTTGTCTTCAACTTAAATTTACATATCTTGAAAATTAAAGGCTCAAAGCATGGTAGATTTAAGATTTTTGGCCCAATCACGTGGTTTTTGTGAGATTTTAGTAGGTTTTTTTTTTTTTTTTGGTTGCAATAATCACAATTTTATGGATAAATTATGAATACACCCCTTGAGGTATACTTAAAATACGGATTGCCCCCTATAGATTTGAAAATTACAAATATTTCCTTGTTAGATTTTTTTTATTTAATAGAATTAACTAGAAAAATGAATTTATAACTGTTCTCCTATACAATAATAAAATTAGTTGAATTATTAATTAAATATATTTCTGACATCATTAAAACTGTTAATTGACTTAATGATTTATTGATAAAATGGATAATTTGTTATGAAATTAGAAATTGTAGGGGGCATGATATAATTTTTTAAACTACATGAGACAATTTGTATTGTAAGTAAATTTCAAGAGATGTATTTATAATTTATCCAAGTTTTATTGATGCAAATTGGAGTCTGTAGAACTATAATCAGGAAAAAAAGAAAAGAGAAAAAAGAAAAAAAAAGATCCTATTTAGCCATGAAGGAAAAGCATCCCTTCAACAATAAGAAGTTTTGAGAGAAATACTAAAACGATGTGTACCGTATGCAATTTATTAAGTTTTTTTATACATATTATATATTTTTGTGATAAATATTATGTAATCTCCTCGTAAAATTATGATAATTTATGATTATTACAATTGATACCCATCAATGAAAAAGACATTACTAAAAGGGTGCTACGAGAGCAAAATTTGAATCTATTTTTATGTTTAACAATGGATGAGTAATACTTCCAACTCACCCATATCAATTTAAAAATTACTCAGAATCTTTATCTAGTGGTTCAGATTTATTTTACACATGAACTTTACACCATACAAATTCAATCTCTATCATACAAATACCCACTCAAAAAATTCTAGGTGGTTGACTTTGGATTTTCAGAGTTTTCCTTTATATATATATTTTGCATTATTTGTTTTTCATCTTTCCCCTCAGTTTGAATATGTTTGTAGCCTTTTTTCTTTTCCAACTTAGTTGTATTTTATCAAGTTTGGCTCCTCTCTAGTTCGCAATTGTACTGAGGGTATTGTTGGCCCATGGTGGGCCCTACTCTGAATCCATCTCAATGATCCAAATCATTCAATATGTAAGACTTATCGAGTATATTAAACTTGCAAAACATTACATTAATTGGATATCAATAGTCTCTTGATCAGATTATATTTGTGTCAACTGCAAGTATGATTTTCAAAATAAATTGTTGACACATATATGATGTGATCAAGTGATTATTGATGTCTGATCAATATGATTTTTTATTGAAATGATATACTCGACGGTCCCTATACATTAAATGTTTGAATCATTAGAATGTGCACCAATTTGGGCCCACCATGGGCCAACAACACCCTTCAATCAATAAGTGTATCAGAGAGAAGCCTCTATGCAATGGGAACTTCATTATGAATCATCCTTGATTTTCCATCTGTTGTATAAATTGTGTATTTAAATAAAATAAACTGATTAAAATTATAAAACAAGTAATCATGGACTAAAACAAACTGAAATTTACTGTTTGATGAACAAAAACATCACCAAATAATATAAGCTATTTTATACAGACTATAAATTGATATACAAAAATATATATCAAAATAAAATATTGAAATAAAATGGTAAAAAAAAAGCAAATCGAAACCTGTGTGATACCATAGTTTCCTTAAAACAGATTCGCCACCTCACCGAGGGTGTTGAAGGTATGCCGACTTCTGTCTCCTAGGATACGATGGTTAGAAACCCACTAATATAGAAGCACCTCTTGTTTAGCTCCGGTGAACTGACAATTGAAGCACTTTCTCACATATGAAGAATATACTAGGAGCAAACTGACTATATAATATGGAGGCCAAAAATTCTGTATAGAAAACCCAAGGAAGAAGGTCGCCTTTTATACACAATGGGGGAGAGATAAGGGTTTTTTTTTTTTTTTCCTTCTTATTTCTCTTGTTGGTATTCCTTCAACAATCGCAAGGCTACTATCCTTCTCCTTTTTTTCCTAACCAACATAACTCCTATTAATAGGAGTTCTCTTCATCTCCATCATAGAGCATTTGCTTTCATACTCATCAAATACTCAACACATGCATTCATACTCATCAACCACCATAAAATGGTTTTCATACTCATCAACCGTCATAAAATAGTTCTCATAATTAAACAAATTTTCATTCAATTCTCAAACAAAAAAACTTTTTTTTTTTTCAACAATCCCCCACATAAATAAATATTGACCCAATAAATAGTAACAGACAACGTTTAACAATAAAGATTCAGAGAGAAAGCAAACAAACTAACCCTGCATTAGAAAGGTAGTTGTTAGCCTTGAACCTTTCGTAGTAAAAGCCTATCAGATTTACTGGTTGACTAGTGAACGTGATGTTTTGAACTGTTTTCCCGTTTATGTAAATCAAGACAATAGACCTCACATAAGAGTTACTTCAACCATTGTTTTTGTTCTCATTGGTGTGTCCGGTATGGCCTTGAAACACTAGCATGGTTCAGTAAGTGTTTTTAAAGAATTCAGCCTTGTCAATTCTCAAAGAAGCGGCATGTAGCTTGCTTTTCGTGCTTCTTTCGAATACGATTAGCCCTACAGTTCAGATTCCCGTGGTTCTGAATCTGATTTCACAAGTGCAATGTAAAATAGATAAACACAAATGAGTCCAAATCCAGCAAATTTTTTTAAAAATCGATTTTGAATCAAAATATCAAAATTGGATTGCTTTGCCAGATTTCAGAGTCGCCACCTAAATATTTTGGAAAATTTAGGAAACCCGAGACTCGTACCAAAGTGTCTTGGCTCGGGAACTTAGGTATGATAGGGGAAGGTCATGAATTGAGCACCCAACTCACCCGATCAAAGATCGGCCTCTACTAATCATGATGTGATTTTTATTTACATTATATGCTTTTGTTCCGATTTATTTGGCTATCTTTACCAGGTGATGCACACAAGTATAGACCAATTTGCAAAATTTAAAACATTTTGGTATGTTTGCTTTGAAAGAGTTTGTGAATGCGACACTTTGAACAAGTGGGCTCATATGTACCTTAATCAAATCATCCCAAGTTAAGCAATTTAACCTTCATCCATAGGCATTCAAACATGTATATCACTTAAGCACTTAGCCTCATGGTATTATGCTTATCATGGCAACAATCGCACGCATGCAATATGCTAAAGCAAAAAGTGCTCACCTAGTACTCCAAGGCAAGCCAAAAGAAATAAAACAATTAGAAAAATGCATGCTCTAATATGCAAGTGACTAATGCAACGCATGCAATATGGAGTTAATAGGTTCGGCTACTAACATGACATGTGAATCAATTTGATAGCATGCGGTTTAAGCACGTTTTTCAAAGAAGTAATAAATGACAATGTTTGTTAGAATGGTGAACCGAACCTTATGCATGCATGACACATGGATTCTTTGTACATGGAAAATGCTAAAAGAAATATGATGCTCTAAGCCATCCATCATAAGCAAATAAATAAAGGAAGAAAGAAATGGGGATTGGAAGACATACACACATTATTACAATTTTGTCCTCGCACAAGAGGGTCCGAATAAATGTTCTAGCTAATTACCAAATTAACTAACTATTACAATACTGAAATAAATGAATTAACTACACTAGCTAATTATTACAATTTAGAATTAAACTAACTAATTAGTTATAATATGGAATTAATTAACTAAGTAATATTACAAGTTCAAATGAATTAACTAATTAACAAAGAGCTATGCAGACTAATTAAACTCGAGTGGGGGGGGTTAAGGAACCACATGTGCCAATGCAAACATCCTCCTGGAAACGCCTTTGTTTTGCTGTCAGAATTGTTCTGTCTGCAGAAAATACTCCTGTTTTGCCTCTGCTTTTGCTCTGTTTTGCGGGAAAAAAGACATTGCCTGGCTGAAAAGAGGTGGCAGGTCAGCCAGAGAAAGTGGTCGGCCGGATTCAAATGGTGGTTGGCCGGCCACTATTTTTGGTACTACCTTGCTGCAGTAGAAAAGAAATAGAGTAGAAACAGGGTATTTTCAGGGGATGTTTACCCTCTCTATCTCTCCCTATCATGAAACAGATCAAGGGAGGGATATAATCGATCCACGAATCATCAATAGTCGCAAGGGTATTGCATGATGATCTATGACTCGATTGGACAAAGGCTCAATAAGTGAAAATAAGAGACCAACAAAACGTCTTCCCTATCATGGAATTGATCAAAGGAAGTGGTTGACATTGATTCTTGAACCATTATCATCACTAACAAGTATGAAATGACTCAAGACTCAATGGGTTCAATTAACGTCCGATTGAACCCTAATTTGATTTTATTATCTTGTTTCATTTTAGTCCAATTTTATTGCCTCTTTTACTTACCTTTCCATTCCTTAGTCATTTTAGTCCAAAAATGAAAGTTAAGTCCACTAAATGGAGAGAAGTGTCAAAGAAGAAGTTGTTTTGGGCTTGAGAGAGATGTAATGCCTTGGTAATGAACCTCCGATTAAGCATGGAAGGGTCTCTTTCAAAAGCTTAACAACACTCATTTGAAACAACTCTCAAAGAAACAAAAAGCCAAGAAAAGAGGGAGAGTGCAGAGGTGATTATGGGTGAACACAAGTATGAAAAGTATGAAATAAATGCTATCAACTCAAATAGGTTGGTGTCTAATGCCTAAAACACCAAACCTATGCGGACCATTACACTACAAGCATACCATACAAAGCATAAATGAAATGAACAACCTAAAACAGTCGTAAAACAATAAAAAATAGTGCTGGAATTCACATGAAAAAGATTGAAAAAGTTAACTACAAAAATGAGAAAATGAGAAAATGAAGCTAGTAAACAAGCATAAGGAGGGGTGGCCAAGCCCTCCATTTTTGGGACTTCAAAACTATATTTTTAGCCTCTGAAAACCTCTAAAATTCAGTGGTAAAAAGCTCAAAAAAAGTTGAGGAAGAGATGGGAAACACAAGGGCAAAAGCTTGGAAGACAAGGTTCAAAGAATGGTGGTTAACGCCTCTACCTTGGATAGCTTTTAACCAGAAGTTTCAACACATAAAAATAGTTGAAAATGGTCCAAAAACAGCAAATAAAGATAGGAAATAAGTAAGGGAAAGAAAGTAGAAGTTATACCTCTTGAAAAGGAGTAACACTTTGAGTTATAAACCACCAAATTTCTCACCCTTAAGAGCTAAAATTCAAGCTCAATAACCTTAGCAAAGAACCCTCAAAATTTGGTTTAGGGACTCTAGGTAAGGTGTATATAGGTTGCAAGGTAGAGAGAGAAATATTTTCCAAGAATTTTGCTTCACCAAATTTTTCTATCCTAATTTTATGAGAGGTGGTCAAGTATAAATAGAAATACATGTTACTATGTCGGAAATATTAATATAGAAATAGCTGGTGCAGTGCATGCACTTGTGGGGACAGTTGGCATAGCTGGCAGCAAAATATCTGTTTTGCCGGAACACTTGGCCGGTAGGTGACTAGGGGCACGGCAGGCCACTCACTTCTGGCATGCAAGCCTCTGAGTGGTCAAGCTTGGAAAAAAATTGTTTTGGTCCAAAAGTGATGCAAGGTTTTGAGGCTTCTGAGACCCAAAATCGGGGCTTCCTACTGAGGAAATCGAGCGTTTGTCCAACTTATAAATTCATTATTGGGTAATCAATCTGTGGCGCCCAAGTCTTAAGGGCGGTCAAAAATGGGGTGTCTACAGTTGCCCCTCTTCGATAGAGCTCTAAGTCTTGAAATGACGTGAGTGAATGTCAAAGCCTAAAGACGACCCATTTTGACAAGGCCGTAAGACTTGGGCAAACAATCAAGATAAGCTTAAATTGGTTGAACCCAAGGGTTGCCTATGTATCCCTTTGCAAGGAATCAAATCAGTGTAGTTCAGGGGCAGAATACAAAAATGATACATATGATGCGATACAACAATTAAGAATTCAAACGAGCATACAACTCGAAAAAATTAGATTCAATCCAATGAAAAATTTGAAATCCACAAAAACAAGAACAAACTTAACTACGCGCCCGCGTACAAGAAACAAGCCAAACTGCCTTTCCGCGCAAAAAGTTAAGAAACGATCCTAACTACACTATCGCATAGCAAGGAGAACAAAACACCCCGAGTTACACGTTCGTGTAGCAAGGTGATCCTAACTACACTTCCACGTAGAGAGGATAACAAAAACAAACCAAGCCACACTTTCGTGTAGCAAGGTGATCCTAACTACACTTCTGTGTACAGAGGATAACAAAAACAAACCAAGCCACACTTCCGCATAGCAAGGTGATCCTAACTACACTTCCATATAGAGAGGATAACAAAAAGAACCACACTACACTTCCACGTAGAGAGGTAATCCTAACTACACTTCTGCGTAGAGACGATAACAAAAAGAACCACACTACACTTCCGCGTAGAGAGGATAACAAAACACAAACCAAGCCACACTTCCCCGTAGCATGGTTAAAGAACAAACCAAGCCACACTTCCATGTGGTGAGGTTAAAGAACAAACCAAATCATACTCACATGATGAGACTGGATACCAAAATTGAAAAGCATGACGCATATGAATATGACACAATGCGACGTAATTGAAAAACAAGTACGATGACAATGCATGTTCCATGTAACATAATTGATAACAGACATAAGATGTAATGCATGCTCTATGCAAACAGGATAGGTATACGAGTTACGATGCAATACATATTCCATACAACGTAATAAGTATACGAGAAGATAAGTGCAATGCATGTTCTATGCAAAAGACATGTGAATCGAAAAGACGGACAAAAGCGATGTTTCGAAAATGATCTTCGACTTACCACTTGGAGGCTATTCACAATGCTCAAAAGGATACAACTCATTATGTCTTGAGATCGGGACACATTCATGCACCGGAGACACAGCGGGGATTAGAACATTGCAACCAGAACACAATTCTGAGATCCTCAGAATCTGAACCAACTTCAAATACCTCAATTCCTCTTCCCAGACCCAAAACAGGATCTCTTTTACACTGTTTGGACAAAAGAGCAACAAAAACAACTCCGGGCCACAAAAGTAGTCGGCCGGCCACAACAAGGGGATGGCCGGCCAACAAGTGGACGGCCAGCCACCCGTGGTTATTTTGGGGGTAGTTTGGTATTTTTGGCTCGAGTCTCTTTAAATACACAACCAAACCTCATTTGGAAACACCTATACATTTGAAAATGCTCCCTCTCTCTCTCTAGGTGTTTTCTCTCTCTAGATTCGCGCTTTATACATGTTTTCCAACATCCCACGCAAACTTTATTCGTAAAACCTCTTTGGTCCTCTATATTTTGAACCGATCAGATTTTGTTTTCTTTGATTTTTTTGGATTTTCATCAGTTTGGGCTAACTTCCCTCGAGTTTTTCTTGGGTTTCGCAAATTTTTGTGGGTTTTGACTTTTTCTCCATTTTCTCTCTCTCAGGGTTGACTTTTTTGGGTTTTTTTTCTCTTTTTTCCTCATTTTCTTCATTTTCACCCCCTTTTCACCCACTTTCCTGATGGCGGACACAGCCCACATGATGATGCTCCTCTCGAGGTTCCACCTATAGCCGCGGTGGTCGATGAGGCCGACGGGGCGGCAGATGACATCGATATTGATTTTGAGGTAGATGAGGCCTTCATTCTAGGGCCCAAGCCCAAGCTACTGCCACTGAGGCTGAGGCCATTTGATCCAGCCACTTACCACCCACGCACGCATGCGATGGCACCCAGAGGCATGTTGCGCTTCGATGATTTTGTCGGCGGCATGCCAGAGGATGTTTTTCTGAGGGAGCGGACCTCCCACCTTTCTCACGACACTATTGAGGTACAAGGCTTGCTTTCATGCAATTTATCTATTTTTTCATTTCATCACTGCCTTTCATCTAACTTTTATCTGACTCACTATTTCCTTGTCACAAGGTGACTCTTGCTCTTGGAGAGGATATGGAGAGGTGACAGCTAGGGAATGGTATCATGAGCTTCCTGCTCGGGTCCGTGAGCTAGTCGACGAGGTAGGCTTTGGCATATTCTGCACTGGGCTCTCATGACATTTGGCCAGCTGGGTCTTATTCGGCGCCTTGACGGAGAGGTGGTGGGACACCACCAACTCCTTCTACTTTTTTTCTACTGGGGAGATGAGGATGACCCTCTATGATTTTTTGATGATCACCGGCTTGTGAGTAGGGAGTGATTCGATCCCTTTGATATGGATATGGGCCGATGGGAGGTAGCATAAGTGTATTTGCTCAGGGCACACCCTATGCTGGACAGGCCGGCAATAGTGCGATACAACTGGCTTTACGAGCGCTTCCACGGGAGCCAGCCAGCGACACAGGAGGAGGTGGAACAGTACACTTGGGGCTTTCTGATCTATCTTCTCGGTACCACCTTATTTGCGAACAGGTGGAATACCGTAGGGTTGTATCTATTGAGTGCCCTCGTGACATTGCCCCGGGTGCGATTCTACAATTGGGGTGGTGCTAGCCTTACCACCCTCTATGGATACATGAGCTCTAGTTCCCGCATAAAGGGAAATAAGGTCGGAGGCTATTGGAAAGCCTGGGAGGTACACATTATACTTTCAGTTTCTGTTTGTTCCTATGCTTTCTGCTTGTATTTTCTACTTGTATATCTGTCTCTGCATTGTACTTTCTACTTTGCACTTTCTATCTTTATCATTGGTCACACACCGTGCCTTCTACTTTGCACTTTATGTTTAATTTATTTGTTTGCACATATTGATTCACAACTTATCTTTGCCTTACAACTTTGGGCCTACGCTTATATCCGGACCCTCATCCCAGTGCCAGTAGAGGAGGTAGCACCAATCGTGCCCTACTCGCGGTGGTATGATGGTAGGTGCCGGCGCCGGCACCGCGATGACATGACCTTCGCTTACTTCCTTCAATATTTCGACAAGGTGGTGGCCCGCGAGGTAACTCGAAACTCACAATCATTTCTGCTTTATTTCCATTGCTACTGTTCTGATTTAATTTTGACAACTAACAACAACTGACAACAACTAACAACTTGTAAATTCGCCATTTACAGATCACATGGCAGCCATAGGCGATGATGCCGGCTGGAGTGTGGGACCAGTATACTGGATCTTGGGCTACCTTCCGGTACCGGATCTTGCTAGAGGGCCCATTCTGCTGGACTTGGTTTCTGGGTGAGCGTTTTGTATGCTAGACCATGGGTCTACTTGCACCGGTTGTTCATATTCTGCCCCTAGCATCCATGAGAATGGCTGACATCCTCTTAGTCGAGGCTATCATTTAGTTTATGGTGGGGCTGGATGCCGACTACTTTAGAGGGGATGGAGATTACTCGACCTTCATCCGGACTCACATCATACCACCCTTGATCGGAGTCCGTGTAGGCGATACAACAAACGCCCCTTTGGCTGAAGAGGTTGCTCATGAGGCAAAGGCTGATATTGGAGAGGCCCCTCTCATTGTGCACGTAGTTGGTTGGCCAGCAATTCTTACCGTGATTCCCTGTTGGCGGCCAAGCGGGATGGCTTATCAGATCCCGATAGAGCCACTGGAGACAAAGCACGAGTATGTTAAAGCTCCGGGCGCACCATAGGTATGGACCACACTTTACAACTTGCATCCCGTATTTTCCCTTTTCAGATATTGATTGTTCAAATCCACTCGCAAGCGCCCACAGAGTGCATAGAGGGTCTCCTTCAGTTGGTTGCCTCTTTGGTTCACATGGTGCAGAGGAGAGAGATGCTGCTTGCTCTTTATGGTATCTAGGTATCCTCTCTTCTTCTCGTGTATTTCATTATTTACTTATACTATTGTGCACCATACTACACCTATATGCCATACTCCCACTGATATGCGATATTTACACTGATATGATACTCACTGTAGACTGATATGCATTCTGACACTACCTCACACTGCACTAACACACTACACTTATGTTGAATCCATTTTCTACATTATACTCATATTGCATACTATACCCTGCAACATACTCCTACTGATATCTGATACTCTTATGATTGTTTTCAGATCCTACCTGCATTGGTGGCACCAACGGCACCGGCGGCACCTTCTCTAACAGTGAGGAGGAGAGGAAAATAGGCCCAAGCACGTGGCCGAGATGAGCGTTGAGGTCGAGGCAGAGGCAGAGGTACTTGGAGTCAAAGCAACGAGTCCCAGACAGAGGTGGCCTCCCTCTCCTCGGAGTCGATTTTGAGTGGAGATGATGTTGAGACCGGTGACATCGAGGAGGCAGTGAGCCGATGCTCTGAGTCATCTGAGAGCGAGGATGATGACGCTGGCACGGGGTTAGGGAGTGAGAAGGGTGCCGAGACAGACTTTGAGTCAGGGAGTAAAGATAGCGATACTGGCTCTGGTTCGGAGTCACATTCCTCTGACGACAGCAGTGTTGACGGAAAGAGTGCCCCCGAATCCCCTCTGAGGAAAAGGACGAAGAGGGTCTCTCGAGCTTGATGCGACTAGTGCATATTTTTGTACTCTTTTGCTTAGTTTCTTTAGTTTTGGTAGCTTAGCACTTGTATAGCTTCACATAGGTTTTACATTTTATTTTTTGAAACACTTGTATTCTCTTTTGTAAATACTATGATCAGGGTAAAACCCTGCACTTTATAAAAAGAGCTTTCTTTTGCATCATGAGCACCACACTTGCATAGAATGAAGATGAAATGGTATTTGAAACTGAAAATGCTTGTATTGGAATGATGTTCTTAACCGGATAACGACTACCAAACAAAATACAACTCGACAAATGGAAAACCAAGTAAAAACAACCAAAACACAATTATTTACACTTGTTAAAAACAAAAGACTCAAAACAAGACCTCAAAGCATAAAGTCCAGAACAAAACAAAACAAACCAACTGCCAGACCCACAAAAGGGGACGGCCGGCCAAGAGAGGTGGCTGGCCGGCCAAGTGTAATGGTTCCACAGTTGGCTGATAGCTAGCATCCACTTATAGCCTTATTTTCTACAAAAAGGTCTTCATTTGCTGTTTCTTCAGCAGAACCTCATTTTTGCTGTTGTTTCCTCTGAAAATGGAGATATTCTTTGCCGAGAAGCTCAAAGATTGGATAGCCGCTTTGGACGACATAGAAAAGGTAAATTTTTGAGGTTTTAGCATAAATGCACTTTTTTCGTTGAGCCGTACTTCGTTTTGTTTTTCGTTCCTCCATGTTGCAGTCTGATGTTAGGACCCAGCTACACGTGTATTTTGCTTGGAGCACAAGAAATGTGTCCGACTGTTGAAGAGTTTCAAGCATTAATGGAATCCCGCGCGTGATGAGGAGATCATGCGTCAGCCCTGTTTTGGCCACGTCGAGGCTTTGGGACGGATGTGTGGGCTCACTTTGCACGAAGCCCGATCTTTAGCTCACGATGGGGAGGTAGATATACCCGGCTTGATTCATTAGTTTTCTGACATCGGCGACAGAGGCGACCTTCTTTGGTGAGGTTATTAGCAGCATGCTGTAGACACTCCATTTTTGCCGGCCCTTAAGACTTGCGTGCCATTGATTGATCACTCAATGATGAAAGTTATGTTGTACAAACGTTCAATTTCTTCAGCAAGAAAGGCTTCTAAATCCCAACCTTACACTCTATTTTGACCAAAACTATTTTTGACCATAAAACCCTCTCTTTCAAAATATTTTTGAAAAGTTTCCACGATGTTCCGATGCTCGCATTTCGTTAAAAATTGTACATTTCGGTAAACCGAGTAAGGACAAAGTGGAAATAAATGAAAGGGAGGTGAACTCTTTAAAAAAATCTTTAAAACATCTTAGTTAAAGGTTTGGAGTTGAAGAAAATAAGAGGGGAGTGAAGAAAACTAGTTGGGGGAAGAGTTAGGCATCAATTCGTTAGGACAAAACTGAGCAGCCTTCAATAAAATAGGCATACATCTTTGCACACTTAGAATTTAGATTTGAGGCCACCACCATTGGAAACTAGACTTTCGGGGCTTCAATTTAGACTCAAGAATGACCTGAAACGGAATCCGGATGAAGAAGTTATGCCCATTTGAAATCGGGCTTGAAAATAGATTTTTGTGGCCGGCCACTTTGGTGGCCTTCTGGCCCTGGCTAGTGGCCTGCCTGCTAGTAGTGAAACTTTTTCCCTTTTTTGTGTCTTGCCATCCACCATTAGTGGCCTGCCGACCATAAGTGTCAAAAAAATTAGATTTTTGCAGATATTTGTGCCAGTTGTTTCCACATTGCTCTACCTGTCTCTATATAGATATTTTCAATTGAAGTTCATATATTTCTATATATAGAGGACCTTCTCTCTTGGTTTTAAGGTTAGAAAAATTTGGGAGCAAAAATATCCTTTTTTTACAATTCTCTCTCTACAATTCTCTCTCTCTTGCAACTTGCATAGCCTTTGCCCAAACACTCTAAACCAAACCTAGAGAGCTTCTTGATGAGGTGATTTGAGCTTGAATTTGAGCTCTTTAAACACTTGAGAGTGTGAAATTGTTGGTTTATGACTTAAGGGTTCATTCCTCTTCAAGAGGTATACCTTCTCTTGCCTTTGTACCATCTTTACATCACTTATTTTCCATCTTTTCTACTGATTTTTGAGCTGTTTAAAACCTGTATTTTTGGGCTAAAACTTGTGGTTTAAGGCCATTAAAGGTTGAGGGGTGGTTCACCCTTCTTTACACTACCTTACTTTTAAGACCTTTACCCTTGTGTTTTTCACCTTTACACTATCTTTTTTTGAGCTTTTAAACACTGATTTTCAGAGTTATTTTAGTGGCTAAAATGTTGTTTTGAAGTCCAAAATTGGAGGGCTTAGCCTCCTCTCTTTGTGTTTTGCTTACTAGCCTAGCATGATCCATGTTTTAGCTTATTGTCCTAGTTATTTTTGTCCTAATTCCAGCATATTTTAGGACTTATTTAGCACTTTTTTGGGACTATTTTTAAGTGTTCATTCCATTTGAGCCTTATATTGCATGCTTGTAGTATAATTATCCTCATGAGTTTGGTGTTTTAGGCCTTAGACATCACCTTATTTGAGTTGATTGCATTTATTTAGTGTTTTTCTTACTTGTTCTCACCTTTAATCACCTCTGCAACCTCCCTCCTTTCTTGGCTTTTTCTTTGCTTTGAAAGTAGTTTCAAATTATTTGTTTGTTTAAGCATGAGATTGAGGTGTCATGCTTAATGGTTTAATCCCTTTGGGGTTCATTACCAACGGTATGATGTCTCTTTCATGCCCAAAACAACACTTGGTTTGATCCCTCTTTCCATTAGAGGACTTAAATTCATTTGTGGACTTAATTGATTAAAGAATGGAAAGGTAATTAAAATGGAATGTTAAAACTTGGGCTAAAATAATGCAAGATAATAACTTGTTAGGGTTCAATCGGACGTTAATTGAACCTATGAGTCTTGAGTCGTTTTATACTCTTTAGTGATGAAAACGGTTTAAGATTCATTGTCAACTACTTCCCTTGATCTTTCATGATAGAGAGGTGGTTTTGAGAGTCTTGTTTTGTTGCATTCATTGAACTTGCACACTTGATTCATAAGCCATCATGCAATGAAATTGCATCTATTGGTGGTTTGTGAATCAAACTTACTATTCCTTTGAGTTGTTCAAATGATAAGGAGGGGTAAATTGTGCAAACAAACCCTTGAGAATACACTATCTTTGCTTTGTTTGCTTTCTGTTGCAGCAGGAAAGTCCAGTCATCAGTGGCCGATAGGCTACCTTCAGTGGCCAGCAGGCCACCTTCTCCTGCTGGTCACCAGTGTAAAATCCAGCAGTGTACTTTTGAAGCAGAATAGAGTTGGTCTGGAGGTGGAAATCAGTGCATATGTTCTTCTGTGCAATAGAGGCATTCAGCAGCAGAAACAATGGCTTTTTCGGGTGGAAACCGCATTCATGCATGAGCCCTCCATCGATCCTCAGGATCCGTGTTGTAAAGATATTAGTGTTGTGCTTAAAATAGTGGCTTTGTAATTAATTAGTTAGAATAGCTAAATTCGTCTCATGTTGTAATTGTTTTAATTAGCTAGATTAGTTAATTAATTAGTTCATTCAGTTTGTAATAATTAGTTAAGTAGTTTAGCTAAATTATTCATTTGTTGTTATAATAGCTAGGTAATTAGTTAGCTAGTTAGTTTATTCAGACCCTCCTGTATGAGGGCGCAATGTTGTAATAATGTGTATGTCTTCCAACCCCATGTCTTTCTCCCTTTTATTTACTAGCTTATGATGGTTAGTTTAGGGCATCATGTTTTGTTTAGCATTCCCATATTTGCATCCACTTGTTTTGCATGCACTGAGGCTCGATTCATCATTTTAATTTGCATTTTTAGTTAATACTTTTTTGAATACGTGCTTAGACCGCATGCTATCAAATTGCTTCATATGCCATGTTAAGTGGCCGAGACTATTTAGATTGCATATCGCATGTGTTGCATTAGTCATATTGCCTAGTTAGGATCATGCATCTTTCTAACTTTATCATCTTTTTTGGCTTGGAGTACTAGGTAAGCCTCGTTTTAGCATATTGCATGAATGTGGTTGTTGCCATATCAAAGCATGTTCACCATGAGGTTAAGTGCTTAAGTGATAAACTGTTTGAATGCCTGTGGATGAAGGCTAGTTGCTTGAATTGTAATGGTTTGATTCATGTACATTTAAGCCCACTTTTTTTCGAGTGGCACATTTACAAACTCTTTTCAAAACAAACATGAATCGAAATGTTCCAATTCTTGCAAGTTAGTCTATACTTGTGTGTGTGCGCATCACATAGTAATGCTAGCATAATAAACTGGAACAAGAGCATATAATGTACATAAGATTCATATCATGATTAGTAGAGGCCGATCTTTGATCGAGCGAGCGGGGGTGCTCAATTCATGACCTTTCCCTCTCGTACCTAAGTTCCCAAGCCAAGACAATCTTGGTGATGATGGACACGTGGCCTTTGGCACGAGTCATGGATTTCTTAAATTTTCCCAAAAAATATTTAGGTGGCGACTTTGTATCTGGCAAAGCAGTCCATTTTTGACATTTTTGATTCAAAATCAATTTTCTAAAAGATTTGCCAGATTTGAATTCTTTGGTGATTATCTATTTCACATTGCACTTGTGAGATCAGATTCAGAACTGTGGGAGTCCGATACTGTTGGGCTTATTTGTCTTCTGAAAGGGGGCACGAAAAGTCGAGCTACAGTTTCTGGCGACTCTACTGGGGATTTAGAGAACTTGACTCGAACTTCATGACGTGAAATTTTATCTACATTTATATGTTTTTTGCATTGCATTTGCATTGGTGCGCTTAAGTCACTGTGTTTACCATCTGCTATTCCTGGATGGTTTGCCAGAGGCTTTCCCAAAAGCTTCCCAAAAGGCTGACTCGTCGTGGGCTTTGCCATGTTGGGAACACAACCCTTGGATCTTGATTACTGCTGTACCGTTTGATCCTCTTTTCACTTCTCGGTGTTAGGTGTGAGAGGTATATTAGGTAATCTTGCTGAGGTACCCTTTTGGACCAATTGGCCTAGTGCATATAGTACGCTCTAGTGACCTTTCAAACCTAGGACAGGATACTCTCCCATATGCAAGATGATGTGATACTGCTTGTTTGAGTAGTAAAGCTGTAGATCACTCCAAAGCTGGGACAAGGAAACCCTAAACCTCTCATAGGGGTGTTTTGAATGCTTTTGTGCAAAATGTGAACTCTTTGGGAATGTATGATGCAAATCCTTGAAGAGTCTTAATATTGAGACAATTCCTTTCAAACTTGACGGTCATATCAGAATCAGAATTTGGGTCAAAATCCAGGGGTTTGTATTTGATATAGTGGAAAAATATCGAAACCTGAACCAGAGCCAGGGCCAAGAATTGTATCTTACACTGTTTTGACCAGCATATCTGGTATCCCGATCTGATGGAGCATTTGTTTTTAATGCTAGGTTCGTCTGAGCCAGAGAAGAAACAGTACCTGCCTTAACCTATCATAGTCCATCCAATCCTAGAAAAAACCCCACTCAGCAAAAGGTCCAGTCCATCTTATCCCCAAAAGCCAACTCAGAAAAGATCCAGCCAATGCCAATAGACCCACTCTAAAAAAAAAGAAAAAGCCTAATCTAGTTCAAATACATCAAGTATAACCAGGTCAAAATCTTTGTCAATCAGCTCTTAGCTTATACCCATCTATTTCCCCGATTGCCAACTCAGCAGACCCGTGATGACATAGAGTCCAGAAGAAGTTGTGGCCATGATAGCGGCGTTAAACCAGGGAATTACCATGTAGGATGAGACCAATGATGAAATGCAACACCCATCTAGGGCATCTGCCACACATCCAGTCCTGGGCCTCCAGCTGAACTTTGAACCACCTCCGGCAGCTGAAGATTTGCAAGGTCTAGATCCCCAAGAAGGGTTGGCTCAAGCTCGAGTTTTTAGACCTTTGGTGCAGCCTAATGAGGGGCTTTATCCCCTTGATATTAATGATCTCGACCCGACCTTGTTAAAAATTACTAACCTTGAGAAACAATTCAAAAAGACACGGGGAATTACCTCAATTCCTGACATTGAGGATGGGCACACCGAGGCAGCCGTAAGGCTTCCAGGCAGATTCAAAATGCTACACATTGACTGTTTCGACGGGTTTGGAGATCCTATGGTACATATCCGGCTTTTCTTGGACGTCTTGAAACTGATGGGTCTGACTAAGCCTCAGAAACTCTCTTTGTATGGAAGAACCCTATCGGGTATAGCAGCCACTTGGTACGCCAAGTTGAAGGATAAAGTGAAGCAGAATTGGGAAGATTTGCCTGAGGCGTTTGTCAATCAGTATTCTTACAATACCCAAATTGAAATGACCACTCAAGAGCTTGAAGCAACCCACTAGAATTCTACAGAACCTTTTGTGGAATTTGTTGCAAGGTGGAGAGCAAAGGCAGCACAAATGACAGATCGCCCTTCAGAGAGGGACCAAGTGCGGATAGTGGTGTAGAACCTTGAGCCTGATATGTTGCAAAAATTGATAGTCGCTCCACTGTTCACTTTCAAAATTTTGCATGAATTAGGGGATTCATGGTTCAGATTGAAAGTGCATTTAACAAAAGGATTATCCTAAGAACAAGTGAACTAACAAGGAGGGTGTTTTCTGGGAGCACTATTCCCAAACCTACTGAAATCAATACTGTTGTCGCCACTCCTAAAATTGCTGGCCCATTTACCAATACAAACCCACAAATAGCCAGCCCAACTCGAGCTCAAGGCAGAATGTTCACCCACCTCTATATGAGCCGAACCAATGCACTAAAAGTCCTGATGGAAAGAGGGTATCTCAAACCTCTCGATCCCCAACCTCTTCCTGACCCACTCCCTGCTAGACATAATCCCACCAAGTAATGTGTGTACTGTCAGCAACGTGGTCATGGCACCGATCGTTGCTACCGCCTTTGTCATGAGGTTCAAAATCTCATCGACAACCAGACAAGAGCTCCACCCCAAGAAACCAATGTTACCTCTAACCCACTTCTCATCCACAACCAAGTATCTCCTGCCCACCTTAACCTCATCCATACACTGCCATCTACCTTCAACCCCAATATATATATCACCCCGACCCATTTACCCAAGCCTGAGGTGTTCATTCCAGAAAGTACTGACTTGTGCATGATGGATGCACCCAATTCGGTTCGGACACATCAAGAGCGCCAAATGGCCGAACCCACTATTGCTAATATGTTGAGAATGATTGAAGACCTTCAAGGAACGGTGGCAGATTTAACATTTGGGGTTTCGATCCCGTCACAAAGCTCCCCAATCCTAGGGTGAGCCGCAGTTGAAAAGGGCCAACCCGAATCTATCTCAAGTCTGGGTGACGACAGATCAACAACAAATGGGTCTCACTTCGATATAGCCACCCAATCCCTTGGCCGAGCATAAGCAAGTGGCAAGAACAAAGCCGGGACAAGTATTGATCCCTATGCACAACTTCGGTGGGCTATTAAGACTTTGAAGGTCAATGGGTTGAAGAAGCAGCAAGTGCTTGCAGTTGTTGCAAAAACTGTGGATGACACTTTCGTCGCTCAGGATGAGAGCATTTTGAATCCGGAGGCAAACAATGGAAAAGGATGCTTTTCTAGAAACACTCATCCTAAGTCTAGTCCCAAGCCTATGAATACTCGACCAACGCCTGCCGACCCATTTGCCAATGTTTCTAAACCTAATGCTTTCTCCTCCAAAAAACAAACCTTCGCCCAACTCCATATGAGCCTAACCTATGCATTGAAGGTACTAATGGAGAAAGGGTATCTCAAGCTGCTCAATCCTCGACCTTTCCTTAATCCTCTCCCACCTACACACGACTCTACCTAATATTGCACATTTCATCAGCAGTACGGTCACCATACCGACCGTTGCTTTTGCCTTTGCCATGAAATTCAAGACTTGATTGACAACAAAGTCATCACCCCACTTGAAAATTCCAAAGCTGTCAATAACCCTCTTCCTGACCGTAATTGATTGCCACTCCATAACATAAAACCCACCCACAGCTTGCCAACAACCAACTATTACTCTAGCCAACATAGCATACCCGCCAATGAGCTCATACCCATTGTGTTCATTCCTAAATTTTCTTATTCCGATCTGAGCAAAACGAACAAAACCTTTGAAGAGATGGAAAGTTTACTCGATCTTGGTGAGTTCAAGCTTGATGAAGCAATGATGCCAGCACTAGTGGTTGGAATGATGAATCTTAGTCTCAGCTAGGGTAATTGTCGAAAGCACTTGGGAAGGGTTTTCTAAACTGGGGGCATGGTGTGAAGAAGCAATTGTTTCGGTCGAGAAGATGTGTGGGGACAACGTAATTATGAGATTCAATATGTGAGACTCAGTTTAAAAGTCTGAAATCAATCCTGTTGGGTGTGGATGTTAGTATTGCTGAATTGAAGGCAGGTCTGGACCTTTCCCTGGGCTACTTGAAATTGTTTTTGAAATTCAACAGATGGACTTGGAGAAGGGAAACCCCATTTTTGTCTCAAAAATGCTTATTTTGTTTTGAGTTATGTCTTGCAAATAATTGTGTCGTGAGTTTTATTTTCTGTCTTTTCTTGCGTTGTTGCATCAGTTAAGTCTTTTCCTTTGAGTCACTCTCGTGTACCCTCAGGTTTTCATCTTTATAAGAAAGTGAGAGTCAAGTTTTTGATCATTTTATTATGCCTATAGTGAATGCATGGGTGACCTTTTACAAATAGAAAAGGGCTTTGAATTTGTTTTTTGAATGAGATTCTGTTAATAAGCTCGAGTGTTGAGAAGGATCCCCTGAATGGTTTGAGTGAATTCTGACTTATCAGTGAAAAATCATTCATGCTTTCAAAAAATTTTAAGCTATTTCTTTTGCAAAACTTGCAAAGATAGGTTCAGAATTGTGCGCGGTATTTTACATTGTCCTGGGGATTTTCTTTGTCGTTAGGAGATCATTCTGGCAAGCACAAGGTAGCTTTCAGACCTGCAAGTACAAGGCGGCTTTCAGACTTTATAATCATAGAATTGCTACCCTTGTGTTTTCATTATTTCAAAGAGAACAGGATAAAAGAAACCTAAAAGAAAGGAAAGAAAAAAGAAGAAAAAGAAGAAATGAAGAAAAGAGAAGGAAAAAAGAAGAAAAAGAAGAAAGGAAAAAGAAAAGAAAAAGAGAAAAAAGAAAAGAAAGAAGTCAATCATTAAGCCAAGGGCATCCATTGGAATGAAATCCAATCAACTGTGAGGAAGGAAACTTCTGTCTGAATTCGGAGAAGCCAAAGCAAGAAGGTACCACATTGTAAAAAGAACCAACTCTAAAAATGGGGTGAAAAGAAAGGAAGAAGGCATGCATAAAAGAATGGAGAAACAAGCTCAAATCAAGGCGAAGCCAGTTCCAGTGTTCGGGCATGGATGACTATTGATCAAATTCGCCACTAGTGTTGTAATGCGATCCTTGAGAGGTTCACTAGGCCAAAAACCTGAAAGGGTGACCTAGGCAAAAGTTAGAGCATGAAAAATGAGAAATCAAAAAAATAGAGCTCGCAAAGTTGAAAACCCCAAAGGAGTGACTTTGGCAAAAGTTAGAGCACAAAAAGAGAGTGTCAACACCCGAGTGAACCTCAGCCATGAACTATGTTAACCTGTTTCCCATTCTCGGGATACGTAGGCAACTTCATCATGAAGTTCGGTCTCAATCATATCCATCTTTTTCATCTCAACCCGATCACCTTGCTCGATTCACGTCGTCAGCTTCGTATAAATCCAAGAGCTACACCGACTGCTGCGCATATGATAGACTTGCGTTGGGTAAGAAGGAACTAGCTTCAATCAACAAGTGGAACAATTTTCAATATTTGAACTTATCAGTAGAATCTCTAACTTGAGCAAAAAAAAGGAATTGAAATTAAGTTTTAAAGGGAGCATAAGTAAAACTAGGGATACTGTGAATGATCAATTACCTTGAGTCTTTTTTATGTTTTTGGGTCAATTGTGAGATCTATTATATCATGCCTAGTATTTGCTTTAGTATGTGCTCTTCATTGAGTCACCATGACATGTTTGTCTGTGTCAGTGCTCTTTATCGAGTCACCACAGTGTGTTTGACTCAAAGTTCAATAGAGTGGCATTGCCTAAATTTCATACACGAATGTTCGCTCCAAACTTGAAAAAAAGTCCATGTGTGGAATTCATAAACGAGCTAAGAGTGCTGATACAAGGGGCATCGCGTTCATGATCATTGCAAAGTGTATATGAGGAATCTGTCCCAACTTCAGAGGGGACTGGAGTAAGTTCTCAATATATCAGAAGAGAAGCATGAGTCTGATTGGTTAACAACTGTTCCAGGATCTGCTGATCCCCATTACATGTGCTTGCATAATGTTGAAAACAGTGGCCAGTGGCTAGACACTAGGGGCAATTTTCAGTACATCTGATTGGGCCATCCATCGAACAGAGGGCATGAACCCAACTAGTGGCCAATGACTGGACACGAAGGGCAATTTTCAGTGTATCTGATCGGGTCATCATTTGAACAAAGGGCATGAACCTAACCTTTCTCTCTATCCGCTTAGAGCCATTTGTTGGGTAGTTTACCCCCATGTTGATTCTGATATGATTCAGCTTTCAAAAGTTGTCTCCGACCATTTCAAAACTCTCTTGGGATTGCCATCCTCCTTTTGATTAATACATGTGCTTTGGATTATGCCTGCATGCTTATATACTCTAGTTGAGTTGAACTGCGTGATTGGTTGCTCTTACTTTTGACTTTGTTCTGCACTTAACATAGTTTTGTTGAGTTGCCTCTCTTTGTACTACACTTCAAATGAGTTGTGGCAAGTTGCCCTACACTCATAAGGTATATGACATATTACTCTGAGTACTTCTCATTTCCCTCTACATACAATGTATCTTTCAGTTTGTATAGCACTATTTTGTGCACCTTGAGATCACACTGTTTTGTGCATCCGTACATCTGTCCCTTGTATCGCACTATTTTGTGCACCTTGCATCGCACTGTTTTGTGCATTCATACATTCTACCCTGCATTGCACTATTTTGTGCACCCTGTATCGCACTATCCTATGCACTTGCATCGCACTATCTTGTGCACCCAACTCGCACTGTCTTGTGCACTCGCATCGCACTATCTTGTGCACCCCGTATTGCACTGTCTTGTGCACTTGCATCACACTATCTTGTGCACTTTGTATCGCACTATCTTGTGCACTATCGCACTAAAAGTTTCTACGATGTTCTTAGGCTCGTATTTCGTTGAAAACTGCACTTTTCGGTAAACTGAGTAAGGACAAAGTGGAAATAAATGAAAGGGAGTTGAACTCTTTGAATTTTTTTTTAAAACATCTTAGTTAAAGGTTTGGAGTTGAAGAAAATAAGAGGGGAGGGAAGAAAATTAGTTGGGGGAAGAGTTAGGCATCAATCTATTAGGACAAAACTGAGCAACCTTCACTAAAATAAGCATTTATCTTTGCACACCTAGAATTTAGATGTGAGGCTGCCACCATTGGAAACTAGACTTCCGGGGATTCAATTTTGACTCAAGAATGACCTGAAACGGAGTCCGGATGAAGAGTTATGCCCATTTGAAATCGGGCCTGAAAACATATTTTTGTGGCCAACCACTTTAGTGGTCTGCCGGCCCTTGCTAGTGGCCGGCCGTCCAATAGTGAAACTTTTTCCTTTTTTTGTGTCTTGCTGTCCACCATTAGTGGCCTGCCAGTGTAGCTCAACTTTTTCGCGCCCCCTTTCGGAAGCTCGGAATAAGCCCTACAGTTTGGACTCCCACGGTTTTGAATCTAATCTCACAAGTGCAATGTGAAATCGATAAACACCAAAGAGTCCAAATCCAGCAAATCTTTTGGAAAATCAATTTTGAATAAAAAAATGCCAAAATTGGACTGTTTTTCCAGATACAGAGTCGCTACCTAAATATTTTATTTTAGGAAAATTTAGGAAACCCATGACTCGTGCCAAAGGCCACGTGTCCGTCATCACCAAAGTTATCTCGGCTAGGGAACTTAGGTACGAGAGGGGAAAGTCATGAATTGACCACCCCTGCTCGCCCGATCAAAGATCGGCCTTTACTAATCATGATATGAATTTTATCAACATTATGTGTTCTTATTCCCGTTATTAGGCTAGCTTTACTATGTGATGTGCACAAGCAAGTATAGACTAAAATTGCAAGAATTGGAACAATTCAATTTCATGTTTGTTTTGTAAAAAGGGTTTGATTTTGCCACCTCAAGTGGGCTTAAAGTTTGCGATTTTGCCACTTAACAAAGTGGGCTTAAAACTGTGAATTTGCCACTAGACATAGTGGACTTAAACGTACATTCGTTGAATCGTCCCAATTCAAACAACACGCCTTCATCCACAGGCATTTAAGTAATTTATCAAGTAAGCATTTAACCTCATGGTAAGCATGCTAGTTAGTCATGGCAATCACTCAGACTCATGCAAGTATGCTAAAGCATTAAAAACTCACCTAGTACTCCAAGCCAAAAGAAAAACTAGTTAGAAAAATGCATGATTCCTAGGTGTGTAATTTTGGCCCGTGGTTCGCGGGCGGCCCGAGGTGGGTCTGGCCCATTGGCCTGCTCAAGGCCCACCCAAAAGCCCGGCTCGAGGCCTGACCCGCCCGACCCACCCGATGCCTAGTGTTATTTTTAATGGAAAATAATAGAATTTTAGTGGAAAAAATTAAAAAAAAATTGTTTAGACCCGCCCAAAGCCCGAGCCCAGGCCTAATCCCAAGGACCCGGCCTACTGGCCCGCCCAAAGCCCGAGCCTAGGCCCAATCCCAGGGACCCCGCCCGAGGCCTGGCCTATTGGCCCGCCCAAAGCCCGAATACCCCTGGGCCTGGGCTTGGGCCTGGGCCTAGTTTTTTGGCCTGTGGGCCGACCCGACCCGGCCCGATTTTTTAGCAGGAGCTCGCAAGGCCCGACATAGGCTTGGCTTGGCCCAAGCCCGGATAGGCCAGGCCAAAATCACACCCCTAATGATTCCCAACTATACAAGATAACTAATACAACACATGCAATATGCAATTAAGATATGCTCGGCTATTAATATGGCATGCTATTTGCAACAATTTGATAGTATGAGTTTAAACACGTATTCAACGAAGTAATTGAAATGACAATGAGTTTGAATGATGCGTCGAGCCTCAGTGCATGCAATACAAAATGAATGGATGCAAGCATAAGGTATGTTAAACAAAACGTGATACTCCTAATTTAACCATCAAAAGCTAGTAAATAAAAAGGAGAAAAACGTGAGGTTGGAAGACATACATATTATCACCACCTCACCGAGGGTGCTGGAGGTATACTGATGTTTGTTTTCTAGAATATGACGGTTAGAATCCTATTAACATAGAAACACCTTCTATTTAGCTCCGGTCAACTGATAATGGCAGCATTCTCTCACACAGGAAGAATATACTAGGAACAAACTGACTATATAATATGGAGGCCAAAAATTCTGTGTAGAAAACCCAAGGAAGAAGATCTTCTTTTATACACGATGGATGAGAAATGCGGGGGGGTTTTTTTTTTTTTTTTTTCCTTATTTCTCTTGTTGCTATTCCTTCAACAATTGAAAAGCTTCTATCCTTCTCCTTTTTTCCTAACCAACATAACTCCTATTAATAGGAGTTCTCTTCATCTCCATCATAAAGTATTTGCTTTCATACTCATCAAACACTCATCACATGCATTCATGCTCATCAACCACCATAAAACGGTTGTCATGCTCATCAACCACCATAAAATGGTTTTCATAATTAAACAATTTTTCATTCAATTCTCAAACCAAAAAACTATTTTTTTTCCAACACCATCCACATTCAATAGATTGAATTAAGATAAGTTGAATAAAAAATAATGCAAACCATAAACTAAGACTATATTGAACCAATATGGACCTACAAGTTTATTTGTTATCTTTTTGTATGGTAGCCGTACGAATGTTACATCATCACAAGCTAAAAAAAAAAAAACTTTCTGTAACACGCCCGCGAGGGACCCGCTACACGCTACAGTTCGGACTCGATTTGTGTCACGGTTCTTAATCTGAACCAATGAGTCCAAATCCGGCAAATCGTTTTGAGAAACAAATTTTTGAAAAGAAGTGCCAAACATGGACTGCTTTGCCAGATACAGAGTCGCCACCTAAATATTTTAATGGGGGAATTTAGGAAACCCTGACTCGGTGCCAAAGGCCACGTGTCCGTCATCACCAAAGTTGCCTCGGCTCGGGAACTTCGGTACGATTGGGGAAGGTCAGCTATGAGCACCCCCTCTCGCCCGGTCCGAAGACCGGCCTCTACTAGCCATGATATCTGATTTTGAAAACGTTATGTGTTCTTATTCCGGTTATTAGCCTAGATTTACCATGTTATGCGCACAGCAAACAAGTATAGACCAAATCGCCTAATTTGGAAATAAGCATTGCATATCCGTTTGTCTTGAAAAACATTTTGGAATTTGCTACTCGCAAGTAGGCTAAAATACGGATTTCAACGAGTTTTTCCAACTCAAACAATCCAACCTTCACCCACAGGCATTCAAACAGTTTATCACATAAGCATCTAGCCATATGGTAAGCATGCTGTCATGGTAGCATTCATACACATACGATATGCTAAAGCATGAAAATACTTACATCGTACTCCATGCCAACAATAAACTAGTTTAGCAAACATGCATGGTCCTAGTTCATGTCAAATTGACTAATGCAACACATACAGGATGCAATTAGGGTAGGCTCGGCTAACCTAAACATGACATGTGAAATGCAATCAATTGATGCACGTATTCAATTTGGAATTGAAGTACAAATGCAGTTAGCATGATGTACCGAGCCCGGTGCATGCAAGACAAATGTACGGATGCACGCATGCATAGCATAAGGTATGCTAATTTAAACATGCCCTAATCTACCATCATAAACGGGTAAATAAAAGGGAAGAAAGAAGTGGGGTTGGAAACATACACACACACACACCCACGCTTATTACAGATTCGCCCTCGCCCGGAGGGACCAAATAAATATTACAGATAATTAACCTACAAGCTAATTAAATATTACAGGTCACTTAATTAATTAACAAATTAACTAAGCTAGAAAAAATAGTAAACCGCCTCGGAAAGAGAGCCCAATGCAATGCATGCTCGGTCTTGCTCGGAAGTGCACTGCCATGCGCAATCTGCCTCTGTTTTCCCTGCTATACTCCTCTGAAGACTGCCAAAACCTCAAGGTTGCCTTTCTGAACACTGTACAGTACCACCGGCTGGATAGAATGGCCACCGGCCGTAGGAGATGTTCGTCGGCTGATAATGAATCCATCGGCCACCGATTGTTTGCCGGTCGGCACTATGTTCAGTCGATCGGCAAAAAGTTCCTGCAGAACCTGTTTGACAGCAGCAGAGGACAGAGCTTTGCATGGCAATGCAATTCAAGCCATATATGCACCAATCATGTCCCTTATCATGTTTATGACTCAAAAGGACATGCTCCTCGGTTCTCGGACCATCAATCGCGCATTTCCATGCGTGATGGCCCAAGGGACCAAGTGTGCACATTTTGATGTCAAATGCAATGCGAACCTACAAACCAAAGGGGGGGCGCCCAATTCCTATGACTAGATCAAGGAACAAGGCATGCATGCTAGATGGAGTACAACCTAAGCATATGAACAACCTAAGCAAGGTAAGCATGCAAGCAAGCGTAGGATGGACTTAAACATGATTTAGGCAGCTCTAATTAGGCCCAAAACAGTGGCCATAATGCTAAGCACATGAAGGCAAATGTACATACAAGCATGCATGGATACATGGTTCAAGACTTAAGCATATTAAAACAACTTCTAAGCACACTTAAAAGAGATAATCATGGACCGTTAACATGCAATGGAAAGCTCTGAAATCATGCTAAAATGGTGCCAAACCAAATGAACAAGACAAGCATGGCATGCAATCAAGGTCCAAAACTTGAGGCAAGCCAAGAGGCTTAAACCAAGGCCAAGTCAACCAAGCCTCACAAGACCAAGGGGATTTAAAATAGGTCTAATGCAGACCTAAACAACACCCAAGGAACACTTAGATGGCATCTAAGTGACTCAAGTATAAAGGGTATGCACAATGGCCAAAACATGGAGCATGCAAGACAAGCTTTCAAAGCTTCAAAGAGGCATCCAAGGCAAGCATACAAGCATGTTAAAGGGACTGAAATACCATGGCAAATGGTCCCAACCCACTAAATTAAGGCAAGGATGCATGCTATACATTCACACACTTAAGGCCAACAAACCAAAAATGCAAAGGGGCTATACTATGCATGCCAAAGTCGACCCAAACAACTAAGGACAGACCTCAAACATAGCAAAATAAGCACAAAAGCTTCACAAAGCCAAGCCTAAAACATGCTAGAACAATGGTTTACAACCTAAGGCATGTTAAGGCAACAAAATGGCATTGCATGGCATGTATGTTAAACTAACATGGTGTACCAAAACCAACATACAACAATGCTATTTCATGGCAAAATAAGCATAAATAACAGCCAAGGCATGGTCAATCATGAGGCTTAGCTAGGTGCTCATTAAAGAGGCAAAAATGGCCCTTTTCAAGGACAATAAGGAGAGGGGGGTGACCCTCTCCTTCTTGGGACTTCAAGGCACCATCCTTACCACTGAAATCCCTCAAGATTTCAGTGGTGAGGAGGCCCAAACACCAAAGTCCCGGAGCTCACTCAAAATAGCACAAAATGGAGCCCCTCAAGGCTTAAGAGGGGTCAAACACCTCCAAACCACAAAACACTCTAAACAAACTATTTAGAGGGCCCAAAAATAGAACTTTTTTGTGTTATACACTAAGCTCAAAAACAGTTCTAAGATAGGTTAAAAAGCTAAGCAAGAAAGGGGAAAAAAGGGGTAAGATTGTTACCCTTGAAGACCTCTTTCACAAATGAAGCTCCAGCAGCTTCTTGAGCTCCAAACCAGCTCCAAAACTCTGAAAACAACCCTTAGAACCTCAATAGCCAAGGGAAGGTGTAACACTAGGTGTTTGTGTGCAATAGTATGAACAAATACACCTAGAACACTCAAGAGAGAGAGATATAGAGATAGAATATATATAAGTTCTAACCCTAGAACCAGAGCTTCTAACAATGTTTTTTCTCCAAAATGTCCAACCCTAAGCCAAGAGAGGAGGGCTCCTCTTATAGAGAAGCCAATCTTGTAAAGCTTACTCAAGAAGCTAATAAGAAGGCCATCCCTCCATACACGTGTATGGAGGGAACAAAATGCAAGACAGCTGTCTTAAAATATCTGCAAAAGCAGATGAACAGTAGTCGGCCGCTCAAAATTGCCATTTTGACAAAATTAACTGCCGACCGGCAACAAATAATGCCGACCGGCAATATACATTGCCGATGGCAACAAAACACCAGCCGGTGGCCTCTAGCCACGGCCGGTGATGTGTGGGGATGCCTCACAAGGCATTCCCTGCCCCTCCAAGGCAACAAACAAGTGTTTGGTGCAAAACCAGACACTAAACAGTCGGGTTCGGAGATCCTGAGGCAAGGCGCGTAGCCGAGACCTCCGGGAACTCCAAACGAACACAAACAAGGATGATCACCGGGTGTTCAAACGGTGACGTCCAAGTCTTGAGGACGGTCAAAAATGGGGTGTCTACAGTTGCCCCTCTTTGACAGAACTCGAAAGTCATAACAATGACGGGAGTGAATGTCAAAGCCCAGAGACGACCCATTTTTGACAATGCCGAAGACTTAGACAAACATGCAAGACAAACAAGGTATGCGCCCGAAGGCAGGGGCAAAATGCAACTGAAAATGCAAGAAGCCGAGCATAACTTATGATCATACAAAGAAAAGCTGTAACGAAGCACACGTGCGACGGTTTTAAGCTAGCATACACCAAACTACACTACAATGCAGAAAGGATGTAAGAGAATTATGCAATTCTTGATACGTCTCACGCGGAGGATACAATACCTGTCCGGTTCGTCTGGTTCCACCAGCTGCAAATGAACCGTACATACAATATCGTGCCTGTAAAGAAAACAACTTAACAGGTATGATATTGTTAGCAACATGCATGACAATGCAAGAATGAATGCAAAATGATATGCAATATATACAAAACAATGTATAAATAATGCAAATGAAAATGCAATGCAATTGAAACAATGCGAACTACATGCAAAGCAATTGAATCATGATCCAATCATGAGCGATTCGAAACCACACAAATGTCAAATAGATTGATGGAGGTAACAAGTCCGTCTACCATAGAACGGTCTACTGAACTATGAGTAATGTAGACGGACACAAGAACGAGTATTGGGTGGAATGACATAAGTGGGGTAACGACCCGCTGGAGAAAGAATGATGATCCTAATGCCGGATGCAAAAATTACACTACAATGTAATACCTACAATGGATATGGCATGCAGCCAAAGCAAATCTTGCCTAGGAAAAGCATGTACGCAAACAAGCCGCGGCTAACATAGAACGGTCCACTGAACTATGCTTTGGCACGAGAAGTATGGGCACATACCAGACCAAGCTCAACATGGAAAGGCGCAAGCCATAGATGGAAGGTGATGCAATGAATGCATGCAAACTACAATGCAATGGAAATGGGTACAATGGATATGGCACGCGGGCCAAACCAAATCTTGCCTAGGAAAGGCATGTACGCATACGAGCCATGTCTAACACAGAAAAGGTGCCGCAACCCTCAAACCAACATACCAGCGTGGAATAGGCGCGTACACATGCAGAACTGTGTTTTAACGTGAAAAGTAAGGGCACATACCAGACCAAGCTCAACATGTAAAGGCGCAAGCCATAGGTGGAGGTGATGCAGTAAATGCATGCAAACTACAATGCACTATCTATAAATATGCAATGGAATGGATGTAAATACAATACTTACAATGAAATGCATGACAATGCAGTATGATGCAATGGCTATGATTGCAGCTTTCCCTATCTTACCAACAGGGCGACATACTAGGTTGGTTCAGTATCCAGAACTGAGGCGCAGACATGCTACCTCAACCTATGGGGCTTCCATACAGATTTCAAGCCGAGGATACACCCCTGGGTATTTAAACCAGACTTTAGTCTCGGAAATCCCGAACCTTTACGTTCTAGGCATAAGCCATTCGAACTCTAGTTTTCACCGTCCCAGTTGGTCTTCTAGGAACTCACCGCAAACACAGGCAGGTGGCTTTACCAGACCACCGAAAGTCGTTCGGGCACGACAAACACCAAAGGAATTGCACCTTTAGAGGATTTAAGGTCTCCTAGACCGGGATGCAAAATGTATGCATGACAATGCATGTTTTTATTTGTTTGTTTTTTTTGGAATGCAAATGATGCATGAAATGCATGTTGCATGGAATGCGCGACAACGCAAGTCGCTCGAAATGCATGACAATGCATGATTTTTGATGCACGGCAACGCGCGGCTTGAGATGCATGACAATGCAAACAAACTGTGCACATCAATGCATGGAGGGTCTTGCACCTCTCGAGGATTTAAGGTCTCCTAGACCGTGTGTATTTTTGGTCCCGCCGGACCGGGGGTGCATGATAATGCAAGCTGTGTGCGTTATAACGCGTGTGTGTGTGCACAAAGATGCAAGGGATGATGTGTGCTACAGTGTATGCCGACATGCAACACCAATCGAGTGTGTTTAAGGTCTCGTCAGACCATGTGTGTTTTAAGGTCTCGCCAGACCGGGGGGTGCAATGCATGTCAATGCGAGTGAACTTGAAATGCGCGACGGTTTTTTAGAGATGCATGACAGCGCACTTGATGCAAGTGAGTGACCACGCACGTCCTTTGAAATGCAAGACAATGCAACTTGATGCCAGTGCACGACAACGCACGTCCTTTAAAATGCAAGACAATGCAACTGAGCGGATTTAAGGTCTCGCCAGACCGTACGTGTTTTTGGTCCCGCTGGACCGTGCGTGTTTAAGGTCTCGCCAGACCGTGTGCATGACAATGCATGTGAGGTGCGCAAAATAGCGCGAACAATGAGTGTATACCAAATGCAATAAGACGCGCGAAACGGCGTGATGCGTTGGACAACGCGAATGAAATGCGATGCGCAAGACAGTGCAATGCGCTAAACGGCGTAATTGAATGCATGCCAAATGCATATGGGGGGCAACTTCCAGGTTTTGTAAGAGCCAAAAGGATACGGAAAGGATACACCTTGCATGAATTCGAGTGCCACACACAGAAGACACGGTCCGAGGTCAAAACGGAGGCCGATCGAGCTTCGGAAGTGCACTGTCTTGCACTGTTTTGAGCAATGAAGGCCCTGAACCACACATATAACCCAAACAAGGATGTAGAAGGCTCAAAAACCACTGTAGACACACCGGATAACCACCGGCCATCAAAATGCATCACCGGCCGTCCATCGGCCCTCATACAATTCCATCGGCACAATATATTGCCGACCGGCAAAGAATTCTTGTATCGGGGCAGTTTTGTCAATTGGCCACGGGTCTTTTAAAATAGGGCTCCTAGCCCTATTTTCTTCACTTCCTCTTGCTCAAAAATCCTTCCCCCTCCCCTCTAGGGCATTTTCCTCCTTTGATTCTCTCCTTTTCTTGCGTTCTAGCTCTCGTTTCGTTGTTCGATTCGCGATCTCCTTCGCGTTTCGGACATTTTCAACCGAACGAAACTTTGTTTCGGTGTCCCGTTTTTGATTTCCACCACTCGGGGCTTGTTTCCCTCGAGTTTTTCTCGATATCTGTGCCTTTTCCGCACCTCGGCTTTTCCGGCCATTTCCGGCCCTCTCGGGGTTGACTTTTTGTTGACTTCTCGTATTCTCGTCCATTTTTCCTTCTTTCGGCCATTTTCACATTCTCTTCGAGATGGCGGACGACCTTCCACAGGGCGGGTCCTCTCCAGAGCTCGAGATGGATCCCGAGGCCGAGCCCTTGCCGCTTCGCATCCGGCCATTCGATCCGGAGACCTACAGGCCAGCGGTTCACGTGATGCTCCCCGATGGACTACGCCGGTTCCGGAGCTTCGAGAGGGGCGTAGCACCCGAGCTACTACTCCGTGAGCCAGAGTCACACTTGTCGCACGGCGCCTCCGAGGTACATTTTTCCCCCGGTTTCAATTTTCCGCAATGTAGAACACTTAAACTGCTATAGTTGATTCTGTTCTTTAACTGCTTAGTTCGAATGCACTGATGCACTGTACACTATAGTTGACTGTGAATACACTTGCAATCGATAACTGCTTGAAACTTACACGCGCACACACACTGCACTAGCCCTGAATTGCTCAAACACGTTGACGCAACACACTCTGTACTTCACTGTAAGCACACCGGCACCCGGTATCTGCTTGAATTCTGAAAAACATGCACACATGCTGTATTTACCCTGAACCACTCAAACACGCTGACACATCATATGCTGTAGTTCTTTGCTAGCACACTGACACCCAATGTCTGTTTGAATCTGAAAAACATGCACACATGCTATATATCTGTATGTTTCTCAAAACTGCATCTTGAATATTGCTTCGCAATTGTTGTTTTTGATTACAGGGGGACTCCCATACCATCCGCGGGTATGGGAACGTCGTCGCCCGAGACTGGTACGTGGAGTTGCCAGACGCGGTTCTCCAGATCGTCGACGAGGCGGGTTTCGGCATCTTTTGCAGGGGGCTTTCCCAGCTTACCACCTGCAGGCCCTTGCTTGCTGCTTTAGTGGAGAGGTGGTGGGATACCACCAACTCCTTCCACTTCTCCGTCGCAGGGGACATGACGATGACCCCTTATGACTTCTCGATGCTTACCGGCATCGGGGTAGGGGGTGATCCGATCCCCTTTGACACGGATATGGATGAGTGGGACGCCGCCCAGCTGTACCTGCTCGGCACTCAGCCACCCCTTGCTCGGGCAGGGTTTGTCAGATACTCGTGGTTCGAGAGCCACTTCAGGACTCAGCCAGCCTTGGCGGAGGAGGCGCAGATGACCCCAGAGGAGGTAGATCAGTATGCGCGGGGCTTCATCATGTTTTTGCTCGGGACGACCCTTTTCGCCGACCGGGCGAACACCGTGCCTCTATGCCTGTTGAGCGCACTGGTGGATGTCAGGCGGATCCGCCGCTACGACTGGGGTGGCGCAGGCTTGGCCACTTTATATGGTTACATGAGCTCTTCTTCCCGCCTCAGCGGACAGCTTCTTGGCGGATACTGGCGAGCTTGGGAGGTACATCTTCTTCCCCTTTTACATTTCTGCTTTCTGCTTTACATTTTCTGTATTCTGTACACTGCACACACCACGGTCTGCCTCTTACTGACTATATACTGCACACGCGGCACACATATACTCTGCTTTACACTGACTGTACACTGCACACACACTGTACACTCTGCACAATACACTGCACAACACACGGCTCTGCCATTTCTGCTTTATTCTGTATTCTGTTTTATCCGATAGTCATACTGATACCTGTTCTGCAGTTGTGGGTATATGCCTACTTTCCCAGGCTTGCCCCAGTACCCGATGTGGAGATCCCGCTCGACGTCCCCTTTTCTCATCGCTTTGATGTGCGGTGTGTGCGGAGACCTCGGGAGTCTTTTATTTTCTTCCGCCGCTACTTCGACACCATCACCGCCGCGGAGGTATGTTCAACTTTAGAGCTTGTTTTAAGCTTTGCATCGCACTGTATTTTTTATAACAGATAGATAACAAACTGCATTTGTACCCGCAGATCACCTGGCAGCCTTGGGCTCCATTGCTAGCCGTGGTGAGGGATCATTATGAGGGTGCAGAGGAGACTGCCCACCTTCGGATTCTGTTGGAGGGTCCGGTCTGTCGGGCTTGGTACCTGGGGAGCGCTTCTTGCGTCAGACCCTAGGTTTACCAGAGCAGATAGTTTTGGGTCCGCCTCCTACACACATGAGGCATACATAGAGGCTTTCCCTCGCGCACCTGAGAGAGTATACCGTTGGCTGGGGCGTGGAGCGTCACAGAGACGAGGGCGACTATGCCGAGTACGTCCAGACCTACATTATGCGACCCTTGAGCAGTGGTCGGCGAGCTGAGAGGGAGAGGCCAGCGGCGCCGGCAGCTGGAGCGGGAGCGTCGAGGAGAGCTCGAGTCCGTGGTAGAGGTGGAGTTCAGAGAGGGCGGGGACCGGCTGGCCTGCTCTGCCCACTTCACTGACTTACAGAGGGCAGGGTGGGGCGACCTACCAGATCCCCTTTACCCCTCCTCCGGCTGATCACGAGTTGGTCGGTGTCCCTGACTTGCCTCCGGTATGTATTATTGCATTT
This sequence comes from Camellia japonica, assembly GCA_030407325.1. Lineage (NCBI taxonomy): Eukaryota > Viridiplantae > Streptophyta > Magnoliopsida > Ericales > Theaceae > Camellia > Camellia japonica. The sequence goes on from JAPPVO010000017.1 coordinate 66,859,778, forward strand.
CGCATCTTGCATTGGCATTTCATTTCATTTTATTTGATATTCCGCAGAATACTGATGCATCTGATACTTTTGCAGGCGTCCTCGGAGTACATCCGGCAGTCTCTGGGGCTGAATGCCTCCATGATGGAGATGCTACAGCGGACCTTCGACCTCCTGGCCCTTTACAGCATTCCGGTATGTTCTTCTGACCGCAGTCTCAAACCATACATAAACTGCTTCGCATAATCTGATGCACGATACAACACTTAATACACTGTACTCATACACTGCATTCTGCACTGATTCACTCCTCACAGCATACATACACTGTACTCATTCACTGTATTCTGTACTGATTCACTGCTCACGGCACTCACAGACTGTACTCATACACTGTATTCTGTACTGATTCACTGCTCACAGTATTCTGATGTATTTGCCTTTATGCTTTTCAGCCTCCTTTCTAGATCCTCCGGTGGGTGGTGCTCCAGCTGGGCCTTCTATTCCTGCTCGAGGAGGGCGTGGAGACACTGGACATTCTCGTGCCAGGGCAGGGCATGCTCATGTCGGGAGTAGCTCTCGGGCACCCATTCCTGATGATGAGGATGATGAGTCCGAGTCCGAGGCAGAGGCGAGCGCATGCAGAGGAGCAGGCAGAGGTGAGTGTGGGGGTCAGAACGAGGGAGAGACGGTTCAGACTCGGCTCAGATGATGGTGCCGATGACGATGCTCCTGGACCTTTGTCCAGGAAGAGGGCGAGGACAGATCCCCAGGCCTGAGACTACTGATGACGACCCAGACTTTTGCTGCTTTCTTCTCTTTTTTTGTACTTTTCTTCTTTTTTAGTTGGTAGCTCCAGTATCTTGTACCGCCGCAGGCGGGTTTTTGTTTTCTTCGAAACTATGTATTTGAAAAGATGATGAAATAAAAAACTAACTTTTTGTCTAAAAAAAGTGTTACATTTGTATATCTCATGCATTGCATCGCATTACATTATGTTATGTCATATTACACCTCAATGTAAATGAAGTCGATCTGTTGTCTGAAAATTGAACACTTGTACTGGAATGATCAGATAACCAACCAACCAATAGTAGAATAATCGAGCAACTCACTGTTTAACCTGAACACACAGCCCATACTCTGTTGGGGATTAATCTGCATACGGCCCATAACACAGCACTCGGTTCATTCTGCACACAACAAACACTGAACAAACAGTCCAATCTGACAAGACGGACTACGGAAGCTAAAACGGTTGAAACTGAAACACACTCAGATGCCCCAAATTTTCTCTTTTCTTTTGCTTCGCATAAAATATAGAGAATGGCACAGCACTCCGAGCATAAACGATTTTAACTTTTTAAGAAAGGTTCTGCAACCGGGGTATCGAGCCTAAAACTGGACACAGCGGGAAAGACTCAAAGGTGCGTGACCTAAACATAACGAGACTCGCTCGGAAAAGACTCAAAACAAAAGTTGAGATAGACAAATCAAAAGACACACACACACGGACGTGTTTGTAAAAACAAGACCTCAGATCTCAAGGAGCCAGTTCCTCCGGGTATTATTCCCACCCTTTCTGATTTGTGATTCTCACGTCACTCGGCCCTCAGGCTCGGTTTTTCTCTCAAAACCCTCTTGCTCACTTTTCTCTCAACTTACACCTCTCTATTCTTTTCTTCTCTCATTTTTCATCCCTCCCCAGGGTGATTGATGGGTGAATAAGAAATTGTGGGTTCACCCCAGCATTGTAGCTTACGGCTGTTTCTTCCGGTGACGTCGAGTCGAATTCCGGATAGGGAAAGCCTCTTCCGGTGGATAGGGTGCCTTTTTGGCAAGTATGTGGACGGCGGGAGAAAGACAGAATACCTGACTCAGCTGTGCCCCTAGTTCATCACTTTGACCATTTTTGTTCTTTTCTTCTTTCTAAAACAGTTTTGACCAAAATGAGAGCCGGATTAACATACTTGTTCAATTTTTAATTTGAAAATCATGCAAGTCAGGCCATGAGCACTGAAAATTTTCCTTCTCTTTTTTTTTTTTGATCCAAGAAAATGGTCCGGTTTTTGGAAAATGAAATAGTTTTCGAGAAAATAGTCAACTTCAGTAAAAATTTTCAAAAACTTTTTTTGCAAACAGTCAATGCTCAACGAGCACGGAACCTACCCTCGAGATGCGCAACCTCGGATCGGAGGCAATGGAAAATTGCCCCTGGCTTGAAGGGGGGCATGGCAACGGAAAGTTGCCCCTGGTTTTGAATGGCAACTTGCGCAACGGAAAGTTGCCCCTTGTTTGGATGATGCCGCAGCATTTTATAAACGGTCTTTGTCAGTGTTGACTAAACTCCGAAGACGATGGTCTGAACCAATATATGGACACAGTCACTGTGAAAGCGATGGTGGCTGGACTTCAGGATGAAGTTGCCTACGTATCCCAACATGGGAATCAAGCCTACGTAGTTCCGGTTGTCACAACCGAACTGTCGGATGCAGAGAAGGCAAGGATGATCAAAACCATTACATGGACTGAGGCGCTATGAAAGCGTTGGGGGCTGGACTTCAGGATGAAGTTGCCTACGTATCCCAAACATGGGAATCAAGCCATACGTAGTTCCGGTTAAGGTACACTCGGGTATTAACCTTCACTTTTTAGGCTCTAACTTTTGCCAAGGCGCCCGTCGCGGGTTTTCGACCTTGCGAGCTTTGTTCTTTTTTAATTCTTTTCTTTTCATTCTTGTACATATATTTTTCTTTCTCTTTCTTTGTTCTTTTTTTTTCTTTTTTTTTTCCTTGCTCTTTTTTGCATTTTTTTTCTTTTCTTTTTCTTGCTCTAACTTTTGCCTGGGTCGCCCTTCCGGGTTTTCAACCCAGCGAGCCTCTCAAAGGGTAAAAGTGTAGCATAGTCCATGCCAAATGGTTTTGAGATCCTGAAGTCATCTGAGTCCAGGAGAATGGCTGTTGTACTGATTTGCAGAAGGATCCATCACGGTTGCTTCACGAGCCTCTTCCGGTGAGATCTAATCTTCTTGATCTGAATTTGGTACCTCTTGCTCGAGGGTTGCTTCAAATCGGGCCGCACAGGCCTTTCATGGCAGTTAACTGTTGAACGTTTTGAATGGATTCCAGGTTCGAAACAGATAGGTTGAATCTCGAGGCTGAGAGCGATCCTAGGCTGCACAATCTCAAGAGCAATTCCACACAAGTCTTCACAGGACCGCGCAAAACATTTTGTTTTTGAAAGTTTTTAAAGAAAGCGACAAATCGCTCGCGCTGAAGATAGTGTGGAACCAGTCTGGATCAAACCAGGATCCTTCTCAGTACTCACACTGACAGGCATGATTTCATTCATAAAAAAGGCTTAGCATGCCTCTTCTTCTCTCAAAGTGATCAAATTTTGCAAAAAACCCGAGGAATTCCTTCCTCTTCGTTTTTATCACCGCAGTGTTTTAAAAAAAGCTTTTGAAAAACTTAGGTCATTGTAATAATTTTCAAGGTACAAAAGAGCAGGTAGAACGTACTGTCGTTCCATTCACATCCTCTGGCACAACTGATAGCAAGCACAAAAACGAGATAGCCACAGCTTTTTCATTCAGATTTGTTGGTATAACTGGCTCCTCGGCAGAGACAGATTCAAAAACAAAACAGTAATTACAAGACAAAACGGTGTTCGAGGCAACAACCCCGGAATCACCTGGCATTCTATACAAAAGGGGGGTTGACTCGCTACAACAAGACAGACCCGTAAGCAAAAGGACTGACTCAAGACAATGAGGCAGACTCAAAACAAAACAAAAGACTGACTCGACACCCAAGCCAGGATTTACAAAATTAGTATTCGCAGATGCTCAAAAATGCGTGCCAGACGCCACATCCAAAATGCACCAGGCACTGCCCGCAGGCGGTTCACCCTCCGATTACATACTTGCAGTATCTGTGTCCTCAAAATCCAATAATTGGGTAGTAACGGACTTGGCGGAGGTGGGTGGGAGGATAACCTCGTTGTCAATCAAATCCTGTACCTCATGACGGAGGCGGAAGCAATTATCGGTAGCATGACCAGTTTGCTGGTGGTACGCACAGTACAAAGTAGCATCATGTGTAGCAGGGAGATTCTTCGGGAGGGGCCGAGGCTCCAAGGGTTTAAGATGTCCCTCTCAGCAAGGATCTGGAGTGCCTTGGACAACGGCATGTAGAGAGCATGGAAGACCTGTGCCCCTGCCCTCGGGCAAGTACTTGAAGGTTGAGCACTCTTGCTAGACGCACTAGCGAAAGGGTCGGCAGGCGCGGCCTTTGGATTTCTGATCCTTCCCGGGTGCAGGGTTGGGAATGAGGAATTGTTCTGGCATGACGGGGCCTATCCCGGCTTTCTGACTGACTTGAACTACCCTCAGGTGGGGTGGGGAAAGCATCCTCCACAGCTTTTGTCACAACTGCAGATACCTGTTGCTTGTTCATCCCCGCGGCTTTCAAAGCCTCGACTGCCCACAGCAGTTGTTCGATAGGGTCGGCATCCGCCTTCATTTTATCCTTACCTCTGGCCTCAGCCTGATCGAGGGTTTGGTTGATGTTGATATGTCATTACCATAGCTGGAGGCCATCTCCGGTTGGCTAAGTTCAATCACAATCCGCCCTAACAGTGGGGGCTCCTGGGGTACAAAACTCCCGGCATATGGTGCGGCTGGCGGTGAAGCTGACATTCCGTAGGCGAGATCTGCCACGGACTCTGGAGATCACCTATCATCCCCATCAGTTCAAATGTAGTAGGCTCGCGAGCCTGATATAGCTGGGGGGTCCAGACCGGTGCGGCAGCAGGCGATCTGGGTGGATGCGGCATATCGACATTGGTCTCACTTTGTAGAGTGATTCCTTGATCCAACGCGGTTGTCATAACCACGATCTCTTCTGAATTCTGCGTCATGCTGAGTCTGTTATACTGGATGGCGACTAACGGCTCGCATATCTAACTTGCCTCAGCAAAAAGAAACACTGACTGTTCTGAATCAGACTTTCTGTACCTTGAAAGGAAAAACAAGCAGCATTTCAGCCAAAACAGATCAAACACGGGTATAGCTGAACAACTATACTCTACTGCTGTCCACTGTTCCCCAAAAACTCACTGTCCTGAAACACTGAATCGAATACCCGCAGATATAACTGATTCCCAAAATACTGATACTGGTGCCCGTAGGCCGGATACCCAGACTTGCAAACTGGTGTATGCATTCCCTGTAGAAATATATGCTAAAAGCACATAGCAAGTAAATGAGAGCCAAAACACCCCTATGTTGGGGTAGGGTTTCCCTGTCCTATTTTGTCAGGAGCTAGGGTTTCACTACGCACGCAGCGGCTTCAAACAACCTAACATCGGGTAAGCAACATGTCCTAGTTTGGAATGGTCACTATGGATTTCGAATATGCACTAGGTCAAATGATCAAAAAGGGTGCCCGGTAAAACCGGGGTTTGTGTTCCCATGCTGTCAGAGCCCATAACCGGTCAGCCTTATGGTCATGCCTTGACAAGACAAGCCTCCGGCAAACCGTTCAGGAATGGCAGATGGCAAACACGTGTCCTAGGCGCACCAATGCACATGCAATGCAAAGAGACACATAAATGAAATCAAAACAGGATATCACGAGTTCGAGTCAAGCTCTCTAAATCCCCAGCAGAGTCGCCAGAAACTGTAACACGCCCGCGAGGGACCCCGCTACACGCTACAGTTCGGACTCGATTTGTGTCACGGTTCTTAATCTGAACCAAAGAGTCCAAATCCGGCAAATCGTTTTGAGAAAACAGATTTTTGAAAAGAAGTGCCAAATATGGACTGCTTTGCCAGATACAGAGTCGCCACCTAAATATTTTAATGGGGGAATTTAGGAAACCCTGACTCGGTGCCAAAGGCCACGTGTCCGTCATCACCAAAGTTGCCTCGGCTCGGCAACTTGGGTACGATTGGGGAAGGTTAGCTATGAGCACCCCCTCTCGCCCGGTCCGAAGACCGGCCTCTACTAACCATGATATCCAATTTTGAAAACGTTATGTGTTCTTATTCCAGTTAATTAGCCTAGAATTACTATGTGATGCGCACGGCATACAAGTATAGACTAGATCGCCTAATTTGGAAACAAGCATTGCATATCCGTTTGTCTTGAAAAACACTTTGGAATTTGCTACTCGCAAGTAGGCTAAAATACGGATTTCAACGAGTTTTTCCAACTCAAACAATCCAACCTTCACCCACAGGCATTAAACAGTTTATTTCACATAAGCATCTAGCCACATGGTAAGCATGCTGTCATGATAGCATTCACACACATGCGATATGCTAAAGCATGAAAATACTTACATCGTACTCCGTGCCAAAACAATAAACTAGTTAGCAAACATGCATGGTCCTAGTTCATGTCAAATTGACTAATGCAACACATACAGGATGCAATTAGGGTAGGCTCGGCTAACCTAAACATGACATGTGAAATGCAATCAATTGATGCACGTATTCAATTTGGAATTGAAGTACAAATGCAGTTAGCATGATGTACCGAGCCCGGTGCATGCAAGACAAATGTATGGATGCACGCATGCATAGCATAAGGTATGCTAATTTAAACATGCCCTAATCTACCATCATAAGCGGGTAAATAAAAGGGAAGAAAGAAGTGGGGATTGGAAGACATGCACACACACGCACCCACACTTATTACAGATTCGCCCTCGCCCGGAGGGACCAAATAATATTACAGATAATTAACCTACAAGCTAATTAAATATTACAGGCCATCTAATTAGCTAACAAATTAACTAAGCTAGAAGAAACAGTAAACCGCCTCGGAAAGAGAGCCCAATGCAATGCATGCTCGGTCTTGCTCGGAAGTGCACTGCCATGCGCAATCTGCCTCTGTTTTCCCTGCTATACTCCTCTGAAGACTGCCAAAATCTCAAGGTTGCTTTCTGAACACTGTACAGTACCACCGGCTGGAGTAGAATGGCCACCGGCCGTAGGATGTTCATCGGCTGAGAATGAATCCATCGGCCACCAATTGTTTGCCGGTCGGCACTCTGTTCAGTCGATCGGCAAAAAGTTCCTGCAGAACCTGTTTGACAGCAGCAGAGGACAGAGCTTTGCATGGCAATGCAATTCAAGCCATATATGCACCAATCATGTCCCTTATCATGTTAGTGACTCAAAGGGACATGCTCCTTGGTTCTCGGACCATCAATCGCGCATTTCCATGCGTGATGGCCCAAGGGACCAAGTGTGCACATTTTGATGTCAAATGCAATGCAAACCAACAAACAAAAGGGGCCCAATTCCTATCACTAGATCAAGGAACAAGGCATGCATGCTAGATGGAGTGCAACCTAAGCATATGAACTAGCATGCAACATGAGCATACAAGGTATACATGCAAGCATGCAAACAAACATGCAAGGTAAGCATGCAAGCAAGCATAGGATGGACTTAAACATGATTTAGGCAGCTCTAATTAGGCCCAAAACAGTGGCCAAAATGCTAAGAAATGAAGGCAAATGTACATACAAGCATGCATGGATACATGGTTCAATACTTAAGCATAAAAACAACTTCTAAGCACACTTAAAAGAGATAACATGGACTTAACATGCAATGGAAAGCTCTGAAATCATGCTAAAATGGTGCTAAGCCAATTGAAAAGAACAAGCATGGCATGCAAACAAGGCCAAAACCCAAGGCAAGCCAAGAGGCTTAAACCAAGGCCAAGTCAACCAAGCCTCACAAGACTAAGAGGACTTAAAATGGTCTAAGGCAGACCTAAACAACACCCAAGGGACACCTAGATGGCATCTAAGTGGCTCAAATTCAAAGGATGCACAATGCCAAAACATGGAGCATGCAAGACAAGCTTTCAAAGCTTCAAAGAGGCATCCAAGGCAAGCATACAAGCATGTTAAAGGGACTGAAATAACATGGCAAATGGTCCCAACCCACTAATTAAGGCAAGGATGCATGCTATACATTCACACACTTAAGGCCAACAAACCAAAAATGCAAAGGGCTATACTATGCATGCCAAAGTCGACCCAAACAACTAAGGACAGACCTCAAACATAGCAAAATAAGCACAAAAGCTTCACAAAGCCAAGCCTAAAACATGCTAGAACAATGGTTTACAACCTAAGGCATGTTAAGGCAACAATGGCATTACAAGGCATGTATGCTAAGCAAGCATGGTGTACCAAAACCAACATACAACAATGCTATTTCATGGCAAAATAAGCATAAATAACAGCCAAGGCATGGTCAACATGAGGCTTAGCTAGGTGCTCATTAAAGAGGCAAAAATGGCCCTTTTCAAGGACAATAAGGAGAGGGGGTGGCCCTCTCCTTCTTGGGACTTCAAGGCACCATCCTTACCACTGAAATCCCTCAAGATTTCAGTGGTGAGGAGGCCCAAACACCAAAGTCCCGGAGCTCACTCAAAATAGCACAAAATGGAGCCCCTCAAGGCTTAAGAGGGGTCAAACACCTCCAAACCACAAAACACTCTAAACAAACTATTTAGAGGGCCCAAAAATAGAACTTTTTTGTGTTATACACTAAGCTCAAAAACAGTTCTAAGATAGGCTAAAAGCTATGCAAGAATGGGGAAAAAGGGGTAAGATTGTTACCCTTGAAGACCTCTTTCACAAATGAAGCTCCAGCCAGCTTCTTGAGCTCCAAACCAGCTCCAAAACTCCAAAAACAATCCCCTTAGAACCTCAATAGCCAAGGGAAGGTGTAATGGTAGGTGTTTGTGTGCAATACTATGAACAAATACACCTAGAACACTCAAGAGGAGAGAGATATAGAGATAGAATATATAGGGATGGGCCCGCAGGCGGTTCACCCTCCGATTACATACTTGCAGTATCTGTGTCCTCAAAATCCAATAATTGGGTAGTAACGGACTTGGCGGAGGTGGGTGGGAGGATAACCTCGTTGTCAATCAAATCCTGTACCTCATGACGGAGGCGGAAGCAATTATCGGTAGCATGACCAGTTTGCTGGTGGTACGCACAGTACAAAGTAGCATCATGTGTAGCAGGGAGATTCTTTGGGAGGGGCCGAGGCTCCAAGGGTTTAAGATGTCCCCTCTCAGCAAGGATCTGGAGTGCCTTGGACAACGGCATGTAGAGAGCATGGAAGACCCTGTGCCCTCGGGGCAAGTACTTTGAAGGTTGAGCACTCTTGCTAGACGCACTAGCGAAAGGGTCGGCCGGCGCGGCCTTGGATTTCTGATCCTTCCCGGGTGCAGGGTTGGGAATGGGAGGAATTGTTCTGGCATGACGGGGCCTATCCCGATTTTCTGACTGACTTGAACTACCCTCAGGTGAAGTGGGGAAAGCATCCTCCACAGCTTTTGTCACAACTACAGATATCTGTTGCTTGTTCATCCCCGCGGCTTTCAAAGCCTCGACTGCCCACAGCAGTTGTTCGATAGGGTCGGCATCCGCCTTCATTTTATCCTTACCTCTGGCCTCAGCCTGATCGAGGGTTTAGGTTGATGTTGATATGTCATTACCATAGCTGGAGGCCATCTCCGGTTGGCTAAGTTCAATCACTATTCGCCCTAACAGTGGGGGCTCCTGGGGTACAAAACTCCCGGCATATGGTGCGGCTGGCGGTGAAGCTGACATTCCGTAGGCGAGATCTGCCACGGATCTCTGGAGATCACCTATCATCCCCATCAGTTCAAATGTAGTAGGCTCATAAGCCTGATATAGCTGGGGGGTCCAGACCGGGTGCGCAGCAGGCGATCTGGGTGGATGCGGCATATCGACATTGGTCTCACTTTGTAGAGTGATTCCTTGATCCAACGCGGCTGTCATAACCACGATCTCTTCTGAATTCTGCGTCATGCTGAGTCTGCTCTACTGGATGGCGACTAACGGATCGGATATCTAACTTGCCTCAGCAAAAGGAAACACTGACTGTTCTAAATCAGACTCTCTATACTGAAAGGAAAAACAAGCAGCATTTCAGCCCAAACAGATCAAACACGGGTATAGCTGAACAACTGTGCTCTACTGCTGTCCACTGTTTCCCAAAACTCACTGTCCTGAAACACTGAATCGAATACCCGCAGATATAACTGATTCCCAAAATACTGATACTGGTGCCCGCAGGCCGGATACCCAGACTTGCAAACTGGTATATGCATTCCCCTGTAGAAATACATGCTAAAAGCACATAACAAGTAAATGAGAGCCAAAACACCCCTATGTTGGGGTAGGGTTTCCCTGTCCTATTTTGTCAGGAGCTAGGGTTTCACTACGCACGTAGCGGCTTCAAACAACCTAACATCGGGTAAGCAACCTGTCCTAGTTTGGAATGGTCACTATGGATTCCGAATATGCACTAGGTCAAATGGTCAAAAAGGGTGCCCCGGTAAAATCGGGGTTTGTGTTCCCATGCTGTCAGAGCCCATAACCGGTTAGCCTTATGGTCATGCCTTGACAAGACAAGCCTCCGGCAAACCGTTCAGGAATGGCAGATGGCGAACACAGTGTCCTAGGCGCACCAATGCACATGCAATGCAAAGAAACACATAAGTGTAGTCAAAACAAGATATCACGAGTTTGAGTCAAGTTCTCTAATATACCCAGCAGAGTCGCCAGAAACTGTAACACGCTCGCGAGGGACCCCGCTACACGCTACAGTTCGGACTCGATTTGTGTCACGGTTCTTAATCTGAACCAAGGAGTCCAAATCCGGCAAATCGTTTTGAGAAACAGATTTTTGAAAAGAAGTGCCAAACATGGACTGCTTTGCCAGATACAGAGTCGCCACCTAAATATTTTAATGGGGGAATTTAGGAAACCCTGACTCGGTGCCAAAGGCCACGTGTCCGTCATCACAAGTTGCCTCGGCTCGGGAACTTGGGTACGATTGGGGAAGGTCAGCTATGAGCACCCCTCTCGCTCGGTCCGAAGACCGGCCTCTACTAACCATGATATCCGATTTTGAAAACGTTATGTGTTCTTATTCCGGTTATTAGCCTAGATTTACCATGTTATGCGCACAACAAACAAGTATAGACAAATCGCCTAATTTGGAAATAAGCATTGCATATCCGTTTGTCTTGAAAAACATTTTGGAATTTGCTACTCGCAAGTAGGCTAAAATACGGATTTCAACAAGTTTTTCCAACTCAAACAATCCAACCTTCACCCACAGGCATTCAAACAGTTTATTACATAAGCATCTAGCCATATGGTAAGCATGCTGTCATGGTAGCATTCATACACATGCGATATGCTAAAGCATGAAAATACTTACATCGTACTCCGTGCCAAAACAATAAACTAGTTTAGCAAACATGCATGGTCCTAGTTCATGTCAAATTGACCAATGCAACACATACAGGATGCAATTAGGGTAGGCTCGGCTAACCTAAACATAACATGTGAAATGTAATCAATTGATGCACGTATTCAATTTGGAATTGAAGTACAAATGCAGTTAGCATGATGTACCGAGCCCGGTGCATGCAAGACAAATGTACGGATGCACGCATGCATAGCATAAGGTATGCTAATTTAAACATGCCCTAATCTACCATCATAAACGGGTAAATAAAAGGGAAGAAAGAAGTGGGGGTTGGAAAACATACACACACTCACGCACCCACGCTTATTACAGATTCGCCCTCGCCCGGAGGGACCAAATAAATATTACAGATAATTAACCTACAAGCTAATTAAATATTACAGGCCACTTAATTAATTAACAAATTAACTAAGCTAGAAGAAACAGTAATCCGCCTCGGAAAGAGAGCCCAATGCAATGCATGCTTGGTCTTGCTCAGAAGTGCACTGCCATGCGCAATCTGCCTATGTTTTCCCTACTATACTCCTCTGAAGACTGCCAAAACCTCAAGGTTGCCTTTCTGAACACTGTATAGTACCACCGGCTAGATAGAATGGCCACCGGCCGTAGAAGATGTTCGTCGGCTGATAATGAATCCATCGGCCACCGATTGTTTGCCAGTCGGCACTATGTTCAGTCGATCGGCAAAAAGTTCCTGCAGAACCTGTTTGACAGCAGCAGAGGACAGAGCTTTGCATGGCAATGCAATTCAAGCCATATATGCACCAATCATGTCCCTTATCATGTTTATGACTCAAAAGGACATGCTCCTCGGTTCTCGGACCATTAATCGCGCATTTCCATGCGTGATGGCCCAAGGGACCAAGTGTGCACATTTTGATGTCAAATGCAATGCGAACCTACAAACCAAAGGGGGGGGCCCAATTCTTATCACTAGATCAAGGAACAAGGCATGCATGCTAGATGGAGTACAACCTAAGCATATGAACTAGCGTGCAACATGAGCATACAAGGTATACATGCAAGCATGCAAACAAACATGCAAGGTAAGCATGCAAGCAAGCGTAGGATGGACTTAAACATGATTTAGGCAGCTCTAATTAGGCCCAAAACAGTGGCCATAATGCTAAGCACATGAAGGCAAATGTACATACAAGCATGCATGGATACATGGTTCAAGACTTAAGCATATTAAAACAACTTCTAAGCACACTTAAAAGAGATAATCATGGACCGTTAACATGCAATGGAAAGCTCTGAAATCATGCTAAAATGGTGCCAAACCAAATGAACAAGACAAGCATGGCATGCAATCAAGGTCCAAAACTTGAGGCAAGCCAAGAGGCTTAAACCAAGGCCAAGTCAACCAAGCCTCACAAGACCAAGGGGATTTAAAATAGGTCTAATGCAGACCTAAACAACACCCAAGGAACACTTAGATGGCATCTAAGTGACTCAAGTATAAAAGGTATGCACAATGGCCAAAACATGGAGCATGCAAGACAAGCTTTCAAAGCTTCAAAGAGGCATCCAAGGCAAGCATACAAGCATGTTAAAGGGATTGAAATACCATGGCAAATGGTCCCAACCCACTAAATTAAGGCAAGGATGCATGCTATACATTCACACACTTAAGGCAACAAACCAAAAATGCAAAGGGGCTATACTATGCATGCCAAAGTCGACCCAAACAACTAAGGACAGACCTCAAACATAGCAAAATAAGCACAAAAGCTTCACAAAGCCAAGCCTAAAACATGCTAGAACAATGGTTTACAACCTAAGGCATGTTAAGGCAACAAAATGGCATTGCATGGCATGTATGTTAAACTAACATGGTGTACCAAAACCAACATACAACAATGCTATTTCATGGCAAAATAAGCATAAATAACAGCCAAGGCATGGTCAATCATGAGGCTTAGCTAGGTGCTCATTAAAGAGGCAAAAATGGCCCTTTTCAAGGACAATAAGGAGAGGGGGGTGACCCTCTCCTTCTTGGGACTTCAAGGCACCATCCTTACCACTGAAATCCCTCAAGATTTCAGTGGTGAGGAGGCCCAAACACCAAAGTCCCGGAGCTCACTCAAAATAGCACAAAATGGAGCCCCTCAAGGCTTAAGAGGGGTCAAACACCTCCAAACTACAAAACACTCTAAACCAAATATTTAGAGGGCCCAAAAATAGAACTTTTTTTGTGTTATACACTAAGCTCAAAAACAGTTCTAAGATAGGTTAAAAAGCTAAGCAAGAAAGGGGAAAAAAGGGGTAAGATTGTTACCCTTGAAGACCTCTTTCACAAATGAAGCTCCAACAGCTTCTTGAGCTCCAAACCAGCTCCAAAACTCTAAAAACAATCCCTTAGAACCTCAATAGCCAAGGGAAGGTGTAATGGTAGGTGTTTGTGTGCAATACTATGAACAAATACACCTAGAACACTCAAGAGAGAGAGAGATATAGAGATAGAATATATAGGGATGGCAATTTGAAACCGACCCGACGGGGATCCCTGATCCCCGATCCCGACCCCAATTTAAGCGGTTTTTTCCCGAAAAATACCCCCAACGGGGAGGGGACGGTATTTGAAAATCAATCCCGATCTGTTCCGGGCCGGGGACGGTGATCAGTATTCAAGCCCCGGCCCGGCCCGACCCGGCCCCGATCCCCGGCCCGGTCCCCGGCCCGGTTCCCCCGACATGAAATTACTAATATACCCCCGTTTATATATATAATATATGTGTATTGTGTTAGGGCTTGGTTAAACACACATTCACACACAAACTGTTTCTCCTCTCTCTCTCTCTCTCTATACAGGTGCTACTCAAGGTCATGGCGGCGGCTCCTCCCATCACGGCGATCTCCTCCTCCCATCTCCTATCACGGCTCCTCCCATCAGGTGCTACTCACAGTCATGGCGTCGGCAGTGGCGGCGGCGGCTCCTCCCATCCCTCCCCCCATCACGGCGATCTCCTCCTCCCATCTCCGACGCCTTCTTCCTCCTCCCATCTCCGACGTCTTCTTCAAACTAGCATTCTTGGCTTGTTTTATCTTCTCATGCTTGTCTCTTGGAACCCCAAGTCAAGACTGTGATCCCAATGATCTGTTAGCACTGAAAGAGTTTGCAAGCAATCTCACAAATGGGTCCATTATCGCAACATGGTCCAATGATTCCATTTGCTGTGAATGGGAAGGTATTAAATGTGACCATGGTGTTAGATCTGTGTGTGTGTGTGTGATCTGATCTGGTGATGAACAATATATATATGAAATTTTTTTTAGATACGAACAATATATATAGATCTGTGTGTGGTGTGTTAGATATGAATTTTTTTTGATATGAACAATATATATAGATCTGTGTGTGGTGTGTTAGATCTGAAATTTTTTTTTTTATTATTTACATTTGTTATATCTGAACAACAGATTGTTAATGGTGATTTTTTTTTTTTTTTCTTTTGGTCGGGGACTTTTCGGGGTCGGGGAAACCCGATCCCCGTTAAGGCGCGGGGGCAGTGATGAGCTCCCCGTCGGGGTCGGGACCGGGGACGGGAGGAGTTTCCACCGTCGGGGATCGGGGACGGAGAGGGTGATCCCCCGCCCCGTCCCGTTGCCATTCCTAAGAATATATATAAGTTCTAACCCTAGAACCAGAGCTTCTAACAATGTTTTTCTCTCCAAAATGTCCAACCCTAAAGCCAAGAGAGGAGGGCTCCTCTTATAGAGAAGCCAATCTTGTAAAGCTTACTCAAGAAGCTAATAAGAAGGCCATCCCTCCATACACGTGTATGGAGGGGAACAAAATGCAAGACAGCTGTCTTAAAATATCTGCAAAAGCAGATGAATAGTAGTCGGCCGCTCAAAATTGCCATTTTGACAAAATTAACTGCCGACCGGCAATATACATTGCCGATGACAACAAAACACCAGCCGGTGGCCTCTAGTCACGGCCGGTGATGTGTGGGGATGCCTCACAAGGCATTCCCTGCCCCTCCAAGGCAACAAACAAGTGCTTGGTGCAAAACCAGACACTAAACAGTCGGGTTCGGAGATCCTGAGGCAAGGCGCGTAGCCGAGACCTCCGGGAACTCCAAACGAACACAAACAAGGATGATCACCAGGTGTTCAAACGGTGACGTCCAAGTCTTGAGGACGGTCAAAAATGGGGTGTCTACACTTTCACCTTACTGTTGTTCTTGTTCTCAACTTTTCAGATTTGTTGGTGTTGGAATGGAGAGTGGTGGTGTAACAAATATATAGGGAAGTTGACCAAAGATAAAACACTATGTATTGGCATGAAGTTTCATATGAAGGAAGCCTATATTAGTTCTACAACGATTATGAAAGGATTATAGAGGGTTTGGTAGAAGAGATTATCACAACAAAAGTTAAAAAGATGGTATTATGATTAACATGAAGTTTGTTTGTTGCAAGGAATGAAGAAAAAAGAAGAAGAAGAAAAAAGATAAATGCTACGTAAGTGTAATTGTCAAACAATCAAAAAATGAGACAAGAACAAAATGTAATGCATGGAAATAAATAAAATAAAAAAAGCACAAAATATAATGCATTCATGTATGTATCTTTGGATCGGAACTTGTTGAAGTGGATAGTGAAAAAGTTTGATGACAAACAAAACTATCCTGTGCATTTTGTTTAGTGTACACATTTGATACCATTAGAGAAAGTTATATGAGACTTAAGCTTTAAATGTTGATATGGATGATGGTATTAATATCTTGGTTAAAGCATGTGATTTCATTAGTGTTGTAGCAGTAGGGAAGAAAAATTTGAGTTTCACTCGAGAAAACTAAAAATGCTACTTGCGTGGAAAAAGATAACAAAATTTACAATATAGAGAAGTTGAGAGTCTGTTAAGATATTTTCAACAAGTGGCCAAAAATCTACATTTTCACCGTGCAATTAAGTTGGATGTTGATGAGATGATTACTAATTTTTTGGACTGACCACGATATCAATATAGATTATAAACTTTTTGGTGATGTGTCATTCGACACAACATTTTAAACAAACAAGGCCACTAGTTTTATTTACCGACTTTAATCACTTTAGAAATGTAATATTTTTGGTGCAACGTAATATGATGAAACTGCAACTTCATTTAAGTGGTTTATTTGAAACCTTCTTGTATGCAATGTCGGGTCAAAACCTAGCAGATTTTCCATAGACTAAGATCAGGCAATGACAAAAGTAATATCTAAAGTCATGCTTAAGATTTTTTATAGATTGTGCACTTTTTCACCTAATGCAAATGCCTTGAAACATTTATGGTACTTGCACAAGAATGGTTCAAAGTTTAAAAGTGATTTCACAGCTTGTAGTTTTGGATATGAGGATGAACACGAGTTAGTTGAAACTTGGGATTATTTGATAGATAAATACAGTTTGTATAAGAATGTGTAGATGAAGAAGACTTGAGAAAAAAAAGAGCAGTGGGCGACGTATACATGAAGCATTTATTCACTACAAGAATGTGAAACACTCAAGTGAAATTTTGAATGTCGCATTAATGAAGTATTTAAAAGCTGAACATAACATTGTTTAATTCATTATTCACTTCAACAAAATTTTCTAGATAAGTTGTACGAGCAAGTACTAGCTGTATATAATTCTAGATAAAAAAATTTGTAATTGGAAAGGTCTTCCATTTTTTGTCTAAATTGCAAATTTGTGCACCATTCCTATTTTTGACTTAAATTGTAGAGAATGAAATTGAAAATTCACCCATTTTTGTCCAAATTGAAAATTTGTACTGTCACGCCCCGGATTTACACGGTTTGGCTCACGTGAATAAACCACCCAACGATGAACAATAGATAACAACTCTCATGTAAATGAATATTAGATAGTCACACAATACATGTGTTTATCCGATTTCATGTGTTTAAGTCTAATGAATACTTTGTAACTAAAAACATACACAAATGTTATAAATTAAATTGAGTGCCCTGAGGCTTACATCATACACAAGGGTGTGACTCTTACAAGAATGGCATACGACCAATAAATAACATAAATGGCCCATGGCCGACAAATAACTGAACCACCCTACACGGTTCTGAGCAAAACTTCACGTCACAGTCCACATCCACACATGTGTACTTGAAAAACATTTTTAGCCACGTAGGGTGAGCATAAAGCCAGTAGAGAATATTTCAAAAGCTAAACGTGCTCCACGAGCATAAATGATCATGATGCTGTGGAGAAGTGGTTTGGAAATACTCTTCAGATCTTGGGATACGCTAGTGATCCTCAGCTAGTCACCTGAAAAGATACAAACACTCCGGTCGGGGGTGCCGGAATTAGCACTCCGACGGACAAGTTAGTTCAGACACTCAAGATAGCTTCTTTACTAAGTTAAGTGAAGTGATTTTTACATACCTTTCTATAATCGTTGTTCCTATATTTATACATGTTCAGATCAATCCTCGGGGCCAGGGCCTACTTTTTAATCATTGTCATTTCCATTATTCGGCCCTAAGGACTTACACTTATTCGGCACATATATTATATTCGGCTCCTCACTCTCGTAGGATACAGCCGATTAATATCAGTCTTCCAATTGTACGCACCTTCTGATTTTTCTATATATTCGGCCCCCACAATTGCCCCCCGAACTCCCTATTGACGGAAGTTAATCGGCGTGTTTGGTCTTGAATTGGAAAAGTTAAAATAGGTCAGGCGGCTTCACGTACCCCAATATTGATGTCAGGATGCGCACACATTTTCGTTCATCATTACGCTTTCCCGCCTCAGTCGTGCGTCTTGCATTTATTGTGATTTGAAATTTCAGTCCTTTCGAATGCACAGTTCGTCGAGTATTCGAGACTTTTGGACCTCCAGCGGATATCCCTTCTCTGACTCGTATTTTCTACAACTCTTCTCTGTCTACCCTCGTCTCCCTTGCTCCTCGTAAGTCTTCTTCTCTTTTCTTTGCAATCCTACTTTCTGTTTATTATTTTCATTTTGGTGAACCCTTTATTCCCCGTGAAAATGGCCAAACACTTAAAAGACCTCCTTTCTGAGGGTCGTGTCTCCAGATTCCGGCGACACTTTTCCATCCCCGACGATGTTCATCTATCTCTAGTGACGGACAACACTCTAGATATGGAGAGAGAGGATCAAAATTCAATCATTTTTCCTCTCCTATCCATTGCAGAGGGTGGGGTCCGTTTTCCCCTACATCCATTCCTTAGGGCCGTCCTCCGTTATTGGGGTCTGATTCCTTCTCAGCCCAACGTGAACCTTTTTCGAATCGTAATGGGGATCGTAGAGTTGAACCGGCGCCTCAGGATCGATCTTGGGATTCCGGCCATTCGGCACTGCTATGCCTTAGCCAAATCTTCCGGTCGGCTTGGGCGGTACTTTCTTAGGGCCAAGGATACTGACCATCATTTGGTAACCATGCTCGCCAATTCTGGCAAGCGTGTGGATGACGTAATGGTCAATATCCGAGGGAACTGGGAATTTGGCGAATGCGAGGGTCGCCTAGACCCTATTCCCAGACGGAGGGGTGAACCAGGTTGTCGTGTGTCTCCTTGTGTTTACTGAACTTTTCTTTTACTCGGCCTTCCCTCTGTGTCTAACCCTTTGTCTTTGTAGGCAGTAATTTGAAGAAGATTCTGGTTTCTACCGACGACGCGGTCCTTGTGCAGGTTGCGACTGCACTCGGATACTTCGGCCGTCCAAACTTACAGAAGCAAGGGAGAGTGGCCCACATACTTCTTCAATACGAGCCTACTTACACTACTTTTTCAGCCGCTGACAATATTCCAATTCCATCCGGCGATCAACAGCTTGCGGCTCTTATCTTCCCTAGCTTCAAGAGTCTGAGACAAGTTGGTCTCGAAGCTTCTGACTCGGGGCAAGACGTCGAGCCGGTGGTAGAGGTAGTCGCCGAACCAGACAGAGAGTTCGCTGAGGAGGCCGAAGAGGTTGATGAGGCCCTAAACTCGGCATTTGAGGCAGCCAGACGTAGTCAGCCTACCTCGCCGTCCACTTCGGGTCGGGCGGAGTTTTCTTCCGGAGATATTTTTGGAGGTTTGGGAGACCTACCCGGCGATTTTTTTGAAGGTATGGCTGGGGAAAGCCTTACGCAGATGGCTCGAAAGAAAAATGCCGAGCGTATGGCCGCCCGGAAAAAGGCCGAGGCCGCCCGTTCTGGACCTGCCTTGGTTGAGTCTTTCGAACCCATTATTGAAGAGCCGGCTAAGATTGTTGCGGCCGAAACGGCGAAAGAGGTTGAACAATCGGTCATTGACGAACGGTTGATTCCGGAAGAGCGGGGCAAGAAGCGTAGCGCCGAGGGAGAGGCCGGTTTAGAAGATAGTCTTGCCGACAAAAGGCCTCGCTTAGAAGAATCGGACGTAGTTGTTCCATTTATTGTTCAGCCAAAGATCAGAGACATGCCGATTGCCTCTAACGCATCCATCATTACCGACCCGGTGGTAGCCTTGAGCCTGGCGGCGTCAGTCTCCCTACCAACTGATAAGGCATCCTTTCATGCCGTGCCGGATTTGGTGGCCATAGCCCTATCTGCGCAGTCGGCCCTTTTGGTAGGTGAACTTTGACTTGTTTTGATTTTGGTTGCCTATGGCATCTAACGATCCCAACTCGTTTTGTAGACGGTCGGCAGGATCGCCGACTTGGGCCGCCGCCTACATGATGCCCTTGAGACGATTGACCATTTGCAGTCAGAAGTGGTCAATCAAAAGAGCAGGGCCGAGTTTGAGATGATGAGAGCCGCTATGGAGACTGCGCGAGCCGAAGCCGAAGTGGAAAGGGCTCGGGCTGCCGATCAGCTCCGTTCTGATGCCGAAGATAGGGCGAACGCGAGCAAAGAATCGCTTAGGCTAGTTGAGGAGGCGCTTAACAAGATGGAGACTGAGTTAGCAGAGTTAAAGGCGGCCAAGGAAAAGGCAGAATCTGAGGTTTCTGCCGCATTCGAACCAGGAAAAGGCGCCGCCTTCAAAGAATACGTAGATGAAGTCCCAAAGTTTGAGAATCGGGGGTTCAAACACGGGTGGCTCAAGGCCCTTGATGCCGCTGGGGTTGCATTGGCCTTGCCAATTCCTTATGAGCAGGTGGACGTTGAGCCACTTGAGTCTGACCTCAAGGATTGATCTGGGAGTCATTCGAATTTTATGAAATGCTTTCCCTTTTAATGTATGTTTTTGTTTTTACGACTTTTGTTGGTTCCGAGTAGTTTTCATGTATAAATTGGCTACTGTCTGCGCTCAATTTATTAATGAAAATTATCTTCTTGTTTCACTACTAATGCGCAGTTTGTGATGTTATGTTGGTGTAGAATTTTTGCCTTTCACTACTTTAGATAGAATGATTACTCTGTTGACCTTTCTATGATTGAATATCATGGCAATCTTATCATTTATGCCAATAGTTCATTGGTATTATGCTGAAATGATTCATGGGCCGGCTGGGGAACTTAATCCGAATAGATTGATTAATCTGCCCTTGCCCCAGGTGGTGCATGATCATTCTGAAGTCGATTCATGAGCCGGCTGGGGCACTTAGGCCGAATAGATTGATAAATCTACCACGCCCTTGCCCCAGGCGGTGCATGATCATTCTGAAGTCGATTCATGAGCCGGCTGGGGCACTTAAGCCGAATATATTGATTAATCTGCCCTTGCCCCAAGCGATGCATGACCATTCGGGCGCCAGAGGAGGCGAACTTAGGAGTTTTGTCGATTCATGGGCCAGCTGGGGCAGTTGTGGCCGAATATATTAATAAATCTATCACGCCTTGCCCCAGGCGGTGCATGACCATTCTGAAGTCGATTCATGAGCCGACTGGGGCACTTAAGCCGAATGTATTGATTAATCTACCCTTGCCCCAGGCGATGCATGATCATTCTGAAGTCGGTTCATGAGCCGGCTGGGGCACTTAAGCCGAATATATTGATTAATCTACCCTTGCCCCAGGCGGTGCATGACCATTCGGGCGCCGGAGGAGGTGAACTTAGGAGCTTTGTCGATCATGGGCCGACTGGGGCAGTTGTGGCCGAATATATTGATAAATCTATCACGCCCTTGCCCCAGGCGGTGCATGATCATTCTGAAGTAGATTCATGAGCTGGCTGGGGCACTTAAGCCGAATGTATTGATTAATCTACCCTTGTCCGAGGCGGTGCATAATCATTCGGGCGTCGGAGGAGGCGAACTTAGTTATGGTCGATTCATGAGCCGGCTGGGGCACTTTAGCCGAATATATTGATAAATCTATCACGCCCTTGCCCCAGGCGGTGCATGATCATTCTGAAGTCGATTCATGAGCCGGCTGGGGCACTTAAGCTGAATGTATAGATTAATCTGCCCTTGCCCCAGGCGGTGCATGATCATTCGAGCGCCGGAGGAGGCGAACTTAGTTGTGGTCGATTCATGAGCCGGCTGGGGCACTTAAGCCGAATATACTGATAAATCTATCACGCCCTTGCCCCAGGCAGTACATGATCATTCTGAAGTCGATTTATGAGCTGGCTGGGGCACTTAAGCCGAATGTATTGATTAATCTGCTTTTGCCCCAGGCGGTGCATGATCATTCGGGTGCCGACGGGTCTATCCAGTCGGCGCCGGGCGATTGAGGTTTTCACAATTAATGAAATTGCCTCGAGGGTGCTGCCTCTGTAAAGGATAAATGATTAAGGGTACAACTTTTATGAATACAGTAAACAACTGACTCCAGCTTTTGAAGGTATCGTGTGAATGTCGAACAGACTCTTCTTTAACAGCAGAGAGGAAGCGAGGACGCTAGCTGAGCAGGGTGGAGACATGCATTGAGGTGGTGACCCTTCGCGCACAGGGGGTAGGAGTTCCAGGGATCGAGAGAGGCGTCAGTCTCCTCGACGTCGAAGCAGGTCGCCCAGGCGGGACAAGCAGTCGCAGGGCAGATCTTCTCAACCTCGAGTCGAGAGGGGGTCTGACTCGAATCCGTGCCCATTAAGCTTTACGGTATTTGTGGGGAATAGGCCCATGACAGAGGCAGACTCAATCGTTCGAGACCAAATGTAGCGGTCGAGTTTGCTCGACAAATTTTTCCTCCAGAGGTTCAGCAATCGATGGTAGGTCGTCAGGACTACAAGTATTTCGCGAAGGCATTCACGGGGCGGTGAAGGGGCTTTACACTGCCTATGAAATCGGCATGCGGTTGCGCGCTGCCCACCGAGAAATGGAGAAGAAAGAGGAACGTATTCGAAGTTTGGAGGCTCGCGCGGAGGCTGCTGAGCACGAGTTAAGGCAGACGAAGGCGGCCCAGGCATAACCCGCCGGGCACGGAAACCCAATCGTGGAAGAAAGGGTTACCAGTCGGCTCATCAGTTCCGCGCTTACCGATCGTGAGACGGCGAGTATGTTCGCAATGGAGAACGGGAAGGAGAGGGCTTATGAGAAAGGTTTCCATGAAGGCCGAAAAGTTGGAATCGAAAAGACCAAGGAAAAACTTACCGAAGAAGTTTGCCGATGTGAAAATCGTGGATTTAGGCACGGTTGGATCAAGGCATCCCAAGCCACAGAAGCTCTTCGAGCGTCGGGTATTGATTCGGCATCGCCACTCTACCACAGTAAACATTTTCCGTTTTCTGCTTTTGAAGTCGAGAAGAGTGAGGATGAGGGTGACGCTGTATAAGTATACTTGTTGTAAGGTTGAAACGCAGATCGCGTTCAAAACTATGTAATATATTGCTTGTTTTATTGAATAAAAAACGTTCTATGATAAATATTTTGTTGCAGTTCGTATTTGGTATGTATGCGTTTCGTTTCATTGTATATGTTTGAATGAATGTATAAACGTTGATCGGCAGGGTCGACCTATACGTGATAGCCGTTTATTCCTGAATAAGGCTATTGTAACCTGAGGAAGCCGAAAGCCAGTGGGTAAAGTGGCTCGGGCAAATTCAACTTGGCTCGGGGCCTAGATTTTTGGCCAGTGCACGTGCTTCAAAAAGTCGGTTGGATAACTACGCCGTGGCGAATGTCAACCGACGTTTTTCTCATGGAGTTTAGTGTTAGTGAAATTGCCTCGGGATTGGGGCCTCGAGATCGCTGCCAGTATTGAAAATAAAAGGAGTGGGCGCTTCGCGCAGATAGACAATCACTTATGTGAAGTGGGATAAGTGGGGATGTTAGTTAGACTGGAGTTCAGCCAAACTTGGTGTTGCCATGGAGCGCGGCAGAAGACCCATCCGTATGGGAAGTAGGGCGTCCAAAAGTTGGCATGAATCTTCAAGTCGTCGAAGCAGATCACCCCAAAAGGAAAGGCAACGACCGTTGGGTTTATCCTTCCTTGTCTTGGATCTTTGCCTTGACATTGTCAATGGTATCAGGGGAGGACTTGGGCACAGTTGGCTCAAGGCATTGTAAACCGCGGAGGACTTCCGGGTGACTGGAGTTGATTCGGCGCTACCGCTTTACCAATGCGTCTTCTCCCCTTTTTAGCTTTTGAGATTGGAAATGGGTATTGTAATGCTCAAATGCAAATTGCGTTTATGTAACAACTGTCTGATTAAAGAAAAATTGTAATGCTCAAATGCGGGTTGCGTTTATGTAACAACTGTTTAATCGAATAAAAAGCTTTATTTCAAACATTCGCGTCTTATTCTGAATTTTTTTTATGCTTAGTTAAGCACCTTATTTGCGTCTTGCTCTGAATTTTTTATATGCTCAGTTAAGCACCTTGTTTCTGATGTTGGCATGTTTTGTTTTGTTTGTGCCAAAGGGTACTCCGAATCCGGAGGCTAAATCGGCACTAAGGTGTCATGCACCAAAGAGGGCTCCGAATCCAGAGGCTTAATCGGCCCTAAGGTGTCATGCACCGAAGGGGGCTCCGAATCCGGAGGCTTAATCGGCCCTAAGGTGTCATGCACCGAAGGGGGCTCCGAATCCGGAGACCGTGGCCAATCGTGATATCCACGAAGGGCGCTCCGAATCCGGAGGCTTAATCGGCCCTAAGGTGTCATGCACCGAAGGGGGCTCCGAATCCGGAGACTTGATGTGGCCAATCGTGATATCCACGAAGGGCGCTCCGAATTCGGAGGATTAATCGGCCTTAAGGTGTCATGCACCGAAGGGGGCTCCGAATCCGGAGACTTAATCGGCCCTAAGGTGACATGCACCGAAGGGGCCTCCGAATCTGGAGACTTAATGTGGCCAATCGTGATATCCACGAAGGGCGCTCCGAATCCGGAGGCTTAATCGGCCCTAAGGTGTCATGCACTGAAGGGGGCTCCGAATCCGGAGGCTTAATCGGCCCGAAGGTGACATGCACCGAAGGGGGCTCCGAATCCAGAGACTTAATCGGCCCTAAGGTGACATGCACCAAAGGGGGGGGGCTCCGAATCTGGAGACTTAATGTGGCCAATCGTGATATCTACGAAGGGCGCTCCGAATCCGGAGACTTAATCGGCCCTAAGGTGTCATGCACTGAAGGGGGCTCCGAATCTGAAGACTTAATCGGCCCTAAGCCAATCGTGATATCCACGAAGGGCGCACCGAATCCGGAGGCTTAATCGGCCCTAAGGTGTCATGCACCGAAGGGGGCTCCGAATCCGGAGGCTTAATCGGCCCTAAGGTGTCATGCACCGAAGGGGGCTCCGAATTTGGAGGCTTAATCGGCCCGAAGGTGACATGCACCGAAGGGGGCTCCGAATCTGGAGACTTAATCGGCCCTAAGGTGACATGCACCAAAAGGGGGGGGGCTCCGAATCCGGAGACTTAATGTGGCCAATCGTGATATCCACGAAGGGCGCTCCGAATCCGAAGACTTAATCGGCCTAAGGTGTCATGCACCGAAGGGGGCTCCGAATCCGGAGGCTTAATCGGCCCTAAGGTGACATGCACCGAAGGGGGCTCCGAATCCGGAGAACTTAATGTGGCAATTGTGATATCCACGAAGGACGCTCCGAATCCGGAGGCTTAATCGGCCCTAAGGTGTCATGCACCGAAGGGGGCTCCGAATCCGGAGGCTTAATCGGCCCGAAGGTGACATGCACCGAAGGGGGCTCCGAATTCGGAGACTTAATCGGCCCTAAGGTGACATGCACCAAAGGGGGCTCCGAATCCGGAGACTTAATGTGGCAAATCGTGATATCACGAAGGGCGCTCCGAATCCGGAGGCTTAATCAGCCTTAAGGTGACATGCACCGAAGGGGGCTCCGAATCTGGAGACTTAATCGGCCCTAAGGTGACATGCACCAAAGGGGGCTCCGAATTCGGAGACTTAATGTGGCCAATCGTGATATCCACGATGGGCGCTCCGAATCCGGAGGCTTAATCGGCCCTAAGGTGTCATGCACCGAAGGGGGCTCCGAATCCGGAGACTTAATCGGCCCTAAGGTGACATGTACCAAAGGGGGCTCCGAATCCGGAGACTTAATGTGGCCAATCGTGATATCCACGAAGGGCGCTCCGAATCCGGAGACTTAATCGGCCCTCAGGTGTCATGCACCGAAGGGGGCTCCGAATCGTCGTCATGACGAGCGTTACAATGGGGTTTGTGAAATGAATTGAGCGACGAAGAAAAATGGTTTGCATTGTAGAAGTGATATACATACAAGTATCAAAGCCCACAGGTCGGGTCAATGATATGGTTTTCATAAAATCTCTGCTTATGCCGATTGGGAGGAGCCGCGGATCTCTTCAATGCCATGGGCTGTCGGGAAGCGCACAAGCTGATGATAAGTGCTTGGAACGGCCTTCATAATATGTATCTAGGTTCGCCCCATGATGACATTATACGGCGAAGGGAGCTTTACAACCAGGAATTCTACTTCGACCGTTCTGAAGCCCGCTCGAACAGGTAGTATGACCTTCCCTAACGGGTATTCAGGATTCATATTAAAGCCGAAGAATGGGTGAGGCGCCGGAGACAGATCTGACTCGTTGAGGCCGAGTTTGATGAAAGTTTGGTAATACATAACCTCTGAAGTACTCCCCGGGTCTATGAGAATGCGTTCAATGGTGAACCGATTTATGCGTAATTTAATGACCAACGGGTCGATGTGGGAAGCTGTTGTGCCGCTAAGATCGGAGTTATTGAAAGTAATTGTCGGAGCTTCTTTGGGCCATTCAGTCGGAATACGTTGCTTTTGGGGGATTGGATACGATTGAATTGTGTGCACGGTTGGGGGTGCAGGCAGGCTATAGATCATATGGATCACGCCAAGTGGAGGTGAGTCCTATCTCAAGGCTAGTGCCTTGGTTGGCTTTCCCATTCTCACATACTGTTGCAGTCGGCTGTCTTGCACCAGTTCTTCCAGGTGATCTTTTAATGAGTAACAACTCTCCGTTTCGTGGCCGTGATCTTTGTGATATTCGCACCACCTATCCCTTCTTCGCGTGTCGGGCGGGCCCACCTTTTTGACGGCCATTTGAAGAATGGAAGGTGTTAGACTTTGGTCATTATTGCAGCGATTGGTTCTGACAACTCTGTGTACTTCTTGTCGGCACGCCTCGAACTCCTGCTGTTGACTTGCAGTTGTTCATTCGTCCGGTGGGAGCATTGATCGCTTGATCGGCGAGTATCCCGCCTTTTGTCTCGTTTAGCGCGTTGCCGAGGCTCTGGGCTAAGAGGTGGCATGGAACTTATTGGTTGAGCAATTTCAGGGGGGGCCGTTTTGTTGGACATTTGGCCGGCTTTTATTCTCAAGGCATCATCTTCTACTTTGCAATACTCTTCAACTTTCTTCATCAACGCCCAGACTGTTTTGGGGGGTCTTCTGGTCAGGGAACTGCGAAGAGGACTGTCAGGATGTACTCCCATTTTGAAGGCGGTGATGGCCATGGAGTCGTTGCAAGCATCGTCGACGAGGTTGAAGCACTTCCAATAGCGCGCTGAATACGCTCTGAGCGTTTCTCCTGACTGAATCTGCATAGCCCAGAGAGAGTCGGCCTGTTTCGGCTGTACCTCGTTGGTGATGAACCTGGCCCTGAAGGATTTCTGTAATTGATGGAAGCTTTTAATCGAGGCCGGCTCCAGCTTGTAATACCACCTGACAGCTAATGGCCCCAGGCTGCTGGGCAATATTCGGCACATGAGGGCTTCGTTGTCTGCATGCAATGTCATGGCCTACTTGTAGTGACGGATATGATCAGTGGGGTCTGATTTTCCATCGTAAAGAGTGAATGACGGAGCTTTGAACTTCTTGGGCTGGGCCGCCCTTGCAATCCGTCGGACAAAAGGATCGTGCTGGTCCTCTTCGTCTGAACTGCTCCTCCTGCGCTTGTTCCTTGTATGTAGACTCTTTTCGGAGGAGCTGGAAGTTTCGGATCGTCCCTTCTTGTTGAGCTCCATGGGCAATGAGTTAGAGTCGCTATCGGTATCCTTTGGTCGGGCTCGAGGTCATTGTCCACCGGCCCTCGGAGGTCGTTCGGGATCTTGACGCATGGCTTCTCTTGATTTTGCGACTTCGAGGGCCAAATTTTGACGGAGACGTTCATTTTCAGCGATCATGTTCTCCAGCCTTTGTTCATTCTGCTTTGCTTGTTCCATGATCGCCTGCATTGTCTCTTGCGCTGAGGTCGTTGGTGAGTCGAAGTTTAAGGCGCGTCTTGCAGCGATGGTTTCTTTTCTGAGAATGTTTGCTAGAGTGAGGTCATCTCCCTGTGCGGTCTCGTCAATGGCTACCGGAGGATCTTCAGTCACGCCTGCCATGGATGTATTTGAGTATTCCCACAGACGGCGCCAATTGTGGAGAAGTGGTTTGGAAATACTCTTCAGATCCTGGGAGACGCTAGTGATCCTCAGCTAGTCACCTGAAAAGATACAAACACTCCGGTCAGAGGTGCCGGAATTGGCACTCCGACGGACAAGTTAGTTCAGACACTCAAGATAGCTTCTTTACTAAGTTAAGTGAAGTGATTCTTACATACCTTTCTATAACCGTTGTTCCTGTATTTATACATGTTCAGATCAATCCTCGGGGCCAGGGCCTACTTTTTAATCATTGTCCTTTCCATTATTCGGCCCTAAGGACTTACACTTATTCAGCACATATATTATATTCGTCTCCCCACTCTCATAGGATACAGCCGATTATTATCAGTCTTCCAATGGTACGCACCTTCTGATTTTTCCATATATTCGGCCCCTACAGATGCAATACATATATATAATATGCCCAAATACATTTTCAAATCCATTTAATTTCTCAACAAATTTTTTTCTTTCTAATTACCAAAACCTTACATTTAATCAAAACGCTTTCCGAGTTCAAATCATTTGTTTGATATAAAAACTCTTTCCAAAAACCAATCTAGGTATCTCAATACCAATCAGCAAATACATTGTTAAATCAAAAGCGAATACATCGCCAAACAATAGCAAATAAATTGCTAAAACCTTTTTCAAAAAATCCTTTCAAGCTAAAATGATAATAAATAAAATGAGTAAATCTCCAAGGCTAGTTTTCATACGAGTAACTATATAAGTCACAAGGTCATTTTTACCGGTGCTAACCGGAAGGCTCGACACCTACCACGCAGGTTTAGGTCTTTCACCATGGACACACAGGCCAACTTAATTCTATTTTAACACCCCCTCATAGCTTTACCACTTTATTTACCTTTTTCTAATAGCACAACACGTGTGATTCAAAATATTATTTTCTAAAACAATGCAAATGTTCCAAAACAAAATACAAGAATTTCCAAAATCTCTTTCCAAACATATGGTTTCAAATTTCAAAAATCTATTACATGCTTATGATATGAATGATTTCAAATTGCCTAATCTACATACAATAATTAGTAGATAACAATACAAATATATTTTCCTAAAAGAGTAATAACACCAATTTTCAAAATCCCACAACCATTTCCTTTCCATCTCTTTCTAACCAAACCATTTACAAAAATATCAATCCAACTCCCAAAATAATATCATTTAGGGTTTTTCTATAAATTAGGGCTTTTTCCCTTTTAGAAATCCATATGCAATTTGTATACTGAAAATAACCGTAGTAGCATAACTATAGCCCAAAAACCCCCAAATTTCACAATAACCTTCAAGCCCAAAATAACGTTTCAAAGTCAACCAAATGACTATCAAATATAAGTAACAAAATATGCTACAAATATGCTACCGAACTCATATTGAGTTTAGGAAATAGACCCTACCTCTTGAAGCGAAAATAAGAACTCGAAAAAGCTCAAAGTCGATGAAACCACGAAACTCTTGGATTAAAAGAAAGCTTTTGACGAAATCTACAATATTTCTCAACGGACCAAGGTGAAAAGATGTCTCTAACCAAGTGGATCCAGAGATCTATGTAAGAAAAGTTGAGTTTCTAAGAGAGAGAGAGAGAGAGAGAGAGAAGAAAAAAAAAGTGAATGAGAAAAGTATGTTTGGGGTCTATTTGTGGTGGCAGAATAATAGCCCTAAAGTCAAAAAGAAGAATAAGTCAAACTCCCAAAAAGTAGAGCCCAAAACCGAACCAAAAAAATCTAAAAATAACTCACAGGGGTCGACCCTCAAGATAGTGTTGTCAACTCTCAAGAAGAAAATGTTGAGACACTAATGTGTGCAGCAGACAAGGGTCGACCTTAGGAACCCGTGGTGTTGACCCTATGTTTTAGTAGGCAACCAAAACAAAACAGTAAGGGAAGGGTCAACCCTAGGAGCTTAGGGTGTCGACCCCAAAAACCAGTAGGGACACTAAGAGTATGGCAATAAGGTGGTGTCGACCCCCAAGAAGACTACTGTCAACACCAGAATAAATTTTCCCCAAAGAACTTTTCAACGAAAACAAGCACAAATGAACAATCCCAACAAGTTTAAATCGAATTGTACTCCTCCAAAACCAAAATACAACAACTTCAAAGACTCCCAAAATGAAAATAAATGAATTAAATATACTCTCCAATAATTTAAAGGACACTAGTGCTACAACCTCCCCATTTTAGGAAATTTTGTCCCCGAAATTTGAGAAACGCCAAAACCAAAAAGGCCACCCAATCTATAAAAGAAAACACAACGCTAACCCAAGTTTAGATCCATCTGGGGATACGTTCTCGGATCTTGGTCCAACACCTCGAGGTCCCAAAGACACTTGAACACCAAGAATGGTAAGAAAACCTCACAGATGACTCTTCGATCCACATAACTCGCCGTGGTCTATGAGACAAGAAACAACAACCACCACAACAACAATAACAACAAGAACTCCTCGTACTCAAAGACGTTATCTATGCCTCAACCACTTACAATACCCAAATTGCTACCGAGTGCTCAATGCTTGGACACGGAGAATAAGAAAGCTACTCGCACACAAAGATTCCAATCAACTCTTTGGTAGCACGAGAACATAAAACAAAACATGATTAATCCTAACAACATTCTAGCACATCAATACCCGACAATTCTAAGTCTTTAAAAAAAATAACACACAACATGTAACTAGCAACTCAGGCTAGGTCAAAACACAACTTCCCAATACAAGATATAAGATACCCCATTCAGGTATTTTTTTTTTCCCCCCATTTGTCTCAAACACTTTGCTTTCCTAAAAGGTGTTCAAACCTTCACAATCCAAACGCCATTTCAACCGTCTACAACAAAACTCAGAGATTTCCAAACAGTTTTTCGGAAAACCACAAGTGTTACTCATAACACCAAAATCAATTTCATTTTCAAACAACTTTTTTTTTTTGGGTAGATTCAGCTTTTTATTAAACCAAAAACTTACATTTCAAACCAAAACCATTTTAGTTCAAGAAAATTACTTAAGGCCACAACACCAAAAAAAAAAAAAATCCCCTCAAAATCATTCCTTAGCGTTTCTCCGATGGTCCGAAACACATTCACCCAACAAAACCCATCACAACCACGGTGATGCCACAATATCAAAACAAAATTTTCATGATGAGAATCCCTAGAAATTTCTGAAATGCCAGCATCGTAATAACACTAGAGAAAGAAATTTCACACCAATCAATCACGTAATGACACAAAGGCACAATATAATACCAAAGTTTCGAACCGAAACCCCAAACCGATTACCATAAACTCAGATCAGCCTCCCAATTGTCCATACAAGACTTACATGCCACACCAAGACACCGTTCAATTAAACAACCCTCAATTCCAACCTATTTTCGAGGTGACTATGTGGGTGTTTGGGAAGAAGGCTTTTTAGCTTTTTTGGCTAAAATAGCACTAAAAGACAAAATAGGCTAAAATAGCCAATAAGACAAAATATCACATCAAACTCATAATCATTTTACTTTTTCTCTCAC
This sequence comes from Camellia japonica, assembly GCA_030407325.1. Classification (NCBI taxonomy): domain Eukaryota; kingdom Viridiplantae; phylum Streptophyta; class Magnoliopsida; order Ericales; family Theaceae; genus Camellia; species Camellia japonica. The sequence continues at coordinate 66,891,372 of JAPPVO010000017.1, forward strand.
AAACATCACATCCAACTATAAAAAAATCCAATCATCTTCCCAAACACAAAAATTTTAGCCTACTAAAATAGCCAAAAACTAAAATAACCTACTAAAATAAAAACTTCCCAAACATCCACTATATGTTAACTAACCCAAATACTAACCAATCAACTATCCAACACCACTATCCCGCACCAGCCTCCAAACACTGACATATCACTTAACTTCACATAACCCAACATCAACACCCACACTTTGCCCAATCTCACTAACTCCGAAATGGAGTTCTATACATAACCTCACATATTCGTTGAATCACTCTGGATTCCTCACAGTTAACCTACAGTACTCTGGTTTTCAATTCACCCATCACACATATGCCTATGTGGTATACTGTAGACAACCCATTTTTGACCGTCCTTAAGACTTGGGCACTACAGATTGATCACCCAATGATGAATTTATACACTGTATAAACGCTCGATTTCCTCAGCATGAAGCCTTGGTTTTCAGTCTCAGAAGCTTACAAACCTTGCACCACTTTTGGACCAAAATAGAAATTTTCCAAGCCTGACCACTCAAAGGCCTACAGGCCAACTAGTAGCAGGCTGGCCAGAAATTAGCGGTTGGCCGTCCCCCTAGCGGCCGGCCGGCCAGTTGTTCTATTAGAATAGATATTTTGCTGCCAGTTGTGCCAACTGTTCCCACAGGTGCATGCACTGCACCAACTGTCTCTATACAGATATTTCTGAGATAGTAACATATTTTTCTATATATACTTGACCACCCCTCTTGAAATTAGGTTAGAAAAATTTGTGAAGTGCAAAATTCTTGGAAATATTTCTCTCTTTACCTTGCAACCTATATACTCTCTTTCCATACTCAATAAACCAAATTTTTAGGGCTCCTTGTTGAGGTTATTAAGCTTGAATTTCAGCACTTGAGGGTGGGAAATTGTTGGTTTGTGAATCAAAGTGTTACTCCTCTTCAAGAGGTATAACTTCTAGCTTCTTTACACTACTTCTTTCCTATCTTTACTTGCTGTTTTTGGACTATTTTTCCATTATGTTTATGGGCTGAAACTTGAGGCTTAAAGCTATTGAAGGTAGAGGGGTTAATCACCCTTCTTTGAACCTTATTTCCTAAGCTTTTGCCCTTGTGTTTCCCATCTTTTTTTTCAACTTTTAACAACTGATTTTCAGAGGCTAAAAATATTGTTTTGAGGTCCCAAAAATGGAGGGGTTAGCCACCCTTCCTTATTCTTGTTTACTTGCTTTATTTCTTCATTATTTTAGCTAACTTTTTCTGGCTTTTCCATGTTAATTCTAGCACTGTTTTTAGCTATTTCTAGGACTATTTTAGGTTGTTTATTTGGTTTATGCTTTGTATAGTAGGCTTGTAGTGTAGTGCTCCTCATAGGTTTGGTGGTTTAGGCCTTAGACACCAACCTATTTGAGTTGATAGCATTTATTTTATACTTTTGATACCTATGTTCACACATAATCATCTCTGCACTCTCCCTCTTTTCTTGGTTTTTTATTTATTTGAGAGTTGTTTCAAGCAAGTGTTGTTTAAGCTTGAGAGAGAGACCCTTCCATGCTTAATGGTTTAATCTCTTCAGAGGTTCATTATCAAGGCATTACATCTCTCTCATGCCAAAAACAACTTCTTGTTTGACACTTCTTTCCATTAGTGGACATAATTCTCATTCTTGGACTAAAATCACTAAAGAATGGAAAGGTAATTAAAAGAGACAATAAAATTGGATTAAAAAAGGTAACAAGATAATAAAATTGAACCCCGTTGAGTCTTAAACCGTCACATACTCTTTGGTGATGATAATGGTTCAAGATTTAAAGTCAACCACTTTCCTTGATCAATTCCATGATAGGGAGGAGGTTTTGCAAGTCTTTCATTGTCATTTATTAAAGTTTTGTCCCTTGATTCATAGATCATCACGCAATGAGTTTGCGTAGATTGATGGTTTGCGGATCAAGACTACCCCTCATTCGATCTGTTTGGTGATAAGGAGAGGCATGGTGGACAAACATTCCCTAAAAATACTCTGTTTGTGCTTTGTTTCTTTTTTGTTACTGTTGGGGAGAACCCAAAAACTAGTGGCCGGCCAGCCACCTCATTGTACGGCCGTCCACTTCTCCTGGCCGGCCGGCTACTTCATTTTAGACCAGCAGTGCTATTTTCATGGCAGAACAGAGCAAAGGCTAAGGCAAAAACAGTTCAATTTTTTTATTGCAAAACAGAACCATTATGGTAGCCAAACAGAGGGCATTTTCGGGTGGAAATTCGCATTCATACATGAGCGGTTCTTCGTTCCCCATGGCTCGTTAAACTTATGATTAATAGTAGTATGTTGTACCTTAGCTAATTAATTCCTTTGAACTTGTAATAGCTTAGTTAATTAATTTCGTGTTGTAATTAATTAATTAGATTAATTCAATTTGTAAATAATTAGTTAGAATAGTTAGTTAATTTTGGTGTTGTAATAGTTGATTTAATAATTAGCTAGTCCATTTATTCGGACCTTCCCGCATGAGGGCAAAATTGTAATATGTGTGTATGTCTTCCAACCCCAATTTCTTTCTCCCTTTTATTTATTTGCTTATGATGGATAGCATATAGCATCATGTTTTACTTCACATTTTCCATTATTGCATCCATTCATCTTGCATGCATAAGGGTCGGTTTATCATGCTAATCAATATCAATTTCAAATTCCTACTTGAATACGTGCTTTGTCGCATGCCTTGAATTAAATTGACTCACATGCCATGCTAGTAGCCGAGCCTATTACTTGCATTCTATATGTGTTGCATTAGTCATCTTGCATATTAGAGCATGCATTTTTCTAACTATTTTGTTTCTTTTGGCTTACCTCGATTGAGTACTAGGTGAGCACTTATTACTTTAGCATATTACATGTGTTAGTATGGCTATGACAAGCATGATTACCATGAGACTAAGTACTTAATTGATACACCTATTTGAATGCCTGTGGATGAAGGTTAATTGTTTAAATTGGGATATTTTGATTAATGTATATATGAGCCCACTTTTCCAAGTGGCACATATTCAAGCAATTTTCAAACAAACACAAAATCAAAGTGTTCCAACTTTTACAAATTAGTTTGTACTTGTGTGTATCACCTAGTAAAGAGAGCCTAATAATCAGAACAAGAGCATATAAATATAAATATAAATCACATTATGATTAGTAGAGGCCGATCTTTGATCGAGTGAGTGCGATGCTCAATTCATGACCTTCCCATCTCATACCTAAGTTCTCGAGCCAAGACACTTTGGTGATGACGGATAAGTGGCCTTTGGCACGAGTCTTAGGTTTCCTAAATTTCCCAAAAATATTTAGGCGGTGACTCTGAAAACTGGCAAAGTAGTCCATTTTTGGCATTTTTGATTCAAAATCGATTTCCCAAAAGATTTGCTGGATTTGGACTTATTTGTGTTTATCTATTTTACATTGCACTTGTGAAATCAGATTCAGAACCACAAGAGTCCAAACTGTAGGGCTAATCGTATCCGAAAAGAGCATGAAAAGCAAGCTACAGTTTCTGGCGACTCTGTTGGGGAATTAGAGAACTTGACTTGAATTTCATGATCTGAAATTTTATCTACACTTTTTTTTTTTTTTTTTTGCATTGCATTTGCATTGGCGCTTTAAGTTACTGTGTTTTTCATTTATTATTCTTGGACGGCTTGCCGGAGACTTGCCTAAAAAGCTTGCCAAAAGTCTGGCCAGTCGTGGGCTCTGTCATGTTGGAAACACAACCCTTGGATCTGGACTACCACTGTACTGCTTGATCCTCCTTTCACTTCTCAATGTTAGGTAGTCTTGCTGAGTTACCCCTTTTGACCATTTGGCCTAGCTGCATATAGTAAAGCCATAGTGACTATTCCAAACTAAAACAGGATGCTCACCTATATGCAGGATTGCGTGAAAGTACTTGCTTGAAGTAGTGAAAAACTAGTTCATAACAAAACAAGGACAGGGTAAACCTCTCCCCCTCATAGGGGTTTTTTGGCTATCTTTTTACTGGTATGTGCTTTACAGTGAAACTGTGCAGGAATGTTCATATCAGTGGCAAAGTTGGTATCTGTTTCAAGGTAGAATTCAGTGCGGAGTACAATCCTACAGCTTTGATCATGTCTGTGTTGATAATGTCTTAGTTGAGGTGTTGTGCGGTTTCTGATTACTATTCTTTTTCGTTATTTCTTTTGCTAGGTAGTTTAAACCATAGCTTCAGAGGTTCTGATATCCCCCAAGTACTCTGGACCTACGTCAGAAGACTTTGCAAGGTCGGAGATTTGGTTCGAGGATAGCCCGTGTTTGCCTCACTATCACCAGTTACAAGGCGAAGGAAGATCAGACAAAGTTCACCAGTGCCGTTCTTACAACAATCACCTCTCAGCTCACTTATATTCAATCTTGTTCAAGAACAGCCATCTACTTCCAGTCTGGCTCCAAAACAGTCACCTATTCCAATGGCACAATATCCCCCAGCAAATATGGAGGAATTAATACTCCATCTGTAACAAACAGTTGAGACATTACAGCATGATACGACTCATCAAGCTAAGGTCATAACTAGACTACAGCAACAGCAACCACAGCCTACCACTGCCTTTGCATCACATGTACCAACCCTAGCTATCCTTGTGCATGGTGCCACTACTAATATTGCCACTACTCCAGATCCACAAACTGAGGGTATTCTGATTTTCCCAGTCCCAGTAGAACCCGTCCTACCACAAGCTTCCAGAGCCCCGGTTTATCAAACTGAGGCACCATTCGAATTCAAGGCTGATCTAACCGTGCTCAAAGTTAATAAAATAGAGAAGTTGTTCAAAAAAGCGCATGCGGTTATATTACCAAAGCAGTTTAAGATGCCACACATTGATCGCTTTAATGGTTCCGGGGACCTGATGGTTCATTTATGGCTATTTTCGGATATCTTACGGCCGATGGGTTTGACTACATTGCAGAAGCTATCTCTCTTTGGTCGCACTATGTCGGGTATAGCGGTCATCTGGTACGCTAAGTTGGAAGATTCTATAAAGCAGAACTTGGAGGAATTAGCCGAGTCCTTCATCGCTGAGTACTCTTACAACACGCAAATTGAGGTCACAACTCGTGATCTTGAGGTGACTCGTCAAGAGCCAAAGGAAGGTTTCATAGAGTTTGTGACAAGATGAAGGGCCAAAGCGTCCATGATGACCATTTGGCCTTCGAAGAAAGATCAGATCAGAATGGTTATCCAGAATCTGCATGGCATGCTGTTGCAGAAAATGATTGTTCTCCCCTTATTTACATTCAAAGAGCTTCATGAGATGGGGGTTCAAATTGAGGATGCCATGAAGCAAGGGATTATTACTAATGATAAAGAGCAGGATAACAGGCCGTTTGTTCGCAGTTCCCATGCTGCCAACGGTAGCACAGCTGCGAGGCCATCAAACATAAGTGTTGTCACCACAACTAAAACTGTTGACCCCTTTGCCAACATAGGCCCACAAACATCATCTAACCCTACTCGACCTCAGGGTAGAACTTTTAACCAACTATACATGACCCTATCCAAAGCTATACAGGTGCTGATCAAGAAAAGGCACCTCAAACCCTTAGAACCTTGCCCACTTCATGACCTTCTTCCACCCAAGCATAACCCCGCAAAATACTGTGCTTTTTACCAGCAGCACAATCATGAAACCGACCAATGCTTCCATTTGTGTCATAAGATTCAAGATCTCATTGACAACAAGGTTATAACTCCACCCTAGAAACCAAATGTAACCACCAACCCGCTCCCATCTCATAATCAAGTCCCCCCACCTCGAAACCTTCACCTTATCCATGCACTATCCACCTCTTATGACCCCAGCGTATATATTACCCCCTCCCACCTACCAAAACTGATGTTGTTCATTCCTGAGGGCACAGACTTGTGCGTGATGGACACATCTAGTTTACAAACTGAGCCTCGCAGGTCAGTGGTGATAACACCTGTAGTGGAAGGGATGTCGACCTGGAAGGGAGGTACTAGTCTGTCGTCGGAGTGTCCCAAGGAATTATTTGAAAAGGCATATGACCCGAGTTGTTATTTTGTGCCAACCATTCAAACCAGGCCCAAAGTGATGCTACCAACCTCGGTAGGCATTAATGTGGTTAGGGAGGATGGCCTGAGCCAAGGGTTAAATGACCTTGCAGATCTTGAAGAAGATTTAGACAACCTGCAGGTCTTCGACGAATAGGATCAAGGCAATGTATAGATGGGTGGTTTGACCTGAATGGATCGACTGATAATGCTGGATGGATGAGTGATAAGTCAGACAAGGAGGAAGAAACTGGGATTAAACTAGAGGGAAAGGAAATAGAGGTAGTTGTAGTAGTCGGGAAGGCTGACAAAAAAGGAAAGCTGCCAGATGGCACATGTGCGGGAAAACCAACCCAAGAAGTGGGTTTTGTGAAAACTACAAATACTGAACAAGAAGCTGTTGTAACATGTCCGAGGGGTACCCGTGCGCATTAAACAGTTCGGACCCTCGGTCGCTTCGATCTAGTCTCACAAGTGCAATATCAAACATAGACGAGAGTCCACATTTGGCAAATTTTAGAAAATCCATTTTTATTGCAAAAAACATTTTTCCAGAAATAGACTGCGTCATCAAATCTCAGAGTCACCACCTAATATTTTGGGAAATTAGGAAACCCATGACTCGTGCCAAGGTCACTGTTCGTGATAACCAAAGTTGCCTTGGTTTGGAACCTTAGGTATGAGAGAGGCAGGTCATTAATTAAGCACCGCCACTCACCCGATCAAAAGATCGGCCTTTACTAAACCATGATATGAATTTTATTTACTTTATATGTTCATATTTCGGTTATTTAATAAATCCTAAAAATTACTATGTGAAGCATACAAGTATAGACTATGTCATTTATTTTGGAATAATTTGATTTCATGTATTTTGAAAGAGTTTTAAAGATGTACAACTCAAAGAAATTGAGTCTACAGTCATGAAAACCAACATCATTCCAAATTAAGCGACACAACCTCCATCCACTGGCATTCATAGAGTTATATCACATAAGCAAATAGCCTCATGGTAGAATGCTAAACATAGTAAGAAAAAAAACACACAAACGGGATGCTAAAGCATAAAAACTTACATGTTTGATGTCCCGCGAACAAGCTACAAAACAAAGTTAGTAAAACATGCATGATCTTATATACAAAATCCTAATGCAATTCACTCATGAGATGCAACTAAAGATTCGGCTTCTAAAATATGACATGTGAATCATCTCAAGAACATGAGGTAGCGCACATAATCACATAGGAATTGATTAAATCCACAAATGCAAAATTAGCCGAATCAAGATACATGAAACATGGATGTAAAGAAAAGATATACTAAAAAAATAAAATAAAATAAACATGATGCATATCCACAAATAAGGAAAACAAGTAAAAGAGCGGGATAGAAAGAAGTGGGGCAGGAAATTATTACAACCCTTTGAATAAATTATTACAGACCAAATGATACAGAGAGGAGGAAATATTATAATAAAATAAAACAAAACCTCACAAAACACTCAAAATAAAAATAAACAAAATAATAGCTTCATGTTACTTGGAACCGTCGGCAGAAATTTTTCAATATTGGGAGATTATGCCATCTTGTCTAAAGAAAGCTAACCGACCGGCCAAATAGGCCGACCGGCCAACTAGGCTGAGCAAGACCTATCTTGTTGCGAAACCAAGAAAAGGAACAAACAAGAAATATGTAGGTGGCTCAACTAACCACTACCGGTTAACTTACAGCACAACTAATATGAAACAAGAGCAAGCAAATAAGCAAAATAATAATTATGAGCTAAACAAACCACTTGGATTTCAACAACACACTATGAAATATAAAGTATTGGATTATAACAAAACACTATGAAATAAGAAGCAAGAAAATAAATATGAGATAAACAAACCACTTGAATTATAACAAAACACTATGAAATATAAGAAGCAAGAAAATGAATATGAGATAGAAAATATAAGAAAATGAAATACTAGAAATTCACCTTCCAAAAAAAGATTGAACTTCTTGATTTCCAAACTTCCTCTTGATCACCTTCAAGTTTAGGAAGTGTGTTCTCAATCCTCAATTCGAAACTAGAATGGAACTCTGGGTATGTACGGTGGAAAAGTGGCTAACTCTCTTTTTTTTTTTTTTCTCACTTTCAACAACACTCACTCTTTCCTTTGATCAATCACTACTGAAATTTAGTTATTTCAAAAATTTTGGAGGAGTTTTGGGTGTAGGAAAGATGGAATTTCAGTTTATATAGAAGATGTGGGATGTATACGGAAGATAAGAGTGTTTTTCTCTCTTTTTTCACCTTTTTCTCACTTTTTTCTCTTCAATTTCGTGGTCTTCCCTCTCTCTTACAATATGATTATTCTATATAGGCAATGAGGAAGAGTGAAGGTCAAAAAGAAGGGAGTAGACAAGGTGGGAGACAAAAATGTGATAGGAGGGCAAATTTTCAAGGTGGTTGCATGGGATACTTCTTTATGGATGCAAACAAAACCTCTTTTTGACAATAAGGGATGATTAGGTATGTATTTGGTGATATATGGGTTAGCCAATGGGGTAGGGGAGTGCCCCACACACATGAAAAAAATACAAAAAATACACCTTCTTTGCCTACTGGTTTGAAATGGTCAAATATTATTTGAGGGGAAATATAATACAATGCAAAACTTTGGCAAAGTGGTTAAGGTATTAGGTGTGGAGTCTTAGGTTGGGGGTTCAAACCCCTTCACCATCATTCCTTAAATTCATTTGTTTGGGTAAAGACGAGTCAGCGCCACATCATCAGCAATGACCAATCCAGTCATGCCACGTCAGCAAGACTGCCACGTTAGCGTCACAGTCAGCATTGACGGAATATTCTGCATATGAACGGAATATTTCCTGACTTAATAGACTATTCCCTCACATAACAGAATATTTCCTGAGTTTTGAAAATTATAATTTGGCCCAGAAGTTTCAAATAATTGTGCAGTAACCCAGATTTTGAGAGAATTTTTCAGTGAGGCCCCCAGAAATGTAGCGAAGGTTGATCTCAGCTAAACGAACCATTCTGGACGCAACCATGAGGTCAAAATATTCCCTTAGAAAGGTAATTTGTGGCTGTTTAGGGTTGAAAATAGGGCTCAAATTCTAAGTTTTCTTATTAAGGATTCTGTGAGAAACACCTTCTTATTTTGTCATCATAGGGTAATAAAAAAAAAACACCAAAGTCTTAGGGCCGGTCAAAATGGGGTGTCTATAGTTGCGTTGAGGCAGTTTGAGAGAGAAAGTATTGAAGACTGCTAGAAAATCGCAACAATGTGTCACCTTGAAGGGGACACTTGTACTGTAAAGATGATTCGAGTGGAGCCAGACAAATGTTGTCGGTAACTGATGGTGAGTGGTGGGACAATAATGATCTGCATCTGGCCTATACTGACGAAGACTGGGAAGACTGCATCCCGAATAATACATGGTATTCTGAGGAGATAGATCATCTCACTAAAAGTGGGCGGTATTTTAAGCCTCCACACCTGGATCAAGCAGAGCCATCAGGAAAGGACCGGGAGGTCGAGAAAAAGAAGGAGAAGCAGCTGGAAGAGGAGCTAGTTTTGAAGCAGCTCAAGAAAATCCAAGTCAATATTTCTATCTGGGGACTTCTTATGGCTTCACTGGTGCACCGACAGGCAGTATTGTCGGAAATTGACAAGGCTAAATTGTCCATTGATACAACGCCCGAGCAACTTATGGGCCTGGTCTTTCCAAATGGTGCCAAGTCAATGCTCACTTTCTCTAACAAGGAGCTGCCACCGGAAGGGTCGGCTCACAACAAGCCAATATACATATCCATGGAATGCAAAGAGAAGTGGGTGTAGTGCTGTTGGTAGACACCGGATCTGCCATTAATGTCTGTCCTTCCTGCACCGCCTATGCAATAGGCCTCAAACCAGCAGACTTCGTCCCTACGACCTAGGTGATACGGGCGTAAGACAACACAAGTAGAGAAGTCATGGGGATAGTGAAAGTGAGAGTCCAGGTGGGCCCATTCAAGCAAAAGATCGAGTTCCACGAACTAGATGTGCCAGCTACCTTTAACCTATTGTTAGGGAGACCTTGGTTACATCACGTGAAGGTTGTCTCATCCACCCTCCATCAGATGTTGAAGTATCCTCATAACGGAGGAGTAACAACCGTTTTTAGGAACTCGTCCATACATCCCCTGCCAGAGGTAACTACACCATTGCTAGAGATCAATCATGGTGATGAGGACGTATTCCTCTCGGGATTCACTATGGCGGAAGCCCGAGTAGTGCAAACAATATTAGCAGCAGATAAAGGCATGCATGTCAGTGCCAGTCCATCTACTTCATGAACAAACTGTGGCATATTCCAGGAATGGGGCTCGAAAAGAGCGGGTGAAAAGGTGTTACGGCACTAGCTGAGGTGCCACACAACCCGTATGCCTTTGGATTGGGCTAGGTGCCCACCAAAGAGGACTGGAGAAGAAAGGGGAAAGAAATAAGAGACAGAGCTAAAGCCAAGAGAGCTGGGAAGCACTATGAGCTTGTCCACAGGCCAATCCCGGGAAACTCTGAATAGGCGTTTCGTTAAAGAGTGAGAGGATTTCCCCTTTTGTGACTTTCCCGAGCCTTGGGTAAATTCTTCGAAGAAGCGAGTCCCTGGGTTCAAGATTTTCTTTAATCATCAGCTGCAAGACAGTGATGAATAAAAGGGTTGAACCAAGCATCAACGCCAGTCGGAGCAAAGAAGATGATTCAGACAACAGGAAGGCTGAAGTAAGGGCAGCACTAGTTGATCTACTGATAAATCCCGTGACCGACCTGGAGAACTTGGGGATAACTTTACTGTCTCTATGATTAGGGAGGAACCGGCTATGGACCCAACCAGTGATATTTTGGATGCATCAAGAGCACCATGTCGTACTTGGCAACTGGAGAAAGGCTTTCTTTCCAGTTCAGAATTGGGTGACGAACCAGAATCTGATTCCACTGAGTCTGTGGAGTCGGAACCAGATTCAAGTTAGTTCGAGGAGTCTAAGTCTGGCATTCTAGGGGTGGTAACCCGGATCCAAGGTCTTTTCAAGGTCCTCTTTTTGTTTCTCTTTCGAGTCTGTTGTAACCAAAGAGCCAGAACTTATTGTAGACACCCCATTTTTGACCGCCCCTTAAGACTTGGGCGCTACTGACGGTTTACTTGGTGGTGAAAGATGTGCAGTAAAAAGGGTCGATTTCTTTGGCAATGAGAGAGTCAGATCCCAACCTCACACCCTATTGTTGGACCCAAAAATATTTTAGATCTTAAAACCCTCTCTTTCAAAATATTTTGAAAAAGGTTTTTTGCGATGCTCCGAGGCTCACATTTCGTTAAATGTTGCGTTTTTCGGTAACCTGAGCAAGGACAAAGTGGAAATGAATGAAAGAGAGGTGAAATCTTTGAAAAATCTTTAAAACATCTTGTTTAGGGGTTTGGAGTTGAAGAAAAGAAGAGCAGAGGAAAGAAACCAAGTTGGGGGAAAAGATGGGCATGAATCGTTGAGAGAGAGTCAAGCAACCCTTGCTAAATCAGGCCTATCCTTTTTTATACTTGGATTTAAGCTATGAGGCCACCACCATTGGAAAGAATACTTCCGGGGCTTCATTTTGCACTCAAGAATCTTTTAAAGACGAGTCCGGATGGGGGAGATTTGATTGGTTGAAGTTTGGCATCATTCTGGTTGGACCGAAACTGAGCAGCCTTCACTAAAAGAGGGATATCTCTTAGCACAGTTGGAATTTTGATGCAAGATGCCACCATTGGAAATCTTACTTCTGGGGCTTCAATTTGGACACAAGAATGACCTGAAAATGAGTCCAGATGAAGGATTAATGCCTGGTGCAAGTCGGGGACTAGGGTTAGTTTTTGCCGTCGGCCTCTATGGGAGTGCATCGGCCACAATTGGAGCTCATTGGCCATAGGTCGGCCAAGAGTGAACCTAATCGGCCACAAATGGTGGTCGGTCGGCCAGAAATGTCCAGAAAGCCTAGAATTGGCAGATATTTCTCCTCCAGCTGTTGTACACTGCTCCAGATATTTCCAATTGAGATATTTTCGACCAAAAGCTCTTGAATTGCTATATATGGAGCTATATCTCATATATTCAAGAGAAGAAGATTGAAGCAATTTTGGGAGCCTCTCTCTTTAAAAAAAACTCCTCTCTCTCTAGAATTTTCAGAGCTAAATCTCTGCCCCTCTCTCTAGAAGTTCACTTCCTCTTGCCCTTTTGTGCATGAAAGCTTAGATACACCTCTCCTTTGCCTAAGCACCCTTAACCAAACTTGACCATCATTGAGCTGAGATTCTTTGGGACTTTTTTTGAGCTCCAAAAGGTGATCTGAGCTCAGATTTGTGCCTGTTTTGCAGCTGTGCATCAAGGGTAAGAACTCTCTCCCTTTTAGCTTATTTTGCATGCTTGCTTGGCCATCTTTTCACACTACTTTGGGGCTGTTTTTGGGGTGGTGTTGAACTACAAAAACCTCTGTTTTTCCTCTATTTTTCAGTCCTAAAAGTGTTGATTTGAGCCTTGTTTGGCTAGGGGGTGTTTCCTCCCTTTTGCTCCTTGGCTTGTAAGGCCTTTTGAGCTATCTTTCAAGCTTTTCAAACAACTTCCTTTTGGCCTTAAAACCACTGAATTCCAGAGAAATTTCAGTGATGAAAAGGTAGTTTTGAGGCCCAAAATGGGAGGGGGTGGTCCCCCCTTCTCTTGTCTTGTTAGCATGTGTTGTTGGCCTATCAAATGAGCATGTATTTCTTCCTTCTTGAGGCTTAGTTCAAACATGTTTTTGTGACTTTTAGGACCTGATATAACTCTATTTTTGGCTGGTTTGGTCACCTCTTGCTTGGTTTTTGCACTTGTAGTGCAATCTTGCCCATTAGCCTAATGTACTTGGTGTTTTGGCCCTTCATGCTAGCTTGTCTTGGCTATACTCCATACATGTTTTAGCATTATTTTGACATGCTTTAGGACTTTTTGGGTGTTCTTGGTCTTTTGGGGTTTGCTTTGTATAGCTATAGTGTAAATGGCTTCACTAGTCTTGAGTTTTGAGGCCACTACCATGCTATACTTGTGATGTTTGCATGCCTTGGCATCATTTGGCATGGTATTTCATAGCTTATATCTTTGCCATACTCTCATGTTTATCACTCTTTAATTGTGTTTAAGAGTTGTGCCATTATGCCTTGTTTGTGAGCTAATACATGAGCATATCTTTCTTGCCTTCTGTGTTTCGAGTCTAGCATGTTTTTGCCACTATTTTGACCTACCTTAGATTTTTTTTGAATGGTTAGGGTCATTTGAGCATTGCTTAGTATGGTTGTAGTGTAAAGGGCCTTGCCTAGCTTTGGGTTTTGAGGCCTTTAACATGTTATGCATGTGATGTTTGCCTGGTATGGCACTATTTAGCAAGTAATTTCAGTGCATATAGTGTAGTCACACTCTTATATACTTCACTTCTTCATAGCTTTTGAGGGTTGTGTATTATGCCTTGCTCATAGGCCAACATGTGTGCATGTTCTTCTAGCATTTTGAGCTCCCATTTCAGCATGTTTAGGCCACTGTTTTGGCATGTTTAACCTCTATCCGGGGTTAGTTTGGTCATTTGAGCATTGTCTTGCATGTCTCTTGTATGATGCTCTTTACTTGCTTTGATGCTTTAGTCTCCAAACATTTTTGCCATCCATGCATTGCTTATATGATGGAACCTCATGAGTGCCACTCTAGCATTGCTAGATAGCATGTTGTTTGCATGTGTGTTGCATTGCATTATGTTTGGATCGGACGTCAATCCAAACACGAGGAACGAGGGACGTTTCATACTCAAAGTGATGAAACGTGCTTCATTCCTTAGGTCACCGACACCTTTGATCATGTATGATAAGGTGGAGGTTCATCAAGTCCTATGTGTTGTTTGTGCATTCATCAACATTGTGCAAGCTTGGCTCTTTGGCCATCTTGCATTGAGATGCGTGATTGGTGGCTTGTGAGGCTAGCATTACACTCCTTTGAGCTTGAGACATGATAAGGAGTGTAGTTGCACACACATTTCCTTGCAAATACACTGCCATGCCTCTGTTTGTGCTCTGTTGCAGCAAAAGGAGAAATTGCAGGAAGCAGTGGCCAACCGGCCATCAAAGCTGCCGACCGGCTACCAAGGATGAAGATCGGCTATCAGAAATGGCCGATGGCCATCAACTTTGGCCGATGGCCATCCCTCTTGGCCGACCATCCCTCAACATGTTCCTGAGATGGGTCAGAATCAATCTGGAAGTTGGCACAATTTTCAGAGGTCTAAAGGTGTGCAAACAGAGGCATCTTGAGGCAAGACGGTGGATTTCCGAGAGGACGCGACCGAGCATGCATGCCTCCCTCGGCCGCGAGGCCATTTTACCGCTTTACTAGCTAGTTGTAGTTAATTACATGTTTTGTAATTAATTAGTTTAATCTGTGTTGTAATATTTAATTAGCTTAGATTAGTTGGTTATTCAATTCAATTTGGTTTGTAATAATTAATTAGCTAGAATAGTTAATTAGTTGGTTTGTAAATAATTAGCTTAGCGTAGCTAGTTAGCTTATTTATTCGGACCCTCCGTCGAGAGGGCAAATTTTGTAATAAGTGTGCGTGTGTGTGATTCATGTCTTCCAACCCCATTTCTTTCTCCCTTTTACTTATCAGCTTTCGATGGTTAGTTTAGGGCATATTTTGATTAGCATACTTTATGCTTGCATGGGTGCATCCATTCATCTGTCTTGCATGCACTGAGCTCAGCGCATCATACAAACTGCATTGTATTTCAATACCAATTTGAATACATGTTATCTAGTTGCATTCACATAACATTTTAGAACAGCCGAGCCTATCTTAGTTACATTTTGCATGTGTTGCATTAGGCATTCTTGACATAGCTGGGGTCATGCATTGATTTCTAACATAGCTTTTGTTTTGGCTCGGAGTACTAGGTAAGCTTTTATGCTTTAGCATCCTTGCATGTGTGTAAGTGACTGCCATGATAGCATGCTTACCATGAGGCTATGTGCTTAACTGCTATAACTGCATGAATGCCTGTGGATGAAGGCTTCATTGCTTGAATTGGAACAATTCATCAAAATGTGCGTTTTAAGCCCACTTGAAGTGGCAAAATCATGTTTTTCTAAAGCCCACTCGAGGGTGGCAAATTCGCGTCTTAGCCTACTTGCGAGTCGCACTTTCAAACCATTTATAAAAAAAAAACAAACATGAGATGTTTTGTTCCAAATCGAGTGATTTAGTCTATACTTGTGTGCTGTGCGCATCACATAGTAATGTTAGCTAATAAACCGAAATAAGAACGCATGTGTTTTCAAAAACAACATATCATGTTAGTAGAGGCCGATCCTTTGATCGGGCGAGCGGGGGTGCTCATTTCAGGACCTTCCCCTCTCGTACCCAAGTTCCTGAGCCGAGGCAACTTTGGTGATGACAGACACATGGCCTTAGGCATGAGTCAGGGTTTCCTAAATTTCCCAAAACAAAATATTTAGGTGGCGACTCTGAAATCTGGCAAAACAGTCCATGTTTGGCGCTTTTTGATTAAAATTGATTTTCCAAAACGATTTGCCGGATTTGGACTCTTTGGTGATTTATCAGTCTTATATTGCACTTTGTGAGATTAGATTCAGAACCATGATAGGAGTCTGAACTGTAGTAGCTAGAACTATAAATTCGCGTCCTCGCGCGTGGAGCGGAGTTCGGACGGTCTACACTTATGAATGAAAACACTGCTGATTCTGTGTACTTCTTTATGCCGCTGATTTATTGCATTAGCCAAGATTTTTAGAATTTTAATAAAAACGAAGAGGAAGAAATTCCTCTAGCTTTGAAAAACTTGATTAATCGAGAGGAGAAGAGGCATGCTAAGCCCTGTATTGATGAAATCATTGCCATTAATGTGGGTACTGAGAAGGATCCACGCTTAGTCCAGATCGGGTCCACGTTGTCTTCGGAGGAACACGAGCGTTTAGTCATTTTATTTAAAGATTTCGAAGATATTTTCGCGTGGTCTTACGAAGACATGCTTGGGATCAACCCTAAGATTGTACAACACCGGATTCCTCTTGATCCTAAGGCTCGACCAGTCAAACAGAAACTGCACAAAATTCGTCCGGATTTGGCACTGAAAATCAAGGAAGAGGTTACCAAGTAGATTGATGCAGGATTCTTGTCAATGTTCGAGTATCCGACCTGGTTGGCCAATATCGTCCCAGTTCTGAAGAAGGATGGCAGAATCTGAGTTTGTGTTGACTTTAAGGACTTGAGCAGAGCTAGTCCGAAAGATGACTTTCCATTGCTGCACATTAATGAGTTAGTAGACTTCACCACAGGCCATGCATCATTATCGTTCATGGATGGATTTTCCGGGTATAATCAGATTTCGATGGCACCGGAGGACAGAGAAAAGAACGTATTCACCACGTCGTGGGGTACGTACTGCTACCAAGTCATGCCTTTTGGGTTAAAAAATGCTGGGGCTACATATTAGAGGGTTGCAGCCACCATTCTGCACGACATGATCCATAAAGAGGTTGAGGTGTATGTGGACGACATGATTGTCAAGTCCAAAGAGTGAGAAGGTCACTACACCACACTAGAAAAATTCTTTCAACAGATCAGAGAATACAAATTGAGGTTAAACCCACAAAAATGCACCTTTAGCATGACGGCAAGGAAAATTCTAGGATTTCTGATCACATAGAGAGGAATTGAAGAAGATCCTTTCAAAATCAAGGCCATCTTAGAAATGCCACCACTGAGGACTGAAAATGAGGTGCGCAGCTTTCTGGGCAAAGTGCAATTAATGAGACGGTTTATTTCCAAATTGATCTTGACTTGTGAACCACTGTTTGGTCTCCTGAAAAAGGGAAGAAGTTCGATGGGATGATCAATGTCAGTTTTCCTTTGAGCAGGTCAAGCAATACCTTCAGAATCCACATGTGTTGTCACTGCCAAAACCAGGGAAGCCTTTGATTATGTATTTATTGGTAACGGACTTGACATTGGGTGCATGTTACTTCAGGAATCTGAAGATAAGGTGGAGAAGGCCATCTATTTCTTGAGTAAGAAGATGCTAGACTATGAGACTCACCACACTTCTTTAGAGAAAGCTTGTTTAGCTTTAGTATGGGCTACCAGGAAGTTGAGGCATTACTTGTTAGCTCACTCTATAATCCTAGTTTCAAGATTAGATCCCATCAAATATCTCTTTGAGAAACCTACACTTACGGGTAGGCTACCTCGTTGGTTGCTTCTTCTCTCTGAGTTTGACCTCAAATATGTCACGCGCAAATCAGTTAAAGGGAGAGCTGTAGTGGAACGGTTGGCAGACCACCTAGTAGAAGGAAATGAGGCAGTAGAGTACTTATTCCCAGATGAAGACATTCTACAGGTAGAAGAGGAAACATGGACAATGTACTTTGATGGAGCATCCAATCAGTACAGTTATGTGATAGGTGTGTTGCTGATAACATCCGATGATTCCCATATACCTCTAGCTTTCAAACTCCGGTTTAAAGTGTCCAACAATGAAGCAGAATATGAGGCGTGTATAGCTGGTTCGGAGTCTGCCCTAGAACTAGGGGCAATGAGATTGGATGTCATCGGAGACTCAAACTTGGTTGTTTCTCAAGCTAACGGAGACTGGAAAGTCGAGGAGAAAATGAAAGTTTATCATCAGACCTTGGATATTCTGATCCCGAGGTTTGAAAAACTAATGTTCACGTATTTGCTTAGAGAGAACAATCGATTTGCTGACGCGTTAGTGTGGCTTGACTTTTTCGTGCCCCCTTTCGGAAGTTCAAAACAAGCCCTACAGTATCGGACTCCTATGGTTCTGAATCTAATTCCACAAGTGCAATGTGAAATAGATAATCACCAAAGAGTCCAAATCCGACAAATCTTTTGGAAAATTGATTTTGAATCAAATTGCCAAAAATGGACTGCTTGGCCAGATACAGAGTCGCCACCTAAATATTTTATTTTGGAAAAATTTAGGAAACCCATGACTCATGCCAAAGGCCAGATGTCCGTCATCACCAAGATTGTCTCGGCTCAAGAACTTAGGTACGAGAGGGGAAGGTCATGAATGCATTTGAGCACCCCCGCTCGCCCGATCAAAGATCGGCCTTCACTAATCATGATATGAATCTTATGTACATTTTATGCTCTTGTTCCGGTTATTAGACTAGCATTACTATGTGATGCGCACACACAAGTATAGACAAACTTGCAAGAATTGGAACACTTGAGTCATGTTTGTTTTGAAAATTGTTTCGAAATATATACCACTTAAAAAAGTGATCTCACATGAACATTACTCAAATTGTTCCAATTCAAGCAATAAGCCTTCATCCACAGGCGTTCAAGCAGTTATAGTACTTAAGCAATTAGCCTCATGGCAAGCATGCTAAACATGGCAACAATCACACTCATGCAATTATGCTAAAGCGAGTAAAGGCTCACCTAGTACTCTAAGCCAAAAGAGAAACAAGTTAGAAAAATGCATGATCCTAACTTATGCAATATGACTAATGCAACACATGCGATATGCAATTACTAGGCTCGGCTACTAATGTGACATATGAAACAATTAAATAGCATGCGGTCTAAACACGTATTCAAAGAAGTATAAGAAATAACAATGCAGTTAGAATGATGAACCGAGCCTCAATGCATGCAATACAAATGGATGCAAACATGAAGTATGCTAAACAAAACGTGATGCCCCTAAACTAACCATCATAAGTTAGTAAATAAAAGGGAGAAAGACGTGGGGTTGGAAGACATACACGTTATTACAACATTGCGCTCTCACGAAGGAGAGTTCGAATAAATAAACTAGCTAACTAGCTAATTAATTAAAGCTAAGCTAATTATTACAAAACAAATGAATAAATGGCTAAACTACTTAAATAATTATTACAAACTGAAATAATTAATTAACTATGTTAGCTAACTAAAATATTACAAAACGAAATCGAATAATTAGTTTAACTAACTAATTAATTACAATCACTTATCAAATTAACTAGCTATAACTAATTAATTACAACAACCATCTAAACTAAATATTTAAGCTAAAACAGGCTCGGTATGCGAGGAATGCTCATGTGCGTGCTCAGTTTCCACCCGAAAATCCACTGTTTTACTTCCGAAGAGCCTCTGTTGCACAGAGAACACATACACTATTGCCCACTTCCAGAATAACTCTGCTTTGCTTGACAAACATATTGTTGAATTTTGCATCAGTGATCAGCCGGCCAGTGATGAGGGTTGCCGGCCACCAATGATGGCCGGCCGGCCATCAATGGTGGTCTGCTGGCCACCTGTCGGCCATGGAAAGTGGCTTGCCGGCCACTGCTGCCCAGTTCACCTTGCTGCAATAGAGGACAAACAGAGCATACACAGGCTATTCTCAAGGGTTGTCTGCACAACTCACCTCTCTTTTTCATGAACAAATCAAAGGAGTAGTGAGCTTAAGCCACAAACCAGCAACTTAAGCAATTTCATTACATGATGGCTTGTGAACGAAAGCGTGCAAGTTCAATAAATGCAATAAAATGAGACTCTCAAAACCACCTCTCTATCATGGAAGATTAAAGGAAGTGGTGACCTTGGAAACTTGAATCATTTCATCACAAGTATGAAATGGCCCAAGTTCCATGTATTCAATTAACGTCTGATTGAACACAACACTTTTCATTATCTTGCTCACTTTTAGTCCCAAGTTTTAATTACTCAATTTTAAATTACTAACCATTCTTTAATGAATTGAGTCCAAAGGGTGAGTTTAAGTCCTCTAAATGGAAAGAAGGCTCAAACCAAGAGTTGTTTTAGGCATGAAAGAGACATCATACTATTGGTAATGAACCCCCTAAGGGATTAAACCATTAAGCATGACACCTCAATCTCATGCTTTAAACAAACAACTAGTTTGAACCACTTTCTAAGCAAAACAAAAAGCCAAGAAATGAGGGAGGTTGCAGAGATTATTAGTGCTGAAAATGAGTGAGAAAAGCATAAATAAATGCTATTGACTCAAATAAGATGGTGTCTAATGCCTAAAACACCAAGCTCATGAGGATAATTACACTATAAGCATGCAAAACAAAGCTCAGATACAACCATCAACCAAAAACAGTGCTAAAATAGGTCTAATACAATCCTAAAACATGCTGGAATTGAGCTAAAAATAGCTAGATTAATTTGCTAAAACATGGCACAAACTAGGCTAGTAAGCAAGACACAATGAGGGAAGGCTAGCCCCTTCAAATTTGGACTTCGAAACAAGATTTTGGCTACTAAAAAAGCTCTGAAAATCAGTATTTAAAAGCTTAGAAAAAGATGATGCAAGGGTGGGAAACACAAAGGTAAAGGCCTTCAAAGCAAGGCACAAAGAAAGGTGGAACACCCCTTAACCTTCAATGGCCTTAAAACCCAAGTTTCAGCCCAAAAATACAGAAGTTTTACAGCCCAAAAACACTTGGAAAATGCAAGAAAAAGAGTAGAAAAGCAAGCTAATAGACAAAGCTTTATACCTTTTGAAGAGGAAATCAATTCCAAGCAACCAAACCAAGTAAACAACACCCTCAAGAGCTCCAACAAGGCTCTAGGATACCTAGCTCAAGTATGAAAAGATTTGGTTAAGGGTGTATAGGCAAAAGGTAAGGATTTGTAGGCAAAAGTATAGAGATTTGCTAGAGAGAGAAGAAAAATTTTGTTCTAAAATGTTTCCAACCTTCAAACAAGAGAGGGAGGTCTCCTATATATAGAAAACATGAATTCCCCTCAAGGACATCTAACCTTACATGTTGGTGAAGATGCGTGCATCTATGCAAACAGCTGGCGCAGCTGTCACAAAATATCTGCAAAAGAGACTGGTGGTCGACCAACCATCAGTGGTGGCCGGCAGCCCAAAAAGGTAGCCGGTAGGTCACCAAAAGCTGCAGGCTTGAAGAACCAAGGCTTGGTCCAAGAATGAGGCAACAAGGGTGAAGGGTTTGAAAGCCTCAAAGCTGTGGCATTCTACTGAGGACTTCGAGCACTTGACGAGTACATAAATCCATCATCCGATGTGGATGCCATGATGTCCAAGTCGTAAGGACCGTCAAAATTGGGGTGTCTACAGCTAGTAACTTTATCTTCCATGGTAGACATCCCGCTTGGAGTTAAGATGCATCCGATTATCATCAAACAAAAACATACGCCTGCTTATGAAACCATTGCTGCAATGGATGAGGTTCAAGACAAGAACCCCTAATATTATAACATTTGGAACTTTCTAGAGAAGGATAAGTATCCACCAGGGGCAAATACCAAAAATAAACTGGGAATACAACATCTGGCTGTCCAGTTCATCATCTATGGGGGTAAGCTGTACAAGAGAGGCCATCTGGGAATGCACAAGCTGTGTGTGAAGAAGAGGAATTGAAGTGTCTCATGAAGGCCATCCACAGAGGAGAGTGTGGAGCACACATGAATGGTGTGATGCTGGCCAGGAACATTCTCAGACAAGGCTATTATTGGTCAACTATAGAGGAGGATTGTATTAACTTCGTTCGGCGATGTCACAAATGCCAAATCCATGCCAATCGCATGACCATCCCGCTGTCAAAGCTTTACAACATGACTTTGCCATGGCCTTTCTCAGTCTAGGGAATCGATGTTATCGGGGCAGTCTCGCCAAAGGGTTCAAATAGACATGAGTTCATTCTGGTGGCGATCGACTGTTTTATGAAGTATGTGGAAGCTCAGTCTTATGTTGTGTTGAAGGCATCGCATGTAGCCAAGTTTATCAAAAACAACATCATTTGCTGGTACGGGGTTCTAAACGAGATCGTATCAGACAATGGTTCATACTTCAAAAAAAAGGTGGTAGATCTACTCGAGAAATATAACATGACTTTTCACAAGTCATCGACATATAGACCACAGACCAACGGAGCTGTTGAGGCCACTAATAAGAATGTCAAGAGCATCCTACAGAAGATGGTGGAAACTTACAGGGACTAGTTGGATAAACTGCCGTTTGCACTCTGGGGTTACAGAACGTCAATTTGAAAATCCACAGAGGCAACCCCCTATTTTTTAGCGTATGGAATGGAGGCTTTTCTGCCGATTGAAATCGAAGTGCCGTCATTGAGAATTATGGCTGCGTGTCAGATCGCAGAGGCGGATTGGCAGCAGAGCAAATTCGAAGAATTGATGTTGTTTGACGAGAGAAGGTTGAAGGCATTGTATCACATCCAGGGCTACCAGCGCAGAATTGCTAGAGCTTTTAACAAGAAGGTTAAGTCCGGAAATCTCAAAGAAGGAGATATAGTACTAAAAGACAATCGAGCTCCCATCCATGACCCTAGGGGCAAGTTCTGACCTAATTGGACTAGCCCTTACATTATCAAATCTATCTGGTCAGGAGGGGTGATTATCCTCATGGATTTAGACAGCCTAAAGTTTTCACAATCGATCAATATGGACAAGTTGAATAAATACTATCCCTGAGAGGCTCACTAGGTCGAAAACCCGAAAGGGCGACCTAAGCAAAAGTGAGAGCATGAAAAATTAGAAATAAAGAAAAATTGAGCTCACAAGGTTGAAAACTCGAAAGGGTGACTTTGGCAAAAGTTAGGGCACAAAAGGAGAGAGTTAATACTCGAGTGAACCAAAACTGAACTACGTAAGGCCTGATTCCCATCTTTAGGATACGTAGGCAACTTCATCTCGAAGTTCGGCTGTAACCATCTCCAACTCAATTGTCATATCCATTTGTTTGATTAGGCCATCTTTGTCTATTATCTATTAGCTTGGTTATGTGATCTGCATGTTGGCAAATGGGCCAGTTGCAATAGAGAGTAATGACGGTGAAGTAGTTCTAAACAGTTCTGATTTAGGGTTGTACATCTTAAAGATTGATTCCGTGTGTGTCAGGTGGTGACCGTTTCTGAAAATGGTTTTGAAAAGTTTTAATGAATTGATTTTCTCAAAATTTTACCTTTTACAACTTAGATTTCAACACAAGTGCATTCACCAACTCTTTGATTAAATCAAAGTTGCTTTTACATCATAAAACTTGAAAAGAAAAGTCAAACCAATAAACTAGGGGCATAGATGAGTCAGGTGTTCCTACGTCCTCTACTCGTGCTCGCGGAAGTCTCTGCCGCCAAAGATGACCCAACCTGTGCCTCGTCCTCAAGCCAAGCCAAGCACTCGCTGGAAAGAGCATAACTGAAGCTAACCACAGGGGCCAGAAGCTCTTTCGTCCTCCAAGCAGTGAGGTACCAAGTCAGGTTTAAAACACGAATTAGGAATGGAGCTGGGTATTCCACCCCATCCTTCGGATAAATCTGATCATGTCCAAACTGGCGTCTGAACTGGAAAAGGAAATAGAACACACAGTGCGTGAGACCAATCAACTGAATACTCAGCTGTCAAGACATATTGTAGTTCATCTTAGTCAAATTAAGCCAAGGGCAACGCCAAGCTATGTTAGCTGCAGATCTGTTGCACATCCAATTGCACCACAATCTCTCTGAGGAAAATTCAACTTGCTACTAGCGAAAGAAGTAGGCTCGGGCTGAATACTCGAGGCAAGGGTCCACTACTTTCAGCTTATCCATTAGCCATACTTGGGAAGGGATGGAAAATAAGAGAGATAAAAGAATAGAGAGATGTACGTTGAGAGAAAAGTAAAGAAAGGGTCTTGAGGAAAAAATAGAGAATGAGTGCTTGAGTGATATGAGCATCATAAATAAAAAAAGGGTGGGAAACAATACCTAGAGAAGCAGTGGACTCCCTGCGAACCGAGTAGTCTCTCACCGATGAAAAGCATCTAAACCCATCAGGGTCTCGGCCAGTGCCAAACCAATGCAATTCCTACCCTCTTTCAAACATTGAGCCACTTTGATTAACCTAATACTGACTCCACTGCAACTAGGGGCAAGAAGAAAATGCGCAAGCATACATAGACAGAGGGCATGTTGCCGATAACCTTGCTAGAGAATGTCACCTCTCTTCCCGATGTCAAAAAATCAATGAATCAAGCTGAGTATATCTAGCTCCCCGTCATGAGCCAAAGATTGAGCCTCGTGCAAAGTAAGCCCACACATCCGTTCCAAAGCCCGTGCATGGCCAAAACGGGGTTGGGATATGATCTCTTCCTTGCACCAGGATTCCATCAATGCCTGAAACTCTTCAAGAGTCAGACACATTTCTTGTGTTTCAAAGCGGAATACATGTGTAACTGGGTCCCAACATCGGACCACGGCATGAAGGAACGAAAAGCAAAGTGAAGTAAGGCTTAACAGAAAAAGCACGTTTATGTTGAAACCTCATAAATTTACATTTTCTGTGCCGTCCAAAGTAGCTATCCCATCCTTGAACTTCTCAGCAAAGAATATCTCCATTTTCAGAAGAAACAATAGCAAAAATGAGGTTTTGTCAAAGAAACAGTGGAGGAAGACCTTTTGTAGAGGATAAGGTTGTATGATTAGATGCCAACTGCTCACCCACAACACCTGGGCGGCCGCCCACTTCTTTTGGCTAGCCGGCCCCTTTTGTGGCCGGCCAGCCCCTTTTGTTGGCCTGGCAGTTGGGCAGTGTGGTTCTGTTCTAGTCTTTGTGTTTTGAGGTCTTGTTTTGAGTCTTTTGTTTTTAGTAAGTGTAAATAGCTGTGTTTAGGTTGTCTTTACTTTATCTTACATTTATCGAGTTGTATTTTGTATTTTGGTCGTTGGTCGGCTCAATATCCAATTACAAACACCATTCCAATATAAGTGTTTTCAGTTTCAAATGCAATCCCTTTTTTGTTTTTATGCAAGTGTGGTGCTCTTGATGCAAAACAATGCTCTTTTTATAAAACTACAGGGTTTTACCCCGATCATAATTTTTACAAAAGAATGAATACAATTTTTTTAAAAAGCAAAAAGTAAAAACCTATCTAAAGCTATACAAGTGCTAAGCTACCAAAACAAAAGAAACTAAGCAAAAGAGTACAAAAATCTGTGTCGGTCGCATCAAGCTTGAAAGGCCTTTTTTGTCCTCTTTCTCGAAGGGGACTCAGGGGCACTGTCTCCATCAGCGCAGATATCATCAGAAGAATGAGACTCCGAGCCAGAGCCAGTATCGTCATCTCCACTCTCTGACTTAAAGCCAGTCTCGGCATCTTCCTCGCTCCTTGACCCTGAGCCAACATCATCGTCCTTGCTCTCAGACTCAGAGCTTCAGCTCATTGCCTCCTCGATGCCGCTGGTCTCAGTATCATCTCCACTCAAAACCGACTCTAAGGAGGAGGAGGTCTCCTCCATCTGGGATTCGCTGCTCTAACCCCGAGCACCCTTACCTCTGCCCCGACCTCGACGATCATTCCATCCGCGTGTTGGGGCCTGTTTGCCTCTCCTCCCGCCGCTGAAGGAGGTGTCGCCGGTGCTTCCAATGCCGCTGGTGCCATCAGTAAATGTGGAATCTGAAAAATAAGAATCAAAGTGTCAGAACACAGTATAGTATGAGTATGATGCAAAATGCAAATTCAGTGTGAGTATGACATGACAACATAGTATGATACAAATTCAGCATGAGTATGACATATCAGCACAACATGATGCAGATACAGAATCAGAATGCATGTCAGTATGGGTATGATGCAGAATCAGTATGAGTATTGTATATTAGTGTGAGTATCGTATGTCAGCGTGAGTATCGCATATCAATGTTAGTATCACATGTCGGTGTAGTGTGGTGCACAACGGTATGAGTAAGCAATGAAATGCATGAGAAAAAGGAAAGATACCTGGATACCGTGAAGAGCAAGCAATGTCTCTCTCCTCTGCACCATGTGAACCAGAGAGGCAACCAGTTGGAAGAGACCGTTTGTGTACTCCATAGGCGCTTGCAAAGTGAATTTGAACAATTAGTATCCAAAAGGAAGAAACACAAGATGAAATTTGTAAAGCGCAGTCCATGCCTGCGGTGCTCCTGGAGCCCTGACATACCCATGCTCCGTTTCCGGCGGCTCTATCGGGATCTAATAGGTCGTCCAGCTCAGCCGCTAGTAGGGAATCATGGTAGGAATCGCTGGCCAACTGGCTGCATGCACAGTAGGAGGGGCTTGTCCAACATTAGCCTCAGCCTCATGAGCAGCCTCTCCAGCCAAAGGAGCACCTATAGCATCGCCCCTGCGAACTCCAGTTAGGGGCGGCATGAGATGAGTCTGGATGAGGGTTGCGTAATCTCCGTCCCCTCTGAAGAAATCGGCGTCCAACCCCACCAGATACTGAATGATAACCTCAACTGGAAGGCTATCGGCTGTCCTCATGGATGTTGGGGGCGAAGCAGGAATAACCGGGGCAGGTAGACCCATGTTCTAGCATACGAACCGCTCACCCAAAAACCAAGCTCGGCAAAATGGACCCTCCAACTAGATATGATACTAGGAGGTAGCCTAGAATTTGGCGTATTGGTCCCATACCTCAGCCAGCATTATCGCCCAAGGTTGCCAATCGATCTACAAATAAAGCACATACCAGTTGTTAGTTGTTGTGCGTTGTTAAAGTATTGGTCAAAGTAGTAGTAATGGAAATAAAGCAAAAGTGAGTATAGGTTTCGGAGTACCTCACGGGCCACCACCGTGTCAAAATATCGGTGGTAGTAAGCGAAGGTCATGTCGTCGCGGCGCCTGCGGTGGCATCTGTCATCGTATCGCTGAGAGTATGGTACGGCGAGTGCTATCTCATCCACTAACACTAGGGCAAGGGTCGGGAAATAGGCATAGACCCAAAGCTGCAAGAAAAGATAATTTGCGAATCAATATGTGCGAACAGATATTAAACAGAACGTGCAAAGCAGAAAGCACAAGCGTAAACAAAGATAAAGACAGAATGTGCAAAACATAAAGCATAATATATGATGAAGACAGAAAACAGAAAGTATAATGTATGAACAGAAAATGGAAACTGAGATGAAAAGTACAGTGTGTACCTCTCAAGCTCTCCAATAGCCTCTGACTTTGTTCCCTTTCATGTGGGAACTGAAGCTCATGTAGCCATATAGGGTGGCATGGCCAGCGTCACCCCAGTCGTAGAAGAGCACCCGAGGCAATGTCACGAAGGCGCTTAGCAGATACAGCCCTATGGTATTCCACCTATTTGTAAATAAGGTGGGATCAAGAAGATAGATCAGAAAACCCCGCGTGTACTACTCCACCTCCTCGTGTGTCTCCGGCTGGCATCCGTGGAAACGGTCATAGAACCAGCTGTAGTGCACCATAGTTGGTCTGTCTAGCTGAGGGCATGCCCCAAGCAAATATATCTAGGCTACCTCCCATCAATCCATGTCCATTTTAAAAGAGATCGCATCATCCTTACCCTTAAGCCGATGATCATCAAAAAATTGTAAAGGGTTATCGTTATCTCCCTAGTGGAGGGGAAGTGGAAGGATTTGGTGGTGTCCCACCACCTCTCAACCAAGGATCCGAGTAAGGCCCGGCTGGCCAAGTGTCGTGAGAGCCCAAAGCAGAATAGACTGAAGCCCGCCTCGTTGACAAGCTCGTGGACCCAAGCAGGGAGCTCCTGGTACCACTCTATGGCCGTCATCGCCCCATATCCTCTCCAGGAGCGAGAGTCACCCTGTGACAAAGAAAGAGTGAGTTAGATCAAAAACAGTAATGAAAGACGGTAATGAAATGGCAAAATAGGTAAAGTGCATGAAAGCAAAATTTGTACCTCAGTAGCGCCGTGAAAGGGGTGGGAGGCTCGCTCCCTCAACAAAACATCCTCAAGCACACCGCCAACAAAATCCTCAAAGCACAGCATGCTGTAGACACCCCATTTTTGACCGTCCTCAAGACTTGGACGTCACCGTTTGAACACCCGGTGATCATCCATGTTTGTGTTCATTTGGAGTTCCCGGAGGTCTCGGCTACGCGCCCTACCTCAGGATCTCTGAACTCGACCGTTTTGTGTCTGGTTTTGCACCAAACACTTGTGTTTTTTGTCTTGAAGGGCAGGGAATGGCTTGTTGGCCATCCCCACACACCACCGGCCCCTCCCTACCATCACCGGCAGCATATGTGAACCGCCGGCACTGCTTTGTTAAAATATTTGGCCGGTCGGCACTATATGTTGCCGACCGGCACCTTTTTGTGCCGATGATCCCCTTGGCTGGCCGGCGTGCACCGTTTGGACCCCTGAGGCATGGTGCATGCCAGCTGTGCCAGCTGGAATGCACCATCACATTCTCCCGTGCATAAGTGTGACCACTTTGCACCCTTTAAGCTTCTAGAAGCTTGAACCTTTGGCCAAGCTTCTTGGAGAAGCTTGGCTAGCTGTCTTAGCTTCTCCAAGAAGCCAAGACCCCTTTGCACCTCTTGCCCCTTTTCCTTTGCTTAGCCATTAAGTCATTTGGCTTGGTCTTGGCCTATATAAACACCACCTCTCTCCCTTTGAGAGAGGTTGGCCATTTTTGATCAAAAACCAGAGCTTGTGTATCTATATATCTGCCATATACCTCTCTCTCTCCACACTTTACCTCTCTGTCCTCTTGTGTGTGTGTTTTAGGGCCTAAAAGTGTGGTTTTACCTTACTTTTGCACCAATACACACACCATTACACCCTAGCTCGAGATTGGGAGGCTTGGAGGGTTGTTTGTTGAGTTTTTGGACTGGTTTTGATCAATAGAGGAGGGCTGCACCACCTGTTCTTCAAGTGTTCTTCAAGGGTGAGCACTTTGCTTTAGATTCCCCATTTTTGCAACAAGTTTTTACCTATCTTGCTTTGTGTTTTGAGCTTTGTGTATAACTAAAAAAAGTCTTAGATTTTCTTGCTTTTGAACTTTCATTAAGGTCATTTTGTGGTTTGAGTGCAAACTCACCCTTTTAGGCCTTATTTTGGCCTATTTGGTGCCTTTACTTTGAGCCTTATTTGCTTTGTTGTTTTGGGTCCTTTCACTACTGAAAATCAGTGGGTTTTTAGTGGTAAAGAAGGTGGTTTGAAGTCTTGTATAGGGGAGGGACACCCCCCTCCCCTTTGTCCCTCTTTCGCCTTTGTCTTTGGCTTAAAAGGGAACATGCATGCTTGCTCGTTTTTGGCGCCATTTCAGAATTTTTTTGGATGTTTTGGAGCATGTTACATCTCTATCTAATGGTGGTTTTGTGGTCCTTAGCATGCTTTATATACTTGCTTTGTAACCCTCCATTTTCCCTAGAAATATGTCATATGTTTAGCCTTGCATATCTTCATGTTTAGGCTTAGCTTATTGAAGTCTTTGGTCATGATTTGACGTGTTTAAGGGCTGTGAGCCACTGATTTTGCCACATTTGGTGTGCTTGATGTGATTGCTTAGTGTTTTGGCTTGTAAACCTTAAGCATATTAGCCTCTAACATGCTTAGCTTGGACCATCCTCATGATTTGGCATCATTTAGGATCATATTTCAGTCCATAAATCATGTTTGTATGTTTGCATACGTGACCTATTTCATGCTTTAAGGATGTGTCCTTTTATGCCTAGGAATAGGCCTTATGCATACTTGTATGTTCTAGGCATTTGGGTTGCCATATCAAGGGGGTTTTGGGGGTATTTTTGCATGCCAGGAATCTGTTTTGGGTTGCTTGATTCATGCTATGAATGGTCATGTTGGTGGTAGTGAGAACCCCCTTATTTATGCCTTGGTTTTGGGCCCATTTGCTTGCATGTTTGCATGAGTATTGGTCCATCATTTTGGGCATTTTTTGCCACTGTTTTGGGGAGGTTTGAGGTCTATCCCATCATGGTTTAAGTCTACTATTATTTGCTTGAAACATGTTTGTTGCATACTTGATTAGCAAAGCCTTGTTGTATGCTAGTTCCCTTACAAGAATTGTCCATGTTTGCATTATACTTTGCATCTTGCATGCCTAGTATTGCACACTTGCCATAACATGTTGCATTGCACTTGGTATGTCTTGCACTTCATGTCATGTTGCATCATTTGAGCCATGTTGAGTACATGCATTCCATGTCTTGGTTTGGGGTGTCAAACCAAGTGTAAGGGTAGAGAGGAGTTCACACTACAAGTGGTGCAACTTGTCTCAACTCTTGGTCACCAAGGCCTTTGATCTATATATGATAAGGTCTTGGTCTCATTTGTGTGTTGCATCCATATTGACATTAAAATGCAACCTTGGTTCCTTAGGCTATCATGCACCAAGATGCATAATTGATGGCCCAAGAACCAAGGGTCATGCTTTCCTTGAGTCCCATGCATGATAGGAAGCATTGGCCATGCTTACATATGCTCAAAATCCCATACCATGCACTGCATGTCTGCTGTTGCTGTCAAACTGTCTTCTGCAGGAATTTTATGCCGACCGGCAGTATAGAGTGCCGACCGACACTATGTGGGTGGCCGATAACCTCCTAAGCAGCCGATGGAAATTTCAGCTGGCCGGTGGGCACTTCCTCCAGCCGGTGGTGTACAGCAGCATACAAGGAAGGTGTTCTGGGACTTTGGCAATTTTTTGGAGAGGCAGGGCAGTAAGAACAGAGGCAGCAGTGGTATGGTGCGGGTTTTCCGGGCGAGTCGGATTCGAGCATGCATCATTCACGTATCCCGAGGCGGGCGGCTGTGGCCACTTTCCTTTTTGCATTCAATTTGTTAATTAGATTAGAGGTTTTGTAATAATTAATTCAATATTATTTATTCGGCCTGTATATTCTTTTGGTCCCTCCGTGTGAGGGCAAAGTTGTAATAAGTGTGCGTGAGTGGTGTGTATGTCTTCCAACCCCCACTTCTTTCTTCCCTTTTATTTACCTGCTTATAATGGTAGATTAGGGCACGTTTATTTTAGCATACCTTATGTAATGCATGCGTGCATCCATGCATTTGTTGACATGCACCGGGCTCGGTACATCACGCTAACCGCATTGTATTTCAATTTCCAAATTGAATACTTGTTACATGTAGCATTTCATATGCCATTTTAGGGTTAGCCGAGCCTATCCTAATCACATTCTGTATGCGATGCATTAGTCACTTAACATGAACTAGGACATGCATGCTTGCTAACTAGTTTATTGTTTTGGCACGGAGTACGATGTAAGTTTTTACGCTTTAGCATCTCGCATGCGTGTGAATGTTAACATGACAGTAGGCTTACCATGTGGCTAAATGCTTATATGCGATAAACTGTTTGAATGCCTGTGGGTGGAGGTTGGATTGCTTGAGTTGGAAAAGCTCGTTGAAATCCGTGTTTTAGCCTACTTGCGAGTAACAAATTCCAAAGCCTTTTCAAAACGAACGGATATGCAATGCTTATTTCCAAATTAGGCAATCTAGTCTATACTTGTTTGCTGTGCGCATAACATAGTAATTCTAGGCTAATAACCAGAATAAGAATACATAACGTTTTCAAAATCGGATATCACGGTTAGTAGAGGCCGGTCTTCGGACCGGGCGAAAGGGGGTGCTCATAGCTGACCTTCCCCGATCGTACCCAAGCTCCCGAGCCAAGACAACTTTGGTGATGACGGACACGTGGCCTTCGGCACCGAGTCAGGGTTTCCTAAATTTCCCATTTTAAAAATATTTAGGTGGCGACTCTGTATCTGGCAAAGCAGTCCATGTTTGGCACTTCTTTTCAAAATCTGTTTTTTTCTCAAAACGATTTGCCAGAGTTGGACTCTTTGGTTCAGATTAAGAACCGTGACGATTTGAGTCCGAACTGTAGTGAACCCAATATGAACGGAACGGGACTTAACCCTCCCGGGGCGTTCAGGGACGTCTACACATGCCTCCGGGCGCCATCGCATGCGGGCATGGGTAATAAGTGGCCAGATCAAACGGCCTCAACCTCAGTGGCAGTAGCTCGGGCTTGGGCCCTAGAGCAAAGACCTCTTCTGCCTCAAAGTCTACGGTAATGTCCTCTGCCGCCCCGCCGGCCTCAGCAACCGCCGACTCCTCAACCTTTATGATAGGTAGAAGTACGGGTACCTCAGAAGGGGTGCCGTCATATGGGATATCATCCACCATGTGGAAAATGGGTAAAAAATGGTGAAAATGAAAAAAAATAAGGAAAAAAGAGGGAAAACCTGAAAACGTCAACCATAGGAGAAAGAGAAAATGAAAGAAAAAGTCAAAACCCAAGAAAATTTGCAAAGCCCAAGAAAAACCTGAGAAAAATAAGCCCAAAGTGATAAAAATCCGAAAAAATCAACGAAATCAAATTTCAATGGCTATGAGTGTTTTACGAAAAAGTTTGCGTGGGGCATTGTCAAACGTGTATAAAGTGAAAATCTAGAGAGAGGAAAAACCTAGAGAGAGGGGGGAGTTTTCGGATGGCTTGGTGTGTAAAAATGAAGCTTGGTTGTTGTTTTAAAGAAAACCCGAACCAAAATACCATTTCTGCCCCCGATTTTTTTGCAGGTGGCCGGCCATCCGTTTTTGTGGCCAGCCGGCCCCTTTGTGGTCCATAGCTGGTTTTTATTGCCCTCTTGTCCTACCTGTGTATAAAAGATCCTGTTTTTATCTTGGGAAGAAGAATTAAAGTATTTGAAGTTGGTTCGAATTCCGAAGATCTTGAAATTGCGTTCCGGTTGCACCGTTCCAATTCTCGCTGTTTCTCTGATGCATAAATATGTCCTGATCTCAAGATTTGAGCGAGTTGTATCCTTTTTGAGCGTTTTAAGGAGCCTCCGATCGGTAAGTTGGAGATTGTTGCAAGGTGTCTTCGGATACCGCTTTCTACTTATCTTTTTAATTTAGTATACCTATTATGATGCATAGAAAAGTTGCATAGAACATGCATTGCATTGTAACTCGCATACCTATCTTGGTTGCATGGAGCATGCATCGTCATTGTACTCACATTAATTATATCGCATTGTGTCACATTCATGTGTGTCGTGCTTTTCAGTTCTTGTGTCCACCCTTCTCGAATGAGTGTGATTTGGGTTTTCTCCCATTAACCTCACTACGTAGAAGTGTAGCTTGGTTTGTTTTTTTATCCTCGCTACGCGGAAGTGTTGCGTGGTTTGTTCTTTAACCATGCTATGTGGAAGTGTAGCTTGGTTTGTTTTTGTTATCCTCTCTATGCAGAAGTGTAGTTATGATCACCTTGCTACGTAGAAGTGTAGCTTGGTTTGTTTTTGTTATCCTCTCTACGCGGAAGTGTAGTTAGGATCACCATGCTACGTGGAAGTGTAGCTTGGTTCGTTCTTTAACCTCGCTACGCAGTAGTATAGCTTAGTTTGTTCTCTTTAACCTCTCTACATGGTAGTGTAGTTTGGTTGTTCTTGTGTCCTCTCTACACAGAAGTGTAGTTAGGATCACCTCGCTATGCAGTAGTGTAGCTTGGCTTGTTCTTGTACCTCAGTACGCGGAAGTGTAGCTTGGTTGTTTTTGTTCCTCGCTACGCAGAAGTGTAGCTTGGTTCATTCTTGTTCCTCTCTACGCGGAAGTGTAGTTAGGATTATTTCTTGTTCCTCTCTACGCAGAAGTGAAGTTCGGATTGTTTCTTCTTAACCTCTTTATGCGAAAGTGTAGTTGGGTTTGTTTCTTGTCCTCTCTACGCGAAGTGTAGTTAGGTTTTGTTTCCTTTTAATCTCTCTGCGCGGAAGTGTAGTTTGGTTTATTTTATTCCTCTTTACGCCGAAGTGTAGTCAGGATCGTTTCTCACCTCTCTATGTGGAAGTGTAATCTGGTTTGTCTCTTGTTAACCTTTGTGCACGGAAGTGTAGGTTGGATTGTTTCTCGTACACGGAAGCGTAGTTAAGATTGTTTCTCGTTTATTGATTTCAATTGTTGTATTGCATTGAATCTTATTTTCATAATTTTCGGGCAGTATGCTCGCTTATATTCTCAATTGTTGCATTGCATCATATGTGTCATGTCGCATTCTGCCCCTAAACTACGCTGGTTTGATTCCTTGCAAAGAGATACGTAGGCTACTTTCGAGTTCAACCAATTTAATTTTATGTTTTGATTGTTTGCCCAAGTCTTACGGCCTTATCAAAATGGGTCGTCTTTGGGCTTTGATATTCACTCACGTCATTTCATGACTTCGAGCTCTGTCAAAGAGTGACAATTGTAGACACCCCATTTTTGACCGCCCTTAAGACTTGGGTACCATAGATTGATCACCCAATGATGAATTTATACGCTGTATGAACGCTTGATTTCCTCAACAAGAAGCCTCGGTTTTGAGTCTTAGAAGTTTACAAACCTTTCACCACTTTTGGACCAAAAAGAATCTTTCCAAGCTTGCCCACTCAAAGGCCTGCAGGCTAACTAGTGGCCGGCCAGCCAGAAATTAGTGCTCGGCCGACCAGAAATTAGTGGCCGACCGCCCCCCTAGTGGCCAGCGGCCAGTTGTTCTGGTAGAATAGATATTTTGCTGCCAGTTGTTCCCACAGGTTCATGCACTGCACCAACTGTCTCTATACAGATATTTCTCATATAGTAACATATTTTTCTATATATACTTGATCACCCCTCTTGAAATTAGGTTAAAAAAATTTGTGAAGTGCAAAATTCTTGGAAATATTTCTCTCTCTCTACCTTGCAACCTATATACACTTTTTCCAAACTCCCTAAACCAAAATTTTAAGGCTCCTTGCTAAAGTTATTGAGCTTGAATTTCAACACTTGAGGGTGAGAAATTGTTGGTTTGTGAATCAAAGTGTTACTCCTCTTCAAGAGGTATAACTTCTAGCTTCTTTACACTACTTCTTTCCTATCTTTACTTGTTGTTTTTGGACTGTTTTTCCATTGTGTTTATGTGCTGAAACTTGAGACTTAGAGCTATCAAAGGTAGATAGGTTAATCACCCTTCTTTGAACCTTATTTCCCAAGCTTTTGCCCTTATGTTTCCCATATTTTTTTCAACTTTTAACCACTGATTTTCAGAGGTTTTCAGAGGCTAAAAATATTGCTTTGAGGTTCCAAAAATAGAGGGGTTAGCCACCTCTCCTTATACTTATTTACTAGCTTTATGTCTTCATTATTTTAGCGTACTTTTTTTTCTGGCTTTTCCATGTTAATTCCAGCATTGTTTTTAGCTATTTTAGGACAATTTTAGGTTGTTTATTTGGTTTATGCTTTATATAGTAGGCTTATAGTGTAGTGGTCCTCATAGGTTTGGTGGTTTAGGCCTTAGACACCAACCTATTTGAGTTGATAGACTTTATTTTATACTTTTGTTCGTTATGTTCACACATAATCATCTCTGCACTCTCCCTCTTTTCTTGGCTTTTTATTTATTTGAAAGTTGTTTCAAGCAAGTGTTGTTTAAGCTTGAGAGAGAGACCTTTCCATGCTTAATGGTTTAATCTCTTCGGAGGTTCATTAGCAAGGCATTACATTTCTCTCATGCCAAAAACAACTTCTTATTTGACACTTCTCTCTATTAGTGGACTTTAATTCTCATTCTTGGACTAAAATGACTAAAGAATGGAAAGGTAATTAAAAGAGGCAATAAAATTAGATTAAAAGAGGTAACAAGATAATAAAATTAAGTTTGGGTTCAATCGGATGTTAATTGAACCCCATTGAGTCTTGAACCATCACATACTCTTTGGTGATGATAATGGTTCAAGATTCAAGGTCAACCACTTTCCTTGATCAATTCCATGATAGAGAGGAGGTTTTGCAAGTCTTTTATTATCATTTATTAAAGTTTTGTCCCTTGATTCATAGATCATCACGCAATGAGTTTGTCTAGATTGATGGTTTGCGAATTAAGCCTACCCCTCCTTTGATCTGTTTGATGATAAGGAGAGGCAGGGTGGACAAACATCCCCTGAAAATACTCTGTTTGTGCTCTATTTCTTTTCTGTTGCAGTAGGGGAGAACCCAAAAACTAGCGGCCGGTTGGCCATCTCACTGTACGGCCGTCCACTTCTCCTGGCTGGTCGGCCACTTCATTTTAGACTAGCAACATTTTCATGGCAGAACAGAGCTGAGGCTGAGGCAAAAACAGTTCAATTTTTTGATCGCAAAACAAAACCATTCTGGCAGCCAAACAGACAGCATTTTCAAGTGGAAATTCGCATTCATGCATGAGCGGTTCTTTGTTCCCCGTGGCTCATTAAACTTATGATTAATAGTAGTGTGTTGTACCTTAGCTAATTAATTCCTTTGAACTTGTAATAGCTTAGTTAATTAATTTCGTGTTGTAATTAATTAATTAGATTAATTCAATTTGTAAATAATTAGTTAGAATAGCTAGTTAATTTTGGTGTTGTAGTAGTTAGTTAATTTAATAATTAGCTAGTCCATTTATTCGGACCTTCTCGCATGAGGGCAAAATTGTAATATGTGTGTATGTCTTCCAACCCCCATTTCTTTTTTCCTTTCATTTACTTGCTTATGATGGATAGCATATAGCATCATGTTTTACTTCGCATTTTCCATGATTGCATCCATTCGTCCTGCATGTATAAGGGTTCGGTTCATCATACTAATCAATGTCAATTTCAAATTCCTACTTGAATACGTGCTTTGTCGCATGCCTTGAATTAAATTGACTCACACACCATGCTAGTAGCCGAGCTTATTAGTTGCATTCTATATGTATTGCATTAGTCATCTTGCATATTAGAGAATGCATTTTTCTAACTATTTTATTTCTTTTGACTTACCTCGGTTGAGTACTAGGTGAGCACTTATTGCTTTAACATATTGCATATATGTTAATGTTGTCATGACAAGCATGACATGAGGCTAAGTGCTTAATTGATACACCTATTTGAATGCCTATGGATAACGGCTAATTGCTTATTGGGATATTTTGATTAATGTATATATGAGCCCACTTTTCCAAGTGGCGCATATTCAAGCAATTTTCAAATTAATCTATACTTGTGTGCATCACCTAGTAAAGATAGCCTAATAATCAAAACAAGAGCATATAAATATAAATAAAAATCACATCATGATTAGTAGAGGCCGATCTTTGGTAGGGTGAGTGTGGTGCTCAATTCATGACATTTCCCTCTCATACCTAAGTTCCCGAGCCAAGACACTTTGGTAACGACGGATAAGTGGCCTTTGGCACGAGTCTCGGGTTTTCTAAATTTTCTAAAAATATTTAGGTGGTGACTCTGAAATCTGGCAAAGCAATCCATTTTTGGCATTTTTGATTCAAAATCGATTTTTCAAAAGATTTGTCGGATTTGGACTCATTTGTGTTTATCTATTTCACGTTACACTTATGAAATCAGATTCAGAACCACAGGAGTCCAAACTGTAGGGCTAATCGTATTCAAAAGAAGCACAAAAAGCAAGCTACACATACGCATCCTTACTTCACATTTGAGTACGAATGAACTTCTTTAGTTAAAACACAACACACCCCCTCAAGTCAACGTACACTTCAACACTTCACACCACGCACCCAAGGATTGATAAGGTCAAAACAACTCTGACGGAGCGCACCAATCACTCTACACAATATTACTACTTCACTCGGAGTTCCACAATCCAAACCAAACAACAAACACCACACCAAAGTGATCCAGCACTATTGAACATTAAACTACTCAATCCATACATTAACCACACTATTGCCTCACCGAGACACCCTCTTGGGACCGTCCTATGATCAATCCCCTTCTACACCTCACCTAACAACAATACACAAACCATCTATTATTACACACCACACAATCAAGACTCCATTACTTACTGCACAACATCTCACCCTTAACCCCAAATGGATTATCTCTGCACTAAATCCCTCATTCTGCCAATGTACTCACAACCTCGACTGAGTTCACAACAATGAAATTCACATATATATTTTCTCGTACCAAGCCAACTCGCAAGAGCCTACTACGCCACAACACCACCGACACTACATAACAACCCAAACCGAACAACAAGCAAACACAACACCTCCATCTATCAGTGACCAATAAAGTTAACTCTTTAGTCCACATTCTATCCCATCACCCATTATACATGTGCAACCAAAACACTAAGTCCCCTAGTCAATTTACCAGTTGCTAATACTTACCGAACAATTGCCCTAAACCAAACCCCGACACATACACACGACACTTACAAGGCTTTCAAAGTCATACTATCCCAATTCCACAAAAGAGCAAAAGAAGTTCTCAACATCCTCCACCAAAGTCATGGAACACTACATTCCCAACTACTCTCTCAACCAACCTAGAATGCTATGTGAGCCAAAACACAGCCCATCTCTAAAGACAATCACCTCCCCACCGTCATTCTAAACCTCAACCAATAAACACTAAACCACTGTGACCCTATACATAGGTCACACACCAACCATGGGTTACATACTCGACCAACCTTTCTGAAAACATCTCTTAACTTAACCAGAATTGAGGTATACACCTCTCGCATCCAAATACAATAAATAAATTCTAGAACTTAAGAAACATCTGAAGTACCATTGCCCAAAATACAACACAAGGTGTTCAGAACACACCACCGACCAAACACTAATAACTAATACTACAATAATGGACTAACATCCCTTCACAAGAAACAACCAACCGGATAATACCAAGATCCGCTAACATTACTTACCATCAAGGTACAAGTCTACACCTAACGAAACCATACACTATTCTCAAAACATGAGTAATACTAATGTTGTGTTTGGTTGGGGGATTTAAGGAGGGATTTGGAAAGGGAAATGAAAATGGTAGGTGAAATGCGAATAAAACATGCTTATATTTCACCTAGTTTCACACACCTTTTCCCTTTCCGTTTTCAAATCCCTCCCCAAATCCCCCAACCAAACACAGCGTAAGTCTCTCCATACCCAGAATAAAGGAATACTCCACATTTGCATACATCCCTACACTACACTACACATAATCGTGCTAAGTTTGCAAAGATAGTTATTCTTTCCAGCGCTTGCTTAGATTTCCCAATAGAAACAACGTTGATCAAGCGCGTCTCCAACAAGACCTCCAAGTTAGTCAACTAGACACCGAATAATATCTATGAGTCTTAACTCCATACCCACATAAAATGCAACACATGTTATCACTTATCAACACAACATACAAATGTCCTCACCGAACATGATAAACCCACTATGGCTAACAACTTCCCATGAGCCCAAGGTTTTCAAACCTGGTTAGCTCTGATACCAAGTTGTCATGCCTCGGATTTACATGGCCCAACTCATGTGAATAAACCACCCAATGATGAACAATAAATAACAACTCCCATGCAAATGAATATAATATAGTCACACAATATATGTGTTTATCTGATTTTATATATTCCTAGATACAACATCTAAGTCTAATGAATGTTCTGTAACTAAAAACATACATAAATGTTATAAATTAAATTGAACGCCCTAAGGATTACATCATGCACAAAGGTGTAACCCTTACAAGAATGGCACACGACCAATAAATAACATAAATGGCCCATTGCATACAAATAACTGAACCACCCTACACGGTTCCGAACACAACTTCACGTCACAATCCACATCCACACATGTACACTTGAAAAATATTTTTAGCCATATAGGGTGAGCATAAAGCCTAGTAAAGAATATTTCAAAAACTAAACATGCTCCACCAGCATAAATGACCATGATGCAATACATATATATAATATGCCCAAATGCATTTTCAAATTCATTTGATTTCTCAACAAAATCTTTTCTTTCATATTACCAAAACCTTATGTTTAATCAAAACGTTTTCTGAGTTCAAATCATCTGTTTGATATAAAAACCCTTTGCAAAATATCTCAATACCAACCAGCAAATACATTGCTAAATCAAAAGCGAATACATGGCCAAACAACAACAAATACATTGCTAAAACCTTTTTCAAAAACATCCCTTCAAGCCAAAACGATAAAAATAAAATAGGCAAATCTCCAGGGCTAGTGTTAATACGAGTTACTATACATATCACAAGGTTATTTTTACCAGTGCTAACTGGAAGGCTTGACACTTACCAAGTGGGTTTAGGTCTTTCACCATGGACACATGAGCTAACTTAATTCTGTTTTAACACCCCCCTCATAGCTTTACCACTTTATTTACCTTTTCCCAATAGCACAACACGTGTGATTCAAAATATTGTCTTCCAAAACATTGCAAATGTTCCAAAACAGAATATAAGAATTTCCAAAACCTCTTTCCAAACATATGGTTTCAAATTTGAAAAATCTATTACATGCCATGATATGAATGATTTCAAATTGCCTAATCCATATGCAATAATTAATAGATAACAATACAAATATATTTTTCCAAAAGAGTAACAACACCCATTTTCAAAATCCCACAACCATTTTCTTTCCATTTTTTTCAACCAAATCATTTACAAAAATATCAATCTAACTCCCAAAATAATATCATTTAGGGTTTTTTTTTTACAAATTGGGGCTTTTCCCCGTTTAGAAATCTATATGCAATTTGTATACCGAAAATAACCATAATAGCATAACTATAGCCCAAAAAACCCCAAATTTCACAACAACCATCAAGCCCAAAATAACATTTCAAAGTCAACCAAACGACTACCAAATATAAATAACAAAATACGCCACAAATATGCTACCGAACTCATATTGAGTTTAGGAAATAGACCCTATCTCTTGAAGCGAAGAGGAGAACTCGAAAAAACTCGTAGTCGATG
This sequence comes from Camellia japonica, assembly GCA_030407325.1. Taxonomy (NCBI): domain Eukaryota; kingdom Viridiplantae; phylum Streptophyta; class Magnoliopsida; order Ericales; family Theaceae; genus Camellia; species Camellia japonica. The sequence goes on from JAPPVO010000017.1 coordinate 66,932,160, forward strand.
AAACCACGAAACTCTTGGATAAAAAAAAAGCCCTTGATGAGATCTACAATATTTCTGAAAGGACCAAGGTGAAAAAATGTCTCTAACCAAGTAGATCTAGAGATCTATATAAGAAAAGTTGAGTTTCTAAGAGAGAAAGAGAGAGATTCATGGTTTAAAGAGAGAAGAGAGAGAGAGAGAGAGAGAAGTGAATGAGAAAAGTATGTTTGGGGTCTATTTATAGTGATAGAGTAATAGCCCTAAAGTCAAACTCCCAAAAAGTAGAGCCCACAACTGAACCAAAAAATTTGGAAATAACTCATAGGGGTCGACGCTCAAGACAATTATGTCGACCCTCAAGAAGAAAATGCTAAGACACTAATGTGTGCAGTAGATAAAAGTCGACCCTAAGAACCTGTGGTGTCAACCCTGTATTTCAGTAGACAACTAGAACAAAACAACAAGGGAAGGGTCGACCCTAGGAGCTTAGGGTGTCAACCCCAAAAACCAGTAGGGACACTAAGAGTATGGTAGTAAGGTGGTTTCAACCCCCAAGAAGACTAGTGTCGATACCAAAACAAATTTTCCAAGTTCCCAAAGAACTTTTCAACGAAAACAAGCACAAATGAACATTCCCAACAAGTCTAAATCGAATTATATTCCTTCAAAACCAAAATACAACAACTTCAAAGACTCCCAAAATGAAAATAAATGAATTAAATGCACTCTTCAATAGTTTAAAGGAGACAAGTGCTACATATACACTACTCTTATTCCATGATGGGTTGGACACATTCTTTTGTTGTCGATGGAAGAAATGCCACAAGTTAAAAGAAGTTTATTATGTGATTGACTTGTATGGTGATGATATATAATATATATTGGAGGATTATAGGAAATGTGACAAAAGTTGCAAAAAAATAGTTGTATTTGTCAAAAGTTAGAAACTTTGAAATTTTATGTAGTTATGCAATCAAAGCACTTGATAGAATGAATGTTATGAAAATTTTAGAAAGATACATATTAGGTTGATGGAAATTAATTGATGCAAAAGGTGGTGAAATAAGAGGAAAAATGTTGAAGTAAATAAGAATAACCCTGAGTTAGTGATATCAGCATGTTATAGGGATCTTTCTCCTATAATGGTAAAATTAGTGTTAGGAAATCGTCTCTTCGTAACTAGGATCGATAAGAAACGAAATAATAAATAAGAAAGATAAAACGAATCAAACAAATCACACACATACACAAGAACATAATGATTCAGGTGGTTTATCCCAGAATATGGTTACATCATATGATCAGAAAACAATCAGCTTGTTTGGTTTGGATTTTCAAGATTCACTTTGTAGAAAATTGAATTTTTTTGTTTTCCGTATTTTTTTTTTCATTGGATTTTTTTAATATTTTAAGAAATTTTTTTAATTTTTAGATACAACTAATATAATTACACTTAAAAAGTATAATATTTGTGGAGAAAAATTAGAAAATTCACTAAATACCAAAAATACCCACAAAAAAAAAATGAGAATTCAGTACATTTTGTATATTCTTGTATATTTAATACAACTTTCTTAACCTAAAAGAGACGTCTCCTTCATCTATTTATAATTATAGAATTAGGGCAACACAGAAGTAATAGAAAAATTACTAAAGTACCCAAACCCCTTATTGGAAATTATTAAAGTGCCCAAACCCTTTATTGGACTTAGGGTTGAGTGGACAGTACTTATCAGGTTTCACAAACCAAACAGTTAGCAACTCAATCATCTATATATAAATCTGTCTATCAATTGGTTGAAGAAAAGATTAAGGAATTGTGTATAAAAGTGAACAAGATGATGAGACACCTATTAGCCACAATTGACGAATAATGGTTATAAAAATATTTTATTATATATAATTCACATTTCTAATATAATAATATATTTTTTATTATAACATGACATGTTTTGAATAGAAGTTAACCTTAGAAATAAATTGGGAAAAACTTAAAATATGAGCCTCAGTGTGGGGAAAGAAAAAAAAAAATTCAAGGGCCAAAATGAGAAAATGGCCAAATATACATATAGTGTAACTTACTCTTAGTCTCTTATATTTTCTTCAAATATAGGGGAGGTCAGTGTAATTTACACAAAATAAAACCATAAAGAGGCCTAGTAGGCTTTCCATGGAGAAACAATCCACATTGGGCCGAATTCAGCTAACTTGATTGGGCTCTGGCCGAATCGAAACCCGAACTGATCTCGGATCAGAGGAACTTTCCTTGAAACCCTAGCCCTAATTTTAACCTAGGGTTTTCAAGAGAACAACACGTAAAACCCTAATTTAACACATTGTAGTTGCAGATCAAGGAGGACAAAGCTCTCGAATCGCTCGAAAAGCCCAAAAAAAATGGGTGGAAAGTGCCCACACAGGAAGGTTAAGAAGAGAAGGTACTCTCACAAAACATCTCGGCGCACCAAATTCGAGCTCAAAGATATCCTTTTTCACTTTCTCGCTCCTTTTCTCTTCAAATTCTTCTCGATTTTCCTGTTAATTTTCGTTGTTTCTGGAATTTCATGGAAAAATTTCGTGCTTTACGGGTAATTTTCTTGACTACGAGTGTGTGGATCACGCGACGATGCTGTTTATGAGGATCTTCGGAAGCCAGATGACGAGAAGAAGCCCTTGCCTGTGGATGAAGATCTTCCCGGGATGGGCCAGTATTACTGCATACACTGCGAGTAAATTTTATTTTTTTCTCCTCTATTATATGCGTTTGTTTTTGTAATTGTATATTTATACATATAGTTGTTTTGTTTTTTAATTCGTGTGATTTGGATTTTGATTAAATTTGTCTACTTTTCCCTCTCTCTCTCTCTCTCTCTCTCTCTCTCCAGTCGATACTTTGCAAGTGTGGCGGTAAGGGATGAACATTTCAAGACGAAACGACACAGAAAACGGTACGGACTTCTGTGTTTATATATATATATATATATATTGTGTTTTTGAATGTTTATGTTTTCTTGTTGATGAGCTTGTAAGTTTTTAAGGATTACATTGTGAATTTCTTTTTTTTCTTTTTTTTGGCGATTATAATTGAGGCAATTGAGTCATAAACATGCTCGAGTTAACTTAGAGAATTATATCAAATTCAACCTTATCGAATTCAAGGATTAGAAGGTATGTAAACATGCAAGGATTAAATTGTGATTTGTTTTGGTTTTGTGGGATAATTGAGGTGCAATTCGTATTTTAAGCAAATCTCGGGGGGTTTATTTGTAATTTACCCATTATTTTATGGGTGTCTCTATTTATACACCATATTCTATCTCAAGGCAAACCTTTACTCAAGGCACACCCTTAATATTTTGATAAATAAATATTTTACTTAATACACATTATAAACTTTCATATTTACCCTTACTTACACACCCCACCCACAATCTACTTCCATGTTTACCCTTACTCACTCACACATCCCACCCACCAACGATATTTCATCTCCCCCTCCATTCTCTGTTTAAACCGGTGAAGGAATACACTTTCTTTTCTCATCAGCTCTTAAATCTCCGTCATGTACATCTGAACCATCAATTTTTGCCAATCCCATGACACCAGGAATAGATGAAAATTTGTCATTGGAATTTCTAATTCGTAGCAGTCTACCTACAGTCATAAGAAATGGTTCGTGTAAAACACTCAGACTATTAATACGATATTCGCCTGTTAAGGCTGGATTCCAGGTTTTTCTTCATATTTAGGACCAATTTTTGTTTTGTACTCCAATCTTGACTTTCCCCCAATAGTCAAATAATCATTAGCAGCTTCAACTTTTCCGTGCTCAGGATTCTTCACTCCTCCAAAGTTAACTGCCCCATCCTGATAAGCCGTTGTTATATGTTCTTCATAACTACTTACTGAAGGTCGGGCACTAGTATCACCCTCACTTTTCACCACAGGAGTCTCAGTATTCAAAACATCATAATCTCCAGATGACTGATTAGAATCGCCAAACCTCCCATGTGATAGACCCAGGAAGTAAAAACATGCCGCTGATGCACTGCGCTCAATAATTCTTCCTTTTTTTAGGACTTGACAGAACATTAAAGAATAAAGTTTACCCACCAAAAACTGTGAAATCAACATATAGATATGAAACCCGTATGAAAGTAAAGATTTTGCAATCATTTTTATAATAGAAATAGAAATACATACATATGCAATATGCATAGATAGATACAATGACGTTTAAAGTAGAAAACCAGAGCCTAACAACATTTCTTGAGTACCTGTAAGGATAGGATTCAACATAAATCTCGATTTTGACAATTCTCTGAGATTGCTTCTGCGAAGTTGCACCTGTCCTTCGATTTCCCTCGCTTCTTGAATCTAGAGAGAGAGAGAGAGAGAGAGAGAGAGAAAGGTCTGGATTTGTTTGTTGATGAGTATTATATTCATTATTGTCCTTTATGGTAATTATACAAATGGTGTGTATCATAGCTTGTCCTTTGTAGTCATTTTACCTAAGGTTAAAATTATAATAAAAAATAAACTAATTAATGATTTGCCTTGAGAGAAGAAGTGGTGTGTAAATAGAGCCTCCCTTATTTTATAATTAGATCTTAAGTTACTTTGTTCAAACTTGTGATGTGTTCTATGTGTTTAAGCAATAGACATGTGTGTCCAAAAGTGTGTTTGAGTCTAAATTTTATTTTAAAAAAATAATAGGACTTGTTTAAGCGTGTGTCCGACATGTGTCAAAAAATCCAACATTGGACACGGACACGCCACTGGCTTAGAAGTTAGAAGGGTCCGTGCTTCTTAGGTTACTACTATTGCAATTCCAAAATGGGTGGCTACTAGTAGTGGTGTGGTGGTGGTGGCTGTTGGAGGATCCTAATATTTGTTTCAATGGTTAAAGGCCTTTCTAGTTCCAGGGCCAATAAGGCTCAAAAGTGCTTGGATTTTCTCTTGCTACCTTGACATGATGTGGGTCGGCTGAAGTGGTTAAAAGATGAAAGCAATAAATATCTCCTTGACCAATTGGACCTCTGGAAGGACTGGATAGATTTTCTATTTTTACAACTTGTATCTAGTGGGGATCAAGAAGTGTATTCCAATGTTAATGCCTAGATTTGTCCTTTAATGACTAATAGTGTACACCATTGCCTTTTTACCTTTAAATTTTGAACACCTCTTTATAATTTCCTTTGTTTGTTCGACCGAATGCTTTCCTCTTTCTTTAGTGACTTTAGTGTAGTATACAATTCCCTTTTTGTTTTCCAAATTTTAAACCATCTCTTTAAGTTGTCGTTTCTTTGTTCTGCTGATTGTCAAGGAAGAAATTAGGGTTGTCTTCTTCCTTTGTTCAGGCTTTTAACTCTCCACATCTTCACCATGAAATCTTGACAGTTACAAATAATGCTTGCTTACTATATTTGTTTTGGAAAATTAGCAGAGAAGGTTTAAGATTACAAGACTTCTGTTAATGCAGTGTGAAGCAAATGATGGGGCCTGCACCACATACGCAACTTGATGCTGACCTAGCTGCTGGGATGGGCATGCCAGATAATGGTCCAAAGCTAATGTCAATGTGAGCTCCCAGTTTTTGGTTTGTCCGTGGATGTTTGTTTAAAGTTAATGTTCAATGGGCTGCAACTGCACTCTTTATGTTTAAATTGGCAATGTTAAGATCCTCATTACAGTTAAGAATGATCTATCTTGTCACTTTTATGTTTATGTAGCAAATAATTTTAAATCAATGTTCTGGTTTGCGATCTCATTTGTTGTGTTGTTATGCTTTTCAGAGCAGTTCCTTTGCTCCGTGTTATTTCAGTTTTTTTTTAATCATATTTGAAATTACTAGGCCTCTAGGCCACATTTGTTTGCGGGGCAGGAAAAGGAGAGGATAAGAGGTGAGGGAACATCTAGGCCCTACTTAATTTTTAATGCCAGGTTTGATTGTTGGATAAGAAGGGTGGGATTATAGGTGAGGAACATCTAGGCCCCACATGTTTTTTTTTTGTAATCTGAAGCTTGTTTAGCACAATATAAAAACTCCAAATAACTATGATATTGGTATAGGGGATTAAATGAGAAAAAAAAATGTGGGAATCATATAGTATTTGGGGGATTAGGCCTCTTTGGATTTTTTCCCTCCATCTAACGTCCACAAATAATTATATCTATTTATCCCATACTAAGCAAACATAATACATCCCATCCTAAGCAAACATAATCTGTCACTCCATCTATCCTTTTTTTTTTTATCAACAACAAAAGCTTTATTAATAAAACTGAAAAAGGAAAGAAGAGGATGAGGCATCCTCTGAATACAAAACAGTGTAAAGACAACAAGAAAAAGCTCCTAACCGACTAAAAACAATCAAAAGCTTACAAAGCACACACCGCCAACCAATCTCTAGCTAACAAAAAGAGTGGAACTCCTTTAAATAAAGAGTTCCCCGACGCCCAAAAAGAAAATAAGTGACAAACATGATCCCATAAACAATCCACCTCCCGAAACTTATCTATCCTTTATCCCATGGTATAACTTTTCCTTCATAATACTATCCACAATCCTATCATATATTCAATCCTTCATACCATCTAATCCCGTGGTTTAGCTTCTCTCTCACAATCCTATCAATAATTCCGTTCATATCCAATCCCATAAAATCTAATTTGGCAATCCAATGTGCACCTATGGAATAGGCCCGTTTATCAAATTGCTAACTCATTTTTTAATAAGCAAATGATAAATTGATCTCTAGACCATTAATAGTGCAATCTAACTATTCAATCAAATCAACAATTTATCAATTAAGAAATTAATCCATCAATACTATCAATCTAACAAATAGAGAACAATCAACCATGAGACTCAAGAGTTAACATTGGAAAACCTATAGAAAAACTCTCCCGTGGGATGAAAATCATGGTCCTAACAGTCAATAACAATCCATTATTAAATCAAACTGTTAAAAGGCATAATTGAAGGAATTACAACTACTTACCCAAGTTTATCTACAATTGAGCCCACCACAAGCTTCAAAAAGCTAAATCTTGGCTTCGAAGTGACCTTGACATGTCAAGCTCCATAGATTTAATACCCAACATGAAGCTCCAATCCCCATCTTTGATACCTCATTGCTCATATGGTCATGGTGTTGTAGGGATATGAAAAGTAGTGTGAAGGTTTTGGTGTTCACAAACTCAATCTAGAAGAATTAAATGAATCTAACTGATAATTTGAGTCTCTGCTCTATAGATTGACAAACACATGAGATTCATCAATGAAGTCTTGATGAACAAATTATGAAGCAATTGTAGAGAGAAAATAGATCTTAGGCTTCAATAACCATCATTCTTCATCTGAAATGAAGAAATGCAATATTAAAACTGTTTCAGGGGCAAAATGGTCATAAAATGGATCTGAGGTGCATCAACAATACTCAAGCCCAAATCCAGTGCCTGTCGAGTGCTGCTCCTAGGACTTTGACTGCTCGAGCCCATGTCAAGCACCTGTTGAGTGCTACTCAGGACTTTGATGGCTCAATTTCATATCTGGCACCAGTTGAGCGCAGATCAAGAGGATTTCAGGCCCTTGAGCTCTTGTCAAGTACATATCATGCGCTACTTGCAAGATCTCAGGCACTTAAGCTCCTATTGGCACATATCAAGCCCCAAGAGCTTGAGCCCCTGTCAAGTGCATAACAAGAAGGGGCCAATCATCTTTAGTAAGAAGTGGCTTGAATTACACGAGGGGAAAGTCCTATAAAATGGGTTAGTGCCTAGATGAATGTGAGATACAAAATGGTGAAGTGGAAGCGTTCGGACCAGTCATTTGCCTATTAGCAATGGTATTGATGACTGCATTACTTCTTGAAGAATATCATTCAAGCGGAGAGCTCAATCTCATTCACTCAGTAGAGCATCCAACCCAAAAACCCCAAAATATAGACACTGAAGATTTTGTTAATTGAAAATAGCCAACCTAGTTGAAACTATTCTAACAATTTTAATGCGGATAAAAATCGCATGATCTTCTGGTGATGATGGATTGGCATGATCCTCTAGTAATTTAGTGCTTAGCATTCTTGAATTAGTTGCACTTCATCAAAAAAATATTCTTTTACTCTTGTGAAGCAATATTTATATTATTTGCCATCGCAACCCTCATTGCCGTTGAAAAATGCAAACTTACAGAAGTTGTATTATACTTGAATGCCATTTTTGGTACTAGTCAGGTTTTTGAAAGATATTGGCTCATATTTTCAAGTTCTATTTGTCAATTTGCTGGGAAGTGGAAAAGTGGAAACTCAGAAAATGTTATACACCTTTTGGCTAAGACCATGTCTTATGGAAGTTAGTTCAATTACTGTGCAGAATGAAACTGATATTAGTTGTTATCTTCTAGATCTTTGTAACAAAGTGGCATCTCTTATTCAGGGGCAGGGTTGGGTTCTAAGGTACAATATCTGTGTGACAAATTAAAGAAGCAATTCATTGTCATGTGTATTTTTTCTTTTCAGTGGGTTTAGGGTGACTTAGCCATTGATTTCTTTCCTTGTTTTTGGTGTTTTGTTTTGTTTTGTTTTGTTTTGTTTTTTTTTTTTTTTTGTTGGTTCGAACAGGTCAATACTTTAAAAAATTGTACAAGTCTTAGAAACCTGATCTATATCCAAGTCAAAGGTCTGCATTTTTATCAAGTGCTTGACTTGAAACCGAAAGTTCATTTTACCTATGCTTGGAGGATGTTCTAAGACAAGTCCTATATCAGTCTTGGTCTTGGCTGAGTTGATTAGAATGGTTTTAAATAGAATTAGACTTCGGCCTATTCATAAGGAGCTTTTGTGTAAATTCTTATTTTTTGGTGGATTTCAATTGGTGGCGAGTTTTGCTGTTTATCGTTTTGGTGTATTCCAAACTTTTTGCATGTGTGTATTTTATGTGCTGATTTTTTAGAGTTAAATTTGTCAATCACAACCTGCTTAGAATTGGTGTCTAAATTTTGTGACCCGGTTGTTAGGATCATATTTTCCGGGCGAAGGTATAGGCTCCATGCTGGTCATCTGATTACGTGAATCTCTCTCTCTCTCTCTCATATTCATGATTCAAGCATTTAAATTTGGAAATATTATTGAAGGGTAATTCTATTTACACACCACTCTTTTGCTCAGCACCCACCATTTCTCAAATTTTTTTTTATTATTACAATTGTGTCCTTTAGTTAAATTACTTTTTAGACAAAATCCCTAACCCTAATTTCTCAATACACACATATACACCAATAGGAGCCACCGCTGCAACCCAGGCAACTCCAACTTTTGATCAGCGCTATCACCCGTGCCCCTCCTTCTCCAACCTCTGTCTTGCGGCTCCATCTCTTTCCTCCTCATTCTTTTTCTTTCTTCTTCGTCTTCACTGCTGGTTGAAATCCCAGATCTGTTTCTCTATTTCACGATTGGTCTCTCTCTCTCGCGCCAACGAATCTCTCTCTCTTTGTACGAGTTGGGAGTCGTGATGGACGAGGGTTGTGGTGGTGGTGCGTCAAAATAGGGAGAGAGGGGAGCGGTGAGGGTAAAAGAGGATGAGGGTTGTAAGCCACTGGAAAGGTGTAGCAATAGAGTGGGGAGTTGCGGAGGAGTTGGGGGGTAAAAGATGAGGACGGAGATGACGTCGGTGGGAGAGAGGCACTGGCAAAAGGGGGTTTGGAGGGACGACGCCAGTGGTTGTAGCTTAGCAACGGCGGCAGTGGTGAAGAGATGTTAGGGTTAGAGTGCAAGTTGGGGTTGGTGAAGATGAGGATATTTTGGAAATATTTAAAAATTGATAGTATGCATTGAGCAAAAATTAAATAGTTCAAATTGTGTGTTGTGCGCACTAAGTAAATGGTGTGCATTGAGATACTTTGTGGTGGGTAATTATAGTTCGTGATGTGTAAATATTATCCATTATTGAATGCCTTTTGAGTGTTGCCACACCAATCACCTATTGTCGGTACCTATATTATTTCTCAAAGAGCACAAAAGTGATAGCACTCACTATGTTTCCATAAACTAATCACATTCTAATGGGGAATTTTGACACCTAACAACACCTAGTTACTAGTAAATTTCGGGTTTGTGTGTCCCTCTTTTTTTCCATGCGAGTTGTTTGTATCATATAGTAAATTAGTTGTACAAGGTTTTTAGACTTCTGAATTTAATCTTGATAGAAAATTTAGTAAGGAAATGATTGGATTATGTTTGATTGGTCTGAATGTCATTGTGATTGTTAATGTTTGTAAATATTCAATTTTTTATTTGAAAATCGGGTGTTCGGACCAATTTATACGCAGCTCGACTAATTTTGGGACTCATGTAAAGCGTCTTCTCTGCATGGAATGGACAAATCTCGTGTAGAGTCTACAGACGTGGCCCCAAAAAGTTGAACCTGAAATCTACAGGGAGTACACCCTCAGGCTCCAAGTTACACTGATCAAACTAAATGTAAAAAATTAAAAAATTAAAAAAAAAACTCGAGCATTTTGAAGAACTTTCAAAGCGTTTAGAACATGGTTATTGGGGTTCTAAAACCCTACTAATTAACCTTCCATCTCAAGAGCCCTTTTAATTGCGAAGGATGAAGTTTTTCATTCCTCTTTGTGTCCAACATGTAAATGACAAAATACTGAGTGCTTGAGAAGTGGTTAGGATAGAGAATCACTGAGGCCTTATTTGTTTTTAGAATTAGGTTGGATGAAGTTATGAATATGGTGAGATTGAGTGAGTCAATTATTAGTGTAGTAGTATTAGGTTAAAAATATAAGAAATATTATTTAATTGATAACCACTGGACTAACAATACATGGATGAGATTAATTATATGAAATTTTACAAGTACCCATGTTGCATGGCTTTCTCATTGTAATATCAACAGATTGATTCTGATGCTGTGTTTTGTTGGGAAATTTGAAAAGATATTTGGAAAGCAAAATGAAAAAGGTAGTAAAATGTAAATAAAATATATCTATATTTTATTTAGTTTCACACACATTTTTCCTTTTACTTTTCAAATCTCTCTCCAAATCTCCCAACAACGTAAATACCAAAACCCGAAAGACATTGCTAATCCATCACTAGAGTGAGGCCTTGTGCTCCCTTTAGCTAACTAACATAATATTAGTGATCTTTACTTCACTACTACTAATCCAATCCCAACAACCCTTATATCTCAAAATAAACAGGCCCAAAGGCTATTATAAGATGCGTGGCCTAGATCTACTTGGGAGTATTGTTTGCTATATTATAATCCAATAGTCGGCCTTACAAATTAGATTTATCCTCTTCCTGCTCCAAAGGGTGCCTCCAAGATAGTTTCCACATCCGATGTGGAATTACTATAGTGTAAAAAAAAATTACCAAATGTTATACTAGCATTCATTCTGGTAGAGTGTGGATAGGGTTACAAACTAATTGAGCTGTTTATGAATAGTTTGAGCTTGACTCATTTAAAACTCATTTAAACTCAACTCGTTTATTAAATGAACGAGCTCAAGTTCGATTTTTAAGCTCATTTATTAATCGAGCTGAGCTTGAGTAGTCCCAAACTCGGCTCGATAAGGCTCATGAATGTAAAGAAAATAAATTAATATTTACTTTTAATAATATATCAAATAAATTTTTAATATTTTATTTTATTTTTTTATTTGTGTTTGGTGTTTGTGTAAATATACATAATTGATTGATGCAGTTTATTATTAATATAAGTATTATTGTATATTTTGTTCACAATTTTTTTTTATTTTTTTTCTCGTAGTAAGTAAATTAATTTAAGTTTAGTTTTTTTCAAACTCAAGCTCAAGTTCAAACTCGGCTCGTTTATGTAATTGAATCAAACTCGAGTTTATCAAATATTTAACAAGCCGAGTTCGAACTCGATTATTTAAGCTCAACTCATTCTTAATAAACAAGCTTGAATACTCAAAAGTTTAACTCAACTCGATTCGTTTGCCATCGTAAATGTGGGTTTTATTCACAATGAATACAATATTGCAGGACATTGTGTGCAATTTTTTGAAAAAAGTTTGTGTTTCTATGTTGCAATCTATAAAGAATTGTTGTGGCCTTAGGAGTTGGTTTTGTGAGTTTGATCGTCTTGAAGAAGGCAAATCAATGAGTTCGTACATGTTCTTGTTTGTCAACATAAAACCATAGTTACCCATTAGAAATGCAGAGTTTCTATTTCTACACAATTTTTTTCTCAGTTTATAGAAAAAAAAAATTTCTTCTTTAGAAGTGAATTTTCAGACAAAATTATATGGTTTGAAAATTAACTTTTGAAGGAAAATTAATGGTTTAAAAATCAAACTTTTTAATCAATTTTTGAACTAATATATAGTTGAATCATAAAGTTTTTATTCATAATTAATAACCGAATAAAAGGAAAGTGTGAATTGAGATAATGTGATATATGAAAACAGAAACTCATGGATGTAAAATCATTATGTCTGGAAACTGGCACCCACATCCTCTCTTTCCTTCCAGCAAAAGAGGAGAAAGAAAAGAAGGGTAAAAATGATTTTGTCTGGCACTGACTGGAGCGGAGAGAGGAGAGGAGAGCAATGTATTTGTGTTGTGGATGAGTCTGATATTTGCTTTTGCAGATTGTAGGGTAAATAAATACATATCATTGGATGCTGGAAGGCTGTGGGCTTTGCTGGTACCAACTAGGCCTTCCACTTTTTACACTGCTACTCCTGCTACTATGTTAATTTGAAATTTGCAGTATATCCCCACATCTACAAACCACATTATTGGCATTTATTTTTCTTTTTTCTTTTAAAAAAAATGTTAAAACAGCCTTTTAGAGTTGATGTTAGTGTTGAAAGAATGTCTGAAATTATTTTGAAATATGTAAAGAGTATATTGAGATTATAAATATTTTTTTGTTAACAGCTTTTAAGATTGTCATTAGTAAGATCGTTCAAAAAATGGCAATATAGTAATGTAACAATTATTTACTTAAAAAATCGGCTTTACCATTAAACCCATTTAGGCCTGTTTGGTATAGTTCTAAGTCTGCTAGGGATCCTCAACAAAATAGGCATGTTTGGTATGGTTTTTATTTTATTTTTGTTATCGGTGTAAAATAGGCATTTTCTTTTTAAATTTTCAAATTGCAAATGATGGGTGTTTTTAAAGTTTTTGATTATTTTTGTTCCTAAAAATACAACCAAGAACAGGGCGGTTGATGGAGAAGCCAACCATCTCCTCAACCTCAAGCAGTGAGGATTAAACTGGTATCTGCCTGTCAATCTTCAAAGTTCAAACCACAGCTGTCATTTTTCAAAACCAAGTTAAAAAAATAAAAAATAAAAAATAATAATAATAATAATAATCAGCTGTACTGCAAAAAGCACAGGAAAAACAGAGCACACCACAAAACACCAATCCATTCATGGCCACTCACATCCTTGTAACGTGTTTAGAAACAAAGAGATCAGGCCAAGCCAGGGGCCCCCTCAGAACAAAAAACAGAAACAGAAACACAATTCCATCATAAAAAAACAGAGCATCATATCTCTGTCATTTTCAAATCCTGTGTGTGTTTTTTTAGTCTCTCAATTATTAAGTAATCCAGAGTATCATGTAACATTACGATGAAAAATCTCAAAACACACTAAGTGTGTTTACCTAACAAAAATGAGTTGGGATTATCTCAACTGTAAAGTTTGCCACAACGTGAATAATGTCATATAATACTCTAAAAACGAATTAATAATTACCTTTTGTTTTCTCATGGACCTCCCACTACCAGCATACTGGTAGATGGTAATCTATTATATGTCTCTCTCTTTTTCCCTTTGTTCTGTTTCTCTCCTTCACTGAGCTTTCTCCTCTTGTTACTGTCTGTCTTTTTCAAGTTTCATTCTCATGTTTCAACCACCACGTGAACCCAAGGCAATAATGCCTTCCCCACCACCACTAACCCCCCCTACATCTACAATCACTGTTAATCTTAAATTTAAAAGACACCCCGACATGATCAAGATCAGACGGTTTAAATTCTGTCACGATTCAATCGATTGTCCTGTCGGGAGCCCACCATATCTTTTCCTGGCTCGGACAGCTATTCAACCTCTCAACTTCACTCCCCATCAGTGAGAAAGCGATTAAATTCTCTTTTTCTTTTTTCTTTTTTTTTTTTTCAAATGACAACAAACCTCCCTATTTGCTTAAGCTCGAAAACACTAACAAGAGTTGAACTTAAAACGTTAGAGTTCCCAGTTCGCTCCAGAGTTCTAGACTACCCATGTTGGGTTGATATTGATAGAATTTTTTGACATGTTTGATCACTGCTTCATTCAAATTACTAACTGTACATCAAGTTAGATTGTGCAGAAAGTAGGGCCGATTTGGATAACGAATATCAAGTTGTAGATGGTGATGTTAGTCCTACCGCGACCCCATTCTTTTTCAATAATGTCAAACAGCAGGTAGCTTCCCATCCACATTAGTCTTTTCCACAAAAAAGAATGGACAAGAAAAATATGCAAGAGAGAAACTTCTCATGAAATTAATAAGCATGATAGATTTATATATATCTAATTTAATGTCAAGAACATATTTCTCATTGGCAAAAAAAAGAGTGATCAATCAACATAGGAACATATATTATGGTAATTTTAGATGAAATACACATACTATGCTATACCAAAAACAAAAGACAAGAACATGACATCCAAAAACAAAAACAAAAACGAAAAACAAAAAAAAAAAATCATTTAAGGGTATAAGAGACGTACTCCTTTCTACTGGTATTTTCTTTTCACTTCCCTAACCTTCTCTCTCATCATCTTCTTTTGGGCGAGTCGAAGAACTAGAGCCTGACGTCATGTTTACGGCCTGCCCATGTGTAAATCTCTGCAATTGTATCATCCGAGCGTAGATCCCATCAGGGTAGTTTTTCAATAGGTGTGAGTGTGAGCCTTGCTCGGCCACTTTCCCATCATCTATCACAGCAATGACATGGGCATTCCTTATTGTTGATAGTCGGTGTGCAACAACAATTGTTGTCTTCCCCGAGCAAGCACGCTCCAAGGCCTCTTGCACGCACCTTTCTGACTCAGCATCGAGCGCGCTTGTGGCTTCATCTAGTAGCATTAGCTCAGCCTTCCTTAGAAAAGCCCGAGCAACTGCGATTCTTTGCTTTTGTCCACCGGACAATTGAATCCCTCTCTCCCCAACAAATGTTTTATAACCTTCTGGTAACGATGATATGAACTTATGGGCATTTGCGAGAGTTGCTGCTTCGATTATCTCAGCTTCGGTTGCTGATTCACGCCCATAAGCAATGTTTTCATAAATGGTTGTCGCAAAGAGGCATGGCTCTTGTGGCACCAAAGCAATGTGTTGTCGCAATGACTTTAGATTGTACTTTCGAATGTCCTTCCCATCGATCATGACCCGTCCTGAAGATGGCTCATAGAAACGCTCTATAAGAGCGATGACTGAGCTCTTACCGCACCCACTGGGACCCACAAGAGCGAGTGTCTTTCCAGCTCGTGCACGAAGGCTGAGGTCTCGGAAAACTGGCATATCAGGGCGGGAAGGGTAAGAAAAGTCCACGTGCTTGAATTCCACTTCCCCACGTAGCCGATCGGGAACTGGGATCGAATCAGGATCATCAGGATCAATTTCAGATTTGTGGTCAAGGAGCTCAAACACTGACCTCATGGCTCGGCCACCCTTAATGAAGTCGGGGGCTAGGGTCAATGTCTCTGCTGCACCATTGGCGGAGACCATGAGAACCATGAAAACTCGGATTGTCTTAGAAAAATCAGAGATCCCATGCTTTACAAGCCACGAGGCATACCAAAGACCGAGGGCATAGGAAGCGTAAAGTAAAAATTGGGCTATTCCGTACCCACTTCCAGCAATCTGTCCCTTCCAGAAGCATCGCCTGAGCGGAGTTTGGAGGCTGATGGTGAAAAGACTGACAATTTTCGATTCTGAATTGAAGGCAGCAACAGTTCTTACATTGGCCACTGCCTCTCCTGCTAGTTGTGTGGCTTTGGCATGTGCAGCTTCTAGGTCTCCTGAGAAACCTTGCATGAACATTTTCTGTTTTGAAGAAACAACAAAAGCAATAAACATACGGACTATCTGATCTGCTCAATTATCTATATGCACCTAATGACTTCTCAAGAAGTGTTGTTAACCAGCCCTTTTACAAAAAAAAAAAATTATTGTTGGGTTGTGTAGATTTTGATAAAACTATATATTAAACACTTGATCGCAACATTTGTGATCTATTGCCCTAATTTCTATGTATGTGTAGTTGAAGGGAGATGGCCATCTCTCGTAATCTTTCTAATCATAGTGAAAATCACAATAGCCGTGGACATAGTCCTAATTTTGGGTGAACAACGTAAACTTCTTTTTTTTTGTTGTGTGTGCACGTGTGATTTATCTTTCTTGTGCATTTGTTTGTTTTTATATTTCATGTTTCACCGATTTTGGTTAGATGTTACAGATTCCTAACATTTATCATTATGAATTCTCCACCGGCTTCAAAATGATCCTAAAACCTAGTAGTCAAGAACAAACCTGCAGGACGGTGGCTGCGACGACAACGGGGAATACGGCTATGAGGACAAGGGCTAGGCGCCACTGCAAAACGAACCCTGCAGTGCACGCAACAACCATGAGTGCCGAATTCTGCATTATCACTGAAATGCGGTCTCCAATAGCCGACCTAACGTTGTTGGCATCGAGAGCCAGCCTGGCTGCAATTCTAGAACTCTCATTCTCTTCCTGATCAAACCACGCAATATCATTTTTCATCACTGCCGCCAACATTTTCTCCCTCACCCGTTTGGTAAGGTTTTCTCCAACAACATCCCAAAAGAAATGCTGTAACGTGTTGAAGATCAGCGCAGCTGACGAAACCCCAATCAATAGATAGCAGTATTTTCCGATTTCTCTGATCATATAAGCGTGGTTTGGATTGTAGTAAACGCTCAGGACAGCGCTCAGAACGTATGCGAAGAAGGCACTGAGGGAGCCACAAACAATCGACCCTATAGAACCAAATAGAGCATAAGCCCACTCGGGAGAGTTCATTTTGGCGAGTCGCCAGAAGGAACTAGCTTGCTCCTTGAACGCGAGCTTTTCAAGCCTGTAATTGGGGTGTGAGGCGTCAAGGGACAGGCTAAAGTCAGATGTTGAGAAGTCAGATAGGCGGCGTGAGTATGGTGATCGGCCATAGGAGGAGTTTCGGGCAATTATTGGTGAGCTTACGGAGTTCCTGGCACTAGAAGGCCTGCAAAGAAAGATCCATTTTAGGCAACAAATCGTCAGCTTACTCCATGTCATTACATCAGCATTTAGGCTTTGTACAGAAGGAATATGTTATTCTACCAAAATTTTTATACAAAATTTTGCACCAGAATGATGTTACAGTGACACTGTCATTTGTGCAATTAAAGGCGCCTCAATGAGCTATTTGTTCTAAAGTGATTGGCTCAAGACCCAACCATGTCTTATGTATAATTTCTGTATGAATTTTCTATTTGTATATCACTACTTTGTTCCAAATACCAATAATATGAATTTTTTTGACATTTCTGCCATTATTAAGAGTGGTTTCATGATGATTGCCAAGAAAAGACGTGAAGTTAGTGAACCTAACCGTGCACTGCTCTTTCTGGCATTATTGAGTGCCGTTTCATGAGCTGTTTCCTGCATTCTGATAAGCTTCGCGTAGACACCATGTTCTCCTTTGGCCATGAGTTCGTCGTGGGTTCCAATTTCCGACACACTACCTTGTTGCAGTACAGCCACAAGGTCAGCCTTCCTGATAGTGGACAGACGGTGTGCAATGACAAGAGTTGTTCTCCCAATCATGAAACGATCAAGAGCCTCTTGCACTAGCTTTTCTGACTCTGAATCTAATGCACTCGTTGCCTCGTCTAAAAGCAAGATTGCCGGGTTTTTCAGCATTGCTCTTGCTATGGCTATTCTCTGCTTTTGCCCGCCTGACAGTTGAAGCCCTCTCTCCCCTACCTGCCATTTTCAATTGGTTTCACATTATATATGTTCTTTCCCCCAAAAAAATTATGATGAACGGTAAAGGAAATCGGAACTTGGATTCTCAAACCTTTTATTTATTTTTATTTTTTTTAAAATTTTTTTTTTTTACGGAAATCGAATGACAGATTTTCTCTATCCATATTGTTGTCATTGTGTCAATATTGTAGATCCATGGTATTTTAAGTCCTCTATATTGATATTCTTATTATTTTTACTTGATAATTTTTTTTCCTGTTGTCTTTTTCGTAATTGTTTCTGCAACACTCTGACTCCTACTTGAGATCTTCAAGCTATATTATTTTCTATTTTATCCTCATTGTCAATATCACAGAATCTCTTTCACCATCCAGTGAGTCCTATAAAATCTCGAAATAGTTTTTTAATTTCTTGATATTATTCTTATTATTATAAGCTGTAATGAACCCAACATGCTCTTCATTTCTATTGTTTTTTTTAGCATGTATCTGTCTTCTTGTTTCCTCTCTCCATCCTCTTCAGTTTTGAGGTCTTAGTTTCTGAATAAATAATTAAAACCCTATTTATATTTGCACATGCATTGTTGACTAAAATCATTTAAATTTGTTTTTTAAATATATGTATGACCAAACACCCCCTCATTGACTTTAAACATGTTTGTTTGTTTGTTTGTTCACTAGCAATTAAAAATCTAACCGAACAAACCCCATCTGTGTTCAAGATCTATGATTAACTTTCACATTCCAAATTTGATCTACAATAACTACTAGAACAATATATAGAAAAAAAAACTTAAGCCTATGCGGATCAGCTTATTTTTTTTGTCTTTAATGAATTTTCTTTTAACTATATGGTAACCTGAGTGTCGAAGCCATCGGGAAGCTTGATAATGAACGAATGAGCGTTGGCAACTCTGGCAGCTTCTTCGATCTCAACTAGAGATGCGTCGGGCCTACCCAACAGTATGTTCTCTTTAATGGAAGTAGCAAACAGAGCAGGTTCTTGGCTCACAAGCCCAATTTGCTGCCTCAACCATCTCAGCTTCAATGTCTTTATGTCATGCCCATCTAACACAACTTGACCTAACATAATTATCCACAAAACATACCCATATATTAAATTAGTCTACTTCTATATATACAAAACATACTAATTATAGAAAAGAAATATATTGCTTGATAGTATTTTACCCGAGGTGGGATCGTAGAATCGCTCGATGAGAGAGACCACGGTGCTCTTGCCGGAGCCGCTGCTTCCGACCAAAGCTATGGTTTTTCCGGCAGGAACAGTTAGAGAGAAATTGCGAAGGATTGGAACTTCCGCCCTTGAAGGGTATGAGAATTCAACATTTTTCAGGTCTACCTGACCCGTCACGGAGTCTAATTCCAAACCCGATTCGCTATTCCTCTCAACGCTGGGCTTATGATCGATTATGCGAAATATTCTTGCCGCTGCAACTCTGGCCTTTGCAAATGCAGTCATGCTCGGTGCTGACTGTCCTAATGCTCTGTCAAAGCCAAAAATTATTGTTGAGCCAAGAAGAATTTAAGTGGAGATATGGTAGTAGCATGGTCTCAAATAACGGTATACGATCATGGCCAATATCCAACAGTATAAGAATTATCTGCTGATAGATTGATGAATTATGGTATCAGAAGTCTAAAATCCCAATACGTAATGGCAGATATTTAATTTAGCGTTGTACTTACAGGCCACCTAACATAACAGCAAACATTGTGGCTATGGCAAGTCCTCCATTGGTGAAGTGGTGCCTAACTAGATAACCACCATACCAGAGCAGAAGCGCATAGCAGCAAAAGACAGTGAAGTATGTTGCTCCCAATCCCATTCCTTTCGCGAATCCGCTCTTGTAACCGAGCTTCTGAGAGATTTTCAATGCCGATGAGTATGCTTGCAATGCTCTTGATTCACCAACGAATGCCAAAACCGTCCGAATTTGAACTATTGTCTGCAACTTGGGTTGAATCAGCAATACCCAGATGGAAAAACAGAGAGAACTTACAATGAACTAAAAGGAAATGAAAGAAAATGCACAAATATGAGAAAATTTTCAGTTTCTGTGACCTGTTCTACAATGTTCCCTGCTTGGGAAAGAGCTTCTTGGCTTTTGGAAGAGAGTTTGGCTAATGTGATGGTGTGGATGGCTCCAATTACAGCAATGAGAGGAACAACAGCTATTGTGACTAGAGCTAATTGCCAAACAGCAGTGAAACCCACCACAAATCCAGATACAAATGTTCCCATATAGTGCAAGAAATTACCCAACTGTCAAAAAAACCAAAAAGACCAATTCAGAGCCCAATTAGGAAAACAAGTATTTAACTAAATTGGGTTTTTTTTTTTTTTTTTCCCTTCACCTTCTCGCTAATGGCATCTTGGACCAGTACAGCATCAGTGTTAATGGCGAAAACGACATCGGACGTTCGGACCTCTGTATCAAAATATGGAATGTCTTGATTCAGAGCTGCTTCCAAGTATTTGATCCTCATTTTGGTCGATTGTCTCTCTCCAGTCCACATCCAACATGATATCTCTGCAACCCAGTTTTTGATTCATTCCAATTTCAGTGGAGAAGAGCTCACTGAATCAAAATCAAAGCTTAAAAAAAAAACCCAAATGACAACAACTATAGAACTCACCTGCCCATGAAGATGCCCATATTGCAGCCCCAACAACAAGAAAGTAAAGCGCATACTGCAACAAAAAAAAAAAAAAAATTCATAGAGAAGAAAATCATTCAGGTTCATGAATCAAGTTTCATGAAAATATGATTGTGAGTTCATGGCTTTTTTTTTTTTTTTTTTTTTTTTTACCTTGATGACTTCTTGGGTCATCTTGTCCATGTTGTTGGCATTAGACCCAAAAGAATTGACAAGATCGGCGAAGAATCGGAGAAAGAGAGGCAAGGAAGAGCCATGAACAATGGCACCAACAGTCCCAATTGCCATTAAAACATAGTCTAACCCATCTGCAAATCTGAAAAGCTCCCCGAACCCAGATGAGGGAGGAGAAGAACCAGGCTTCTCTGCTGATGCAGAGTCTTTCTTGGGCTCAGTGACCTCCATTTCTCTTCTCTCTCTACCCAATTCTCTCTCTTCAAATCCGTTTACTTCTTCAGTGTCTTTTGCTGTTGTTGTTGTTGGTGGTGGTGGTTGTGAAGGTGTAGTGGGTGATGGGTTGGATGATTTAAAGGGAGAGTCTGATTGAGCTGACACGAGTTCGAGACCTTGCATTTCAGACCATTTCCATTGCTCAATCGTCTTTATCTCTAGAGCATCTTGTGACATTGCTTTTACACAATTACAGACAAACACACCTCAACTCTTCCTCTCTTTTAGTTCTCTCTCTCTCTCTCTCTCTGCTACCACTTTTTTATGTTTCTCTCTCTTGATTTTAAGTCTCATTTATTCAACATTTTTTTAAAAAAAAAATTTTGTTTTTTTGTTTTTTTACAGTTTGGGGTGGTTTCTTCAGTTGCTTATTCTTCACTGTAAAACACACGCTTATTAGTTAGTTGCATAGAAAAAATGACAGATGATGAGCTTAGCCTAGAGAGAGAAGGAAGTGGAGGATGAGGAGGAGAGAGAAAGCTTTGGCCCCGACAAAGAATACTGTGTGAAAACTTGAGATTGGGTTTTTGATAAAAAACAGATTCGAAAACACATATGTATAATTTTTTAATTTTTTGATAAATGTTTGGAGAAGTGTATTAATTGTGGAGGTTTGTTGTGTTGGCTTCTTCAAGAAGTGAGAGAAAGAAGGGCGAGAGAGACAGAGAGAGAGAGAGAGAGAGAATTATAAGAAGAAAGTTTCATAGCTTACTCCTCTGTCTGTCTCCTTTAAATCCGGCTAATTTTTCTGGTATGTACGATTTTGATATGGTATATACAGTGTATATGTATGTACAAGTTTGAATGTTGACTGAAAAACAATAAAAGGTCTTCATTTTTGGGTTATTATTCACTTTATTTGGTTTCATTTTTTCAAAAATGTTTTTTACAAAATTCTATTTTCTTATTTTTTGTATTTTTTTTATTTTTATTGAATATTTTTAATATTTTAAGCATTTTTTTTTTACTTTTAGACATACCAAATATAAATATACCTAAAAAATAAAAAAATTATAAAAAAAACCTTTTAAAAATTCACTAAATATCAAAAATATTTAAAAAATATATGAGAATTCAATATATTTTTTTATATATTTTATGTATTTATGAATCTTTTAAAATATTTTTTCATAAATTTTTTACTTTTTATATACATCTAAGTAAGGTGCATCTAAAAAAATAAAAAAAAATATTTAAAATTTTAAAAATATTCACTACAAACAAAAAAAAACATAAAAATCAATAAACTCAGTTTTTAAAAAATTTAATTCAAAAAACTCAAACCAAACATATTGATTAGTCCTTGTTTGGTAAATATTTTGGGGTTAAAAAAACATAAAAAAGATAAAGTGATATTTTGAAAATTTGGTAAAAAGCTTATTTTTTTGGTTTTTTTTTTTTTTTTTTTTTTTGAGACTTTGAGACTTATTTGGATTAAAAAAGCTAACTTTTTTGTGTAAAAAAATTAAAAAATTAAAAAGTTAGCTTTTTTAGCTTCTTTCCAAATTGCCCCAAAATAGGCTATATAAGCCAATAAAACAAAATGTTACATTTAAACCATAATCATTACATTTTTTCTCTCATAAAAGTTAAAAAAAACCCCAAAACAAAAATCAAACGAGGCT
Source organism: Camellia japonica (assembly GCA_030407325.1). Classification (NCBI taxonomy): domain Eukaryota; kingdom Viridiplantae; phylum Streptophyta; class Magnoliopsida; order Ericales; family Theaceae; genus Camellia; species Camellia japonica. The sequence continues at coordinate 66,954,936 of JAPPVO010000017.1, forward strand.
AAAAAAGTCAGGTGAAAAAAGTCCCAATACAAAAAAATTAGCCAATGCCAAACGAAGCTTTAGGGTTGGTTTGTGATGTTCTAAAAAAGTGCACTTTTTGACTTATTGGCTTATATGGGTTGGATTTGGGTTGGGTTTGATGTGATGTGTTAAAGAAATGATATGATTTAAATAAGATGATGTGTAAATAGGATAGTGACTTTTTGACTTTTTGTATTATTTAATATACCCCAAACCAAGCCTTAGAGCCACTTTTTTTTTTGGGGTACTTACCAATTAGTCCTATTCACTAGACTTATTTACCTACAGGTCCTAACTAATAAATTTAACACTATAAAAATAAGAGAGTGATAAATTTATCACTAAAAAATTATTCATAAAAAAAAAGACTGATAATTTATCACTATAAAATTATTCATAAAAAAAAAGACTGATAAAATTTGTCTTTATCACTTAATAAATTATATCAAATAGGACTTAATGGGTAATAAGTCTCAAAGTAGGACCTATTGGGTAATAAGTCTCCCAAGTAGGACCTATTGGTAGTTTACCCTTTTTTTTTTTCCGTCTCAAATCGGATTAGAGTTTATTATTAAGTTCATAAAGGCCTATTACATGTCATTTTTTGATAATTTAAATTATTCAATGTATAAAACTTGTCAAGTATTTTATCTTTATAAAAAATCACGTTAATCGAATATCTATAATTACTTGATCAAATTATATCTGTCAACAATAAATATAATTTTCAAAATAAATTGTTGACAGAAATCTAATATGATAAAGTAACTATCGATATTCGATCAACATAAGTTTTTGTAAGAATGAAATACTCGACGAGTTCTACATATCGAACGATTCGAATTATCGAAATAAGACTCATGATGTGCCTCATAGGCCCAAACAATACGATTTAGTCCATCATGTAGACTGAAAAGAGTCCGAGTCTAGTGGTGTAGAAACCAAAAAATAAAAAATAAAAAAATTCATATACAAGAAAAAAATTTATAATTTTAATTATCAATATGTAAATTTTTTTTATTAATTTATAATAATTATTTTTTTAAAACCCCACTAATGTGATATTTTTTCCTTTATTTTTCGGAAAAATATCAAATCAGCGGATATTAAAAGTAGTATGGGTTCGTTTGGAATGTGTTTTGGCTTTTTAGTTTTTTAGTTATTTTAGTTTAAGGCTAAAAAGTCTCGTTTGGAATAGATTTTTTTAACTTTTTTGACTTTTATGAGAGAAAAAATAAAATGATTATATGTTAGATGTGATGTTTTGCCAAATTAAACTAAAAAATCTATTTTGTCTTTTTGTGACTATTTTAACCAAAAAGCATTTGGCTTTTTTATGCCAAACGGGCTCTATTTGTATTTTCATAATGGTAATTTGAGAAGCTAACTAAAAGCTAACTTTTAATCTATTTTAAATCCCATTATTTGTTCACTTTTTTATACATAGAAAGGACAGAAAAACTAAAAAAATTAAAAATTCAACTTTTAACCAACTACCTAAATCACGACATAAATATTTTATGTGCATAATATAAGTCTTCACCGCATGTCAGAGTTATACCACAAAACTTCCATCTCTCGTCAATAATTTCTCCACTACCTGATTGATTTTATTTTTTTCCTTATTTTTTTGTTTTTATTTTCCATTGTTTATATAAAAAGAGAGGCAGTGCAAGATGTAAATGAGTAAAATTGTATGGAAAATGATACACCATTGTGACAATTTTAAAACACAATTTGTTTTTATAGAGGCTCTTTGGTGTAATTCATTAAGTTGTATAATTTATTTTGATTTGAAAGTATGTGTTATATTGGTATAGTTTATTGTAAATTGAAAGTTAATAATATATTAGCATTTTTATATTTAATTTTTTTGAATCACATTATCTCTCTATTTTTTTGCACATATTTTCGTGAAAGTCAAAGTATTTAGATCATTCCAAATATCCTCTAAGTATTTAGAAATCAATTTTTTTTTAAAACTTATTTAAGATATTTTTTATTAAGAAGTTGTACAAACTCTTAGAAATAAGCTGCACCAAACAACTTTATTATTTGGTACAGTTTCCGTTCATAGTTTATGTAGAAATAACTTAAATAAATTAAAAAAAAAAATTATTATTTAAAAGGTGGGATATAAATAAGTTGCAATTTATAATAAGTTGTACTAATAAAGATTAGTAGCTCGAACTGAGCTTGCCCGAATGGCTCGAATTTGTGCTTGCAGATCAATCGTCCGAATGACCGGCCGGACAATTACCCGGATGACTGGTAAAACACTTGATAACCACTGTTGTCATCTTGTCGACCGCAACTATCAATCTTCTTTCCAGACGATTAATCGGACGACTAGCCGGATGATCAATTGATTGACCGACAAATCAAAATTCAAACCATTCGGAACAAGATGAAATTCAAGCTACTAAACTATGATTCTAAGTTGCACTGAGCAAGCCTATAGTACTGGCATAGTTGTAAATTATAACAATAATCCTCACAACTATTCAACCCAAGACGTTAGCAATTACTTTAGTAAGGTTACAATAGTTATTTTGCCAATTATCATAATTTTTTTTTCGTTAATGTATATTCTAATGATGGATCTTGGGCAATTGTCTAAATGATTATGTAGAGTGCACTTATATGTCACTGTATTGTAATTTAACTATTAATATACAAATTGTTGTTTTGTGAGAAAAAAAAAAAACACGTGTATTCATTAAACATGTATTATGAAATTTAACAACAACGTGTATTCATTAAACATATATTATGAAATTACCGTTTGAAAAATTAGGATGTTTGTTAAACCTTTTCAAATTTTCAGGTTAATTACTTTTAAACCAGAAAAACTCAAAATTAAATTTTAAACTGATTTTGAAATATTTTTTAAACCAACAAATAATTTTTGTGATACAACCTTGAAATCAAACACAGCTGCCCACTTTGAGAAGATGGTAAAAAGTAATTTTTTGACTTTTAACTAAGTTTTTGACTTTTTTAGACAAATGATTTGGGAAGTTGGTAAAAAGTGACTTTTGACTTTTTTTATTAATATTTGTTTATGATGTCAAATCATAATCAAATGACCAAACTACCCCTATTTAGTTTAAAATATTACAACTTCACCCATGTAACATATTTTGACTCATGAGGGGTAAAATTGTAATTTTACCCTTGGCTAAAAACCACATTCCCAAATATAAAAAAAAAATTCAAAAAAATTAACTTTTAACTTTTGTTAGCAACTAAAAAAAGTGATTAAAAGCCAACTTCCCAAAACAAGTCTAAAATGACTAGCGTTTTTGTCATTAAGCATATGTTTTAAAGTAAAAGCATCCAACATTGTGGTAATAGTGGTAATTATTATGTCTGAAGAAAGTAACTTTCCATCTAACTAAAAATCACCAACAAGTTTGTCCAAAAGTGTTTAATTTTCGGCCAACATATTCGTACCAATTACGCCACATTTATCTGAAAAAAATTTAACCCCTCCACTAATTTTGTCACAAATAGTAGAATTATTCTTTTTCAACTCTGACACGAAATTCATACATCAATTATATTTTTACATCTTCATAGAAAAAAGGAACAGATACCAAAAAAAAAAAAAAAAGGAAAAAAAACTCTCTCAAGATTTGAGTATTGTTACAAAATAATTTGTTTTCAATTTGAATTATTCATCTATTTTTATTATATAAATTCGATATAAAAAATAGTTTAGTCATTCAACTCATTATATACATAAAATGTTTAAAATACTTTTTTTTAATTAAGTTTAATGACTAAAATATTCTAAATAAAATAGATAAATAGTTTAGATAGAAAACAAATAAAAAATTTAAGGGTTAAATTAATAAAATTAAAAACTCGGGGTTTAATTTGTTATAAGGGTCAAACCTTCATTATTTATTTATTTATTTATTTATTTTGATAATTTCAACTAGAAAAAATTATAGTAAAATGGAATGTAAAATTCATTTTCAATTCAATGAACTATTTTTTCAAATGTCAAGATAATTAAAATATGGGCAAATTACAAATAGATGGGAGAATTACAAAATAATTGCACTACAGATGATTTTGTTTGTGTGTGTGTGTGTGTGCAGTTCTGACATATAAGAAAGACTTGTACCAAGCATAGAATACACTTGTGGAAGCTTCTATTCTCACACACCACTTTCTCAGTTCGCACCATACAAATTTTGAATTATTTGATATTTTCTCAATTCACACCAACAACTTTTCCAAAAAATCCAAAATACCCTCATCTTTTTAACTTTCCAACCATAACCTAATTCTAACCCAAACCCTAACGACCACCACTAGTGACTGCTACCCCTCTCGTCGTTTCCCCTTCCCTAGCATCTTTCTTCTTCTTTTTCTTCGGCGACCTGCACCACCTCTTCCTTACCCAACAATTAATACCAAACCCTCATCTTTTTCAACCATAAACCCTAGCCACCACTTACTGCAACCGTCGCCACCATCTCTATCATCCCTGGTAGTCGTACCTGTTGCTTTTGCTTCATCGTCGTCACCATTACCTCTCTCCGCCACCTACTCACCCACTCTCTCTCTCTCTCTTATTCGCAATCATGATATGCTCTCTCTTCATCATCGGCTGTAGCGGTGATGCAAAGGGGTGAAGGCGGATTGTGGAATTATGGAGGGCACTGGAGAAGGTTGTAGGAAACACTCCGCCAGAGTAGAAAAGGCTGATGCTGAAGGTGGAGAGGGCTTGGGATGGCACTAGAAATGAATGCAATGATTATAGTGGTTTGCGATAGTGTGAAGTGACTGGATTGTAAAGGATTGGCAGCAATGTGATGGGGGGTGGTGGCTACAATGGCCGCAATGGAGAAGAGGGTTGTGGTGGATGACAACCGAAGTTGGGAGCAATCGGCGAAGGGTGGTGGTTGGTATAGAGGGTATGTACATAGAATAATGTCCAAAATGGTAATTTGACAAGGGACATAAATGTAATAAAAAAATTTGAAAAGATGGTATGATGGAGTCTGATGTGCAAATAGATGTTCCCTAGACTTGCACCACACATAAAAGACTTGTATCACCATAAAAATGAAATTATTTTTCAACTAAAATGCAATTTTCTCTTAAAATTTCAATACATTATTAATGCATTTTTTCTTATATATATTTTTACGGATTTTGTTACCCCACACTTGTTCAGAATTTAAAATTTGTACATTATAGTGCTAATTAGCATTTTCACAATAGGAAAACTCTGAAAACAACTCTTAGAATTCTCGTTAGTATCGAAAAATGTGTAAAAATATATAAAAGTCATTGGAGATGTGTGAAAAGTGTTTCCAAATTATAAATATTTTGATATTTTGTGATTTTTAAAACAATAATGTTAGATATTATGAAATAAATATCCTGAAAACTTTCATAAAGAATTTTCATACTTGGATTAGCTTGTAGTGTTTTATTATACAGCAATGCTATGTATCATGAAAAATCTTTCATGAAAATAATCATGAAAGTTTTGTGACCCTTAGATTACACTTAGAATAAAGCACCACACACTAATCAAGGTAATCTAAGGATCATAAATCTTTCATGATCATTTTTATGAAAAAATTTTCATGATCCCTAACTTTTCTCTTTATTATATATTATACAATCACTCTTAAATTAATTTTATGAAATATTTCATGATATTTATTTCATGATGCATTAAAAACAACATTTAGGACTATTTTAGCAAAGCCCTTTCACAACATCTGCGGGGTTTGGGATCCCATTACATTTTTTCTTTTAAATTTTTTCACTTTTAGTGGTTTTTTTTTTTAATTTTTAATTTATGTCCAAATTTTTTAATTTTTAGGAACATCTAATGTAGAATGATCAAAAAAGTAATTTTTTGGCTTTTGCTTTTTCTATTTTTTCAGATGATTTTTTTTTTCTTTCCAAAATCATATATTTATTTAATTTTTACTTTAAAGTAAATTTTTTGAAAAATAAAAAAATTACTAATATTTTTGGCTTTTTTTTTTTTTTGGTGTGTTTTTTGAGATGATTTTTTTTCTTTCCAAAATCATATATTTACCATTTTATTTTTTTTGTCCATATAGTCGAATAGATATAAAACCTTTCAAACAATAAAAAATAAAAATCACTAAAATAAAAAATATTAACAAAAAAAGGTCACTAAGGGGTCATTTGACAAGTAACAATTTTAGTCGAAAAGTTATTATAAGTTATCACATTATTCTTTACTTTTTTTATATATCTTTTTGTAATAAACTAAAAAGTTACTAATCTCTTTTGAAATGAACTAAAAAAACTAGCTTAGTGATTAATTTGGGTCATATCATCTCTCTAATTTTTTACACATCTTTTCATAATAAATGAAAAGGGTCAATTATAAGCTATACAAAAAAATAATCAATTCCCAAACGAACCTGAAAAAATCGATGTCAGATAGAAGTTAAGATTAGCTATTTTGATTTACAAGAGAAACATGAGTTGTCTTGTGAATTAATTATTTTAATTAATTTTTTATGAAAATGCATAAAAAAAATAGAGAGAAAAGTTAATTATTTAATAGTCATTATTTTTTATTTATTTAAAATTTTTTTTTGACAATTTTAACATGTTGCTAAAATTGGCCAGAGTAGTGTAGTGTCAGGTGATCACAAAATTTATTAAGAGCTTGTTTGGGAAGAGTTAAATCTAAATAAATTAATTTAATTAATAAGATAAAATGTTACATTTAAATTATAACTATTTTACTTTTCTCCTCATAATCATCACATCTAAATAAAAAAAATATATATTTTTTTTAAACGAAACTAATAAACAAGAGTAAATTAATTAAAAAGCCAAAAAAAACTAAGCTAATTAGCTCTTCCCAAAAGTAATTGGGTGGGTTAATATTGAGTGGTCTGAGGTGGGTTGAGTCAGAACCAAGAGACTTTTAAACACCCTGTTGCAGTTTTTATAGGAAAAGAAAAAGAAAAACTCATCAGTCAGTATAGCTCTTTTCTTGGCCAAAACTAAATGTTTATTAAAAAAATTAGTTAAAGTAACTCAGATTTCTGAATCAGTGACTTGGCCTGCAAATTCTTTAAGCTTCCCAGGGCTTTTCTGTCATACTCTATTAAAATATTATATATATAGACAAATATTTTTATGTGTGCTTATATTTGCCTTTTATTTTATTTTATTAAAAATACATTATTATGCAACTTTTATACAAATATTAACAAATACTTCTACCAATTCTAGGAGGAAAAGGAAGCACAAATGTAAAGAAGATTTGAGCAGGGTAGTTGAGGTACCTGATATATGTATATGGAAAAAGATTGAGGCCTCGAATTTGAGGCCTCCAATGTGGCTCGAATTGGTTTTTTTTTATTTTTTTATTTGAAACTGTGTTGGTTTGGTTATTTTTATTATTATTTTTTATTTATTTGTTGGGTTATGTTAGTTTAGTTGTTTTTATTATTTATTTATTTATTTGTTGGGTTGTTGTATTTTTTTTTTTTTTCAAAGATGGTTATGTGTAGGGGTCGGTTTAGAGTTTAGGATTTAAGGTTTAGGTTTTTATTTCTTTCGAATCTTTCTGATTTGAAATAAAAATATAGTAAAGACTCGTACAAAACTATATAGAATTAACAAATTTTAACCAACAATCTAACTGATTAGTCAATTTCATCACCCAAGCAGTCTAATCCAACTCACTCATCTTATCATGATTGATATCCAGGTCTAAATTTTATTGTTTCTCTTTTCATATTTCTTTCCTACCAATTATAAATAATAAAAAGAGTGAATAAATTAAATTATTCAAATAAGTAATTCATAACAAGTGGCTTGGCCTAACAGAAATTTTTAAGCCAAGATCAAATGGTTGTTAGGATTCAGTTGTTGTCATCCATTATTTAATTAAAACCTTCTGCCTAACTTGTCTGTAAGTGTGGAAATTTTGTCAATCACAAAATTATTCATGAATTATGAATTAATTGGCTTCTTGTTAAATAAAAAGTATTGTTACTGAAAATTGGAGAAATTGAACCAATGGTTGAACCAAACTTATGCAACACAGATGAGATTGCGAGTTCAAATCTTACCACTCTTATTTTTTATGTATTTATTCGATATTTATCTTTAACTTTGAATTTAGAATAAATTACACTAATCTCCTTCTAGGTTTGAAAAAATACATTGAATTTTATAAGTTTGACATAATGACACTATGCTTTCTTAAGTTTTAATTCACTTACTTTTTCATAAATTATTCATAAGTCGTTTGTACCTTTGATTATTCATGTTTCTAGGCGTCATCTGCATTAGTTCTAATTATTTTAGCTTTATTGGAAAGTCAGTATAATTATGTCAAAGGTGAAATTGCTATTTTTTGGCTTAACCGGATGACTAGCGGGCTTCAAAATTCTGTAGCTTAGTACTTTTTGCAACTTCCACCAACTAGTTGACCACCCAGTCATCCACCCAGTTGACCATAGGCCTCCCAAAATTGTTTCGCTGGTTTTAACTATAGATAAAACTAGTGCCAAATTTAACGGAAGATATAACAAATGTATAATTTAGCAGTTCTGATAGCTCATCGTTGGAGATGAAAAAAGTGAACTCCAAGCTATTTTATAGCAATAGTAGCTCCAATGCTTCACTGCTGGAGTTTGTCTTACACTTTCAATTTTGTTGCAATTTACTTTGTTTTGAATTCCACTTTGGCCTTTCTAATTTACACGTGATCTTTTTCAGTTTTAGATTTTAATAGTAAGTAATTGAGGGATTACATTGCAATAAAATTGAAAGTGTAGAGACTAAATTATTTAAATTGAAATTACGTTCGATTAAACTACAAGAACAAATAATGTAATTTACCCCCATATATATATATATATATATTTTTTTTTTTTCTCAAAGCTCAAGGTGATCAATACAATTTACCCTTGAATTTATTATTACTATTTTTATAATAATGACATTTTGTATTTGATCTTCAATGTTGGATTTTATATACAAAATATCGTTACAAACACCACTGAGGAAACCCTTGTTAAAGAAGAAATCTAAAAATGCAATGGCTTAATCTTCAAAAGAAAAATGAGAATTGACAGAGCACCATTGAAGAGCCCCCTTTAGGTAGATGCACCTTTGTTTAGTGCAGTGAGATAATCAAAATGAAGAAGCAAATGACCCCACTCTGATGTAATAAAAGAGAAGAGACTGATCCCTACAACAACTCTCCTTAACATTGCAGACTTTTGAAACAACTATATTGGAAACTGTTAAAACTTCATGTAGAAAGTTATTTTTGACCCAACACCCTTTTGGTTCTTTCACTTGATGGAAGAGTAATTTGTAAGTCCATCTTCTGTATCAAAATGATGGTTAATTATTCAGTAATTCTGAATTACTGTGTAATGTTATTGATATGGTATTCTCAATCAGTAATGTAGCAAAAATTTTTACTAGTAGAATAAAATTGATCTACCTTTATTAAGTATTTGGAAATAAGAAAAACCCAATCTACTGTATTTTGAAATTTCTCATTTATTAGAAATATCACAGAAATAATGTCATATGATAGTATGTGACTACTTAATAATTTTTCAAAAATGACAATGTTAAAGTTAAATTTTGACATGTAACAATGTCAAACTGTCATAATTATGAAATTTTGCTCCAATTGTGCATTGTCATTTCTTTTTATTTCTCTTCACAAAAAATCCAATATAATGAGAGAGAGAGAGAGAGAAGCTCTAACTAAATTTTGACGTAATTTGACAAATATACCACTGGAGTTGAACTTGAAAGAATTGTTGCAAAATTGTAGCTTTGCCATGGAAACTAACACACCATTTTATGTTGTTCTAAATATGACTTGAATCCCTCTTAAAAAAAAAAATTAAAAAAAAATGATTTGAATCTATTCATTCATTTTTTTTTTCTTATTTGTTATTTTAGATTGGACACCTATTCATTCAAAAAGTGTTAAAACATCATAATTCGACAATTTTGCTCCAATTTTGTAATTATTTTCTCGTATATTTTTCACAAAATATCTCATTATTATTTGTGGGCCATCATGAGAGAAATAAAAGGAAAAGCTCTAATCAAATTTTCACATAATTTCACATGAAAGACAACACACTATTAAAGTTGAATTTTAAATAAAATGAATAGTGATATACAAATAGAAAAAGTTAGACATAATTATGTGGTTGCATTAGAAATTATTTTTTAAAAACAAAGTATCTATTTCAATAATATTTAATTACTGAAATGCTATTGCTACATCATTCTGGTGACAAATTTTATATAAAAATTCTATATGAATAGCAATTAAAAAAAAAAAAATTTGGCTACAAAATAGAAGATAATACACCATTGGTGCTCCAAATGGCCTATATCTATCATTTCATTTTATTTATTTTTAATCATTTCAACCAATATTATTACATACTCAGACAAATTATCTATGAACAACAATCAAACTGGATGATCCACCTTCGATAAACTTTAATTCTACAATGTACACCTTACTTTTAGCTTAAATTTCGGGACAACATGCCATGATACATTGCATTTCTGATGAGTAATACTACACTAACTATCTTTGATGTACCACCTCATGTGCCACCACTGTTTTGAAAATAAACATGAGTTATGAGACCTATTACGTCAATAATGTGTTGACATATAAAACGATATACTAAAAGTGATATTAAAAAATAATTAGTGTAGCATTAGTGCTGCAACTCCCAATTATGTCGGTCAAATGAAGCTAAATCCATTTCTCAATTGACTTGTTCAATGTGATCCTAAAGTTGTGCTATAAAGTCTCTTTTTTGTTTGTTTACTTTGTTGTTATGGCTTGAGCTGCTCTATGAACATGCCAATCAATTATCGAATGCAGAGCTTTTAAGCCATTACTTGTTTAAGTTAAGAGTCACCATATGTTAATCTATATATTAGAGTCAATGCAATTGTGAATGGTTGAATATGAATAGGAAAACCAAAAATAGTACAAATTCAAAAAAAAAAAAAAAAAATGTTTATTATTGCCATAACAATACATTCATTTTAGATGAGGTTCACTCTCCTTCAAAACAAAGGCAATATTTTTGGACTCTTTTCTGTGAAATTTTTGAGAGTTTGTATACAAAAATGCTACAAACATAAAAGATATGTGGACATTTTGAAATTAAGGAAACAAATGAATTTGACTGCATTATCTAGATTTGTGGGGGCTATTATGAGTTTCACAATATGATAATTAGATACATTTATCTTTTAAATCGAATGTAAATCATTTCTAAACAAAATTGATTGATATCTAATTCACCAAGTTTATATATATATATATATATATGGACTTGGGATTGTGTTGGGGCCACTATATAAATGGAGTCATGATTCCTCAGGACTAAGACCAGGAGATAAGACATCCTAACAAAGTAGAAAATGAAATGAAAAAAGAAAAGAAAAGAAAACTAAACAAAGACATGACACAAAGGAGGAAGAAAAGTGAGTTGAAAGATATTATGGTCACAAATCTCTTGGTAATATTATGACAGTTGTTTTAAATAAAGAGCCAAAAAAAGGGGCTCTACAATAGAGGCATGGCATTAAATCAATTAATTTTATTTGTTAATCATATGGTTAAATATTCAACACGCAATAAAAGATTGTTTGAAAAAAATAAATAAAACAATACAGAAAAACATCCAATAAGGTCACTAAGATTAGATGTAATGGGTGGGAGAGTGGCCCAACTTGGATAAAGAAGTTGAATTACGTTACACTTAATTTGTATTTTATTACTTAATCAACCAAATTTAGGGGAGGAGACAGAGAGTGAGAGGACTTTGAAGAAGTCAAAAGCTACCCTTCTTTCCCTCTCTCTCTCTCTCATTGAGAGGCTATTATGGCTGTTATTAAAAGGGGTGTCCATTATTTCTTTTAAGAAAAATAATATGGACTTTAAATAATTTATTAAATTTTTTATCAAATTTTTCATATAAGTGTGAGATTCACACAAATTTACATGTGTGTAAGTCCCATACCTATATGAAAAGTTTGATAGAAAATTTAATAGATTATTTGGGATCTCTAATATCACTCTTCTTTTAATTCTCACTTCCAAGGGAGATGGGGATTAAACTAATAGGAAAAAAAAAAAAAAAAAATCAACACTTATATACCCACAAAAAAAAAAAAAAAAAAAAAAAAATCAGCACTCATGTACCCACTCAAATGCTTCTCAAAAGCAATGCATGTGAGGATCATTATGTCATTCCATTGTCTTTCTTGTGGTTAAGTGTGGTTTTAGTATTTTATATGCTTAGAATAATTAAGACTGTGTGATCTAAATTAAAAAAATTATAATATTTCTTTTGCGTTCCACGATAGGGTTGTGATGTGGTAATCTAGCACATGTACAAGTGTAAAATAAAATTTCAAGCTTTTTCATGTGTTTCTTAATTTGGATTAATAATTAGTTATGTTTACTAATGCAATTAAAAATAGGTTTGGCAAATGCTTGTGTTGTTGTTGTTTTTTTTTTTTTGGGTGAAATGATGTAGTTTAAAAAGTTGAGGTTTTTGGCAACTAACCCCAAAAATATATATATATATATATATATATATATGTTTAATGATTTTTTAACACAGAAAAACAAACTTGGTTTTATGCTTTCATACACTTTGAAAGCATTTGCCAAATACTCAAAAAAAAAAAAAAAAAAAAAAAAAAAAACACATTGGAAAAAACTACCCAAGAACAAATAGGGCTGAAGTGCTGAAAACTAAAAGCATTTAATGGTTTTATAATTTAGTGCTTATGATATTGTATAATCACCCATCACGTAAATCTAAAAATTGACTGAAAATGAATTTTAATTTAAAATTAGAGAGACTTGACTTATCACTGAATGCTCAATGAAAAATATTTTTTAATTTCTTTCTCATCTAATATATTCATTTTTAAATTTTCAAAAGTTAAGTACTAATTTTTACTTTTGTTAATATTCCCCAAGTGAATGTTTCATCTTGGTTTTGAATTAATTTGTAATTATTGTGTGATTCTAACTATTTTTCTCATTTCTCATTTTGATTTTTTTATTTTATCATTCTTGAGAGGTTTTCTCCTTCAAAACTAAGGGACAATTCCGTCATTCTCAGCATATCAATTCTGAGTCCTGGTTCATCCTACAACACTATCTCATTTTTAGTTAATGTTTTAAAGTTGTATTGGTCAAAAGACTAGAATGGTGGCTAAAATGCATGACCATTAGCTGCCTTAATTTTAAAAGAAATTTATGTTTTCTTGAAAAAAAGAAAGAAAATACAAAAACAATTAGATCATAGTTGCAATCTTAAAGTTTTTGTTAGAAGTTGGTTTGAGATACAAAATTGGTTTAAAAGTAAATTTTAAGTAAGAAATTGACTAGAAATTGAGTTATTTTGTATCTTGATGAGTGTATTTTTACATGACTAGACAACCTTTTTGGGCTAAACTTAATGAACCTTCACAAAAAAATTATCGGTAATTGTTTGGTGAATTATGTGTAATCTTCACGTTTTGCAAGACCAAAGGTTGATCTAATAGATGAGGTGTTCTTTTTAACAGACCTGATATTTAAATTTAAGTTCACTCTTATAAGAAACAACTATTTTTTTGAATAAATTACAAATACACCCCTAAGATTTGATTGAAATACGAAATCGCTCCTTGCAGTTTTGAAAATTACATTTCACCCTCCTGAAGTTTTGAATTTCGTAACAAATCGTCAATTTTATTAATAAATTATTAAGCTAATTAACAGTTTTTAATGATGTTAGAAACATGTTTCAATTAACAATTTAAGTAATTTTATTATTATAATGGAGAGCAATTATGAATTTTATTTTTTTTATTTAATTCTCTTAAATAAAAAATTCTGACAATGGGATATTTGTAATTTTTTAAATTAAAAGAAGTAATCTGTATTTTAAGCAAATCTCAGGAGTATATTTGTAATTTATGTTCTTTTTTATTTATTTATTTATTTTTATATTCTCCTCCTACCAGTTGAAAAAATAAAAAATAAAAAAATGTAAATATATTTTGCAAATATGAAGTTTGATACCGCCATGATCACACAAGAATGAATCCCTATTGTTGGGATTATTGGGTACAAAACCTTGTGATTTGGTGGTGTTTGTATTCATGTGGATGATCGCATATTTTTCTTGGTTAGTATATTTCTTTTGTCTGCCGATTAGCACAAATCCAATTAACAATTTTGCACAAATCACAGGGCTAATGTCCCTAATGCTGTAGGTTTCCCCTAGGGTGGCTTATTAAAGTTTTATTAAAACAATGGTACTAGTTTCCACTCATGATATGCATTGCCTAGAATACTAGATTGCGAATCCCTTCGTTTGGTCCGAAAAAAACAATGTACTATAATGTCACAACTTCATAAATTTTATTGAATTTTACTCAGAAATATTAATTTATGATGTAAATTTATTTATATTTATATCCCACTTTATATCAATGCAATTTTCACCACATAAACACCTTATTTAGAAAAATATGAGATAGTTTTTCAGGAATAAAAGGATTTTTGAAAAGTATATTGCCAAGAAAATGACGTTATATATATATATTTTAGTGTGAGTCACATTTAAAATAAATTTAATCAACATACAACATGTTTTGTATACCAACCATGCTACATCCCACCAATATAACACCCCGACCCGTTTGTTTTCAGAGGTAAAATGGAGGGGATTAATAGTAAGGGGATTGATAGTGAAGGGATTAAGTAAAATTGTGTTTGTTTTGATGATAGTTGTTAGTATAGGGATCGTTGAATTATTTTTATATAAAATAAATATAAAATAATAAAACAAATAAAAAAATTACAAAAACATTAAACATTAATGTTTTAAAAAAAAATGCCCAACATGTAAAAAATTTAAAAAAATACAAAATTTCCATAAAAAAATAAAACAAATAAAATAATGATTTTTACTTAACAAAAAATACAAAAAATTAAACATTAATGTTCAAAAAAAAAAATGTCCAACATGTAAAAAATAAAATTAAAAAAAATATATAAAAAAAATTTCTAGTCTAGCAGACTATTTTTCTAATATCAAGTCTTGGAGACCCATTCGAATCCCGTCCCCAAGGTTATTCATAATCCGAAACTCACTATCAATCCCCTCCCTATCTCTCAAAACAAACACAATGTTAATGGGTCCCACCTCACTACCAATCTCAATTCCCTCTCTAACTCTCCAAACAAACGGAGCCCTAATATACTCCTAATGAGGTGGAAGAGAGATAATAGATAGAGATAGAGAGAGGAGTGTGGGTCTATCTTTTCACATGGTCCATTTCGTGTTATTAAGAGTGAATTGGTGGTACCAAATTAGTACTCCCAAGCATTTTCTTTTTGCACACTAAAGTTATAGTCCTAGAAAAATATCCAAGAAATTTTCCCAAGATTTAGAAGTGTAGAGATTGAATAGATGTTTTATAAAGTCAATACATAGAATGAATGTAGATCACACATCATTATTTCTGGATAAAATTCTATATATATATATATATATATATGTATATTCTAAATGGGTAATGCTATGTAGTACTATTTGTTTTTTTGTAGGTTTTTGTAAGTATGTAGCAATGTCAGTTTGGTTGGTTAGTTAATTTATACAATTTTCTAATAATTAGTAGGCAACTTTTTAATTTTAATGATTTAATATTTATCTTATCTTAATAAAATCAAATACAATGCACTCAATAATGCAAAATAATAATATGATCACCACTTGAAAGTGGCAAATCATTCAAGAAGATATGATTTGAAGGCAAATATTTACCAACAAAACATTGACAACCCTAGAGGATAGGTAAGCATCAATGTTACATGAAGTGAGGAAATGATAGGGGGGAAAATGAAAGAAGGGAAGAAGATCAAACTTTAATTTGAAATCCTCATTATGTTGAGTGCATGAACATCAACTTTGGAGAATAGTTGAAATTGATAGTTCACCTAATAGAAACTTTTGTTAGGGAGCTTATTAATTATATGTTTCTTCACAAAAATGGGATCTCTATTTATTTGCAAATATAGTTAACTTTATCTTATGTCCAACCATAATATGTTAGCTACTATGGAGTAGATGTTACAATTTGAATCCCATGAACTATGTAAAAAATTGTAAACAAGTTAAATGTATTTAGCCGGTGCAAAAGAAAACACAACACCAATTCCCTTTGCTTTCTTTTTCATTCTTGATTCTTTGTTTCTTTTTAAAGGGAAATTTAAATTCAATATACATTTTAAAAAATAATTAAAGCTAAGTGAGAAAGCTTATAATTATTAATAATTAAATTCTTAAATTTTCCATGAACTTGTAATAATTTTGTGAAAATACATCGATGGAGATTGGGATTCTTCCACCATTTACTTGGAGAATCAAATAAGATACTGCAAAATACCTTCAAACAAAGGATTACTTTAAACAAGCAAGCAAAACACTACTGGATTTGGGCAAGAAAAAAATTGATGTAATTTGCTGTTTGAAACTTAATATATATACATATATTTGATTGAGTGTAATTTATTGTCTAAACAGTAAATCTTTCCATGCAATTTGTTATCTGAGGTTGTGTTTACTAAGACCTAAACAGTAAAAAAAAATTTTGACAAAATTAAAAATAAAAAACCAACAAAAAAGTGTTTAGTAAAAATTTTCAAAATTTGAAAAGTAACTTTTTGGAAGGAAGTTAAGTTTGTGATGCTTTTTTTTAAATCATTTATTTATTTATTTTTGGGAGCTGGAAATAAATGTTATCAAATAGATTAGTTAAGGGTTAGTTAGAATCCAATCTTCTTTGAAGTTGCTTTTTAGCATATGATTGATTCCAAATGGAATACATATATCCTAAGGTTGGGCAGCTCATATTTGAGCTGCTTCCATGAATCTCTACCAGCTCCTACCTAAAAATGGATTATAAGATCTTATTTTATTTTATTATATATATGTAAATTTGATGCTAATTCTAACCCCACTCATATTCAATAATGCTAATGGTGGCCAAAAGTTTAGCAATTAGATAAACATAATTACCAACTGATTACAAACAATTTGTCACGATTTGCAAATTGATTGCACCAACTTATGAATCATTTGATCAATTTTTTGTTTAATGAATTGAACCAAATATGACATATACATAGTGAAAATTACAAATCAGCGCATATGATTAAAAATAATTATAAACACATGGGGATGCAATTATTTTTGTGTAAAAAAATAAATAAATAAATAAATACAACAAAAATTGTACTCCAAGAAGATTCTCACCCTTTGGTAAAAATTGTCACACTTCCCACTTATTGTAATTTTCAGTGTACACATGGTCCAATCCAAGTCAATTAATAAAGATATATTATGATTCATATCCAGTTTTTATAAATGATTCATGAATATTGTATACTCATTTCTAATTTACAATAATTCTAGAGACCCATGACAAATTACAAAATTGACTACAAAAAATAATGACTAAATTGCTATTACATTCATATTGCTTTATTTTTTTAATATTTTCTGTAGTGTGCCTGCAAAATTATTGTTTAATTTTGATTCGATTTGATGTAGCTACTAACTCAAAACATATTTTCATAATCAATTCCTCAATAGTTGGTATAGTGGGAATCCTATTGGGGAAGAATCAGAAAAAAGTTTTTCTTTATTTTTATTTTTAATTTTTCAGGTAACCTCAAGGGTAGCAAACCTACACCAAATGGAATCTCATTCTTTTAATAAGAAAAGAATTGTACTCTCTACTTAGGTGGATTCTGCAATATCTTCCTTATAATGCTTTGCCAAGTTGGAAATTAAAACATCAATTAACTTTGGAGCCACATGCTTTAGGCATCTTCTTGAACAAACTTTTTTAGTCTTAATTAAATGAATGGATATATGTGGATTTGATTCTAATTATTTTGATTTTTTTAATGTCTTTTGTAATTATTTTGTTAAGAATTTTTTTTCCTGTCATTGTAATGCAACAAAGGTAAATTTGCTTTAGCAAGCAAGACAAATAGGATTGAAGCATAAAGGTTGCTTTTAGAGCTTGTTTATTTACCAAAGTGGCCATTACAAAAGTATGAATTACTTGATTTTTGTTCAAAATAAATGTAAATTTCTCTTAGTTATTGAACATAATGTTGACATTGAAAGTTGTATAATGATCAATTAGTGTTGTGTTTAGATTATAGATTTGCTAAGAGATCTGTCAAGAGGAAAAAAAATAAAATAATAAAGAATCACTTTTTCCTTCCTTCCTTTTTTGTTATTTTTTTTGCTTTTTCCTTCAAAATTGAAGTTACCAATATTTTAGTTTTGTGTAGAGAAAAAGAAAAAGAAAAAAAGAAAGTGAATGAAACAAAGTTTTTTATTTTTATTTTTTTTTTACAATTCTCTTCCATTTTTTTCCTCCACAAATTCAAAATTCAAATAAGTTTTAAAATTAATGATTACATGCCTTTTTTTTTTTTTTTGAGATCGGCAAATGTTAGTTGTTAGTTATTAGATTAGCACTTATGAGAGAAAATCTCCCCACCCTTGGAAAAGCACATAAGTGTTCGCACTCCCTTAATTCAACCTTTGAGAATTGAATCTATGACTTCTTAGTGATTAAGCCTTAAGGAAAGTATGGTAGCCAACTAGGCTAGGCCTAGTTGGTTAAAAGAAAGTGACAAAAGGGGTGCAACATGAGAACTTTTCAAGGGGTCACTCATCCTAGTACTACTCTCGCCCAAGCACACTTAACTGCGGAGTATTACATGCAGTTGCTTCCAAACTAAATCTTACAAATGAAATCCATGGTTACATTAACCCTAAGGAGTTGGTCAAGTAATAAATATTTGAGAATAAAATATAAGGTTTTGAGTTCGAATAATCTCAAGGGGTTACAGAAGATTTGTCAATCGTTAACTTTAGGGTTCTAGAATTAGTCAAGGTGTACGTAGATTGACCTAGACACCTAGTTATTAAAAAAAAAAAAAAGTCATGGCTACATGAGTAAAAACAAGGCTTTTGAGGTGAAATTTGTAGCAAGAAACCATGATGAACAAGTAATTTCTTAAACTAATTAATTAGAAGAATGGTTTGATGCTTGAGTTTTCTTGGTTTGATGTCAATATCAAGGCTTTTTAGGTGAAATTTGTAGCAAGAAACCATGATGAACGAGTAATTTCTTAAACTAATTAATTTGAAGAAAAGTTTGATTATTAGGAATTGGAGTGGGATGTTAGAACCATGATGAACATTCAATATCGAGATCCCCATCTAATCTTTTACAAATGGTGGTGAAAAAAAAAAATCTCTGTATTTTATTTAGGAAGTGGAGCATTAGAAGAAAATGTGAAACTACTTTTCTATCCTCCCATCTCATAAACAAAATTGAGCCCTAATTATATTAAGGAAAAATTATACCCTTGGTCTTTGGAGTTAGTCTCTTGCGTTATTTTAGTTCTTATAATTTCAATTATATCAAATTTGTCTTTTAATTTTTACGTTATGATAAGTTAATCCCATTGAAAAGATCTCTTAGGATATGAGATAAAAATTAAAGACAAAATAGTTAGTTGTCAATCTCTCAAAAAATTAAAGACAAAATAGTTGCATAATCAATTAACTTGATATAATGTAACAAAAAATTAAGAATAAAAATAATGGAGTTAGAATTATAAGATCAAATTAATACAAGAAACAAATTTTTTTTAAAAAAAAAATAGTGATATAATTTGCCCAGATATTAAAATACCCAAATGTACCTAGAAGAGATGGGTTGAAAGGCTCATAAGTTTAAGAGTAACGTGGAATTGGTATTCAAAATTGAAGACAACCCTCACAAACATGACAGATATAAGATTTATCAATGATCTGTTGGTTAAGTGATAAGGGATTTGTCTACCTCGCTCAACGCTTGGGTTTAAGGGGGTGTTTGGAAATCCAACTTTGAGGTTAAAATAGTCTTAAAGTCTAATTTAGCCTATTAGCCTAAAAAAATATGTAAACCAATGATTTAAAAAAAGAAAAAAAAAAAAAAGTAGGCTCGGCAGACCTACATTGTCTGTGACAGTGTAGGTTGAGTGTAATTATAGCCTAGTCCCAAATGAGTAAATGGCCATTTTGTCCCTTTAGACTAATTTTGAAAAAAATAAGAGTAGGGACAAATTTGTCATTTTACTTTAAACATCATTTCAAACACATTTTTCAATACAACAACTCAAATAAAAATCCAACCCAACTTTCCAAACACAAAAACTAAAATAGCCTACTAAAATAGTTAAAAAGCCAAAAAGCCTTTAAAATAGCAACTTCCCAAACACCCAAAAGTCTCCTCCATAACGAATTATTGGGATTACACCTACTTCTTAATACTCAGAGTACGCTAGAATTTTAGTTTCGACCCCAACGTAGGTGCAATGTTGGTTTTCGACAAATGTCTATCGGTATTTGAGGGCAATGGTCCTTAACAGATGTGTGAAGTAGCTTATCTGCACATCCATTTTTAGTATCAAAAAAAAAAAAAATGATAGAAAATCTCTGTTTGGGAGGATTTTCAAATCATAATTCTACCCACACATTCTAATATCATGTTTGGATAGAGTTTTCCAACTATATTTCCACAACAAACACAAAACTCTGCAGAAAATTCTGTGTAAAGCGCGATTTTCGAATTTTTTTTCTTTTTTGAAATTTTGTCTAACCGGTCGTTGGGCCGGTTGACCGGAACAGTGTAATTTTTTTTTTTTGACATCTGTTAATTTTTATATATTCGAAAAAATTATATTCCGAATTTTTAATTTTTTTTTATGTGCTTTAATAGAATTTTGAGTTGTATATTTGGTTATGAGTTGTAAATTTTTGTATCAAATATCATATGTCACATCAAAAATTCTCTACTCAATTCAAAACTCTTTTCAAAACTCTTTCACCAAACAAATTTTCCACACTCAAATTATAATTCCAAAACTCACAAACTCAAAATACAACTCCTACTCTCAAATCATATTTAGAAAACTCTATCAAATGCAACATTTATTTTTTATTTTTAAACCATTTCTTCATTTTATTTATTTATTTTTTTTGTGATACATAATGCTTACGTAAATGTGACACAATGCTGGGTAACTCTGACCGTCAGAAACATTAATCATATGAACAAACTTTTTTTTTTTCTTTTTTTTTTTTAATAAATTACAAATACGTTTCTTAAATTTACTTAAAATATAAGTTGTTCTTTGTGATCTTAAAAATTTTAAATATTTCATTGTCAGCATTTTTTATTTAATAAAATTAATAGAAAAATTAAAATTCCTAACTACTTTCCTATTCAACAATAAAATTATTAGAATTATTAATTAAAATATATTTATGACATTATTAAAAACTATTAACGGACTTAATGAGTTGTTAATAAAAATGGTTTTTTGGTAATCGATTACAAATTTGGAGGAGTAGGATGTAATTCCAGAACTATAGTAGACAATTCATATTTTAAGCAAATTTCAGAAGTATATTTATAATTTATTTATTTATTTTCGGTGATTTGATAGGATATAAATTGCAAATATTAGTAAATTATACCCATAATTCTTAAAAATTCTCGTTTGTGTTAATTTGGTTTATGTAATCCTATTTACATTAATTTTACCCTTTAATTTTTTTTTATTTTTATATTATGTCAATTTATTTCAATTAACAATGCCTTTTAAAAATTAAACAAGGGAGAAACTAATCCATTCATTCTCGTCATAGTGATTGGGAGAGTCATTCTATTTACCCCACAAACACATTCTCTAAAACTCACATTTTTCATTTTTTAATTATAATTTTATCTCTCATTAAAATTACCAAAAAATACTCAAATTCAAAAAAATTCAAAACCACAATTTCCCACTACTCTCATTATTTCCTCACCTTACTCACAAATCCATCACCATTGGCCTTTAGTGTGGCCTTATCAGTAACAACCGCCGCCCAACGTCTAACGCTACGAAATAATTACTATAAACCACTCACAATATTAATTACTTAATAACATGTAATAAAATAGTTACTTTCCATTAATTCCAATTCTTTGTACAAAAAGATAGCATATGCAGATATACATTTACAAATCTAACTCTAAATCTATAGCATATGTTATAATAAGAGATAAGATATGAAAGTAAAACAAATAATAAATGCCTTAAAGACTTACAACTTTCTAAGATAGTACTTGGTTATAATAAAAGTAGAATTTAAGTCTAATACACTTAAAGACCTTTAGCCTGTACAAAACATATACAAAAAAAAAAAAAAAAAAAAAAGTTCAATAAAATGAAGCTCCTGCTCCAAGTCCTCCTATGCTATTACCTTGGCAGAGATATGTCATCTACACCTAAAATGTTTTTTCCACATAGGGTGAGTCAAAGTCTAGTAAAAATAATCCAACACAGTATATGAATCTTAACAAAACTATAAGGGGAATGCAAATGTAATGTTCGTGCCAAAACATTTTACATCTCTTCCAAAACTATGTAATGCCACATTAATACTGTAGTTTACAAATCATCTCCTTCACAATAGAAAATAGGCCAGTGAATCACACTCTGGGAATCTTCAAACCAATACAACCTTTCACAGAAATTTCATCCGTGAGAAATCGTGAACCGGCACCTATGTAAACGTAGGCTATACAAGCACCACTATTGCCATTTTACAGATATTTTGTCTGCAGGATTGGCACCTATGTATACGCGAGGATTTTAGGACTTTCACCATAGATAATCAAGCCAACTTATTTCAACGAGTCAATACATATTTCCCAGATTCACCCATTTTTCTCAAAACGATAAACATTTTCAATGTAAAAGTGCAAGATAATGCTTAATGCAATTGAATGAGAAAATAGTTTCAATTCTCTTAATTCTCATGTAATTTCTACAACAATCATAACTATTCTCCACCGATAGCCCAAAATATATATTTCTAAACAGACAAACAATTATCAATAAAAATAAACTCTCCAAATTTTAAGATGTGAGTGATAATACACATTCAACTTCACCATCCTCATCAAAGCCAATCCAATTTCATATTCCCAATACCAATTCTATAATTTATATAAAATCAACATTTAACAAAATTAGGGCAAAACTCCATTTTCTTTCAAAATCAATTTTACATAAGGAAACCAACCGTTTTATCACAATCCAATCTCATTTCCAATCCCACAACCATTTCCATGAAACTATTAGAAAAACCCATCTTTTGAGTTTTGACCAAAAATCCTAGATTTGTTCAAAACTTTCTCCAAATCATAATATTGTTTCAAAACACAAATAGTTAAATTAAAAATCATAAGAAAGTGTGGAGATATCCCTACCTCAAGCTAGAACACGAGAGAGAGAGAGAGAGAGAGAGAGTGGGAAACTCAAAGACGCCGAAAACCAACTTTGCTTTGATCAGAATGAAACCCTCGTCGAACTCTATTTTTTTAACAAACGCACACGGGTGAAAAGATCAACGAATTTAGGTGTATTTGAGGGAAATAGCTGAGTTTTAGAGAGAGGGAGTGAGAGAAAATAAGGGTTTGAAATGTTTAGCAGAGAGAAGTGAAAAAGTGGCTCAGAAAAGTGACTTTACGAACTGATATACACACAACTCGCTCGAGCCCAAGATGTGTTGCTCGAGCGACCAGACACAATAAGTTGCACCACTTGAGCGAAGAATACAAATTTCCAAAAGTTTTATAGACAGAAGACTACCGCTTGAGCGCTAGAAGTTTCGTTCGAGCGAAGAATGCCAATTTCCAATAGTTTTGCATACCTGTAAGACTACTCAAAATACATAAGGATTGCTCGAGCACAAGTAGTGTTGCTTGAGCGAAGAGGCAAAATTCTGGGCAACAACAATTTGAAAAACACGTTACCAACCTATTCCAAATGCAACCAACATATCCCAATAGTCAACTCAAAAAGAAATAAGGGGAAACAAGACATGAACAACTATATCAGACAATGAAACCCGGATTTAAAACATCAAATAGTTCGGGTCTCAACCAGAATCGCTATATAATGTCTCTCATTCCTTTTTCTACAACCCATACCCCTTTTTCCTGCTCTTCTTCTTCTTCTTCTCTAAACCCTAGATTTACCACCACTTACCACTATATGGTTTCTTGCATCCACCGCTCTTTTTCCCACATCTTCTTCCATTTATTCTCATTCTTTTTTCTTAAACCCTGGAAATCAAAATGTTATTCTTCTATCTCTTTTCCTACTGGTGAGGTTGGAAAGAAAGGGTCGCGATGGTGGTTGAAAAATGGGATTATAGTAGGGGCACGAGGTTGGGAAAATGGGATCATTTTAAGGTAAGAGGGTTGAAATAGGGGAACTGGAAGAGATAACTAGTGAGAGAAAAGGTGGTGGTAGCAGGCCCGGCCCTGAGATTTCCAGGGCCCAAAGCCAATAATCAACCAATAAATTTCTGGAGCCCTTCACATTTTTTTTTTCATTGAATTAAAAAAAAATTTAAAAGTAAAGGACAAAAGATTTGTGTCAAAATCACAAAAAATACTTAGCATTATATTACAATAACTAATAAGTATCGCTTGATCCTCACTCTTCTTGCATTTTTAGAAGCAAAT
Source organism: Camellia japonica (assembly GCA_030407325.1). Classification (NCBI taxonomy): domain Eukaryota; kingdom Viridiplantae; phylum Streptophyta; class Magnoliopsida; order Ericales; family Theaceae; genus Camellia; species Camellia japonica. The sequence continues at coordinate 66,979,671 of JAPPVO010000017.1, forward strand.
AAATCAATCATACTTGCATAATCTAATTTTTTTGCAAAATCATTTTCAATGAATAACAATGCTAATTATTTTAAATGAGTTTTTCAATTTTTTAATGGATTAATTTATTTTAAGTTAATTTGGGTTTTCCTTAATTTTTTTTGGACTTAAAATATACTTAATATATTAGACTAAACTATAATAAGAGAGATCCCTTTTTTGGGTCTATTTTCAATGGATAACAATGCTAATTTTTTTGAATGGACTTTTAATTTTTTAATGGGTCAATTTATTTTAAGTTAGTTTAGGCATTTTTTAATTTGTTTAGACTTAAAATATACCTAATATATTATACTAAATTATAATAGGAGGGGGCCTCTTTTTTAAATTTATTTTGAGGGGCCCTAAGCCATGGCCTTGTGGCCTATGCCCCAGGGCCGGCCCTGGGCGGTAGTGGTAACTAGAGGTGGTAGTTGAGGGTGATTTAGGTTTGAATGGTTTCTTATGTAAAGATGATGATATGTTAGTATTATGGTGGGTGTACAAGATAAAACTAAAATTTTAAACTTTTGCAAAGGGTGTTACTAGGAAAGGGGAGACATTTTTATGGTGTAAATAGAATCACTCATTGAAAGTGTCCAATTTGAAACAATCCATTTTCTTTTGAATGAATCGTTTTATTCTTGATTTCTATCTAATTTCTTAACAAATGTTATTAATTGAATTAAATTGACACAATATAGAATTAAAAGGTAAAATTGGTATAGTTAAATTATAATGACAATAATAATAATAATAAATAATTATAGAAATTACAAGTATAATTTACCATGCATAGTGTGAAAAATACAATCAACTAGTTATTCAACTATAAAGAAAGTATAAGATATACTTACAAATATATAACAAAATTAACAATAATAATAATAGTAATAATAAATTACAGAAATTACGAGTATAATCTACCCTGCATAGTATGATAAATACATTCAACTAGTTATTCAACTATAAAGAAAGTATAACATATACTTACAAATATATAACAAACTTAACCACCATAAGAAAAATCCCAAACAAATAAATAGAGAATAAGTTACACATATATAGGAGAATCAAATTCCAAACCTCCCAAGGTCACTCAACTGTTCAACCCATTAATTTTAGGGCAAATTTCACTTTACTTTTTGTAATTTGGGTTATGTGTGATTTACTCCTTTAACATTTGAAAATGATTACACAATCCCACGTGGTTTGTGAACTGAACTATTAAACATTCTATCTAACTTAACAATAAGTGTGAAACACGTGACAGGCAAAAGGGGGTTATATGCTTATTTTCAAATTTCAAAGGAGTAAATTGCATATAGAATAAAATATAGGGGGTTAAAATACACTTTGCCTTCCAAATAAATGACGAAAATATTTATACTTAAGTTACATATATATATGGATATTTTAATTTTTTTTATTAAATCATTAACAGAACTAATGATACACTTCAATTTATAAATCACAAAGAATTATGTGGTCATTTCTAAATGTTAGGAGGTAAATCGCATATGATTCAAATTATATGAGGGTAAAGGAAAGTTTGCCCTTGATTTTACCAAAAAAAAAAAAAAAAAAAACAGGATGATCGACAAGGCTGGTCTATGTGACCTTATTGCAACCAAAATAGAGATGATCGACAGGGGATGACAAAAGTTTTGTGTTTTAATGATGAATGGTGAATGATTATTTTGATGATGGTTCCACAATTGGGTTTTTGGTTTCCATGTGTGCATATGCTAATGAGTGATAACATACATGCATTGTATTTGAATATATGTTTTGTGACCACTTTCCACCTTCCATGACTACTCACTCACACCATCCCCTTTTTGTCATTTTCATAACCACATTTTCTCTTTCCCCTATTCTTTATATTTCATTTTCTTTTTTCATTCTCTCTCTTGCTTTTTTATTTCATTTTTTAAATTTATGGGTCACTTTTTCTTTTTGTTCAAAAGCATCACACACACCACAATTTTGATCGTACGGACACGAGATGGCCCCTCCTTTTGTTTTGTCTAACAAGTGGGGCCCTCTCCTTCTTGGTGCATTGCTCTGCTGTGATTCACAAGAAAACACTCTGGTGATCCTCCACTCACCATACACAAGAAATGATTTTAACTTTGTTTTTAATAAGCCCCTTTTAGCATGGTGTGACCATGATCTTAGTTTTCATTATACAATTGAAGTCCGTACACATCTCTAAGGCAACATTCCCATTTGAATTTTTTAGTTAAGTCTTAGTTGGCAAAATGTACTTCCCCCTTATTGGTATACAGATAGTTTTGGTAACAATATTTAAGAGAAATTAGCAGAAAGTGGGAAGTGGGTAAATTATTTATCAAGGAGTGGGGTGTAAATTTTACTATGATTTTTTTGCGCTAAAAAAATTACATTCTATTAGTAGAATTTTTGTTAGGCTTAGATCGATACAGTTTTAACAAAAATTTCACTAAATAATACAATAATCGAGCAATTGTGTTGAGATTCTATGTTTTGAAACTTCACGGACTTCTTTAGAGTAAAAATAATAACAATACAAATAAGAAAAAGAAAAAGAGAGAAAAAGAAGATGATGATGTAAATAATTGAATAGACTATCGAATTACAAGTAAAGTATACTAAGAATACTCTTATCTAAGTTTGAATTACCCTGATATAGATTAGATCTATTCCTATGATAGAAAAGAAATGGAAATCAAGTCATGTATTGATTTATTGGTAATCTTTACAATAGAGCCATCAATGACAATTTATACAAAATGTAGAAAAAAATTTCTATTAACCATCATCTAACCATCCATCCAAGATTTTCCTGCATAATTATAATAATAATAACAATAATAATAATAATAATAAGTAATAGAAAGTTTAAACCTAATCATAGGCTTCGTTTGAAATGTGGGTTGAGTTTTGGGCTAAAATAACCTCGAGCTAAAATAACCTCGTTTGAGATGGATTTTTTTGACTTTTTTGACTTTTATAAAAGAAAAAATGAAATGATTATGATTTTGATATGACAACTTTTATCTTGAGACTAAAAAGCTTATTTTGTCTTTTTATAACTATTTTAGCCCCAACCATGCCAATCCCACATGCCAAACGACTACATAATCCTACATAATCGATAGAAATTTTATTTATGGTGCAAACAATACCCTCCAACTCTTTAAAATGAGAGTACTTGAATTCTTGAAGAGTTGTATGAATATAAATACATAATAAAAACTATGAAAATTATAATCGATTGGCCATATATATAGCTTTTTGTTGTTGTGGCCACATCGAAATACTCCCCCATTATATAAAAATATAGAAATAAAATTCAGAATTTCTTTTTGTAAACCACTTCATCAAAATTAATTTTTGATGTGAACCACAAAATCATTTTGGTTGTTGGATGACAGAAATTATAATGTCAATTAACTTTAATGAGAGAAAGATTTATGATCTGAAATTGGGCCGTGGTAACGGCCGGACGGATTTGGGCTGAACACATTGGGCCATGGAAGTTTTGGGCCTGTCTAGAGAGTGTTGCTCGGTCAAGGCTAGGCACGGACAAGGCAATGCTTCACGGCACAAGGACCGGTCAAGTGAGGGCTAAGCCGAGTTGTTCGCTGCCTCACTGGGCTCCACGGTTCGAGAGTTAGCTCCGTGGGAGTGCCGACGTCCAACCAGCATGAGCTGAGCCGAGCTCGGCTCTGCCGGAATGTAGCCGAGGTACCGTCGATATGGCCTGGAGTAGCCCGGTTATGGAGCGCTTGGGCTTAAGTGTGGAATGGCCGTTGGTAGCCGAGATAATGTTACCCGGCTGCCGAGCTCCCAGCAGAGTAGGCTGGCAGTTGGGATTAGGTGATGCTCAGCAAGATTTGTGCTGACGGATGGGATAGCAGAGCCACGTGTCGAGAGATCACTCGGAGTAGATTTGGGGCGCAGAGGGTATATAAGCATGACTGCGCCCCCCATACGCACACAGACGAACACTTTGTAAGACATTCTTATACACAAACACTCTCCTCCCTCTCTCTCTATCCCAAGGTGTGTGCTAATTTGATCGTCGGAGGGGTTTTCTGGCCACACACCGCTGGGTAGCTCACCGCCGTTGTGCTTTCAGGTGATCGGACAGAAACGGAGCTTGGAAGAAAGGAGTACGGGCTTGCCGGAATATTTGCTCCCCGTACATTTAAAAAATTAAATTTTTTGACAAAATTAAAAATGTCGAAAGATATGACAATATTTAAATTTGAATTATAATTTACTAATATAATTATCTATTTTTGATGTATGTCTATATAAATCTTAAATCACTTAATGGAACAAACTAATCCATTTTAAAATCTTATTTGAAGAATAATCTCGTTAGTCATCCCAACTCCTAAACTTCGTGGATAGTGGTGAAGGAGCTAACGGCCTGGGCTGAGTGAGGTGTAAGTTGTAATGCCTCGAAATAAATACTATAACCCATATGCAACATCAGTAAGTGATCACAATGACAACGTAGTTATCTTTCATTGATTTACAATTAAGCTTTACAAAAGAATAATATAATAAAGAGACAAAATGAAAATCAAATAAATAAGAAATGCCCTAAAGGCTTACATCTTTCTAAGACAACGCTTGGGTACAACAAAAGTGGACTTCAGTCCAATGTAGTTAAAACCCTTGGCTTGTACAAAATAAATAAATACAATAGATACACAAGAAGCTCTCGCTTCAAGTCCTCCCAAGTTATTGCTTTGGCGGGGGCATATCATTAGCACATGAAATGTTTTTCCCACATAGGGTGAACCAAAGCCCAGTAGAAATAATTCAACACAGTATATGAATCTTGACAAAACTATAGGGTGAATGCATATGCAATGTCTGTGCCAAAACATTTTATTTCTCTTTCTAAAACTATGCAATGCCATAATAATATCATAAATTACTTCCTTTGGAATAAGAAGATAGGAAAGTGAATCACGCTCTGAGAATTTCAAAATAATACAACATTTTTCAGAAATTTCGTTCGAAGGAAACCGTAAATCGGTACCCATGTAAACGTAGGCTCTATAAGCACTACTATTGTCATTTTACGAAAATTTCATCCGCGGAATTGATACTTATGTATGCGCGCTGTTTTTAGAATTTTCACTATGGATACTCAGGCCAACTTATTCCAACATTACAGTACATATATGCCAGATTCATCCATTTTTCTCAAAACGATAAACATTTCCAATGTATAAATGTGAGTTAATGTTCAATGCAAGTGAATGAAAAAATAGTTTCAATTCTCCTAATTCACATGCAATTTCTATAATACTCATAGCTATCCACCACCGATAGCTCAAAACAGATATTTCTAAACAGATAAACAATTATTAATAAAGACAAACTCTCTCAATTTTTAAGAGGTGAGTGATAATACATATCTAACTCCATCATTCTCATCAATATCAATCCAATTCCACAATTTCAATATCAATCTCATAATTTATATAAAAGCAACATTTGAGGCATTTAGGGCAAAATCCATTTCCTTTATAAAATCAATCCCAATATTCAAAATCAATAATTTATTCCCAACTCAACATTATTTTCCATATCAAAATCATTTTCAAGGATCCATTTTAAAACAAACCCTCTTTTGATTTTCACCCAAAACCCTAGATTTGTTCGCAATCTTTCAAAATCTCAATATTGTTTAGAAACAACAAACAACTAAGTTAAAACTTATAAAAAGAGTGGAGATATCCCTACCTCAAGTTTAGAAGATGAGGGAGAGAATGAAGATACTTTAAGGATGCCAAAACCCAACTTTGTTCGGATCAAAAGGAAGCCCACGACGTGTTCTACCTTTTTAACAAAGGGACACGTGTGAAGAACTCAACGGATCTAGGTGTATTTGTAGAGAGAATGTGAGTTTTAGAGAGAGAGAGAGAGAGAGAGAGAGAGAGTCTCAACTTAGGGTTTTGAAATGTTTAGAGAGAGAGAAAGATGAAAAGGTGATGTAAAAAGTGACTTTCATGAATTGATATACGCGCATACCGCTCGAGCACAAGAAGTGTCGCTCGAGCGTCCAGGCACAAAAGATGTGATTGCTCGAACGCAATAAGGACTGCTCAAGCCAACACCGCTCGAGTGCAAGAAACTTCTCTCGAGCGAAGAATACCACTTTCCAGTAGTTTTGCAGACCTGCAAAACTACTGAGAGTTCATAAAGACCGCTTGAGCACAAGAAGTGATACTTGAGCAAATGAACAAAATTTTGGGCAACAATAGTTTGAAAAACAAGCTACTGACTTGTTTCAAACTCAACCAACACAACCCAAAAGCCAAACTCAAAGAGAGATAAGGGGAAAACAAGACATGAACAACTGTGTAAGACGATGAAATCCGGATCTAAAACATATAATGGGTAGAGTCTAAACTAGAAACCCTATATAAGTTGTTGGAGGTAACATCCTACCACTCCAGAAATTTATTTATTTTATTATTTTTTTCCTATGTGGTTCTCCTTTTGTATTGTTGGTTTTGGTTTTGGTTTTGGTTTTAGTGAGATTTATGTGTTTGTTTACATATTTACATTGTGGAGAAGAATTAATGATGATGAAGGTTGCAGTTGAAGTATCTATATCCGTTTTGTGCTAAGAATTTTGATCGGATTTTGTTTTCTTCAATGAAGACCACAAAATTGAAATAAAAGAATTGAGCACCAAATTTTTTAATTTATTTTTATTTTTTGTTGTCTTTCTATTTTATAGAAAATGTGAAAATTTATTGGGAATTCAAGATTTTTACTATAACATTAGATTTTTGTATAACCAGGTAAATTTGAAACTTTTAAATATTGTGTTCTTTATTTTTATCTTCTTTTTATCTCAATCATTGTACCATTACTGTTATTTGTTATTTTGCTAATTGTAATTCAATTATTTGAAATTTTATTAGCGAGCACTAAAAGTTTCATGTAAATATTGATGAAGAGAGTATATTGAAACATAATCTTCTATTGATAAACATTTAAGAATTCGCATGGACAAAACATTGCTGGTTTATGTAGTTTTCATAATCCCCTCTAAAAGGTTGTCAAAAAATAAATAATACATAAAAAAATAGAAAAAAAATCCACTCCCACAAGTTAGATGTTTCCCACTCCCACACTTATACTCTCTCACGTTCATCCTCTCACAAGATTGTCAATTAAATATATATTTTTTTAAAGTTTATCTAAGAAAATTTTCACTTTGAATTTTTTTTTTCTTAAACTTATTTGATAACATTTTCTTATTATAACGTCACATCTCTTTCTATTTGTTCGGCTTCATTTGAGGAATCTTATTCCGTAATTCTATTATCTCGAACTTCTTCTTCTTCTTATTATTTTTTTATATTTTTATTTTGTTTTCATTATCTTCCACAACCTCATTATTTCTGATGCATGTCACTAAAGAATTTGAAAACCCCACTATATATGAGCAAATGAAGGAGATTCCAAAGCAATCATAAACAAGAGAGAAATTATTTATGTATTTGTGATTTGTTTTAGCTTAGTCTCTAATAATTTTTTTTTTTAATTGTTATTGATTGCATACGTTATACGTGATTATGCACATATTTTAATGTGTTTTTGTGATTATTGATGATTTTAATTCCAAATAGAGGTTTTTGTCCATATCGACAAAAAAGTGATAATTTTTGTGAATTGCATAAAATTTTGAGACTTCAATTGAAGAACTCTGCTGAAATGGGAAAAGCTTATACAGATCTGAAGCTTCAGGGAAGGACAGTGGGACAACCAAGGCTGAAGAGGCCATAGAAAGAAGCCCAAGTATTAAACTATTTATTCATGAACAATTCTATAAATACTAACACTCTTATGAAAAGTACAAGAGGCTAAATATAGTTTGATGTCAAAAAAAATAAAATAATACTTAGTCACCCAATAATGCTTGGACATATGTGCTTTTAGTAATATTTTTAGCATTGCTCTTTGTTCATTAATTCCATTTTTTTTTATAATTCTATACTTTTAAATTTACAAATAAAATTTTATTAATGAGAAACAAAATAATAAAAAATGAGTGTCATAATTTTATTATTTTTTTTATTAATAATTTGTTACTTTATTTTGTGTATAGCACGGGAACAGATTGTCTCTAGTTGGATTCTATTGGGCTTTAATAGATTTATCACATGACCTATTTTAATATTTTAAATTATTTATTTTGTAAGGTCTTTCTAGCAAATCATTCATGTAAAAAATTCAATTAATTAGATAATCGTAAGCACATGATTAAATCACATTTGTTTTTAAAAAATAGATGATATATTTTTAAAATCGTACTTATCACCTATTTTCTTAAAGACAAGATCTAGTCATTTATTTATCATTATCTGATCTATTTGACTTTTTTATATGAATAATCTGCTTAAATTTTTTTTTTATTATAAAATAAACGATTCAGATTATCGAGATAAGTCAATGATGGATTCACCACCAAGGCTTAATAGGAGGATCTAGTTGATATAGCCAACTAGAGACCAAGCTAATTAGAGACATTATGCTCCCTAGAAGAATAACACTTCCACCTAACAAGATTAAAGTGAATACTAAAGTCATGATCATTTTGTTTCTTTCCATACACAACCGAAGAATATGGAATAGGCTTAGACTTTCTTGTGCTAAAACTTTGCTTGTTTGAGTCTAACTTGCTTAAAAGTTAGTATTGTCACTTCCTCTTGAAGTATGAGATAAACACAAATTATACATTAAAGATTATTGACCAGCTTCAGCCTTCTCAGTATAGTATTACTGAAACTCAATAAAAATTTCACTAAAAAGTAACAATTAGTGATATTTTCCCATTCAATTATCCATCAAATAATGAGTGCATTATATTGCTTCTATCTCGTGTTGATGTACTGGGGTAGCTCACTATTTGGCATAAGTTACATCACCAGCTGTCAAAATCTCACCCAGATTTATGCCATTGGAGAACAAGAGGTGGCCCTTGGCATGTGCTAAACATGTTCTACTAACCACCAAACTTATAATTTTGGTGAAAATTGAAAAAAAACATAGATCATGCATAGAGAAAAAGTAGAAGAAAAAAAGTTCAATCAATAAAGAAAATAATGTGTGTGTTTGATAGCAACAAAAGGAGGTATGCTTTGAAATTTTTGATGAAGGCAACTACTGCAGGTATGGTTACACTATAAATCAAGATTTACAACCACAAATACAAAGCAAGAAAACAATTGGACCTACTAAATAAAATAATGGAGACAATTGAATGTATGTGGTGTGGACTTAAACATGCCTGATGTTATCCTAATATTCAATTGAGAAAATTTTATTTTATCTCCAAATTATCCCTAAAAAATCAATTATACTCATCCTTTTAATTATATCTATTTTACACAAACTATTTTAATTTGGATCAATATAACCCCTAAACTACTTTAATTTAAATTAATGTGACTTCTGTAGTCACTCGTCGTTGAATCCTGGCGAATGATCACCAAGAGCCATCTAGGCAAAATCATTTATTAAGGACAACAGATATTTGGCTCAGCATTTTCATCCTCTCTTATTCCAATAAGTTCTTCTAATGGTTTGGTTTACTGTTTCTGTTAAATTTTGTTAATCAAACTTTGTTCTTACAATTATTTTTCAACAAATCCCATCCAAAGCTTATTATTAGCCGTCAGATGGGTTCATCTGTATGCCTTAATTCGACAGAACAACAACCAACTTGATTTTTCACGAACTATAATAATTTGACGTATTGACCCACAACAATGAAAATTCTAACATTACTATCACAATTAAAAAAAAGGCAAAAAAAACACTTTAATCTCCTGTGATTTTGAATTGTTGCAAATGACTTCTTGACATTTAGAAATATATAGACACCTCTCCTATAGTTTTAGACTTATCTGCAATTGTCACATTTTCCATCCAAATAAACGGAAAGTGGACTGCACGCGCACCATGTGCAAGTATTGCTCTCTTTGACAATTTTCTCTCCAAAAATACACTCCAACAAACTGCACATTTGGTGACCTAAAAAATTTTTGTTGCCAAAAATATTACTTTTGGCGACTAACATTTATTTTAGTCAACCTTGGTTGAAGGTTTTAGCTACTATATTATTTTAGTCGAAATATAATGTTTATCGGCAACTAAAAAAAAACTTCAGTCACTACAGACAATGTAATAGGCGACTAAAATATTTTTAGTCGGTGTTAGTCGAAATTTTAGGCTACTAATTCTTCATTTAGTCACTGTATACTGTTATTTGCAAACAAAAATAAATTTAGTCGCCAAACAATGGGGACATTTAGATGAACTTTTGGTGACTAAAATAATTTAGTCGTTGTATATTAAATTTTTGCCGTCAAAAATAAAAATTAGTAGCCAAGTGTTAGTTTTGGCTACGAATGTTTTACTTGTTGTAATGAACATTTGTCGACAAATAAGAATTTGGTCGCTAAAGAGTGAAATTTTTTTTAGAGGCAAAGGCATTATATTGGCGCCGGATACACTGTTGACACAAAACCACTTTTGCGGATCTATCCTATCTCACACACAAGACACAGAGAACAATCAATACCAAACCTCACCCCTGCTCACCACCGACGTTCACCACCGTTGCTGGCCACTGTGACCACTGCAAATCAGCATCGCCACTGAATCACTTCCTCGCTGTCTCTCTCCCTCTTTGTTGATCTTAGTCTCTCTCTCTCTCTCTCTCTCTCTCTCTCGCTCTCTCTCCCTTCTCCTATTTCCCAATTCTCACACTTTCTCTAGGGTTTTATATGATCTTTTTAGTTTAATTTTGTGTTGATTTTGTAAATGGATTTGGTTGAAGTGGTTTGATTTCTACACATAAAACCCAAATTCAATGTCAAAAATTCCAAAACGTTATCATCTTATAGTGGGTGGGACGGTGAAGAGATGAGGCAAGGAAGAGTTGTTTAGGTATAGGTTGGGAGCAGACGAAGAAAGTAAATGGGCAGTGAAAATTTTCAGTTAATATACAAAAGAGAGAGTGGAATTGGAATTTGATTTTGGAATTTGGAATTTGGATTTTGGATTTTTTAAATTTGAATTTTGAATTTTAGGCTTTTTAGAGTCAATTGAGAAAAACAAGTTTCTTAGATTACTAATGCTAGGTACCCAAATAAAAAAATATATTGCAATATAAGAAAAGCAATCTTCTTGCTAGACTCCTCCGACTTCTTGCTTTGTCTCTCCAGACTCACTGGTTTGTGTTCGGTGCAAAATTATAGCACCCATGGACTCCTCTGACTTCAGGTTATTTTTCTTCAATGAGGCATTGTTCAGTGCCACTTGCACAATAACCCCTCACAACTGCAAATTCTATCTCTGCTTTTGAATTTAGTGATCTCAACTTCTTTACTACTATCTGCATCATGTTCATAATGAAAACAAAAAACAACCAACCAATAATGATCAACAAAATAAAATTTTACAAGCCAAGTGTGAGTATTTGTAGGTAAAATCAATGGCCAGATGATCAAAAAAATACAAAGCATGAAACATGATATGCATATGAGATGAGCAGAGTAGAGAGAGCACTAACCTGAAGGCCATCCAAAGTTCTACCCCAGTAGACACTTCGAAAACCTCCTTCACCAAGTGTGTTATCCTCACTAAATCCATTGGTAGCTACTTGCAACTCCTTGTATCTAAATATCCTTCATGTACTACTATTGTTTCCTCCTCCTTCACCAATTGTCATACTATACACCAAAGATTTCCTCTTAAATTTTTAGCATGATTTAGATACATAAATAAACATAATTAAATGCAAAAAACGAGCAGTAAATACAAGTGGTGAATGTACAAGAAGAAACATATTTATTTATTTTTGTAATGACAGGATAAGATGGTGAATGAACAAGTGGTAGCCACTGAAGCGGGTACGCCATTGACCCAAGAAGAACTATCAAGGCAAGTGCTTGGACAAAAAAAAAAAAAAAAAAATTACTTGCGTGGATTTGGGATAGGCCCACAACCTCCTTCGACACTTGATAGTGTGGGACGAGCTCATGATAAACGTATGGAGTCAATGAGAGCTGAACTGGAGGTTCTTCATGAGGAGCATGAAAGAGATCACGAAGAGCTGTTGAGGGAGAAAGAGGAGCACTAAAGAGATCGTGAAGAGCTTATGAGGGAAAGAGAGGAGATGATGAAACAAGTCAAAGAAGGAAAAAAAAAAAAAAAAAAAAAAAAAAAAGAGCAAGGGAGGCACAACAAGTATAACTCAATCATCTGAACGACGTGGTGTTATAACTCATAACCCTCTTACAAGATTCAAATGGTCATCCTACTATTCGGTAAGAAGAATTTTATTGATATGATATTAAAAGTTCTACAAAAAGGGGATCATTTTGACATTATTGGGTACGATGAACCTAGAATTTGTTTTTTCTAAAGTTCCTATTCAAACCTGTTAAAACGTTGATTATGGGTTTTATTAGGTTTTTTTTTTTCCCCCTTGTGCTTTGAATAGGTTTTGATGCGTAATATTAGTAGACTTAGCAACAGAGGACCTGGTGTTTCGATACTCCAAAGGACTTCATTCTGATTTCCATAAGGTAACCACATGATTTCAATGAAATATTCACTTTTCCTGAATTGAGTAGGATTACTCTATGAATATGATGTAAGTCACTAAATTAGGAGCCCCATCTAATTGAATGACAGTACTAATATATCAAAATCTGCTTTGAATATGATCAACCAATTAACAACATAGATACTTGTTGATATTAACCCAGTTATTTTTATTTTTTTCCTTTCGAACAAGTTAATACATAGATATCCAAGTGTCATTTGAGATTTCAGACTGAGTTGAATCAACCAAGTGAACTTGGAATTAATTTGTAGTAACATGATTTCCTGGCTATATTATGAGATGGATTGCAGAAACAAGAAACAATATCATTAATACGTCATCAAGATAAAAACCAGAAACCATGGATAGAATTGACATAAAACTTTAGCTTTGATTCAAGTTCATTTTGGCTTCCACATGCTTAGTAACCTGACACAAACAGAAAGGTAAAAGCACTATACCATATTTCATTTGCAAATGGATAATGGACTTAGAACTTCATCATAATATCACAGATAGCATAAGTCATATGCTAAATTCCTAACACAAATCCCTTTTCCTAATGAACTACACAAGTAAGAACCTGGCTTTAAATATCATGTGAGGAGGAGTAAACTTTTGCGCTTGCATTGTAACTACATAGCACCAAATTTGACAACAATAATATAAACTACAAATAGATGAGGGCAACAAACAATCATAAACTATGGTGTACAACTCAGTAAAAAAACATCTTAATTAGCACACATATGTTGGGAGTTGGAGTGAAAAACGCCTTCTTAGTCGAAAAAGGTCGTACGAGGGGTGAAAATGCAAAGCAGTCTCTGAACCACTCTACGGATGTCACATGTAGCTTCCTCGTGCCAAATAGGACCTGTGGGGACAGACAAGATATAATTAGCACGCATAGGTTGGGAGCTAGAGTGAAAAATGCCTTAAGTTTAGTCGAAAAAGGCCGTTCGGGGGGCGAACATGCAAAGCAGCCCCCGAACCACTCTACGGATGTCACAGGTACCTTCCTCATGAGAAATAGGACCTGTGCGGACATACGTAATGTAATTAGCACACGTAGGTTGGGAGTTGGAGTAAAAGACGCCTTAAACTTAGTCGAAAAAGGCCGTTCGGGGGATGAAAATGCAAAATAGCCCCCGAAGCACTCTATGGATGTCATGGGTAGCTTTCTCATGACAAATAGGACCTATGAGGACAGACAGGATGTAATTAGCACACGTAGGTTGGGAGTTGGAGTCAAAAATGCCTTAAACTTAGTCGAAAAAGGCCGTTCGAGGAGCGAAAATGCAAAACAACTCCCGAACCACTCTATGGATGTCACGGGTGCTTCTTAGCTTATTTGTTAAGTGAGGCACATCCATACACACAATGAACTACAACAATCTTCAAACTTCCTCTCAAATAAAAGTGATAATGCCATGCATGTCCCTATTTGAACATAAGGCAACAACCTTTACGAAACATATTCTCTCTATGTTTTTGTATTCCCCCCACATATTTTATTAGAAACTCTAAATAAGCACCTTCAAATAATGACAACAACCACATTCTTTGAATAAGAGCATATTTGGATGTACTGTGAACAAGTATTTGCCTTTCCGGTTATGGATTTATGCCATAGAGCAAAATAGTAAGTTACTGCATACGTAGTAAATTACACACGTAACAAAATAGTAAATTACATACGTAATGTAATTAGCACACGTAGGTTGGGAGTTGGAGTAAAAGACGCCTTAAACTTAGTCGAAAAAGGCCGTTCAGGGGACGAAAATGCAAAATAGCCCTCGAACCACTCTACGGATGTCACGGGTAGCTTCCTCATGACAAATAGGACTTATGGGGACAGACAGGATGTAATTAGCACACGTAGGTTGGGAGTTGGAGTAAAAAATACCTTAAACTTAGTCGAAAAAGGTCGTTCGAAATGCGAAAATGCAAAACAACCCCCAAACCACTCTCTGGATGCCACGGTTGCTTCTTAGCTTATTTGTTAAGTGAGGCACATCCATACACACAATGAACTACAAAAATTTTCAAAATTCCTCTCAAATAAAAGTGATAATGCCATGCATGTCCCTATTTAAACATAAGGCAACCACCTTTACGAAACATATTCTCCCTGTCTGTTTTTTTTTTCCCCGCATATTTTGTTAACTACTCTAAATAAGCACCTTCAAATAATGACAACAACCACATTCTTTGAATAAGAGCATATTTGGATGTCCTGTGAACAAGTATTTGCCTTACCGATTATGGATTTATGCCATAGAGCAAAATAGTAAGTTGCTGCGACTGACAAGTATGGATATTTGACAAACTTTTGACAAGAATGTTATGATGGTAGTCCAACCACAGGAAAGTTATGGAGTGCTTATTAAAATGCTATTATTATTATTATTATTATTATTATTATTATTATTTGAGACATTATTAAAAGTATTTTATGTGCAGGATTATTTCGTAGGAAATACTTCTTGTATGCTAAAGCTTCTATAATACGGACAAAAGTCAAATCCACTAAAACTGTGAAATTATCTTCAAATGCTATATGGAACTAATGGGTGTAATTTTTGTTTTGTAGATGGCTTTTGGCATGGACATGTGGATCTTCCATTTTTGTGTACGGAGGATAATTTACACTCTTAAATAATCCCACTTTATTGTCGTCCTTTGCTTTTCATGTGAATTTGGATGAATCGTACATATAACTTTTGGTCGGGTACATAATACTTTTGACATCGAACAAATATTTATTGCTGTGGTATATAGATTACCTTTTGTCGTGGTACAGATTATCATGGTAATTCGTACCATATCAAATGGCCATTCGCATAGTAGTAAATATACTTTTGTGTACGGAGGACATTGTTTTTATATGCTTATTTGTTCTGTATGAAATTATTATTTCCAATTGGAATATATACTTTGTTTGTATAGAATTTGACATTAAAAGTTATTTATTTTTGTTGGATGGTTGTAAGTGAAATACGTGTTGTGGAATGGGTGATAATATATACATATTGTTTTGTTTTTGTACCTGTTACAGGTTGCGTGGGATACATACAGATTGTGGACAAATTAATTAAAATAAAATAAAAAACATAAAATGATGTTTTTGGCAACTAAACAATTGGTAGCTAAAAATAGAGTTTAAATATTTTTAGCGACTAAATAGTCAGTAGCTAAAAATGAATTAAATGGAAACAAATATTTTGGCAATTAAATATTTAGTAGCCATTTAAAAAAGACTTTAGGCAACTAATGATTTAGTAGCCAAAAAAAAAAAAAGGAAAAACACTTTGGTGACTAAATATTTAGTCACCAAAACATGAAAATTATATGATAGGTGACTAAAATTTTAGTAGCTAAATAAAAAAATTAGACTTTGGGCGATTAAACTATTTAGTAGCTAAACAACAAATTGGACTTTAGGCGACTAAACATTTAGTAGCTAAAAAAAGTTAGATTAACAAAAAAAAAAAAAAAATCACGACTAAAACTTTGGTTGCCTTAGATAATTCAAGTATTGGCGACAAAAATTTTAGTAGTTAAAAATGTGATGTTAAATTAAATTGTAAGCTTTTGGCGACTAAAAGATTAGTCACCAATTTAGCCTTTCAGCGACTAAAGATTTTGTTTGCCGCCAATTCTTTTACTTTTGGCAACTAAAAAAATTAGTTGCCAATTTATGACTTTCGGCAACTAAATATTTTTTAGTCGCCAATACCTTCCCCGACAATCTTCCCGCGCCAAAGCTGGCAAGCAAAATATTTAGTCAGGAAAATTTTTAGGGGACTAAAATTTGACTTTTATCGACTAACAATTTAGTCACCAAATGTGCAATTTGTTGTAGTGATGGTTTGATTAAGACCAAAATGACCCTACCCTTCACATGATTTGAAATGGATGTTATCATTACAACATATAAAAGTTTTTGAGACCAAATTTTTTGGTTTTTAAAAGTGAAAATTTTGTTGTAAAAGACATTTAGGGACCAATTTTTTTCATCGTGAGGATAGTCGCTAAAAGGTCACCCTGAAATTTCAAAAACAAAGTTTTTAGTGACAAAATTTTGAAAATGTCGCTAATAAATACACTTTTAGGGACAAAATAATTTGGTCTCAAAAAGGTTTATTTTTTAAGACAAAAATATAATAACGACACTTTTCGCAATAACAATATTTGGTCCCTAAAAAATAATTTTGTCCCTAAATTTTAGTCTCTAAAACTTTAATTTTTTGTAGTGCATACTTCACCCAAATTGGAGGGAAAAATGGAACCATTTGGAACAATTACGACTTCCTCTCTTTTTTATTTTCATTTATTTTCATTTGTTTGTTTTTTTTGTTATGTTTTGTCTCTTATTTTATTTATTTATTTTATTTAATCAAATATTTATTTATTTAATTTGTCTTCCACTCTATAGTGTCTTTTTAATTTTTTAATTTTATCGTTTAATTTTCTTTAAACTTTGTTACACAATTTGTTATGAATATTAAAATATTTTTTCAAGAAACATTGGAGTAGGAATACTAAAATTTATTATAAAATTTGTTTCTTTTCTATTATAGTTATATTATGTAATGCCCCCAAAATAAAACGATAAAACCAACTCAAAAGCGGAAGAATAATAGAAATAAGATACTTTCATTCATCAGAGTTTGTTTACAAAAGTTAACACATGTAATATACATTCACAAATGTTCATCCTTAATCTACAGCATGCATTGCAACGTTAAGAGAATTAAAAAAATTAAACATATTGTCATATGCCCTATAGGCTTATATCTTTCCGAGTCATTGCTTAGTTATAACAAAAGTGAGCCTAGCTCGATACAATTAAAGCCCTTGGCTATATAAAAGAATACAACAAAAGAAAGAAACTCTTGCTCCCAAAAGTCCCTCCCAGCTATTGCCTTGGCGGAGACATGTCACCAACACGTGAAAATGATTTTCTCCAAATAGGGTGAGCCACAGCCCAGTAGGAATAATCTAACACAGTATATGAGATTTAACAACGACATAAGTACAACGTGCATATACAATACCTGTAACAAAACATTCACATTTGTATACAACCATCAAATACCAAGTTCATATCTTATTCCATTTTCCTTCAATTCATTTCAATTCATGAGCCACTTTATTTATCTTTCAACAACCTAACTGAGGCTACAACTCAGTGGTTATCTAATCAACACAATTATCACACAAACACTTCAATCTGCCATTTTACGAAAGTTTTGTCCGCGGGATCAGCGCCTATGTATACATATGATTTTGGGATTTTCACCATGGACACTCTGGCTGTGGATGTGCCCGAACGCCACGGGCTCCGCGCCCGAAATTGGCGCGAAATCCCGTTTTGTTCATTTGAGCTTACCATAGTTCGGACTCAATGTCATGGTTCTGAATCTAGTCTCGCAAAGTGCAATGCAAGACCGATAAATCACCAAAGAGTCCAAATTCGGCAAATCGTTTTGGAAAATTGATTTTTGTAAAGAAGTGCCAAACATGGACTGCTTTGCCAGATACAGAGTCGCCACCTAAATATTTTGTTTTGGGAGAAATTTAGGAAACCTTGGCTCATGCCTAAGGCCATGTGTCCGTCATCACCAAAGTTGCCTCGGCTCGGGAACTTGGGTACGAGAGGAGAAGGTCATGCAATGAGCACTCCCGCTCGCCCGATCAAAGATCGGCCTTTACTAACATGATATCTTGTTTTTGAAAACACATATGTTCTTATTTTGGTTATTAAACCTAGAATTACTATGTGATGCGCGCAGCACACAAGTATAGACTAGATCGCCTAATTTGGAACAAAACATTGCATATTCGTTTGTTTGAAAATGGTTTGAAGTTTGCTACTCGCAAGTAGGCTAAATCCAGGATTTCAATGAATTGTTCCAATTCAAGCAATCCAACCTTCACCCACAGGCATTCAGGCAGTTAAACACTTAAGCAGTTAGCCTCATGGCAAGCATGCTATCATGGCAACACTCACACTCATGCAAGATGCTAAAGCATAAACACTTACAGTGTACTCCGAGCCAAAACAGAAGCTAGTTAGTAATCAATGCGTGATCCTAGCTCATGTTAAGATGGCTAATGCAACGCATGCAAAATGCAACTAGAAATAGGCTCGGCTATTCTAAGATGGCATATGAGATGCAACAATTGATACATGTATTCAACTTGGTATTGAAATACAATGCAGTTTGTATGATGCGCCGAGCCCGGTGCATGCAATACAGATGAATGAATGCACGCATGCGAAACATAAGGATGTTAATTGAAAGATGACCTAGAACTAACCATCAAAAGCAGGTAAGTAAAAGGGAGAACGACGTGGGGGTTAGAAGACATTCACACACTCACGCACACTTATTATAACAATTCGCCCTCTCGACGGAGGGTCCGAATAAATATGCTAAGCTAGCTACGCTAAGCTAATCAACTAATCTAATAATCTAATTAGACTAATTATTACTCAACCGAATTGAATAACAAGCTACAACTAGTTATTACAAAACTTAAACTAATTAACAAATTAATTAAGTTACAAGACCGAATGCTAATTAACAAATAAAGCATTAAAAATATGTAGACTAGGCCGCCTTAGCTCTGCCTTGAAGAAGTTGAAGATGTATGCTCGATTCCCATCCTGAAAGCTCTCTAAATGCTCTTTAGAGGCTCTGTCTGCAGGGTGTCTGTGAGAACTTGCTGCTGGATCTTACCAAAAACATGCTGGGGAGTGCACCAGTGGCCTGCCGGCCATGAGGAGCTACTGCCGACCCCTCTGCCGACCAAAAATAGGCACTGCCGACCAATAATGAAGGTCTGCCGGCCAGAAATGAGAAGCTGCCGGCCACTGGTGTACTGTGACACCAAGCTGCAGTAGAGCACAAAACAGAGAAAATTGAGGGTCTCCTAAGGGTATGTACGCACTATGCCACCCCATATCACCTCAAAATATCAAGGGAGAGGCATAATCGGATCCAAGACCATCAATCACGCATTTCGATGCACGATAGCCAAAGATCCAACTTTTGTAATTCAATGTAAAATGAATGCACAAATAAACATATAAAGCCTAAAACTCTATCATGCGTCATCAAGAGCATCGGGGACCGAGAATTGAGGCACGTTTCATCACTTGAAGTATGAAATGTCCCTCGTTTCTCGTGCTCGGATTAATACTTAATCCAAACAACAATGCAACACAAGCATGGTAAACATGCAATATGACTTAAGCATGCAAACATGCAACTACATGGCATACTCAATGTAATGTAATATGATTAACTTAACAAAGCTAATGATATGCGAACAATGCTAATGCATGCATGCACAATGCAATGCTACAAGGATAAATTAGCAAAGTTAGGGACATGCATACTCAATGCAAAGCAAAATAAGCATACAAGCAACATGCAAGTGAACATGCCAAATGGACTTAAACCAAAAGGGGTAGACCTCAGTCATGCCCCAAATCAGTGGCCATTAGTGCTAAAATGATGGTATGAAAAGCATGAAAAAGGCAAGACAAGCACGTATGCCAATTGGCTCAAGGATTAAGGTACAAAGATGCAACTCTTAAGCACACTTAAAGAGTGACAAGTATGGACATGTGACAGCACCATAAGTTCTGAAAACATGCATGGAATGGTGCCAAACCACCCTAGTAAGACAAACAAAGCATGCAAGAAAGCTCAAAGCTCGAAACTAGCAAAGGGACTTAAGCCATGGCCATGCAAAGCAAGCCTCAAAGGGGCAAGGGCATCCAAAATAGTCCCAAGGCAGGTCAAGGTGAGACTAAAAACATGCTTGAACTTAGCCAATACAAGCTAGAACAAAAGGCCGAAAGCATGAAGCATGCAAGGCTACAAAAAGGGTATTACACTACACCTATTTCAACCCAACATGGCATGACTTGGACAACATAAAACAGAGTTACATCATGATACAACAAGACCAAAAATGCACTAATATGATGGCCCAAAGGCCTAGGCATGATGGCATGCACAAAAATTCACTCTTGAGGCATAAAGAGCCAAACCTCCAAGGTATTAAAAGAGTGACAAGCACAAGTGTATGACCATGAAATATGCACTGATATAACATTTGAAATGATGCCAAGGCATGCAAACATCAAAAGTTAAGCATGCAAGCTCTCTCAAAACTCAAGACTAGTCAAAGCATTTGCACCATAGCTATACAAAACATGAGTCATATGACCATGGCAGCCCAAAACAGTCCTCGAACAGCCCAAAATATGAATAAAATCATGCTGGAGCATAGCCAAAATATGCTAGAATGATGAGCCAAAACATCATGCATACCAAGCTAGTAAGCAAGATTTATACTACAAGTACATGTAGCATGCAAGAGGTGACCACACCAGTCCAAATCAGAGTTATGAAATGTCAAATGATGACCAAAAACCTACTGAAATGGAGCCAAAACATACTAGAAAGACATGCTACTTTGGTGAGCCACAAATGGGATAACACTACACATACAAGAAGCATGCACAAGGTGACCAAACCAGCCATGGTTAGAGTCAAGGCAGTCCTAAAATTCACAAAAAAAGTGCCTAAACTAAGCCTCCAAAGTATAGAGATACATGCTCATTTGATAGGCCAAAAACTCAAGCAAACAAAACAAAAAGAGAGGGGGGCATCCCTCTTTGATTTGAGGTCTCAAAACCACATGCCTAGCACTGAAAATCCACTGGATTTTAGTGGCTAGAAGGCCAAACAAAGACTAACTCAAAGGCTTTAAGGCATGGCACAAAACTAGGCCAAACAAGGCATACAAAATGGTAGAACACCCTAAACACCAAAGAGGCCTTAAACAATCAACAAAAGCACTTGAATATAGAACTTTTTTCAGTTGAAAGCAAGGCCTAAAACAATATGCAAGGATGGCCAAAATGTGATACAAACAAATGCTAAAAAGGGGAAAATACTCACCCTTGAAGCTCAACCTCGAAACCAGCAAACTCTGAGGCCAAAAACCAACTTTCAGAGCTCAAGCAACACTCCCAAGAACCTCATCTCAAAGATGGTGGTGTATCACTAGGTGTTGTAGTGCAAAAGTGAAAGAAAAATGGACTTTAGAGCACAAACAAACACAATATAGAGAGAGAGAATGAAAAATATAGAGAGAGAGAGAGATACAACTCTACAAAATGTGCTGAACCTCTGATAGGGAGGGAGAGCCTCTCCTTATATAGAGGAATGCAATGAGAAGCTTGTTAAACAAGCTTGGAAAAGGGCTTCATCCCTCCATACAGTGTATGGAGGAGGGATGAGTGAAAACCAGCCGGCTCAAAAGATCTGGCGTGAAATCTGTTGAGACAAAGGGTCTTGTTGGCCATCAGAGGTGGCCGGCAGTGCCTCATTGATGGCCGGCAGGCATCATCAGTAGCAGGCAGGGAAAAAAACAAGGCCGGCAGTAGCAGGGAGTGGCCGACAGTGCACCAAGAGGAGCATGCTGAAAGGACTAATACATGGTCCAAAAAATGGGGCAGAAAGGATACAGGGTTTGGAAAGCTCAAACATGTGATGTTTCGCCTTGAAAGTCGAGCACTCGACGAGCAATTGAACTTGTGGCTGGATGTACCTGCAAGCACAACCAAGTCTTGAGGACGGTCAAAAATGGGGTGTCTACAGTTGTCCCTCTTTGACAGAACTCGAAAGTCACAAAGTGACGGGAGTGAACGTCAAAGCCCAGAGACGACCCATTTTTGACAAGGCCGAAGACTCAGGCAAACATTCAATATAATCATGCAGAGATGCGCCTACAGGCTGGGGCAAAATGCAAATGACATGCATGATGCAAAAGCATAACTTATGATTATGCAAAGAAAGCTGTAATGAAGCATAACATGCAAAGTAAATGCGACATTTTAAACAAGCGAATACTAATCAAACTACATTACATGCAGAAAGGATGTAAGAGAATTATACAATTCTCGCAACGTCTCACGCGGAGTACATACAATACCGTCCGGTTCGTCTGGTCACGCCAGTTTCAAATGAACTGTATATACAATATCGTGCCTGTAAAAGAAAGAAACTCAACAGGTACAATATCGTTAGAAACATGTATAGCAATGCAAGTGAAACGTGCGTGACAACACAAACGAAGTAGTGCATAATAATGCAAGTAAAACATGCGTAACAGTGCAAGTTAAAGAAATGCATAACAGCGCAAGTGAAACATGCGTAACAGTGCAGGTAAAACATGCGTAACAGCGTAAGTTAAAGAAGTACGTAACAGCGCAAGTGAAACATGCGTAACAGCGCAAATTAAATAAGTGCGTAACAGCGCAAGATATGAGAAGTGCGTAACAGCGCAAGTAAAGCATGCGTAACAGCGCAGGTTAAAGAAGTGCGTAATAGCACAGGTAAAACATGCGTAACAGCGCAAGTTAAAGAAGTGCGTAACAACGCAAGTAAAATGTGCGTAACAGCGCAGGTTAAAGAAGTGCGTAACAGCGCAAGTAAAACGTGCGTAACAGCGCAGGTTAAAGAAGTGCGTAACAGCGCAGGTTAAAGAAGTGCGTAACAGCGCAAATAAAACGTGCGTAACAGCGCAGGTTAAAGAAGTGCGTAACAGCACAAGTAAAACATGCATAACAGCGCAAGTTAAAGAAGTGCGTAACAGCACAAGTAAAACATGCGTAACAGCGCAAGTTAAAGAAGTGCGTAACAACGCAGGTTAAAGAAGTGCGTAACAGCACAAGTAAAACATGTGTAACAGCGCAAGTTAAAGAAGTGCTTAACAGCGCAAGTAAAACATGCGTAACAGCGCAAGTTAAAGAAGTGTGTAACAGCGCAAGTAAAACATGTGTAACAGCGCAAGTTAAAGAAGTGCGTAACAGCGCAAGTAAAACATGTGTAACAGCGCAGGTTAAAGAAGTGCATAACAACGCAAGTAAAACATGCGTAAGAGCGCAGGTTAAAGAAGTACGTAACAGCGCAAGTAAAACATGCGTAACAACGCAAGTTAAAGAAGTGCGTAACAGCGCAAGTAAAACATGCGTAATAGTGCAAGTTAAAGAAGTGCGTAACAACACAAGTAAAACATGCGTAACAGCGCAAGTTAAAGAAGTGCGTAACAGCGCAAGTAAAACATGCGTAACAGCGCAAGTTAAAGAGATACAAAACAATGCAAGTATAACGAATGGATGTTTAATATAAAAAGCAAATGCTAGGTGACAACAAAAGCATGCTTAACAATGACATCTTGAAGGCAACTTCCGGTTTACCTCCCGAAAGATTTGTGATGCGTCAAAAGGATACACCTCTTGCGCGTTGATGGGCGATGACTACCGTATATTGAGAACATAATTCCAGGTTTCCACGGAGGCATTTTGAATCAAATTTTGAATACTCCTCCGAATTGTTGGAACCCAAGTTCACATACCAAGGTAAAATAGGCAATAGAATCTGGTGGAGGACTGCCGGCCATCAGGGAAGGCTGCTGGCCCCCTGCCGGCCATAAATGGCCACTGCCAGCCATCAACAAAGGGGTGCCGGCCACCGATGAGGGGGGTGCCGGCCACCGCTGGCAGATTTGGCTATTTTGGTCTTTTTGGCCGTGGGTCTTCATATACACCCAAAATTACCTCATTTGCTCACAAATCCTTGCATAGAAAACATTTCCCTTGCCTTCTAGGTCTGCCTTCTCTCTAGATTCGCACGTTCTCCGCGTTTCCCAACACCCTAAACAACCTTGAATCGTTAAAATCTCTTTGTTCTCTTCGATTTGAACCGATCAGATTTTGAATCTGAGGTGTCTTTTGTGATTTCCACCATTCAAGGATCGTTTCCCCCGAATTTCTCTCGGGGTTAGTTCGCTTTTCCTGGATTTTCAACTTTATTTGAATCTTTCTCTCTCCTAGGGTTTGGTTTGTTCAAAACTTCACCATTTTGCTCATTTTTGCTCACTTTTGCATCTATTTCAGATGGCCGATGACATTCCGCATGATGGGGGTTTCCCCACACTCCCTCCAGTGGAGCTTGCCGCGGACTTTGCGGCTGAGCCGGGGGTTGAGCCTCAGCCTTTACCACTGAGCATACGTCCTTTCGACCCCGCGAGGTATCACCCGGAGACCCATATTATACCAGTGGCGGGAGGCATCCATGCCTTTACTGATTTCGATGAAGACGCGCCAAACAACCTCTTGCTGAGGGAACCGATGTCTCATTTGTCGGCCATTGCTGTAGAGGTACCAACTCTACTTTTCTGCAGCTTTACTTTCAATTATTTGCATTTCTTGCACTGTTTTGATCTGCTTGCATCACATGCTTTGATCCGACTGTATTTCATACATTGTTGCTCTGCATTTAACTGTAGTTCACACATCACTGCCCTGCATGTACTGTATACGACCGCACCTCATGTGTCACTATTCTGAATTCAACTGTATTTTCAATACATCACTGATCTGCATGCAATTGTACTTTCAACTGTACTTTCAAATATACTTTCATGACTTGACCTGATTACATCACTACTCTGTCACAGGACGGATCCCGCTCCTTCAGAGGTTATGGTGCGACGACAGCCTGGGATTGGTATGATGTACTTCCCGCGGGGGTCCGCCAGATCATCGACGGGACTGGCTTCGGCCTATTTTGCTCCAGCTTAACATGGGTCATAGCGAGTCGCCCTCTCCTAGGGGCTATTGTGGAGAGGTGGTGAGACACCACCAACTCTTTCCACTTCTCCACGGCGGGAGAGATGACGATGATTCCTTTCGACTTCGCCATGATCACTGGCCTGGGCGTAGGAGGTGATCCGATTCCTCTTGATCCCGACATGGGAGAGTGGGTGGCCGCATGTGATACATTACTTGGAGCGCATCCACCGATACTTCGAGTGGGCATGGTGAGATATACCTGGTTCGAGGAGCATTACAGAGGGGAGCATCCTGAGATTGACGAGGAGGTGGAGCAGTACGTCAGGGGCTTCCTCCTGTTCCTTTTCGGTACCACCTTGTTTTCGAACAGGTGGAATATTGTGGGTTTATACTTCTTGGGCGCTCTGGTGGTGCTTCAGCGGGTCTATTTCTATGATTGGGGCGCAGCCGGCCTTACCACTCTCTACGGATATATGAGCTCGACCTCTCGGATGTGCGGGAGGTTGATTGGCGGCCACTGGTGAGCTTGGGAGGTACACAGCTTAGTTCCCCTTTTCATTATTTTGCTTAGCATTTCCTGCTTTTGTTGTGTTCAACACTTGTACTTTCTACACTCTCTGTATCTGCTCTTGCACTGTATGCTTTCTGCTTTGCATTTTCTGTACACCATACATACTGCACACTGCATACCATACACTGCACACACAAAATCTAATATCTGCTTTCTGTATGTTCAACACTCTGCTCATGCACTGTACTGATCACATCTTTCTTATAGCTGTGGGTGTACGCATACTTCCCGACACTTGCTCCAGAGCTTGTAGAGGAGACCTCAGCGACAGTGCCATTTTCTGATGTATACGACGGCCAGCTCTGTCGTAGGACCCGAGAGAGCTTTATATCTTCCGGCAATATTTTGACACGGTCACGGTGGGCGAGGTAATTTTGCAATGAGATTATCTCAATTAACCCGATGCACCCACATTAGTTATTTGACGACTGATCATCTTGTTCGTTCTCTTTTCTCAGATCACGTGGCAGCCATGGGATGTGATTCCATCAGGACTCCGAGATCAGTACCACATTGCTCGGACTGTCTCTCACTGCCACATCATTTTCGAGGGCCCGATCTGTCGCACCTGGTTTTTGAGTGAGCGCTTTGTACGCCAGACCTTGGGATTGCCTGCTCTATTTGTACCGATAGCACCTCCACCATCGATGAGGGAGATACACAGGCTGTACGTCGACCAGGTGATTCAGTTCATGGTAGGACTGGAGACGGATTACTTCCGCGCAGAGGGCTACTACGCGACCTTTATTCAGATACATCTGATGCCACCTTTGTCTGGTGTCCGAGGAGGAGAGGGAGCGAGGGCTCCAGCTGTGGGAGGGAGAGGCGGAGCGACCAGATCTTGTAGGAGGAGAGGTCCGGAGGGAAGACAGGGGGCTGTATGGCCAGTGCTGCCTACTACTATGACATGCCGAGGGTGGGCTAGAGAGACTTATCAGATTCCCATCACTCCTCCTCCAGCTGGTCATGAGCTTGTCAGAGTTCGGCGCTCGACCCCGGTATGTGCTATACCTTTCATTTTGTACAGTCATTTCATTTCATTTGATATCCCGCAGAATACTAATGACTTCAATACTTTTGCAGGCTCCTATTGAGTACACTAGTCAGTCTCTGGAGCTGACGGCCTCGGTGATGGGGATGCTGCAAACAAGCATGGACCTGCTTAGTATTTACAGTATTCCGGTAAGTTCTTTCAAACTACACTTCATGCCACAAAGTCTTTTCTTGACACGCCATTATTTGCACAATTCCACACTGCACTGATCTGATACATTGCTCCTATACACCGCTCACGGTACACATACATTGCACATCATTCACTGCTCACAGCACATTATTCTTTGCATCTGATACATTTTGATACTAATGCATTTTAGCGAATTACCCTTTTTCAGATTCCCTTCCTAATACCAGGCCCATCAGATGCCCCAGCAAGAGCAGGGGCGGGTCCTTCAGTACCTTCTCGAGCAGTAGAGGGAGTGGGACGAGGGACTCCAGCACACAGCCATAGCAGAGTTGGGCGTGCTCATGCCGGGAGTAGTTCACGGGGGCCTTCCCCAGATGATGATGAGTCTAACGAGGAGGCAGTGAGTCCGCAGTCAGAGTCGTCTCAGGACGGAGATGAGGCTGAGGATGGTTCAGGTTCAGAGTCAGGTGCTGATGGTGACGATGTTCTAGAGTCCTCTCAGTCAAGGAAGAGGGCGAGGAGGACCTCTTAGCCTTGAGGCGACTGGCGCCGATTCAGATGCTCTGTTTTTTGCTTTATTTCTCTTTTTACTAGTAGTTTTAGCACCTTGTACTGCGTCA
Organism: Camellia japonica; assembly: GCA_030407325.1. NCBI lineage: Eukaryota > Viridiplantae > Streptophyta > Magnoliopsida > Ericales > Theaceae > Camellia > Camellia japonica. Next base: position 67,007,376 of record JAPPVO010000017.1, read on the forward strand.
GGCAGGTTTTATTTTCTTCAAAACTATGTACTTTTTGCAAAAGAAAATATGATGGAATGAAACAGCTCTTTTTGTTGAAAAAGTGTTACATTTGTACATTTTATGCATCGCATCGCATCGCATCACTTTACACAACAATGTAAATGAGATTGAACTTTGTTTTGAAAAATAAACACTTGAATCGCATTAATCAGGTAGTGAACCGACTAACAACAAAACAACTCGATAAGCAAAATAAAGCCTTAACAAGTTTACAACTCGATAAGCAAGTTACAACAACTCGATAAATGAAAGGAAGGTGATTACAACTCGATACAAAATCGAAGACTACTACATCTTAAACGAGACACAACAGAGTTTGACAGGACAAAAACAAGACCTTAAAAGACACGAGTAACAGGGCTTCTCTACAGCAAACAACTGGATTTTCACCAAGAAGGTCAGTGGGCAGGAGGAAAAGGCTGCCGGTCACAAGGGGAGGCCTGCCGGCCATCAGTGTGCCACTGCCGGCCATTGATGAGCCACTGCCAGCCATCAATAAGTAGGTGCCGGCCATCGATGGCAGACTCTCTGAAACGTCAACATCTGTCCTCCACTCACTGCCTTATCTTCTATATGAGTTCCAGCTTCGGGATTCTCTTCATTTCAGCTCAATTTTGCACCAAATGGAAGCATTTCTTGTCCAAAACCTCACAAATTGGATTGCCAACTTGGATGGCTCGGAAAAGCTGAGTTTCTGGGGCTTTGGTATAAATGCACTATTCACATTGAGTCGCACCCCGCTGCGTTTGTCGTTTCTTCATGCCGCGGCAAGGTTTTGGAATTCGGTGACACACGTCTTTAGCTTCGGCGGGCAAGAGATGTGTCCCACTTTTGATGACTTCCAGGCTTTAATGGAATCCGAGCGAGAGGAAGAAATCCTGCCTCAATTCCGCTTCGGCTACGTCCAAGCCTTAGGACGGATGTGCGGCCTTACTTTGCATGATGCTCGGTCATTGATTCATGACAGAGAGCTAGACATTCCGAACTTGATTCATCGTTTCTCTGATGCCGGTGACCGTGGCGATCATCATTGGCAGGGTTATCGGCGACATGCGCTTTGCTTGTGCATGTTGTCTCATTTCTTGCTTGCCCCAGGCTCCGGCAGGTTTAGCACTCGTTTGATTGAAGTTGCTGAGTGCTTAAGAGAGGGCAAGAGCTGCATCGCCATGACACTAGCTGAGACATTGATAGGTTTGGATGCTTTTCATCGCCAGGAAATGGCTAGCTTGGTGGGGAGTCCACTACTATTGCAGGTAATGTTTCCCACCCTATCTCACATATGTTTCTCACATCACTCGGCCCTTAGGCTCGGTTTTTCTCTCAAAACCCTTTTCTCACTTTTTCTCTCAACGTACACCTCTCTATTCTTTAATCTCTCATTTTTCATCCCTTCCCAGATATGGTTGATGGATAAATTGAAGATTGTGGACTTCTGCCCCGCATATTCAGCTCGCAGCTATTTCTTCCGGTGACGCTTAGTCGATGCTCTTAACGAGGGATGGTGGTGCAACTGGATGTGCAGTTTGTCCGCTACAGACATTGCTTGGCGCTGTCTTTGGCTCAATCTACCGGCAATGAGTTACAGCATGACCCGCCAGCCCGGGATTCAGTTGATTGGCCTGACACACTGCGTGTTCTATTTCCATTCAATTCCGGCGCCAGTTCGGACATGATCAGACTTGCCCGACAGAGGAGGGATAGAGTACCCTGCTACATTTCCGGTCCGAGGCGCACAGCTAGCTCGGTATGCCACAGCATGGAGGACGAGAGAGCTTCTGGCCCCGCTCCCATTTTCAGTTGCACCTTTCTGATGAGTGCATAGCTTGGCTTGATGAGGAGGCACAGGTTGGGCCCACTTTGGCATCAGAGGCTTCCACCAGCTCTGGAGGGACGCAGGAACACCTGACTATGCCCCGAATTTATTGCTTTAATCAGTACTTTCAAGTTTTCTTTATGAATGTAATAAAAGCAACTTCAATTTGTATTCAAGAGTAGGAGAACTCTGTGTTGAAATCAATGAAATTGAAGGTTGTGGTACTGAAAATTTTCCGTTTGGTCTAAATATGGTCTAAGTTGTAAAAAGATTAATTTGAGCAAAATCAACTTTTATTAAAACTTTTCAAAACCATTTTCGATATGAATCAGAATTGGACACGCCTGAGATCTGTCACTGAGACGCACAACCCCGGATCCTAGCAATTGGAAAGTTGCCCCTAGTCTGAATAGCACTGCACTGGAGATCACAACCGAGCTCTTGAATGCAGAATAAGCAAAGATGGCCAACAAGATCACATGGACAAAGTTGATCGAGGAAGTGTTTATGGCTGGACTTCAGGATGAAGTTGCCTACGTATCCCAAAGATGGGAATCAAGCCTTACGTAGTTCGGCTTGGGTTCACTCGTGTATTAACACTCTCCTTTTGCGCTCTAACTTTTGCCAAGGCCGCCCTTTGCGGGTTTTCAACCTTGCGAGCTCAGTTTTTATAATTTCAAATTTTTCATGCTCTAACTTTTGCCTAGGTCGCCCTTTCGGGTTTTCGGCCTAGCGAGCCACTCAGGGGTAATATTTCTTCAACTTGTCCATGTTGATCGGTTGGGAGAACTCTAGGCCATCTAGGTCCATCAGAACGACAGCTCCACCCGACCAGATAGACTTGATGATGTAAGGACCAGTCCAATTGGGTCTGAACTTGCCCCTAGGGTCGTGGATGGGAGCTCGGTTGTCTTTGAGCACTAGATCCCCTTCTTTCAAATTCCTGGACTTAACCTTCTTGTTGAAAGCCCTGGCAATTCTTCGTTGATAACCCTGAACATGGTACAGTGCTTTCAGCCTTCTCTCGTCAAAGAGCATGAGTTCTTCGAACCTACTCTACTGCCAATTTGCCTCAGCTATCTGACACTCAGCCAGTACTCGCAATGACGGAACCTCAACTTCGATAAGCAGAACAGCCTCCATCCCATAAACCAAGGAATACGGAGTTGCTCCAGTAGAAGTTCAAATTGAAGTCCGGTAGCCCCACAGAGCAAATGGCATCTTATCTGGCCAGTCCCGGTAGGTTTCCACTATCTTCTGTAGAATGTGTTTGATGTTCTTGTTGGCGGCCTCAACTGCTCCGTTGGTCTGCGGCCGATATGTAGATGACTTGTGAAAAGCCACGGTGTACTTGTCCAACAAGTCGATCATTTCCTTCTTGAAGTGGGAACCATTATCTGAAATAATCTCGTTTGGGACCCCGTAGCGACAGATGATGTTGTTCCTAATGAACTTTGCAACATGCGAAGCCTTCAACACCACATAAGATTAGGCCTCAACCCACTTCGTGAAATAGTCTATCGCGACCAGAATGAACTCATGCCCATTGGACCCCTTCGAAGTGACAGCCCTAATCACATCAATCCCCCAGACTTAAAAAGGCTATGGCGAAGTCATGCTGTATAGCTTTGACGGCGGAATGTTCATGTGATTTGCATGGATCTGGCATTTGTGGCATCGCCGGACAAAGCCAATACAATCCTCCTCCATAGTGGACCAGTAGTAACCCTGTCTAAGGATCTTCCGGGCTAGCATCACCCCGTTCATGTGCGCTCTGCACTTTCCTCCATGGATGGCCTCTATCAGGCGCTTCGATTCTTCAGCATCAACACACAGCTTATGCATCCTGAGATGACCTCTCTTGTACAGTTTACCCCCGCAGATGATGAACTGAGCAGCCATTCTTCGGATTGCCCTCTTATCTTTGGTATTTGCCCCTGGTGGATACGCCTCTTTTTCCAAGAAGTTCCAGACATCGTAATACCAGGGGTTCTCATCTTGAACCTCTTCTATGGCAGCAATCAGCTCGTAGGCAGGCACAAATTTCTGTTCGATGATGATCGGACGCATCCGGACTCCGAAAGGGATGTCTATCATAGAAGATAGAGTTGCTAATGATTTTGCGAAACTGTTGTTCTCTCTTAACAGATGAGCGAAGTTCAGTTTTTCAAACCGAGGAATCAGCACGTCCAAGGTTTGGTGATAGATTCTCATCTTTTCTTCTTTGACTTTCCAATCTCCTTTAGCTTGAGATATAACAAGGTTCGAGTCCCCGATGACGTCCAACCGTTTTGCCCCTAGTTCTAGGGCGGCTTCTAATCCAGCAATGCATGCCTCATACTCTGCTTCATTGTTCGATACTTTGAACCGAAGTTTGAATGCTAAAGGTATGATGGAATTGTCAGGTGCTATCAGCAACACCCCTATCCCATACCCGTATTGGTTTGACGCTCCGTCAAAGTACATCGTCCAAGTCTCTTCTTTGACATACGGAATGGCCTCGTCTGGGAATAAGTACTCAACTGCTTCATCCCCTTCCACTGGGTGATCGGCTAGGAACTCCGCTGCCGCTCTCCCTTTTACTAACTTGCGCGTCACATACTTCAGATCGAATTCGGAAAGCAGAAGCAACCAACGAGCTAGCCTACCCGTAAGTGCCGGTTTCTCGAAGAGATATTTGATGGGATCTAATCTCGAAACCAGTATTACGGAGTGAGCTAACAGGTAGTGCCGCAGCTTCCTGGTAGCCCATACCAAGGCCAGACAAGCCTTCTCCAGCGGAGTGTAGCGGGTCTCGTAATCCAGCATTTTCTTGCTCAGGTAGTAGATAGCTCTCTCCACTTGTCCTCAGACTCTTGTGCAAGCATGCAGCCCATTGTAGTTTCAGTCACTGAAAGATACAAATCAACGGTTTCCCGGCTCAGGCGGTGACAACACAGGTGGGTTCTGTAAATATTGTTTGATCTGTTCAACAGCAGCTTGGCATCGGCCGTCCCATTGGAATTTCTTTCCTTTCTTCAGGAGACCAAAGAGTGGTTCACAAGTTAAGGTTAATTTTGCAATAAACCGTCTTATGAATTGCACTTTACCCAGAAAGCCTCGCACCTCCTTTTCAGTCATTGGTGGTGGCATTTCTAAGATGGCCTTGATTTTGGAAGGGTCGACTTTGATACCTCTTTGTGTGATCAAGAACCCCAGTATTTTCCCTGCTGTAACACCAAATGTACACTTCTGAGGATTCAGTCGCAACCGATACTCTCTGATCCGTTGAAAGAATTTCTGCAAGGCGGTGTAGTGGCCCTCTCTTTCTTTGGATTTGACAATCATGTCGTCCACGTACACCTCAACCTCTTTGTGGATCATGTCGTGCAATATTGTGGTCGCGGCCCGTTGATATGTAGCTCCAGCATTCTTCAGCCCAAACGGCATCACCCTATAGCAGTAGGTCCCCCACGGGGTGGTAAAAGCAGTCTTCTCCCGGTCTTCGGGTGCCATCAATATCTGATTGTAGCCTGAGAAGCCATCCATAAATGAGAGCAACGCATGCCCTGCGGTGAAGTCCACTAATTTGTCGATATGCGGCAGAGGAAAGTCATCCTTCGGACTGGCTTTGTTCAAATCCCTGAAATCCACACATATCCGAATTATGCCATCTTTCTTTGGCACCGGAACGATATTGGCCAACCAAGTTGGGTATTCAGATACCAGCAGGAACCCTGCGTCAATTTGCTTGGTGACCTCTTCTTTGATCTTGATAGCCCAATCCGGACGGATCCTTCTGAGCTTCTGCTTGACAGGTCGGGCCTCTGGGTCAAGAGGGATCCGGTGCTGTACAATCTCAGGATCGATTCCAGGCATGTCTTCATAGGACCACGCGAAAACATCTTTGAAATCTTTTAATAAAGCGACTAAGCGCTCGCGCTCCTCCGAAGACAACGTGGACCCGATCTGGACCAGCCGCGGGTCCTTCTCAGTACCAACATTAATTTGGGTGATTTCATCAACCAGCGGTTTTACAAACCTCTCCTGCTCTTGTTCTAGCAAATATTTCAAAACCGGAGGAATTTCTTCTTCGTCGTTTTCATCGAAATTTTGAAAGTCTGAATTAATACAATAAATCAAGGGCACAGAAAAATACTCAGAAGCCATAGCCATTCCATTCTCATTAATCACTTCCAAGTCGCCTGATTCCTCTGTTACAACAGACTCAAAGGAAAAAGAAAAAGACGACCTAGACAGGATTGTGGCATCCGGGTTGTCACCCCCAGGATTACCGGACTCAGACTCAGACGAACTAGAACCTGATTCTGACTCACCAGACTCGGTGGAATCAGATTCCGGCTCACTACCTGACCCGGTGCTGCTCGATAAGAATCCCTCCTCGTACTGCCAGACGAGGGAGGGTGCGATGGATGCATCCAAAATGTTTGAAGGTGGGCTCGTAGCCGTTTCATTCCCGATCATAGATACTGAGAGGTCATTCCCCAAGCACTCATGTACGATCGGAGGATCTGATAGTAGACAAGCCAGTGCTACCCCTATTTCAATCTCGGTGCTCACGGAATCCACTTCCTTACACTGCTCAACCTCAGCTGATGGGTCTGTCTGCTCCTCAGCAACATCATCCTCGGACAACTGCAAGTCAAAAAAGATCTCAAATCCCGACAGGCACCTCTCCTCTACGTTTAGCCATGGCTCGGGGAAGCTGCAGAATGGAAAGTCTTCCCCCTCCCAGACAAAGCGTCCATTTAGCGTACCTTAGATGGGCCGATGCATCAACTCCAAATGCTTCCCGGTCTGCTTGGCTCTGGCCCTTCCGGCCATCTCTTTGCCTTTCCTTACCCAGTCCTCCTTGGTAGGCAGATAGCCTAAGCCAAAGGTATGCGGGTTGTACGGCACTTCGACCGATACAATAATGCCCTTCCGGCCACTTTTTCCTAGTCCCATCCTAGGGATGTGCTGAAGCTTGTTCATGAGGTACATTGACTGCGTGCTGACATACAACCCCTTGTCAACAGCTAAGATGTTCTGTACGACCCGGGCCTCGGCCAGGGTGAATCCTGATAGGAACACATCCTCCGCACCATGCTCGATTTCCAAAACCGGTGTAGACACCTCTGGCGGTGGATGGATTGACGAATTCCCAAAAACTATAGCCACTCCCTTCCCGTGGGAGTATTTCAACATTTGATGCAAGGTGGAAGAGACTGCCTTCACCTGGTGCAGCCATGGCCGCCCTAGGAGTAGATTAAAGGTTGCGGGAACGTCCAAGACATGAAAGTCAATATCGTGTTGTCCTGGACCAACCTGGGTCTGAATCTGCACAGTCCCCATTACCTCTCTGCTGGTGTTATCATACGCCCGTATTACCTGGGTAGTTGGCACAAAGTCCGCGGGCTTCAACCCGATTGCATATGCTGTCCTCGACGGGCACACGTTAATGGCGGATCCCGTGTTGACAAGAACCATTGGTACCCACTTGTCTCTACACTCTATAGAGATGTAGAGGGGTTTGTTATGATTTGCGCCCTCAGGCGGCAGTTCCTTGTCAGAAAAGGTTAGCGTTGGGAAAGCTTCTCCCGGAAAGACCAGCCTTACCAGCTGTTCAGGTGTAGTGTCTATTGAAAGTTTGGCCTTGTCCATTGCAGAAAGGACAGCCTGTTTATGAACTCTTGAAGCCATAAGCAGTCCCGAGATGGAGATGTCTGCCTGTATCTTCTTAAGCTATTTCAGCACAGCCTCTTTTTTGAGTAACTTTTCTTTTTGCTTCTCCGTCTCCTTGTCCTTTCCGGACGCCTCTGGTTGATCTAAGTGCAGGGGCTTGAAATACCGCCTACTCCTAGTCATGTGATCAACCTCTCCCACATACCAGGTATCATCCGGCTGGCTTTGTCCCCAGTCTTCATCTGTGTGGGCAAGACATAGGTTGTCATCTTCCCACCACATCCCATCGGCAGCTGACAGACACTTGTCTGGCTCCGTTACAACTATTCCTGTGCCCACAGCACCTTCCGTTCCTGTGCCCGCAGCACGTTCCGATCCTGTGCACAAAGCACGTTCTGTCCCCGCAGGGGCTTTGGCCTTCCTGGCCCTTTCAAAATCTTCGATCCTTTCCTGCTCATACTGCTTCAGTACGGCCTGTTGTTCAGTATCTTCCGTACCCAGACTGCCCGTGTTCTGAGCAAAATTCTTAACACCGGTGCTCTCCAGCGATGCAACCTGATTCCCGGCCCTTCCGGCCACTGTTGATGTCCCCGTCCCTGACGAACCCTGTTCTAGTTGAGGTTGTTCAACAACATCCGGCTGGTCGTCAAGCCACCCAGTAGGCTCTACTGACCCATCTAAATCCAACCAGTTGACTGCCACGTCCCCTGAGTCCTGCTCTTCAAAGAACTGTAGATTTGCAATGTCTTCTTCCAGATCTGCTAGGTCATCTAGCCCTTGATTAGGTCTATCCTCCTGTACTACAAAAATCTCTGCCCCCACTGGTAATTCCACATTCGGCCTATCCTGGCCTGCTGATGTAATGTAACCGCTCGGGTTGTACATGAAGCTCACAGACCCCTCAGGCTCTGACTCATCATTTTCATCTGTTCCCACAGTTGACCCAATTCTATCTTCAACAGCTACCACCACTACTTCTGATTGGGTTTGGGAGATGTCCAACATGCACAAGTCAGTGCTGTCAGGAGTGAACACCTCCGGCTTGGGTAGGTGAGAAGGGGTGATATATACGCTAGGGTCGTATGACACAACCCCAGTTTGGATCAAATTGATGCGTTTGGGAGGTGGAGCTTGGTTATGTGGTGGGAGAGGGTTGGTTGTGATATTCAGTTTCTCTGGAGGCACGATCACCTTGTTATCAATGAGATCTTGAATCTCATGACGCAATCGAAAGCACTGGTCGGTGTCATGACCATGCTGTTGGTGAAAGACGCAGTACTTGGCTGGGTTATGGGAAGCAGGGAGTCTATCTGGTAGTGGCCACGGCTCTAGGGGTTTCAAGTGCCCTTTCCTGATCAAAACCCCCAGAGCTTTGGACGGGGGCATGTATAGTGGAGTGAAGGTTCTTTGGCCTCGGGGGGAATACTTGGTTGTTTATGAGCTACTTCCGGACGCACCGGTGAATGGTGTAGCTGTAAGGGTTCTTGGAGTGGTGGTGGTGGTAACCATACCTACATCTGAAGATCTGGCAGCTACGGCACTGCTTGTGCCTGCATTCGTACTGCGGTTGAATGCCCACTTGGGCTGCTCTCTTTCATGATCAATGAGGCCCTGTTTCATCGCGTCCTCGATTTGCATCCCTATCTCATGTAAATCTGCAAAGGTGGGGAGGGGGAGAACGATCATCTTCTGCATGAACTTGGGCTGGAGGTTGCGCACAACCATCCGAATCTAATCTTTGTCAACAGGCCTAATGGTCATCATCGAGGCCTTGGCCCTTCAGCGGGTCACAAAATCGAAGAAGCTCTCCTTTGGCTCTTGCCTAGTTGTCTCGAGATCACGAGTTGTGACCTCGATCTGCGTGTTGTAGGAGTATTGAGCTATGAAGGCCTCAGCCATCTCCTCCCAGCTTCTCTTTACAGAGTCCTCCAGTTTTGCATACCAAATAGCCGCTACACCCGACAGGGTCCGGCCAAACAAGGAAAGCTTCTGCAATCTGGAGAGGCCCATCGGCCTTAGTATGTCCGAAAACAATCGCAAATGCACCATAGGATCCCCAGACCCATCGAAACGGTCGATGTGCGGCATTTTAAACTGGTCCGGCAGAGTCACAGCCGAGTCGGTGTACCTATCCTCTATATCCGGGATGGAATGGGCCCCTTGAGACTTCTTGAACAGCTTCTTTAGCTTGCTCACTTTTAGCGCTGTTGGGTCCACCTCGAACTCAAAGGGGGAATCCACTAGGTTGGTGGGCACTTTGGATAGCTGGGGTAGGACCGGGGGCGAAGCTGGCCCTATTGGAACGTATGTACTGTCCTGGACATTAGCTGTCTCCCCGAGTATTGGAACTCTTGGTGGGGGAGGAGCTTGGTGTGAAGTAGATGCTCCAGTTTGTTGCTGTAGTCTGGTAATTACCTCTACCTATTGGGCCATAACCTCGGCCTGTCGTGTAGCAAATTCTGTTTGACGGGTAGCATCTTGCTGCATGGTTTTCATACTTTCCTGGAGCTGACGCATCATCTCTTCCAAGCTTGCCATATTGTGTTGGTCTAACTGAACAACCGGTATATCTATCCCTGGAGTAAAAACTGAGACCTTAGCCTGACTGTTTACTGGTGGGGTGGACAACTGATCTGACGATCGCCGTACCGATACACTGCGCCTTACTGATCTCCGTCTGGTAACCGAGGGTAAAGAAAGGAACACTGCTTGTCCGTCAATCAGATCCCTAGATCGATTAAGTCTAAGACCTCTAACCCAGAGTGTTCGGGGAATATCTATCTGGTCGGATGCAATGGTGCTAAACTACCTTGCAAAAAGATAAATAAAGCATAATAAGGAAACACTGTACAGAAAAACGGGCAGCATAACAGCTTAAATAAACACAACACACAGTTGGTAAATACAAGCTGGAAGGACTGTTCTCAACCATTGATCACTGCTCCCAAATCACTGTCCCAAATCTGAATCTGATACCCGCAGGTAAAACTAATTCCCTGAATACTGATGCCCGTAGGCCTGATACCCAGACTTACAAACTGATACGTGCATTCCCTATAGAGGCACACTCTAAAAGCACATAGCAAGCAAATGAGAGCCAAAACACCCCTATGTTAGGATAGGGTTTCTCTGTCATAGCTTGTCAAGAGCTAGGGTTTCACTACGCACACAGCGGTTTCAAATAACCTACAATCGGGTAAGCAACCTGTCCTAGTTTGGAATAGTCACTACAGTTTCCGATATGCACTAGGTCGAATGGTCAAAAAGGGTGCCCCGGTAAAAATCGGGGTTTGTGTTCCCATCGTGGCAGAGCCTGCAACCGGTCAGCCTTATGGCACGCTTCTCAAAGCGAGCCTCCGGCAAACCGTTCAGGAATAGCATACGGCAAACAGGGTGTCCTAGGCGCACCAATGCAAATGCAATGCAAAGAGACACATAAGTATAGTCAACACAAGATATCATGAGTTCGAGTCAAGTTCTCTAACTCCCCAGCAGAGTCGCCAGAAATTGTGGACGTGCCCGAACGCCACGGGCTCCGCGCGCGAAATTGGCGCGAAATCCCGTTTTGTTCATTTGAGCTTACCACAGTTTGGACTCAATGTCACGGTTCTGAATCTAGTCTCGTAAAGTGCAATGCGAGACCGATAAATCACCAAAGAGTCCAAATCCGACAAATCGTTTTGGAAAACTGATTTTTGTAAAGAAGTGCCAAACATGGACTGCTTTGCCAGATACAGAGTCGCCACCTAAATATTTTGTTTTGGGGGAAATTTAGGAAACCCTGACTTGTGCGTAAGGCCACGTGTCCGTCATCACCAAAGTTGTCTCTGCTCGGGAACTTGGGTACGAGAGGGGAAGGTCATGCAATGAGCACCCCCGCTCGCCCGATCAAAGATCGGCCTTTACTAACATGATATCTTGTTTTTGAAAACACACGTGTTCTTATTCCGGTTATTAAACCTAGAATTACTATGTGATGCGCGCAGCACACAAGTATAGACTAGATCGCCTAATTTGGAACAAAACATTGCATATTCGTTTGTTTTAAAATGGTTTGAAGTTTGCTACTTGCAAGTAAGCTAAATCCAGGATTTCAATGAATTGTTCCAATTCAAGCAATCCAACCTTCACCCACAGGCATTCAGGCAGTTAAACACTTAAGCAGTTAGCCTCATGGCAAGCATGCTATCAGGGCAACACTCACACTCATGCAAGATGCTAAAGCATAAACACTTACAGTGTACTCCGAGCCAAAACAGAAGCTAGTTAGTAATCAATGCGTGATCCTAGCTTATGTTAAGATGGCTAATGTAACGCATGCAAAATGCAACTAGAAATAAGCTCGGCTATTCTAAGATGGCATATGAGATGCAACAATTGATACATGTATTCAACTTGGTATTGAAATACAATGCACTTTGTATGATGCGCCGAACCCGGTGCATGCAATACAGATGAATGAATGCACGCATGCGAAGCATAAGAATGCTAATTGAAAGATGATCTAGAACTAACCATCAAAAGCAGGTAAGTAAAAGGGAGAAAGACGTGGGGTTGGAAGACATTCACACACTCACGCACACTTATTACAACAATTCGCCCTCTCGACGGAGGGTCCGAATGAATACGCTAAGCTAGCTACGCTAAGCTAATTAACTAATCTAATAATCTAATTAGACTAATTATTACACAACCGAATTGAATAACAAGCTACAACTAGTTATTACAAAACTTAAACTAATTAACAAATTAATTAAGTTACAAGACCGAATGCTAATTAACAAATAAAGCATTAAAAATATGTAGACTAGGCCGCTTCAGCTCTGCCTTGAAGAAGTTGAAGATGCATGCTCGATTCCCGTCCCGAAAGCTCTCCAAATGCTCTTTAGAGGCTCTATCTGCAGGGTGTCTGTGAGAACTTGCTACTGGATCTTACAAAAAACATGCTGGGGAGTGCACCAGTGGACTGCCGACCATGAGGAACTATTGCCGACCCCTCTGCCAGCCAAGAGTAGGCACTGCCGGCCAATAATGAAGGTCTGTCGGCCAGATATGAGAAGTTGCCGGCCACTGGTGTGCTGTGACACCAAGCTGCAGTAGAGCACAAAATAGAGAAAATGGAGGGTCTCCCAAGGGTATGTACGCATTATGCCACCCCATATCACCTCAAAACATCAAGGGAGAGGCATAATCGGATCCAAGACCATCAATCACGCATTTCGATGCATGATGGCCAAATATCTAACTTTTGCAATTCAATGTAAAATGAATGCACAAATAAACATATAAAGCCTAAAACTCTATCATGCGTCATTAAGAGCGTCGGCGACCGAGAATTGAGGCACGTTTCATCACTTGAAGTATGAATACTTAAGCATGCAAACAACAATGCAACACAAGCATGGAAAACATGCAATATGACTTAAGCATGCAAACATGCAACTACATGGCATACTCAATGCAATGTAATATGATTAACTTAACAAAGCTAATGATATGCGAACAATGCTAATGCATGCATGCACAATGCAATGCTACAAGGATAAATTAGCAAAGTTAGTGACATGCATACTCAATGCAAAGCAAAATAAGCATACAAGCAACATGCAAGTGAACATGCCAAATGGACTTAAACCAAAAGGGGTAGACCTCAGTCATGCCCCAAATCAGTGGCCATTAGTACTAAAATGATGGTATGAAAAATATGAAAAAGGGAAGACAAGCATGTATGCCAATTGGCTCAAGGATTAAGGTACAAAGATGCAACTCTTAAGCACACTTAAAGAGTGACAAGTATGGATATGTGACAGCACCATAAGTTCTGAAAACATGCATGGAATGGTGCCAAACCACCCTAGTAAGACAAACAAAGCATGCAAGAAAGCTCAAAGCTCGAAACTAGTAAAGGGACTTAAGCTATGGCCATGCAAAGTAAGCCTTAAAGGGGCAAGGGCATCCAAAACAGTCCCAAGGCAGGTCAAGGTGAGACTAAAAACATGCTTGAACTTAGCCAATACAAACTAGAACAAAAGGCCGAAAGCATGAAGCATATAAGGCTACAAAAAGGGTATTACACTACACCTATTTGAACCCAACATGGCATGACTTGGACAACATAAAACAAAGTTACATCATGATACAACAAGACCAAAAATGCACTGATATAATGGCCCAAAGGCCTAGGCATGATGGCATGCACAAAAATTCACTCTTGAGGCATAAAGAGCCAAACCTCGAAGGCATTAAAAGAGTGACAAGCACAAGTGTATGACCTTGAAATATGCACTGATATAACATTTGAAATGATGCCAAGGCATGCAAACATCACAAGTTAAGCATGCAAGCTCCCTCAAAACTCAAGACTAGTCAAAGCATTTGCACCATAGCTATACAAAATATGACCATGGCAGCCCAAAATAGTCCTAGAACAGCCCAAAATATGAATAAAACCATGCTGGAGCATAGCCAAAATATGCTAGAATGATGAGCCAAAACATCATGCATACCAAGCTAGTAAGCAAGATTTATACTACAAGTACATGAAGCATGCAAGAGGTGACCAGCCCAAATCAGAGTTATGACATGTCAAATGATGACCAAAAACCTACTGAAATGGAGCCAAAATATGCTAAAAAGACATGCTACTTTGGTGAGCCACAAATGGGATAACACTACATATACAAGAAGCATGCACAAAGTGACCAAACCAGCCATGGACAGAGTCAATGAAGGTCCTAAAAGTCACAAAAAAAGTGCCTGAACTAAGCCTCCAAAGTATAGAGATACATGCTCATTTGATAGGCCAAAAACTCAAGCAAACAAAACAAAAAGAGAGTGGGGCATCCCCCTTTGATTTGAGGTCTCAAAACCACATGCCTAGCACTGAAAATCCACTGGATTTTAGTGGGTAGAAGGCCAAACAAAGACTAACTCAAAAGCCTTAAGGCATGGCACAAAACTAGGCCAAACAAGGCATACAAGAGGGTAGAACACCCTAAACACCAAAGAGGCCTTAAACAATCAACAAAAGCACTTAAATACAGAACTTTTTTCAGTTGAAAGAAAGGCCTAAAACAATATGCAAGGATGACCAAAATGTGATACAAACAAATGCTAAAAAGGAAAAAATACTCACCCTTGAAGCTCAACCTCGAAACCAGCAAACTCTGAGGCCAAAAACCAACTTTCAGAGCTCAAACAACACTCCCAAGAACCTCAGCTCAAAGATGGTGGTGTATCACTAGGTGTTGTAGTGCAAAAGTGAAAGAAAAATGGACTTTAGAGCACAAACAAACACAATATAGAGAGAGAATGAAAAATATATATAGAGAGAGATACAACTCTTCAAAATGTGCTGAACCTCTGATAGGGAGGGAGAGCCTCTCCTTATATAGAGGAATGCAATGAGAAGCTTGTTAAACAAGCTTGGAAATGGCTTCATCCCTCCATACACGTGTATGGAGGAGGGATGAGTGAAAACCAGCGGGATCAAAAGATTTGGCGTGAAATCTGCTGAGACAAAGGGTCTTGCCGGCCATCAGAGGTGGCCGGCAGTGCCTCATTGATGGCTGGCAGGCATCATCAGTAGCAGGCAGGGAAAAAAACAAGGCCGGCAGTAGCAGGGAGTGGCCGGCATTGCACCAAGAGGAGCATGCTGAAAGGACCAACACATGGTCCAAAAAATGGGGCAAAAAGGATACAGGGTTTGGAAAGCTCAAACCTATGACGTTCCGCCGTGAAAGTCGAGCACTCGACGAGCAATCGAACTTGTGGCTGGATCTACCTGCAAGCACAACCAAGTCTTGAGGATGGTCAAAAATGGGGTGTCTACATCGGCCAACTTAATTTCAATGGAGTCCATTCCCTATCTCCTCCAAACAATAGAGTACATCCCCTTTCTTCTCCTACACAATGGAGTACATCCCCTTTCTCCTCCCAAACATCATACATATACAATGTATTTAAAACATAGTCATATTTAATGACGACCAACATTAGATTAGTTTCAATTTACCTAATCCTCATGTATTTTGTACAACAATCATATCTATCCTCCACCGATAACCCAATACAGATATTTCTAAACAAATATATAGTCTTCTCAATAAATAAATTATTCAAATTTCCATAGGTGAGAGACAACGCGTGTCCAACTCCACCATTTACATTAACAATCATCCAATTGCACACTATCATTATCAATTTTTAGTTATTTGTATAAAATAATAATTTGACCCATTTAGGGCAAAACTCCATTTTTCCATATATGAACCCAAATGCCAAAATTAACTATTTTGTCCCCATATAACCTCATATTCGAACCCCATAATCATTTATTTCACACTTATTTAGAAACCCCTCTTTTTATTTCACACCCAAACCCTAGGTTTGTTCAAAATACTCCAAAATCCCACCATTGTCACACAATGACAAATAACTAAGCTAAAAACTATATAAAAGTGTAGAAAATCCCTACCTCAAAGAGAGAAGACGAGCCAAGCAAGAGTGAAACTTCAAAGATGCCCAAATCCAACTCTATTCGGATCAAATTAGAAATCTTGAGATGGTCCACCTTTTTATAAAAGGGATTAGGGTGAAGAAATCACTAAAACTATGTGAAAATGTAGAGAGAGAGAGAGTTTTAGAGAGAAAGGGTCTCAACTTTAGGTTTTAGGGAGAAAAGATCTGAAAAAGTGATGCAAAAAGTCATTTTTGCGGTCTGATATACGCACAGTCCGCTTGAGCGCAAGACTTGACGCTTGAGCATCAGATACAATAAGTTGTTCCGCTCGAGCGCAATAAAGGCCGCTCGAGCGTCAAGACACAGTGAACAAGACGTTCACTGCTCGAGCGCAAGAAGTGACGTTTGAGCGTAGAAAACACAAATCCAGTAGTTCTGCAGACAACAGACCAACGCTCAAGCGCAACAAAGGCCACTCGAGCGCCCACCTGCTCGAGCGTAGAAAATGCCGCTTGAGCGTTGAAAACACTTCCCAATAGTTTTGCAGACCGCAAAAGTACTGAGAGTTCGCAAAGCCCGTTCGAGAGCAGGAAATGCCGCTCGAGCGAAGGACCAAAATTCTGGGCAACATAAAGTTTGAAAGACAAGCGACCAACTTGCTCAAACACAACCACAACAACCCAAAAGCCAACTTCAAAGAGGTACAAGGGAAGTAAGAGGTAAACAACAATATGAAAGCATTAAACCCGAGTCCGGCATATCACAAGAATCGAGTCAAAACCGGGATTGCTATATATTAATTTTTTATTTTTTATTTAATCAAATATTTATTTGTTTAATTTGTCTTCCACTCTATAGTGTCTTGTTTATTTTTTAATTTTATTGTTTATTTTTTTTAAACTGTACAATTTGTTATGAATATTGAAATGTCTATTACAAACAATATTGGAGGGGAAACACTTGATTATATTTTATTAAACTATACAATTTGTTTATAGAGTCATAAAAAATTGATATTTCTTTAACAAATTAGTTTCATTTTTATTAAAATAAAAATAGAAGACAAAATTCAATCAAATCTGATGAATTGGATTTCTCATGACATAATTTGTTTGAAACTATTTTCAGTGCTAAAATATATGTGCCTGTTTTTTTGGTTTATTTTTAGTAAAACTTTTTTTTTATTAATTTGTATTATTTTTATTGTATGATTTGTGCTATAAAAATACAAAATAATATTTGTATGTTTTAATTATTATTATCTGTATGGTTTATTGTTATTATTTATTTATGCAATTTAAGTTAACATTTGTGTAGTTTGAATATTATTATTATTATTATTATTATTATTATTATTATTATTATTAATTTTTTACAATTTGAGTTAATATTTTTTATTAGTCTTTACGTTTTTTTTAGTAAATAAAAATAATATTTTCTGTTCAAAAATAATTCTAAATAATTTTTATTTACATTAATTTCAAATCATACAAATTATTTTAATTATGTAAGTTTTTTTTAATATATTTTTTGAATTTAAATTTTTATTAAATATGTTAAATTTAGTCTTATTTTAAAGATTTTGTTGATATTTTTTTTGAATAATATTAATTTTATAAAAATTGAATTTATATATTAAAAATTATATGTAGTTTCTTAAAATAAAATTGAATAAAATTTGTTTTGTTTTTAATTAAAAAGTGAGTTGAATGATGTGATGTGATATGTGCTCTGTAGAGAGAGAGAGAGAGAGAGAGAGAGAGAGAGAGAGAGAAAAGGAAAGTGCATGTGTGCGAGTGTCTGTGGGGGTAAGTAAATCTGTGTCAGCAAGGATAAACTAGTCTTTTTGACATAGATGTTAACAGCGTGACAATTGCAGATAAGTCCAAAATTATAAGAGAAGTGTCTACATATTTCTAAATGCCATGGGAGTTATCTACACCAGTCCAAAACCACAAGGGTTAGGTACTTTTTGTCCTTAAAAAACATATATAGAAAATTGGACAGACTAAGTACCATGGATTGAAATGAGATCTTTAGGACAATAATGAAAAAAAAAGGGGCTTTCTTTTAACGAAGACTTTTGGTTTCCAAACTTATTATAGGGTTAAAAAGGTTGGTTTTTATGGAAAAGGAGGTGATTAAGTGGCAAATTAAAGAGCTATTGTAGTTCATATAATAGTGATGTCAAAATATGTTTGAGTGATATACATTGATAAAGAAGTGACCACAAGTTTTGGGGAAAAAGATAAGGAGGCATGGATTGAAAAATGAGGACTTGTCTTTGTCGATTAAAGATCGTGACTTCTACATCTTAGTTCATTTTCATTGATCCAGGCAAATAAGATAGGGATGGCATCTAGAAAAACAGTGACTTGCTTTCAAAAAAAAATCAAGATTTTCAAGTGTAAGTATATATATATTTGTCAATTATAATTATGAGAGTAATTATATAGCACATTTAGGCTCTATTTGGTAAGGTCCAAGAAAAATCACATTTTTTTAAAACTTTTTTGTTTTTAAGTGATTTTTTTTTTATATAAAAAAAATGTATCAAATATATATATATATATTTTAGTACTTTGATCCATCTAGTGTAGAAGGTTCTACAAAATATTTTTTTATAAAAAAAATTCAAAAAAATTCAAAATATTTTTAGTAGTCTTTTTTTATTTTTCTATTTTAAACTTTTCATATTTGTCTAGTATAATAGGAAAAGTGAAAAGTATTTTGAAAAAAAAAATGTTCATTGAAAAGAAAAAGAAAAAAAAGAAAAAAAGAAAAAAAGAAAAAAAAAAACTAACAAAAAACCAACTAAAAAAGTAATTTTCGAACTCACTCTTGGCACAAAATTTTAGTCTATTTCCAATCCCATTATCAATTAGATACAAATCAATACTGTACAGGCACGAAATATTTGTCGCACGCGTGCTCCTTGTGATCAAGCTTGTAACTCCTCGAACAACGTTGTGTAGTCTACAAAACAACTCAGGTGAACTAACCGGTGCGTGTATGCCGAAAAACCTCTCCAATATTTAAGTTAGGTCTTAAGATAAATATAGGGAAAGTCTCTAGAAATTCAGTAAGTAAAGTTTGCATTACCTTTTTAGGGTTTACCTCCGAATTTTTATATATTCAACAATGTAGACTCATAATAGGATTCTAATTCCTCTTCATAGAGTCCTATCAGGAGTCCATCTCTTAAAGGATAATGTCCATCCTTTAATACCATTATCCCCAAAGTTTAAATAAAATAACATAACTCTTAGCCTGACAATCAACCTATAAACACTATTCCGGTTAGTCAAGGACCAAGTAACCGTACTGAGTGAACCTTGCTTGCCTTTAAGATTGCCAAGCAACATGTTATGCCGTGCTAACCTTAGACACAAGACTTAACTCAGTTGTTTGACTCGGTCATTTGGCCAACGCCTCGTCATGACTTATCAACTGTTGTCTGATCCTCTAAAGATAGAACAGTCCCAAAGCAATTTTAGCTTAGAATGACGAGGAGAGCAAGACAAAGTCAATTTAGCTCGGCCCAAACACAAGGTCCATGTAAACGTAGCTCGACCCGTTGCATGGCACAAATACAAGGTCCATGTAAACTTAGTTCGGCTCATTTGCACGAAAACTTAGCCCGGCTCATTTTGCACAACCCAAAGCCAAGATCCACGCAAACTTAGCTTAGCCCATTTGTACGGCGCAAATTACCCTCTCAAATACTATTTCCAATCCTTTTCAATCCTATTGTACACTATATTGATTTTTTAAATTTTCAAAATGTAAAGACAGATAGAGTGTACTGGCAAGAAATAACCCAAAGAAGCAAATCAAATCAAATTATCGTGTTTCACTCAGGTAAAATCAAATAATAATTCTTTCTATCAAAGGTTATAACCTCAGTTAAATTATAAAAATTTATATCATTTTACACTATCGCATCACCTATGGGTTTAATTCTTTCTCACCCATAACATTTTCAATTAGTATGACTATAAAAATAAAAACAAGAAATTGGGGACGCATCCGTTAGAATTTCACCAAGGATGCTGTATTAAAAATAAATGATTTATACTTGAGTTAATAAACTATAAAGTCTTCTTTGATTAAAATTTTTTTTTTTTGAGGTTTATTACCTATTAAGTTTTATTGATAAATTTATTAAGTTAGGCACCGTTTGGGAAGGTGATTTCCAGGTTTTTTTGGCTATTTTAGCCACAAAAAACAAAATAGGCTATTTTAGCCACAATAAACAAAACATCACATCCAACCCATAATCATTACACTCTTCTCTCACAAAAAAAGTCAAAAAAGCCAAAAAGCCCTTCCCAAACCAAGCTTTTTAGCCCAGGCTAAAATAGCTAAAAAAGCCAAAAAGCCAAAAAGCCAACCCACTTCCCAAACGGAGGCTAAATTTATCAATCTTTTTTTATTTTTATAAATAAATTTACAATGATAAATTTATCGATCAAAATTTATAAATAACTAAATCTAATTAATAAGACTGTTCGATAAATTTCCTTACCATTGAACCACACTCTTTTTCTATAGAAGTGAAGTCAATGTGAGACTGACAATGTATGGAAATGCCTCGTAGCTCGAATGCTACGAGGCTCGAAATGGCTCGAATGGAGAAAGAGGGAGAGAAGAGAGGAAACAGAGGAGGAAGGGAGGAAGAAGAGAGGAGGAAGGGAGGAAGGAAGTCCTCGTCGCAGCCCAGCCCCGCCGTGGGTCGTTCGCCCGGCGTCCTCGTCAGACCGTCGATCGTCGCAGGGAGGGCTCGTCGTGGGAGGGAGACAGCCTCCGATCGTCTCGCCGCCCGTCGGTCGTCGGCCCAGCAGAGCTCGTCGCAGCCTCCGTCGCTTCCGCCGAGCTCGTCGCAGCCCCGCCGAGATCGCCGAGCTCGTCGCAGCCCCTCCGTCTTCTTCCTCCATTTTTTAGGCCCCCTCCAGTCCCCCTCACCCTCCCCTCCTCCCCCTCCCTTCTCTTCTTCTCCCTTCTTCTTCTTCTTCTTCGTTCTGCAAAATGAAGCCAAAACCAGGAAAGAAAAGAAAAGAAAAAAAAAAAAAAATTGGAGACCCAAAACGACGTCGTTTTGGGTCTCGAGCCACATTTCGAGCCAGTGATTCGAGCTACCAATCACTGCCGGACAATGTATCACCTTCATGTGCATATAGACTTTGAAAAGTCAATGTGAAACTGACAGTGTATCACCTTCATGTGCATATAGACTTTGAAAAGTCAATGTGAAACTGACAGTGTATCACCTTCATGTACATATAGACTTTGAATTTTGGATATAAGAGCACAACAACATTTTTTTTGACTATTTTATCTTACACCATGGTTTTGAAATGTGACACTTTGTACAACTAGGTTGCAGAGCTGAATAACATATTTCACCTAATTTACATGCTTTTTATTACAAGAACAAAATGACTTTACACCAGAAAGTTAAAAAATAAATTAAGAATAAATTGTACCATTAGTTCTTATAGTATAAGTGACGTGTTATTTTTGTTTTTATAATTTTAGTTTGGATAATTTAAACTTTACATTTTAAATTTTGTTGTAATGTAATTTATCCATCACTTACCATTGGAATTTGAAAGAAAAAAGACTAAGTGCAAAACTAGAGGAATCAAAATAAAATTCAAAACAACGTAATTTTTTTCATTTAAAATCTTAACAATGCTTGATGAAGGAACTACATTACAACAAAATTAAAAAGTGTAGAGTTCGGATTGTTAAAGTGAAAACTATAAAGACCAAAGTAAAGTGAAAACTATAAAGACCAAAGTAAAGACCCATAAATCAACACCTAATTAATGGTGCTTTACACCTTGTAACCCTTCATTTTATGTAATTTTTTATATTTTACAAGTAATGATACATAATTCTAATTTTAGAATTCTAATTGAGCTCTAATGATGTGATAGGAAAAAAGAAAAAAAATTGATCAAAACATTACATCAATGAATGGGTTCCACTCCTAAAGCTCTTTTAGAGCTTTTGTTTTAAAACTTCTAAACATTTTTATTTCCTAGAAATACGAACCATAAGGACATGTATAAAGAAATTAGAAACCAAATAAAGATGTTACGATCCGGGTATGGCAAGAAATATAAAATTTAATTTCATACGTTTGATTAGACCTAAGTCTTTTCATGTATTGGTCGAATTAACAAAAAATTATATAACTGAATAAAACTGAAATAATGTCCAAAAAAAAAAAAAACTACAAGAAATTACACTTTTGACGACTAAATTTTTAGTCGTCAAAAGTAAAGTTTTAGTCACCGAAACATTGTCCCGACTAAATATTTTGGTTGCCGGATTTGTCGCGGGAAGATTGTTGGGGAAAGTATTGGCGACTAAAAACTATTTAGTCGCCAAAAGTCCTATAAATGCCGACTAAATTTTTAATTGCCAAAAGTAAAAGTATTGGTGACAAAACTAATATTTAATCGCTGATGAGGCCACATTGGCGACTAATCTATTAATGGGGACTGGTACAATACAAGAGACATAACATCCATGATATATATTAAGGGGTAATTGTGAATAAGTGGAACTGTTATAAAATCGGGGTAAATTATAGTAAATTCCGTTAAACTATTATTTATTTATTTACATCTTTTTTTTTTTTTTTTTGTTGTATGTGTGTGTGTGTGTGAATTTCAAAACTCAATAGTTAACTCCCTCTTGTTAAAGTATTATCTTATTTAGTTAATCATTTTTGTTAGGATTCTGTTAGAAATTTACAGAAAATCAAATTATATGTAAAATACATGATATATTTATTGAATTTTTAAGACAATAATATCTGTTATTGATTGTTTTCGAATAATAATATTCTTATATGTTGATTTTATTTGTACTTTATCTATATCTTAGTGGCAAAGTGAAACATGATCACTAGATAAAGGCATTAAATGTATCATATACTTTACACATGACATGATTTTCTATAAATTTCTAATACAATTTAACAAAAAGGATTAACTATAATAAGATAATATTTTGAGAGGATTAACTATTTTTGAAGTTCAAAAAGACAAAATGTTAATTGGCCATAATATAAGGGGATTTATTATAATTTACCCTAAAATAATTGCAATACAAATAAAATATTTTTTAATGCAATTATGACATTCACAAAAAACTTATACCAAATATAAAAATAAACTTGTATCATACCCACAATAAATTTACACCAATAAAAATAAAATTATTTCGCGACTTGAACACAATTTTAATGCAGTACTTATGCAACATGCAAGTGCAGAAATAAAGTCAAGGCAAAGCAGAGTTTACCACAGGTCATTGTAGTCAAAATTCAATTTTAGTTCGTGTTGATCTCGTGTTATTTTGAGTTTGTATAGAATTATTTATTAACTTGACCTGTTTATTATTTCTATTATTGTGTCGTGTCATTTTTTTATCCGTATCTAATTCGTGTCGTGTTAACATGTCATGTCAAAGTTTTTTACTAATAACTAAAAATATCAAAATGCATGGAAAAAATTTAAAAATTTCTTCACAAGTTAAATTTAATGAAACTAATCTCTATTAAATGAAATAATTTATAAAAATATTTGATTTCAACTTAATTTCATTTTCTTAATTTATAAAAATTATATTTTATTATTATATTTTTTTTATTAGATTAACTCAAATAATAGATAAAAAATACATTAAGTTCAATTAAAAGCAAAAACAAAACCCATATTGAATTTAAAATTGTATTTTACATACCTTTTAATAAATTAGATGTAATTACATAAGAGATTAAAAATTGTCATGATACTATTTAGTGAAAATAATATGAAAATGTATAACTAATTCTTCATTATACAGTTATTCGTGTTAATTTTGTATTGTACAAATTTGACACTAATTCAACCTGTTTAATATTCATATTATCAAGTCATAATATATAGATGACAAATATAACTTACTAATTTTATATATAATTTGAATCATATTATTATGTCATGTCGTGGCTTAAATTCTAGCCCTTATTAAGAAGATGTATGAGAAAAAGTTTGGGTAGGAGATAGTGTTTTCAATAGCTCACTGATTAAGTTTGGAGGCGTTGGGGTGCATGTGCAACTGATGAATTATTGAAGTAGCATCTAAGTAGCTTACCTACCTTATGTCAAAATCTTAGATAGATGATGGAGAAATTGCACTCCAAATTTTAATTAGGACCCACTTTTAAAGGTATAGTCAGGATTTTAATTGAGGTGGATAAATAGATAAATTATTAGGTCAAATTAGTTTGAAACGCAAAGTTAATTTTTTTTAATAATTAAAAAAAGAAAAACGGCTCTAAATATCTCAAAATTACTCTACTATCATACATATCACTAAAAAAATAAAAAAATAATTAACATTAAAATCTATGGAATTCTCAATTAATACAAAATGCAAGAAAAATTGTCAAGTAAACACTAAGAAAAATATTTCTCAAATTTATTAGTGAATTAAATAAAGAGTCAAGCTTTGTTAATATTCTAAGTTGGAAGAATAAGAAACAAATTAAAGGGTATATATATAATTTTAGAAGGAAAAAATGAAACCATGTTCAAAACTTAAGCTAAAACTGTAATTTCTCAAAAGTTGAGGAGGTTCCGTCCAATCTCTCTCCTTAGTGAAAATAATTTTGTTTTTTTTTTTTTTTTTTTTTTTTTTTTTTTTTTTTTTTTTTTTTCGGGACAAAGATAACATTAATATGTTAGCAATTAGATTACAACACATACCAATTTCTATTCATAGACTTGAAATTGAAATCTTACCCTGGCACCTAAGTGTCCTCTCCAGGACCACTTGAGTTACAACCCGGGACTAGTGAAATAAAGTTTATTCATCCAAAAAAGAAAATTGAATTAGCAGTGTTGGTGCCACATTTAAACCATCCAGTGTGACGGTGACACGTGACAAGCAAAGGGTATTCAGATATCAAAGAGCCCTACATTTGAAGATGCTCACGTGAGCTGCAAAAACAAGTCTTCAACCGAAAAATATAATGAACAGCATGTGAGAAGCACGTGAAGAAGGAATTAAGAAAGAGCTACACACGCACAAAAAAAGGACTATGGCCCTAAGAAGTAGCAAAAAGGAAGGAGATCATGGTGAAGGATAGTAGCCTAACCGCTTCAAAAGCGTCAAG
Organism: Camellia japonica; assembly: GCA_030407325.1. Taxonomy (NCBI): domain Eukaryota; kingdom Viridiplantae; phylum Streptophyta; class Magnoliopsida; order Ericales; family Theaceae; genus Camellia; species Camellia japonica. The sequence continues at coordinate 67,032,534 of JAPPVO010000017.1, forward strand.
AGAAGGCTATAAAATAGATAGAAGCAAAGACTGAAGAGGCCCCGGACCAAATTCAGACTCTACGTCTTTGTCTACTTCATGTATCTTTAAATTTTTGCTCCTTACTTTTATGCATCGCACTTACATTTTATAGGAGTAGATTAGCCTTATAATTCCAGAACCTGGACAGTTTAAAAGCTTCGAAGTTGCCCTTACTAAAGGTAACATTTTGTAATTGTTTATTCAATTAATCAATTACAATTTTTACCTAGTCTCTCCCTCTCATTTTGATATGAATTTGAATTAAAGCTTTGGTTTATCTTTTCAACACAACATAGTAAAGTCCTCTTCATTGAGGCTAAGAGAACCTTAACACAACTGCTTGATAAAAATTGACATTTATTATCTATAAGGACTTTTCAGATCCTTGTTGGCATGCTTGAATTACATTTTTAATCTTCTAAGTGTCAAAAATAGCTAACATATATTTTTTGGCATGCCTGGTGGGACCAATTTTGTGTTGAAAATATGGTTCGAACAAAGAACCAAGGTGAAGAACAATTAGACAACGAAGATGTTGAAATACAAGAAGAGGGTTTTTTACTTCGAACAGAAGCCATAACTGACCCTCCTTTTACTACTGGTCTACCTTTAGATGGTCATTAATAGGTAGAAAAATATCCTTATCTAAGAATGGATACACTTACTCAACATGTTGGCCATTCGCACAGCCAAACTTATGAACATGCACCCTCTCAAGGCCAAACACTTGGTCAGAGTAGTCGGAGCAGAAATGAACCACTAATATTCACTCCTAGCATGTCAAATGAACAATAAAGTGGAATGATGTCCATAATGAGCCAAATAATGACTATAAACCTAAAAATTTGGTTTGATTCATTTAGTGTTTCACTTGGTCAAAGAATTGACAATTAGTTAGAAAATATAAGTCAAAGTATAGGTCCTATTTTAAGTAATAGGAGTCTTGTTCAAACGTCAACCCAACCTAGGGCAGTTCCTAGTAGCAGTCATAATAGTGGCAAAAATAGAGTAAGAAATGCAAAATCATTCTATGAACCGGTTAGACTGGCACCTCCAATTTGTTCAGGGCCTTACCAAAGAGTGTCTAATGCTCAAGAAACACATCTTTTGTATGTAGAGCTTCAGGTGTTACCTTCGAATACATTTGGTAATGCTAAGCATGGTTAGGCTTAAACACAAAATACAACACGAATGGTGTCAAATCCAGTCTTTGAACCTATACTTGGGGGGTCAGCAGAACCTTTTAGGCCACCACTTGTGCCATTTAGGGAAGAAGACATCATAGGGTATGAGCAAGCACTAAATCCTACAGCATATCCTTTGGACCGAATAGCTGCCCCCTTGGTGTAAGTTGTGCCAAATGTATAGCTTCAAGCCGCTAGACAACAAATCTATCAAGGATATATGCCACATCAAGCCCAACAAGGTGTCCCTAATATTATTCCCAAGGACTGATTGCTTAACATGGCATAAGAAGTGTATGGTCCTACGGCTCAAGGGGGTGCAAACACCAGTTTATAGAAAGCCATACCCTGATTGGGTAGATAGGCTACATGAGTTTCCAAAGGGATATAAGGTCCTTGATTTTACCTTGTTTAGTGGGGATGGAAACCAATCAACCACAAAACATATTTATAGAATCACAGGGCAGTGTGGAGAATAGACAAATCATGATTACATGATGTTTCAATTGTTCCCTAGTTCATTCATTGGCCTAGCATTTGCTTGGCATATTAGTCTATTACCTAGTACGATTCAAACTTGGCCACAAATGGAGGAAATGTTTCATCCACAATTCTTCCAAACTAAGCCAAAGGTCACAATGGCTAACTTAGCAAGGTTAGGCCAACGACTAGAGGAAAAGGCCACTCAATTTATAGCCAGATTCAAGAGGGCCAAAAGTAACTGTAGGGTGGTCCTTCTAAAGCCTGAATTTGTTAGATTGTCTCAAAATGGTTTAGAGTTTAGGCTTCGAAAGAAGTTTGATGCAACAGATTTTAGAGACTTAGTAAATTTGACTTATAAAGTGTCTAGATACGAGTCATTGCTAGAATATGAACATAATAGAAAAGAATTCTTCATATAGAACCTATTATAGGAACCCTAATATGGAAATAAATGTTGCTGAAATTGTAGGCAAAAACCATACGTATGTGATGCCTTAGTTAAAAAGGAAACTACAATAGATCATTAGTTTAAAAAGAAAGAATTTCATAGAAAATATTCTTTTAATATTTCTAAATCTGATGAAATATTTGATCATTTACTAGCAACACAGTTTCTAAAACTCCCTAAAGGAGTGGTTTTGCCAACTTCGAATCAATTAAATAGTAAAATGTATTGTAAATGGCATAATACTTGGTCTCATTCTACTAAAAACTACATTGTTTTTTGAGGCAGGATTCAGGAGCAAATCAAATAGTTTCCAACCAAGACTGAGAAGGCAATAGGAATTGACAAAGATCCTTTTCCAGAGGTAAATGAGATGGAAGCCAATGTTGGAGTTCCAGACTTAATTATTCAAGCTTTAGAAAAAGGCTTGAATATCAGTGAATTGGATGTTTTAGACGTCTAAATGAATGAAGTGAGGCAAAAACTTGCTTCAAAAGAAAGGAAGTCATCTCAGAAGATTGGAGAAATTAGCTTTTCCCATGGCCAAAAAAAGTTTGATCACTCACTGAATGCATGTACTGTGGGGACTTTGATTGTCCAGAGTGTTGGCCCCAAGTCCAGAGAAGGTTACAAGTGGGTTAAAGGAATACCTGAAAAGGTCAGTACCAAGGACAACACTCCAAGCTTTGTAACCAGGAGGCTTAGAAGTAGGTTGTGCCAAACTTATGCCCCATATGAACTAGTGGCTCCCTTTCAAATGACAACTTGGGACAGAGGAAGGGGAACGAGAGGATCAGTTAGAGGTAGAACCCATGGGAATTCGAGAATGAATTGCCTCTACCAATCATATAGGGAGAGAAGACTTGAGAGAAGTCCAGAAGTTGGACCTGCGAGGCCAAACACTCTTTACACAAGCAAAAGACAGGTGTATTCTTAGGTACCAAGAGCCCCTGATTGGTTTGTTTTGCAGATCAGGCCTAAGGTAAGTCAGTTTGAACCTCAATAGGATAAAAAATTGAAGATGGTCAAGCCACTTTCTATAGCACCTAACCAATTGTTCATGCTAAAGGATCCAAATAGTAGGCAGTCAGATTTGGTGCCCATTTGTGATAACCCTGCTTTGTATTATGTTAATTAATCTTAATTGTGATTGTGATTGTGATTATGTGTTTGTTATGATTTTGAGTGCCATTTAAATGAGTATATGTGGTTTTGAATTTCTATCTGTTCACTGTAGGAAAATCTGTTTGACTTTCGGCTTTAGAATTTAAATTAAAGGCCCTATCGGCCACAGAAGCCGAAATTGACTACGCCGTGGTAATTGGCGTAATTTTTAGAGCCTACAGTGAAATTTAATTGAAAATTGATTCGAATCAGATTAAATAGATTAAATTAATGAAATGGTGCTCAATTATTTAATACTAAAGAAATGTGATTAGAGGGAGCTTTTTAATAGGGGCATTATACACTCACATTCATGGGTTTGAGTTCAAAAATCAGATTTTGCACCTTAGAGTGAGAGAGGGTCGGCTAAAGAGAGAGAGAGGGTGAAGGAAATTGAAGTTTTGATCTTAAAGCTTGAGTAATTTGAAGACCAACTCAAGAATTAAGCATAAGTTTGGAAGATTAAAGCTCCTAGGTGAGTAATCAACCCTTAACTCATGAGTTTGAGTTGTGATTTTGTGAATTGAAGATTAAATGGTGAGTTAGATCATGAGTTGAGTTGATTAAGTTGAATTTGAAGTTGATATGTTCATGCATGCATAGAATTGCTATGAATTGCCATGAATTTGCATAATCTAACATGTAGCATGCCAATTATGCAAGATTGGGAGTTTGATCATAAATACAAGCATGGTTTTGTTGAGTTTCATGAGAATGGACACCATTTGCATCATTTGAAATGGAATTGAAGCCAAAAATTGGCATGCATGTTTGAATATTGAAGATATGGAGATTATATGAAGTTTGAATGCATGAGCCTTGATTATACAAAGAAATGTTGATTAATTTTGAAGATTGGGCCATGATTTTGAATAATTGGCCTCATGTTGTTTACATCCATATGCTATATGATGTATTTGCATGTTTTTGGTGCCTTAATTTGAGCTTTAAAGCCCTTGAATGTTGAATTTGAGCTCAAGAACAATTCTGGATTTTCCAGAATTTGGCATGTCAGCTCGAGCGGGGAAAGCACCGCTCGAGCGGGAAATACGAGCTCCCAGAAGTTTTGCAGACATGGGTGTCTGCTCGAGCGGGGATCCATGTGGTGAGACTTCCAGCTCGAGCGTCCGAGTTCACGCTCGAGCGTAATAATGAGGCAACCAGTACTTTTGCAGACCTATTGGGTCCGCTCGAGCGGGAAAGTTCATGCTCGAGCGGGGACCCCTATTTCAGAAATTTTGTAAAGGTGTTCTGTGTTTCGTTTTCCGTTCTCTTTCATTTCTAAGCACTCTTAGGCATGCATTGAGCATTATGAATGAATTAAAAGAATAAGAAAGAAGCCTAAGAGGGATGTATGAATTAAGAACGGATTGAATCGTTTGTGACCTATATGTGTTATGTAATGTGTAGGGTCGAGTTCAAGGGTGAATCCACCGACAGATCACTGTGAGTAATATCTTAACAAAGATACCTGAAGTATGTTATTTGTCCAACTACTTATTTCTATATAAGTCTTCTAAGTTTATTACATTGAATTGGGGTCAAATATTTGTTATGCCATGTGATTGGGCCAAAGGCCGTTGGATACAATTGATTGGGCCGAAGGCCGTTGGACATGGATGATTGGGCCAAAGGCCGTCTGATAGGAATGATAGTCTAACATATGAATGAATGGGCCAGAGGCCGTATGACACGAATGGTTAGGCCAAAGGCCAGTCTGACATGAATGAAAGAATGGTTGGGCCAAAGGCCAGTCTGACATGAACGAAAGAATGGTTGGGCTAAAGGCCAGTCTGACATGAACGAAAGAATGATTGGGCCAAAGGCCAGTCTGACATGAATAAAAGAATGGATGGGCCGAAGGCCGTTTGACATGAATGAAAGATAAATGGGCCAAAGGCCAGTTTGACTTGAATGGATTGGGCCTGAGGCCGTCCGATGTGTTTCGAACCCCAGTCACTTGATCTATATGTATATATACTAGATAGAAATATGAACTGGGCCCAAGGCCGTCTGATGTATATTGTTCTAATGTATCTTCTTTATTTGATATTATTCACTAAGTTTTCGCTCACGCTCATTCATGTGTCTGTAGGTGAGGCAAGGGAGGTCCAAACCCAACCTTAGTGAAGTTGTGTGAAACAGTCAAGGTTTTGAAGAGTCAGCCGATACGTCTCACACACGAGACTTGATCTCGCCCTTTTTCCATATTGTCACATGTTGTCATGTTGGCGAGAACTTTGGATTACAGTTGTAAATAAGTTTTGGTTAGGCTGACTAAGACTTGTATGATCTTGTTATGTAAAGTATATGTATATATTGACTTCCTTTTGATGTAAGTTATTAACGAATATTTTTGTGAAATGATATGACGTGCCATGTAAGCACAGCTCTATGGACAAAAGCTTGAAATTGCTTCCATTTGGCTCCCTTAACTCTGTTAAAATATATAATGGTTTGGTTTGAGGCCGTAGGTAATCCCTTGATTACTGGCCGGTTGTGTCCTTAACCCATGGGGACGGGTTCGGGTCATGACACCATTATCTCTAGATCGCAAAGGAGAAAGATCCAAAGGGAATTCACCAAGTACCAAAAGTAACTCCAAGACTCTATCAAAATAATCCTAAGAGAATTGAAGGGTAGAGACAAGGGGGTTGAGAAAGAGCATGTGAGACATCGGGCTCAAGAAAAGAGAGAACAATTGGCTTGAATTCATGCTAAATTAACAGTTGAAGAAAATGCTAGTCTAGTAGGCTTGTCTAAGGCCTTGATGGAAAGTGAATATAAGTTTGAAGATTTAGAAAGTCAACCAGATGGCTTAGATAAAATGGAACATGGCTGGTTCGAAGTTATAATGGCTAAACAAACCAAGCCTGTAGATTTGAAATTGGCTATTCCCATTGAAATATAGGAAGTCCAGAAATCTAAAAGCAGTTTAGAACCTTCGAAGTGCTCAAAGGCACAAAATGAGTCAGACCATATCCAATTTGGCTTGTTACCTATTGTTAACATAAATATAGTGTATGTTTTGCCTCGTAGGTTTGAACCAGATCCCAAGCAAAGGAGAAGCCCGCCCATTGAAGAATTTGTCAAATCAGACAAGGAGGCTTCTATCCCAAAGACTGAGATAGTGGAGGAGACAGACTTCAAAGAAAAAGTGGAGATAAAGGATTAAGAGGCTACGCCTCTTAATCCTTTTGAATACCCAACTCCAAGCATGACTTAGCATATCAAGCCCTTGTATACCAAGGCCCATTTTGATGGAGTATTAATGAGTAAGCTGTTAGTGGACAATGGAGCAGCTGTCAACTTGTTGCCTAAGGCCTCTTTGAAGAAATTGGGTTTACAAAACCCAAAACTCATTCTAATTAACACCTCCATCGCAGGAGAGAAACAAATAGCCCAAGGGATCCTACTGGTCAACCTCGATGTGGGGTTGAGAAGCTATGTGTAGCTTTCTTTGTGGTAGATAGCAAGGCTAAGTATAATGCCCTACTAAGAAGCGATTGGATACATACTAACAAGTGTGTGCCATCATCATTACAACAGAAGATCATCATGGCCCTGAGAGATGAAGAATTAGAGGAAATAGAAGTAGACCTTTAACCATTCACAACTTATGTAGATTTCACAGAGGTAAAGCTGTATGAATTGGGAGTGATACCTCTACGTGTGCTGAAAACTCAGGGTGAGAGGTTGAATCACCTGAAGAACTAAAAGAGTCTGAAGTCCTAGATTAACAACTAAGGCTTAAGACCCTATGGAAGAAGTGAATTTGGGAGGAAAAGTAGCTTTGAATTCAACCTTCATTAGTGCTTGGATGGATCCAATTTCTAAAGCTAAATTATTGGCTTTATTGAAAGAATATAAAGACCGCTTTGCCTGGGACTATAGTGAGCTACCTAGATTGGATATATAGTACCTCGAGTTGAGGCCCAATCATTTTATACTTTTTAATTTTGGGTTTTGTATCTGTTAATGTTGTTGTTGTCTATCATGGTCCGATGTTATCATTTAAGTTGAGTTTTAGGGTGTATTTGAGTTATATTGAATCAGGTGGGTGTAGACACCCCATTTTTGACTGCCTACAAGACTTAGACGCTTGGTTCAATGCACTCAATGATGAAAGTTGGATTTTGAATTCGCAGCGATTCGAAATCAATCAGGTTTCCGAAATGACCTCGCATCTTCCACATTCACCTTGTTTGAACCCTTGGGTTTCATTTCTGGACCATTTCTCACCCTGAGTTGAGTTTGAACCAAGGAAAACATAGGAGGCCATCAAGGCCCGGCTGTGCATCAATGAAGGCCGGCACGGGCTATGAATGGCCGGCCGGCCTTCAATGGCGATAAACACTGTTCTGGGTGGGAGGCCACCAATTGTCCATTTTCGAAGATATTTGTCACCTTTTCAGCTCAAGTTCTATAAAACCAAAGCTTTGGGATTGTTTTGAGGGTTGAAAAAATATCTAGAAGAGAGATATACACCTTGAGAGCCATGACTCCTCATTCTTCCATTCCAAGGCATCCTTTGAGCTAACCTAGTTTGCTTACACCACCTACACATAGCATATACAACCTTGTTTGATCATCCTAAAGCCTTGGTTGATCTTGAGGAAGTGTATTTCAAGTTTGAGAGTGCATTGAAATTGAGTTGGAAACTCTAAGAACAAGCTAGCTTCTTGAAAGGTATAAGCTTGCTTTATCTTTCCTTGCTTTCATTTCAGTTCTTTACTTCGTCATTCTTGCTGTCATGGTTGTTTTTGAGCTTGTTTGAAGTGTTGGAGTTGAGTTTGAAGGGTTACCAAAAAAGTGGAAAGAGCTTGCTCTTTCTACACCTTTATTTCATAACCCAAAATCTTCTCCTTTTCACTATTTTTCTTTGGTATTCATACTGATTTGCAGAGGTTTAAAAGGGTTGAAAATCATGCTTTGAAGCTCCAAAAATGGAGGGATTAGCCATCCCTCCTTATTCTTGTTTGTTAGCTTCAATTCTTATCTTTATTGCCTAGCTTTTCACCCTCTTTTCATGCATGTTTCACCTTTGATTTGCATGTATTTGGGACTGTTTTAAGGTTGTCTAAGCTTTTCCATTTGGTTCATACTTTGTTAGATACATTTGAGGTTACATAGTTGGCATACTTATTGCTTAACATGCTTTCTTAGTTCATTTCACACGCTTTGAGGCTAAAATTTGCTAATCAATCAATTAATTCATATCTTTCATTCATGAGAATGGTTTCAACCAATTGAGGTTACTCAAGGCATGTAAAGGAGATCTACACTTAATGGCTTAATCACTTTGGGGATTCATCGTCAACGGTGTAGTCTCATTCTCATGTTTTAGAAGGACCTCTTGTTTGACGTCACTTCTCGGTTAGAGGACTTTAAACATCACCATGGACAAATGGACTAATGAATGGCAAGGCCTAAAACAATTGGTTTAAAACTTGAATCAACACACTTAAAGAAAATGGCTAGAAAAGCTTGAACTTGGCCGGACGTCATCCCAAGTTCCTTATGTCAACGGTCATCAAACACCAATCCATGGTGTTCTTGATGTCCTTGAAGCGTCTCAACTTCATTTTTTGAGTTCATTCCATGACAAAAAGGGAAGGGTGGTCTTTTACATTACATTTATTGATTTTTGGTCCAAAATGACATCCGAGATCATCAAGCAATCATATCGCTCATTGATGGTTTTAGAGTCAATCCCAACCTTCTCTTGAGGCTTTTCTATGACAAAGAAGGAAGGAGGGACAGACAAAGCTTGAAAATGCTCTATCTGCACTGATTTCACCTCAGAGCACAAAAACATAGTTTGCACCAAATCAATGCACGGTCCGCCATCAGTAATGCACGGTCGGCCCTTGGTGTGTGGCCAGCAGTGCAGTTTTGCAGAAACAGAGGCAGTGGCTGAAGATGAAATAGAGGCAGTCTGGGGCAGACAGAGCAACTTTCAGGCAATGTGTCTGCAACCTCCATCCATCTTCCTTGGTGCTCATATCGAATGGGTTTGATTGTTTTAATTATTTCATTAGCATAGCAAAATTGTGTTGTAATATTTGATTAGTCTAATTAGTTGATGTTGTAATATTTAATTATCTTAGCCTAATTTACTTTAATTAGCTTAGATAGTTAGTATTCATTTCAAGTGTTGTAATAAATTAGTTAATTAGTTTAGCTATTTATTCAAGTTTCGTAATAATTAGTTAGCTTAATTAGCTTAGCTAGTTAGCCTTATTCATTCGAACCCTCCTTCGCGGGGGCGTAATGTTGTAATAAGTGTGCGTGTGGGTGTGTATGTTTTCTAACCCCACGTCTTTCTCCCTTTTATTTAATCACTTTTGATGGTTAAATTAGGGATCATATTTCGATTAGCATATCGCATGCTTGCATACATTTATCTTGTCTTCCATGCACCGAGGCTCGGCGCATCATTCAAACTGCATTGTCATTTCAATACTTATTTGAATACATGTTTAATCGCATGTTATCAAATCGATTCATATGCCATATTAGTAGCCGAGCCTCTTAATTGCATATTGCATGTGTTGTATTAGACATCTTACATAGTTAGGATCATGCATCTTTCTAACCAGTTTCTGTTTGGCTTGGAGTACTAGGTAAGTTTTTAAGCTTTAGCATACTTGCATAAGTGTGAATGTTGCCATGATTAGCATGCTCGTCATGAGGCTATGTGCTTAAATGATTAACTGCAAGAATATCTGTGGATGAAGGCTTGTTGTTTGAATTGGAACCATTCAACGATTGTGAGTTTTAAGCCCACTTTGTTGAGTGGCAAATCATGTTTTAAGCCCACTTTGTTTGGTGGCAAATCCGCAAACTTTAAGCCCACTTGAGGTGGCAATTTCAAATCATTTTCACAAACAAACATGAGTTGAATTGTTCCAAATTGAGCAAGCTAGTCCATACTTGCTTGTGCGCATCACCTAATAAATGCTAGTTTAATAAACCAGAATAAGAGCACATAATGTTTATAAAAGATCATATCATGATTAGTGGAGGTCAATCCTTGATCGGGCGAGTGGGGGTGCTCAATTCATGACCTTCCCCTCTCGTACCTAAGTTCCGGAGCCGAGGCAACTTTGGCGATGACGGACACGTGGCCTTCGACACGAGTCAGGGTTTCCTAGATTTCCCCAAAATAAAATATTTAGGTGGCGACTCTGTATCTGGAAAAGCAGTCCAATTTTGGCACTTTTTGATTCAAAATCAATTTTCCAAAATGATTTGTCGGATTTGGACTCTTTGGTGTTTATCAGCTTCACATTGCACTTGTGAGACTAGATTCAGAATCGCAGGAGTCCAAACTGTAGGGCTTCTTTTCAAACCTTCCAAAAGGGGGTGCGAAGGTGAGTCCACAATGGGTGTTTGCACTCCTCAGAAATTCCTTTTGGCACTCAAGAAATCCTGCAAGTGTGAACACCAAAAAGCTTGTTGATTGAATGCTGGCGTGCTAGAACTTATGAACCTAGTTCAAGGTGTAGGAATTGTTGAATACTTCTGACTTCTAACACAGAGAAATGACTATGTGTGGATAAAAAGAACCGTCACTAGTTCGGATCTTGCCCCAATGAAAAGAACTTTTAACAAATTTATAGGTGCCAAAAGATTATTAGACTAAAATTGCAACTTGCATTGATTGAAAATGAAGTAAAATTAGTAATCTAAGATAACTAAGCTAAGAAGCTAAAGAAACTAAGCTATGAAGCTATGAAAAGAAAACTATGAAGCTAAGCTAAGGCAATAAAGCTATGAAGCTAAGATAAATGAGCTATTGAAGCTAAAATGAATTGAAAGATATGTATTAAGAGACTCTTGTCAAGTGTTTGGTCGAGGACCTCTTCAATGTTGCACTTGGAGTCTTTTATATAGTGTTGTCTCAAATACTGCTTAACTGCCAGAAACGTGGCAGCTAATCCTGGTGACATGTGTCCTTGATGTTAATCTTCATTCCCCAAGATTAGGAACAGTTTTGCTCTTCCAAGGGTAAGGCCTATCCTTATCACTTTGACTTGGTCCATCAAGCTCCCATAGGCCACTATGTGTCCCTCAAGAATCAGACTTGAATTTATTCTACTTGATTTATGGAAGAACATCTCCTTTATGGTTGTATGGATTTCCTCCCCTTTGTTGTGCATGCCTATCCTCAAGGAATTCACAAAAAAAGAAAAAAAGAAAAAAAGAAAAAAAAAGGAACATTGTCTTACTTTGAAGATAATTCCTTGATTATAGCTTGTTTTGATCTTTCATGCCATCCCAAGTTGCCATGTGTCCAAAGAAAATCAGTCCACCTTGATCTTGGAAAAAAATGACTTCATCTTTATAGATAACATAAAAGTTCTCCAAATCTTATAAGCCTCATCACTTATCAACTTAGATAAGGCGCTAAGAGATAAGATATAAACCTTAATAATAGGGATGAAGGTTTAATTTAGGAGATAAGCCTTCAAGGGATAAGCCTCAACAACCTCCTAATTATTAGGAATGGTTAAGGCCTACTTTATCCAATCAAACCGAATCTAAATTAAATAATTAATCAACCCAATAACTTGGCTAATTTAATTAATTAAAATAAATTAACTCTAGCCGCCATTTCCTTAACCTTGGCGATGGGTCCATAACATCTTTTCATCTTCCCTCGCCACATTGCACAAATAATTTGGAGAAATTGCCATGTGGAAATTTTTTACAAAAAGGGGTACAAATAGTGGGATTTTGGGTTTTCTAGGGAGATTTTAGCTAGTTGAACTAGGGTTTCTTTGAGTGATAAGTTTGTCACTCGAGCAATCTTTCTTTTCTACTAGTTTTTAAGTTTGCAATTTGAACTTCTAGGAATAGGGCTTTATTCACTTGAGCGGTGTTTTGGTTGCTCGAGCGGTCTATTTTACATAGATAATCTTTTAGGAGTTTGGTTTCTTCACTCGAGCCTAGTTTTGGTTACTTGAGCGATGTGTTATGTCTGACGTTCAAGCGGTATTTTGTTCACTTGAGCAGTCTGTATGTAAAACGCTACAAGGAAAGATCTTTTTACCCACTTTTTTGATTTCTCTCTCTCTTTCTCTCTACAAATATCTAAAACTCAAAAGCGCTCATCTCTCTTTAGATTTCTTCTATAAATCTTCCGATCTACAACATCTGTGAATTTCTCCACCTTATTTTTTTGGAATTAAAGGTAGAGCTTGAGGAGAAAAGCATTTTAATTTGAAAAAGTTTGAGTTTCGTCTCCATCAGTTTGGGTGTTGTTCATCCCTTCTTCTTCTTGCTTTCGAGGTAGGGCTTTTTTTATTGGTTTACATGTTACTTACCCTTGTTATGTGTTAGTTTATTAACCAAAACTTTGTAAAACTTTGGGTTTGATTTGGCCTTGAATTCATTCATAAAAGAGGGGTTTTTGGGGGTGTTTTATTCAAAAATGATGTTGGGTTATTAATGATTATAGTGATATTGGAATTGAAGGGAATTGTCTTCAAATGAGAAACATGTGTTATTTTTGGCAAAAATAGAAATTCTTGGTGGATCTTGATTCGAACAAAAAAAGGGGAAAACTTTATGGAATTTGGAAAAATGTTATGATCCTTGGGTGAGTTGGAAAAGAGGAGATTGAGCATGTGATTGTTACTCCTATGTTGAATTATAGAATTGTGAGATTATGGAATTATGTGTCTTGAAATCTATATTTTGAATAGAGATATATGTTTTGGCTATTGATAGAGGATAGCATTGCTTGTTATAGAAATTGCATATGAACTAGGCCAACTGGAACTCTTTCACTCATGTATTAAATTTAAACATTGGGTTTATGCTTATGCATTGAAAAGCATCGTTTTGAGAAAAAGGGGTGAATCCTTTCAATCTAGTTAGATGGTGTAGTTGTGGTTATTATGTTGGCCTTTGCATCCTTTGTGAATGTCCAGAAACCCGCGTGGTTAGGTACTGATCCTTCCAGTTAGTGCCGGTAAAATGGCTTTTGGTGATACTTGTTTAGCCTACTTACAGACACATAGAGATTCCTAATGTGTGTGTTTACCGCCCTATTTTTTATTTTGTGGCAACAGTTTATCAATTATGAATTGAACTTGGCGTAACATTGTTTAAAAAGGGAAAACACATGATTATTATTATTTATTTTTATTTTTTTATTTTTTTTGTGAGGGCATTTCATATACATTCACCATATGACATTGGTAAGTATCATATAGATCATTAAATTTTTACTAGGCTTTAGCCTAACATATGTGGAAAACAAATTTCAAGTGCTAATGATATGCCTCTACCAAGGGAATAGCTTGAGAGGACAGTGGAGTTGGAAGTTCATTTTTGTTTTGTAAATTTGTTTTGTACAAGCCTAGGACTTTACTTGTTTTAGGCTTTGACCCTCCTTTATTGTAACCAAATGGTGTCTTGGAAATTTGTAGCCGCTAGGGCATTAACTTATCTTTATTTCCTTTTGTTTCTATATATCTGTCACATGCTATAGATTCATAATCTAGGATTGATGAATGTATTAATGCATGTAATATCATTTTGTAATATTTTAAGGAAATCAATGAATAAATGATAGTTTTGGAAATGTTTCCAATATTGAATGATTGTGGTTAGTGAGCTTCCGCATGTATGTTTGAGAGTAATGGGGCTTCAATTATCGTTATGTTCAGGGCATCACAACTTGGTATTAGAGTGCACTGGGTTTGAATTTTTTGGGCTCGTGGGATGTGGTTATTACCACAAGGGGTTCGTCTCACGAAGTAGTAATAAATATATACCTGGTATGCTATTTGATAACATGTTTATGTGATTAAGTAGGTATGGGATTTAGTTTTTAGGATATTCTACGAATTTCTAGAACTCCCGTTAGAAGAGCACTTGATCACTTAACAGGACCTTTGGCAATGCCACGGAACAATTATTATCTAGGAAAAGAAATCCGTTTGTCATCACATAATTCGGTACTTACATGGAATGAATTATTGTGTTGTCCACTGTAGTAAGACATGGGTGATTTAGTTAATGGCACATTTGTAAATGTGCTAAGTCGTTTGAATTACCTTTATTCGGATGTCAAGACGTGGATGCGGGAGAGGTAGAGATGGTAGGCATGGTAGGCCTCGACTTCAGGAATTGCCGATTCAAGATGAGATTCTAACACAAGAGGAGGGAGTTGGTCGAACGAATGTAGTCGAGCCAGTGGGCCAACAAGCCATGTGTGCTTTAGCCCAGGAAGTGCCAAGAGCGTTGAGGGAATCCATGGACATTATTAGGGATGAGAATCAAGTTTAGGCCCATGTTAATGAGACAAGGCCTTCTTTTCTCAAGAGGGAGTTCTTCTAGTCGAATTCAGACTAGTTTGTGAGTGACCCGAAGGAGCTATTGAAGGCTGAGGAGTGGCTCGAGCAACTGGTTAAGGCCTTTGAGATGTTTGGCATCAATGATGACGGGTTAAGGGTGTCATGACCCAAACCTGCCACTATAGGTTAGGATCATAACCAACTAGTAATCATGAGATTACCTACGGCCTTAGACAGAAATCAATTAAAACAATTAATAATATGGGGCCAGATACGGAAGCATAATAATAAATTTTGTCCAATGAACTGTGCATATGTGGCAAAATAAAAACCTTTTATGTATATATAATAACTCACACCCAACAAAACATAAAAAATTATACATGTCTATAGAAATTGGCAAGCCAAAAACCAAGGTTTATATACAGACTTGGTCTGACATGACCATCAAAAGTAAACAAAAGAAAATCAAAACAAAAGCCTCGTGCGTAAGGCAACCTTAGCTGACTCCAAAATCTTGGTAATCTTTTACAGTCTCACTAAGGCTGGGGCTGGGGCTGGGCATCCTGCTACTCACCTATATATATATAAACAGTGAGCGAAAGCCCAGTGAATAATACCAGAGTAAAGAGGTTAATGAATGAGATTCGTATATAAATGCATCATACTTGTACTTAATACATATGAAACACAATTCTCATTCATAACAGACTTAAGCAAATCATAATGGAACAACCTCAGGTCCAATCCATTATACTCAGAATATATTGAAGAGACGAAACGACCTTGAGTCCAACATATTCATATACAAAACGACCTTTGGTCCAATACATTCATATTCCAAACGACCTTGGTCCAATACATTCATAATCAAAATGACCTTCAGTCCAAAACATTCATTCATAATCTGACCTCAGGTCTAATGGATCCATACACAATTGACCATTCGGTCCGTCAAGACACATGTACAAACGACCCCAGGTCCATCATTTCCAAATTCATATTCATGCTCACATTTATAATCATGATCATGTTCACATTCATATTCACATTCAAAATGACCTTTGGTCCAATCAATTCCTTGTTCAAAATGACCTTTGGTCCATAGTCATGATCATGTTCACATCCATATTCATATTCAAAAAGACCTATGGTCCAATCAATTCCTTGTTCAAAATGACCTTTAGTCCATAGTCACGATCATGTTCACATTCATATTCATATTCAAAACGACCTTTGGTCTAATTAATTCCTTATTCAAACTGACCTTTGGTCCAATTCATATATAAGATGACCTTAGGTCTATCTCGCCAAACATTCTAAATAGCCTTAGGCCCATTCCGTGTCCTTGTCAAATATACCAAACAGCCTTGGGCCCATTTCATATTCTCATCAAACATACAAAACGGCCTTGGGCCCATTTCGTATTCGTACAAAATATCCTCTGGTCCAATCTTATAGTTTTGTGCTTTACAATCACTTTTTCAAGTCATTCATGAATCAAATAGGTAGAATACTCATTCATAATACAAATTCATGAGTTTGGAAAACTTACCACATAGGTAGTGTTTAGAAAATAACATAAATGAAAATATTTTTATTAATATATTACTCACAGTATTTGGAGTGTTGATTCGTCCTCATGGATGCTCTTACACAATTCATAACATACACAAATCGGATCACAATGCTATTTATTCTGCTCCTTAACTTGTTTAATCCTCTTAGGGTTCTTTCTAACCGTTTAATTCATTTAGAATGCACAATGTATGCCTAAGAGTCTTCAAATCATGAACTTACGTGGCTTATCCAAAACTTCAAATAATACTTAGAAATTCTTTCAAAAACATGGATTACAAGGTTCATGCTCAAAGAATGAAACTCAACATTCAAACCGAATGAATCTTTCCTCTCTTTCCTAATCATTTACTTATGTTGTTTCTTAGCTTAGTGGTCCTTAATAAGTCATAATTCACGCTTAACAATGCCCGGAAAGAGATGGGAACGAAGATATAAACTCAAAACGCCTTTTGAAAACATGTTGAAAATGAGCTGATGGCTAAAGCCGTCTTTTGGTCGCTAGAGTCGTGTTCGCTCGAGCCACCATTTGGTCGCTCGAGCCAACTTTTGCAGAGTGAGAGCTCGCAATGTTGGCTCAAGCCACCATTTGGTCACTTGAGCCATCTGTGAAATTTCTAGGTTTCGAAACAGAAAGTCTGGCTTCCAAACACAAATTGAAAGCCTTGGGTCATGTTTGGCTCATTCAAAAACACAAAATTACTATAGAAAACATATATACATGACCCTTTAAAAATCATTTGCTTTAAATTCTCATCAATTTGGCAAAATTGAGCTTAAAACCTATGTATGCAAGATTTTCAAACTTTTTTCTCAACACTCAACTCCAAGGTGTATAAGCTTGCATGTTTGAACCAAACTCTTGAAATTACATGGAGATACATATGTATGAGCTCAACTTGAAACCATGAGCCCAAAAGTGTTATGAATTGCCAAAATTGAGATCAAAACTTCTATACATGCATTAATTCAACTTCAATTCCCTTTGAAGACTTTCAAAACATGGAATTAATCTTCAAAACTTCATAATTCATGAATGCATGTAAGGTATGATCATTAATTTAAACATGGATGACAAAACTCATACTCAAAATGATGGAATACAAAAAAATTATGCATCCATGCAGGAATTGACTTTAGATTCTTCTTCTTAAACTCATTTCTTTCATTTAATCATGTAATCTTTGAAATCTCACACAATGAAGACTCAAATTCACAAATTAAGGTTCAATTACATACCTAGAGTCCTCAATTGCACCAATTCTAGCAAAAACTTGAGTTGTTCTTCACAATCCTTCAATCTTGCTAGCAATTCCAAGCTTCCAAGCCTTTTCTCTCTCTAAAATCAAGTTTTCTCTCTTTAGAGCTCTCTTTCCCAGTAGACTTTTGAGTCCAAAATGAGTTTAATCATATCTCAACACACACATATATATATACACTTGTAATTAACTTAGGCTAATTAAGTAGGTTTAAGGTTAACTAATCCCACTTAATTCTAATTGATTTAATCTACTTAATTCAGTCTGAATCAAATTTTAATCAAACTTTACAGTAGGCTCCAAAAATTATGCTAATCACAATGGTACAGTCAATTTTGGTTTTTGTCACCTCTACAGCCCTCAATTTCAATTTATTACAGAATACAAAATAGATTTTCCTACGATGAATAGATATGAATTCAAAAACATGCATAATCACATGATTAGCATCCAAGATCACATAAAGCATATAATCACAAGCATAATTACGACTTAATTGTATAATACAGAACGGGGTTGTCACAAAAGGTGACCTTGGCAACCTTTCAGCTTATAACCGACGCGAGTCAGTGGTGAAAGTTTGCTATGAGTCATATCGGAGTGACTTGGGAGGATTTTGTTATTGCCTCTTAGGACAAGTTTCTACCATCCACTACGAAGGAGAAGTTGAGAGAGCCGTTTTTTAGGCTCAAGCGGCTAAGTTCGAGGCAACCTTTACTAGCCTTTCTAGGTTCGCGACTGAGTTTGTGGCGATAGAGGAATGTCATTGCATTGAGTTCGAGAAGAGGTTGAGGACCGGGCTCATTTTCAAGGTTGTCGATTCTATGATTTGGGATTATAGCCGCTTGGTTGAGTCAGCGGCTCATTTAGAAGTGGTGATACAAATAGAGAAGGAGCGTATGAGAGGCTCCAGGTATAAAGAGCAAGAGTTGTAGGGTGATGTGAGGGATAACAAAACACAGAGAGAGGTTCTACTCAGCAATAGTCCCAGAATCAGTAGTGTAGGTCCACCTTTTGTGTGTCGAGTTATGGTTTGAGAAAAAGTAATTAGGATGGTTTACGTGCTTTAAGTGTGGTCAGTTGGGTTACAAGTCTCTAGCTTATTCGCAGAGAGGAGGAGGACAACAACCAGCGCTATCTTCGACTCGTTCTCAGAGTTAGAACCAAAGGAGAGGGCAACCGCCTACCTGTTTTCACTGTGGGCAGTCCGAGCAGTTGAGGAGATTTTGCCCTCAATTTGTTGGTGCATCTGGTGCATCTGGTTCGAGACAAACTTAGAGCCATCTGTCAGCTCAGTTAGTTCAAGCCTCGAGAGCTAATTAGGGAGCCACTTCAATTCATTTTGTGCATTAGGCCTATGCTCCAAGGGGTGAGCAAGTAGACCAGAGGCCTTTGGGGCATGTGTATGCTGTTACCACGACAAATCAGTTGTTGGTACCTCTTATTATGAAAAGTGTTGATACACTTATTAGGAGTAGGGTGGCATTGGGTTGATTGTGTTGCTCTTGTGAGATTGAGGTTGCAAATCGTTGACTCTCTTTTAATTTTATCGTTCTTGACATACATACTTTTGATGTGATTTTGGATATGGATTGGTTGACTTATTTTCAGGCTTCGATAGATTGTCACCATAGGAGGATGTCGGTGTGTACACCATCCGAGAATTGTTTCTACTTCTTGTGATCATAGTGATAGTTTTATTCCTTTATTATATGACCTTAAGGGTCGAGGAGAGTTGAGTTTCCTTTTTGCCATCACGGTAGTCAATGAGGGTAGCATTGTCCTGAGTGGCTTACCGAGAGTGGTTCGAGAGTATCCAGACGTCTTTCCAGAGAATTTTACAGACTTACCACCATATAGAGAGAGATTGAGTTTTCTATTGACATGACGCGGGGCATGGCTCCAATTTCTATGGCACCATATAGGTTTACGCCAACCAAATTGCATAAATTAAAGGTGCAACTTCAGGATTTATTATACAAGGGCTTTATACGCCCTAGTACCTCGCCTTAAGAAGTGTTGACTCTCTTTGTGAAGAAAAAAGATGGCATTTTACGGTTGTGTATCGACTACCGTAAGTTGAACCAGGTTACTATCAAGAACAAATACCTATTACTAAGAATCAATGATTTATTCGACCAACTAAAGGGATGTTGTTGCTTCTTGAAGGTTAACTTGAGATCGGGGCATCACCAGTTGAGGGTGAAGGATGAGGACGTTCAAAAAATGGCCTTCCATATGCATTATGGTCATTATGAGTTCCTAGTTGTAACATGCCCGGGGGGTACCCGTGCGCGTTAAATAGTTCGGGCCCTTGATCTCTTTGATCTAGTCTCATGAGTGCAATGTGAAACATAGATGACAGTCCATATTTGACAACTTTTAGAAAATCCATTTTATTGCACAAAAAAAATATTTGCCATAAATGGACTGCGTCATCAGATCTCAGAGTCGCCACCTAATATTTTGAGAAATTAGGAAACCCATGACTCATGCCAGGGCCACTGTTCGTCATTACCAAAGCTGTCTCGATTCAGAACCTTAGGTATGAGAGGGGAATGTCATTAATTGAGCACCCCCGTTCACCCGATCAAAAGATCAACCTTTATTAAACCATGATATGAATTTTATTTACTTTATATGTTCATATTTTGATTATTTAATAAATCCTAAAAATTACTATGTGAAGCATACAAGTATAGATTGCCATTTATTTTGGAATAATTTGATTTCATGTATTTTGAAAGAGTTTTGAAGATGCACAACCCAAATAGATTGAGTTTACAAACATGAAAATCATCATCATTCCAAATTAAGCGACACAACCTCCATCCACTGGCATTCATAGAGTTATATCATATAAGCAAATAGCCACATGGTAGGATGGTTAAACATAATAAGAAAAACACACACAAACGGGATGCTAAAGCATAAAAACTTGCATATTTACCAACGTCCCGCGAACAGCTACAAAACAAAGTTAGTAAAACATGCATGATCTTATATACAAAATCCTAATGCAATTCACTCATGAGATGCAATTAAAGATTCGGCTTCTAAGATATGACATGTGAATCATCTCAAGAACATGAGGTAGTGCACATAATTACATAGGAATTGATTAAATTCACAAATGCAAACTTAGCCGAATCAAGATGCATGAAACATAGATGCAAAGCATGGATATAATGACAAAAAATAAAATAAAATAAACATGATACATATTCACAAATAAGGAAAACAAGTAAAAGAACGGGATAGAAAGAAGTGGGGCGGGATATTATTACAACACTTTGAATAAATTATTACAAACCAAATTAGAGAGGGGTGAGAAGAATATTACAACAAAATAAACCCCATAATACACTCAAAATAAAATAAACAAAAGAAAAAAAAAAGTTTCATGTGCCTTGGAAACCACCGGAAGTTGGTTAACATCAGAAGACAACGCCGTCTTGTCGAAAAGAAGCTAACCGGCCAACCAAATAGGTTGGCTGACCAACTAAGCCTAGCAAAACCTGTCTTATTGTGAAACCAAGAAAAAGGAACAAACAAGAAATATATAAGTGGCTCAACTAACCACTACCAGTTAGATTAAAAACAAGAAAACAAATATAAAATAAAAAAAAGTGCAAACTTACAACAGAACTAACATGAACCTAAAACAAGAAAACAAATATAAGGTAGAACATGCAAGATTATAACAAAACTAATATGAGACTAATACAAGAAAAATATAAACGAGAAAATGCAAGATTACAACATAATTATTATGAAACTAAAATAACAAAACAAAAATAAGATAGAACATGCAAGATTACAACAAAACTAACATGAATCTAAAACAAAAAAAACACTTTGAGGTAGAACATGTAAGATTACAACAAAACAAATATGAGACTAATACAAGAAAAATATAAGCTAGGAAATACAAGATTACAACACAATTACTACGAAACTAAAATAAGAAGGCAAATATAAGATAAAACATGCAAGATTACAACAAAACTAACATGAACCTAAAACAAAAAAGCAAATATGAGGTAGAACATGCAAGATTACAACAAAACTAATATGAAATTAAAGCAAGAGAATAAAAATAAATAAATAAATAAATAATTATAAGCTAAACAAATCACTTAGATTATAACAAAACACTATGAAATAAGAAACAAGAAAATAAATATGAGATATAAAATATAAGAAAATGAAAGACTAGAAATTCACCTTCCAAAGAAAGATTGAAGTTCTTAATTTCCAAACTTCCTCTTGATTACCCTCAAGTTTAGGAAGTGTGTTCTCAATCCTCAATTTGAAACTAGAATGGAAATTTGGGTATGTATGGTGGAAAAGTGGCTAACTCTCTTATTTTTTTTCACTTTCAACAACACTCACTCTTTTCTTTAATCAATCACTACTCAAATTTAGCCATTTTAGAATTTTTGGAGGAGTTTTGGGTGTAGGAAAGATGGAATTTCAGTTTATATGGAAGGTATGGGGTGTATATGGAAGATAAGAATGTTTTTGGCTCAAAAACTTACATTTTCTCTCTTTTTTTCACCCTTTTCTCACTTTTTTCTCTTCAATTTCATGGTCCTCCCTCTCTTTTACAATATGATCATTCTATATAGGCAATGAGGGACAGTAAAGATCAAAAAGAAGGTGGGAGATAGGAATGTGATAAGAGGGCAAATTTTCAAGGTCATTGCATGGAATACTCCTTTATGGATACAAACAAAACCTCTTTTTGACAATGGGGGATGATTAGGTATAATGGAGGATGAGTGGGTGCACTTGAATGGATCAGAAAATAGGTAAATGGGGTGTCCCAACCGAGCCAAAACTAAGAAAAATGGGGATGCTGTTGTTTTGGGCCAAGTCAACAAAATCTGCTTTTAAGCCCAACTTCAAACAAGCATATCTCCCTTATATGGACTCGGTTTTAGGTGGTTCTTGGGTCTAAATTGAAGCCCTAGAAGTCTACTTGCCAATGGTGTGGCCTCACATCTAAATTCCAAGTGTACAAAGAGATATGCTTAATTTAGTGAAGGCTGTTCATTTTCCCCAGGCAAGGTCAACAAAATCTGCTCTTAAGTCCAACTTCAAATGGGTATATCTCCCTTATCCGAACTTGGTTTTAGGTGGTTCTTGGGTCTAAATTCAAGCCCCAGAAGTCTACTTTCCTATGGTGGTGGCCTCATATTTAAATTCCAAGTGTACAAAGAGATATGCTTAATTTAGTGAAGGCTATTCATTTCCCTGTCATTTATTTCTACTTTGTCCTTACTCGGTTTACTGAAAAGTGCAATATTTTAATTGAAATAGGAGCCTCAGAACATCGTAGAAACATTTAAAAAATATTTTGAAAATAGGGTTTTAAGGTCTAAAATAGTTTGGCTAAAAATGTGTGAAGGTTGGGATTAAAGCTCAAATTCTATTTTTCTTGTTCAGAACTGTTGGGGAACACATTTTGATTGTCATCATCGGGTAATCAATAGAAAGTGCCCAAGTCTTAGGGCTGGTCAAAATGGGGTGTCTACACTAGTAATGCCTTTTAGGCTAATTAATGCACCAGTTTTGTTTATGGACTTGATAAATCGAGTCTTTCGTGAGTTCCTCGACCGATTCATGATTGTCTTTATCGATGACATCTTAATTTACTCACCATCCAAGGAGGAACACGAGGGGCATGTGCGTATTGTACTTGAGTTGCTTATAGCACACTGTTTGTTTGCAAAGTTTAGGAAGTGTTTTTTGGCTCAAGGAAGTTAAGTTTCTAGGCCATGTTGTATTCGGGGATGAAGTAACTGTGGATTCCTCTAAAAAAGGGAGTCAAGTTTGTGTGAAGTGAGGTTTGTGAAAAGTTATTGCAGGAGCATAAGACTAGACTTACCACTGCTCCAGTTTAGATTATTTTGGAAAGGGGTTTGGGTTATTCGATGTATTGTGATACATCTTGAGAAGGGTTAGGTTGTGTGTTGATCTAGTAAGGAGATGTTGTGGCATATGATTCTTGGCAATTGAAAATCCATGAGAAAAACTATTCTACGTACGACCTAGAGTTAGCGGCGGTGATCTTTACCTTAAAAATCTGGAGGCATTACCTGTACGTGAGAGGTTTGAAGTGTTTTCTAATCACAAAAGTTTGAAATATATGTTGTCGCAGAAAGACTTGAATTTGAAACAAATGAGATGGATAGAATTTGTTAAGGATTATGATTTTGAATTGCATTATCATTTGGGAAAAGCCAATGTAGTGGCCGATGCTTTGAGTAGGAAATCTGTAAGCAGTGTAGCATGTATTGCTATCCAAGAATAGGAGATGTTAGGTGTTATCTGTGAGTTTGACTTGTATCTTGGCGATTTCGTTGAGTTGGCTACCTTGTTTACCATTGTTGCACAACCTACCTTGGTTAGTCTATTTATTAAGGCACAATGACATTATCGTGATGTGGAGATTATTTAAGGAAAGATCTCCAGTGGGAAAGTAGATAAGGGTCTGAATGTTCATTCTGATTTAAGTGTGAGATATCTAGACCGTTTGTTTGTGCCAAAGTCTTGTAGAGAAAATGTCATGACCTAAACAAGCCCCTATAGGTTTAGCATTGTAACCGGTCAGTATTCCTACGATTACCGAAGGCCTTTAAAACAAATTAACATAATAAGCGCCTAGCGGAAGCAAATAACAATATATATATAATGTCCATAGAGATGGAAAATTTAAAAATTTATAAACATATTTGTGACGTCATATATACATACAACAGTCTTACATCACTACTGTCACAGACAAGCCAAAACGAGTCTTAGCCCAAAATACAGAGAGTACAAGACCTTGTTTAGATTAACAAAAAGGTAAAAGCCTTAGACATGGTTCACAAAACTTAACCACTTCTCAAAACGGAAACCTGCACTAGAGGCACAGTGGTTGGCTGACAGAACAGATCTCCAGGCAATCATCACTAAGTCTTATTGGCTCAAGACAATCAAGAAAGCAAAGAGCAAACAATTTATTACCTTGGTGGGTTTTTAAATTATTGAAAAATTATTTGACTTTATATTTTGCTACAATCAAATTAAGATATTGCCTTGTTGCCTAGAATTGTACATGTGACTGATCTATTCAAGTACATGTTGACAATGCCTATCTTGAGTGGTAGAATTGGTTAGGGGTGTGCCAGGTCGATTCGGCTTGAGTTTACCGTTTATCCATCAGCCGAATCGAGGCCTTCGGATTAAGAAATCAATGATCCATTCTCGACTGAGGTGTAGTTCGAAATCGACCAAATTAAAGAATACGGTTTGACAGTCAGTTCGCTTAATTTCAAAAATCAAATATGGGTGAATTGTTTTTTCGAAAAAAATGAAATTGAACTCCTCTTACATATACATCTATTATAGACTGGACGAAAGAAAATGGAGAAAATATAAGAGAGAGAGAGAGAGAGAGAGAGAGAGAGCACTATCACTAATCACAGCTGCCACCATCGCTACTGCCATCATCGATCGTCACCGTTGTTTACCTCATTTTCCATTGTAACCATCACTATCGAAAGAAAGAGAAGAGAGAAAAGAAAGAGAACATATGAGGGAGAGAGGTAGAGATGAGTTTATCTCTAAACGATAGAGAAAAAAAATGAGAGAAAGAGAAACGGTAGATGTAGATACCCCGTTTTTGACCGTCCTCGAGACTTGGACGTCATTGTTTAAACACTCGATGATTTTGTATGCTCGTGTTCGTTTTGAGCGCTTGAAGTTCTTGGCAGAGTGCCTTGTCTTCGAGCCTCTCAACTTGTCTATTTTGTGCTTGGTTGTGGACCAAGAGCTTGTTGTTTCAAATCTGGAGGAGAGGGTGGCCTGTCGGCCATCCCCATAGTCCATCGGTCATGGCTTATGCCTGTCTGCCATCAGTGGTGACTGGATGGCCGCATTGATGGTCGGTCGGCCACATTGATGGCCGATCGGCCACTGGTGATGGCAGGCTGCCATTTTTCTCCTTTTTCAGATATTTGTTTGCCAGCTGTGCCAGCTGTTGCTCATTGATGTGCATCTCCATACACGTGTATGGAGGGGTGAATACAAGCTCTAAGCTTGTTTTTCTATATATAAGGGGGTCTCTCCCCCATTTTGGAAAGTTAGACAATTTGGAACAAAATTTTCTGTCTCTCTCTAGAATTCTCTCTCTCTCTCTCTTCGTACTTTGTGCTTTGTAGTTAGCTTTCTCTACACCTTTGCACATAGACTGTTGATCAATCTTGACTATCTTGGAGCTGAGGTTCTAGGAGCTCTTCTTGGAGCTTTAGAAAGGGTTTTGAGCTTGAATTTGTGCCTGAAGTCGTCTTGTGCTTCAAGAGGTATAAGACTTGCCTTTTAAACTTGTCTTGCATAATTCAAATTACTATCTTTTTGTATTGTTTTGACCTAGTTTTTCAACTACAAAAAACTCTATTTTTGAGGTTTGAAAATGGTAGTTTAAGTCTTGGTGAGTTAGGGGGTTATCTCATCTTTTTGTTCCTTGGCTTGTAAAGCCTTTTGTGCCATTCCTCACCATCTTTGTATCAAACTTTTTGGCCCTTTAAACCATTGAAAACCAGAGTTATTTCAGTGCTAAAAGTCAAATTTTGAAGTCCAAAATAGAAGGGGTTAGCCTTCCCTCCTTGTGTCTTGCTTCCATGCCTAGGTTGCTTCACATGTTAGCTTGATTTTCTAGCTTAACTTAGCTTAATTCAAGCATGTTTTAGGCTCTGTTTTGGCATGTTTGAGCTCTGTTTTGGGCTGGTTGAGGCACTTGAGGCTTGCCTTATATGCTTGTAGTGCAATTGTGCTTGTTATGTTTAGCTTGTGCCATGCTTTGGCCTCTTATTCTAGCGTAACTTAGCTTAATCTCAGCATGATTTTGCCACTGTTGTGACTGGTCTTAGCTCTATTTTGAGCTGGTTTGGCCATTTGAGGCTTGCATTGTGTGGTTGTACTGCAATCTCCTTCACTAGCTTAATGTTTTAAGCTTTCTAGCATGAATTGCATGAGTTGCTTACATGTTTTAGGGTCACTTTGCATGCAATTTTAGCACTTAACATATCTGCAACCTCTCTCATTTCTTCACTTTTTCATTTGCTTTGAGGGTTGCTTAGCCTTAGGGTTGTGTTTAAGCTTGAGATTGAGATTTGTGCTTAATGGTTTTAATCCTCTTTTGAGGGTTCCTACTAACCAACGGCATGATCTCTCTCATTCCTTAAATCATCCCTTGGTTGACACCTTTCTCATTAGAGGACTCTCACCTTGGACTTAACCGGTTAAAGAATGGATCAGTAATTAAAATGAGTAAATAAAACATGACAAGTAAAACTTGAGCAAGTTAAGCATGTTGTGTTACATTGCATATGTTCAATCGGACGTTATATTGAACACAAGGAAGATTGGAGCATTTTATACTCAAAGTGATGAAATGAGCTAATCTCCTTGGTCTCCATTGCCTTTGATCGCACATGATAAGGCGATGGTCTTGAGTCTTGTTTTTGGCATATAATGAAGTTGTACTTTTTAGTTCTTTGGCCATCATGCATTGAGAATACTTGGTTGGTGGTTTTGGAGCCAAGAATTACACTCCTTTGACTTTGTGTAATGACAAGGAGGGTAATGGTAAACATATATTCCTTGAGAATACACTGCTTTGCCTTTGTTTGCTCTCTGTTGCAGCAAAAAGGGAAGTCCAGGAAAGCAGTGGCCGACCGGCCACCAGTAGCCAACAACCACCATTGGTAGTCGACCAGCTAGAAATGAATTTTGCACCAGTGTGTTCCTGAGTTGGAGCAAGGGCATTCTAGGAGTTGACACAATTTTCAGAGATAAAACGAGTGTAAACAGAGGTATCTGATGGCAAGGCGGTGGATTTTTGGAAGGAAGCCGACCGAGCATGCATGCGTCCCTCGCCCTCGAGGCCATTTAAATGCTTTAATTAGTTAGCGTAGCTAATTGTTCAATTCAAATGTTGTACTTAATTAGTTAGTGTAACTAATTCTTCAATTTGGTTTGTAATTAATTAGCTTAGAATAAGTTAGTTAATTAGTTTTGTGTTGTAATAGTTAGCTTAATTAGCGTAGCTAGTTAGCTTATTCATTTGGACCCTCCTTCACGAGGGCATAATTTGTAATAATTGTGCCTGTGTGTGTGCACGTCTTTCAATCCCACGTCTTTCTTCCTTTTACTTAACCGCTTTCGATGGTTAGTTTAAGGACATTTTCAATTAGCATACCTTATGCTCGTATGTTTGCATCCATTCATTTGTATTGCATGCACCGAGGCTCGGTGCATCATTCAAACTGCATTGTCAATTTCAATACACTTCCTTGAATACATGTTTCAAAGCATGCTATCAAAGTGTTGCAAATACCATGATTAGGTAGCCGAGCCTATCTTATTGCATTATTCCATATGTTGCATTAGGTATCTTGTATAGTTAGGATCATGCATTTTTCTAACTAATTTTTGTTCTGGCTTGTAGTACTCGGTGAGTTTTATGCTTTAGCATACCTGCATGAGTGTGATTGCCATATTGCCATGTTTCGCATGCTTGCCATGAGGCTATGTGCTTACTTGCTAAACTGCATAAATGCCTGTGGATGAAGGCTTGATTGTTTGAATTGGAACAATTCAATGAGTGTGAGTTTTAAGCCCACTTTGCGAAGTGGCAAATTATGTTTTAAGCCCACTATGTTTGGTGGCAAATCCGCACTTTTAAGCCCACTTGAGGGTGGCAAATTCAAACCATTTTCAAAAACAAACATGAGTTGAATTCATTCCAATTCTTGTGATTTTAGTCTATACTTATATGTGTGCGTCACATAGTAAAGTTAGCTAAATAACCGGAATAAGAACACATGAGATTTATAAAACAACATATCATGATAGTAGAGGCTGATCTTTGATCGGGCGAGCGGGGGTGATCATTTCAGGACCTTCCCCTCTTGTACCCAAGTTCACAAGCCGAGGCAACTTTGGTGATGACGGACACGTGGCCTTTGGCACGAGTCAGGGTTTCCTAAATTTTCCAAAAATAAAATATTTAGGTGGCGACTCTGTAATCTGGCAAAGCAGTCCAGTTTTGGCATTATTTGATTTCAAATCGATTTTCCAAAAATGATTTGTCGAATTGGACTCTTTGGTGTTTATCAATTTCACATTGCACTTGTGAAACTAGATTCAGAACCGTGACAGGAGTCCGAACTGTACGACCAATTCAAGCTCTCCGAAGGGGGGGTGCAAAAAAGTCGAGCTACAGCAGAGATAAGAGTGAAGAGAGACTCTTCAATTCTTGATCTACCTAGGGTTTATGAGAGAAATAAATTTGCTACAGTTGAGAGTGAAGAGAGAGAAAAGAGACTCTTCATTTTTAGTCTTCCTAGGTCTGTCACAAAAGAAAAAAAAAATTAAAAAAAATAGAGAGAGAGAGAGAGAGAGAGAGAGAGGAAAAGACGTGAGAAAAGAGAAAGTGAGAGACTTTTCAAGTTTTGGTCTTCCAGGATTTATGTGTGTGTGTGTGAGAAAGAGAGAATGTCTTTGAAAGTGGGAAGTAAATTTTGGCGCCAGACTGTATGCATATTTCCAAGGCTATATGTCACAACCCGAACCTCGCCTCGTAAGGGTCAGTGAAGTGACCGGCTAGTAATCCGCGATTACCAAGGCCTTCCTGTACAAATCAAAATAATCGGAGCTAGCGGAAGCTTAATATAAAGATAAACAGCGAGTAGTGCAATGAGTTGTGAATCTATATGAAAAGACATATACACATAACGTTAATTTACCCATCCGGTATTACGTACATAATATCTTATACAGAACATCTTTATATACATATACACATGTATCAAAAAATTCAACATAAATAGGATCAAACTTAACAACGGTCTTCCAAACCTAGCCTCAACTCGGAGGCACCAAAATAGAACTTCAAAGTGGCTCGGCTAACGGGTTCCTTTTGGGCTTGTGCTTCCTAACACTCACCTATACATGTACATATACACAGTGAGTTAAAGCCCAGTGAATAACATTAAAGTAAAGAGGTTAGTGAACAAATTCCAAATCATATCATATACAAAAAAAATCGATCATACATATCTATCATATTAGTCTTATATCATAACATAATAATGGTACATCCAAAGGAACGTTTTGTAATGTCTTTCGACTAGAGTAATCGGTCCCGGACACCAATTAAACACATATCACCACAATGAAGTGGCTAACGAGATCTCGTAATCACATGTATGTCATGGACTCGCACTAACGTTCCGTCCCCCATGACTTGGGCTATCCTTGGATGCCATACTAGATTCGCAAACCGGATATTCGTATATCATATCATATCATATAGCATTTCGTATAACATTTCACATATAGTGCATATCAACATATCTTTACAGAAATGTTACTCATAGTGGCTTCGAGAACCGGTTGCTCCGTCTACGAACTTTGACCTACAAACACAAACATTCATAGCACAACAATTCAATTCGGTTCGATTCATCGTTACTTGTTCATTCGTTAAGTTCAATTCATTTTCTTATTTATTTCATGCTTATGATATGCGAATGCATGTGAAAAAAATATGCGAAAACCATGCAAATAGAGGCCTAGAAGTCCGAAGAAAGAAAGAAAACAATTCCGAGCCTGCCTTGAAAACCACACATGTGGGGGCATTGGCCGCACGTGCGGAAACCCCACCGCACGTGCGCTCACACATGCAATTAAAGCTGAATGCAAGTGTAGACTCGACTTTCTTCGCGCCCCCCCCCCTTTTAGAGAGGCGCGAATTGGTCTTACTACAGTTCGGACTCCTGTCACGGTTCTGAATCTAATCTCACAAAGTGCAATATGAGACTGATAAACACCAAAGAGTCCAATCTGGGAAATCATTTTGGAAAATCGATTTTGAATCAAATAATGCCAAAGCTGGACTGCTTTGCCAGATTACAGAGTCGCCACCTAAATATATTATTTTTGGGAAATTTAGGAAACCCTGACTCGTGCCAAATGCCACGTGTCCGTCATCACCAAAGTTGCCTCGGCTCAGGAACTTGGGTACGAGAGGGGAAGGTCATGTAATGAGCACCCCCGCTCGCCCGATCAAAAGATCGGCCTCTACTACCATGATATGTTGTTTTATAAACTTCATGTGTTCCTATCCGGTTATTAACTAACTTTACTATGTGACACACACACAAGCAAGTATAAACTAAGTCGCAAGACTTGGAACAAAACAATTCATTTTTGTTTTTGAAAATGGTTTGAAAGTGCCACTTGTAAGTGGGCTAAAGCGTGGATTTGCCACCCTCAAGTGGGCTTAAAACATGATTTGCCATTACACAAAGTGGGCTTAAAAAAAACTCACAATCAGCGAATTGTCCCAATTCAAGCGACCAAGCCTTCACCCACAGGCATTCATGTAGTTAATCACTTAAGCAAATAGCCTCATGGCAAGCATGCTATCATGGCATCACTCACACTCATGCAAGTATGCTAAAGCGTAAAAACTCACAGTGTACTCTGAGCCAAAACAAAAGCTAGTTAGAAATATGCATGATCCTAACTATGTTAAAATGCCTAATGCAACACATGCGATATGCAACTAAATAGGCTCGACTATCTAAGATGGCATAGGAATGCAACAACTTGATACATGTATTCAAATAAGTATATTGAAATACAATGCAGTTTGAATGATGTGCCGAGCCCAATGCATGCAAGGCAAATAAATGATGCAACATGCAAGCATAAGGTATGCTAATTGAAAATGATCCCTAAACTAACCATCGAAAGCGGTTAAATAAAAGGGAGAAAGACGTGGGGTTGGAAGACATGCACACACGCACGCTTATTACAACATTGTGCCCTCGCAAAGGAGGGTCCGAATAATTAAGCTAAGCTAATTATTACAAACTAACTAATTCACTATTCTAAGCTAATTAATTACAACCCAATAGAATAACTAGCCATGCTAAGCTAATTAAAATATTACAAAACAGATTAAGCTAATTAATTACAACACATGTAATAATTAGCTACAACTAGCCAATAAAACGATAAAGTGGCCTCGTGGGCGAGGGAGATATGCATGCTCGGTTGGCATCCTCCCGAAAATCCATTTCCTTGCCTTCGGCTGCCTCTATTTGCACTTGCCTTGATCTCTGAACATTGAACCAACCTCCAGACTGTTTCTGCTCCAAAATAGGATAATTTCTGCACAAAAATGAACTGGTGGCTGGTTAGCCACAAAAAGTGGCTGCTGGCCACCTTAACTAGCTGGTTGGCTAATGAAAGTGGCCGGTCGGCCACCTGCTTTTCCAAAATGCTATTTTTGCTGTAACAGAGGCAAAGCAAGGCATTTTGCAGGAAATGTATGTACTGCCACTCTCCTCATCATTTCTCAAGCTCAAAGGAGTGTGGTGCTTGGCTCTCAAGCCACCAATCAAGCATCTCAATGCATGATGGCCAAAGGACCGAGCTTGTACAAGCTTAATGAATGCACAAATAGACTCAAATGGCTGCCACCTTATCATGCATGATCAAGGGGTGTTGGCGACCAAGAAATGTGACACGTTTCATTACTTTGAGTATGAAACGTCCCACATTTCTTGTGTTTGGATTAACATCTGATCTAAACACATGCAATGCAAACAACATGCTTATCGTAGCCATGTTTTACTTGATTCAATTTTATTTACTCATTTTAGCATTACCGATTAATCCTTTAACCGATTAAGTCCAATATGATTGTCCTCTAAAGGGAGAGGGATCAACCAAAGGATGGTTTAAGGCATCAGAGAGACCATGCCTTTGGCTAGTAGAAACCCTCAAGAGAGAGTTAAAGCCATTGAGCATAAACCTCAATCTCAAGCTTAAACACAACACTAAGGTTAGCCAATCCTCAAAACAAATAGAAAAAATGAAGAAATAAGGGAGGTTGCAGATTTTCAGTACTGAAATGGCATGCTAAAGACACTAAACTATGCAAGCACTACATGCACAACATGTTTAAAGCCATAAACACTAAACTAGTGAAGCGCACTACACTAGTGACATGCAATACCAAGCACAAATGACCAAACCAGCTCTAGACAGAGCTTAAAAATGTCAAAACAGAGGCCAAAACATGCTGAGATGGTAGTTTAAATGAGTAGAAATACATGCTCACATGTTTTCTCACAAGCAAGATACAAAGCACAACTCTTAAAAGCCATAAAAGAGTGATAGAAGTGAGAGCGTGACAGAGCTACACACATTGAAATCACATGTTAAATGATGCCATATTATGCAAACAACTCAAATAAAGCATGCTAGAGACTTTAAAACACAAAGCTAGTAAGGCAATTTACACTACAACCATGCAAGATAAGGCTCATATGACCAAGACCACTCAAAACAGAGTTAAAGCATGCTAAATCAGTGGCAAAAACACACTGAGATCACGCCTCAAATAGGCAGAAAAACATGGTCACATGCTAGGCCATCAACACATGCAAATAAGACACAAGGAGGGGAGGCCACCCCCTCCTATTTTGGTCCTCAAAACAAACTTTTTGCCACTGAAATTCCCCTGGAATTCAGTGGTTAAAAGGCCAAGAAAAGGGTGTTTCAAAAGCTTTGAAAGATGGCTTAAAAGGCTTTACAAGCCAAAGAGCAAAGGGAGGAAACTACCCCCTAACCAAACAATGCTCAAACCATGATTTTGAAACCTTAAAAATAGAGTTTTTTAGAGGTGAAAACCAGCTTCAAAGTAGCACACAAAGGTGGCCAAACAATGAATTAAAACAAAGCTTAAAAGAGTCAAGTTCTTACCCTTGAAGCACAGTAACAAAATGGCCACTTTCTGAGCCAAAACCAGCCTTTAAAAGCTCAAATAAGACTTCCAAGAACCTCAACTACAAGGTAGCCTAAGTTGGCTAAGGGGTTGTTTGCAAAAATGTAGAGAATTCCCACTTTCAAGCCTAAAATAGGAAGAGAGAGAGAGTTCTAGAGTGAGAGAGGGCAAATTTTGCTCTTAAATTTCTGAACCCTGAAAAAGGGGGAGGGACCTCCCCTTATATAAAAAAACAAGCAAAAAGCTTGCTTTCATCCCTCCATACACGTGTATGGAGGATGCATTCATTGATCAACAGCTGGCACAGCTGGCACACAAAATATCTGAAAAATGAGAAAATTGGCCGTCGGCCACTTCAGGTGGCCGGCCGGCCGGCCACTTCCCCTAGCCGACCGACCAATTCAAGTGGCCGACCAGGAGGAAAAGTGGCTGACAATAGCCAAAAGTGGCCGGCAAGGCCCTTCTCCCCTCCAGGCAAGAGGCACCAAGGTTTGGCCTAAAAATAAGGCCAAAACAAAGAGGATTTAGAGGCCCAGAGACAAGGCGCTCAGCCGAGAACTCAGGCACTCAAAACGAGCACAAACATGCACAATCATCGAGTGCACAAACGATGAATTCTGAGTCTTAAGGTCGGTCAAAAATGGGGTGTCTACAGTTGCCCCTCTTTGACAGAACTCGAAAGTCATGGAATGACGGGAGTGAATGTCAAAGCCCAGAGACAACCCATTTTTGACAATGCTGAAGACTTAGACAAACAAGCAAGAAAACAATCTAGATGCGCCCGCAGGCAGGGGCAAAATGCAAATGACATGCACA
The DNA here is from genome assembly GCA_030407325.1 of Camellia japonica. Taxonomy (NCBI): domain Eukaryota; kingdom Viridiplantae; phylum Streptophyta; class Magnoliopsida; order Ericales; family Theaceae; genus Camellia; species Camellia japonica. The sequence continues at coordinate 67,066,652 of JAPPVO010000017.1, forward strand.
ATGCAGAGCAGAACTTATGATTATGCAATGAGGGTTGTAATGAAACATCTAGATGCAAATATTATGCGAGGAAATACTACAGCAAACTCGTACATAAGCAAGTTAATACGAACCAAACCACATCTCATGCAGAAAGGATGTAAGAAAATTATACAATCTTAACTGCGCCTCACACAGAAAAGATAAAGAGCGACAATCGACATCGAGTGCACCCGAGGTGGCAAACAAGATCCCAACGTGTGGCGCACGCAAGGAGAGAAGTGGGGAGAATCCTAAGGACATACCCTAAGGTTCCAAATTAAAGAGAGCACATAATAACAATTGAAACACATCCAACTATTATGCAATCGAAACAACAAGCGGTATAAGCATCGGAATTCGTCCAGATACATTTAACCAAAGCATCCCAACGCGCTGCGTGCGAGAGGGAAAAGAAAGCGGTGCAAACACTGGAGGGTGGTATAAGCGTCGGGCACACGGTCTAAATGCTTCTAACCAACAGGGAGGTATAAGCGTCGGGCACACGGTCCAAACGCTTCTAACCAACAGGGAGGTATAAGGCACAAGGTCCAAACGCTTCTAACCAAAGGGGGGGGGATAAATATCAGGTACACAACCCAATGCTTCTAACCAGAACAAAGTAGTATAAGTGTCGGACACACGTCCCAAACGCTTCTAACCGAAGGGGTGGTATAAGTGTCGGGTACACAACTCAATGCTTCTAACTAGGACATGGGAATGGTGTAAACACCTGGCGTACCCGAATGTTTCTAACCAAAGCAAGAAGTGGTGTAAGCACTGGGCGTACCCGAATGCTTCTAACCAACACAAGGGAGTGGTGTAAACACCGAGCGTACCCGAATGTTTCTAACCAAACCAAGAAGTGGTGTAAGCACCGGGCGTACTCGAATGCTTCTAACCAAAACAAGGTGTTCAAAGGACAGGAAAGATCTTACCCGGAATACCTCTGAATGAACCGTACATACAATATCGTCTGGTTGCGCCAGCTTTGAATGAACCGTACGTACAATATCGTCCCTACACATGGAAGAAACTTTGACAAGTACAAGGAAATAGGAATGCACGCGCGGTGCAAGACAAATAACCATGACACAACGCTTAGCGAGGTATGTTTCATGCACATTATGCCAGGAACAAAACAGAAGCATAACATGGAGCATGTTCTATACAACACCGAATGCATGCACAATACAATAGGTACGGACAATTTTTATGCACATATAAGGGCATGCGCAATGTGATACAACATGACATCATATTCTATGCAGCATATGAACATGGGTAATGCAATGCAATGCATCATACGTATTTTGTGCACAATGACAACGATACACATGCAATGTAACATCAATAGCATGCACAATACTAAGTAAAGAAATGCGCATCTGAAAAAGACCGATTTAGCTACAACCTTCGATTCACCTCTCGGAGGAGTTACAGTGTATTTCAAAAGGATACACCACATTCATGCCGCCTGACGATGAATCACGCATCAAAGACATGAGTTGAATTTTTGCAGAGACACTTTGAGCTGAAAAGTGGGCTTTTCTTGCACTTTCTCAAGAGCCAAGGACACAAAATAGCTTGAAAATACACAGGGAGAACATTGGACACCTGTCGGCCACCATGGAAGCATGTCGGCCACTTGCCAAAGCTGTCGGCCACCTAAGTGGTCGGTCGGCCACAAAAATTGGCCGGTCGGCCAATTGTGGTAGATTCGGGGCAGTGTTGTCTTTTCGCATGGAGAACTTTAAAAACACAACCCCAAAACACTTTTCCTCACACACAGTGCCGAAATCACCTCTCCTTACTTCCCAAACACTTTTCCCTCTCAGATCTATACTTTTTACGCGTTTTCCAATGCCCCCGCGAAGTTAATTTGCTAAAACCTTCCGGTTTCCGTCGTTTTGAACTGATCAAAACTTGTTTTCAGAGCTTTTTTCTCCAGTTTCACCATTTGAGGTTTGTTTCCCTCAAGTTGATCTTGAGTTTAGCACTTTTTCTCTGGCCTTGACTTTTTTGACTTTTTCTCTTTCTGAGAGTTTACTTTTGTTGACTTTTGGCATTTTCGCCCATTTTGCTCATTCTTGCCTACTTTTCACCTTCTTTCCAGATGGCAAATGACGTTCCACATGGCGGGGGTTCTCCGAGGATGGCGGAGGAGCCCGCGTACATTCTGCTACCACCTAGAGTTCGGCCATTCGACCCAGCGATGTATCACCCTAAGGCACATGTACTACCACCTAGCACAGTCTGCCACTTTACTGGATTTGCACGGCGCGCACCTGCGGACCTGCTGCTACGGGAATCGGAGTCTCATTTGTCCCATGACGCCTCTGAGGTATATACTGCACTCTTACATTTCCCGCGATGTACTTTACAATTTCTTACATAGTTGCTCATTCTGAACACATATACACACTGTATTTTTGCCTATTCTGAACACACATACACACTTTATTTCTGCTCATTCACACAGGTTGACTCCCGTTTCACCCCCAGATACGGGTCCACCACGGCGAGGGAGTGGTATATGGACCTCCCTGACGGCGTCCGACAGATTGTTGATGATGCAGCGTTCGACTTATTTTGCATGGGGCTGTCGTGCCTGATGGCGAGCAGGACCCTTTTAGGCGCATTGGTAGAGAGATGGTGGGACACCACCAACTCTTTCCATTTCTCTACCACAGGGGATATGACCATGACCCCATATGACTTCGCCATGCTGACAGGCCTTGAGGTGGGAGGTCGGCCGATCCCGTACGACTCCGACATGGGCGAGTGAGAGGCTGCTTGGAACTATTTACTGGGAGCGCATCCGCCTATTTTCTGATCATCAGGCTTGGTCCGGTACACTTGGTTTGCTGACCACTTCAGAGGGGGAGAGCCCACGACGATCGAGGCGACAGAGCAGCACGCTCGAGGCTTCCTCATGTTCCTCTTCGGTACTACCTTGTTCGCCGACAGGGCGAACATAGTCGGGCTATATCTGCTAAGCGCCTTAGTGGACCTATCCCAGGTTCGGCACTTTGATTGGGAAGGCGCCAGCCTTGCTACCCTCTACTGCTATATGAGCTCGACCTCCCGCAGGAGCAGGAACAGAGTGGCGGCTATTGGAGAGCCTAAGAGGTATGCTTTACTGTTCAGCTTTACATTTTCTGCCATGCTTTCTGCTTTGCATTTTCTGTACACTACCCACAGCACACACAATCTGTTTTTGGTTTAGCATACTCTGCACACGCTGGACATTATACACAGTTCGCGTTTTGCGCTTTCTGTATTCTGCATTCATACTTTGTTTTCCACATTATCTGTATTTATCTGTATTCTCACTACCGTTGTCTTGCTTTTCACAGTTGTGGGTATATGTCTATTTCCCAGCGCTTGCTCCCGAGCCAGAGGTCGAGATGCCCCTCGAGGTACCCTACTCACACCAATATGATGGTCGATGCCAGCCAAGTGCCCGGGAGACCCTCACATATCTTCGACAGTATTTTGACACCATGAGGACAGTAGAGGTAATTCAAAACTCACAGTTTTTTCCTACTTTCAGCTTCAATTCACCTTACATATCTAATAGCAACTCATCAGTTCATGCACTTGCTGTCTGCAGATCACATGGTAGCCTTGAGCGGCGATGCCAGATGGTACCAGATTTCATTTTGCCGGAGCTCGGGGCGCCTCTCGATATTGGCTCCTATTTGAGGGGCCAGTAGGACGGGCCTGGTTTCTTGGAGAGTGCTTCATGCGCCAGACACTAAGCCTGCCATTGCAGTCAGTTCCCCTACTGCCTCCACCGTCCATGCGGGCCACAGAGAGTCTCTCCCCTCAGGGGCTTACTGACTTCAAATGAGGTGCAGATGCAAACCGGTTCATTGGGAAGAGGGACTATACGATCTACATCCAGGCGTACCTCATGCCTCCTCTGGCAGGTGCTTGTGCTCACACGGGGAGAGCAGCTGATATTGCTTCGCTGAGCAGGACTCGGGCAGCAAATGCCCCTTCGACTAGCAGGGCCCGGGCACCGAGGGGTGAGGCCAGAGGGATGCCTTCTACCAGGCAGTGTGTTGGATGGCCGGATCTCCCGACTGAGCTGACAGGTTGGCGGTATTCCGGAGTGCCCTATCAGATTCCACTTGAGCCTTCATTGCTTGGCCACAGATATGTCAGGACACCTGACTCACCACCGGTATGCATTACAGCTTTCATTTATCGCTCAGATATGCAGACATTCATTCATTCACTGATCATCTTGCATTTGTAGCCCTCCATCGGATACGTCGAGGGACTACTTAAGGTATTGGCCTCCTTCGAGGGTATGATTTTGAGAAGGGAGACGATGCTCAACTCCCATGGCATTCAGGTGATTTTTCAGCCTTCTTGCGTTTTGGTTATCATATTTCTGCCAATATCTCAACTAAACATTTGCCACATATTGCACTAAACTGATACAATGCATGCATAGATTACATTTGACACATTGCATTTACATACTGTATTTGACTTCTGCATGTACTCGCTTTACATACTACACTTGCATCTGATACTCACTGATATACTCAAACTGTCTTTTCAGGTCACACCCTTACAGTCAGGACCCTCAGAGCCTTCTCTAGCGCAGAGAGAGAGATCCTGGCACACAGCCGAGGGATACATCGGGAGCCTGTCACGTGCGATGATGATGACGAGTCCAATGCGGACGAGGAGCCAACTAGTCCGCGGTCAGAGCCATCTGAGGGTGGAGGCGACGGCACTGGCTCAGGTTCTGAGAGTGGAGACGATGCTGAGGAGGGCTCCGAGGATGGGAACGAAGGCAGCTCTGGTTCAGGCTCCGACTCAGATTCAGACAGCGGTGCTGATGGCGACAGCTCTGAGTTCGCTCAGCCGAGGAAGAGGACGAAGAGAGCCTCTCTCTCTCTTGAGATGGATGGCACCGATTCAGATATTTTTGCTTTATTTTCTTTTTGCTAGTAGCGTTTAGCACATTGTACAGCCATAGCCAGTTTTATTTTCTCTAAAACTTGTACCTTTGTAAAAAAAAAAAAAAAAAAAAGACTGGAATAAAACAACATTTTGTTTAAAAAGTGTTGCATTTTATATTCTGAGCATCGCATAACATCGCACAGCAAGAAAATGAGATTGATTTTTGAAAATTGCGCGTTCAAATTGCATTGTCTTAATTAGGTAGTGAATCAACTAACAACTGAAAGAACAAAACAACTCGATAAACAACACAAGGCCTGGACAAGCCAATCAATGTAATTACAACTCGATAAGCAAATTGCAACAACTCGATAAGCAAATCAACAACTCGATAAATTAAACAAATACAACTCGATAAGCAAATTGCGACAACTCGGTAAACAACTTGCAACAAATCGAATTGAAAGAAACTTGAAAACAACTCAACAAAACTACAAAGCCGAAGATCAAGACGCTTCCAGAGGAGAACAAAACACAGGTTCTCAGCATCCTCATCGCACAGGAAGATCAAAGACACTCTGCTGGGGACAAAAAGATGCTGTCAGCCATTTAAAGCCATTGTCGGCTACTTGATGGTGGGTGTCGGCCACTTAGGTGGCTGGCTGGGCAGAAAAGGTGGCCGGTCGGCTACTCTAACTGGTCGGTCGGCCAGTTATGGTGGGAGCCTCCAGATTGCTGCCACATGTATTCCACTCAATGCCTTATCTTCTACAAAAGCTCCAGCTTCGTGGTTTCTTCATTCCTGCTCTATTTTTGCTCCAAATGGAACCGTTCTTCGCCGAAAAACTCTCCAATTGGATTGCAAACTTGGATGGCTCGGAAAAGCTAAATTTTCGAGGTTTCGGGATGAATGCACTATTCCCGCTGAGCTGCACTCCACTGTGCTTTCCATTCCTCCATGTCGCAGCTAGGTGTTAGAATCCGATTACACATGTTTTTAGCTTTGGGGGACAAGAGATATGCCCCACAATCGAAGAATTCCAAGCTTTAATGGAATCCCGGTGTGACGAGGAAATCTTGCCCAGTCTCGCTTTGGCCACATCTAAGCTTTAGGACGGATGTGCAAGCTCACTTTACATGACGCTCGGTCCCTGGTTCATAATGGGGAGCTGGATATTCCCAGCTTGATTCATCAATTTTCTAATGCCGGTGACCGCGCGACCGTCTTTGGCAAAGTTTTCGACAACATGCCCTCTACTTGTATATGTTGGCCGATTTTCTAGTTGCCCCTGGCTTCGGAGGGTCTAGCATTCGCTTGATCGAAGTAGCTCAAGGCTTGAAGGACGGCAAAAGCTGCATTGGCTTAACACTAGCCGAGACTCTGATGGGCTTGGATGCTTTCCATCACCGGGAGACGACTAGGTTCGCAGGAAGTCCACTACTTTTGCAGATAATGTTTCCCACCCTTCTCACATATATTTCTCACATCACTCGGCCCTCAGGCTCTGTTTTTCTCTCAAAACCTTTTCTCACTTTTCCTCTCCACGTACACCTCTCTATTCTTTAATCTCTCTCATTTTTCATCCCTCCCCAGGTTTGGCTCATGGAGAAGTTGAAAGTAGTGGACGCTTGCCTAGCATACTCAGCAGGCGGCTATTTCTTTCGCCCTCGGCTAGTTGATTTCCCAAACGAGGGATGGTGGTGCCAATGGATATGCAACAGGTCCGTTGTTGACATTACTTGGCGTTGACCCTGGTTTGATCTGCCTGAGATGAGCTACAACATGTCTGAGATGAGCTACAACATGTCTCGCCAACCTGGCATTCAGTTGATTGGCTTGACACACTGTGTCTTCTACTTTCCATTCCGGTTCAGGCATCAATTCGGTCACAACCAGACTTGCCCAGAAGAGGGGATAGAATACCCTGCTTCTCTTTCGATCCGAGGCTCACAGCTAGCTCGGTATACCACTGCATGGAGGACGAGAGAACTTCTGACCCTTGCTCCCAATTTCAAGTGTGCCCTTTCTGGCGAATGCGTAGCTTGGCTCGAAGATAAGGCACTAACCGGGCCTACTTTGACATCTGAAGCTTCCACAAGCTCTGGGAGGGAGCGCAGGAACACCTGACTTAACCATGCCCCTAGTTTATTGCTTTAATCTGTACTTTCAAGTTTTTTTTTGCATGTAATAAAAAGCTACTTCAATTTGTATCAAGAGTCGGAGAGCTCTGTATTGAAATCAATGGAATTGAAGGTTGCGGGTACTGAAAATTTTCCATTTTGGTCCAAAAATTGTCTAAGTTGTAAAAAGATTAATTTGAACAAAATCAACTTTTATTAAAACTTTTCAAAACCATTTTCAGTAAGGATTACAACTAGACACATCCGAGATCTATCGCTGAGATATACAACCCAAATCCAACTGGAAAGTTGCCCCTTTGTCTGAATAGCACTGCACTAGAGATCACAACCGAACTCTTGGATGCAGAAAAGACAAAGATGACCGAAACAAACCCAGGGACAAAGTTGATTTGGAAGTGTTTATGGCTGGACTTCAAAGTGAAGTTGCCTACGTATCCCGAAGATGGGAATCAAGCCTTACGTAGTTCGGTTCAGGTCCACTCATGTATTAACACTCTCATTTTGCGCTCTAACTTTTGCCAAGGCCGCCCTTTCTGGGTTTTCAACCTTGCGAGCTCAGTTTTTCTTATTTCAAATTTTTTGTGCTCTAACTTTTGCCTAGGCCGCCCTTTTGGCTTTTCGGCCTAACGAGCCACTCAAGGATAGTATTTCTTCAACTTGTCCATGTTGATAGGTTGGGAGAACTCAAGGCCAGCTAAATCCATAAGAATGACAGTTCCACTCGACCAGATAGATTTGATGATGTAAGGACCAGTCTAATTAGGTCTGAACTTGCCCCTAGGGTCGTGGATGGGAGCTCGGTTGTCTTTGAGCACCTAATCCCCTTCTTTCAGATTCCTGGACTTAACCATCTTGTTGAAAGCCCTGGCAATCCTGCGTTGATAACCTTGAACGTGGTACAGTGCTTTCAGCCTTCTTTTATCGAACAACATAAGTTCCTCAAACCTACTCTGCTGCCAATCTGCTTCCGCTATTTGGCACTCAGCCATCACCCACAGCGATGGAACTTCAACTTTGATCGGCAGAACAGACTCTATCCCATAAACTAGAGAATACGGAGTTGCCCCAGTAGATGTTCGAATTGATGTCCTATAGCCCCAAATAGCAAATGACAGCTTATCTGGCCAGTCCCTGTAGGTTTCCACCATCTTCTGTAGAATGTGCTTGATGTTCTTGTTGGCAGCCTCAACAGCTCCGTTGGTTTGCGGCCTATATGTGGATGACTTATGAAAAGCCACGTTGTATTTCTCCAACAAGTCGATCACTTCCTTCTTGAAGTGGGAACCATTATCCGAGATGATCTTATTCGGGACCCCATACCAGTAGATAATGTTATTCCTGATGAACTTAGCTACATTCGACGCTTTCAGCACTACATAGGATTAGGCCTCGACCCACTTTGTAAAGTAGTCTATCGCCACCAGGATGTACTCATGCCAATTCAACCCCTTCGGAGTAATTGCCCCGATAACATCAATCCCCCAGGCTGAAATGGCCATGGTGAAGTCATGTTGTACAACTTCGATGGCGGGATGTTCATGCGATTTGCATGGATCTGGCATTTATGGCATCGCTGAACAAGACCAATACAATCCTCCTCCATGGTTGACTAGTAGTAACCCTGTCTGAGGATCTTTCGAGCCAGCATCACTCCGCTCATGTGTGATTTGCACTCTCCTCCGTGGATGGCCTCCATCAGGCACTTCGACTCTTCAGCATCAACACACAGTTTATGCATTCCCAGATGACCCCGGTTGTACAATTTATCCCCGCAGATGATAAACTGAGCAGCCATTCACCGAATTGCTTTCTTATCTATGGCATTTGCCCCTGGTGGATAAGCCTCCTTTTCCAAGAAGTTCCAGATGTCATGATACCAGGGGTTTTGATCTTGTACTTCATCTATTGCGCCGATTAGCTCATAAGCCGACACATACCTCTGTTCAATAATGATTGGACGCATCCGGACTCCTAAATGGATGTCTATCATAAAAGATAGAGTTGATAAAGCGTCCGCGAACCTGTTGCTCTCTCTTAACAGATGCGTGAAGGTTATTTTCTCAAACCTGGGGATCAGAACGTCCAGGGTTTGGTGATAGATTTTCATCCTTTTTTCTTTAACCTTCCAGTCTCCTTTCGCTTGAGACACAACCAGGTTCGAGTCCCCAATGACGTCCAACCATTTTGCCCCTAGTTCCAGTGCGGCTTCCAAGCCAACGATACATGCCTCGTACTCTGCTTTGTTGTTTGATACCTTGAATCGGAGTTTGAAAGCTAAGGGTATGTGGGAAATGTCGGGTGCTATCAGCAACACCCCTATCCCATACCCGTACTGGTTTGACACTCCGTCAAAGTACATAGTCCAAATCTTTTCTTCAACCTACAGAATGGCCTCATTTGGGAATAGATACTCTACTGCTTCATCTCCCTCCACTGGGTGATCGGCTAGGAACTCCGCTACCGCTCTCCCTTTCATAGACTTGCGAGTCATGTACTTCAAATCGAATTCGGAGAGAAGAAGCAACCAACGGGCCAGCCTACCCGTAAGCGCTGGTTTCTCGAAGAGATATTTGATGGGATCTAATCTCGAAACCAGAATTACAGAGTGAGCTAACAGGTAGTGCCTCAACTTCCTGGTAGCCCATACCAAGGCCAAACAAGCCTTTTCCAGTGGCGTGTAGCCGGTCTCATATTCCAGTATCTTCTTGCTTAGGTAATAGATGGCCTTCTCCACCCTATCCTCAGATTCCTGCGCAAGCATGCAGCCCATTGTCAAGTTAGTTACTGACAGATACAATATCAACGGTTTCCCCTGCTCTGGAGGTGACAACACGGGTGGGTTCTGTAGATACTGCTTGATCTGCTCAAAAGCAACTTGGCATCGGTCATCCCATTGGAATTTCTTTCCTTTCTTTAGGAGACCAAATAGTGGTTCACAAGTCAAGGTTAATTTTGCAATAAACCGTCTTATGAATTGCACTTTACCCAGAAAGCCTCGCACCTCCTTTTCAGTCATTGGTGGTGGCATTTCTAAGATGGCCTTAATCTTGGAAGGATCGACCTCAATGCCCCTTTGTGTAATCAAGAACCCCAGCATTTTCCCTGCTGTGACACCAAAAGTACATTTCTGAGGATTCAATCGCAACCGATACTCTCTGATCTGTTGGAAAAATTTCTTCAAGGCGGTGTAGTGGCCCTCTCTTTCCTTGGACTTGACAATCATGTCATCTACGTACACCTCAACCTCTTTGTGGATCATATCATGCAAGATCGTGGTTGCAGCCCGTTGATAAGTAGCCCCAGCATTCTTCAAACTGAACGGCATCACCCTATAGTAGTAGGTCCCCCACAGGGTGGTGAAGGTAGTCTTCTCCCTATCCTCGGGGGCTATCAAGATCTAGTTGTACCCGAAAAACCCATCCATAAAAGAAAGCAGCGCATGCCCCGTGATGAAGTCCACCAATTCGTCGATGTGCGGTAATAGAAAGTCGTTCTTCGGACTGGCTTTGTTCAAATCTCTGAAGTCCACACATACCCAAATTTTGCTGTCTTTCTTTGGCACCGGAACTATGTTGGCCAACCAAGTAGGATACTCATATACTAACAAGAACCCTGCATCAATTTGCTTGGTGACCCCTTCTTTGATTTTCAGAGCCCAGTCCAGGCATATTCTCCGAAGCTTCTGCTTGACGGGTCAGGCCTCAGGGTCAAGAAGGATCCAATGCTGTACAATCTTAGGATCGATTCCAGCCATGTCTTCGTAGGACCACGCAAAAACATCTTTGAAATCTTTTAATAAAGTGACTAAGCGCTTGCGTTCCTCCGAAGACAACGTGGACCCTTCTGGACCAGACGCGGATCCTTCTCAGTACCAACATTAATTGAAGTGATTTCATCAACCAAAGGTTTTACAAACCTCTCATCCTCTTGATTAATCAAATGTTTCAAAACTGGAGAAATTTCTTCCTCGTCATTTTCATCAAAGTTTCGAAAGTCCTGATTAATGCAATAAACTAAAGGCACAGAAAAGTACTCAAAAGCAGCAGTAGTACCATTCTCATTAGCAATTTCCAGTTCGTCTGATTCTTCAGTTACAACCGACTCAAAAGAAAATGAAAAAGACGACCTGGACAACACAACGGCGTCCGGGTTATTAACCCTAGGAATACCAGACTCTGACTCAGAAGAGCTGGAATCTGATTCTGACTCCATAGACTCTGTGGAATCAAATTCCGGTTCACTACCTAACCCAGAACTACTAGACAAAAAGCCTTCCTTGTACTGCCAAACGAGGGAGGGTGCGATAAATGCATCCAGAATGCCGGAAGAAGGGCACACAACCGATTGATCCCTAATCACAAAAATAGAGAAGTCATCCCCCGAGCACTCTGATATGATCTGAGGATCTAAGAGAAGACAAGCCAGCGCTGCTCCTAGTTTAAGTTCTGTGCCATCGGACGCATCCTCTTTGCACTGCTCAGCCACAGCTGGTGGGTCAGTCTTCTCTTCGGCAACTTCATCCCCTGGCAATTATAAGTCAAAAAGATCTCAAAGTCGGGCAAACGCCGCTTCTCTGAATTCAACCATGGCTCTGGAAAGCCACAAAACGGGAAATCTTCCCCCTCCCGGACAAAGCGACCGTTCAGGGTTCCTTGGATAGGTCTATGCACTAACTCATAGTGCTTCCCAACTTGTTTAGCCTTGGCTCTTCCCGCCATATCCTTTCATTTTCTTACCCAATGCTCTTTGGTAGGCGTGTAACCTAGACCAAAGGTATGGGGATTGTGTGGCACTTCGGCCAATACAGCGACGCCCTTCCAGCCACTCCTTCCCAGTCCTATCCCGGGCACATGTTGAAGCTTATTCATGAGGTAAACAGATTGCGCACTGACATACAGTCCCTCATCAACAGCTAGAATCTCTTGCACTACCTGAGCCTCAGCCAAGGTGAACCTAGACATGAAGACATCCTCCTCGCCGTGTGCAATTTCCAAGATTGGTGTAGTAACCTCTGACGGCGGATATATGGAAGAGTTTCCAAAAACAATTGCTACCCCCTTCCCATGGGGGTATTTCAGCATTTGATGTAAAGTGGAAGAGACAGCCTTCACTTGGTGCAGCCACGGCCGTCCAAGGAGTAAGTTGAAGGTGGCCAGAATATCCAGAACATGAAACTCGATGTCCTGTTGGGCCAAGCCAACCTGAGTTTTGATCCACACTGTCCTCATCATTTCCCGACTAGTATTGTCATAAGCCCGGATCACCTGAGCTGTTGGTATAAAATCTGCGGGCTTCAACCCAATAGCATAGGCCGTATGCGACGGACACACATTTATTACAGATCTCGTATCAACTAAGACAACTGGTATCCACTTGTCTTTACACTCCACAGAGATGTATAACGGCATGTTGTGCTCGGAACCCTCAGGCGATAATTCTTTCTCCATGAATGTCAAAGTTGGTGAAGCGCCACCCGGGAACACCAGTCCCACCAACTACTCGGGAGTTATATTAATAGAAAGCTTAGCCTTGTCCATGGCTGATAGGACGGCTTGTCTATGCACCCGCGAGGCCATGAGCAATCCCCAGATGGAGATGTCTGCTTGAATCTTTTTTAGCTGCTTCAGTACAGCTTCCTCCTCCAGCAGTTTGTCTTTCTACTTCTCAGCTTCCTTATCTTTCCCCGATGCCTCTGGCTGATCCAGGTGTGGGGGTTTAAAATACCGCCCACTCCGAGTCATGTGGTTGACTTCTTCGGTGTACCATGTATCATCCGGGAGATTCTGTCCCCAGTCTTCATCAGTATGGGCCAGACGCAAATCATCGTATTCCCACCACATGCCCTCAACAACCGATGAACAACTGTCCGATTCCGCTGTAGTTGTTTCCGTGTTCTCAACACATTCTATCCCCATAGGGGCCTTGGCTTTTCTATCCCTCTTATCAGTCTCGATCCTTTCTTGTTCGAATCGCTTCAACATGGCTTCTTGTTCTGTATCTGCTGTACAAATGCTGCTCAATTCTTCAGCAAAATTCTTCGTACCAGTGCTCTCCAGCAACTCCTCTTTGTCATCGACCGTTCCAACCATTGCAGACGTTCCTGTTTCTAACTATCCCTGTTTCGGCTGAGACCCCTCATCAATATCTGGCTCATCACTAAGCCACCACGTATTGTCTATTGATCCATTCAGGTCAAACCAGTTGACGCTGACATCCTCCGAATCCTACTTATCAAAGAACTGCAGATTAGCAATATCCTCTTCAAGCTCTACTAAATCATCCAACCCCTGACCTAGCCCGTCTTCCTGGACTACATTCACCTCAGTTTCCCCCGGCAATTCTACCCTCGGCTTGGCTTGATCAGCTAACGCAATAAAGTGGCAAGGGTTGTATGCTTTCTCAATTAAGCTTGCAGAGCCCTCAGGTGTTCCCTCTTCTATCACAGCCACCACCATGGGTTCAGGTTGGGATATTGACGTGCTTATCATGCATAAGTCTGTGCATTCTGGGATGAACAACGCCAACTTAGGTAAGTGGAAAGGAGTGATGTATATGCTGGGGTCGTATGGAAGGGCCATTGTTTGGATTAGGTTCACCTGCCTAGGTGGAGGAGAGGGTTGGTTATGTGGCGGGAGGGGGTTTGTAGTGACATTTGGCTTCTCAGGAGGCGCAATCACTTTATTGTCAATGAGATCTTGAATCTCATGACGAAGTCTGAAGCACAAATCAGTATCATGCCCATGTTGCTGATGGAAGGCACAATACTTGGTTGGGTTATGTGTAGGAGGAAGAGGATTTGGCAATGGGCGTGGTTCCAAGGGCTTCAGATGCCCTTTTCTAATCAGGACCCTCAAGGCCGTAGACAGAGACATGTAAAGTGGGGTGAAAACCCTCTGGCCCTAGGGTGGGTACTTTGCAGGTTATGAGGTGGCTCTAGATGAACCGGTAAAGGGTGTGCCTATTTTTGGTGTGGTGGTGACCATGCCCACGTCAGAGGTCCTCGCAGCTGCATTGCTACTCATAGTTGCATTCGAACTGCAGGTAAAGGCCCTCTTAGACTGCTCTTTCTCCTGGTCAATCAGACCCTGTTTCATAGCATCTTCTATCTGTACCCCAATCTCATGAAGATCCGCAAAGGTGGGGAGGGGTAAGACAATCATCTTCTACAGCCGACTTGGTTGCAGATTCCGCACGACCATCCTTATTTGGTCTTTCTCAGCTGGCCTGGTGGTCATCATAGAGGCCTTGGCCCTCCACCGGGTGACAAAGTCAGAGAAGCCCTCCTTCGGCTCTTGCCTAGTTGCCTCGAGATCACGAGTTGTGACCTCGATTTGAGTATTGTACGAATATTGGGCAATGAAAGCCTTGGCCATCTCCTCCCAATTCCTCTTCACTAAATCCTCCAATTTAGCATACCAGATGGCTGCAATACCCGACAGGGTTTGACCAAAAAGGGATAGCTTCTGCATTCTAGTCAAGCCTATCGGGCGCAAAATATCTGAAAGCAGCCTCAAGTGGACCATAGGATCGCCCAAGCCGTCGAAGCGGTCTATGTGAGGCATTTTAAATCTATCTGGTAATGTCACCGCCGAATCTGTGTAGTCATCCTCTATGTCTGGGATCGAGTTGACTCCCTGAGCCCGCTTGAACAGCTTCTCGAGCTTGCTCACTTTCAAAGTAGTAGGATCAACCTCAAACTCGAAAGGTGTGTCCGTTGGGTAGGCCGGTGCTTTGGAGATCTGAGGTGGGACTGGCCCCGCTGGGATGTCCGTATTCTCCTAGACATTTACTGCATCCCCAAGTATTGGAACCCTAGGTGGGGGTGGGTACGAAGCAGATGCTGCTACTTGATATGGTTGTTGTTGTAGTTGAAGCCTGGAAATCAGCTTAGCTTGCTGGGCTACAACCTCTATTTGTCGAGCGGTAACCTTTGCTTGGCGGGCAGCGTCCCGCTGCATGACCTCGATAGTTTGCTGGAGTTGACGCATCATTTCCTCCATACTGACTGAGAAATGCTGATCTATCAGGCTCGGTGCACACTCTAAAATGGAAGCAGAAAATTGGTTTTCACTGAGCACAGGTGACTGATGAACTAGTGAATTATGCCTAACTCTCCTCCGTCTTGTAACCGGGGGAAGCGAAGTAAACACTGGTTGTCCTCTCACAAGATCCCCAGATCGATAAAGCCTCCTTACTCGGGTCCAGAGTGCTTGGGGGGTAACTGCCTCGTCGGAAGCAATGATGAAAATACTACCTTGCAAAACAGAAAATAAAGCAAAAGAAACAAAAAAAAAAAAAACGTACAGCACCTCGGCTTAGATAGAGACAACACACAGTTGAAATCATAAGCTGGACAATCTGTACTCAAACACTGATTTTTGCCCCCAAATTTACTGCCACAATACTGATACCCTCAAACACTGATGTCCTCAGACTGATACCTAGACTTGCAACTGATACATACATTCCTGTAGAGGCACACCCTAACAGCACATATCAAGCAAGTGAGAGCCAAAACACCCCTATGATGAGGTAGGGTTTCCCTGTCCTAGTTTCGTCAGGACCTAGGGTTTCACTACGCACGCATACAGTTTCAAACAATCTTGCATTCGGGTGAGCAACCTGTCCTAGTTTGGAACAGTCTCTAAGGCTTCCGATATGCAACTAGGTCAAATGGTCAAAAAGGGTGCCTCAGCAAGAGCACCTAATATACCTCTCTCTCCTAACACCAAGAAGTGAAGGGAGGATCAAATGGTACAACGGTAGTCCAGATCCGAGGTTTGTGTTCCCATCATGGCAGAGCTCGTAACCGGTTAGCTATATGGCACGCTTTTCCAAGCAAGCCTCCAGCAAACCGTTCAAGAATAGCAGATGGAAAACACTGTGACTTAGGGGCACCAATGCAAATGCAATGCAAAGAAACACATAAATGTAGATAAAACAGCATATCAAGAGTTTCGAGTCAAGTTCTCTAAATCCCCAGCAGAGTTGCCAGAAACTATAGACTCGACTTTCTTCGCGCGCCCCCCTTTTGGAGAGGCGCGAATTGGTCTTACTACAGTTCAGACTCCTATCACGGTTTTGAATCTAATCTCACAAAGTGCAATGTGAGACTGATAAACACTAAAGAGTCCAATCCGGCAAATCATTTTGGAAAATCGATTTTGAATCGAATAATGCCAAAACTGGACTGCTTTTCCAGATTACAGAGTCGCTACCTAAATATTTTATTTTTGGAAAATTTAGGAAACCCTGACTCGTGCCAAAGGCCACGTGTCCGTCATCACCAAAGTTGCCTCGGCTCGGGAACTTGGGTACGAGAGGGGAAGGTCATGCAATGAGCACCCCCGCTCGCCCGATCAAAAGATCGGCCTCTCTTACCATGATATGTTGTTTTATAAACTTCATGTGTTCCTATCTGGTTATTAACTAACTTTACTATGTGACACACACACAAGCAAGCATAGACTAAGTCGCAAGACTCAGAACAAAACAATTCATGTTTGTTTTTGAAAATAGTTTGAAAGTGCCACTCGCAAGTGGGCTAAAGCACGGATTAGCCACCCTCAAGTGGACTTAAAACATGATTTGCCACTTCGCAAAGTGGGCTTATAAAAACTCACAATCAGTGAATTGTTCCAATTCAAGCAACCAAGTCTTCACCCACAGGCATTAATCACTTAAGAAAATAGCCTCATGGCAAGCATGCTATCATGGCATCACTCATACTCATGCAAGTATGCTAAAGCGTAAAAACTCACAGTGTACTCAGAGCCAAAACAAAAGCTAGTTAGAAATATGCATGATCCTAACTATATTAAAATGCCTAATGCAACACATGTGATATGCAACTAAATAGGCTCGGCTATCTAAGATGGGTTAGGAATGCAACAACTTGATACATGTATTCAAATAAGTATATTGAAATACAATGCAGTTTGAATGATGCGCCGAGCCCGGTGCATGCAAGGCAAATAAATGATGCAGCATGCAAGCATAAGGTATGCTAATTGAAAATGATCCCTAAACTAACCATCGAAAGCGGTTAAATAAAAAGGAGAAAGACGTGAGGTTTGAAGACATGCACACACGCACGCTTATTACAACATTGCGCCCTCGCGAAGGAGGATCTGAATAATTAAGCTAAGCTACACTTAGCTAAGCTAATTATTACAAACCAACTAATTAACTATTCTAAGCTAATTAATTATAACCCAATCGAATAACTAGCTATGCTAAGCTAATTAAAATATTACAAAACCGATTAAGCTAATTAATTACAACCCATGTAATAATTAGCTACAACTAGCTAATAAAGCGATAAAGTGGTCTCGCGGGTCAGGAAGATATCCATGCTCGGTTGGCATCCTCCCGAACATCTATTGCCTTTCCTTCGGCTGCCTCTATTTGCACTTGCCTTGATCTCTGAACATTGAACCAACCTCCAGACTATTTTTGCTCCAAAAGAGGATAATTTCTGCACAAAAATGGACTGGTGGCCGGTCGGCCACAAAAAGTGGCTGCCGGCCACCTTAACTGACCGGTCAACTAGTGAAAATGGCCGGTCGGCTACTGCAAGTGGCCGATCGGCCACCTGCTTTTCCAAAATGCTATTTTTGCTGCAACAGAGAACAACAGAGGCAAAGCAAGGCACTTTGCAGGAAATGTATGTACTGCCACTCTCCTCATTATTTCTCAAGCTCAAAGGAGTGGCACTTGGCTCTCAAGCCACCAATCAAGCATCTCAATGCATGATGGCCAAAGGACTGAGCTTGTACAAGCTTAATGAATGCACAAATAGACTCAAATGGCTGCCACCCTATCATGCATGATCAAGGGGTGTCGACGACCAAGAAATGTGACACGTTTCATTACTTTGAGTATGAAACGTCCCACATTTCTTATGTTTGGATTAACGTCCGATCCAAACACATGCAATGCAAACAACATGCTTATCTTAGCCATGTTTTACTTGATTCAATTTTATTTACTCATTTTAGCATTACCGATTAATCCTTTAACCGATTAAGTCCAATATGATTGTCCTCTAAAGGGAGAGGGATCAACCAAAGGATGGTTTAAGGCATGAGAGCGACTATGCCTTTGGCTAGTAGAAACCCTCAAGAGAGAGTTAAAGCCATTGAGCATAAGCCTCAATCTCAAGCTTAAACACAACACTAAGGTTAGCCAATCCTCAAAACAAATAGAAGAAATGAAGAAATGAGGGTGGTTGCAGATTTTCAGTGTTGAAATGGCATGCTAAAGACACTAAACTATGCAAGCAACACATGCACAACTTGTTTAAAGCCATAAACACTAAACTAGTGAAGCGCACTACACTAGAGGCATGCAATACCAAGCACAAATGACCAAACCAGCTCTGGATAGAGCTTAAACATGTCAAAACAGAGGCCAAAACATGCTGAGATGGTAGCTTAAATGAGTAGAAATACATGCTCACATGTTTTCTCATAAGCAAGATACAAAGCACAACTCTCAAAAGCTATAAAAGAGTGATAGAAGTGAGAGTGTGACAGAGCTAAATACACTGAAATCACATGTTAAATGATGTCATATCATGCAAGCAACTCAAATAAAGCATGTTAGAGACCTTAAAACACAAAGCTAGTAAGGCAATTTACACTACAACCATGCAAGACAAGGCTCATATGACCAAGACCACTCAAAACAGAGTTAAAGCATGCTAAATTAGTGGCAAAAACACACTGAGATCACGTCTCAAATAGGCAAAAAAACGTGCTCACATGCTAGGCCATCAACACATGCAAACAAGACACAAGGAGGGGAGGCCACCCCCTCCTATTTTGGTCCTCAAAACAAACTTTTTGCCACTGAAATTCCCCTAGAATTCAGTGGTTAAAAGGCCAAGAAAAGGGTGTTTCAAAAGATTTGAAAGATGGCTCAAAAGGCTTTACAAGCCAAAGAGTAAAGGGAGGAAACTACCCCCTAACCAAATAAGGCTCAAACCATGATTTTAAAACCTTAAAAATAGAGTTTTTTAGAGGTGAAAACCAGCTTCAAAGTAGCACACAAAGGTGGCCAAACAATGAATTAAAACAAAGCTTAAAAGAGTCAAGTTCTTACCCTTGAAGCACAGCAACAAAATGGCCACTTTCTGAGCCAAAACCAGCCTTTAAAAGCTCAAATAAGACTTCCAAGAACCTCAGCTACAAGGTAGCCTAAGTTGGCTAAGGGGTTGTTTGCAAAAATGTAGAGAATTCCCACTTTCAAGCCTAAAATAGGAAGAGAGAGAGAGTTCTAGAGAGAGAGAGGGGAAATTTTGCTCTTAAATTTCTGAACCCTCAAAAAGGGGGAGGGACCTCCCCTTATATAAAAAAACAAGCAAAAAGCTTGCTTTCATCCTTCTATACACGTGTATGGAGGATGCATTCAGTGATCAACAACTGGCATAGTTGGCACACAAAATATCTGAAAAATGAGAAATTGGTCGTCGGCCACTTCAGGTGGCCGGCCGGCCACCTCTCCTAGCCGACCGACCACTGCAAGTGGCCGGCAAGGAGGAAAAGTGGCCGACAATAGCCAAAAGTGGCCCACCAGGCCCTTCTCCCTTCTAGGCAAGAGGCACCAAGGTTTGGCCCAAAAACAAGGCCAAAACAAAGAGGGTTTAGAAGCCCAGAGACAAGGCACTCAGCCGAGAACTCGGGCGCTCAAAACGAGCACAAACATGCACAATCATCGAGCGCACAAATGATGACGTCTGAGTCTTAAGGTCGGTCAAAAATAGGGTGTCTTCAGCAAGCTTTGGTCTGTTTTGTGTTTTGCACGTACGGCTTTGGGCCAAAAGCTGTCTGAAAATCTTTCATGATGTTGAAGCTCAAAGTTTGTAAGTCGAACTTCATTTTCATGTAATTCAAGACCCAAAACCTTCAAGAACATGTTGAGTTTACCATCTATAGCTTCAAACAAAATCCTAACTTGAAATTAAAACTCAAATTCCATAAAAAGAGTTCAAACCCTTGTATTCAAACAACAAATCATAATCTTGAGCTTCAATCTTTGAAATTCATAGAGTTCCTTTTCTCAAATCACAAAAGCATGCAAGGAGGTAAGAAAGGAAAAATGATTTCCATGAGAATATGCATGTATGTCAAGATTTTGAGTTTAAATCTTCCAATTCTTCACCATAGATGCTCGTATAACTCAAACTTTTCCTACAAAACACTTAATTACACATAAATTCAAGAGGACATCTATGTAGATGACTCAAATGAAAGAAATTATGAGGAAAATCATACCTTAGATAGATGATTTATGGGGATTTGCCTCTAAGTTTCTTTGTTCTTCTTCTTTCCCTTTGCTTCTCTCTCTCTCTCTCTCTCTCTCTCTCATTCTCTCCATATTTTTCTTTCTTCTTTTTGTTGAGTCAAAGTTATGCTCATAAATATAGACACACATATATAGAATATTTGATTAAATTCATTCTGAATTAGATTTTTACAAAACTTCATATTAGGCCCTCAAAATTATGTTGATCGCAAATCTGTAATCAATTTTGGTTTTTGATATCTCGAAGGCCTTCAATTTCTAGTTTAAAGTTGTAATTTCAACAAGTTTTCCTACAATCAACATATATAAATTTAAATCCTTGTACTTCATACCAAACACATAAGCAATTAACACATAAAATTGTAATTAGACGACTATTTAATCAAATACATGTCCAGGTCGTCACACTATACACACATACTCCCAAGATAAATATAGGAATATTATATAGTTAACATTTTTTGGTCGGGCCTAGTTAGTTGGGAATGCATATGAATAATTCGGTACCGACTGTGAATCAGTGAAAATTAATGCAAAAAACTTATAGCCAACCATTCGATTCTTCGAAACTATCTATGACGGTTCAAGTCAGCCTGGGTTGAGTTGTTTGGGCGAATATTCGGTCTACGTGCACACCCCTAGAATTGGTAAATGGGTTTTAGCTCTATCAAAATTTTGCCTCAAATATGTTCCTCAAAAATCTGTTAAAGAACATGCTTTGGCAAATTTCTTAACTGCTTATCCATGCAAGAAAGAGCAAGGAGACCAAAATGACAAAAGACATAGCTAGTATTATGCCTTGAAAAATATGATTTGATGGTTTAAAAGCCAACGGTTTGGTTAGAGTAAGAGTTGTAATTGAATCTCCAACTGGTGTGCAAACTAAACATGATTTCAGAATAGATAAACCAGATTGATCTAATAACCAAATTGAGTCTGAAGCCCTAATCATAGGGCTAGAATTGTTGTTAGGATTAAAGGCAGACATTGTAGAAGTTTTTGGGGATTCCCAATTGGTGGTAAACCAGTTAAATGGTATTTTTAAGTGCCAAATCATGGTTTGCTACCATATTATGTGGTTGCTTTATACTTAGGTTCTCATTTCAAGGATCTGGCAATATCACACATCCCTATATTTATAAATGAACAGGCTAATGAAGTAGCACAGACAGCTTCGAATTACAAGAAAAGAGGTGAATACGAGACAAATTCATCTCATGGTTCTTTTAGAAAGAGGCTTCTACCTTTTGAAGAAAGCAATTTAGTTATGGAAGTGTATGCATGGATATGCCAAAAGAAGATTAGAGACACCCAATTATTTAATATTTATTCAATCCAAAAGCGAAAGTTAGTAGAGCTGTCAAGTTGAAATCTATAAATTATATTTTATATGATGACAACCTCTACAAAAGAGGAGCAGATGGACTCTTATTAGAATGTTTGTGTCCCAAAGAAGCTAAAACAACCATGGCTGAAATTCATAAGGGCATTTGTGGTGCTCACTAGCCAGGGGTTAAAATGAGATAGTTATTGAGAATGCATTTATATTACTAACCAAACATACTTAAGAACTGTATTGAGTATGCAAAGGGTTGCCAATCATGCCAAAAATATGGAATGATTAGGCATGTGCCAGTAAATGAGTTGCACTCAATAATCAAGCCTTGGCCTTTTAGGGGATAGCCAATGGACATGATTGGAAAGATTTATCCTTCATTTTTTAAGCATCATTACTTCATTTTAGTGGCCATAGATTACTTCACAAAGTCGGTTGAAGCAAAATCTTATAAATCCATAGACCAAATTGAGGTAAGTAGCTCCATTGAGGATTTAATTCATAGGTTTGGAATTCCCTAAACTATCACTATTGATAATGGAATAGTATTCGAGGGTGATCTAGTAAAAGCTTTTGCTGGGAATTTTGGCATAAGCATAGTTAAATCTAACCCTTATTATGCTCAGGTTGATGGACAAGTAGAGTCATCCAATAAAGCCTTTAAAAAAGGAATTTAGAAGATGGTTGAAGATAATGCTAGGAATTAACATAGTCTACTCTCAGAAGTTTTATGGGCATATAGAACTTCTAAAAGATCAAGTACTATAGTCACACATTTTGCCTTAGTATATGGACATGATGTTGTACTTCCAGTTGAGATCAACATTAAGTCTTTGAGGGTTAAAGGACAAGATTATTGTGACAAATATTAGTATAATCAAAGCACGTGTATGGAATTGAAAGACATTGATGAAGCCAGAATTTTGGCCTTTAACAAAATATTAATCCAAAAGCAAAAGGCTACAAGGTGCTACTTTAAGAGGGTACATCATCAAAACTTTGATGAAGGTGATTTGGTATGGAAAACTGTTTTATCCATTGGCATCAAAAGTCACAAATTATTAGTAAATAGTCACCTAATTGGGAATGACCATTTCAAATCCATAAAGTGCTTCCAAATAGTGCTTATCACTTAATGAATCTTACTAGTTTCATATATCAAAGGAAAATTGATGGTAAATTCTTGAAAGCATATTTTTCAACTGCTTTGGAAACTTCATGCAACACAGAATTGAAAGTTGGCAATAGATAAGCATAAGTAAAACAACAAAAGACAAGTTGATAAGCATAATTTTCATTCATTTGGTGGAAATTGTACAAAGTCCTATAGTTAGGTCCAAAATGTGTTACATTACTTGAGTTGTTCCTATACAATAAGCTTCCTATTATCTATAGAAAGAAGCAGCTCAAATGACTTGGACATATCAGCTTTAAGGTCCACTAGTTTAGTACTACAAGTCTGATTTTCTCATGGTTGGTGACCAAGTCTTCTTTCACCTCTGCAAGTTCCTTCTCTAGGGCTTCTTTCATTTCCAAAAGTATCTTCTGTTGAGCTGAAGCTTCTGTATACTTAGTTCTGAGAAGTAATCTTGATTTGAGTTGAATTCACAAGGGCTTATGCTGTTGTTGAGAATGTGAAGCAAGCTCATTAAGGTGAAGGAAAAAGTTCAAAGATGACATGGCTCTGTAGAAACACTTGATGCAAAGGTGATTGGTGATGGATTAAAGACTGGCAGCACAAGATGAACCCTTGCTTGAAATTGGGATTCCTTAAAGATAATAAGGGGATTCTAGAGAAATCCTTCAGTAGGCTAGTGCAGACCTCAACACTTAAATGTTAAGAAGCTGAGGTTGAGTCAAACGAAAGTTGGCTAATGAAAGAGTCTGTTAATAGAAGAGGGTCACTCTCAGTAGTTAAGGGCATAAGAAAACATGTGTTATAAGTTGTTGAACTTCTTGTTCAAATGCCAATAACTCTATAGCTTCACTAACATTTGTTTGAATGTAGGAGCTCTCTCTCATTATATTTGGCTCTTGCATCTAAGAGGTAGAGGTGATACGAAGAGAAGGGAGGTCTTCTTATTGAGAGGTCCCATCAAGATTAGTCTCTAGTAAAACTTCAAAAGTAGCAATCTCTGCAAGAGTTGTGAGAGTAGTAGCATCTGGTAAACCCTCGACTGTGTCAACCTCTTACAAAGAAACTCTTTCCACTTATGGTTGCACTAATGGTTGAGAAGAAAAGGAAGTAGTAAACTCTATTGGAGTTGAAGTTTCATGGGTAAGTGGAATAAGAGTTTCTGTAGGCCGCAATATGGGCTGAGTTAACACTTGAGGCTGTTGATGCACTAGTAGTAGCACACAAGTAGTAAACTCAAAAGTTGCATCAATGGTAGTACTCACATCTGAATTGATGAATAAAACATAAGACTGGAAGAGAAGAGTTCAAACATGAGGGTTGTTTTAGAGAACAGATAATTAAATACCTGATGGGGTATGAATAGAAGGAAGAATTGATTCAGTGGTTCTTCTCCTCCAAGTAATAAGGGAGGCATCATCTGTTATTTCTTATTATTATTATTATTATTATTATTATTATTATTATTATTATTATTATTATTATTATTATTATTATTATTATTCAATTAGTGGTTTTCGGGGATGAACTTTCAGAGTAGCTTGAATACCATTATGAGTAGACTCACTACCACAAGGAGTGGTGCTTCTATTTCGTTTCTGTCCTTTTTGGCCACAAGTTGTGCCAATGCCTCTTACCTATTATAGACACCCTATTAGGCGCTTTTTTTGATTACCCGATGATGAAAATAAGAATGTGCTATCTCACAAAACCCTTAGAAAGAATGATAGAATTTGAGCTTTACTCCCAACCCTAAGCCTGTTTTGGCCAAGTGCTTAAGTCCTGTCTGACAGTCGAAGTAAAGCTGAGCTGAATTAGAGGGAAACGGGGAAAAAATTTCATAGACTGATCGACCGGCTAGTTGTCTGCCTGGTCGACAACCCAAGGACAAATTTTTCACTAACCTAACTAACAGGTCGACCTCCCAGTCATCCGACCAGTCA
Source organism: Camellia japonica (assembly GCA_030407325.1). Taxonomy (NCBI): domain Eukaryota; kingdom Viridiplantae; phylum Streptophyta; class Magnoliopsida; order Ericales; family Theaceae; genus Camellia; species Camellia japonica. The sequence goes on from JAPPVO010000017.1 coordinate 67,091,460, forward strand.
ATTGCGCAAGGACAGTGCAGACCCAAATTTTGTTGGTTCATGTAGGGCATTCTGTTACCCATTTTTTTAATATTTATTTGTGCATTGAATGCATATATCTCACCCTCCATTGCCTAGTGCTTGATCCATTGAAGGTAATGCTCCATTTTAGTGTTCCATTAGCTCCATTATCTTCATTACCATTTCTCCACTTGTATTGCCTATAAACACATCAGATGGTAGAGAGAAAAATACTAGAAAGATGATAAATTGATTGGGAGGAGAAGGCTAGAGATAGAGAAAAAGAGAGTCTAAGCTTTGAATTCAAGAGTTAGCCAAAATTGAGTGTCAATTGTGAACTTCCATTTTCTCAGGCTATACACTATATCTCATCTTCAATTACTAAAGCAATCCAAGCCATGTTATTGTAGTCAAATTCTAGAACATAATTCACAACCTTGAGGTTAATCAAAAGGAAGTTTGGAAATCAAGAAGTTCATTTTTTCTTTGGAAGGTGAAATTTTCATTTCTTTCACTTTTCTTGTATTTTCCATCTTGTAGTTGTTTTTCTTGCTTTAATTTCATATTATAAATCTGTTATAATCTAATCCAAAGTAGTTAGTTGAGCCACCAACATATCTCCTATTTGTTTTGTTTTGGATTTGTTGTGAATCAAGTATGCCGGGCCTTATTGGCCGGCCGACCAATTTAATGGCTGGCCAACTAATTAATTGGACAGAACAAAGCAGTCTTCCGGCGTTAAGCATAACAGTTTTTGGTGGTCTTCGAGGCACATAAAGCTACTTTTTTTTCCTTTTAATTTGAGAGATTTGTGAGGTTTTTATTTTTTTGTAATATTTTCTTCCTCTTTTCCCTTTTATTCGGATATGTAATTATTCGATATTGTAATAATTCCCTACCCTGCTTCTTTCTATTCCATTCTATACTTGCTTTCCTTATTTGTACATAAATATCATATTTTACTTTTTAATCATATCCATACTTTGCATCCATGTTTCATGCATCTTTATTCGGCTAAATTTATATTTATGGATTTAATCAATTCTTATGTGATTATATGTGCTACCTCATGTTCTTGAGATGATTCACATGTCATATATTAGAAGCTGAATCTTTAGTTGCATTTCATGAGTGAATTACATTAGGATGTTGTATATAAGTTCATGCATATTTTTCTGACTTTGTTTGTAGGTGTTCGTGGGACATCGATAAATATGTAAGTTTTTATGCTTTAGCATCCCGCCTGTGTGTGTTTTCCGTACTATGTTTAAGTATTCTACCATGAGATTTGTTTATTTGATATAACTCTATGAATGTCAGTGGATGGAGGTTGTGTCGCTTAATTTGGAATGATGTTGATTTTCATGTTTGTGAACTCAATTTTTTTGAGTCGTACATCTTCAAAACCCTTTCAAAATATATGAAATCAAATTGTTCCAAAATGAATGACATAGTCTATACTTGTATGTTTCACATAGTAAATTTAAGGATTTATTAAATAAATCGGAACATGAACGTATAAAGTAAATAAAACTCATATTATAGTTTAGTAAATGCCAGTCATTGATCGGGTGAGCGGGGGTGCTCAATTAAAGACCTTCTCCTCTCATACCTAAGGTTCCGAACCGAGACATCTTTGGTTATAACGAACAGTAACCTTGGCACGAGTCCCGAGTTTCCTAATTTTTTAAAATATTAGGTGGCGACTCTAAGATCTGGTGATGCAGTCCATTTTTGACAAAAGTTTTGCAATAAAATGGATTTTCTATGAAAAACTGTTGGATTTGGACTCTTATCTATGTTTCACATTGCACTCGTGAGACTAGATCAAAGAAATCGAGAGTTTGAACTATTTAGCATGCATGGGTATCCCCCGGACAATGTTACAGTTTCTGGCGACTCCGCTAGAGATATTAAAACACCTTGACTTGAACTCCATAATATGACTTTTATTTTCAATTATTTGTTCATTGCATTGCATGCATTAGTGCACTTAAAGTCCCTGTGTTGCCCAAATCCTAGTGGGAGCATAGGCAAGTTTTTTGTGACACTATACCTATCTTCGCGTTACTTTTGAGATCTTATGTTAATACCTTTTAAGATCTATCGAAAAGGTAGCTCTGTTATCTAAGTTTATTCGACTTAGAAGAGAGGTTGTATTGACTTTTCTGACTTCTTGGGATCTTAATTGGTTATTAACCAAAAGGCTCTTTAGTGACGTCACCTTGACTTCAACCCCTAAGAATAGAGCTAACATTGTACATATAGTGAGCTATAGTACCTTTCAAAATTAGGATAGGATATTACCCCATTCTAGAAAGTATGATGCCGTTTGTTTGAATAGTGAAACCCTAGATCATTGCACAGGTAGGATGTCACACCCCAAACTCGCCCCTAAAAGTTTGGGCATGACTAATTCGGAAACGAACCGCCAATTCGATATATATGACATATGGGGCCTAAACGGAAGCATTTAATAACATAAAATAACATAAATTAACATCCATCGAGCTCACACCTATATGCCAGGATCTCAATGTGTCATTAAATAGTTCCTCATATGATAAATAGATATACAAGAAGCAGATATTTGCATTCACACGATTACATATATGAGCATATATACAGAACCAGCCCCACAGGTGGGCATACAGCAAAAATATTGGTAAAGAAGATTATACACGACTAATTACATTAGACAAAAGGTCAAGGACCAAACTAGAGGTCATTAGAGGAACCCCACAAAATGTATAAGCTTCTCTACATGGCTTGACCCAAAAAGGAGTGACCAAAGCTGAACTATGACCGGCCTTCAGGTTGATTATCTATAGAGACAGACATAACATAGAGTGAGTGAAGCTCAGTGAATAATAATACTTAAATGATTCAATGTAGAAATCTGAAGTATAACGTATACAGGTGTAGAAATCCTATTCTGTAAGTATTTTCAGAACGGCCTTCGGCCCGTCAAATTTTACAGATTGGCCTTAGGCCCAGATATTAACAGAATAGACTAGTCTCAGAGTTATACAGATGTTCACAGATTTTCCCAAACGTTCACATAAGTTAACACAATTGACTTGCAATTAACGAAGTGCTAATAATAATCATTAGCGATAAGTAAAGTATACTACTACAGTACTATTACTCACGGTGCGTTGATGGTGCAATAGCTTCTTCCGGTATGTGACCTACACATACATATAACCCACAAATTAGTCCAATTCCCTTTTAAATTCACATTTGATTCGTTAATTCTCAGTAAATTAACAAGCATTTTAAAGGCTTCAAATACCAACTTTAACCATCCCAGAGGGTCAAACAAGGAAAATAGAGCATACAGAAATTTCCCACATGGGCCGCACGTGCAGGAGTCCCTGGCCGCACGTACGCCCCGCACGTGCATTTATTTCAGTGTTTGAGCCTCAAAATCCCTTGTTTTCCGCACGTGCGGCTGTGAGCCCCGCACGTGCGGCAGTGCTACCCGCACCTGCGGCCATGACCCCCGCACGTGCGGTCGAAACCCTGTTTTGTGCAATTCAGTTTCAAGCAACTCTTCAACTTGGCAAATTCAATATAAGGCACAAAATAAGGGAATTTAACATAATATAGTGATGTGATGATACAATAACTTGAATTATAGGATCAATTAGGTCTTTGATTCCTTAAACTCATAAACTCAACTCAATTTCCTTATATTTCTAACTATTCACACATATATATATACCTATATAACCATCTATCTACCTAGTTGAATTCAAACATGAAAATAGAGGAAATAAGATGTAATTTTTCACTATATAACTCAAGTTAAATCAAACAACTTAGTGATCAAAATATCTAGCCAATTAACCAATTGTCATACACAAAATTTCCATCACCACCCTAATTCTCAAAAATGAAAGATAATTCTCACTCAAATCCAAGAAAGAGGTTGTTTAAGGTGAATCTTACATAACTTGGTTCAAACCCTTACAATTTTCCTTGATTTTCCTATCTTTTCTCTTTGCTCTCAAACTCTCTTCTTCTCTAACTCTCTCACTCAGGAGATATTTTTGAGTTAGAATTCCCAAATCAAGTGTGTAAAGATAGATATATATCTATATGTTGAATAAAACAAAATTTAATCAGTTTAATCATTCCGAATCAGATTTTTATAGAAAATCATATTATGATCTAGAAACCATGCTGATCTCAAATATAAAGTCAATTTCAGATTATTAAGCTTCTAAGGCTTTCAATTTCTGATCCAAACATTATAATTGTAACAGATATTTCTCTTATTAGACAGATATGAATCTATAGTCATAAGATTCACTTAATTAAACTTAATTTCACATAAAATTTCACAATAAGCATATAAATACACAGAATAGGGGACTGAAAGCATACCAGAAAACATAAACGAGGGTCGGTTATTACATAGGACATGGTAACCCTACCCCCTATAAGGGTATTTGTTCTCTTTCTTGCTATGTGCAATATATGGGATCTGTTAACAAGGGTTCTCAAATTGCAATAAATGGTTCAAGCATATCATTTTGAGGGGTTGAGTTCAATGTTTCAGCATGCTATATAATGATCAGTTGAGCCGGAATGCTATTGAAATTTGATTGGGAGTTCCATTTTTGTTTTTGCTAGGAAGTCATAGCACTATAGCTTTAGAACAGTCTAATATCCCCTAAGATTTGTGGACTCACACTGGTAGACTTAGTAGAACTACAGATTTGGTTCAGGGACAACTAGTGCTAGTTTCTCTACCGCCAGTTACAAGGAGAAAGGTTAAAACCTCATTGTCAATACCTCTCCAACCGGAATTTCTAGAATTTGTGATGGATCCACTTCCAGTAGTGATAGATCAACCTCTAATAGTAATGGAAAAACCTCTGGTAGATATAGCAAACATATTTTTGTCCCTTCAACGAAGCGTGTATGTTATTACCGACATGGTTGCCACCAACAGTGAGGTTCTTCCCAAATTGCAATGCCCATCTGGAGCTTCTACATCTCATCCACCTCCAGTGTTTCATCCAGTTATGAAACCACCTCCACTAGTTGAGGAACTTCATGAACCCAATCTACAAATAGGAGAACTTTTTCCCATAAATATTGATGAAGTTGACCCGGCTATGCTAAAAATATCCAAATTAGAGAAAATGTTCGAAAAATCACAAGGGATTAACTCCGTTCCAGACATCGAGGATGGATTTACGAAAACAACTGTGAGGTTTCCCGAGCGGTTCAAAATGTCGCACATAGATAGATTTGATGGGGCTCGTGACCATATGGTTCATATGTGCCTCTTCTTTGCCATTCATGGGCCTATCTCGGGCTCAAAAGCTTTCCTTGTTTGGAAGAACCTTGTCAAGAGTGGCTGTTACTTAGTACGCCAAGTTAGATGATTCGATCAAGCTAAACTAGGAGGAGTTAGCTAAAACATTTGTCACACAATACTCGTATAATAAACAGATCGAAGTAACCACTCGAGAACTAGAGGCGACCCAGTAAGAGCCCAACAAGAGCTTCATGACATTTATTACCAGGTGGAGGGCAAATGCGGCCATGATGACAAACCGACCCTTGGAAAAAGATCAAGTCCGTATGGTTGTCAAAAATTTGCATGAAAGATTACTGTAGAAGATAATAGTTCTTCCACTTTTCAACTTCAAGGACCTCCATGAGATTGGGGTTCAAATTGAGGATGTTATCAAATAGGAAATCATTACAAAAGGAAATGAGCCTGTGAGAAAGATATTCACTCACAGTTCCAATGCTACTCCCAGAGTAGCATAGTTGCCAATTCCATACCTTCAGAAGTCAACATAATCATTGCCACCACTCCCAAAACAACCAATCCCTTTGCCAACACTAGCCTATAAATAACCAAGTCAACCCGACCCTCAAATAAACCCTTCTATCCACTCTACATGTCTCTAACTCGTGCTATGAAAATCCTAGTAGAAAAGGGTCACCTCAAGCTCCTTGATCCCCGACCTCTCACTGATATTCTACCAGCCAGATATGACCCCAATAAATACTGTTCCTTTCACTAACAACATGGTCATGAGACAGATCGTTGTTTTTGCTTATGTCATGCGATTCAAGATCTCATCGACAGCAAAACCATAGCTCCACCTCAACCCGAAGAGCCAAGGTCACCACCAACCCATTTCCATCATCGCCTTCTCATCTCAACATCATCCATACACTACCATCCACCTTCAACCCAAGCATATACATCACACCTTCCCATTTGCCCAAGCTTAAGGTGCTAATATTGGAGAGCGTTGATCTATTCATGATAAGTGCACCTCGATCCAAACCAAAACCCCAAAACTCCATGATGGCATCTGATTTGGAGCCAGAATTGGATATTATGGCATATATTCTCATACGTACGAACTCCCTCTTTATGGTTTTCTTGAGCCATGGAGTGATCAAGAAACAAAGAAGCACAGGCGAAGTTTAGGTCTGACACTACTTGAACCTGTGATAGATATTGAGACTAGTTCAAAACTAGTAAACTCGGGGGATATTATGATCAATTATGTGATCGAGGATGGATCACATGTGAATTGCATGAATTTCATTTTAGACACAGTTGATGGCCTGCACTTTTACCATTAAGAATGGTTTTGTTCTAAGTTCTGAATTGATTGTTGAGTTTGAGTTTGATTCCAGCAAGTCTGTAGAGTTGGGATTAGGCTCGAGTCATTCTAATAAATCTAAGTTTGGTGATTTCGGGGGTGATAACCTGGACATCCCTGTCCTATCTGTGTCTGTCTTCTCACTTTCTTTCGAGTATGTTTCAACCGTTAAGCCAGAAGTTCTGAACAAAAATGCAGTAATTTTTGTTTGCTTCTCTATGCCATTAAATCATTGCATTGACCAAAAAATTTTCCAAAACTCTGATGAACATGAAGTGGAAAAAGTTCCACGGGATTTAAAAATTTCGATCAACTAGGAGGAAAAGAGATGTGTTAAGCCCTTTAATGGATGAGATTGTTTCAGTTAAATGTGGGTACGAAGAAGGATCCTCACTTGGTCCAGATTGGTTCTACATTGTCTTCAAAGGAGCGCGAGTGATTTGTCGCTTTATTAAAAGATTTCAAAAAATAGATTTTTGCATAGTCCTACGAAGACTTGCTTGGAATTGATTCTCAGATTGTACAACATAAGATCCTTCTCGACCTGAGGCCCGACCCCCTAGCTTTCAAACCTATTCAGAGTGTCCAAAAATCAAGCAAAATATAAGGTGTGCATAGTTGGATTAGAAGCAACCCTAGAACTAGAGAAATGAGGTTGGATGTGATTAAAGATTCAAATTGGATTGTTTCTCAAGCCAATGAAGACTGGCAAAAAAATTAAATCCTGGAATCTAAGAGAAGAAGATTTAGTGCTAAAGGACAATCGAACTCTTATCCACAACCCTAGGGGCAAATTTAAATCGAATTAGTTGGGTCCTTGCATCATCAAGTCTATTTGGTCAAAGGTAACAGTCATTCTCGTGGATTTAGATGGCCTAGAAATCTAACAACCAATCAACGTGAACAAGCTAAAAAGTACTACCCTTAAGAGGCTCACTGGGCCAAATATCCGAAAGGGCGACCCAGGCAAAAGTTGGAGCAAAAAAACAAAAAAAAAATGAAAAATGAAAAACAAAATAAAAGAAGAAAAATGAAAAAACTGAAAAAAGAGCTCACAAGGTCGAAAACCTAGAAAGAGCAGTTTTGGCAAAAATTAGAATACAAAAGGAGAATGTTAATACCCTGAGTGAGCCTTAGCCATGCACTGCGTAAATCCTCATTCCTATCTTTGGAATATGTAGACAGCTTCATTTTGAAGTTCAACCCTAACCATTTTCAACTCACTCATCCTATCTGTGGGAGCCGAATTTAATTGGATCAATAGGGACGAATGGACGAGTCCAGTCTGGGACATAATCTTTATTCGGCACTGCTCCTAGTCAATTGAAGAGCTAAATAAAATAATCAGCTTTCCAATTAGTAGAACAAAAGCCGAGTAGAAGTACATGTAAAGGATCGAGGATGGGCCTGGCCCTAGGGCCCAAAGAGAATAATATAAATACAGGATCATCAGTCAGAGAAAGGTATGTGAGAACTAGTGTGCTTAACTTAAGACATAAGCAACAAAGAGAGTATACACTGACTTATCCGTCGGAGTGCTAATTCCGGCATCCCCGACCAGAGTGTTCATTTCTTTTTAGGTGACTAGTTGAGGATCACGAGCATCTCCCAGGATCAGAAGAGTATTTCTAAACCACTTCCCCACAAGTGGCACCGTCTGTGGGAATACTCAAGTACATCCATGGCGGGCGTAACGGAAGACCCTCCGATAGTCACTGACGAGAGCACACAGAGAGACGACCTCACTCCAACGAACATGCTTGCACCGGAGACTATCGTCGTAAGACGCGCCTTGAACTTCGGCTCACCCTCGACTTCAGCGCATGAGACAATGCAAGCGATCATGGAACAAGCAAACCAAAACGAACAGAGGTTGGAGAACATGATCGCTGAGAACGAACGTCTACGTCAGGATTTGGCCTTGGAGGTGGCGAAGTCCAAACAAGCTATACGCCAAGATCCGAAACGGCCTCTGAGGGCAGGTGGTCGACGATCTCGAACCCGACAACAAGACACTGATAGCGACTCCGACTCCTTATCCCCGGAGCCCAAGAAGAAGGGACGACTCGAAACTACCAGTTCCTCTGAAGAGAGTCCACGTATAAGGCATAAGCGAAGAAGAAAAAGTTCAGACGAAGAAGACCAGCACAATCCCTTTGTACGATGGATTGCAAGGGTAGTACTACCCAAGAAGTTCAAAGCCCCGTCGTTCACCTTGTACGACGGGAAATCGAATCCCACGGATCATATCTGTCACGATAAGCAAGCCATGACGTTGCATGCAGATGACGAAGCTCTCATGTGCAGAATATTTCCAAGCAGTTTAGGACCACTGGCTGTCAGGTGGTACTATAAACTGGAGCCGGCTTCGATCAAGAGCTTCTACTAACTCCAAAAATCCTTCAAGGCAAGGTTCATCACTAATAAGGTCCAGCCAAAGCAACCTGATTCCCTCTGGGCAATGCAGAGTCAACCGGGGGAAACCCTTCGTGCATATTCGGCGCGGTATTGGGAGTGTTTTAATCTGGTAGATGATGCTTGCAATGACTCCATGGCCATTATCACCTTCAAGATGGGGTTGCATCCCGACAGTGCCCTCCACAGCTCTTTGACCAGACGGCCCCCAAAAATGGTCTGGGCGTTGATAAAAAAAGTTGAGGAATATTGCAAAGTCGAAGACGATGCCCTCCGGGTCAAAGACGGGAATAAAGCCACTAAGTCGGCCCTGCTTGAGGTCGTGCAGCCGATAAACGCCGTACCACCACGGAGCCTCGAATCATGGAATCGAACCAAGCGAGATCGAAGATGGGATTCACGCCGATCAAGTGACCAGTGTCCACACTGAGCTAATGAGCAACTTCAAGTGGATAGTAGACACGCGAGGCGTGCCGACAAAAAATACATGGAGTTATCGGAGCCGGTCAGTGTGGTTATGGCTAAGGTTCAACACCTCCCATTCTTCAAATGGCCATAAAAAATTGTGGGACCTCCCGATACGAGGAGACGGGATAAACGGTGCGAGTATCATAAAGACCACAGCCATGATACCGACAGTTGCTATGCTTTGAAAGACCACCTAGAGGAGTTGGTACAAGACGGTCGACTTCAGCAACATGTCCGAAAGAACTCGACCAAAATAGTTGCCCTTCGGTAGGACTCACCCCCGCTCGGCATCATCCATATGATATATAGCCTGCCGACAGCCCCAACCGTCCACGCAATTCAGTCGCACCCAATAACCCAAAAGCACATCACACCAGCAAAACGGCCCCATGAAGCGCCGAGTATTACCTTCGACGATTCTGATTTGATCGGCGTAACACTCCCTCACATTGATCCGTTAGTTATTGAATTGCATGTAAATCGATTCACCGTTAAGCGCGTACTCATTGATCCAGGCAGCACATCGGAAGTTATGTATTACAAGACATTCACTAAACTCGGCTTCTCCGAATCGGATCTTTCTCCGGATCGGATCTTTCTCCGGCTCCTTATCCACTATTCGGCTTTAACGCCAATCCAAAATACCCGTTGGGGAAAATCACACTACCCGTTCGAGCAGGCTCCCGAACAATAAATGTGGAATTCTTGGTCGTCAAGCTGCTATCGCCGTATAATCTCATCATGGAGCGAACTTGGTTGCATATTATGCAGGCCATGCCAAGCACCTATCATCAGCTGCTACGCTTCCCGACTGAACGCATCATTGAGCAAATCCGTGGCTCCCAGAAATCGGCACAAGCATGTTATCTCCTTGTTGGAAAGACGCCAAGAGAGTTGCAAGTGAATTCTATTAAGGTGCCGGATCAAGAGAGCCTCGACGATGTTGAGTGGCTCCCAAGTGAAAAGGCCATGGAAGCCCTAGATCGAGTTGAAATTGATGGAAACCCAGACAAGTTCTTCATGATTGGCGCTTCCTTGAATCAAGCCGATAGACAGCAGCTAATTTCCTTCCTGCTCGGTAACCGTGATGTATTTGCGTGGACTCCATACGAGATGCTGGGTGTAGATCCGTCTGTTTCACAGCACTGTTTAAATGTTGACCCTAAATGCAAGCCGATTATCCAGAAGAGCCGACGTTCAGCCGCAGAGCACACTGCCGCCGTTGTTGAAGAGGTTGACCGGTTGCTTGACGCCAGGGCAATCAAGGAAGTGACCTACCCTACATGGCTCTCGAATGCTGTGGTCATGAAGAAGAAAAATGGGACTTGGCGAGTCTGCGTTGATTTCATGGACCTAAACAAAGCCTGCCCCAAAGATTGTTTTCCTCTCCCCAGAATAGACCAACTTGTAGATGCTATGGCACGTCATCAGCGTATGAGCTTCCTCGATGCCTACAGAGGCTACCATCAAATTGCCATGCATCCGGAGGACCAAGACAAAACTGCATTCCTCACCCCAAGAGGAACCTATTGCTATAAGGTTATGCCTTTTGGGCTGAAGAATGCAGGGGCAACTTACCAGAGACTAGTCACCACCATGTTCAAGGAGCAACTCGACCACACTATGGAAGTGTACATTGACGATATGGTGGTCAAGTCCAAGGAAGAGCAGAATCATATAGCCGATCTTGAAGAGACATTCGGCATTCTACGCAAATATAGAATGAAGCTAAACGCTTCCAAATATGGATTTGGGATCGGCTCTGGCAAATTCTTGGTTACATTGTCAACCACCAAGGAATCGAAGCCAACCTAAGGCAAATCACAGCAATCCTGGAACTTGGCTCCCCTCGATCGGTCAAGGAGGTTCAGAAGTTAATGGGGATGGCCACCGCACTCAACAGGTTCATCAGTCGGTCCACGGTCCGCTGCCAATAATTCTTTCATACACTACGGCAGGGAAAGGCTTTTGAATGGTCCACCGAGTGCGAAGCCGCTTTCAACGGCCTAAAGACCTACCTCCGATCAGTTCCACTCTTGACAACACCTTCGGCAGGTGACCCGCTCATTTTGTATCTGGCAGTTTCTGACCGGGCCGTCAGCGCCGTACTGATAAAGGAAGAGCTAGGGGAGCAACGGCCAATGTATTATGTGAGCAAGGCAATGGTTGACGCCGAAACACGCTACCTTCCGTTGGAAAAACTCATTCTGGCCCTCGTCATGGCAGGGAGAAAGTTGATGCATTACTTTCAGGGGCATACCATCGGGGTACTAACGGACCACCCCCTTCGGTCGGTACTCCGTAGTGTAGAAGCATCAGGGCGCATTTCAAAGTGGGCTCTTGAACTTGGCCAGTATGATATTCAGTTCTTGCCTAGAACCTCAATCAAGGGATAGGTGCTTGCCGACTTTGTGGCCGAATTCACTGGGGGTCTCGCCGACTTCAAGTCTAATGAAATTCAACCTAAGCCGAACTGGAGAATTTATGTTGGGGACATTTGGCAGCTGTACTGTGATGGATCATCCAATCAACAGGGCAGTGGAGACGGGGTAGTAATCATGGCTCCCGACGGCGCAATAATTGAGCGGGCCGTCAAACTCGGCTTCGACGCATCAAATAACGAGGCCGAATACGAATCCCTTCTAACCGGTTTGCGGAATGCACATCTTCTGGGTGCTTAGCGTTTGATTGTATTTTGCGATTCAAAACTAGTGATCAATCAGCTAGAGGGGGAGTACGCGACCAAAAATGACCGTATGGCGGCTTACATGAAAACGACCAACTCCTTGCTGACAAAGTTTGACCACCATGAATTGAATCAAATAACACGTGATCAGAACACACATGCAGATGCCCTGGCTTGCCTAGCCTCTGCTATTAACTCAGAGCTTAAACGGACCATCGAAGTAGGTTTCATCCCGGAACCGAGCATTGGCCCTTCAGAGGAAGTCCAGGTCAATATCATAGAGTCAAGACTGAGTTGGATGGACCCTATTGCTGCATTCCTGTCTTCCGAGCAGCTCCCAGCAGACAAGAAAGAAGTGCACAGGGCTGCGAAACAAAGCCATGCAATACTACTTGGATCCACAAGGAAAGCATTATAAGAAATGCCTTTCTGGCCCATACCTGGAATGCGTGCATTCGGACAAAGTCGAAGAGCTTCTGACAGAAATACATGAAGGCAGTTGTGGTGCACATTCTGGTGGGCGCTCTTTGGCTCATCGAGCTGTAACACAGGGGTATTATTGGCCGACAATGAGAGCAGATGCCGAATGTTATGTGAAAAAATGTGAACAATGCCAGAAGTTCTCCCCCTTAACCCATCTGTCTGCTGAAGAGTTAAGCTCTATCACCAGTCCCTGGCTGTTCACCCAGTAGGGACTTGATATCGTCAGGCCATTGCCAAGGGCCCGAAGGAACAAGCGGTACTTGATTGTCGCGACTGATTACTTCACAAAATGGGTCAAAGCGGAGGCATTAATGCACATTCGAGATGCTGATGTTAAGTGCTTCGTATAGAGAAATATCATAACACGATTCGGCATTCCAAGAGCACTTATCTCAGACAACGGCACCCAGTTTGATTGTGGCGTATACCGAGAGCTGTACAGCAAGTATGGTATCCGGCCTTACTTTTCCACGCCGGCTTACCCACAAAGCCATGGTCAAGCTGAAGCCTCTAACAAATCCATCTTGGACGGCATCAAGAAGAAGCTGGAGAAAGCTAAAGGCAAATGGGTGGAAAAAGTGCCGAGTGTGTTGTGGGCTCATCGAACTATGCTGAGGCGATCCACTGGGGAAACACCGTTTGCTTTATGCTTTGGAACCCAAGCAATCATACCCCTAAAGATCGGCCTCCCGACCTTGAAATCGAAAGTTTTTTATATGGGCCAAAACGACATGATGCTGGCCTTAGATTTGGTCATGATTGAAGAACGAAGAGACCGTGCCCTTGCATCCATGGCACGGTATCAGCAGCAGCTTGCTAAGTCGTATAATCAACGCGTTCAGCTGCGCCGCTACACACCAGGAGAGTTGGTCCTAAAGAAAGTACTCCCAGCTGCCAGGAAACCGGCTGATGGAAAATTGGGTCCTAACTGGGACAGTCCCTATCAGGTCAATTCGATCGCGGAAGTAGGGGCATATCGGCTCAAAGACATGTTTGGAAGAAGCCTACCACGGCCTTGGAACTCAACGCATTTGCTTAAATTCTATCATTAAACCCGACCTGTGGGAAATGATACTAGTTTTGAATGGTTCACCATATACATATTTCACTTTTGCAATGCAAAGTTTCCAGTTTCCTCTTCACGCAATTCAGTTAAAAGTCTCCGGATTCGGAGCCCCCTTTATGCATGTCACTTTTGGGCCGATTAAGCCTCCGGATTTGGAGCGCCCTTCGTGGATATCACAATTGGCCAAGACAAAAAGCCTCCGAATTCAGAGCCCTATCCGTGCATGACACGTTTGGGCCAATTAAGCCTCCGGATTCGGAGCCCCTTTTGTGCATGTCACTTTTGGGCCGATTAAGCCTCCGGATTCGGAGTGCCCTTCGTGGATATCACGATTGGCCAAGACAAAAAGCCTCCAAATTCGGAGCCCCATCCGTGCATGACACGTTTGGGTCAATTAAGCCTCCGGATTCGGAGCCCCTTTTGTGCATGTCACTTTTGGGCCGATTAAGCCTCCAGATTTGGAGCGCCCTTCGTGGATATCACGATTGGCCAAGACAAAAAGCCTCCAAATTCGGAGCCCCATCCGTGCATGACACGTTTGGGCCGATTATGCCTCTGGATTCGGAGCCCCTTTTGTGCATGTCACTTTTGGGCCGATTAAGCCTCCGGATTCGGAGCGCCCTTCGTGGATATCACGATTGACCAAGACAAAAAGCCTCTGAATTTGGAGCCCCATCCGTGCATGACACGTTTGGGCCGATTAAGCCTCCGGATTCGAAGCCCCTTTTGTGCATGTCACTTTTGGGCTGATTAAGCCTCTGGATTCGGAGCGCCCTTCGTAGATATCATGATTGGCTAAGACAAAAAGCCTCCGAATTTGGAGCGCCCTTCGTGGATATCACGATTGGCCAAACTAAGCCTCCGGATTTGAAGCACCCTTCGTGGATATCACGATTGGCAAAATCTCCAGATTCGGAGCCCCATTGGTGCATGACACCTTTGGGCCGATTTAGCCTCCGGATTCGGAGCCCCATTGGTGCATGACACCTTTCGGCCGATTAAGCCTCCAGATTCGAAGTGCCCTTAGTGGATATCACGATTGGCCAAGTCTCCGGATTCGGAGCCCCATTAGTGCATGACACCTTTTGGCCGATTAAGTCTCCGGATTCGGAGCCTCATTGGTGCAAGACACCTTTCGGCCGATTAAGCCTCCGGATTCGGAGCGCCCTTTGTGGATATCACCATTGGCCGTCTCCGGAATCAGATCCCCATTAGTGCATGATTGGCATTCAAAATGAAATGGGACAAGCCGTATAATCGAAGGCTAAAACATGTAAACATTCAAAAAGAAATGGGGCAAGCCGTATAAACGCGTGGTGAAACATGTCGTATAAACGTAGGCTAAAACATGCGAACATTCAAAGTAAAATGCAGTGTACTAATATAATTAGAAAGTACGCTAACACTTGAAATAAAAAATGTACTATTATTCAATTGGCCAATAATTACATAATTTTGCATTGCAAGGTCTACAATGTTTACTTTGAGCATTACAATGTCTACTTTTATCCGGCGCCTCCCTCAATCGTCACTCTTCTCGACTTCGAAGGCAGAAAAGGGGAAGTGATCACGTTGGTACAGCGGTAACGCCGAATCAACGCCCGCTACTCGGAGAGCCTCCATGGCTTGAAGTGCCTTGATCCAACCGTGCTTAAATCCACGATTTTCACATCGGCAAACTTCCTCGGCGAGCTTTTCCCTGGTCTTCTCTATCCTTACTTTCCGGCCTTCATGGAAGCCTTTTTCATAAGCCCTCCCCTTCACAGACTCTATGGCAAACATGCTCGCCGTATCACGATCGGCAATTGCATTACTGATAAGGCGCTGGGTCACCCTTTCTTCCACAACTGGGTTAGCTTGTCCGGCTAGTTGTGTCTGACCGGCCTTGACCTTCCTTAGCTCGCGCTCAGTCGCTTCTGCGCGAACTTCCAAATTTCGAATGCGTTCATCATTCTTCTCTATTTCTCGTCGCGTAGCACGAAGGCGCATGCCGATTTCATAGGCAGTGTAGAGCCCTTTCACCGCCCTATGAACGCCATCTCGAAACACCTCGAAGTCAGGTTGACCAACCATCAACTGCTGGACTTCCGGAGGAAAAATCTGTCGCACAAATTCGACCGCCATGTTCGGGTCACGGATGATGGAATCTGCTTCTGTCATCGGTTTTTTCCCAACGAAAACAGAAAAGCTCAATGGGCATGGTGGTCCACTGGCCTCACTCCGCAAACGAGGGGAGCTCCCTCGCTGGCGCTTCTCCTTCCTTGGTGACCTGCTTCGTCGACGCGGAGAGTGGCGCCTCTTGTGCTCTGCAGATGCCCTACCTCCCGTACGGGAAGGCTCGCCACCTAGATTCATTGATGAGTCCAGCTCCGCCAGAGTTCTGCCCTCTCCCTTACTATTAAAGAAAAGTCTGGTTGACATTCACACTTTTCTGGCCACGAAGGACGAGCAAAATCGAGTCGCTTTATGAAACTCAAATGGAATCTCTTAAATGGAAACCCCCTTTTTAATCACTCAGGAGTGCACTCCACTCCCGAGGCGACCTCATCAATGCGCGCACTCCTGCAACCATCGATATTCGACATTGTTGATTCATCCCGATATTTGGCATTGTCAATACATTCCGATCTAGGAGATATATTCAGCATTGTCAGCCACTCCATGAACTAAGAATATTCGATAAGATCACATTTATTAATCTAATCACATTTATTAACCCTTAGTTATCTAATCGGCAAGTGTACATGAACGTTTAGCTACCGCGCAACAGACAGCAATAGTTTTACCCAAAATAGCAAAACAAAACAGTAATCTTCATTGATAACAACAATTAAATACATGAAATAATGCAAGGCAAGGGAAATATTCATTGATAAATTGAATACAGCATAGTCATCATTTTATACATGAAGATTACCCTAAGCAGATAGATGTTTACTAAGAAAACAAAACATGTTTACAAGAACATACATTGAAAAAACCTAACAAAACTAAAATGTCTCCCAAATCAATCCTCGGGATTAGACTCAAGCGGCTCAACGTCCACTTGCTCGTATGGAATTGGCATGGCCAATGTCACTCCAGCGGCAACAAGGGCTTTGAGCCAGCTGTGTTTGAATCCTCAATTCTCGAATTTGGGGACTTCTTCTACATAGTTTTCAAGGGCGGCGCTCTTCCCAGCCTCCAACGTCGCAGAAGCCTCGGAGTCGGCTTTTTCCTTAGCCTTCTTCGAATATTCCAATTCGGCCTCCAACTTGGCAAGCGCCTCCTTGGCTAACTTGAGCGTTTCCTCGCTCGCGTTTGCCCTCTCCTCAGTGTCGGATCTGAGCTGGTCAACAGTCCACGCCCTCTCCTTCTCAGCTTCGGCTTATGCACTTTCCATTGTGGCTCTCGCCACCTCGAACTCAGCCCTACTCCTCTCACCCTCGACTTCCGACTTCAAACAGTTAATTCTTTCAATGGCATCATGCTGGCGGCAGCCAATTTCGGCTATCCTTCCAACCGTCTGCAAAACAAGTTGGGATCATCACATACTAAGAAATACCGTCTGCAAACTAAACCAAAACAAGGAGTTAGGATCAAGTCACATACCAGAAGGGCCGACTGGGCAGCTAATGCTATTGCTACCCAATCCGGCTCCGCACGAAAGGTTGCCTTGTCAGCCGGCAATGAGACTGAGGCAGCCAAGCTCAACGCCACAGCTGAATCATTCAAGGCTGACGCTTCGGAGGAGATCGACATGTTTTTTATTTTTGGTTCAACAACAAAAGGAGCAACCACACCCGACTCCTCTAAGCGTGGCCGTTTATCAACGGTATTCTCCTCAGAGCCGACGTCGCTCTCGGCAGTACGTTTTTCTCCCCGATCTTCTGGAATCGGCCGTTCGGCATCCTTCTCCATCTCGGCCACATGAACTTGAGCCGTTTCTTCTACAATAATAGGTTTAAAAGATTCTGTCGGGGTAGGTCCAGAACGGATGGCCTCGACTTTCTGTCGGGCGACCATGCGTTCGGCGTTTTTCTTTCATGCCAACTGCGTGAGACTTTCCCCAGCCATACCCTCAGAATAATCGCCGGGAAGGTCTCCCAAATTTGTAAAAATATCTTCGAAGGAGGCGTCCCCTCGGCCTGATGTGGACGGAGGGTCGGACGAGTTGAGTCCGGCTTCCTCAAAGGCCGAGTTAAGAGCTTCATCAACCTCCGCTGCCAATTGGTCCGGCTCCTCGACGATTGGTTCGGCCGCTTGTTCTTCTATGTGTTCCAAATCGGATGTTTCTAAACCAATCTGCCTTAAGTTCTTAAAGCTGGGGAAGATAAGGGTTGTAAGATGGTTGTCGTCTCGTGGGATTGGAATGTTGTCTGTCGCCGAAAATGTCGTGTAACTTGGCTCGTACCGCAGGAGAATGTAGGTCGCCCTCCCTTGTTTTTGAAGGTTTCGACGGCCGACGAACTGTAGCGTGGTTTTAATTTCTGCAAGCACAGCGTCGTCATCTGAAACCAATACTCTCTTCAAGTCGCTGCCTACATAAACAAAGCGAGTAGATGTATATAATGCCGAATATAGATATTGTAATAACAGAAACAAAAGTGATCGAATCGGCCACCTGGTTCGCCTTTTCACCTTGGCACGGGGTCTAGGCGATCTTCACCCTCGCCAAATTCCCAATTGCCTCGGACAACGACCATCACGTCATCGACACGCTTGCCAGAGCTGGCAAGCATAGTCACTAAGTGATGATCAGTATCCTTGGCTCTGAGAAAGTAGCGTCCTAGCCGGCCAGTAGATTTGGCTAGGACATAACAATGCCGAACGGCGGGTATACCTAAATTAATCCTAAGACGCCGGTTTAGCTCTACAATCCCCATTATGATGCGGAAAAAATTCACGTTAGGCTGGGAAGGGATTAGACCCCAATATCGAAGAACGGCCCTCAAAAACGAGTGAAGGGGAAAGCGGACTCCACCCTCAGCAATTGACAGGAGAGGAAAGACGATTGTGCTCTAATCATCCCTCTCCATATCAGTGGTGCTATCTGCCAAAAGTGACAGATGGACGTCATCGGGGATGGAAAAATGGCATCAAAAACTGGAGATTCGATCCGCTGAAAGGAGCTCCTTCAAATGTTTTGCCATCCCGACCAGCCCAAGGATTATGGAAAACTAAAAGCAAACAAGGAAATGGGATCGGAAGTGAAGGAGAAGAAAACTTACAGGAGATGAAGGGGAAAACGAGAAACAAGGAGTTGCACTAGGAGGCGAACCAGATATTTTTGAGTATTCAAAACTTACATTCGAAGAGACAATTTCAAATCACATTAAATGGAGGCAGTGTACGAAGGGGCGGGAAATCATTATAATGACCAAAAAGCGTGTACGCGTTCTGAGACGCATTAGGAGGAGGATTAACCGCCGAATTTTTGACTTTCCAGGCTCGAAGCCAAACACGCCGACTAACTGATGCTAGTGGGGTGTTAGAGGGGCAATTGTGGGAGCCAAATTTAATTGGATCAATAGGGACGAATGGACAAGTCCAGTCCGGGACATAATCTTTATTCGGCACTGATCCTAGTCAATTGAAGAGCCGAATAAAATAATCGGCTTTCCAATCAGTAGAACAAAGGCCGAGTAGAAGTACATGTAAAGGATCGAGGATGGGCCTGGCCCTAGGGCCCAAAGAGAATAATATAAATACAGGATCATTAGTCAGAGAAAGGTATGTGAGAATTAGTGTGCTTAACTTAAGACATAAGCAACCAAGAGAGTATACACTGACTTATCCGTCAGAGTGCTAATTCCAACATCTCCGACCTGAGTGTTCATTTCTTTTCAGGTGACTAGCTGAGGATCACGAGCGTCCCCTAGGATCAGAAGAGTATTTCCAAACCACTTCCCCACACTATCCATGCTTGATTGGTGTATCTTTATTCGCTTCGGCTGTCTTATCCAAGTTTGATTGGTTTATCTCTGTTCGATTCAGTTGTCTTATCTCTTCTTTATGACAGATTCAGTTGCAAGATAGATCAAGTTTGGGTTATTTGATTTTGGGGTTGTGCATCTCAAGGGTTGATTTCATGTTAGTTGGGTAGTGGCCATTTGGGAAAATAAATTGAGGACTTTTAATGAAGTTGACTAATTTTCTCGAAAATTATTCTATTTTTGCAAAACCCAGACCATTCTTTGGTACCAAAAAGGGAAATTTTGCAATGCTCATAGATTGACTTACATGACTTCAAAACAGAGATTGAAACAAGCATGCTAACCTAACTCTCATGTTGATCAAAACCTTTTTATAAGAAAACCAAAAAATAATAGTCAAAATGATGAACTAGAGGCACAGTCGAGTCAAGATTTCTATCTTTCTCCTGTATTCTCAAAAGTCTCCATTTACATTGTTAATCACTCATTGGAAGGTGTATAATAGTTGTCTCTGGCAATGTAAACAGAACCCTTTAGTTGTCTGGTCATCCGAGAGGTTGATTGGGCAATTGTCCGAGCGATCGATTGGGCGGTCGACCGACATTTTTTTTTTTCTTTCTCTTCCTTCCGACAAGTATAAGTATGTATGTTTACGTCATTTTTGCTCTTTTTTTTTCTTGGTTGTTGTTGAGTCAGATTTGGTGTTTTGGTCGGTTGTATCCTTAATTTTCAATTCAAAACTCATTGAAATGCAACCATTCTCAATTTTAATTTCAAAAAAAAATGTTTCCACACCCAGGTTTTGTGTCATTCACGCCATGATGTGCAAAACAAATTCTTTTTATTAACCTCAGGGATCAAACCCCGATCAAAGTTGTACAAAAGAGAGTTAAAGCTATAGGTTCCCACTCCTAAGCAAAAATACAAGGGAGGAAAAAAAAAAAAAGAGAGAATCTTTCTTTTTTTAGAATACAAAAAAATAAAAAGAAATTTTTTTGAAATTCTGGCAGCAAAGATTACAAACCAACTTCATTTGCAAACAGCTTCGTCGCTGGACTCTACCATCAATTGCCTTGCCTTTCATTCCGAAGAAACCTTCGAAGCCCCTGTCTCAGAATTTGCAGGATTTTTGAAAAAAATTATTCCCCATTGGCCATCGAATAAGGTGTACCAAAGCACCAAAAATATTTTCGTATTCGTTGTCTGGAACTTCAATTCCTTATTCTGCCTCTTCAAATGATTAATCTCCCACCGCAGATCTTGATACATACATTGAAACAGAGAGTTGTACATTTAATTGATGTACCTCATTTGTTCTACTCTGCAGCCGGCGGGACAAATTAGAGACCGCGGTCACGGTCTCTACATAGGACTTCAATGTGTAAGAGTTGGCATCGATGTCAAACTGCGCTGCCATCATTTGCCTGACTAACATCACAGGGAAACTAAAAACAAAAGTAGGAGCAAGGGCACTCTGTCGAGGCTTGGAGGAGTTGGTGTCAACAATCTTTATCAGGGAATCATTAAGGTCAGGAAAGAGAGAAGGAGGATGGCGAGAATAGACCATGACAGAAATGAAAAAGATTCGAGCTATAGCAGATTGAGTTTTGCAACCTTTCGTTTCTGCTCAGTTTAGCTCTTTGCTCTAACTCACAGGGCTCATTTAAGAAGAGGATGAAAGAGAAGAAGAGGATAAAGGGGAAGGTCAAGGTGATCGTTGAAGGATTTGGGTTAGTCCAACTGTTGTTGGTCAGGTGCCGCTATTGTTAAAATCGCGCTGCAGACATGGTGCTTAAAGAAGATGAAAGAAACGGGGAGAAACAAGAATAGGAGAGATGTATGTGAATATATGTATTTGTATATCGTATGTATATAATATGTATCTGTATATGTATATAGTTTGTCTGTGTGTGTATATGTAATAAAATATGTATGTATACATAGTACGTATTTTGTATATTGTTGGTACATAAATCAATCAAAATCAAAATCACAAAAAACTAGAAAAGCAAGAAAAAAATCAAAAAATAAAACATAAAAAAATTTAATTTGTGTATTCATCTGTTGTGTATCCACCATATTATTGTTGTGCATTTATCACATTGTATATTATATGTTTCACATCGCACCTTTCATGTTTTTGCATTCATTATCACACTTGCACCAACTATTACATCTATCATGCATGGTTACAACTGTCATACTGTTGCATCACTTGGCTATAATCTATTCACATCACTTGGTTACAATTGTTCAAACATTTGATTATAACTTTTCTCCTTTACCTGGTTGAAACCAATACTCTATTTCGTATTGAGGTATGGTCTAGGTTTCGCTTGTTGGTTAAGACCCTTTTCTCCTTTACCCGGTTGAAACCAATCCCCTAATTCGTATTGAGGTACGGTCTAGGCCTTTTGTAGACACCCCATTTTTGACCATCCTCAAGACTTGGACGTCACCGCTTGAACACTAGGTGATCATCCATGTTTGTGTTCATCTTGAGTTCCCGGAAGCCTTGGCAATGCGCCTCACCTCAGGATCTCTCGACTCGACTGTTTTGTGTATGGTTTTGCACCAAACACTTGTGTTTTGCCTTTGAGAGGCAGGGTAGGGCTTGTAGACCATCCCCACCCATCACCGACCAGGGCTTGAGGCCACCGGCTGTGTTTTGTGGCCACCGGCCAAATGTTTGGCCGGCCGGCACTATAGATGGCCGGCCGGCTGTCTTTTTTTGGTCAATTGCATCTTTGGCCGGCGACTACTGTGCATCTGCTTTTGCAGATATTTTCTCACAGCTGGCATGCATTTGGCTCCCCTCCATACACGTGTATGGAGGGATCTCTCTCTTTAGAAGCTTGTCTTGTAAGCTTTACAAGACAAAAAGCTCTATAAAGAGAGGTCTTCTCTCTTGTAAGGGGTTGGACAAAAAAGGTTAGACATTTTAGACAGCCATTTTTAGGGTTTGAGTTCTAGGGTTAGGGTTTGGTTCATATCCTATCTCTATCTCTCTCTCTTGTGTGTGTTTTGTCTTATTTTTGCTCACAAACACCCACCATCACACCATCTCTTGGAACTGAGGCCCTTGAGGGTTATTTTTAGAGTTTTGAAGTTGGTTTCAACCTAAGGAAGCTGTTGGAGCTCCATTGTTGAAGAGGGTCTTCAAGGGTAAGAAGTTTGTCCCTTTATTTCCCATTTTTGCAAAGCTTTTCTACCTATCTTGCAGCTGTTTTTTGGCTTTGCATATAACACATAAAAGTTCAATTTTTAAGGCCTCTAAATAGTTTGTTAAGAGTGTTTTAAGCTTTGGGGTTGTTTGACCCCTCTTAAGCCTTGTTTGGCCCTTGTTTTGTGCTATTTTGTGTGAGCTCCGGGACCATAGTATTTGGGCCTCCTCACCACTGAAATCTTGAGGGATTTCAGAGGTGAGGATGGTACCTTGAGGTCCTAGGAAGGAGAGGGCCACCCCCTCTCCTTGATGTCCTTGAAAAGGACCATTTTTGCCTCTTGAGGGAGCACCATGTTTAAGTGTGTGTTGGCCATGCCTTAGCTGATTTTTGTGCTTATTATGTTATAATATGCCTCTGTTTTTAGTTGGTTTTGATACACCATGCTTGCTTAGCATACATGCCTTGTAATGCCATTTTGTTGCCTTAACATGCATCTAGGTTTTAACCCTTATTCAAGCATGTATTAGGCCTAGCTTTGTGAAGCTTTTGTACTTGTTTTGCCATGTTTAAGCTCTGTCCTTGGCTATTTTGGTCGACCAAGGCTCCCATTGTATAGTTCTTTTGCATTTTGGCTTGCCCGCCTTAAGTTTTGGACCATTGTTGCATGTTTAGCCTATCTTGTTTGCTTGGTTTGGCACCATCTTAACATGATTTCAAAGCTTTTATTGCATGTCTTTAGTCCATGCTTAGCCTCTTTCAAGTGTGCTTGAAAGTTCCCTTTGTTTGCTCAAGTGTTGGCTCATTAACGTATGCATTCTTGCATGTATGTTTGGTCCCATTTCTTGAGCTTTTGGCCACTGTTTTAGGCCTAGTTAGGGCTGCCTAAATCATGTTTAAGTCCATCTCTTTGCTTGTTGCATATGCTCCTTGTATGTTGTAGCATATTGGTGAGTTGTCGCATGTTTGAACTTGCATGATTGAATGAAGTCACATGCTTGCTTGCATGCTTAAACACCTACATTGTACCTTGCATGCTTGTTGGTTGCATTGTCTCATGCCTTGCATGTTTTGTATGCTTCTTTGCATTTCCATGTGGCATGCTAGTCAACATGCTTAGGATTATGTTGCATAAGCATACGTGCTAGACCTCTTGAAATGAGTATGATAGAGGTTGGGCCTCCTTGTGTGTTTATTTGGTTTGCATTCATTTGAAATTGAAAATGCATACTTGATTCTTTGGGCCATCATGCATGGAAATGCGTGATTGGTGGTCCGAGAATCGAGGTCCATGTCCCTTTGAGTCATAAACATGATAAGGGATATGATTGGTGCATACATTGCTTGAAATGCATTGCCATGCCAAGTATTGCCCTCTGTTGCTGCCAAACCAGGTTCTGCAGGAACTTTTGTCCGGCCGGCCACATTCAGTGCCGACCGGCCACCATTGTTGGCCGATGGATCAAAGTTGTGGCCGGTGACCATTCTATATGGCCGGTGGTGTTCTCCCTCAGCCGGTGGTACCTCACAATACTCAGAGAAGCAATCCTGAGACTTTGGCAGTCATCAGAGGAGCAGAACAGGGAAAACAGAGGCATCTTGAGCATGACAGTGGATTTCCGGGCGAAACCGAGTGCGCATGCATCGAGCCCTCTCCCCGAGGCTGCTGTTTATTGCTTTCTTAGATTAATTAATTTGCTTAATTAATTTAGTTGGTCTGTAATAATTAATTAGCTAGAATAGTTAATTCATTATTCGAATTGTATTATTCTTTTGGTCCCTCCGAGCGAGGGCAAATTTGTAATAAGTGTGGGTGAGTGTGTGTATGTCTTCCAACCCCCACTTCTTTCTCCCTTTTACTTACCTGCTTTGATGGTTAGTATTAGGGCATGTTTACTTTAGCATATTCTATGCTATGCATGCGTGCATCATTCATCAGTATTGCATGCACCGGGCTCGGCGCATCATGCTAATTGCATTATATTTCAAAACAAATTTGAATACATGCTACTTGTACATTTCACATGTCATCCTTAGATTAGCCGAGCCTATTCTAAGTGACATTTTGTATGCGATGCATTAGGCACTTAACATGGACTTGGATCATGCATTGATTGCTAACACGTTCTTGTTCTGGCACGGAGTACGATGTAAGTATTTTATGCTTTAGCATAACGCATGCGTGTGAATGCTACTAAGACAGCATGCTTACCATGAGGCTAGCTGCTTATGTGATATAACTGCTCGAATGCCTGTGGATGGAGGTCAAGTTACCTAAATTGGAATAATGCATTAAAACCTGCATTTTAGCCTACTTGCGAGTAGTAAACCATTTTCAAAACAAACATGAAATGTTTATTCCAATTTAGGCGATTTGGTCTATACTTGTTTGCTGTGCGCATAACATAGTAATTCTAGGCTAATAACCGGAATAAGAGCACATAATGTTTTCAAAATAAGATATCACGGTTAGTAGAGGCCGATCTTTGATCGGGCGAGAGGGGGTGCTCATAGCTGACCTTCCCCAATTGTACCCAAGTTCCCGAGTCGAGGCAACTTTGGTAATGACGGACACGTGGCCTTTGGCACCGAGTCAAGGTTTCCTAAATTCCCCCATTGAAAAAATATTTAGGTGGCGACTCTGTATCTGGCAAAGCAGTCCATGTTTGGCACTTCTTTACAAAAAATCTGTTTTCAAAAACGATTTGCCGGATTTGGACTCTTTGGTTCAGATTAAGAACCGTAACTAAAACGAGTCCGAACTGTGGTAGCATAAGTCCCTCCCTCGGGGCGCGTCCACACCTTGCTTATTGGTTAAGACCCTTTTTTTCTCCTTTACCCGGTTCAAACCAGTCCCTTATTTCGTATTGAGGTACGATCTAAGTCTCCCTTGTTGGTTAAGACCCTTTACTCATTTTCTCGGTTGAAATCAATCCCCTATTTCATATTGAGGTGCAGTTTGGGTTTTGTTTATTAATTAGCACCCTCATTTCCTTCTCTCATGTAAGTGTGTTTGGATTGTACCCTTTGTTATTCTTCTTTTGCATGAGGCTTGTCTCACCATTGCCATCCTTATATGCTACCTATTGCGTTGCATTTGCATAAATCATGAACTTTCAAAAAGAATAAGAAAAAAAAAAAAACAAGCAGCTTCGCGAAGCATAGAAGTCCAACTTTCAAATTGCATTAGCATATCATTTGTTTCTTGCCTCTGAACTACGCTAGTTTGATTCCTTGCAAAGGGATACGTAGACAACCCTCGGGTTCAACCAACTGCATTTGCATTTTGTTTGTTTGCCCAAGTCTTATGGCCTTGTCAAAAAGGTCGTCTTTGAGCTTTGATATTCACTCACGTCATGAAATGACTTCGAGCTCTGTTAAAGAGAGGTAACTGTAGACATCACATTTTGATTGGCCCTAAGACTTTGACGCTTTCTTTTAATTGCCCAATGATAAAAATTAGAATGTGCTATCTCACAAAATCCTCAATAAGAAATATAGAATTTGAGCTTTACTCCCAACCCTAAGCATGTTTTGGCCAAGTGTTTAAGTCATGTCTGACAGTCGGAGCAAAGCTCGACTGAACTAGAGCAAAACAGGCAAAATTTCCATTAACCGGTCGACTGACCAGTTGACCACCCCGGGACGGATTGTTCACTAACCTCACTAACCGGTCGACTGCACAAGGACAGTGAAAACCTGAATTTTGTTAGTTTGTGTGGGGCATTCCATTACCCCATTTTTTGATATATTCCTGCATTGAATGCATATGTAGCCAGCCTCCATTGCCTAGTGCTTGATCCATTGAAAATAATGCTCCATTAGCTCTATTATCTTCATTAATGCTCCATTAATCTTCCACTTTGTCTTCTACCATTTCTCCACTTGCATTGCCTATAAACACATCAGATTGTAGAGAGAAAGAGACTAGAGAGAGGATAGATTGATTGGGAGAAGAAGGCTAGATATAGAGAAAAAAAGAGTCTAGGTTTTGAATTTAAGAGTTAGCCAAAATTGAGTGTTAATTGTGACCTTCCATTTTCTCAAGCTATACACTATATCTCATGTTCAATTACTAAAGTCATCCAAGTCATGTTATTGTAGTCAACTTCTAGAGCTTTGATCAAAGAGAGAGTGAATGTTGTTGAAAGAAAGAAAATCAAGGAGTTCGCCAATTTTCCCCCACATATAGTGTTATACAATTCAAGTCACCATTCTAGCTCAAATTCCAAACTTTTGAATTGAGGATTCATAACATAATTCACAACCTTGAAGGTGATCAAAAGGAGGATTGGAAATCAAGAAGTTCATCATTTCTTTGGAAGGTAGATTTTCTATTTCTTTCACTTTTCTTGTATTTTCTATCTTATAGTTGTTTTTCTTACTTTAATTTCATATTATAAATCTATTATAATCTAATCCAAAGTAGTTGGTTGAGCCACCAACATATCTCCTATTTGTTTTGTTTTGGATTTGTTGTGAATCAAGTTTGCCAGGCCTTATTGGCTAATCGACCAATTTAATGGCCGGCCACGTAATTAATTGGACAGAACAGAGCAGTCTTCCAACGTTGAGCATAACAATTTCTGGTGGTCTTCGAGGCATATGAAGCTACTATTTTTTTTTTTTTTTTAATTTGAGAGATTTGTGAGGTTTTTATTTTATTGTAATATTTTCTTCCACTTCCTACTTTTATTCGGATATGTAATTA
The DNA here is from genome assembly GCA_030407325.1 of Camellia japonica. Taxonomy (NCBI): domain Eukaryota; kingdom Viridiplantae; phylum Streptophyta; class Magnoliopsida; order Ericales; family Theaceae; genus Camellia; species Camellia japonica. The sequence continues at coordinate 67,119,015 of JAPPVO010000017.1, forward strand.
TTCGGTGTTATAATAATTTACCACCTCTCTTCTTTCTATCCCATTCTTTACTTGCTTTCCTTATTTGTACATAAATATCATATTTTACTTTTTCATCATATCCATGCTTTGCATCCATATTTCATGCATCTTGATTCGGCTAAATTTGCATTTATGAATTTAATTAATTCTTATGAGATTATGTACATTACCTCATGTTCTTGAAATGATTCACATATTATATATTAGAAGCCGAATCTTAGTTGCATTTTAAGAGTGAATTGCATTAGGATGTTGTATATAAGATCATGCATATTTTTCTAGCTTTGTTTTTTAGTTGTTCGTGGGACGTTGGTAAATATGTAAGTTTTTATGCTTTAGCATCCCGTCTGTGTGTGTTTTCCTTACTATTTTTAAGCATTCTATCATGAGGTTATTTGCTTATTTGATATAACTCTATGAATGCCAATGGATGGAGGTTATGTCGCTTAATTGGGAATGATGTTGATTTTTATTTTTGTAAACTCAATTTCTTTGAGTTGTACATCTTCAAAACCCTTTCAAAATACATGAAATAAAATTGTTACAAAATGAATGACATAATCTATACTTGTATGCTTCACATAGTAAATTTTAGGATTTATTAAATAAATCAGAACATGAACATATAAATAAATAAAACTTATATCATGGTTTAGTAGAGGCCGGTCTTTGATTGGGTGAGCGAGGGTGCTCAATTAAAGACCTTCTCTTCTCATAACTATGGTTCCGAACCGAGATATCTTTGGTTACGATGAACAGTGGCCTTGGCACAAGTCACGGGTTTCCTAATTTTTCAAAATATTAGGTGGCGACTCTGAGATTTGGCGATGCAGTCCATATTTAGCAAAGGTTTTGCAATAAAATCGATTTTCTATAAATAAAAAATAATTAAAAAAAAAGCTACCAGATTTGGACTCTCATCTATGTTTCACATTGCACTCGTGAGATAAGATCAAAGAAATCAAGAGTCCGAACTATTTAGCGCTCTGTTTCACCCCGACCGATGTTACACCTACCAATTACAGGAGCCAGTTCTACAAAGGAAAACCAATAAGATAATAGCATTAATACCTTTAACATACATTCAAATGTGATTATTAAACAAGCTGGGTAATGTTCAAATTTAGAATGATACTTTCTCAATATGGAAGAAGCCCTTGTGGCTGAAGCGTAAGTAGCAATAGGTGTTGGTGCAACTGTAAGCTCAAGTTGTTTCAACTCCACTTCTCCTATTAGACTCGCTTTGAGAGAAGTGAAGTCATCTTTTGAACTAATCTCAGTAGGGCTCAAGTCCATCAACATGTAGGGAAATGGCAGAGTAAATTAAAGGTTCATACTAAGCTTCCACCATCATTGGAAAGAATAAGAGGCTGTAGGGGATAAAACAAAGGGAGACAAGCTAAAGGTAGCTATGTTCTTGCACAAGAGCTCCACTGAGTCATTAATTTTGGTTGAGGCCACCCTTAACTCTCGATTCTGTAATTGAGGATTGTTGGAGGAGCAGTAAAGAGAAAGGACAAGTTGAACTAATCCAAATTGCCTAGCAAATTGAGTGGGGCAATATGGTTCAGCAATGCACTTATAGGCTTCGGGGTTCGGATTTCTAATAAAAAGAGATCTAGCAATGAGAATAGATACCCAACATTCCTTATAAACTCTATTTGTGCACTCCTTATCTACCAACAGGTCCTGAAACCATTGAACACCTTGTTTGGGGTCGAATGGCGTAAAAAATTTAGATTATAAGTTCAACGGAAGTTCAAAGAAGGATTAGAAGTAAAACTGGAATATAGATCTACATAAAGTTACTCTACCATACAACTTTCCATATGTGACAACATCTGTATCATTAGGGTAGCCGATCAATCGAGTCCTTGATTTAGGGAAGTAAGCGAATAACCATAACTGAAGAATCCAAATTAAGCCTCCTAGGTTGGGGTCCAAGGGCTTTTCACAGAAAGAAAAGTATGACCTATAAAGGTGGCCAAGAATGAGGCAAGGGCAATGGAATTGCCTAAAGCAAGAGCTTTGACCAAAGGAATGAATTCAATAACAATCTTCTATGAATGTGTGCACATTACAAATTTGCACAATCAAAAAAGGAGAAAGTCAAAAAGTTCCTGGTCACTAATAGAACCAGTTCCTCTATTCTTTTTACTGAGGAAGTCTGAGTAAGATAGGGTACCAGTTATGATAACCCTGTTCTGTATTGTGCTAATTGGTCCTTATTTTGAATATGATTTTGTGTGCCATTATATGAAAATATGTGGTTTTGAATTTCTATATGTTCACTGTAGGAATATCTGTTTGATTGTCTGCTTTGGAAATTAAATTGAAGGCCCTATCGGCCACCGAAACCGAAATTGGTCACGCCATTGTGATTGGCATAATTTTTAGAGCCTACGGTGAAATTTAATTGAAAAATGGATTCGGATCAAATTAAATTGCTTAAACTATTGAATTAGTGCCCAATTAGTTATTATTATTAAATTGAATTAGTGGGATTTGTTGTAAAAGGGCACTACACCCTCAATTCTCCTCCTTGGTTGCATTTTGGCTGATCTTGAGCTCTAAAATAGAGAGAGGGCCGGCTAGAGAGAGAGGGAGAGAAACAATTGAAGATTTGCTCAAGAAGCTTGAGTAAATTGAAGGCTAGCTCAAGAATTAACCTTAGTTTGTGAAGATTAAAGCTCCTTGGAGAGTAATTCATGAGTTTAATGTTGTAAAGTATGTATTCAAGCTAGTTGGGTAATCAAGAGTAAGAATTGAAATGGAATTGAGTTGATCATGTTGGATTGAAGGTCAATATATGCATGCATGTGTGTTATTGCTTTGAATTTGCATGTTTGGGCTTGAAATATATGATTCATGTAGAGTTTTGGTTAAAACTCATGTTTGAAATCACCATTTGCATCATCTAGGTTGAGAATAAGGGTAATACATCACATGCATGTACAAACTATAAGAATAGGAGCTTTGAATGCATGAGTTTGCATGTTGAAAATGAGTTTGGTGTCAATTGAGACATGCATGTGTTTGATTTATGAAATTGAGCTCCATATTGATGTAAATGGGTGTTTGTATCATGATAGCATAAATATATTTGAAGTTTGAGCCATAAATTGTAAGTTGGATCGGTTTGAATGCTGGATTTGAGCTCAAGAACTTAGCTGGAAAACCCAGAAAATTTGATGTCCACTCGAGCGGGGAAACCGCCGCTCAAGCGTGAATTTCGTGCTCCCAATATTTTTGCAGACTTGGATGTCCGCTCGAGCGGGGAATTTCACGCTTGAGCAGGGAGCTATGTAAATAGACCTTCAGCTCGAGCGCCATACTTCACACTCGAGCATAATTTTGATGCATCTAGCACTTTTGCAGACCTCATGGGTCCGCTCGAGCGGGGAAGTCCACACTCGAGCGAGGACCATGTTTTCTGAAATTTTGTTTATGCATTCTGTGTTTCGTTTTCCGTCCTCTTTCACTTCTAAGTACTCTTAGGCATGCATTGAGCATTGTAATTGCGTTAAAGAGATAAGAATGAAGCCTTAATGTGAAAATGTGAATTTAGAATGAATGGGCCAGAGGCCGTTTTGACATGAATGAATGGGCCAAAGGCCGTTTTGACATGAATGTATGAGCCAGAGCCCGTTTTGACACAAATGAAAATTTGAATGGGCCCAAGGCCAGTTTGTTCGGAATCGTAGTCACTTAACTTAAATTGTGTATATATGTTAAATAGAAATATGAATTGGGCCCAAGGCTGTTTGAAGCATGCTGTTCTACATATCGTTTCTATAACTTCTTTACTTGATATTATTCACTGGGCTATCGCTCACGCTCATTCATGTGTTTGTAGGTGAGCCAAGAGAAGTCCAAACCCAGCCCCAGTGAATTTTGTGAGGAACAACAAAGGGTTTTGAAGAGTCAGCCCTCGCGTCTCACGCACGAGACCCGTCTTCGCCTTTTTGTCATTCTGTTTTATTTTGTCATGTGGGCAAAGTCTTGGAATATGTTGTATATAGTTTTCTTGGGTTGACTTAGACTTATATGATCCTATATGTACAGAACCTTGTGTAGTACATATTTGGTTGTGAGTTATTAATATGTATATATATGGTTTATGATGATGTGCCACGTAAGCACAGCTCTATGGACAAAGTTTTAAATTGCTTCCGTTTGGCCCCCATTAACTCTGTTAAAATACATTTGGTTTGGTCTGAGGCTGTAGGTAATCTCATGATTACTGGCCGGTTATGTCCTTAACCCTTGGGGGCGGGTTCGAATCATGACAGAGTGGTATCAGAGCACGAGTTAATAACTCACACACTTGTCCAAAAGAGCAATACGCATCTAGAAAAGATCTAGGATGCATTCATGTGATAAGTATGAATTTGAAAGCATCTGGAATACGCTTGTATGTTTTGATTTGAACGATTATGTGCTATAAGTTTGTGAAGTGCTCGCATTACAAATTATTTGAATATGTATGCTCCTTGTTATATGCATACTTGTGAATCTTTTGTATAAAGTGTAATGCAAGTTTAATCAGATGGTGAGAACAAGAAGTGATGAAATAGAAGAGTCCTCTACTGCCAGAATGGATAGAATGGAAAGACTGATACAGGAAATGGCAGAAACTTTAAGACAGCAACAGGAGTGGCAACAGTAGTGGCAACAACCACATCCTCCACCTCCACCTCCGGCACCACCCGTGCCAGATAATCAGAATGATGATCGGATAATAGCTCTCACCAAAGAATTCAAGAAGATGAAACCACCACAGTTCCATGGTGGATTAGATCTGTTGAAAGCCAAGGCATGGGTTCTCGGCATTGAGAAATTGTTTGAAGTGTTCCCTTGCTCGGAGACACAGAAAGTGCTTCTAGCCACTTTTATGCTAGAATACGAGGCAAGAAGATGGTGGATGTTAATGCGAGAAAATCACAAGGATGTTGATTGGGTGAAATTTTTGGAAATTTTCTATGACAAGTACTTCCCGTAGTGTGTTCGGGACAGGAAAGTGGCAGAGTTCATGGAACTTAAGCAAGACAGTATGACTGTAGCTGAGTATGAGGCCAAATTCACTGAATTTGCCAGGTTTGCACCACACGTGATTGATACGGACTATAAGAAGGCGAGGCATTTTGAAGGTGGGCTTCAAAGCAACATTTTAGAAAGAGTGAATGTCTTAAAGCTAGAGACCTACATCAGGGTGCTAGACAGGGCCATCATATCAGAGGCTAACATAGCTAGACAGACTAAGTCAACAACTGACTGGAAAAGTAACAAAAGGCAAGGCTTCTTCTCAAAGAAGAAATTTTCGAAAAAGCAAAATACGGGCTCCTCAAATACTTCAAATTTTTTCCGAGACACAGCTCCCATGTGCAATATTTGTAGCAGAAAGCACCGTGGAGTTTGTTACCGTGTGTCAGGAGCCTGTTTCAAATGTGGGAAACAAGGGCATATGGCCCGAGATTGTAATCAGAATGGTGGAAAGATGGCTGCTAGTTCCATGGCATCGATCCCAAAGCCGGGAAATACTTTGAGATCTGCTACACCGGGGATACCGTGAGACAGGGGAGCGTTTTTGCGCTTGTTCTGGGTGATACACGGAATACCAACGCAGTTGTCTCAGGTACCATTGCTATATGAAATCAGGATGCCTTTGTGTTAATTGACTCTGGATCAACACACTCATTTGTAACATGTGCATTTGCATCTAGACTGAACAGACCTTTAGAATTACTGCCAAATCTGCTATGTGTGTCTGCTCCATCTGGGGAATCTGTATTGTGTGAATCTATATACCGGTTTTGTGATATGCGTAATGAGGATGCTATCCTATATGTAGACTTGTTACCCTTGAATTTTAGACATTTTGATGTAATTTTGGGCATGGATTGGTTGACCAAATATTGCGCCACCATTGATTGTGTGACAAAACGGGTTGTGTTTAAACCACCCGAACATAAGGAAATTGTGTTTGTGGGTAATGGGTAGTGCCTCCACCTTATTTGATATCTGCAATGAAAGCACGTAAACTGATCAGGAAAGGGTGCCAGGGTTATCTATGCTATGTGTTGTCTGAACAATCTATGAATGTTGAATTGAATGATATCCCTATTGTTAGAGAATTTCCAGATGTGTTTCCAAATGAATTACCAGGGGAATTGGTAGACCGGGAGATAGAGTTCACTATTGAAACCGTGCCAGGCACCTAGCCTATTTCCAAGACTCCCTACAGAATGGCTACTGCCGAAATGAAAGAATTGAAAGAACAGTTGCAAGACCTACTTGACAAGGGGTTTATTCGACCTAGCACCTCGCCTTGGGGTCACACTAGTATTGTTTGTGAAAAAGAAGGATGGAACTTTGCGTTTGTGCATCGATTATCGGGAATTGAACAAGGTAACAATAAAGAACAAATATCCCCTACCCCGTATTGATGACTTATTTGACCAGTTGCAAGGATCCCAAGTGTTTTCTAAGATTGATTTGAGATCTGAGTATCATCAGCTGAAAGTTAAGGCAGAGGATCTTGAGAAAACCGCATTCAGAACGAGGTATAGACATTTTGAGTTTCTTGTTATGCCATTTGGAGTGACTAATGCTCCGGCAGCATTTATGAACTTAATGAACCGAATTTTTAAAACCTACCTTGACGAATTCGTTGTGGTTTTTATTGATGACATTTTGATATATTCTAAAGATAGACTTGAACATGAACATCATTTGAGAACTGTCCTACAAATACTTCGGGAAAGGAAATTATTTGCTAAACTAAAAAATGTGAGTTTTGGTTGGATGAAGTTGTTTTCTTAGGGCATGTGATCAACAAGGAAGGAATTTCAGTGGACCCACAGAAAATAGAAGCAATTGTGAATTGGCCCACACTGACGAATGTGACAGAGGTCCGTAGTTTCATGGGCTTGGCCGAGTACTACAGGAGGTTTGTGAAGGACTTTTCGAAATTAGCTGTGCCTCTTACCCAATTGACACGAAAAGGGCAACCGTTTGAATGGAACGACGAAAGAGAAGCCGCCTTTCATGAATTGAAAACAAGATTGACCACTGCACCAATTTTGACACTACCTTCAGGTACGGAGAATTTTGTAATTTTCAGTGATGCGTCTTATAAAGGTTTGGGTTGTGTGTTAATACAGAACGGAAAGGTTATTGCTTACGCCTCCCGACAGTTGAGGCCACACGAGAAGAATTATCCAACACATGACCTAGAATTGGCCGCAGTTGTTTTTGCTTTGAAAATCTGGCGGCATTATCTATATGGAGCAAAGTGTGAAGTCTACACGGATCACAAAAGTTTGAAATACTTCTTCACGTAGAAGGAGTTGAATATGCGATAGAGGAGATGGCTCGAACTGATAAAAGACTATGATCTTGAGATTCAGTATCACCCCGGGAAAGCTAATACAGTTGCTGATGCCTTGAGCAGAAAGTCAACGGGGAGTATGGCTTGTTTGCTTACTGAACAGAAAGAGATCTTGCAAGATTTTGAGAAGTCTGAAATTGAAGTGGTAATGTGTGAACAGGGCGGATTGATAGCCGCTATTACAGCCGAGCCGGCAATCATGGAGGAAATAAAAGAAACAAAAAGAGGATGAATTCCTCAAGAAGTGATTGATGAATTTGAAACAAGTCCGAAAGCAGAGTTTGGCATTGAGAATGAAGTGTTGAGATTTCGAAACAGAATGTGTGTCCCAGATATTCCGAACTAAAGAAGAGGGTTTTAGATGAAGCCCACAAATCCGTATTTGCTATGCATCCGGTAATAATAAATGTATCGGGATTTGAAACAAACCTATTGGTGGCCTAAAATGAAGAAAGAGATTGCAGAATATGTGTCCAAATGTCTTCAGTGTCAGCAAGTTAAAGCTGAACATCAGAAACCGGGCGATCTACTGCGACCTCTCCCTATTCCTGAATGGAAGTGGGAGCATGTGACTATGGATTTTGTTGTTGGCCTACCTCGGACTTCTCGAGGTATGGATTCTATTTGGGTTGTAGTTGATAGACTGACTAAATCTGCACATTTTCTGCCTGTCAAACTACATTTAATGCTTATAGATTGGCTACTATTTATGTTGATGAGATCGTCCGTTTACACGGAGTTCCGGTATCTATTGTGTCGGATAGAGATCCGAAATTTGTATCTAGATTGTGGAAGAGTTTGCAGGAAGCTATGGGGACGGAACTAAGGTTCAGTACTGCATTCCACCCACAGACAGATGGGCAATCAGAACGAACAATACAGACTTTGGAAGATATGCTTCGGATGTGTGCTTTGGATTTTCAGGGGAGTTGGGAAGACTATTTGCCACTTGCGGAATTTGCTTATAATAACAGTTTCCACTCCAGCATCGGTATGGCACCATACGAGGCTTTGAATGGTAGAAGGTGTAGATCACCAAATTGTTGAACAGAGGTCGGGGATAAAGCTTTACTTTGGCCTGAAATTGTGCAAGACACTTCTGAGAAAATCAAGATTATTCGGCAAAGGCTCAAAACAGCTCAGGACCGACAAAAGAATTATGCAGATGTTCGGAGAAGACCTCTTGAGTATAAGGTTGGTGACCATATGTTCATCCGTGTATCTCCGATGAAAGGTCCAGTCAGGTTTGGAAAGAAGGGCAAGTTGTCGCCCCGTTACATTGGGCCGTTTCAGATTCTGGAAAGGCTTGGTCCAGTTGCTTATAGAGTTGCTTTGCCACCAGGATTCGAACAAATCCATAATGTGTTTCACGTGTCGATGTTGAGGGGTACCTCCGAGACCGTTTTCATGTGATTGATCATCACCGGGTAGCTATTGATGAAAATATGGAATACCCGAATGGCCGGAACGAATTGTTGATCGGCAAGTAAAACAATTGAGAAGCAAGTCCATTCCCATGGTGAAAGTGGAATGGAAAGAACACTATGGGACGGATGCTACATGGGAAAAAGAGGAGGAAATGCGACTACGTTATCCACATTTGTTTCTCGACGAAGGTAAGTTAAGTTTGGAGGACCAAACTTCCTAAAAGGGGGGAAGACTGTGATAACCCTATTCTATATTGTGCTAATTGGTCCTTATTTTGAATATGATTATGTGTTTAATATGATTTTGTGTGTCATTATGTGAAAATATATGGTTTTGAATTTCTATCTGTTCACCGTAAGAATATATGTTTGATTGTCTACTTTGGAAATTAAATTGAAGGCCCTATCGGCCACCGAAACCGAAATTGGTCGCGCCATTGTGATTGGCATAATTTTTAAAGCCTATGGTGAAATTTAATTGAAAAATGGATTCGCCAGATTAAATTGCTTAAACTATGAATTAATTACTAGTGCCCAATTAGTTATTATTATTAAATTGAATTAGTGGGATTTGTTGTAAAAGGGCACTACACCCTCAATTCTCCTCCTGGTTGCATTTTGGCTGATCTTGAGCTCTAAAATAGAGAGAGGGCCGGCTAGAGAGAGAGGGAGAGAAACAATTGAAGATTTGCTCAAGAAGCTTGAGTAAATTGAAGGCTAGCTCAAGAATTAACCTTAGTTTGTGAAGATTAAAGCTCCTTGAGAGTAATTCATGAGTTTAATGTTGTAAAGTATGTATTCAAGCTAGTTGGGTAATCAAGAGTAAGAATTGAAATGGAATTGAGTTGATCATGTTGGATTGAAGGTCAATATATGCATGCATGTGTGTTATTGCTTTGAATTTGCATGTTTGGGCTTGAAATATATGATTCATGTAGAGTTTTGGTTAAAACTCATGTTTGAAATCACCATTTGCATCATCTAGGTTGAGAATAAGGGTAATACATCACATGCATGTACAAACTATAAGAATAGGAGCTTTGAATGCATGAGTTTGCATGTTGAAAATGAGTTTTGTGTCAATTGGGACATGCATGTGTTTGATTTATGAAATTGAGCTCCAATTGATGTAAATGGGTGTTTGTATCATGATAGCATAAATATATTTGAAGTTTGAGCCATAAATTGTAAGTTGGATCGGTTTGAATGCTGGATTTGAGCTCAAGAACTTAGCTGGAAACCCAGAAAATTGATGTCCGCTCGAGCGGGGAAACCGCCGCTCGAGCGTGAATTTCGTGCTCCCAATATTTTTGCAGACTTGGATGTCCGCTCGAGCGGGGAGCTATGTAAACAGACCTTCAACTCAAGCGCCATACTTCACGCTCGAGCGTAATTTTGATGCATCTAGCACTTTTGCAGACCTCATGGGTTCGCTCGAGCGGGGACCTTGTTTTCTGAAATTTTGTTTATGCATTCTGTGTTTCGTTTTCCGTCCTCTTTCACTTCTAAGTACTCTTAGGCATGTATTGAGCATTGTAATTGAGTTAAAGAGAAAAGAATGAAGCCTAAAGAGGAAAATGTGAATTTAGAACGGATTGAATTGTTTGTGACCCTTTTGTGTTCATGGAATGTGTAGGGTCGAGCTCCAGGGCAAACCAACCAACCGATCATTGTGAGTAATATTGATATTTGAAACTTGTCATTTGTCCAATTGCTTATTTCCTTATAAGCCTTATGAGTTTGCCAGTTTGAATTATGGACAAATGTTTGACATGAATAAAAGAATGGGCCAAAGGCCATTTTGACAAGAATGAATGGGCCAGAGGCCGTTTTGACATGACTGAATGGGCCAGAGGCCGTTTTGACATGAATGAATGGGCCACTGTTTTGACAAGAATGAATGGGCCAGAGGCCGTTTTGACACAAATGAAAGTTTGAATGGGCCCAAGGCCAGTTTGTTCGGAAACGTAGTCACTTAACTTAAATTGTGTATATATGTTAAATAGAAATATGAATTGGGCCCAAGGCCGTTTGAAGCATGTTGTTCTACATATCATTTCTATAACTTCTTTACTTGATATTATTCACTGGGCTATCGCTCACGCTCATTCATGTGTTTGTAGGTGAGCCAAGAGAAGTCCAAACCCAGCCCCAGTGAAGTCTGTGAGGAACAATAAAGGGTTTTGAAGAGTCAGCCCTTGCGTCTCACGTATGAGACCCGTCTTCGCCTTTTTGTCATTTTGTTTTATTTTGTCATGTGGGCGAAGTCTTGGAATATGTTGTATATAGTTTTCTTGGGTTGACTTAGACTTATATGATCCTGTATGTACAGAACCTTGTGTAGTACATATTTGGTTGTGAGTTATTAATATGTATATATATGGTTTGTGATGATACGCCACGTAAGCACAGCTCTATGGACAAAGTTTTAAATTGCTTCCGTTTGGCCCCCATTAACTCTGTTAAAATACGTTTGGTTTGGTCTGAGGCCGTAGATAATCTCATGATTACTGGCCGGTTATGTCCTTAACCCTTGGGGGCGGGTTTGGGTCATGACACCAGTAGGATTTTGGAGGTCAGGAACAATTTTTCCTTGATAGTCCAAAAAATTCCCCAGTAGGCAGTACGACAAGAAGATGACATAGGTCAGGAATGGTAGGGGCCATCATACCGTATCTAAATTGGAAGAAATTAAATACAAGATTCCAAAAGCCAATGGTAGCATAAATCAAATAGGGATCCTGGGGGATGGAGTATTTAAATATGCTGGGAAATTAAAGAATACCTATCTGAGATAAGATTTCCTTTCCGAACTCTTTCATACCAATCAATCCATTCACCGTTAACCATTGGCCACATTTGAAATGGTCTATCATCGGACCTAGAATCTCAATGTAACTGACTTTGGTATTGAAGAATATGATCTTCCAGGCGAGGATACAAGTGCACTATCTCAACTAGAGGAGTACCTTTAAATGCTGGACCTAAACCAAATATCCCATCAATATCGTGGAAAATGAAGATGAGAGTCTCAATAGGGCTTGTAACAAGATTAGCTTCTAAAGTAAATTCAAAGGTTGAACGTCGGAGTTCCATGGATAGGTTAGTTTGGGAACAAAATGCTATTATTTAATATGAAAGTTAGGGTTTGAAAGCAAAAGCGGAAAAGGTAGAGTAAATCTTGAAGAGGAAGTGTAAGTGAAACTAATACAACGGTTGGCTATTTAAATGTTTTTCTCTTTAAATGGGTCAGGTTATTTCACGAAATACCTGCATAAAAATAATATAAAGTTTAAACTAGGCTAGGCACTTAAATATAAGCTTCCAAGTGAAAGTGTGTTTTTTAAGCCTGGAACCTTGTAGGGTATCAAGAATATGTTTTTTTGGCCTTTAGAAGATAATTTTGAAGCTGCGAATTGTTTCAAAACCGTGAAAAACATTAATTGTTCTAATTGGTAAGATGATTCCTAACCTTCGAATTGCAGAGTAATGCAAAAATTGGACTAAAAGCAAACTTGTGCATATAGAGTTCATGTAATTGAAGAGAGCCTTGATTTCATTGAATGATTTGAAGGATTACAAAAAGATGTTTTCAACCTTATAAAAGTATGGAAAAGAAAATTTACAAGATCATGAAATTTGACCTAAGAATTCTTTATGAGTTCATCTTTTTTCTTTAACCTCTCTTTAATTTCGTCTGCCGCAACTTGTTGAGATTGAAAATACTTTAGTTTCAACAGAGACTCTTTTGCTTGGTTCTCCAAAGACTCTCGCTTGAGCTTTTTGAAACTTGCATATTCTTAAAATTCTTGGGGAGAGCAATGGTCATCAAGTTCAGAAAATTAATTAAGATTTTCCAAGTCAAATAAAATCCCAAGGGCCTCATACTTGGCACCCAAATAAGAGCTATCTGCATCCTTCAAGGTTTAGCATTCTATTTCAGATAAGGCATGCTAGTTTAAAAGGGATGGGCAATAGTGAAGGAAAATCTTAGCTTCAATCAATGCATCAGAATTAAGAGAATGGCTTCGAACGAGCACCTTACAAGCCCAAAGAAAGTTATTGTAGGGGATCTCATCATGGAGGATGTCAAAAGGGAGATAACTAAAGGCCGCTAAGAACCCTTTTGCCTTAGACCTAGCATGACCATAGGCAGGGTATGATGGTTGGGAGGTGTTTAGGATGTAATCTTCAATGGCCATTCAAAGCTCAAAAATCCATTGGGGTTGGTAAGGGAGGAATGGTAATGAAGGTTTAATTCGAAACCCAATACAATATCGTTCCTCAATGACGTATTCAAGCCAATTAGAGGGGAATAATTCAGCTTGTTTGGCCAGCATGGTAGGGTCTAGCCCCAATGAGGCCTCATCAAGAGTAGGAATGAAACCCATTGAGGACCCATTAGAAAATACCTTTTTGTTAAGTCAAAGAGGGACAGAGGGCAAATGCCAAGAATAAAGAAAATCGTTTTCAAGCTTGAAATTTTCAAATCGTGGCTAGTAAGGGTACATAACCTTGCTTCGACAGTTGGATGGGATGGTGCTAGGGTCCACTCGCTCTAAGAAATGATGATGGATCTTGAAACGAATAGTAGGCACTACAGATGGTTCCCAAGTATCCTATCAAGTGAAAAGGGGAAAAGACCCTAGCCAGGGGCAGTGTCAATCAAAGGAGAAAATGAAGGTACTTCCTAGCCTGAGTGAAGTGATTTAGACACATCAAGGTGCTCTGGCTGTAGAATAGAAGAAGGGAAAGTCACGTGAATAGCCTTGAAGTCTAATTTTACAGGCACAAGACACAAGACAATCAGTTATATTTTGCATCAACCTCCATAACCTCAGCATAAACTTTTCTATACCCAAGGCAGTCATTTCTTTGAAGTCTTTGAAGTTGATGGGTGTTGTTTTTCAGTTCGAACCTCATTAAATACTGAACCTAAGAGTGCAAGCCAAGAGATTGTAGAGAAGAGGATCATTGGTAGTGAAGGCTCCATTTAAGGACTAACGATCATGAGAGAAGAGCGACCACCAAAAGTTATGTTCGCTAGTGTAACCATTATGCTTACACTAGTATAGGGGGTATTGTTGGTGCCACATTTAAACCATCTAGTCCGAAGGCAACATGTGGCAAGGGTATTCAGATACCGAAGAGTCCCACTTTTGAAGATACCCACATGAGCTTTGAATACAAGTCTTTAACCAACAAATAAGATGAGCAACATGTGAGAAGCACATGAAGAAGGAATTAATAAAGAGTAGTTGCTAGCAGTTGCACACGCACAAACAAAGGTCTGTGGCCCTAAGAAGTAGCGAGAAAGAAGGAGATTATAGTGAAGGATAGTAGCCTAACCACTTCGAAAGCGCCAAGAGAAGGCTATAAAATAGATAGAAGCAAAGACTAAAGAAGCTCCAACCAAATCTAGACTCTACGCCTTTGTAAATTCTATTTATTTTAAAATTTCTGCACTATACTTTTATGCACTGCACTTACATTCCATAGGAGTAGATTAGCCTTATAATTACAGAATCCGATTGATTTAAAAGTTTCAAAGTTGTTCTTACTAAAGGTAATATTTTGTAATTGTTTATTTAATTAATCAATTATAATTTCTGCCAACTCTCTCCCTCTTACTCTGTTACAAATTTGAGTTAAAGCTTTGTTTTATCTTTCAACACAACACAATAAATTCCTCTACATTGAAGCTAAGAGAGCCTTAACACAATCGCTTGATAAAACTGACATTTATTATTTATAGAGAGTTTTCAGATCCTTACTGGTACGCTTGAATTATATTTCTAACTTTCAGAATGTCAAAAATAACCAATAAGTAGTTATCAATTTTTCCATTACCTTTTTTTGAAAAGTGATTTTTATTTTGAGCACTTGCTTACATTATAAAACATTATTTCCTTTCTATCCCAAACAAGAAAAAGAAAAAAAATCGTTCTCCCTTTTTTTTCCAATTCACTCATAGATTATCCAAATAATGAGAAATTCCACGATCTTTTTTTCTTTTCTTTTGTTATCTCATATTTAATCCTGTATTTCTCATATCTCCTAATTTTTTCAAACACCTTTCTCATTCTCCCAAAACTGCCAGTCACAGCCACCCAGTGGCGGAGGCACATAGGGCCTAGGAGGGTCACGTGCCCCTCTGAGTTTTGGGATTTTTTTTTAAATATAAAGCAAATATTTTAAATAAAAAAATTATAAAAATGTTATTTAAAGTGAAATGTTAATGACATTTTTAAAATTATGAGAACAATAATGGTTATTTTGATTGAAAATAAAAAGACTATGATAAGTTATATTATTATCTATGAAAATTTTAATATAATGGTGATGTCTATCATTATTGACATGCAAATATAATTAATTTCAATGAAGATATGTAATTTATTGAATTGTTAGTTACATTTGATATGTGGAGTTTATCCTCCATGTGTTTCTTTCCATTCATAACTAAAATGACCACTCTATAAATTATAATCAAGCAACACATCTTCAATTATAAAAAAATAAAAATAAATAAATAAAAATTACAATAGGTCATAATTAATATCAAAATGAGTCATAATTAACTATTACTTGATATATAGTCATAACCAAAATAATCACTACAAGAAGTTATAACTAAATTATATCTAACACTATAATGTGTTATAACTAAAGACCACGAAGATCATAATTACGACATATGATGGACACTTTTTTTGTGGTATGTTTTATAGAATTTCTCTACTAAAATATATCATTTCTATATCAACTTATCTTCTTTTTTTAATTTTCCAATCCACCTATAAAATAGTTACTCCCCAAATCCTTTAATTTGAAATTCACATTTATTCAAATGAACTAATAATATTTAAATTTAGTAATATCTCATTGTTGTTTATTATGAAAAAAAAATTAATATTATCATTAGTTTGGTCTTCTTCACTGAATTCCTGCACTACAAGAAACTACACATTTGGTGACTAAAATTGGCGACCAAAACAATTTTAGTCACCAAAAATAGTGCTTTGGGCGACCAAAAGTTGATTTAGTCAGTGTTGATTGCATTTTTTAGCTACTATATTATTTTGGCGACCAAAAATAGGTTTAGTCGGTGTTTGTTGTCATTTTACGCTACTAATTCTTCATTTAGTCGGCGTGTAATGTCATTTGCCGACAAAAACCAATTTAGTCACAAAAAAATGACATATTTTTTTACAACAAAAAATTATTTAGTCGTTGTATATTAAAGATTGCCGACGAAAGTAAATATTAGTGGCCAAAAACGTTACCTTTGGCAACCAATATTTAGTCGTTGTTAATGAGTATTTTGCGACAAATAATCGTTTAGTCGCTAAAGCTTCGAAAAAAATTAGAGGGAAAGTCATTAATATTCACGCCCAGGATCCCATTTACAGAAAAACACATTTCGGTTCTGTTATGTCCCACACACCAACATAGACAGCAGTCGATACCAAACCTCACCGCCGCTCACCACCGCCGATCATCACCCTCGTTGGCCACCGCGCTCACCACCACGATCACTGCAAATCAGCACCACCACTGATTACAGGTATTTGTCTCTCGGTCTCTCTCCATATATGTCTCCATCTCTGTTGATCTGGTCTCGCTCTTTCTTTATCTTTCTCGCTGTCTCTCCCTTCCCCATTTCTCACGCTTTCTGTAGGGGTTTTATATGATTTTTTTTTCTTTCATTTTGTGTTGATTTCGTAAATGGTTTTTTAGGGCTTTATCTGATTTCGTGAATGGGTTTGGTTGAAGTGGTTTTATTTCGAATTGTGGATTTTGGATTGTTGAAATTTCAATCTTGAGTGTTAGGTTTTTTAGAGTCAATTGAGAAGAACAAGTTTCTCATATTACAAATGCTAGGTATCCAAATAAAAAAATATAGTGCAATATCAAACATTTGGGATCTTGTTGGACTCCGACTTGTTGCTCTGTCTCTCCACACTCATTGGTCTGATTTGGGTGCAAAATTATAGCACCATGGACTCCTCTGACTTGAGTGTGATTTAAATGACCCAATAGGTGAGGGAAATGATGCTGCTAGAGAACGTGCCAAGCAACTGGAAACAAAACTACCCTAGACACTGAATTAGTGAACTTTGATTGCAAAATTGTCAATTAACTATAAATTGTTGGCTGTGGTGGCATTGATCTATATATTGTGAGAATATTTATGTTGTGTTAAAGGTATAGTATTATCCAATAGAGTTTTATAAAGTTATGTATTATGATTTTGTTAAAGAGTGGGCTTTGATGATGTCTTCTTTTATTTGCTACCAGATAGTATTGTTTGCATAATTTTTACTTGATTACTTCTGATTGCTGTGGAATGGCCATCTCATGTGATCTAGGTTTGCTGAATATATTTTAGTTTCTTGGGTGTCTGTCTTGCCACGGCTGTGAGATCATGAACTGTCTAGATGATGATTCTATGGTGGTGGCAGCCCTTTTTGATTTTATTTTTTTTGTGTGTTGCCCTTTTTTTCCCCACATAAATTATTCTTTGTCTGGGCTTATATATCAAGCAGAAAACAAACTACGACAATGTTGCAAAGTAGAAATAATTTTAAAAAAATAATTCAAAAAAATGTGCATACCCTATGTACTTACTTTTTTCCTTCATTAAATTTTAAAAAAAAAAATTATAGTTGCATTGATTTGTAACATCACTAATTTAAAATATCATAATAGTTTGTAATCAACACGAATTTAAACTATAATTTGCATATGACATGTTGTACCTAGATATTTCCTAACGTTAGGTATGCGCACATGCACTAATGGATATGAAACAATCTTAATTTCGTGCGAATCAATTACTGTAAACCAATAAAAGCTGAGATAGAACTATCTATTTGCAAATATTATTCGAAATATAATATTTAAACCCTTTTTGAGTATGTTTAACTCTTAAATAACTCAAAGTTTTGGTTTGAGAAAACAACAGTTGAATTCAGAGGTTTACCATTGTGTTTAAGGAAGGTGTTAGTTTACCACGTCCTTTCGATGCTTCTATTAGCTTGATATATATATATATATATATATATGTATTTTTATCGGTGAAAATTAGTCGTTTGATTAGCACTTATTGGAATTAGCCTCTCCACCCTTGCAAAGGACAAAGTGTTTATCCATTAATTCAAAATTCAAGGGTAAATTACTAGTAGGTCCTAATAGTTAGACTTAATTTTCATTAAGTCCTATCAATTCTTCATGAAAGTTGGTTCTAGTAAAAAATGATTAGTGACATTTTGTTGTGCCATTTTTTATTAGGACTTGCATGTAAGTTCTCTTAATTCAGCACCACCTGCACAATAAACCATCACCGCTGCAAATTCCATCTATGATTTTGAATTTAGTGAGTTCAACTTCTTTACTGCTATTATATGTTTGTTTCTGTGTTTATAATAGAATTGTGTTTGGATTGGATAGGCGTCATATATGTACACCGTATAATAAATTATAAGGGTAATGACATAGATTAATAAGTGGAGTACATTAATGATTTTAGGGTTTAAAAATTTAGGTTGGTTTCTGAAATAGGGGAAAGGTCTGTATCTATTGACATGATGTTTCATCTGTTTAGTTGTTGTATGTAATTGCAATTTGTAATTGTTAAGCTATGTTAGGCATTGGGGGTGGCCCCCCATCCATCCTAAAACACACTTAGATTCAAAAGTGAAACTAAAAGCCCACTATATGACCAAATGTGTCTCTGTTTCAGCTAAATCGGTTCATTAATTAGTTAATTAACTATTGATTAATCAATTATTAATTAATCAACATGCTAGCCTCACTTCTGAACCACTGTATGGATGACATAGGTAGTTTCCTCGTGTCAAATAGGACCTATAGGGACAGACGGGATGAAAATAGCACGCGTACGTTGGGAGTTGGCATGAAAAACACCATAAACTTAGCCGAAAAAGGCTTTTCGAGGCCGAAAATTGAAAGCAGATATATTACCTGGAAAAAAAAAAAGGACAGGTATATGGTTAAAACAATTGACTAACTAAAAAAAGAATCATTATGTTAAGGACAGATATATTACTTGATATAGTTCTTGTTTGGGTTCCTAGAAAAGCAAAGACATCTTAGATACTTGGGTAGCCACAATGATCAATCATATATCAGTAACTTTTTGTTTTTATTAGTTGAGAAAACCAGTATGACCAACTTGAAAATGCCTTCAATCCACAATATCTTGTCCCCAATTTCAAGGAGACCTTGTAAAGTGTTAATGATTGGAAGCCCAGCTCCAACAATAGCTTCATAGAAGTAATGTGTATAGGATTGTCGTTGAAGAGCTCTCAACCTCAAATACTGGGATTTGGACAAAGTCCAGTCATGAAAGCCCCTAGATGAGTTTTTCAGAAAATGAAACAGAAAAAAAGATGCAAATAGATTTTCTTCAAGTATTGATTATTTAGTAAATGAGAATACATCATTGGTGGATCACACAAATATGCATCATATTGTAGCAAATTTATTGAACTAAAGCCAATAATAATCTAAACTAACAACCATTTCACTTGTAAAATCATAACAAGGGTACACTAAATCATAACTTTCAAGGAATTTTCGATTCATACACAGAGAGAAATTTTCTTCTAACTTTCAAGGAATCCTGCTTCTCCAAAATAAAAAGATTAAATTGTTATCAAATTCGAAATTAGGAACGAAAACCTAGTTGTGTTAATGATACACTATTCCATTATCCACAGTCACATATACTATTCAAATGGCAATTTATATTATTCCATTATACAAAATTACACATTAACATAATAGCTTCTTTCAGATCAAAACATATCAACCAATTTGCATGACCAAGTTGAAGAATGTTAATGCATCTTAATTCAACGACATCTACATCACATCCGTAAGCTTATATATTCATGGTACTCACCATGAAAATTGTTCACAGCTCTATTGGCCTCCTCAGGTGTTGAGAAGCAGACAAACCCAAACCCCCTGCTAGTTCTTTTTTCATCTCACATTAGTTTTGCAGAGGTGATCGTGCCACACAGGCTGAAGTGTTCTCGCAGCTTGTCATCAGTGACATCATCATCAAAATTCTTGACCTAGACATTTGAACCATACAATTAAAAAGTGGACAATAAAATTTTACCCCCAAAAGAAAAATTAAAATAAAAGTACATAATCCCTCCCAATGAGAAAAATAAGCAGCAAGGATACCTGGTATTTCATTAGTTGCTCCTTTTGTTTCTCCTCAAACTGACGACGTAAAATCTACTCGCGCTCTTCTTTCTTCTGTGCTCCACGAACATAGATAACCTTGGAACCTACTTAAAACATGCCACTGAAAACTAAGTAACTTTGATCTTTTCAGCAAATTAATTTCATTAAGAAAACATAACCTACCAAGTTGTGATCCATTCATAGCTTCTATTGCCCTCTTGGTGTCATCTGCACTGTCAAAATTCACAAATCCAAAACCTCTAAAGGCCCCATACTCATCCTTTGAGATAATTAAGCTGAGGATTTTACCAAACTCAGAGAACTTCTCCTTGAGAAGTTCTTCTGTGACATCTAGATCCAAATTCTTCACATACAAATTTGCATATCTAGCATCGGGACTAGGTAAAATCCCAAGAATATTTCTCTCTGTGTATGAGTTGTTCTCATATTAATTTGCTCTCTTTTTTTCCTTCAGACAGGAGTGGAAGAAAATGATTAGAACTTTGCTTTACAATCACATTTTAGCAGCCATACATGCAAATAAATACACAATCAATGTGTATGAGTTCTTCTCTCTTGTTTCATGATATTCTTTCTTGGGTCTAGAGGAATAACAAATAAATTTATTAAATATTAAAACCCAAACCAATATGTGACTTCAAAATACAACAGAAGAAGTAAAAGAAGAAGATGAGCAGAGACAGATAAATTTTTGATTCGGGCATTACATCAAACAGTTGGAAGGCGAAAAATATAACAAGAAGAACAAATTCATGGGAAAGAACAAATGTATTTAAAGTACAAATCAACAACCACGAATTCACATACCTACCCAAAAAAAAAAAAGTCCCAAACCCTGTTATATTCACACCAGTAATTTAACCTCTATCCTTTCATATCTATTAAATGAAGCTCAATGGTCCAACGAAAATCAAATCAGGGCATAATCTTTTCCGTACATTTAACCCCCAAAACAACTCTGTAATTCAAAATATTTTGGTTACTAAAAATTCATTATTTTATTAAAAGCCATTGCTTACCTAAGACGATGAAGGTTTAAAATAATATTGAATGAATTTAATAATTAAACCCTAAGTGGCGCATATATACACCCATACATTCAACTTTGAGTAGGCATGTTCAAATCATTATTCCAACTAAATTTAAAGTTACACTCAAATCAATGCAAGCATACTACTCTACAACAAGCTCAATGATAAAATTAAACTAAGAAATCAACAATTATATATATGTATATATATATATCTTCCATATACGCTTTTTCTTATTCTTATATTGTGATCTGCAATTTTGCTTTCTTTTGAACCACATAGCCGTTGGGAGTTGGCGTGAAAAATACCATAAACTTAGCCAAAAAAGGCCTTTCGAAAATTGAAAGCAACCCCCGAACCACTATATGGATGCCATAGGTAGCTTCCTCATGTCAAATAGGACCTGTGGGGATAGATGGGACGTAATTAGCACGCGTACATTGGGAGTTGATGTGAAAAACGCCATAAACTTAGCCAAAAAATGCCTTTGAGGGCCGAAAATTCAATTCAACCCCCAAACCACTCTATAGATGGCACGAGTGGCTTCCTCATGTCAAGTAGGACCTGTGGGGACAGGCGGGACATAATTAGCATGCGTACGTTGGGAGTTGGCGTGAAAAATGCCATAAAGCTTATAAATATATATTAAAGCTTATAAATATATATGTTCTATAAGCATGTCTATATATGTAGTTTTATGAATAAAATATATATATGTTTATTCTTTAGACTAAACTTGACTTGGGGCTCATGCCTGACTTGGGAAATTTCTTTACACTTTAGACTAAATTTGAATAAACTCTCAACTCAACCGAACCCATCTGAATTGTAACCTATTTGAGACTTTCCTAAGTCTAACAATGGAATAACTAAAATTGTGGATTAGCTGACAAAAAATAATAAAAGTAGCACCCAATTTTGTGTGTTAAGTACTTATTAATTTAGGGAGTAAATGAGTATTTAAATGGTGTAGCTAAACTATGTGTTTTGGTCAGATTACTTTTCTGAGGTGTGAATGCAAACTCGCAAATAATATATCTATGCATTGAGTATCGTTTGATTGTGAGAAACCATACCAATGCATTTAACTAAACTTCTGTCTATATGTTCTATTCTATGTAAGTCCATTCAATATAAATGTTATACATATAGCTTTGCATTGAATCCCAAAAGCCTAGAAGCATATTAAATGTTACAATAATGTCAGAAATCAAGAATTCAGAAGAAAAAAAGAAAAAAAAAATAATATGTGATTCAACATAGGAGCTAAAGTTAACAAATATAGTTGATTACAGACCCGATAAAGCAACTTACAGAAGCAATAATCCAAATAATTTAATTGAGACAATTGTATTGTGAGGAAAATTGAAAATTGACAAGACTTCAAAAGTGGGAAACACCAAAACATTATTCTCTGTTTACAATAATGGAAATTAGGATGCAAGAAAAATAGATGTTTTGTCCACAAAAGTGATAATTAAAATTTTATAATACTCTCTCCATCCCATTTTATGTTTCCAACTCCCCATTTTTGAAAATTCATTTTATGTGTCCTAGTTTGAGAAGTTAAAAAATTTTAACCATTACTTCCTTAATTCAAACTTTATTTAAATACAATTTCAATTACAATTGACATTCTTGCAATTTTTGTTTTGTAGATGGCTGTAATTTTTGTATACAATGGAACTAATGGGTGTAATTTTTGTTTTGTAGATGGCTTTTGGCATTGACATGTGGATCTTCTATTTTTTTGTACGGAGGATAATTCACACTTTTGAACAGTTAGGAAGTTTTTTGTAGTCCTCTGCTTTTTGTGTGGAATTTAGATGAATTGTACATAGATTTGTTGGCGGGGTACATAATACTTTTGACATGGTTAATGATTTTATTACCGTGGTATATATAGATTACTTTTTGTCGTGGTACAAATTATGCCAAATGGTCATTACAATGCATAGTATAGTAAAAATATTTTTTGTGTACGGAGGACATTGTTTTGATAATGTATTTGTTATTTATGACATTATTTGTAATTGGAATATATATAGTTGGTTTGTATATAAGTTAACATTAAAAGGTATTCTTTTTTGTTGATGGTTGTAAATAAAATATGCATTATGGAATAGGTGATAATATATAAATATTGTTTTGTTTGTATACCAATTACAGGTTGCGGTGGATACATACAGATTGTGGAAAAATATATTAAGATGAAAAAAAAAATGAAAACACAAAATGATGCTTTTGGCGACAAAACAATTGGTAGCCAAAAATGGAGTTAAATCTTTTTAGTGACTAAAAAGTTAGTAGCAAAAAAAGAATTAAATCTTTTGGCGACTAAATATTTAGTAACCAAAAAGAACTGAAAACTGTTTAGGCGACTAATAATTTAGTAGCTAAAAAGAAAAACACTTTTGGCGACAAAACCTTTGGTAGCTAAAAAAAATTAGACTTTCGCTGACTAAACTGTGTAGTAGCTGAACAAGTAATCGGACTTTCCACGACTAAACATTTAGTAGCTGAAACAACACTATTGGCGACTAAAACTTTGGTCGCCGTAGATATTTGAAGTTTTGGTGACAAAAAAATTAGTAGCTGAAGATGTGATTTAAATTAAATTTAGTATCCTTTGGGCGACTAATAGTTTAGTCGCCAATTTTCCTCATCAGCAACTAAATTCATTTTGTCGCGAATACCTTTCAGTTTTGCCTACTAAAACATTAGTCACCATTTTGTAGGACTTTTGGCGACTAAATTGTTTTAGTCGCCAATACCTTCCCCAACAATCTTCCCACGACAAATCCAGCGACCAAAATATTTGGTCGGGAAAATGTTTCGGCAACTAAAAACCTTACTTTTGGCAACTAAAAATTTAGTCGTCGAAAGTGCAATTTCTTGTAGTGCTGGCTTCACCACTGCCGCCACGCACTCCCCAAACCCATGCCTCCTTTAGCTTCCTTAGTTTCCCTTCACAGCCCCGCAATCCATCATCACTCATTTTCAGGACAGCGCTGCCCCAAGGCGATTGAAAGAGAGAGATCGCAGGGCACTGCCAACACGCCCTGATGACCCCCCTGCCTTCCATCACACCAACGCAACTCTTGGCCCTTCCCTCGTGCCATCGTGACCTCTCTCTTCTTCTCTTCTTCTTTGCTCAAGCTCTCTCTCTCTCTCTCTCTCTCTCTCTAGATCAACTGATCAATCTCAATCCATAATAGGGGTTGTGGTGGCAGCCATAAAGGTTGAGAGTGGCAGTCGCTAGGGTTGCGGTGATGGTAAAGAGGAGTTGTGGAGGTAGCAGCGTGGGGCGGGGTTGAGGTAGAGAAGGGCTAAAGAAGTGTAGGGGGGACGACGGCAATCGGTATAAGCTGTGGAAAGGTGCGCAAGAGTAGGGGTGGTTGCCGAAGTTGGCAATGGCCGAAAGGGTGCAATCAGAGCTGGTGGTTAGGTTGGCAGGTGCATAGGTTTAGGGTCAGGATATTTTGGACATGTGGTGTGAGTTGAGAAAATAACAAAAAATGAAAATAGTGTTGCAGTGTGTATTGAAAAAAGGGCAAATTACACTAATAGTCCCTATAGTTTTGAACTTATATCACTTTAGTCCTTGACTTTTCAATTGTAATACATTTGATTTTGAATTTTGAATCTTGTTCCAAATAAGGACAATTGAACATACCATTGCTTAATTTCAAGGGCAAAATCGTCAATTTGATAAAATATAAACTAATTTGACAAAAATAAATGTCAAAAAAATATTTTAAAATTTTTTAAAAATTATTTCTACCCACCAAAAATAAAATTATGTAAAATTGATAAAAATTACATGGTTAATTTTTAAAAATTAATTTTACATGATCATCATCTAAATACATAGTAAAAATTAATTTGATAAAAAAAATAAATAAATGTCTAAAAGATTTATTAATTTTATATAGTTTTATCTTTAGTAGCTAGAAATAATTTTTAGAAATTCAAAAATAATTTCTTGACATTTATTTTTGTCAAATTAATTTATATTTTATCAAATTGACGATTTTGCCCTCAAAAAATCCAATTAGCTTGCTTGTTTTCATTTTTCAGAAAACACTTTTCAGAAAATTCTACTTTCTTATTTTCCGTATTTTTTTTGTTTTTATTGAATTTTTTTAATATTTTAAGCAATTTTTTTTACTTTTTAGACACACCTAACATAAATACACCTAAAAAGTAAAAAAAAATTGTAAAAAAAATCTTTTAAAAATTCACTAAATACCAAAAATACAAAAAAAAAAATACAAGAATTCAGTACATTTTTTGTATTTTTATGTATTTATTAATTTTTTAAAATATTTTTTCACAAATTTTTTACTTTTTAGATACATCTAACTAAGGTGTATCTAAAAAAGTAAAAAAAAATGTTTAAAATTTAAAAAATATCCACTAAAAACAAAAGAATACGAAAACCAAAAAACTCAATTTTTAAAAAACTTAATCCAAAAAACTCAAACCAAACACACTGAATAGTATCTACAATTGTCCTTATTTGGAACAAGATTCAAAATTCAAGGTCAAATGTGTCACAATTAAAAAAGTCATGGATCAAAATGATACAAACTCCAAACTATAGGGACCATTAGTGTAATTCACCCTTGAAAAAAAGATATGTAGAGCTAAACTATGGTGTGCAAATAAAAACTCTCATTCAATGAAATTATATCATTTTATATACAAATTATGTATATATTTTTATATTTGTATGTCATTTCACTTATTTAATACCTTAAATTACAAGAAATATGGCTGCAATTAGTGTAGCAAGGAAAAAGAATCAAATCGTTCTAATAACACAAGAAGTCCAAGTCGAAACCGGGAATGTCAAGACGAGTGAGTTTGAAGCAAACAATATATAGCCCACAGGAACCAATCCCTTGGGCTCTTACTCAATGAACCCATTCATTATCGATAACAATCAAATAAAAATGACAATTTAACCCAAAAGAATTGTGTAGGTTTTGGCCCATTTTGAATGAAATTTATTAAGTGCCATATGGAGCGTCACTTACTCAATTGTGTGTGAACAATGAACGGTTAAAATTCATTTATAACATGACCATGATATTAAATAATATTTCTCCATAGGCATGTCCAGGGACGAAGGCACAATTGGGCTAAAGAGGGCCATGGCCACCTTTGAGGAATTTTTTTTTTTTAAGTTGGTCATTTCAAATTAAAAGATCATTTGGGTTTGGTAGGTTCATTTTGAAATCAATTTCAATGATTTGAGCCGTTTACTTTTTGAGATTTATTGAATAAAATATACATGCAAAAAATTTAAATAATCAGATATTGATAACTATATGTTTGAATCAAATTTATATTACAAAAATTAGAAGACTATTCTTGAAATTATATTTATCATCCATTTAAATATATATATATATATATATATATGATTCAAATATATAACTACCGATTTCCAATTATCTTAATTTCTAACATTAATATTTTAGCGGTAGTGCTACATGCACCAATTAGTAATGTACCAATTAATGATGTGGCATAATTTAAGAGATTTTTTAGATTTATAATGTGATTAATGAGTAAGGGTCAATAATACCATATAACTAGGGTTGGTATACTAGTTAGTACACTAATTGGTGTATATAACATTATTCATATTTTAGACAATAAATTCTAAAAAGTAAATGATTCGGATTATCGAGCTTAATCATAAAATAGATTTACCGAGCTCAAACACTCCCTCAAATTAAAATGGCAATTTAAGAAAAGCCTTTTTTTTTTTCTTTTTTTGAAGGTAACGGCCCCTTCTAAGAAGTGCAACCTAACCTACACTAATTTTCTGTCATTTTTGTTTTTTGGTAAATATTACTTGCATTTTCATTTATGATTTTCTTATTTTTTGATAAATTATACCGATGGTTTATATAGTTTGTATGTTGTGTCAATTTGATTTTTGTAAATTTAACTGAATAATTTTTCCTTGAATTTTTTATAGTGTTAATTATGTTCAATTAAAACTTTGTTTAAAAATTGGATTAATTAATGGGTAAAATAGATCATTTATTTTTTTTCAAAGTGATTACGAGATTGATATTCAGTTAAAATAATCCATTCCCGTTTGAATGAATTATTTTATCCATGATATGTCAAATTTATTTACACATCTTATCAATTAGACTAATACAATGTAAAAAATTAAAAGACAAAATTGATATGATTAAAATTACAAAAACAAAAGTAACACAAGAGACAAGCAACTTACAAGAACCGCGATTAATGGGTAACTTTTTTTTTCATAATAATTTGTGAAATTTTCGTCATAATTTTTTTTTTTAATAAAAAATAATTTATAGAAAGTATTTTGAAATAAAAAATGTATATTTTGTAAATACACTTTTATTTTTTGTGTAGATATACACTTGACCCTGCAAAGTCGAAATATTGGCTTCGTCCCTGGGCATGTCACATAGCGCCACTAACTTAATTTGGTTATTTTTAATTTAAAATTAAAAAATTAGGTTGCGTTTTAAATTAATTCCCAGAATGGATTAAAACATATTTGCAAAATATGTTTTCATGAAAACGTATTTCATAAATTCGTTTTCTATTGAAAAAACAATTCATTACGAGAATGTATTTTGTAAATACGCTTTCTTAATTAGAAAGCGTATACACAAAACACATTTTCAACATAATTTTTTTATAAAAAAAATAGTTAATAAAAAAACTAAAATCATAATTTTTTTTAAAAATAAAAATCTGAAAACGTATTTCATAAATACGTTTTCATAATAATTTGTGAAATTTTCGTCATAAATTTTTTATTTAATAAAAAATAATTTATAGAAAGTATTTTGAAACAAAAAATGTATATTTTGTAAATACACTTTTATTTAATTTTTATATATTTAATAGTGTTGTATTTTTGTAAATACATTTTCATCATAATTTTTTTTTAAAATAATTAATAGAAATTAGATTAAATAGAAAACATGTTTTGTAAATAGGTTTTCATTTTTTTTAAATAATTAATGAAAGTTTATTTTTTTAAATATGTGATTTTTTTACGACATATACTTTCAATATAATTTTAAAAAATCTATAGTATATCTATGAAAGCAAGAAAAATGAGTCTAACACCCTTGCATCTAACAAACTAAAAAATGGCAAATTCACCCTCCATGAAGGTTACTTGGCAAGCTGAACACTTTCAACATTTTACTGCCGTTGCTTAAAATAGAAACAACTTTTCAACATATATTTTTATATAGCTTGTTTTTCAACTTAAATTTTTATTATTATTATTATTATTTTTTTTTTTTTTTTTTTTGAACACTTCAGCATTTTATTACCATTGCTTTCATACAAGTTTTTTTTTTTTTAATATTAATTTTCCGTACAATTTTTTTTTTATTTTAAGAAGCACAATAATGATTTTATTTAAATATTTTTTCAGTACAACTTTTTTTAATTATTTAAAAAATATATATAATAAAAACATATTTCATAAATAAATTTTCACAAATAATTATGAAAACGTATTTACAAAATACATTTTCAGCTTTTCATTTAAAAAAATATGATTTTAGTTTTTTATTAATTATTAAAAAAATTATGTAGAAATATGCTTTTCTAATTAAGAAAACGTATTCACAACATACATTTTCTTAATAAATTTTTTTTCAAAAGAAAATATATTTACAAAATACGTTTTCATGAAAACATATTTGTAAATAGTTTTGACCCATTCTGGAAATTAATTTAAAAAGCAACCATTTTTTTAATTTTAAATTTTAAAAAATCCAAATAGGTTAACGGCCCATCGTGTTGTTACAGAAGGACTAAAGAATGGGAATATTACTAGCCGGTCCTATTTTATCAACTTATTTCCCATTAGACCTAAAGACTTTTCACGTGCATCACTAAGTTCTTAAATGACTTTAATACCCTTATTAAATATATTCTCTTTTATTCTTTCTAATATTTTTGCTAAAAACTCTCTCTCTCTCTTACACACACACACACACACACACACACATCTTTCTACAATTTTTGAAACTTCACACAACTACCATACATCACTACCATCACCATCTACCGCTAGTCGCCGCTGCAACCGCTCACACCGTTGCCTCCATCGTCTACCCGCCATTGTCGCCACCACCTCTTTGCTCAATTTCCCCATCATTCACCAAGAAGTTCCACCATTTTTTATCTCCACTGCCACCGATGTATACTTCACCATTGCCAATCTATACTATACAACCTTTGATCTACACCCCACCATTACTGTACGGGAAAAAAATACACCTTCTCGTATAATCCTGTTGACCAAGTCTGCGCTCCTCCGTACGACGTCGTTCAACTACCTGAAAATACACACGTGAGCTAGCCGGCGGGTGTGTGCCGGAAACCTCTACGATGCCTAAGTCAGTAAGCTTGACAAATAGACAAAAGCTCTATGAATTCAGGGAGCAAAGTTGCATTACATCTCCAAAGGTGATATTGGTGAGCTTATATAGTTTTCGCGTGGCACAATCCTGGTAGGACTCTTATTCCCCCATGCAGAGTCCTTCTAGGATTCATACTCCTAGAAGATAATGCTTATCCTCCAACACCCCCTCACTGCATAAACCAAGTGAGATGGTTTTACCAGGCCGGACTCCTACAGCCGAAGTAACATAATTCGACCCTTACTTTCCTATCTCTTACCCGGCTTTCCCATGCACGACCGAGCTAACCATAAGAGAGTTGAGCCGAACTATGGCGTGGCTAAACCGGACTGATACGTCCGAACCGGTGTCACTCTAAGACCGGTCCATTCCCGAAATACCTTAGACCGGACTAACTTGTGACATGCTGCGACCGAGCTACTGGAGCCTGTCTGTCAACCGAACTACCCTTATGCTCTTCTGACCGGTGTACTTGCTATTTTCGTGTTTGGGCTTACCTCGGCTCAACACCCAGCTCGGCCCAATTTATTTATATAAATTACCCTCTCAATTGCCCCTTAATTCCATCTGCGTAGCATGATAGGGATTACCTGTCTATCAGCCGAGCTAAAGTTTTTAACCTTTCCAGCCGAGCCAACAAACTTGTTAGCCTTTCCAGCCGAGCTAACACTCTGAAGTCTTCAGAGCCGAGCTACTTTTAAGTCGAGCTGTCCTTGTCCAGTCAAAACGTCTCTTCAATGACAGCAACTGAAACGCTTCTTCTCCCAGGGACACGTGGCAGCCTCTGATTGGCTCCTTACAGCTGTCGTGCCGCCCTCGTACTCCGAAAAAATTAAACAGTTCCCGCCAGAAGTCCCTTCATCTCTCTATCTAAACAAAACATCCTTTCATTTTTGAATTCACCCTCATTTTCACACTGTTTATCGTCTTTCTGTGCTCCTGCTATTTGTTTTTCAACCTTGCTCTTCTGGAGCTTGAATCCTGCTGCCATTTGCTTCCATCTTGTTCTTCTTTCTGTCTACCAGGTAAGCATCATAACTCCGTTTCTGTTTTTCTTTTTCCTGCTTTCGTTTAATCTATGGTAGTGTATTTCTGTAAAACACTTTTCGTGCTTAACTCTATTTTCTGGGAAGAACTTCATAAGAACACTAGGACTGCATGAATCTTCAAGCAATAAGCAGTAGAACACCAATTTGATCCAAAAAAAAAAACTCGTCCAACCGAACTAGAAATTTGTTTTTACTACACATAGATCCAGGTAGACTGAAACCGAACTAGAACTTGTCACATCAGTTTCACTAGGCCATTAACTGATTCATACTAGCCGAAATGAAAACCCACCGAACTAGCAGTCCCTAGGCCCTCGACCGAGCTAAGCCTTGGGGGCTAAGCCAGCTTTCGCAGTTCCTAAACCGAACTCATAAAGCTGCCCCTTGACGCTTAACCGAAGTAACAAAAACCATAGTCAGAACCGAGATAACCAAGCTTCTTGCCAAACCGAGATAACAACCACCTTATTTGAACCGAGGTAGATCCTGTTAGCACCCTAAGGAACCGAAGTAAGGCATCCTTTTCTTGCTTTGTTTTTGTAGCACGGTCAATGATCTGTGCTTGACTCCTTTGTTCTTCCACTTTGCAGACTTTAGATTGCCCAAGCCACTCTCTTTGAAGGCTCGACCGAGCTACTGAGCACAACTCCTTCAGCCGAAGTAATTTATTCTTTATTTATCCGATAAATGGGGAAGTACAGATTCCTAGTAGAAACCCCAGGCGGCTTAGCCGAATTCAGGAAGGATTACAATATTCCAACCGACATAAACCTCACTTTAGCCGAACAAGATGTTGACCCATGGGGCAACGAAGGTTTTGTGCCCTTTACCCTTCAATCAATAATAGAGACCGGACTTAGATTCCCGGTCCAACCCTTAATTTGTGAATTCTTAAGACAAACCAGACTATGCCCCACCCAACTGTCCACCAATACATACCGAATAATAATGGATATAGCCGCACTGAACCATCAAACCAGTCTCAACCTAGGTTTGGCCGAGATACTACACCAATACTCCATAGGATCAAAAAACGAAGGCTGGTGTTATTACTTGAGAGTACGCCGTGGCCGAGAGAAAATAATAAAACACACACCGGACAAAGACTTAAACGACGATGACTTCTTTTGGGTCTCTGGGAATTTTGAGGACCACCAAGCCCAGATTCCTGGCTGGGCTATTAACTGGAACAAAGGAATTCCTGGTACACTTACTTCGGTTGTATTTCACACTTTTCTCTATTTCGGCTCTCTTCTTTAAACCGAACTAATAGTTTATCTTCTTTTGCAGATAAAGCCCATCTCCACTCAAACTACGGTTACCCCAACCTCGGTCTTCTGCGCACCGCACTAAGAGTGAAGGAGAGAAGTTGGGCAAAGCTTCTAGACTTTGAACCGACTTACCGCTACTCCGGTCGCCGAAAAGCAAGGGTGACCGACTTCCTCCTTGAAGACGCACCGGAACCGGACCCTTCTTTGCCCCAGATCAATCTTGTACCACTCACAGCCGAGCAAGAAATGGCTAAGAAGAACAGGTTGAAGGCCCTCCTAACCGCAACAACTCCAGCCGAAGTGCGGACAACCAGCCAAACCACTGAAACCGTGGTGGCCCTTCCATGCAACAACCATCTTCCTCACGCCGAAACAAGCGTGCTCGGACTACCCAAACCGAGCCACGTCTTGCTGACGAGGACGTGACCGTTCTTCCACAAAGCTCTCCTCCACGCCCCCAGCAAAGCCTCCAACCGGAGCAAACTGCCCGGACTTCCACTTAATCCAAATGGGCTCCTGTCCTCTCATTCGACAACCGGGATATCACTACTGAGGATTCGGTGGTTGCTGATAAGGACCACTTATTGGCTCACAGCCTGGCCAAAAGTGTGTGCCTCCCGAAGGACATGGAGCACCATCACAAGCAGCTCAACACCGAGCTCAAGTCAATTCGGTCCTCCACTAAGTCCATGATCCTGGTAAAATGCTTTCCTTTCTCTATGTATATTTTTTCCAACTTTGAGTTCGGCTAATGTTACTTCTCCTTTGCAGGCTATCCAGAAGAACCAAGTCACTCATAGAAGGGTCATGGAGCTTAGGAGGAGCACAAGGGAGGCCATGGCCGAGGTTGAATCCAAAACGGCCGAACTCACTGAGGCCAAGAAGCAGCTAGCCGAGCTGCGAGCAGAGACCGGTCGTTTGACCGAAGTAGTTAATTCGGCCGAGGCTGAGAAGCAGAAGATCGCCAATGAGGCAAAGGACAAGTACCTGCGTTACTTGGCACAAATTGAGGCGACGAAGGATGCCGAAATAAAGCAACTGAAGGGAGAGATGAAGAAGGCTGAGAAGCGAGGCTTCAAGGAGGCCGAAGAAGCATACTCCCTTCAATGTGACGCAGCAAAAGATCTCTTTTTCAAGTGTGGCTGGAGGGCCGCGGTGGAGAAGTTCGGTTGTACGTCCGATACCGAGGTATATGATGCTCCGCCGTACTCCATTCCAGCTTCACTCTCACAATACGCTGCAGATCTCCAAAAAGCCTTTCTTGAGGGGTCCGGTGATGATGATGACGATGAAGAAGATGACGAGCCATCTCATACTCCGGTTGTCAACGAACAGCAGAATGATCAAGCAGTTCGGTCTGAGCAAGTGATTGAAGATCCAACTCTTGAGCTGCAGCCGACTGATACCGAAGTTCAGGCTGACACCGAACTCCGAACCGTGCTCCCGCTGACACCGGACTCCAGGCGAATGATGATGCAGATTCGATGCCGAGCTTGATGATCTTCTCGCTGATTTTATCTTTCTTTTGTTTTTGAACTTTTTGTAACCGGGCTTCGGCCCCCTAATTGTACTTACTCTGTGTTTCAATGAAAAAATCTTTCTTCGACTCTTGTTTCGGTTTTGTGTATGTATGCCTGTACTTCTGATGAATTTTTCCATGAACTTATTTGCACAACTATGATCTCGGTTTTAGCTATCTATCTTACTGGCCAACCACTCTTCAGCCGATATAACTCACTTCGGCTGAAGAGTACAGAGTTGGTTTTAATCCAGCCAACCACTCTTCAGCCGATATAACTTACTTCGGCTGAAGAGTACAAAGTGTTGGTTTAATCCAGCCAACCACTCTTCAGCCGATATAACTTACTTCGGCTGAAGAGTACAGAGTGTTGGTTTAATCCAGCCAACCTCTCTTCAGCCATAAACTTACTTCGGCTGAAGAGAAACAAAGGTTGGTTTAATCCAGCCAACCACTCTTCAGCCATAAACTTACTTCGACTGAAGAGTACAAAGTGTTGGTTTAATCCAGCCAACCACTCTTCAGCCGATATAACTTACTTCGGCTGAAGAGTACAAAGTGTTGGTTTAATCCAGCCAACCTCTCTTCAGCCATGCACTTACTTCGGCTGAAGAGTACAAAGTGTTGGTTTAATCCAGCCAACCTCTAAGTTGGTTTTTCCAGCCAACTTAGAATAAAGTGTTTGGTTATATCGACCAAACGTCCTGCAGCCTGGATCCTGATCCTGGGCTTAAGAGGGGTGTTGGTTTAATCCAGCCAACCTCTAAGTTGGTTTTTCCAGCCAACTTAGAATAGAGTGTTTGGTTTTATCCAGCCAACCTCTCTTCAGCCCTGCACTTACTTCGGCTGAAGAGTACAAAGTTTTTAATCCAGCCAACCTCTAAGTTGGTTTTTCCAGCCAACTTAGAATAAAGTGTTTGGTTATATCGACCAAACGTCCTGCAGCCTGGATCCTGATCCTGGGCTTAGGAGGAGTTCATAGTTGGTTATTCCGGCCAACTATACTTACAACACTGCTAACTTACTAAGGCTACTTTCTACGGAAAACAAATATACTGAAAAAGAATCGAATTGTTTTATTGAGAAAGTAAAAAATTACATATACGTAAAAGGAAAAAAGCTAAAAATAAAACAACTTGAGATTTGCTGTGTTCCATGGCCTGGGAATTGCTTTGCCGTCCTCATCTTCCAAGTGGTATGCCCCTTTGCCTGCTAATCCGACCACTTTGTAAGGTCCTTCCCAATTAGGTCCTAGCTTGCCATCTCCTGGAACCAAGGTATTTCCCATCACTTTGCGCAGTACCCAATCTCCGATCTTGAATTGCCTTGGATGCACTGTTTTGTTATACTTTCTGGACAACTCTTGTGGTAAGAGGCGATGTGAACTAATGCTCTGTCTCGTCTTTCTTCCGCAAGGTCAAGTTCCAATGCTATGGCTTCGCCATTTAAGTCTAGGTCAAAATTTTCGCTTCGAATGGTGGGGAGGCCAACTTCTAATGGGATGACTGCTTCCATGCCATAAGCTAAGGAGAATGGTGTTTCTCCTGTTGATCGTCGAGGCGTGGTGCGGTAAGCCCATAAAACATGGGGGAGCTCTTCTGCCCACTTGCCTTTGGCTTTTTCTAACCTTTTCTTCAATCCATTCAAGACTACCTTGTTTAACGCCTCTGCCTGTCCGTTTGCTTGGGGATATGCCGGTGTGGAATTCGAACTGAGTGCCGTTGTCTGAGATCAGTGCCTTTGGTATGCCAAATCGAGTGATGATATTCTGCCAGACAAACTTCTTTACATCTTTTTCTTTGATTGACGCCAAGGCTTCTGCTTCTACCCACTTTGTAAAGTAGTCGGTTGCGGCAAGAAAGAACTTCTGTTGCCTGGAGGTTGGAAGTGGGCCTACTATGTCCAGTCCCCACATTGCGAAAGGCCATGGACTGGTTAGAGGTAGAAGTTCTCTGGCAGGTTGGTGTATTTGGTGTGCGAACTTTTGACACTTTTCGCACTTTTTAACATACTTCTCTGCATCCGCTTGCATGTATGGCCACCAATATCCTTGCGAGATCGCTCTGTATGCCAATGATCTTCCTCCTTGATGGCTGCCACAAACACCCTCATGTATTTCAAACAGGAATGCTTCCACTTTGCTGGGGTGAACACACTTCAAGTAAGGTCCTGAGAACGACTTTTTGTATAATGCCAAGGATGGGAGAGCCAAAATCGCTGTGACTTCGCTCTTATTCTGTTGGCTTCTTTCTTCTCTTCTGGTAAGGTGCCGTCTTTCAGGAACAGTATGATGGGATCCATCCAAGAAGGGCCTAATTCTGCGCAACATACCTCTTCTGCCTCTGGTCTTCAATGCTTGGTCTAGGCAGATAGTCAATTAGCAGTGGGTGAGGAATGGAGGTGTCTGCCATTGAGGCGAAGCCTGCTAGTTCGTCTGCTCTGTGTTTTCCTCTCTGCCGATCTGTTCTATCCTCACCACTTCGAACTTTTTTATCTCTGTTCTGACCAATTCTTGGTACTTGGCCATTCTATCATCCTTTGCCTCGTAGTCGCCAGATATTTGGTTTACCACCAACTGGGAGTCGCTGTAAACCATTAGCTCGGTGGCCTTCATGTAGTATGCTGACTTGAGGCCTGCCAGAAGTGCTTCATACTCTGCTTCGTTGTTTGATGCTGGGAAGCCAAGGTTGATTGCCTGCTCCACCACTAGGCCATCTGGAGAGATGAGGACTATGCCAAGTCCTGCGCCATGTCGGTTGGATGCTCCATCCACAAAGAGCTTCCACATTTCCCCTACAAACAACTTCCAGCATATGGAGGGATCGGATGATGTTGTGGGGTCTGGAATGTCGCTGGAGTTTCCTTCATGATCCATAGTTGCAGTCTGCCCCTTGTCTTCTGATGGACCAAGTCATTAGTTGTTGGTGAGTTTTGACTTGGTGTAGCAAGGTCTGTTTCCTCCTTGCCTTCTCTACTCTGGTCTGCCTTGGGCTCTGGCTGAGTTACCTGCACTAGGGGTTGCGCTATTCCGGCGTCAATCTCCATCCCTAGTTCGGTTGTGTCAGTCAGGTCGATTGGGCAGACTTGGTGGCTTCCAGGAGTGAACTCCGCGACGAAGTCTGCCAAAGATTGGGCCTTTACTGCGGTTCTGGGTTGGAACTTGATGTCATATTGTCCCAATTCCACTGCCCACTTCAGAATTCGCCCAGAAAAGTTCGCCCTTTCAAATAAAGCCTTGAGTGGGAAGGCTGTGAGAACAACTATGGTGTGGGCGTGAAAGTAATGTGACAACTTCCTTGAGGCCATCATTAAGGCCAAGGCCAGTTTCTCCAGTGGCAAATACCTCGTTTCGGCGCCTAACAATGTCTTGCTGACGTAGAAGATTGGAAGATGCTGGATGCCTTCTGCTCGAACCAACACTGCACTTACCGCGTGCTGAGAGACTGCCAAGTAGAGGAAGAGTTCTTCTCCAGGTATTGGGGTGACAAGTAGTGGTGGAGAAGACATGTATTCCTTCAAACTCTCCAGAGCTCGGTCGCATTCTTCGTCCCACTCAAACTTAGCTTTTAATGACTGAAAGAATGGACGCAATCTGTCTGAAGACCGGCTGATGAATCGGTTAAGTGCTGCTGCCATGCCGGTGAGATGCTGCACTTCTTTCACTGAGTTAGGCCTCTCTAACTCCTGAATTGCTTTGATTTGGGAGGGGTCTGCCTCAATACCCCGGTTGGTCACCAGGAAACCCAGAAACTTGCCAGACCCTACACCGAATGCGCACTTAGAAGCGTTAAGGCGCAGCTTGTGTTTCTTCAGGATCTGGAACATCTCATCTAGGTCCTTTAGATGGTCATCCGCATCCTTGCTTTTGACCACCATGTCGTCGATGTAAGCCTCCATTGTTCTGCCTAACAATGGCTCGAACATCTTTGTGACCATTCTCTGGAATGTCGCCCCTGCGTTCTTTAGGCCAAAGGGCATGACCTTGTAGCAGTATAGTCCTCTTGGAGTGGTGAAGGATGTTACTTCCTGATCAGGTTCGTGCATGGCTATCTGATGGTAGCCTCTGTATGCGTCAAGGAAGCTAAGCCTGCTGTGCCCAGCTGTTAGGTCCACCAATTGATCTATCCTTGGTAGGGGGAAACTGTCCTTCGGACATGCTTTGTTGACCGTCTTGTAATCGACGCAGACGCGCCACTTGCCATTCTTTTTTGGCACCACGACTGTGTTGGAGATCCACTTGGGGTAATGTACCTCTCTGATTGCTCCTGCCTCCAGTAGGTTACCCACTTCTTCTGCCACTATCTCGGCGTGGTGGAGTGCCGATCTGCGTGTGCGTTGAATGACGGTCTGGCAGATGGGTGGACATTGAGTTGGTGGCAGATGAGGTTTGGATCAATGCCTGGCATGTCGTAAGGCGTCCAGGCAAACACTTCGATGTTGGAGGTCAGGAATTCCATAACCTCCAACCTCTCAGCGCTGGATAACGACGAACCAAGCAAGAAGAACTTATCCGGGTTCTTTTCGTCGATTCTTACCTCCACCAAGTCTTCCACCGCTTTCTGATCAGCCGCTTTGCCAACCTCTGCGAACAGTTCATTACTCTCAGGTTCTTCAACCGAATGAACATATCCTTTGGCAGCGCGGCTGCCATTCGTTGTGACGAAGCATTGTTTGGACATAATCTGGTCCCCATATACTTCTTCAATTATTCCGGTGTCGTTGGGAAATCGCATCACTTGGTGGTAGGAGGATGCCACCGAGCGCATGGCATGCAGCCATGTTCTGCCCAAGATAACGTTGTAGGTGGAGGGGACCTTTATCACCCAAAACTCCACTTGTTTCGTCACACTCCCTGCTCTGACTGGGAGGATAATTTTGCCGACGGGCCATTCTGGCATGGAGTTGAATCCGATAAGGGGAGATACGGCAGGCGCCAAGTCTTTATCCTGCAACTTTAGTTGCTTGAAGGTTTCATAATACATGATTTCACACGAACTACCTTGGTCAATCAGAATCCGCTTGACGTCAAAATCCTTGACTCGAAGAGTGACGACCAAGGCATCGTTGTGAGGGCAATAAATCCTTGCCAAGTCTTTATCGAAGGACATGACAT